>CM056577.1:28984718-31384718 GCA_029721435.1 Gymnothorax reevesii | reverse complement strand
CATTTTGATTTCTGGCCTTTTCTGACCAATAACTAGAGAAGAGTTAGGTAAAAGCACCATTTCTGTCTAGTAAGGGCCATTGCGTTACCAAAAGCGTAGTTGCTAACTAATTAAGCAGCTTACACAGTTCGTCCATTCATTGTCAAAGGTTTGCACAACGCAAGTTAACATCTCTGATTTTGGCAAATGCACCCCTGAGCGATTGATATTTTTCCATTAGGCCTGTTTGGAAACGGTGGTACACATCCAGTCTAATTTAAAACCCCTTAGGTATGGTAATATTATGATGACCGATCACGTTCTGTCAGATTGGGTTTATTTTCTCTAACAGCACGAGCCAGGACGGGGCACTTGTTCATTTATTATTGCAAGTGCCGGGAACCTTGAGAACAAGTGTCTTATTGTGACCGCTGCCAAGTGGGGAAACTCATTTACAAGGAAACTCTTGCTGAAGTAATGCCTATTTTTTAAAAAGGAAAAAAGAACACTGATTTGTTATTGGATCAGACATGTATCTATGACTATTTTTTGTTTGATAGAAATATCGCTGCATAGTGCAGACCCAGACACTGACATTACGAAGGCTGAATAATTAAACCTATTTGCATCCACTGACAGTGAAGCAGCCGCTGATTTCAACAGGTTTTCGGACGCGCCAGACGCTGAAGTAAAGAGTTATTCAACATACGGCGGTATTTTCGTTCAGTAGGACTGCAAGTATAGCACTCAGCGGAAATCAAAAAACCAAATGTTTAGTGAGTAATTTAACAACGATCCCAATGCTTGTGCAGTCTCACTCGCCATGTATAGCTTGTACGTGCTGCGCCTATGTGAGCAACTCCGCAAGGATTTCTCTGATTGGTTGAAATTATTTCAATGGTGGCATTCATGAAATCGTCGATGATGGAGGAATTCTGCTTCAGGACCGACTTTATAAGATGGATAACTTAGTTGTATGAGCTCTATATGTTCAAACATTCGCATGAATCGTTACTTTATGACATGAAGTATCTTCCAAACTGTATTTTGAAATTCCGTTGTCTATTCTTTAATATCTTGTATTGCCTTAACAAAGACGATTGGCAACACCAGAGAGAGATGAATTTTCACAGGGTTCACATATCATTAATAAAGGAAAATGATTGAAAATAGATCAAGACCTGTCATCTGTTTGACTCCCTCCCCCCTTTTTTCTGATCAGTGGCAACCATCGTTTTTTCACTCAGAGGGCAGCCTTTCACCTGGCAATTAAGGTGTTTGACTTTTTCAAATGAGGTTGTACAGGCAGGGTCAAAAACCGAAGAGCAGGAATGCAGTACCAAATCACAGGGCAGTTGTGTCTTCAAGGCAACAGGCAGAGTTCAGGAACCAGGAGGGCAGAGAGCCATTCAAAACTACAGTAAAAGAAGTCGAAGTTCAGAAGGCATGCAGAGGTTTGCGAAAAAATCAGGTACAGATGAATGAAGAGGGCCAAATCAAAAAATCAGAAACCAGGAACAAACAAGGTCATACACGGAACAGGCAAACAGGCAGAACCCAGCTCAGACAAAACAGGACCAAAATCAACGGAGACGTACTTGTGAAGATTGAGTGAAACTGCAGGGTCTCACTACACAAGACAACGAGGCAACAAGACTCAGGTGAGGGAAAGGGTGTGGGGAATGCACAGGGCGAGGGGTGAGGTAACAAGACTCAGGTGAGGGAAAGGGTGAGGGGAATGCACAGGGCGAGGGATGAGGCAACAAGACTCAGGTGAGGGAAAGGGTGTGGGGAATGCACAGGGCGAGGGGTGAGGTAACAAGACTCAGGTGAGGGAAAGGGTGAGGGGAATGCACAGGGCGAGGGATGAGGCAATAAGACTCAGGTGAGGGAAAGGGTGTGGGGAACGCACAGGGCGAGGGGTGAGGTAACGAGACTCAGGTGAGGGAAAGGGTGTGGGGAACGCACAGGGCGAGGGGTGAGGTAACGAGAGATATTAATCAGGACACAAGACGGTAAACGGCACACTGGCACAAATCGTCAACCAGGCCGGAAAGATCATTGGACATGAACAACATCAACTCCAACACTTGTACACACAGATTTTAATAAAAAACGCATTACAGGTTTATCAGGATCCCGCTCAGCCCCTCCACTGTGCTTTCCAGCTGCTGCCATCAGGCCGAGGCCTTGAAGTCCCCTTAGCAAGATAAAATGGCAACAAGCGGTCATTCATTCCATCAGCCATCTTAATCCTCATCTCTGGAGCAAACTGGACCAATTTCATAGCCTATTTTACTTATATATTTATTCTTATCTTAATGTATTTTATTGTGTATAGTGTTGTATGTGTTGTGTGTTTTGTTTTATGCCACTGTCAAAGACAAGTTTCCATTGTATGTAAAGTGTAAGTCCTACAGGGCAGGGAAAGAAAAACAAAAGCCTGTGGACGGGGAGGACAAAGATAAAAGGAAGTAGAGATACTCAAAAGAAAACAATGTAAATTCACAACAGTAAGTACAAACATTAATTGCAGGGACCTATTGGTGCAGGTGGATTGGCCCCTGCTCAAACTAACAAAGTGCAAGTTACTTTGGCAGAATGCAATATAAAAGTAAAATGTTATCTTCGGCAGGAAAACGGACCTCTCCACATTCTCCAAATTTATTTTATGTGCTCAGATGCCATGTTGAACTAAGTCATGGAACCTTATGACAAACACATGAAATTAACTGCATTTTTTTGGAAAGAAAACTTGTAAATCGGTCAGATTTGACCGAACACAACAGGAGGGTTAAATCAATTCCCGTGCACTTTGCCTAACTTGTAATCAAGCCATTTATTCAGCCAACTGACCAATCAAAACAATAATCAAGCCAATAATGATTTAGAGGAGATAATGAGGAGCGGACAAACCAAACCGGGCTACCGTGCTAGATTGAAATAATGTCAGTAATCTGAATAAATATTAGACCTCTGAATTCCACCTCTCGTCGGAAAACTTTCACGTATTATTAAAAATTTCTTAAAAATAAACACCAGTACCATCTTAACATGATTTTAAGTATTTAAAATTATACACGAAGTAGAAAACATTGTGTGACGCGCATCAAAGGTGAATGTGAGAGGAATTATTTTCGCATTGCAAGCAATGGACAAATGCACAAAATTGCGCACTGAACTTAGCAAAGTTAAGGTCTTCAAAATCATCCTCCTCTACTAGACAATTGCTTTCACCCCCTTTCCATTTACTTTGCTCAATTTGCAATCAAACAGTTGATTCGCTCAATGAACAATTTTAAATTGGTTGGTAGTCTAATTTATTTAGATATCCATGGATTCAGACATTTTGACATCGCATGCATTATGCATGAATGCATGCGGCAGCCGCAGTGACATTATGATCTCACAACTTCTCATGCCACTTGAGGCGTTAATGGCGGCCTCCTGGAAACAGCAATTTCGGCTAATTAATGGTCATTTAAAAGAACAGGGTATGTATGGAGAAAAAAATCGACTGTGGATATTATGTTGGAGTTAAGTACTATAAGATTAAGTCCAAACATGTAGGTCAGTACAGTCCTCCTTTAATGAACCAGTTCAGCAATTTACCCTTTGTCTGTATGTTTTTAATATGCCTCATTTAAATAATTAATCATTTTACTCTATTTGGTGTTTTAAAGTTCTGCGGGGGTTGCTCCAAACTTGTCTATAAGTGACATCACTGCCATTCAGGCATATGGCAGTGATATCACTGACTAGTAGATTACTTTGGCATGCTCCTTGTTGAACTGTACCATAAATAGAGTAATAAAGTGATTATTTTTTAATGAGGCATATTAAAAACATACAGAGGAGGGTTGAAAAGTGTTGAAATGGCCCTTTAATAATAACATTGTTTCAATGTATAATGCAATGCATACATATAGTTGAATCAATGTTGATGCAATTCTACATTCTTTCAATGTTGATCATATCATAGTTGAATCAAGGTTGATTCATTGTCAGAATTGATTGGAAATTCAATGTTATTTCCATGTTGATCATAGCGAGCACTTTCAATGTTTTTTCAATATCTGACATCAATGTTGATTGCAATCTTCAGCCTGACAATATCACAATGTTGATTCAATCACTTTTTGCTATCTGGGTCAGATCTGAGTTTCCTGCGGCGTTCATGAATCCAGAGTAGGGTTTTATTAGTGTAGGCTTCTATGTGCAAATCTACGCACAAATGTACTAACGTTTCATGAACGAGACCCATTGTGTTTTTATTTTATTCACAATTTGCACTTTTTCCCAACTATTTCTGAATTGGGGTTGTATTAATATACCATCTAATACTCGTTTCCTTCTTGAAAAGTCTGATTGAAGCCGACAAGAGCACATCCCGAAGTTCAGCTGCGCGTATGACGGGCCCACAGCTGGCAGCTGCCTTTTATGGCAAAAATCACAAGGAATCCACTGAATCTGATTGGACATTTTCTGGATTTGCGGAGTTAGTTTCACTTGCATTATTTGACTGAATCAGGTCAAAGAAATGATCAAGGGAAAAATTAGGTCTCTGCCCTGAACTGAACCTCTTTGCTGGAATTGAGCACCTCTCATGTACCTTAATACAGGTGCACTAGCTTTCCGTAAACAAATCTTCCAGACACCTTGCATCAAGCCAATACCAGAATACCAGTAGATACCCTTCATCATATTACAGGTTGTAACGGAGCTGCTGGCCCGTTACTGAGTCGAGCGATTAATGAACTCTGTCCGGAATTCCCTGTCAGTTACGTGCCTGTGACTGCGTTTGTTCGTTGACGAAAGCTGGGACAAGCGTCTTTTTAATATATGGCATGCATATGAACGTGTAGGGCTAAGTTTTTAAAAATAGTGATGTTACCGCTGATACCAAGGCTCCGAAGCACGCTTCAAACTCGACGGCATATTTTTCTGAAGCACTGTGCCGGAGCTTGCTTCATATCGTGAAAAACCACGTGACTGATGACGTTCGAACCACTTCACTGCTTCATTCAGACTGAATCAGCTGACTGGTTTGGTTCGATAGGCGGAGCTTTGAAACATTGCCGCAAATCAAATGTATTTAACATGGATGAAAAAGCGCTCTGTTAGACATTTTTATTCATAAATAATAATGGCAAAGTCGCTCAAGCACACCCAGTATACACCAAGAACAATAAAAAAAACAATACAATATGTTTTTTGGACAGACTAAATATTTACAGGATTCAATGAGCCTGTGGATGTAATTATTGTTATTTTAATATAATATGAATAATTAAGGTAAGGAAGAAAAACAACAGACACGTGTAAGACGAAGTTCGATTTCAGCTTTATTTAAGTATTTTTCACAATATAACATACTCGAAGTGCACACGCAAGGTGCGTCAGCGTCACCTTTGCAAGGCTGTACAACAATCTCTCTGCCAGCAGATGTCACCCACGTGCTCAATGAATGGAGCTTCGAGTAGTGAACCAATTTTCAATACAAAGGTCCGAAAGGGTCCGAAGCTTCATAAAGCCTCGTTAGGCCATCACTATTCAAAAACTGTTCTAACTTTACGCTCACCATTAGCTTGGCCAACTAATGGGAGAGGGTGAAGCTATAGTCAACATAATCTAGCCACAGTTTTTACTTTGTTCCAAATGTTTTAATGCAGTGCTAAAAGCAGAGAAACAAAACGCTTGCTACCTGTTTGTTCGATCCGACAGCGGGATGGTGACTTCCGGGGTGGACGGGAAACCAAACCGAGCACTCGTACACCCATGCATATGTAAGCGGTAAACTGTGAAGTGGAATATTCTAGCTCACGGAATGAGCAGAAAATACTATATAGTACTCAGTTTGCTGCAATAATAATTGTTTGTTTTTATGCTGGAAATATAATGATTCGTATATGTCTGACTGAATGCCTAAAGTATTGTACTGCATAGCGGATTGCAAATGTTTTGGTTTATCCCATTAAGGGGAAAAGTATTTCAAGGGCTGCCAAGAATTCATTTGTGGTTTTTTTGGTTGGGCAGAAGGCTGGTTCTGCAGTGGTTCATTTTTTTTTTTTTAAAGATGGCGATTATTGGACCCAGAAGAAAAAATAGTGAACTGTTATTTGTTTTCATCTAATTTTTTTTCCCCCCTTGAAAGTCTATCTTAGTTTTTTTTTTGATTGCTTGCACTGTAAATAGCCCTCACCTTCACCTGCACCTTTGGGGAAAATAAAATACAATTGTTGGCACATATTTTGTTTTGACTCCATTTTTGGATTTGGACCTTGGCTGCTTCGGGTTCCCCTTACATTGTGGTGTCAGAAGTGGGATTGGTAACGCCGTGGAAGCCACCACCAAGTAAAATGCCACCCAAGGGAAGGCAAGAGAAGGCTGAGGAGCAGAGTGCCGAAGCTGCAAGTACTTCAGGTGACTCCGCAGCTAGAGGAGAAGCAGGGGAGCACGAACTGCTTAGCAGATGAGTATTACATTTTGAAAAATGGCATTCTGTATCAGGTAAAGGGTGGTGTGGAAGCGCTGGTAGTGCCAGCCTCATTGAGGCATACAGTTATGACTCTGGGACATTCAATGCCATGGGCAGGTCATTTAGGGAAACACAAAACGTTAGCAAGGATCGCAAGCCGATTTACCTGGCCTTTGTTGTACACTGATGTAACAGAGTTTTGTAAGACTTGCACAGAGTGCCAGTTAACGTCTGGTAGGGGGGTAGCACCAGCTCCTTTGCAGCCTTTACCAATTGTTGACACCCCTTTTAATAAAATAGGGATGGACATAGTTGGGCCCCTAGCTAGGAGCAAAAGTGGAAATTGTTATATATTGGTTATGTTAGACTACGCTACCAAATACCCTGAGGCTTTTCCCCTTAGGAATGTCAAAGCTAGGCAGGTGGCAAATTGTCTTCTCCAATTGTTCTCACGAGTTGGTGTACCTAGGGAGATACTCACTGATCAGGGAACCAACTTTCTTTCTGAGCTCCTGAAACAGGTTTATAAGCTATTGGGTATAAAGGGTATCAAGACCTCTCCTTATCACCCCCAAACAGACGGACTTGTTGAACGCTTCAATCAGACGCTAAAAAGTATGTTGCGCAAGTTTGTTGCTGGTGCTGGTACAGACTGGGACCAATGGTTGCCATACCTGCTCTTTGCATATAGAGAAGTGCCTCAAGCTTCTACGGGATTCTCTCCTTTCGAATTGCTCTATGGGCGCCAGGTGCGGGGCCCTTTGGATCTACTACGAGAGCTCTGGGCAGGAGAAAAAAGGGAGAGCAAGAACGTGGTAGCATACGTGGTCCAGATGAGGCAGAGGCTGGAGGAGATGACAACACTGGCTCAGGAGAACATGAGAAGGGCCCAACGGAACCAGAAAACCTGGTATGACCGACAAGCCAGAGACCGGTCCTTTGAACCAGGACAGGAGGTAATGCTTTTGCTTCCTACCAATGAGAGCAAGCTTTTGGCAAAGTGGAACGGTCCATATGAGGTCCTACGTAAAACAGGGCCGGTCACCTATGAGAGTTCAATGCCAGAGAGAGGGAAGAAAAAACAGACTTTCCACATCAATCTGTTAAAGGAGTTTCGTTCCAGGCAGGAGCCAGTGAAGACCCAGTTCTTTGTTCGGGCAGTGGGTGAAGAGGAGGAGCCAGCAGAGCAGTATTTCCCCACAAACAGCCAGCCGCAGACACTGGATTTATCCCACCTTAATCCCCAGCAGAGAGAGCAGCTGCAAGAGCTACTGGACCCTGAGCTGTTTCAAGAAAAGCCTGGCTACACTACCTTGATAAAACATCATGTACACCTCAAGGAAGATGCACCGGCAAGGCAGAAATCCTATAGGATTCCAGAACGCCTTCTCCCTGTGCTAGAGCAAGAGCTGGAAACCATGCAGTCCCTGGGAGTGATCGAACCCTCGGAAAGTGAGTGGTGCAGTCCCATCGTGCTCGTTCCCAAAAAGGATGGATCCATCCGATTCTGCGTCGATTTCCGTCAGGTAAATGCCCTGTCAAAATTTGACCCGTATCCTATGCCACGCATAGATGAGCTGGTGGAAAGGCTGGGGAAGGCCAGATATATTTCCACGTTGGACTTGAGCAAGGGTTACTGGCAAGTACCATTGACAGAGGAAACTAGGAAGCTCACAGCTTTTCGAACCCCCTTGGGGTTGTTCCATTTTACGGTTATGCCCTTTGGCCTGCAGGGGGCACCGGCAACGTTCCAGCGCTTGATGGATAAGGTGCTGCGGGACACCAGAGACTTTTCGGGGGCTTACCTGGATGATGTGGTCATCTTCAGCACAACATGGGAAGATCATCTGGACCACGTGCGTCAAGTACTGCAGAGAATCAAGTCGGCAGGTCTCACCATCAATCCCCAGAAATGTGCTTTGGCTAAAAAGGAGGTGAGATACTTGGGATTTGTAATTGGTGATGGGGTCATCCGTCCTCAACTCGAGAAGGTTGAGGCGATTCGGTCCTGCAGTCCTCCAACAACCAAAAAGAAGGTGAGAGCATTCTTGGGCTTAGTGGGGTGGTATAGGAAATTCATTCCTAACTTTTCCACTCGAGTTGCTGTTTTAACAGATCTCACCAGGAACAGTGCCCCAACCAAAGTATTATGGACCGAGAGCTGTGACCGGGCGTTTCAGGACTTGAAGGAGGCGCTGTGCCGAGACACAGTATTGCAGAGCCCGGACTTCAGCAAACCATTCATTCTGCAGACTGATGCCTCCGGTGTGGGGCTACGAGCTGTTCAACTGCAGGGTGAGGAAGGAGAGCGTAAACCCATTGCTTTCCTGAGCAGAAAGATGTTTCCCAGGGAGACTAGATACTCAACGGTGGAGAAAGAGTGTCTGGCCGTAAAGTGGGCGCTGGACTCTCTCCGCTACTATCTCCTTGGACGTCACTTCACGCTGGAGACAGACCATCGAGCCTTACAATGGCTGCATCGGATGCGTGACTCCAATGCACGTATCACACGGTGGTACCTGTCCATCCAGCCATTTAACTTCACTGTATACTACAGGACTGGGTCCACCAACCAGGTGGCAGACTTCCTGTCTCGCATGCCGGAGGACTCTTAAACTGACATGAAGATGGGAGTGAATGATTGGGGGTGCAGACCCCTTTCTCCGACTGCAGAAGGGGGAGGAAATGTAACGGAGCTGCTGGCCCGTGACTGAGTCGAGCGATTAATGAACTCTGTCCGGAATTCCCTGTCAGTTACGTGCCTGTGACTGCGTTTGTTCGTTGACGAAAGCTGGGACAAGCGTCTTTTTAATATATGGCATGCATATGAACGTGTAGGGCTAAGTTTTTAAAAACTGTTCTAACTTTACGCTCACCATTAGCTTGGCCAACTAATGGGAGAGGGTGAAGCTATAGTCAACATAATCTAGCCACAGTTTTTACTTTGTTCCAAATGTTTTAATGCAGTGCTAAAAGCAGAGAAACAAAACGCTTGCTACCTGTTTGTTCGATCCGACAGCGGGATGGTGACTTCCGGGGTGGACGGGAAACCAAACCGAGCACTCGTACACCCATGCATATGTAAGCGGTAAACTGTGAAGTGGAATATTCCAGCTCACGGAATGAGCAGAAAATACTATATAGTACTCAGTTTGCTGCAATAATAATTGTTTGTTTTTATGCTGGAAATATAATGATTCGTATATGTCTGACTGAATGCTTAAATTAAGTATTGTACTGCATAGCGGATTGCAAATGTTTTGGTTTATCCCATGAAGGGGAAAAGTATTTAAAGGGCTGCCAAGCATTCATTTGTGGTTTTTTTGGTTGGGCAGAAGGCTGGTTCTGCAGTGGTTCATTTTTTTTTTAAAGATGGCGATTATTGGACCCATAAGAAAAAAAATTGAACTGTTATTTGTTTTCATCTAATTTTTTTTCCCCCCTTGAAAGTCTATCTTAGTTTTTTTTTGATTGCTTGCACTGTAAATAGCCCTCACCTTCACCTGCACCTTTGGGGAAAATAAAATACAATTGTTGGCACATATTTTGTTTTGACTCCATTTTTGGATATGGACCTTGGCTGCTTCGGGTTCCCCTTACACAGGTATATACTGCAGTTTGAGTAAATTCTCAACACATTTAAACAGGTTTAAGTTATATGTTCCAATGTTTGTTGCAATGACTTAAACCCATTTATTGAAGTCTTATTTGGGTTGAAAGAATGTTAGCATGTTTTGACTTTTTTAAATTAGCCATAAACCAAATGAATTTTGTGGACACCAAATACCACTGGGCCACGCAGTACTGTGGTGCAGTAGTATATGAATCTCTCCATTGTCAGTAGTTCTATTGAGCGCCACAAAGGCCAAAGAAGTATCTTGACTGCTAGTCTAAAACTGTGTTTTAGAATCACAGTGCTCCAAGAACAGCACGAAGTTCTGAGCAATTTATCCCTTCAATGTACCAACCAGGAGCAGCACATTGGTGGATTGGGTAGCACTGTTGCCTGAGTGAGAAAGGGGTGAGGATTTACGAAATGGACCACATGCGAGAACCAGTAAAATGCAAAAAGGGGGCTTTATTTCTGAAGGGGGAAACCCCCCCAACCCCCCCAACAGAGCAGGCAACAGTACAGAGTCCACAATCCAAAATCAGAATCCAATGGGTGAATCTAGAATCGTAACAAGGGCACCAATCACAAAAATCAAGGTCAGACAAAAAAGGTTCAAAAGACAAGAAGGCGGTGAAGTACAGGGAGTAGGCAAAAATCGAAAGTCAAGGACGGTCCAGTCAGAAAGATAATCACAATGGATACAAGGCAAAATAAACGTGGCACAGGTAAGCATAAGACAACGATCTGAGAAGGAAGTGCTGTGAAGAGACATCTAATATACGTTTCAGGGAGGTTACATGATAACAGAACACAGGTGGAAGCAGTCAGACTGATTACGAGGGAGCAACACATTAGGAAGAACCTGATCTTATGAAATTGGAAGAAGCCAAAACGCGGACAAGGATCACGGGACAAACCTATGGACAATGACACAGCTCTGGTCAAGGAGTTCTACTGTGCACAGATACTAAGAGAAAGGAAAGCATAAGCAGGTGTGGAGATTCCACTGAAATGCAGCAGCGAAGATTAGGGAGAGACAAGGAGCGGAGGGCGAGTGCTGAGAGCTTGTTAATGAATTCGTAAGTGCAGCTATCCAATCCCGAGTGCTCGTTAGTAAGTTAGATGAATATACAGTGTTAGTTTTGGTTAGTAAATTAGAAAAAACAACAAACTGTTAGTATGTGTTAGTCATATAGAAAAAGCAAGGGTAAGGAAGTAAACGAGATGAGGAAGGAAGATTGAAACCAGAAACCATTAAATCACCTGAAGGAGTGGCATGCATTACTGGGGCTGTGAGCAAAGACGAGACCAAGGACCAGACAGGGGGAGACAAAGTGCAATGCATGGACAAATCAAAACATGGACTGTTCAATCAAAACTAAGACAATGAATGAAAAGCGACCAAAAACACAATACATAATTCTAAGGAATCATCAGACATGGCAATGATCAAAATACACATAAGGCAGTCAGAACAATAGCAAGGCAAGGCAAAACCAGAATCACAACAAAAGGAGTGAGTTTGAACCTCTCCCAGTCTCCTGTAAACACTCTTTTTTCCCCACAGTCCACTGATTTGCATGTCAGTGTAACTGCAGACTTAACTGCCTATAGGCGTGAGTATGTAAGTGAATGGTGTGAGATCCCAGCAATTAACAGTCCAGGAGGTGCCCTTGCCTCTCACCCATGGCTTGCTGGGATAGGGCTCGAGGCCCACAGAAATCCTGACCAGCAATATTTGTACTAGATAATGGGTGAATGGATGACTCTTAATTTTGCACAGATAATATCCTGTGCTCTCCTTTGGCATTAATAGCGACTGCTCCGCTCTGTTATGAATCTCAGAGTTTTATTGATGTTATCAAACAGACCAGAGCATTTGAAGACATATTTAGCAAATATACAGAACCAGTCAAAAGTTTGGACACATTTTGCTAATGTTACTGCACTCTGTTTTTTGAGAAATGTAAATGGCTCAACTTCTCTATAAAATCTCAAATGGAATCTGTTGAGAGGTTAAACAGTCAGAAATTAAAAGAGAATAATTTACTTGTTTGAACAGAGATCAAAGTTTTGCAGTTCTCAAAGAAGTCATATTTTGCGACGTAAACAGACAGACAAGCTCTTTCAATTTTCCAAAGGGCGAAATTAAGTCAAGCTGTTTTGGGACTTATTGGGCAAAAAGGTTGATGAAAATCACCCCACAACTGCTGCACATCTAAGGGAACTTAGACAGGACTGCACAGCAGCAAACTCATTTAGCCAGAAGACTGCCCTTGTAAAAAACTATGAGTGTGCCCAGCAGATATGACCACAAGTGCTGGTTAGTTTGATGGATTTAAGAATGAGATATTTTCTCCAAAATGATAAGAGCTTTATTTATTTATTTATTTAACATATATTATAAGAAAAATGTGGGTATGTCCAAACTTTTGATTGGTTCTGTACTTCTGCTTCTTTTCATCAAACTACTGTACATTCTTATGGTGAGGTGCAGATGTGTGAGACAATGGGGAAAATGGAATGGAAAATGGAAAAATCAACATCAACATTCTTAGTAAAGTGTTTTGCCTCCACAACCTGCCAGATCAGCCATAACACGCCTTAACATATAATTTCACTGGAAGGATAGAGGAACATTCTTCAAAGAGATATTCCCTCATTTGGTGCTTTGATGATGGTGGTGGAGAGCAGTGTTTCTAAGGTTGTTACAAAATCTCCAATATGAGTTCAACTGGTTTAAGATCAGGTGACTATGAAGGTGGTGGCATATGCATGTGGTCATTTTCATTCTCATCATACCATTCTGTGACCCCTTCTGACCTGTAGGGTGTGGGCTATTGTCATCCTGAAAGCTGAAAAGGACCAATCCTATCATAGTAGAAATGCTTCATCTCAGGTTATAAAGCTACCGGTAATTGCAACAAATAATTCGGCATTGATTTTCAGGGCCATTTCCTCCTTTTAAGGGCATGGCGGACTCTAGCCATGCCAGGAAAATGAACAGAGACATTTGCATTTATTGTTTTTGTGCAAATTTGTCACTCATATAATTTTATTGTGACTGCAGTGAAGGATATCAATGTTGGTACTGGAGAGTTTTTAATGTTAATCAGCTGGTCCCTGGATCTCTTGAAAATAGTTTGTGTGGAGCAGTTCAATCAGCTGAAAAGGGTGTTTTGCTTTGGCATTGAAGTGCGAGATGAAAAATGCGCTTTGAATATTTATTTACAAAAACAATGAAAACAGGGCATAAACAGGTTCATGGAGACAACAGGTCATGAAGATAACGTGGTAAACAGGTCATGGAGACGACATGGTAGACAAAGCTCATGGAGACATGGCAGACAAGGCTCATGACAACGAAAGGTTCTGCCTACGGCCTTTCTCCGGCATCTCCCAAATATGGGCAAGGGGGCGGGACACATGAGCACATGATAACAAGACACGGGGAAGCATAATGGAAATGCGGACTCAGACAAAGACTAAGTGACAAAGACTAATTAGACAATGACGAGCTCATTAAGAGTAATGAGCGTGTTCAGCATAGGAGCACCAATACAGGATTATGGGAAAGCGGAGAAGTGAAACTTTGAACAGAATAGCACAGATCAGAAAATGGCAAATGCAGGAATTTAAACCAGTCAAAGCCCAAACTAATTTCGTAGTGGTTAGTCAGTGCCTATCTAAGAAAACACCCTCCCATGCATTGTGAGTAAAGGGGTTAGGAATTGTTACTTATAAAAAGTTAAACAATCATTCAACTTTAGAGCTGGCCTGAATATAGAACAGCTGTGAAAGAAGTCAGAAAATAACCAAAGCCACTCCCGAATGCGGTGATGAAGAACAAGACTAGGAGATGACAAAAACATGAAATGGAACGTGGACTGGAGAGGTGGAGTCAGGCAGACCAGACAGGGACCACTAGAATAAACAAATGCAACACACATGACTATAAACAAAGCAAATACATGAACTAGACACTGGCAACACACAATAGAGGGTGAATTTAATTTCCTTTATTTTTTTATTTCCTTTACTGTTATTCTCTCTTTCTTGCAGCTCTATGAGCTATAAACCCTGAATCACCGATACTAGAGATACAGTATGTTCACTCTATTATAGTGGCATGGCATTTAGTACAACATATATAGAACCTGTTGTATTGTAAATATTTTACAGCATTTATTGTTCCTCAGAAAGAGTGGCAACACCTGCATAGTTGGCCTTTCCTCTCCAAAAAAAAAAAAGAGAAAAAGGAAACCATGTGGGAAAATTGCATTGCTGACCTGGGATAACGGCCGCAAATTGCCCTGGCTGGAGACACCTGATAGCCTATCAGGCTGAGAAAAAAGCGCCATGTACCTGTAATGAGTTCTGGTGCTTTGCCGAAGAGACGTGGAGAAATTCTTGGATCCTCAGGAAGAGAAATTTCAGGCACAACATGGAGAAACGAGAGTGAAGGCAGTGATGTGGGCAGGCAGAATGAGCAGCAAGGTCTGAAAGAAGGGACGCAAAATAATATCAGTGAACAAATGAGAATCTGTGATTTCGCCAAGTGCAGCGGAATCAGGGTTATGTTTCCCACAAGCATAGTTGGTAACTATGTTCACAACTTACATAATTTGAGCCAAAGCCATGTAGAGAGAAGTACAGTGGGCTTTAAAATTACTGGAACCCACCCCTGGCAATGCACAAAAATGGCCTGCTGGCCTGATGGCCTTGTGTCCCCCATTGCACAAGTGACCAGAAACATATGGCAAAAACTGATTTGATGGCTGAAAATAATGTGGTGCACTGTACTACTAATAATGTGAAGTACAATGACACTGTAGCTCATTGGTCATTGGTTGAACAGAGAGATGGATGAGGGATGGATCATTGTGATATGAGCTAAATATAACCATGGGTCATGAGAGAGATTTCAATTTTCATGACTTGTGGATGATGGACGCATCGCCAAGGCATAGTTTTGTGCCCATGGCTGAGATCTACCTTACAAACCAATAAGAATGTCATATGAATTTGGTGAGCCTCCATCAAAGCTGTCAGAAGTTATTGCGAGTACAGTGTTCTTCACATGTTTTTGCTCAGTGACCTTGAAAACTAGGTCAAGGCCACTCATTGAACTTGAGCAAGGCCTTCACGAGAGGCATATGTGGTGTGAATTTGGTGATCCTCCATCAAAGCTGTCAAAAGTTATTGCGAGTACACTGTTCCCGGACGGACGGACGAACAGCATTTCTATATCCCCCGTCCCGCGGGGGCGACGGGGGACAACAAAAATACTTTAAAAAGTTCTAAAAAAATAAATTTATAGGGAAACTCTAAACAATAACCTGAGAAATAGGGTATTTAAATGAGGTACAAAGTATGCAATATCCCTTTGTCATCCATCACCATGAAGAAAACAAAACAACTGTCAGTTCAAAAGAGGTGGATGGTCATAGACCCTCATAAATGTGGTAATGGATAAAAGCAGATCCACAAATGGCCGAGTATGCCACAGAAAACAGTCAAAGCAATTAGTTCAAAGTTCCAAGGATATGGAACTATTGAAAACCTCAAGGGTAGAGGATGTAACTGCATTTTGCCCCCCAGGAAGAGGATGATGAGAAAAGCAACAAAATCTCCCAGAATCATTGTGAAGGAACTGCAGGCTTTGGTGGCATCTTGGGGTCACCAGGTTTCAAAAATCACCTTCAGGTGCCACCTTCACAACCACAAGGTCTTTGGAAGGGCTGCCAGAGGAAAGTCTTTTCTGTCCAGGAGACACAGAAGCAAGGACTTGGAGTTTGCCGAAGGTCATTTAAATTATGACTGGAGCAAGGTGCTTTGGTCAGATGTACATTTTGGTCTGATACAGCATCAGCACGTTTGGTGTGGAAACAGAGATGCACACAAGGAGAAGCACCTCATACCCACGGTGAAATATGATGGTGGGTCAGTCATGTATTGGGGTTTGTTTTCATTTAAGAGGTCTAGTGGCACTGCTTAAGATGAATGGCATGATGAATTCCAGCACGTATCTGGATATTTTGGCTGACAATCTTTTGCCAGCCAGAAGGCTGGGACTTGGCCATAGATGGACTTAGCCAAAAGCATTCCTCAAGATCCATACAGAAATGGTCATATGACAGCAAAATCAGTGCTCTGCAGTGGCCATCTCAGTCGCCAGACCTCAGTCCGGTTGAAACCTGTTGGCTGAGTTGTAAAGGGCAGTTGAAAAACACAAACCCAAGAATGTGAAGGATCCTGAAAGGATCTGCTTAGAGCCATGGTCCAAAATCCACCTAAATGTGTGCCATAGCCTCATCAAAAATTACTGGAAAAGACTCCATACTGTTCTCTTTGCCAGAGGCGGTTGCACTTAGAACTAAATGCAGAGTGCCAATCATTATTAAACCTTGGTTTTGTTGAAATTTACTTAATAGACATGCTGCTGGATACACAAGAGGAGACACAAGAGGAAATCACAGGGGTTGAGGAAGATGCTGAAAACTCATTGGGTTTTAAACTGTTACTGGACAAAAGAAATATTTGAGAACTTCACTTTGGGCTCTGGAGAATTGTGTTGAGAAGTTTTCACAATTTTTTGACATTTTATTGAGCAAACAATAAAAAGATTATTCATGAAAAGAATCAGCATATGAATCAGAAATTAACATAATCATTAGCTGTAGCCCAAGTTCTTTTTTTTTTTTGAGCAGTAATTTGTTCCTGCTGGTAATGTGAATCAGATGGGGAGTGTGGAGATTCAGCCCACCGGTGCAATGAGATCTTAGATTGAGGTTATCAGAGGGGGGTCATGCAGACACCTACAAATGCACAAGACAGACACATGCAAACACCCCTCACCCACTCTCACAAGAGTACACCCCCAAACAAACCACACACATGCATGCACCATCCATCCCCCTATACACACACGCAAACACACGCACACATACGCATGCACATGCTCCCATGTTAATGTATACACCCCCTCCCATACACACACACACACACACACACAGACACTCACCTCCACATGCATACCCCTCCCACTATCACAAGCATGGTTTTTTGTGGCTAAACCTTTGAACCGCTCTGACAGAGAGCTGCAGTACTATGGACTGGCCTGATGACGTTGGCTTTTTGGTTGGTGACGGGTGATGTCAGTGCGATGAATTAGTAATGGAGTAACATTAGAGGCCCCCCCCACCCACACACACACACACACACACACACACAGCCTGTAGATGGATGACTGAAGCACTGGTCTGCACCAGTACACTAAAAGCTGACCTTTAAGGCCGGGCTGGTTCATGGCAACCTGCTCCCTGCAACTGAGATTGCATGGAGGCAACGTTTGGGGACATGTTGACTTCAGTGTTTCATTCAGCCCAAGGTAACCCTTGAGAATATAAAAATAGCAACATATATCATGCTAAGAAGGACATAATAATTTGTTATTCATTAAGTGATATTTAGCACCTTGTTCGGTGTTAATCATGGACGATGTGTAAGGTAAGTTTCCATTGCGTGGATTCACACATATCCAGGGGCTAATCATTCAGTACTACTATGTAACCGTCTGTTCATCAGCAACATCATTATGCACAATATCGGAGTTGATTCAGAGGTATTGAGGAACTCGTTGTCGTCTACTGTACTCAGTTACTGTAAGTGAATTCCTTATTCAATCCTCATTTGTTCCTTAATACCCCCTAGCTATTTTTTGTACCATATTGTAAAGTGTTACCCAGTCAAACTTATATGAAAATATCCTATAGTTATTTATTAGTAATACTATAGTATTATGGCATAAATATAGTATTACAGTAGTTTACATAGTATAATTATAGTATTACCACAGTAAACAGTAACATGGCATTACTACAGTCCACATGGCTTTATTGCTGTAGTTTGAATAACTATTGTATCACAATAGTAATATTACCAAAAAAACCTATCCATTTACTATGGGATAACTGTAGCTTGGAACTATAGTAATTTTTCATAAGGGGATACACGTGGACATACATAGTACAGTTTGTGTCCAGATTTAGTTTAGACTTCATGGCATTTTTTACTGTCATCCAAATTTATGTTTGTGCTGTGCCTAATTTCAATGCAAGAAAGGCCTTTCATTCATCGTCAAGCAACAATAAAAGTACTGTCATTGTATTTATTCCAAGTTGTGCATCTTTTCACCTTGACTATTAATGCTGCTAATCATATAGCTGTCCAGGGACTGTACTTCTTACTTAAATCTGGAACTTTTCATTCATTGTCTGTTCAGAGAATCTGAAATAGTGATACACTCCATGACAAGAGATTGATCTGTCAGTGACCATTCTTCTTTCTGCTTTTTTGACCTGCGCACCACAGATTATTGGAGCAATCCCACTGATGCCAAACACAGCAAGCCAGCCCAACCAGGCAGGGGGCGGGGCGTCGGGGCTGCCAGTCCAGCCAATCACTCCTCAGCTCCTGACAAACACCCAGGGTCAGATTATCGCCACCGTCATCGGCAACCAGATTTTACCCGTCATCAACACGCAGGGAATTACCCTCTCCCCGGTGAAGCCAGGCCAGCAGGTGAGTGTGTATGTCTTGAGCGCATGTGGAAAATATCAACAGCCCTCATTATACAACCCCTATTCCAAGATAGTTGGGACGAAGTGTAAATTGTGAATAAAATCAAAATGCAATGACTTTCAGATCACATGAACCAATATGTTATTTACAATAGAACGTAGATAGCATTTCAAATGTTGAAACTGAGAAATTTTACATTTTTATCCACAAAATGAGCTTATTTCAAATTTTCTGGCTGCAACAGATCTCAAAAAAGTTGGGACACGGGCAAAAAAAAGGGCTGAAAAAGCAATTAATATATAAGAATCAGCTGAAAAAACATTTAGCGAGTAATTAGGTTAACTGGCATCAAGTGTGTAACATGATTGGCTATAAAAGGGATGTCTTAGAGAGGCTGAGTTCTCAGAAGTACAGATGGCCAGAGGCTCTCCAACCTGTGAAGGCTTGCGTTAAAACATTGTGGAATACATTAAAAACAATGTTCCTCAACGTCAAATTGCAAAGGCTTTGAAGGTCTCATCGTCGACAGTGCATAACATCATCAAAAGATGCAGAGAAACTGGAAAAATCTTTGCATAAGGGACAAGGCTGAAGACCTTTACTGGATGCCCGTGATCTTTGGGCCCTCAGACGCCACTGCATCACTCATCGGCATTAATCTGTCATTGATATTAATAAATGAGCCCGTGATACTTCAAGAAACAACTGTCTGTAAACACAGTCCGCTGTGCCATTCACAGATGCCACCAAAAACTCTATCATGCAAAAAAGGAAGCCATTGTTGAGCGTGATCGAGAAGCCCCGCCATGTTCTGTGGGTCAAGGCTCATTTATAATGGAGTGTAGCACAGTGGCAAAGTGTCCTGTGGTCTGACGAGTTCAAATATGACATTCTTGTTGGAAATCATGGGCGTCGGGCTAAAGAGGAAAAAGACCACCCCCCCTGTTATCAACATTCAGTTCAAAAGCCAGCATCTCTGATCTCTGGGGATGCATTTGTGCATATGGTGTGGGACACTTGCATGTTTTAAAAGGCACCTTGAATGCTGAAAGGTGTATAAAGGTTTTAGAGCAACATATGCTCCCCTCCAGATGACATCTATTCCAGGGAGGGCCTTGTGTATCTCAGCAGGACAATGCAAAACCACATACTGCAGCTATTACAACAGCATGGCTTCGTTGTGGAAGAGTCCGTGTGCTGAACTGGCCTGCCTGCAGTCCTGATCTTTCACCAATTGAAACATTTCGCGCAAAATTAAACAAAAAGTCCGTTAAAGGAGACCCAAAACTCTCCAGCAGCTGGAAGCCTGTATTAAACAAGAGCAGGATCAAATTCAAATGGCTAAACTCAAGAAACTTGTCTCCTCAATGCCCAGATGCCTCCACTCTGTGTTGAAAGAAGAGGGAATGTTACACCATGATAAACAGGCCTCTGTCCCAACTGTTTTGAGACCTGTAGCAGCCATCAAATTTGAAATGAGCTCATTTTGTGGATGAAATTGTAAAATTTCTCAGTTTGAACATTTGCTATGTTATCTCTGTTCTATTGTGAACTAGAAAAGCACTCAGAGAGCACAGACCTCCATCAGGTGACAGCAAAACCCAAAAGGATGGTGATTGGAACTCCAGCTCATTGGAAAGACTTGAAATCTTGAACTTTGGCGTATATCTCAGCTTTACTTCGGCCTATATATGCCAAAATTTAAACACCTGTTCCTTGTCCTAATACCCACCTTCTCTGAAAATTTCATCAAAATCCGTGCATTACTTTTTGAGTTATCTTGCAAACAAACAAACAGACGGACAGACAAACAAATGCCGGTGATCACATAATCTTCTGCCAACTTCGTGTGGCGGAGGTAATAAAATACTGGCTGGTGTGATTTGAAAGTCATTGCATTTTGATTTTATTCACAATTCACACTTTTATTGGGGATGTAGACAGCTATGCACAATTTGGCCACTAAAAAAAAAAATTTGTGGGTTTGAATCTCTCACATTTCAATGTTCAGGAGCGAGTGGGAGGTTTTTTTGGAGGTTTTCTTATTTTATTATAATGAGTTTGAGATCCAAGTAGGGCAACAAATCGAAATCACAAGCACATGTACCAACATAACGAATCAAAATTAGCTGACCTATGAGTGACATGGTGATTCTTGAAAGCCGAACAGTTGGTCTGTTGCTCGACAGGCATTCTGTGCATTTTTCTCACTTTCTTTTTTGCGTGATTGAAATGGATTTTTTCAAAATAAAAAATAGTCTGAGGCTGGAAGGTTATTCTGGCACAGCCGGTGATGCTAACCAAGTATTATTTTATATGGCTTTATGCAATCGAAGTGCCGTTGGTTGTTTATAAAATTTTTCATCATAATTAATAGCAGGTATTTGTTTTTATCTTAGATAGTTTAAAGGTAACATTTGAGGTTGGTCAAATCTGACATTGTACATGTTGTTGTTTAGTTTGGCTTTACATTTCATAAGCCTTAATTTTCAATGAGGGTGTGTGTAACTTTTTTCTGGCAAAGATGAATGAATTGTTGACACCTGCTGATACAGCCAATAACATCAATATTCATGGAGAAGATGTTACATCCTTCAGCTGATTCATAACAAGCATTCACACCTCTATACTACACTGCAATCAAAAATGTAAAATCAACACTCACTGAGTTTACTTGATCCCACAGAGTGGGCCTGCATGTACTCTCTGAGAGTGAATTTAACTCTAAACGTTTCACTGTTTACCCATGTAACTACAAGCATTTCATTGCAGAGACTTTTACTGATTGGTCTCTCATGTTCCCAGTTGCTTCAGGCTCAGCAAGGACCGGTTGGCCCCACAACTGCCTGCCAGCATCACCGACCTCACAGCGTGGACTCCATTTCCCAGAGTGCCATTCAACAGGACTGCTCCGCCTCCAGCTCCCCCTCCCCATCCTGCCTCGGTGTGGGGCAGCTGGTTAACGGTGAGTAACCGTGGTGACTACAACCAGCTAACAACAAATATTTACTCAATGGTACACCTTACGAGTTTGATGTAGAAGTGGGTACGGTATAACATGAAGAAAACATTCAGTTTGGTCATATCGTGGTGCAGCTGGTTGCACTGTAACCTTGTAGCAAAACAAAAAAAAGAAAAGTTTGTGGGTTTGTATCTGGTCTGGGGACTCGCTGTGTTGTGTTTGCCTGTTCTCGCTGTGTTCACCTGGGTTTCTACCAACAAGGGAAAAAAGCCCAGAATCAGAAAGTAAAAGTCCTCTCCTGCATTTTGTTCCTGTCACCTGGATTTGTAAATTGGCAGGATTCTATCAAGTCCAGGTCTACCAAAGAAAATGGCCAAGCTGTAACTAGATGTCTACCTATTTCAAAGAATCAGCAACACGCAATTGAAAACTCATTTGGTTCGTCTCTGGGTTTGTTACAGGCTGTGTGATTATTTGAGTTTGGTTCTGGTGAAAATGTGTCGACTTCAAAGTGTTATGGTGTGAAGTTTAGCTGTAATGTGGAATGTTTTCGGTTTTGTGTTGCTGGTTATTTGAAAAAGGTAGACATCTGACAAACTTTAGCTACAGCTTGGCCATTTTCTTTGGTAGGCCTGAAGTCACCAAGCTGAATTCAGGGGTGAACGTAGAACATGACAGCACTTTTACAATCTGACCCCTAGAGTTCCAATACGATTTCCTCTAGGTGCTCCAGGTTTCATCCCACAGTCCAAGGACATTTAATAGTGTCTGATTGTGTCTACTCTCTGTCATGAGGAGTCACAACGGCCCATAACTGACTGTAAGTGCAGTGGTTTGCGTTTCCCATAATGGATCATTTGACTATCCGGGGTGCGGTCCTGTCTCTCATCCACTGGATGTTGGGATTGGCTAAAACAACGAACCCCCCTCCCCCCAGTACCTCTGACCAGGATCATTTTCAAGAACTGCAATCTCGTTGTTAGCCTGATTGGCCAAAAGTAAGGGGCTTATGCTATGCTCAGGGTCTTTAGTGATGGTCTGTCGTGCGTGCATGCGTGCGAAAATTTTTGGCATGTCTGCGCTCTACCGTCTTTTTTACCATTTTTGCCCAATCCTTTTCATATTTCAAATATCTAGATATGGTCATAAGGTCTAGACCAAGTTCAATTTTGAGCCGAATCAGGCCGATACTTTGGCCAATAGGAGGTGTTCAATTTTGCCCATGTCTGGCCAAACGGGCTCAGTGGCTTTGCCACTATTTTTTTCAGTTGTACGCCAGCTCCACTTTAAGGAACGTGAAAGAGGCAGTCGGTTTTCTATGCCAAGCAAAATTGTCCACTGTATCTCAAAAGGTAAACAGAAAAAAAGAGCAAAAGAGAGCATATGAACTCTGTGAAAGTTAATTCCACGCAGTATGTTTTACTGGGGTGTAGCTTAGAATTATCTTCCCCCAGAATAGAAATGAAGACCACAATGGAAAGATGATCAGAGTCACATTTTCATGTTGTGGAGAAATTATGAATTAAAAATTCAAAAACGATCTTAGAAACAAAGCACTGAAAAAATGCAGAAAATATAAAACATTATGATAATATCATTATGTTATCATAAATATTATAATAATATATAATAAATAAAATAAACAAAAATGCCACATTTGGACTCTGATCATTTTTCCTTTGTGGTCTTCAAATGTTCTTCTGGGTCCTGACTTTAATTTTTTGAGGCCCCTCCCAAATTGTGCTGGCCCCTATTGACAGCTATCACCCCTCTGTGTCCCTCTTGTGGATTGCTACATTCTTCACAACACGGTACATTTTATATATCACACTGGCCATTATGCAATGCAAAGGGTGAGACATTGCTGCTGTCACCCATTCCATCTCCCTGTGTAATCAATGTGGTGACCAAAAGAGCCTGTTCCCCTCAGATCCACCAGGGGGCCCCGGAGAGATGGAGGCCGTCAACCTGGAGGAGATCCGCGAATTCGCCAAAGCGTTCAGGATCCGCCGCCTGTCCCTGGGGCTGACGCAGTCTCAGGTGGGAGAGGCTCTCAGTGCAGCTGAGAGTCCAGCATACAGTCAGTCTGCCATCTGCAGGTGAGGAGGTGTAACTAAATCCTATACAATAGGCAGCCATAGTTTTCTAGCCCTACTTGAGAGATCGCTTAATCTTTCTGGCTCGAGTGAATGCTGGTTTTATGCAAGTTTCCTTCTGTATTCTTGTTTCTGTTACATTGCTAATAAATAGCCTGATTTTTGTATTGGCGTTAAACTAGTATATCATGCTAATTGTTGGCTATTTATTTAATCCTTCTGGTCAAACAAAACTGCAGTGAGCATGTTGGCCTAATGCATATAATATTACAAATTGATGCAGTGCACTACTTTCGCTGTTTCAGAGACAGGGATGAATGGGTCAATATGACCATATCTACATTGCCATACATTGTTTTTTATGGGTTTCTGGTTAAACTTCCTGTTGCCATCTATGAAGTATCTCAGCTGGTCTACAGACAGGGGTGCTAATGTGATAGCTCTGTGCCTTGTATGGGCACTAAAACCTTACTCAAACCCTCAAAGGTGCCATGGCGACTCCACTGTCACCATGGCAACACCTTGTGGCCCTAAATATGTGTTTGTATTCTTTTTTCTTGATTTCCCCCCTTATCCAGACATGCCATTCTACGAGGTCACTTCCTCCTGCCACAGGAAGTCCAGGACAGCTGTACAGCCAGCGGACTGACTGCCAAATTGAATCCCGCCCTTTTATACCCCGGCAGGTTCGAGAAGTTGGACATCACTCCAAAGAGTGCGCAGAAGATAAAGCCCGTGCTGGAGCGCTGGATGGCGGAAGCCGAGGCCCGGCATCGCTCCGGGATCCAGAACCTGTCAGAGCTCATGAGCGGCGAGACCGCCAAAAAGCGTAAGCGGCGGACGTCCTTCACCCCGCAGGCACTGGAGGTTCTGAATGGCCACTTCGAGCGAAACACGCACCCCTCTGGTCAAGAGATGACGGAAATCGCCGAGCAGCTGAACTACGACCGGGAGGTGGTGCGCGTTTGGTTCTGCAACAAGAGGCAGGCGCTGAAGAACACAATAAAACGCCTGAAGCCAGCAGAGATCGACTCCACCGTCACCGTGGAATCCCTCACGGATGCGCTCATGGACCCGCTGGACGGCATTTCTTAAAAATTAAGTTCTTCCTTTTTTAAATCAGGCAACAACAAAATGAAATTGGATTGGATCAACGTGCTAATGGATTGAGTGGAACACTCATCATCTGTGAGAATGAGACTGGGGAAAATTTGATGAGCAACTGTACCAGCAACGAGAGCTACAAAGAGAAATAATCAAGAGCTGTTCATGTTGTTATTCCAGTCTGAAGACTGTGGAAGCTGGTGAGAATGCAAATATAACGGAATATAATGACCAAATATAAAATCATAAAATTTATGTCAATCAGAAGCTTCTGTCAAAATGTAAAGATGTTCGTAAACTGTTGAGAATATGTTTTTTGAAGTAAATGCATATCTGCAGAGATAAATCTGGAGCTGTTTCCTCACCTTTAAAACCAAAATATTAGCGAAACAGAGGTGTCAAACATAATGGATTCCTGACCAAAGCCTGTTTGTTTAAATATGCTATGAATTTTTCTACATTTATATTGCCATTGTATAAACCCGTAAGATTGTGGAGGTGTTCTCACAGTTTAATTGTGTCTCCCTTGTAAGGTGTTTGTCCTGTTTGTATGACTTGCTCTGCAATTTATTGTACAGGTTCATAAACCCATTAGTACAGGTCACTGAAGGGCCCAAATCGAATGACCTGTAATGTGCAGGTTCCTTTCTACTGGGCTTTTAAAGGTACTTTTCCCCCCTATTTTTAAACAAAACATAGCATATGAAATGTGATCATTAATCAGTTTACAAGAGTTCACATTATCTGTTGGATATTTTTTAAACCAAAAAAAAGGAGTGAAATAATTCCACTGTACCTGGCCTGTCTTGTCTGTCTTCAATTTTTACAAGACTTCAGTTGCTTCACTTGCTGATGCAATTATAAAGAAATAGCATGTGATCTTCGGTAACATTTAGAATTGTTTGTGTATGAGAGGACAGTAAGGCAGTTCAAAAAAGCTTATCCAACTTGATGGCACAGCACGATCCCCAGAGTTTTTACAAATCCCAACATCAGACGCACCAGTCTGGATCCTGGCCTTTGTCACATGTCCATCCTTCTCTGCTCAGCAAGAAGAGCCCAGAGAGATTTTTCAAAATAACAGCTTTGGCCAGTCAGCAGAACAAAATTCTGCAAAACTAATGTACACGGAGGTATGACCGTGTACTGTCTCATCGAATGATTTCATTCTGATGTCACAGACTCATAGCCAAAGAACATATTTTTGGATCCAGGGGCTTATGAAGCTATACCCCAAAGATAGACACATCATCAATGCTTATGTAAGTGTTTCAATAATGCACTTGTCTTTTTTGATAAAGCATACTTTTTAACAAGGAAGACATACTGGAAAGAGATGCATGTACGTACACATATTTCAGTGTTGTGTTCCATTCCACTCGAGTTTGCAAAGGTGACCGCTGAGTTGGCTCTGATTGGGTACAAATTTTGACTGTATGTCCTAGCTGGGACATCACACTAGCCATGCAATATTAGCTCTGTCTATAATCCAGATGTCTGTAATCTACCAATCACTGGAGAGAAGCATGCTTCCCATCCCAATCAGAACTAGAGGCACTTCGAGAGTGCAAATCTCCGCCAAGGCAGCACAATTATAATCTGCAGCATAGGATCTTATGATGGCTCTCATTGCCGCCATATTGTTAAATGCAGTGCGTTCCAAATAGACAGGTTCTGTCCCTGATGCGAGACCAATCAATCCACAAAATTTGAGTAATATCACTGTGAGCAAAGTTCAGTTATTGCGTGTCATAGGATTTCAAGATGGCTGCCGTGGCAGCAATATTCTTCAACCAATCGCAGTCAAAATCAATAGGGTCCATCCCTGATGTAAAAGCAACCAACCCACAATTTCAGAGATATCTATCCATTACTTTTTGAGTTATCTTAAGCGCAAACAGACAGATGGACAAACCAATGCCGGAAAGAGACACAACCTCCTTGGTAGAAGTTATAAGAGCTCTTTTAGCACTTCTGTGGTATGAAAAATGGTAAAGGCTCAGTAAAATATCTGAATTGAAATTCTCCTCCGGCTGAATACTGGACTCTTTTGGGGATCATGCATACTTGTACATATTGATTCAGTGCAGCATCCTTAAACCCACGGAATAAGGAGACCCAGCATAAAACAACTGAGTATTCTGAACTGGAAAGCTCGTTACAATACAATACTGTCACGCGCCTGTAAGACGAATGAGTCAGCTTACTTAAGATTTCGATTAAAATAAAATGTAAAGTTATTTTTCCTAGTTTAAGTCGGCTTGCACAGTGTTTTTTTTTTTCTTTTCTTTTTTGTGGTTATCGACTGCCACAACATATTTAAGTATGTCAGACTATTTGGATTTACATGCCGCATTTTTAGTATAAAGAACTTTCTTGAAACAGCTTCAACCAAATGAACATTAGTTTCTGCGAGGAAAAGAGTTGTTAACTGACAATGATAAAACTGTGAAACCAAAAAAAAGAGCAAAAACATAAAATGTCCTGTTTTGTAAGACTGATATGATAAACCAATGTAAAAATACATGTACAGTTCCAATCCCGAAATAGATGGGACAAACTGTAAACTGTGAATAAAGTCAAAATGCAATGACTTTCAGATCACATGAGCCAATATGTTATTTACAATAGAACATAGATAATATTTCAAATGTTGAAACGGAGACATTTTACATTTTAATCCACAAAATGAGTTTCTTTCAAATTTTCAGGCTGCAGCAAGTCTCAAAAAAGTTAGGACACAGGCAAAAAATGGCTGAAAAACAATTAATATATAAGAGAATCAGCTGAAAGAACATTTAGCTAGTAATTAAGTTAACTGGCATCAGGTGTGTAACACGATTGGCTATAAAAGCGATGTATTGGAGAGGATGAGTCTCTCAGAAGTAAAGATGGCCAGAGGCTCTCCAACCTATAAAGGCTTACGTAAAAAATTGTGAAATACTTTAAAAACAATGTTCCTCCACGTGAAATTGAAAAAGGCTTTGAAGGTCTCATCATCAACAGTGCATAACATCATCAAAAGATTCAGAGAAACTTGAAAAATCTCTGTGCATAAGGGACAAGGCTGAAGACCTTTACTGGATGCCCGTGATCTTTGGGCCCTCAGACGCTACTGCATCACTCAGTATTTTGATTTTATTCACAATTTACACTTTGTCCCAACTATTTCGAAATTGGGGCTGTATTTGCACTGTTGCAAAATTATGTTTTGGGTCACACTTTAGATGAGGTGTTGCTCATAAAGGCTTTATACAGCATGTATAATGGTTTCATAAACTAGGCTTATGCCTTTGGAGGCGACGGCTGGGGGTATATCCCTGAACGCACCCAATCCTCCAATACCCCAATCCTTGAATAGACCTTGAATAAACTTTCATTTGAACTTAATTTCAGGTCAATCGGTCAAATGGTTCTGAAGATATGGCCAAAATGGTAATTTTCCATCACAAAGTGCCACCTGGTGGCAAAATATTGAACCATACAGGTATGATGTCATCATGTGACACGTTGTGAGGTCATGAGCTTGCAGTTGCACATAGTTTCATGTCAATTGGAGAAATAGTTCCAAAAATATAGCAAAAATGGTGAATTTTATGTGACAAACCTCCACCTTGTGTCAAAATTTTGAATCAAACAGGTATAATGTCATCGTGGGACACATCCTCAGGTCATGACCTTTCATTTGCACTTGATTTGAGGTCAATCGGACAAATATTTCCAGGGATATGATAAAAACAGTGATTTTTTTCAGTTTTTCGCCCCTGGTGGCCAATTCAGAAATTGTCCAAAATCAGATCAGTTTTTCATCTTTATGATACTTACTTATATCCAAAACTTGGAATTTCTAATTGAAATATTACTGCTGTTATCGCGTTAACATGTAAATCAGTTTTTGGCCCCTGGTGGCCAATCTAGAGATCGTATATTGTCCAAAATCGAATCAGTTCTTCCTCTTTATGATACTTACTTACGTGCAAAATTTATAATTTGTAATTGAAATATTACTGAAGTTATCACGTTAACATGTAGTGTGGCGGCGGCGGCGGCGGCAGTCGGACCAAAAACATAATATCCCCTATATAATGAGATAATGGGCTCTATCTTTCACACTGCCCATTGCCACTACCCGCTACCCATGAATTACGCATTTAGCAGCTTCCACTATCCCTAAATGGTATCTTGCAGCCACACTACCCGCTATGCATTATGCCGACTCCCTTATTTTCCCCTGGAGGTGTGCCTGTGAGCGTGTTAATGCACTTTCCCTACAATTGCTATCTTGACCACACACGTCAGGGAAAGCGTATAGCGGGTCCTCAAACCACCCGCTACCCATTTGGTTTTCCTTTATTAACACTTTTTCCAATTCAAGAATAATCAAGTGGCAATTGAAGACACGGCTTCACTCCCCTATGCGATCTAACAGCAACATAATAATGGGCTATATTCAGTACAGGAAAATCATTTAATTATAAATAGGTCTATGCACTGGCACTCATCAACGGTAATTTTTTTTTCCAGCGAGAGCGGCATTTCAGAACTCTTGCTAATGAAGGTAATTTCGGTGACAAGTATGCACACCTGTTTTTGCGGCATGGTCACGCAACTTGCAGTAAAAAATAGGCAGCTGTCCGATTGGAAAATGTAAACGGACGAAACCACATACTGGTCACCTGAATTACCTTCATTCGCTGTAGAGTTCTGAAATGCCACTCTCGCTGGAAAAAAAGTTACCTCGCTGAGTGCCAGGGCATAGACCTAATTTTATTTTTCTAAAATGGGATTTTGTTTCATGCTTGATATCAGGCGGGAGAGGGAGGTGGAAGTGCGTGGTGAAACGCGTTTTTTTCTTTTTCTTTTTTTTTTTTAAGTTTCCACCACAAAAGGGGTAGGCTTGATGTGTTTTTTTATTACATAGCGAACAATTAACAATTAACAATCATTTAAAAAAATAATGAATAAATAAATAAATAACTAATAATACAATTCATGATTAACTTAACAAAAACCGATCTTCCCCTGTCTGGATTTGACCTCACAAAAGAGCAATTTAACCTCGTCTTCAGAGAAACTTGGCACCCTTCCTCTCTCCATTACGGGTTGCGGTTTGAAGATTTGGGATAGCGCAGCCTGCTCTTAAAGGCAATGGCACCTGGCACACTGATTGGTTTAACTGGTGTAACGCCCAAACCATGCCCATGCATAATATAATGGGTAGTGCAGGTGTTTTAGGGATATAGGCAGGTGTGCAAGATAGCAACTTTTGCGAGGTAACGCCTCTTGCGCAATGCTAAATCTCAAATAACAGGTTTAGGGACTCTGGCATAAGATAGGGCCCATAATGTCTTAATAAAACATATATAAGCAAATGTCATGCTTTGTAAAGGGTGAAATAACACATCCTTATTTCACATGTGATGGCAGATGTCAAAATGACAATGCCACTTCGCTGACAATGCCACTCTTTATAGTATTTAGCCACTAGCTAAGTGACATTGTCAGTTATATGACACCCTTTACAAAGCATGATATCTGCTTAGATATGATTTATGTTTATACATGTTGTATAAAGCCTTTATGAGCAACACTTCATCTAAAGTGTGACCGTGTTTTGTATTGATTGGAGAAAGAGCCCTCATGGCCACCCTTGAAGGGTGGTGCTACAGTTTCCCGGTTGGAAGCATCAACTTCTGCCTGTCAATCATCTTACTGTAAAGGCTTTTATTTGTGAGCCATTGTTTTTGCAACATTGCGCCCTAAAGCCATGGTTTTAAATGTCACAAAGGTGGCTCTCTTTTTTTAATTTGAATTTTTTTAAAACAAATTTGGCATTCCAGATCCGGGTGAGATTGGAGATGCCAAATTTATAAAAAAAGAAAAAATAAAACTTAAAAAAAAACAAAAAAAAAACAAATTTGGCGTCTCCAATCCCACCTGAATCTGGAATGCCCAATTAACGAACTATGTACAAGCCTTGCTTGTATGCGACCCCATGTTGCCATCTCGGGGGAACGAAAGCAGTTTGTGGCTTTCCTATAAAGCACGCGCCTGTCAGCCACTGCTTCTTTGCACTCATTGCTCACAAGTTCAGAAAGATGGTGGAGGATATTCCAAACATGAGCAATCTTGCTGATGAGCACCCGGCTGACCAACAGGAGGCGCTTGAGCAACGAACAAAGCTACGAACTATTCTAATATCCGAACTCAGCAGTCCCTTCCCAATTTACTTCCCTGCAGTGCAAAGTCAATTGTGCGCTGCTCTGAAAAGGCTAACGACCACTAGAAAAGGCTAGTAGGACTGGAGAAAGGTCACTCTCTTCTAACCTGAGACGGTAACTTATGGAGCCTCTAATTGAGAGTTCAGGGTTTGTCGAGCTAACTCACGCAAATAAAGCCTGGTTAATGTCGCAGTCACTTCGTAGTTCACCCCTCCTGTCTCTTACATCAATTAACAGCAGTCAAAGTTCTTTAGTTTGTAAAATGCAGCTTGTCTAACTGGTGACATGCAAAAGAGAATGATCCCTCCTGCCACCAAATATCCATTGCTGTGCATTGTGTTCAGACGTTTTTAGGTTTTCGTAATCATATGATGGATGGTTTATTTCAACAATAGCAATAATGATATTTCAGTTCCTGTTAAACCCTACTCTTGAATCTTTCAGCACTGACAGTCCATTGATTTCAAGTTATAAAAATGAACAGCATTATGTGGTCCAAACTGCTTGAGGCAGTGATCAACCTGTGCTTTTCACTGAAAATATGCAGTAGACAAGCTTAATGTTGTAACCAAGAACATAACTGTGACACCTTCACAAGCTTTTACTGATTTTGGACCAATGTTTGATGTATCAGAACACACGGAAAACCTTTACAGTTCTGTTTGTTAAAGGAAATAAAAGAATCCAGATGAATGTACCTCAACAATGTTCTTTCATCGAGATTCAGTACTCAGAGGTTTAGTGTCCTTACCTTTCAGAAAACAGACGTATGCTTTTATTTCACTATTTGGCAACTGCAGTGAAGTCATTAAAAACTGTTAAATCTAAGTTTGGATGCATCAACTCAGTCATGAAGATTTTTCTTAATGTGACTCTCCCAGACTTTAATTATAAGTGGTTATGATCTAGAAGGTTCTTCTTGGTTTGACTGATTAGTCATCGAGGCCACTATTGATATATCTTGGTCAGGGGCGGAGCCAGGGGGTTGCCAGGGGTGGCCGCGGCCACCACAAATTAAACTTCGGCCACCCCCCCGGCTCCCCCTGACACTGTTTTGCTGGCAACTTTTTCTGTGAGCAAGTGTTCCCACAGGGACGCAATTCAACCCCAAGCAAGAAGTTCTCCACCACTACAGATGGAGGCGGTAATACCCCCAACTTCACTTTTATTATAAACCAACATATTACAGAAGAAGGAGTAATAGTTGAGGTTCATGTGCTCTATGTATAAAACATCCTTGGCTCGATGAGTGATGGTGCCAACTACACTAGATTGCTGAGAGGGTTCGCTCAAGCAACGATACTGAGCAACAAAAGAAACGCAAATTAGCTAGTTAGTTAATGTACTCTTATCGTTACTCAGTCAAAGTGACCGCAAAACAAAGAGAAGTTTGATGAAACGGGTGTAAATGTGCACGCGGTAGAAATAAATTTGATTTTCTGTAATAATAATAATTCTGTAATAATTTTTGGACTGTCTTTAATTAACTTGCGTTTCCTTTGTTGCTCAGTGTATATAGCTCGTTGCGCTCAAGTGAAGCACCCGGAGGTAAAATTCGCACGTGGACTCCCATTCATTTTCCCCTACTTTAAAATTACATTCTCAAAAACACTTACTTGCGAGTCGGTGTTATTTGTCATTTTGTCTCCCTAAATATGTGCTTTTTGGAGGATGGAAAGCGGCACACTTCTAATGGGAAGATCGAAATGTGACTTGGTGTCAAAGTTAAAGTTTGAGCCGAATGTTAACAGAGATGCGGCGTAGGCCTAGGCCTCACGCCTTTTTAGGATTATTCGCCATAGTCAGCAATTATTCATCGCAGGCTTAATGAGATTCTCACGCGGTAGTAAATTCCTTGTGCATTTCAGTTTCACTTGCATAAAGGTTGACCTCACCACAAGTAACACGGAAAGCAATTATGACTCCTGACTTCTGGTGCTTCTCTTTACTCAGGGATTGGAAACATGTTTCATGATCATTACCTCCGCCAAGGAGGTTATGTTTTTGCTGGGTTTGTTTGTTTGTTTGTTTGTCTGTTGGTTTACAAAATAACTCAAAAAGTTATGGAGAGATTTTGATGAAATTCTCAGGGATTGTACAGATTGGTATAAGGAAGAAATAATTAGATTTTGGAAGTGATTCGGATCTCCGTCTGGATCCTGGAATTTTTCAAAGGATTTTTTAACATTGGGAGATAGGGCCATTTTCGACATTTATGCATATAACTCCAACAAAAATGGTCAGGGCACTTGGAAAAAAAATACAGGACAAGTTTCGAACATATTCTTCAATATATCAAAAACTGATCCTGAAAATGGAATAATTCCGGATACTATGATACTATGATCCAGAATACGAAAGTAGGGGACCTTCGGAACTTTCATTATAGGAAGAGAACAAATGAAGCTACAAAAATGTGACAAACACCATTACATAGCCAAGATATTGCAGAATTAGGAAGGTGTCACCAGATTTACCGGATTTTATCTTCAAAAGCCAGGGAACTAGATCCAGAAGAAACCACCATTACGGAAAATTTGATTTTTCGTGAATAACTACTGAACTAATATTGATATCATTATGAATTCAGTTGCTAATGATAAGTTTTCTTGGTCAGGGAATCTGAAAAAACAGATGAAATAAATGTAGGACTAATATTTATGTGTAAATCACAACATGATGGGAAATGTTGCATCATAAGAAAAAAAAAAAACAAAAACAAATGAAGCTAGAAACATGCAACAGACATCTTTAAACAGCCAAGACGCTGTGGAACTAATATTGATATAGCATTATGAATCAAATTGCCATATTTTCATGGTCAAGGAATCAAAAAATGAAGATAAAATAAATGTAAGACTAATATCTATGGTGGAAGTCGCAATATGGAGGGGAATGTTGTGCTTGGCGGAAGTCTGCGCTCTCCGAGCGCTTTTCTAGTCTAAATTTTTTAATGAGATAAGACCATTTGAAACGTCTTTATGCAATTCCAATCGCTTCCAATCTCTTAGTAAAGACAAGCACGCGAATTCCAGTGTCATAGTTGATTTCCGTGTCACTAGTGAGGAAATCCACCATGATGCACATGAAATTGATTAACTTGATGCACAACGATTTCAATTAGGCCTACGCGAGTGAATTTATTCAGTGCACGTTGATAGAATAATTGCTGTGTTTACTTGACCGAGGTTTATGACCCTCTGATAAGATAATTGCTCGGAAGTTTTCGCCATTACAAGAACACAGTGTCTATTTAGCCGTCCGACGGTTCCGTTTTTTTCTGCTATCTGTAGCGCGAAAAATCCGTTTCGTGTCCGGTGTGAAAGCTGCTTAACGCGACTATAACGCCTGTATACGCGTCTTTGCAATGACTTTGAATGTAGTCTCATCTGTCCTGCGAAAAATTCGTTTCGTGTCTGATGTGAAAGCAGCTTTATGGACAGTAGCCTATGCGACAGTTAGAGAGAGCTCTGTTTTGTAATAAACATAATAGGCTACAGGTTTTGCGTAGGCCTACTGTAAGTTCTGTTAGCGCGGACAAGTTGCATATGTAGAGATAGCAAATTGATCACTTCTACTGGAAAGAATTACCTATTTAATCTCTGCCTTTTTCGGCTTTATTAGCCACAACAATGTCTAAAGGGGGATGAAATTATATCAAGGTAGTGCAGAGAAATCATTTGTAAACCGCGAAGTCCACATCTGTGACAACAGCGCATGTCAAGCGGCAGCGACGGCAAAATAGCAGAAAAAAACGGGAACCGTCGGACGGCTGAATAGACACTACCTTTCAAGAAACGTCGATGAATGTCCGTATACTTTATCAAATTACTCTGGTTTCCTCAATTCATTGTACCCTGGTTGAGCATATTTGCCGTCAACCGAATTGTTTAAATTGTATCATATACCTAATACCAACGTTGATAAAAGGAAGCGCTAGTTAACTCTGGCTACTCCTTTCCTCAGCTTCATCTTTGCCCCTGTCCCGTTAAAACACTGCTGTAAAAATGATCACTGCACACCACATATACAGGGGACAGAAAACTTTTTTCTCCTGATTTTTAACAGCCAAGCCTTTCCCTCCTTGTCTTTTGGACCTCTGTTTAAACAGAAGTGACTTGTCCAGTGTTTTAAATATTATGCAGGTAAGAAGTATTGTCGTTGAATGTCAATTACGAGTCGCCAGCTTGTATGCCACCGTGTTAATTTTATTTACTACTAAGTCAATACAGTCCCCACAACGGTAAGGTAGTACGCTGGTGACCATTTTCAATCGCTAGCGTTTGTTGTTAGTCAGCGGCTAAATTAGCTAGCTAGCACAAGAAAGTGATTTTTTTTGTAACTATTGTAGTTGCATTGTAACTATTTAAGTTACAAATTTGCGTTTCTACGTTAACTTACGCATGAAACGTTTTATTGCAGCCCTTCAAACGAATATTACTGCAAAAGGCTGGAGAATACAACTGTAAGTTTGTTGGTAAAAGTGCCTTCTAGTCTTGTGTCGTAAATTATAATTATCTTGAGAGATTTATCACCAATGAAAAATACACTAATTTCGCAACTGTTTCAGATCTTTTTAAAAAATTAGTTTAGGGATGTATTAAAAGCTTATTATGTGGGTCTTCATGATGTAAATCTACATGGCAGTCACTGCCAGTATAGCTAATTAAATGAGAGACCAAGAAACTAGATCAAAGCAACTTACCACATAGGACATCAGTTTCTGTGCCACCCCCATGTGAGCAATGGCCTCAGTCAGGTCACCCCATTGAAAAATGTCTGGCTCTGCCACTGATCTTGATTCTGATGCAGCAGAGATCAAGAAATTGCACAAATCTGGGATGTTACATCAGAGAGAGCAGACTTTATGAAAGCTAAAAATAAGCGAGTGAAGAATACATTGATTATAATGGAAACACCCTTTCAGCCAATGCGTCATTGGCATGCATTGCCACTTGATGAGAGGTAAAGCAGCACAGGTTACATAGTTAATTCCGATTTAAGGACAGATTCGGCAGGGCATATTCCATTCAGTGTTCCACAGGTGATGCCGCTGTTACATCAAATTGGCAAAAAGACTGCATTTGTTTTGAAGTTCATCCAAGATTTTGGATGTGGGTAAATCTTATTTTTAATTTCATTTAACTGTTGAATGAGCAAATGATCTCAAAGCTTAATCTGCATTTTTTTCCATTTATATTTCTTCAAATATATTGGCAGCAGCCATTTTTGTGTTCTGATGGCTTTGTGACCTGTCCGCTACAATTAAAAATCAACACATGTGAACTCATTGGCACATATTTATTTTAAAAAGGTACAAAACAGTTGGAAGTTTTGAACAGTTGAAGTTGAACCGTTGAATATCAACTTTACTGACAGTAAAATATATTTTATCTCCAGTGCAATACAGGATTTATTGTCTAACCATGAAGCTTTTGTGATATAACAGCAAGCCTTTTATTTGAGCTCAAACATTAAAGAACTGTTTGACATGAATGCTTCGATACCTGTTTTTATTGTTTTTCTTCGCTATGCTTTCACTGCTGAATGTTTTTCATCTGACACAATATTTTCATATGCATATTTATCTTTGGTACAAAAGATGACAGCTTCTGAACACGTGTTCTGCCGTTACCTGCTTAGATCTTGCATGAAGGCTACATGAACGAAGTCCATTTACTTCAATGGGTGACGGAAACATATAAATACGCAGTTGTATAGATGGAATGCACACCACCGAAAACTTCAATATTATAATGAAGTAAAAGCTTTCTGGTCAAAACCGTGCATTTTAATATAATTCACATAATTTAGTGGTAATTTTATTTCCTTCCTTTGCTGGATGCAACAATAATTATGGACGGGCAGTTTGTGTGATTGGACGAATCTGTCTAATCACATAATAGAATATAAAGCTTATTATCTCAGTTAATTTTCCTAGTGGATTCAAGCATGCAGTTCACAAAACCGAGAAAGCTGCTGACTTTTTTTGTAGCATTTATGCGGCCATGACTTCGGATTTACTGATCGGGGGTGCATTTCCGGAGAGCACGTGATAACTTACTGCACTGCCTCCAGTGCAAAAACTGTTGTGCTCTGAATAAAAGCAGAGGAGAGAGGATTCATGTACGAAGAAAATAAGGAGATTCTTTATTTTGTAAGAAGCAGGGCTTCAGACACACACACACACACACACACAAATATAACAACAACGGGAAAACAGTGATTCCCAAAGTACAATTAGTTTCGCTACATTAATACAAGTGTGCTAAAAGTCTAAATACAAAGGTAGGGCACAATGTCTACTCAAGGGCGGTTTACAAAGACTTCACGACAATACAATGTCAGTGGCAAGGTATAGCCAATAGACTAAGTTGGATAGTTGAATCATTAAGCACAGGTGAACGTAGTTGTGCTTGGAGCTGAAGCAGGCTCAGTACTCTGGTGATATGGACCGTTGTGGGAGAGGCATGACTCTTGCATTGTTGGAACCACCAACTGTTGTCACTGGACAAACTGTGTAAGTTACCACCATAGTCAGCAACTATGCTTTTGGGATGTGCACCCCTGATCAGCTGCAAATAACTTCGAACGGTCTGCCGTTTGTCGCTCAAAAATGTGCATCATCTGGGATACTCGCCGCACTACCCAGTTTTCTACTTAAATTCTCTATTCTTCCTTCATATTTTTAGAAAGAACAAAAGAAAAAAAGGCAGAGAATGAAACAGAAGAGTGGTTTGAGTGCTCCTTCGCTAGGTCGCCAAGTGTGCCTCTGGGCCACTGCGCTCGATCCTGTTGAGTCGCATTGGGAGCTACAGGCTCAGAGTGTGGTAAAAAATCAATACTTGACGGACCATAGCTCCCTTACAAATCTGCTCGGGTTCATGGATGAATTCTTTGTGGAGCACTGCTGTGCAGTGACATGCCGCACCGTTACAGCCACTCAGCCAAGATCAGAGGGAAAATATTTCCAGCCCCGCTTCATGCCCTCGCCCAGCATGCGCTTAATGCAGAGACACACAGCTTGTGGCGTCCCGGATGGCATGAGTCCATTTCTCATGCTCAGACCAAGTAAAACCCTCCTACCTGATAAATAAATAACACCTCTTATCTGATTACTTTGATCAGCATCAAAACTGGAGATCAACAACACTTTTAAAGACTGCTTTCTGTGTGTAGGTTTCGCCACTGTGTGTGTCTGTGCCGCTTTTAAAAGTGCATATGCCATTGGCGCCATCTACTGGGGATAAAAGAACCCTGCCCAAGTGCTCAATCACTTCTCGGATGTTAGTGAAGGCTACACTGGGGATCAAACCTCCCGCCTTCTAAGTCCCAGTCAAGCATCTTAACCTCCCGGTTACTTTATTTCAGTCATACTTTAGATGACAGCGTTGCTCATAAAGGCTTTATACAGTATGTACAAACGCCTTCATAAATGAGAAATAATGTCTTCATGAATCATACATGAGAGAATGTCATGCTTTTAAAAGGGTAAAATAACACATCCTTATTCAGCACGTGATGCCAGATGTGACACTGACAATGTCACTTGGCTGACAATTTCGCTCTTTATAGTATTTAGCCACTAGCAAAGTGACACTGTCAGTTGCATCACATCTGGCATCACATGCTGAATGAGGATGTGTTATTTCACCCTTTACAAAGCATGACATTTGCTTATGCATGATTTATGAAGACATTATGTCTTATTTATGAAGGCATTATACATCCTGTATAAACTATCAGCCATAAAATTATTAGCACTTACAAGTGAAATGAATAACATTGGTTATCTTCATACAATGGAACCTGTCAGTGGGTGGGATACATTAGGCAGCAAGTGAATATTTTGTCCTTGATGTTGATGTGTTTGAAGCAAGAAAAATGTGCCAGCAGGATGCGTACAACTTTGACAAGGGCCAAATTGCGATGGCTAGACGACTGGGTTGGAGCATCTCCAAAGGTTGTGAGGTGCTCTCAGTCTGCAGTGGTCAGTACCTCCCAAAAATTGTCCAAGGAAGGTAAACTGTTGAACCAGCAACAGGATCATGGGCAGCTGAGGTGCAGCTAGAAGCACAATCCAACTGATAGTTCATTGACAGCTATACGGTTGAGATTGGGGGCGGAACCCCAAGACAGAATAGTAGGGACGGAACCCCGAGGAGGATTGAAAGTTGAGCACTTTTGTAATAGGCTAACTTGAGCTGCTGTTGCCGGGCAGGCTTCCGAGAGGCTGCCAGGTGTTACACAGGCTCTGCAGCACTGAACTGCTTCAGAGGATGGAGAGGTTGCTCGAGGGGTACACGGTCTCCTAAAAAACAGGACAAGGAGAGCAAACAGGATGGGTTAGCAAGAAGACAATCCCAGTCTTGGACCCTGATAAAGACTGGAATCTTGTTCTTGATAACCTGTGTACATGAACAGGAACAAACTTGAGTTGAGTTGACTCGAACTTGGTCCCAATCCTGAACCCATGATTAGGATCGGAACTTTGTTCAAATTAACTAAATGATTCGAATGACTGCTTAGGGAAAAGGCTGTCACTGCAACAAACGAAGAACAAAAGTTTTTAAACAAAGCATTGATGATGGTAACGTGCACGAAAGGGAGTTTACAATCCAGCAACTTGTACTTGAACTAGAGGGCTTAAATACTTGTTACGCAGTTGTGAAGCGCAGAACCACATAATGAGATTCAACTAAGTGGGAGAGACGCACAGGATGTAAACCAATCACAGCGCACATTCAATTAATTGATGCGCAAGCTGCCAAATTGCAGGGAGACACACTAGGAATTCACTTGAGTGTTGTGACACTGTGGGAAGAAGGCAAGCCAGTGGAGGGAGGGTGATGCTTTGGACAATGTTCTGCTGGGAAATCTTAGGTGATGCAATTCACGTGGACGTTACTTTGACACGTACTACCTACCTGAACATTGTTGCAGACCAAGCACACCCTTCCATATAAATGGTATTCCCTAATGGCAGTGACCTCTTTCAGCAGGATTATGTGCCCTGCCACATTGCAAAAATGGTTCCCGATCAGCTTAAGGACCACAACAATGAGTTCAAGCATTGATTTAGTGTCCAGATTCCCCAGATCTCAATGCAGATGAGTATCTGTAGGATGTGCTGGACAAACAAGTCCAATCCATGGAGGCCCCACCTCACAACTTGCAGGACCTAAAGGATCTACTGCAAATGTCTTGGTTCCAGATACAACAGCACACCTTCACAAGTCCACTGGAGTCCATGCCTCATAGGGTCAAAGCTGTTTTGGTGGCAAAAGGGGGACTTACACAATATCAAGCATGTGGTCATAATGTTATACCCGATTGGTGATTGTCTAACCCAGCAGGAGTTTCTGCCAGTGCTGTGTCTTTCCACTTTAGTGGATAGAGTAGATTAGTCTACTCCTGTCACTTTAACGCTCAGATGCATACAGTGCTGTGAAAAAGTATTTGCCCCCTTCCTGATTTCTTTTTTTTTTCTCCATATTTCTCACACTTAAATGTTTCAAATCACCAAACAAATTTTAATATTAGAAAAAGATAACCCGAGTAAATACAAAATGCAGTTTTTAAATGATGATTTAATTTAGTGAGGGAAAAAATGCTATTTGAAAAAGCAATTGCTCCCTAAACTCAATAACTGGTTTTGCCACCCTCCGTGACAACAACTGCAATCAAGTGTTCGCGATAACTGGCAATGAGTCTTTGACATCTCTGTGGAAGAAATTTGGTCCAGTCTTCTTTGCAGAATTGTTTTAATTCAGCCACATTGGAGGATTTTCATGCATGAACGGCTTGTTTAAGGTCATGCCACAGCATCTCAATCAAATTTAAGTCCAGACTTCAACTTGGCCACTCCAAAACCTTCATTTTTTATCTTTTGAGCCATTCAGAGGTGGACTTGCTGGTGTGTTTTGGATCATTGTCCTGCTGCAAAACCCAAGTGCACTTGAGCTTAAGGTCACAAACTGATGGTCGGACATTCTCCTTCAGGATTTTCTGGTAGAGAGCAGAATTCATGGTTCCATCAATTTCAGCAAGTCCTCCAGGTCCTGAAGCAGCAAAGCAGCCCCAGACCATCATACTACCACCAACACCACATTTGACTGTTGGTATGATGTTCTTTTTATGAAATGCTGCGTTAGTTTTACGCCACACGTAATGTGGCACCATCCAAAAAGTTTCGCTTTTGTTTTGTCAGTATACAGAATATTTTCCCAAAAGTCTTAGGGATCATCAAGATGTTTTTTTTTTTTTGGCAAATGTGGGACGAGCCTTTGTATTCTTTTTGGTGAGCAGTGGTTTTCGCCTCGGACCTCTCCCATGGATGCCATTTGGGTCACTCCACACTAAACTGTACAATTCACTGTCTTGTATAACAATGGTCAATACATTTTTTCTAAGAGAATTAAATGATTTGCATTGTTCATATTTATTCACTCCCAGATTGAGGATATATAAAAGAAAAGAAAAGAAAAAAAAACAGAGTCATTGGTCCAACAACACAGCAGAAAAAGTAGTGTCCTGATGTCAGCCAAGCCATAGTGAAAGCCATATTTTGTAACAAAATTTGGCAGCCAACTTCAAGACATCCTCATGACATGTCTGTTAATACTCCGAAACAAAGGACATAACATAACATAACATGAATAGCAAGAACAGGCCTTCAGCCCAACTAAGCTTGCCAGTTTCTTTATACTATTGTGAATATATCCCTTCAGATACTAAATGAATTAAATATTGCAGAGAAATGCCCATAATAACGGTTTCAATTGTCTGTACTAAATTACCGGGTCTGGTCAGATCAGAAATGCAATTTGAAATGACCGTCGTGGGCGTAACCAGTCGTGTCCTCACGTATTACGTCAAGACCAGTGGGTTAATTTGCATAATGTATGCAAATAGCGTAAAGATGACCGCGGCGAACTAAGGTACCCACTTCTTGCATCAAAATGTCACAAGGCGTCAGGCAGTCATATATACCATGCTTTAAAAAACAATGATTGAAAAAAGAAAATTTTCCGTATGGCGACGTTGGTGACTGCAGAAAGAAGTTCAGTGCTACTGAAGTCTATGAGAAAATGACCCTACTTTGCCACCTGCTTTATTATTTCATTCTTATTCTTTGAAATGCCTGCTTGTGAATAAAATAATATATTCCTTTGGTGATTTAGAGCAACAGGTAACCAGTTGCAAAATTTTATGCACTCCTGGAGTAATTTTGGTAGGCCGGCCACTCCTGGGAAGGTTCACCAGTGTTCCAAGTTTTCTCCATTTGTGGATATTGGCTCTCACCGTGGTTCGCTGAAGTCCCAAAGCCTTAGAAATGGCTTTGTAACCCTATCCAGACTGATAGATGGCAATGACATTGTTTCTCATCTGTTCTTGAATTTCTTTGACTCACGGTATGATGAGTTGCATTCTGAGATCTTTAAGCCTACTTCACTTTTTCAGAGAGGTTCTATTTAAGTGCTTTATTTCTTCAACAGGTCTGGCAGTAATCAGGCCTGGCTGTGACTAGTGAAATTGAACTCAAAAATGTGATTAATCGCAGTTAATTCATGATTTAACTTTTTCACCCAGGGCGAGGTAGGTTTGGATGGCTTCTTTCCCTCAGTACATGAAATCATCATTTAGAGACTGCATTTTGTATTTACTCGGGTTATCTTTGTGTAATATTAAAATTTGTTTGATGATCTGAAACATTTAAGTGTCACAAATATGTAAAAAAAAAAAAAAATCAGGAAGGGGCAAGTACTTTTTCACGGCACTGTAGCTTCGCATGAAGTGTTGTTAACTGGGGATAACACACTAATACCATTTAAATTGAGTAGTTATTTTTATTGTCAGCGAGTTTTGCTGCCACCTGTGACGTCTTTCTCATATTAAAAAAATAAAATAAATAAATAAATAAATAAATAAATAAATTTCAGATCAAACATAGAAACAGAAAGAAGGTTATATGCGCTTAGGTGTGACACATGAAAACTGACATAAGTTTATATTACATTCCAGTTGGCTGCAGCTATGTTGACAGGTATAACTGGCGCACTTTCACCAAGTCGCTAATCAGTTTATCCAATCAGTTTTTCTAAGTACGAACCATACAGAGTCCATGGGACGAACACCTATTTAGAGGCCCTACCGCATTTGGCTGCAGAGTAGATCGAGGGCGGTCACGCTGTCTCAGGATTACGAGTGCTGAATCAAAATGGAACAATATTCCAACGAAAGATTTGTTCCGGGTTTTACACATTTAATGTCAATGTAATGGAAATGAGTAGTTTTTGGTGTACAAACCTGTGCTTCAAAAAGTTAGCGATAAACATGCAGTAATCACCAACTGTCGAGACAATAAAAGCAATGTACGTGCGCATTCTGCTTGCACCGCGGCCTCCGTGTGTCATATGCTAAACGAAACCAAACACAGGAAACTTTACTGGTGACCTCTCAGACATGTTTTGCTCTTGCGAAAACAAGCGAGCAACACCCGAGCCAGTCGAAGGTAAATGGAAGTCAGTGTTCACTGCGGATTTCTGATTGTTCTCAAACAGGAAAAGTTTAGCCATTTAGCCCATGTGTGTCGATCGTTTTGAAACATATTCAGTTTAAGAAGTTATGATTGTGCCGCCGAGTTGTGTGGTAGATTTTCGAGTGCAGCCGTGAGTGCATGCTTTTCTGGGACAGTTTAGGTTGTTATTACGAATGAAAATGCAGCGCCGTTGTTCTTAGCTCTATATAACGTCAGATTTCACAAATTAGGCATTTGACTTTCTGTATTTCAGTTTTCAGAGTTAACGTAAAACCGAGAGGACAATACAGATGGTTTCAATTGGCATAGTCCAAAAGTAAGTTCAGGTGGAGACTGGGACGTGAAGCGAATGTATTCGCCTTCGGTTCTCATTGGTCACAATCTGCTGCGTTACGATTTCAGAAACTTATCTTTATCGCCACTCTATATGATTCGACAAACTTTACGCTTTTGTTGCGCTTGGTGAAGTGCTGGTCAACTAATAAGATGTAAAGAAATCATTCAGATTTGGTCTTTATAGCTGTTTCTGTGTTAAAAAAAGAGCTCCAACAAAGTACGTAATTCTAATAGTGGCCATATATACTACTAAGAGTTGAAATAACACCGAAACTTTGACACATGAAGCTTTACGGTTGTGGCTCCATTAGGGAAAATGTTGTTTTCAGGTACTATGTCCATGCACAGCCCTGCACACTTGCAGACCGCTAATCTCGTTATTGTTGTGTCACTGCTTGTCAGATGTTCTATCTGCCACAAAGTCTCGATAAGTAGGCACAGCTATACTGTTACAAAGGCAGTTGCTACGAGTACGGCAGTTTTCCGATGTATTTCAATGTAGAGAGGTACGGCAGTCCCAGTTTCAAACCCTGCCCTAATCTAACCCTAAAATTAATCCCTAATCCCTTCAAATCGACAGCCGTACCCATAAAACTGCCGTATCTCTAGACACTGCGTAAAAACTTAAATAAAATGGTAAGTAAGGTTTTGAGTTTCACTCACTAATTTTTAATGAACTTAGAACTTGAAGTTGAGCCAGCTCAAAAAATGCTGTGTAGCTGGTTACCCTCCATTTTTAAGGCTGAGTCAACTTTTCATTTTTTTATGGTGTGTTGTGTTCAGCAATTTTTGACAAGCAGCCCTTGGCTTTTGAAGTACTCAGTTCAATTTCAAGCAGAATGCAGCTTTATGCGTTGTAACTGGCATTGCAATAGTCCTGAAAGCAAAGCTGATTATTTGTCATGGCATCGCATGCTTGTAATTTGCGTCAATTCCTCTTTTTCTCAGTGATAGGGGGATCTTCGAGAGATGACGCTTGTTTTCCTGCTTTGGCGGCCGTAGACTTCAACACCCATGTTTTCTGATCCACGAAGGCCAGATCAGACATGGGGAACTTTTGTGGACTTGGCCGGACTCCCCCCGTGGACTCAATGAACGGCGGAAAAATTATGCGGGCTGACTCTAAAAACAGACTCAGGACTTGGAAAGTGCCCGCCTTTGCAAAGAATCAGCCTGAAAAAAGGGATGACCGCTCTAGAGATATAGACGTCAAAAGGTAAACACTCACGCCAAGCACCTCCACCTTTTTTGGCATTTGGCTATGCGCTACTCCTTTCTGGTTATGATTTTGCAATGTGCCGTCGCTTTCCATTACGTTTCCTCTTTTAAGGAGCTGGCTTCGCACCCCAAAGGAACCCTGTAAATTACTAGACTCTGTGCGCCTACACTAGTTGTAACCCTCTGACGAAGTCTCTGAGCAGCTCTGCAAGTCTCTGTGTAACTAAATGTTAAACCCTGGCAAGGGAGGCAATTACTGGACGTGTCTAAAAAGACCTGTCATTCACATGGTTTGTTTGTCCATTACTTATCTTGGTTTAATTGATGGTGAATTCATTCCCATATAGTCCACATTTCTCCACACTTGTTCTTCTTCTTTTGGGCTTTATGGCAGTTTAGAAATGCATTTTCCTCCACACTTTGCCGCAACCATGCTGAAAATTCAAGACCTGCTAGAATTCTACGCTGGTGTAAGATGATTAAACCCTTTTAGGCAGAATACAAACAGTGCCTTCCAGGATAAAACTGCATGGGCACTATCAGTCACTCTCACCAATTCTCCGGCGGGCACTATTTTTTTTCACTCCCGCCATATGTTTGGCAGGCATGTCCTTCACCTACCAGCACCCATTGTACTTCAGCTTTAACTTTACATGTATGTGCACCCTATTTAATTTCTTCTCTGCTTCATAAGTGTACTCATATTGTGCATGCAATGATACCTGCTAGCACTAAACCACCTTCATCCCTCTTCACCTGTCCTGTTGTCCTGTCCTGTCCTTGGCTCGTAGACTGCCTTTAGGATGTTACAGAGTATAGCCTGTTGTCCATACATGTATTTTCTTTTGTTAAATTATCAGTTACCATGGTTACTAGTGCAAGTACCAAGCTGAAAAAGGAAGATTTCCTTTAACTACTGTTTCCAAGCCGACATCCATCCTCACCCAGTCCCATAATGTAGTAAGTTTATAATAACCATACCGTTCTTTTAAGAGAGAGGAGGGAGAGAGATTTTCCATCGTCAGGAATTCTAGAAAACCATTTTGATTCAGATATATTTAGATGAGAGGTAAAGAGACCCCTGAAGTTTTTTTATGGTAATACACATTTATAACATAGTGAATTTGAAAAGTAATGTAAGAGATACACAGTTTGATATCCTTAGCCGGTCTTATTGTTCTGCGTTGTGTTGCGTGTAATGAATAAGGTGAAGACCAGTCTTTTTTATTCTGCTTGTAATGCATAAATATCAGTACAGTAACTTTGCATGTCACATTTCTACATCAACAGCAGAGCTTAATGCTAGCTGAGTATACAGCGTGTCATAACATTTTCCAGATAACGGGACAGAAAACATAACCTCCTTTGACCTTTGATGGCGGAGGTAATTTGGAAATGGGGGGCTCACGTACGTGCGTGCAGCGCATTAATGTCAGTGCAGCAGCTCCGTAAGTCATGGGTCTACATGCACAGGTTCAAAATAGAGATGGAACAGGCGGCGAACTGCGTGAAAAAACCACCTAATGCTCCATGAGCCTGGACTTACAATAGGTGAATTGGCATGCTTCACAAAAGTGCCGTACACAATAAAATTGTATTAACCCCTTTGTGCAGAAGCCAAATCAAATTTGTTACCTTATTTGAAGCTTCATAATTCAAGATTGCAGCTTCAGAGAGAGGAAGAGAATGGCTCCACTGAGTCAAGACACTTGAAGTGTTTAGAATTGCATTGTATATCAGTTTATTTAAATGATTTTGGTAGAGAAAAAGCACTGCAAACATAAAAAAATCTTCATGAAAATTCAGCATTGAGGTTGTAAAAAAATACTGGGAATTGAAAAATGGCTGGGGGTTAAAATAATACATTTCTGGGATCATTAAATCCTTGACTAGTGATGGTGATAGGTTTTCAATTTAGTGAGTCCCCGGGACCCACAGGTGGTGATTTGAGTGGGTCCCTGGGAAATTCGATGGGTCCCCAATGAAAAAAATTATTTCTTTCTTTTTCCTTATATTGTTCTATTTCTTAAATTGTAGTGTTAAACTCCTTTGATGGTGGTATGATATGGTTATAAATAACGGATATATCAATGTGTATTCAAAATGTATCTAAAATTAAATAAATAAAATTCCAAATCAGAAAAGTTTATCACAAAACACATGTCACAGTCAAATAGCATTTTTGTAGCAACATAAATAGCACCAAAAAAATTTTATAAAATTCAAATGAAAACCAAATGGTGTCTGTAGTACCAAAATAATTTATCAATAAAAGTGCTGATTTTAACACATAAACAAAACATTCTTGTCACCATGACAGTCAACAAATAAAATGTCACCAAAATAACATCAAAATCTTCTTGTTTGAACATCATCTAAATCAAATTCACTGAGTCAATCTCTGTGAAACCCTTAGCACAAAAATGAAACTTAAGTAACACAGAGGAAAGTCTGTTGAGAAAAATAAAATGATGCAGATATGTTTGTGGTGAGAGGGTTGAAACAGCGCTTGTCTGGTCTGCTGACAGCAAGGTTTCTTTCGCTAGTTACTGTCATTTCAAACACGAGTTGTTGTTCACTACGGGCCGTTTTCACAAAAGCATTTTAGTGTGCGTATAACTAACGTGAGTTTAAATTTTAAATGCATGTTAAAATGCCGTTGTACGCGGACAGCTAAATGAACGTTTAATGTGGTAATCTGTAAGATTTGAATTGACTTGTTTATACTGACATCTTTGGCAGTAAGCTGTAATTGCAGGTAGGCTTCTGGACCTCATTTCCCGTAACTCCTGTCGAGACCCAACAGTGTCGCCTGTAAGACGTCGGTAAATTGACGGCTCTTACCAGTTCCACGCCTCCTCAATTCTCATGCAGAAGGGAAAGATGCTCTTTGACACGGCAAGGGAACTCAATAAAAGTAAAAATTATGTGAGACCTGGCAGGTCTCTCAAGCGCCAGCCAATCAGTGCGCGTCACAATTTCATGGGTGTGTGGAGTTTTGCCGTGAACGATTCCGGGCAGGAAGTTAGTTTTCAGGGGTGAAGTTTTGCCTTCTCCAGACTTATTTTTCAGAAAGAGGGGAGTTAGGATGAATGGTTGGGGCCGAACGAATTGTCATTGTTCTGCCAATAGCAGACACAAGGTAAGACAAAAGAAAGTTTTGACGCATGCAGCGGTAGAACATAAGTGGTGTCTGGTGATTTCCATTTTTGCAGGTTTTGTCAATGGCTTGCTATGTGACTCCGCTGGAACAGTAATTGTCAGAATGTTAAAACAAGCCCTCGGAGGCTCAAATTGCGGCTGTGAGGAGGACTTGATGGGCGTTTACGGGCGCCGGTGCGATCGTGCCCATCTCATGGCATGCATTGCTCCCGTGTTTGATAATTGGGTTTCTTGCCATTTACCGGTTTTATTGGTAATTAATTGTGAACGAAGTGGTCGACCTAATGTTTTTAGCTAGTATAATGGTGTACCTGTGGACCTTGTGATGCATGAACAATACGCGGCTGAAATACTGGCCAAAAATGGATTTTTGAACCCACAGGACCCTCGTTCCATAAAGATAGATTTAGCTTTGTAACTGCTTTTCGGATCCTGGAACTGCTCATTTAGTATTTACAATCAATGTTAGGTATTATTAAACAGGGCCTAGATGTGGAGGTTACTACATCCCACTCACTCATACACTCACATACTCTTTCACTGTATCACTCTCTCTCCCCCACATACTGCAGCAGTAAAAGAGGTTCAGTTGAGAGAGGGCATGGAAGTGCGGGATCCAGGATGAGTCCGGATGAGAAAAGAGGCGGGAAACAGGCTGGCAAGGGAAGCCCCGCCTGGGAGAAGATGGACACCAGTCACAGTGTTCCAGCCGGCAACTCTACCTCATTTAGGTGAAAATCAATCTGTGGTTGTAGTTTTCTTGAGTTAAACATACCTTCACCAGCGTTTAAGTTTTCTTTTGTTACTTGACCGCAGGCGTTTAAAATATTTAGACGCACGTGGACAGTTGCTCCTCATGAAACAGTGATTAAAATTATACTCATGCTTAATGCTCGATTAAGAAAGTTATCCGCGTGTAGACCTAGAAAGGCGTTTGTGAAATCGGCCCAATGTATCGTTTTTCATGGGAAAAATGAGATGCATCCCTAGGATGCATGGATAGTGAGTTTACTGCATCCTTTCAGATTTTAATGCGTCAGGGACGCAGGACGCGTACCTAGCAACATCACTGCTTGACCACAAGTATAATTCCACTGAACATTAAATTCTGAATTACCTTCTATCTCGGGGCCAAATAAGACACCTCCAGGTGGCTCCCCAAACTCTAAGATCCCTGAAAATGGCGCACTGTCAAATCATAAAATAATAACATATTGAACACAAATCAACTTTTGTTGCATGAAATTCAATATGAATTAATAATTTTCTGGTTGAATTTATAATGAGTTTATCAATATAGGTGCACTTGGATACCAATGGTCACCAGTAACCTCTCCAAACACAAAACATGTCTTTCCTCCGTGATAAAGTATACAATTTTGCCCATTTTTCTTTAGAGTCCACAAGCCGTATTAAATTGCGGCTGTGAGGAGGACTTGATGGGCGTTTACAGGCGCCGGTGCGATCGTGCCCATCTCATGGCATTCATTGCTCCCGTGTTTCATGATTGGGTTTTTTGCCATTTACCGGTTTTATTGGTAATTAATTGTGAACGAAGTGGTTGACCTAATGTTTTTAGCTGCATGTCTGTCCAGTGTTGGGTCTTTTAAATGTATTGCCAAAGTTGGTTTTAAGATTTTGTAACACTTGTGTGAATGTATGTGTGTGTTTGTGTGTCTATTTTTGGAGGTGGGGATATGCGACAGATCCACTATACCACTGCAGTTAATCACCTGTTTGCCAATTCGAGAATCCTCTGTCCTTATCCTAAGCGACTGTAGACAGTGTAGTGACAAACTTCAAATGCACTTTATATTTTCACACAATGTTGTTAGCCCCGTTCTGGTATAATGGTGTACCTATGGACCTTGTGATGCATGAACAATACTCGGCTGAAATACTGGCCAAAATTTGATTTTTGAACCCACAGGACCCCCGTTTCATAAAGATAGATTTAGCTTTGTAACTGCTTTTCGGATCCAGGAACTGCTCATTTAGTATTTACAATCAATGTGAGGTATTATTAAACAGGGCCTAGATGTGGAGGTTGCTACATCCCACTCACTCATACACTCACTTACTCTTTCACTGTATCACTCTCTCTCCCCCACATACTGCAGCAGTAAAAGAGGTTCAGTTGAGAGAGGGCATGGAAGTGCGGGATCCAGGATGAGTCCGGATGAGAAAAGAGGCAGGAAACAGGCTGGCAAGGGAAGCCCCGCCCAGGAGAAGATGGACCCCAGTCACAGTGTTCCTGCCGGCAACTCTACCTCATTTAGGTGCAAATCAATCTGTGGTTGTAGTTTTCTTGAGTTAAACATACCTTCACCAGCGTTTAAGTTTTTTTTGTTACTTGACCGCAGGCGTTTAAAATATTTAGACGCACGCGGACAGTTGCTCCTCGTGAAACAGTGATTGAAATTAAACTCATGTAAACGCGCGATTAAGAAAGTTATCTACATGTAAACCTAAAAAAGGCTTTTGTGAAATCGGCCCAATGTATTGTTTTTCATGGGAAAAATGAGATGTATCCCTAGGATGCATGGATGGTGAGTTTACTGCGTCCTCTCAGATTTTAATGCATCAGGGACGCAGGACGCGTACCTAGCAACATCACTGCTTGACCACAAGTATAATTCCACTGAACATTAAATTCTGAATTACCTTCTCTCTCAGGGCAAAATAAGATACCTCCAGGTGGCTCCACAAACTCTTAAGATCCCTGAAAATGGCGCACTGTCAAATCATAAAATAATAACATATTTAACACAAATCAACTTTTGTTGCATGAAATTAAATATGAATTCATAATTTTCTGGTTGAATTTATAATGAGTTTATCAATATAGGTGCACTTGGATAACAATGGTTACCAGTAACCTCTCCAAACACAAAACATGTCTTTCCTCCGTGATAAAGTATACAATTTTGCCCATTTTTCTTTAGAGTCCACAAGCCGTATTAAATTGCGGCTGTGAGGAGGACTTGATGGGCGTTTACGGGCACCGGTGCGATCGTGCCCATCTCATGGCATTCATTGCTCCCATGTTTCATGATTGGGTTTCTTGCCATTTACCGGTTTTATTGGTAATTAATTGTGAACGAAGTGGTTGACCTAATGTTTTTAGCTGCATGTCTGTCCAGTGTTGGGTCTTTTAAATGTATTGCCAAAGTTGGTTTTAAGATTTTGTAACACTTGTGTGAATGTATGTGTGTGTTTGTCTGTCTATTTTTGGAGGTGGGGATATGCGACAGCTCCTCTATACCACTGTAGTTAATCACCTGTTTGCCAATTCGAGAATCCTCTGTCCTTATCCAAAGCGACTGTAGACAGTGTAGTGACAAGCTTCAAATGCACTTTATATTTTCACACAATGTTGTTAGCCCCGTTCTGGTATAATGGTGTACCTATGGACCTTGTGATGCATGAACAATACGCGGCTGAAATATTGGCCAAAAATTGATTTTTGAACCCACAGGACCCCCGTTTCATAAAGATAGATTTAGCTTTGTAACTGCTTTTCGGATCCAGGAACTGCTCATTTAGTATTTACAATCAATGTTAGGTATTATTAAACAGGGCCTAGATGTGGAGGTTACTACATCCCACTCACTCATACACTCACTTACTCTTTCACTGTATCACTCTCTCTCCCCCACATACTGCAGCAGTAAAAGAGGTTCAGTTGAGAGAGGGCATGGAAGTGCGGGATCCAGGATGAGTCCGGATGAGAAAAGAGGCGGGAAACAGGCTGGCAAGGGAAGCCCCGCCTGGGAGAAGATGGACACCAGTCACAGTGTTCCAGCCGGCAACTCTACCTCATTTAGGTGAAAATCAATCTGTGGTTGTAGTTTTCTTGAGTTAAACATACCTTCACCAGCGTTTAAGAGTTTTTTGTTACTTGACCGCAGGCGTTTAAAATATTTAGACGCACGCGGACAGTTGCTCCTCGTGAAACAGTGATTGAAATTAAACTCATGTAAACGCGCGATTAAGAAAGTTATCTACGTGTAAACCTTAAAAGGCTTTTGTGAAATCGGCCCAATGTATTGTTTTTCATGGGAAAAATGAGATGTATCCCTAGGATGCATGGATGGTGAGTTTACTGCGTCCTCTCAGATTTTAATGCATCAGGGACGCAGGACGCGTACCTAGCAACATCACTGCTTGACCACAAGTATAATTCCACTGAACATTAAATTCTGAATTACCTTCTCTCTCAGGGCCAAATAAGATACCTTCAGGTGGCTCCCCAAACTCTTAAGATCCCTGAAAATGGCGCACTGTCAAATCATAAAATAATAACATATTTAACACAAATCAACTTTTGTTGCATGAAATTAAATATGAATTCATAATTTTCTGGTTGAATTTATAATGAGTTTATCAATATAAGTGCACTTGGATAACAATGCAGACCTGCCAACATGTACGCATTTTGCGTACAACGTACGCATTTTGACATTGAAGTACGCTGGTACGAGTTGATGCTATTTGAGTACGCATATCGCTGGATCTCTCCAGTTTCAGTTTATGCGTCAGTTTAAGTTGACACACTCATCAGTTCATGTCCGATGAGCAGAGGCGCGTATGCATGACGAAAATATTTTGACCAATCAGAGCGTGCGTGTGCCCCACCTGCCCTCCCAACCACGGCCCTCTCGGAAAAAAGCTGGCTTCGAAACGAGTTCACTCTCATTCCCAAGTTATAGGTTGCAAACCCTCTTCGCCACACCTCTGGGTCATCATATGTTGAAAATAACGTTACACCCAATTCAAACATCGTTGAAATGGTAAATTCTACCATGGATGCAGCGAATCCTGTATTTTGATTAGTAGAATACCGACGGTAGAATACATGGCGCTGCTTAAAGAGCTGACGTTCGATTATAATGCCGTTTCACTGCGTATTAATCTCATTGTCACGAAAAGCGAACGCCATTTACTTTAGTTTGAGATCAATTCGCTTTTATTAGGGTTTGTGTTTGCCGAAATACTGTGAAACGGCCTAAAAAAATGAAATGTAATAACGAAGTTCGCAAAAGGCTTTCTGACATTCTGTGTAATGTTCCACATGATCGCCTCCAAAGGCAGCGTTTGATACGCTGTTTCAAATGCACCACTAATGGCGCTTTGCCACTACGTGGTACGGGCTCAACGCCACTCTACTCGGTACCGGATATTTTTCTGGGAGGCTGTTTGCCTTGAGTGGATAGTACTGCCTCTGTGAAGCTGGTCATCATAGTGGCGCAGCACGAAACTTCCGCGATGTCATCCTCAATACAACACACAATGTAGCTACAGTTATATCAAGTTTACATTTATTCCATCGATTTTGTTAAAGATTTTTGTGTTCAAATCCGGTCTTGTATTTTCTGAATTGAATTGCATTTTCTATTTGACATTGTCGTGTCCAATTCAGTTGCCCGTAAAATTGCGTGCCACCCCACAACGCAAAGCAGTGAAATCCGTGAAAGGCATGGAAAGCGAATGTATATTTCACTCGAAAGTTCACGGCAAAACTAACGAATTGTTAAAGTATGGGATAATTGAGTGATCATTGCAGAGCAGAGTTCCTCGTTGCAAATCGCAGGACATGGCAGCCATCAGAATTAATCGCTTATGCGTCATCTCATTTGTGATAACTTTAAGAGAATAATGATTCGTTGATATCCGAGTTATTTTTCTGTGCGATTTTATTAAAACGAGGCTTGATAACAGAACTTTCTTAAGGGGAATTAGTTAAGGAACATAACTGGATACAATACCGTCACTTAATTTCGCCATGAACGGACCACATGCAGGCAAAGAGAAACACATTTCATGAATGTAGCTTTGATGAATAAGGGAAACCGTGTTTGAAAGGTAAGGCAACGCACAGTGTATCGAACAAGATGCCTATAATGGTATAACTCGATGATTATTACAACTGTGCTAATCTTAAAACTCATCAATCTAACTTGAATGTGAGGTCGACGACAGAGTCGTCTTTCGCAGTGACGAAACACTCTGACCAATCAGTGGGCCTTCGTGTGTCACATCACATTTTAGTACTTAGTACCCGGATGGCTTTTTTGGAACCCTGGCAGAGCAGGTACCAGAAAAGGTGGTACCAGTAGGTACTTTTTTCTAATGGAAAAGCAAAAGAGGCGAGTCGAGTTGAGCCGGTACCGCGTAGTGGAAAAGCGCCATAAGATGAGAATGATGAAAAGTTAAACAGTGCGAGTGTTTAATGCATGGCAAATAGTGTTTGTTTTGGTATTTTTGCCCATTTATTTAATTAATTAATTGATTGATTCGCAATGAATGTCCTCTGTTGACTTGCTTTTCTGGCAACATTTTCAGTTATTATTGACTGTGGATTACGCAGTTATTTTATGTGTAACTAAGAAAAGCAAAGTACTACATTTCACATTCATTTTTACTGCTGTTCTGACAATAAATTCGCTGGCTGTTTGAAGTAAATTGTATCTCTATGCAATTTTATTTACCAGTAGGGTGGGAGGTGATGGGTTGGGTTGGGGGGGGGGGGGGGGGTCAGGTGGTACTCATAAATTTTCTTAAAGGTTGGCAGGTCTGAACAATGGTTACCAGTAACCTCTCCAAACACAAAACATGTCTTTCCTCCGTGATAAAGTGTACAATTTTGCCCATTTTTCTTTAGAGTCCACAAGCCGTATTAAATTGCGGCTGTGAGGAGGACTCGATGGGCGTTTACGGGCACCGGTGCGATCGTGCCCATCTCATGGCATTCATTGCTCCCATGTTTCATGATTGGGTTTCTTGCCATTTACCGGTTTTATTGGTAATTAATTGTGAACGAAGTGGTCGACCTAATGTTTTTAGCTGCATGTCTGTCCAGTGTTGGGTCTTTTAAATGTATTGCCAAAGTTGGTTTTAAGATTTTGTAACACTTGTGTGAATGTATGTGTGTGTTTGTGTGTCTATTTTTGGAGGTGGGGATATGCGACAGCTCCGCTATACCACTGTAGTTAATCACCTGTTTGCCAATTCGAGAATCCTCTGTCCTTATCCAAAGCGACTGTAAACAGTGTAGTGACAAACTTCAAATGCACTTTATATTTTGACACAATGTTGTTAGCCCTGTTCTGGTATAATGGTGTACCTATGGACCTTGTGATGCATGAACAATACGCGGCTGAAATACTGGCCGAAAATTTATTTTTGAAGCCACAGGACCCTCGTTCTATAAAGATAGATTTAGCTTTGTAACTGCTTTTTGGATCCTGGAACTGCTCATTTAGTATTTACAGTCAATGTTAGGTATTATTAAACAGGGCCTAGATGTGGAGGTTACTACATCCCACTCACTCATACACTCACTTACTCTTTCACTGTATCACTCTCTCTCCCCCACATACTGCAGCAGTAAAAGAGGTTCAGTTGAGAGAGGGCATGGAAGTGCGGGATCCAGGATGAGTCCGGATGAGAAAAGAGGCAGGAAACAGGCTTACAAGGGAAGCCTTGTCCAGGAGAAGATGGACACCAGTCACAGTTTTCCAGCCGGCAACTCTACCTCATTTAGGTGCAAATCAATCTGTGGTTGTAGTTTTCACGAGTTAAACATACCTTCACCAGCGTTTAAGTTTTTTTTGTGTTACTTGACCGCAGGCGTTTAAGATATTTAGACGCACGCGGACAGTTGCTCCTTGTGAAACAGGGATTAAAATTAAACTCATGCTAAACGCGCGATTAAGAAAGTTATCCGCGTGTAAACCTAGAAAGGCTTCTGTGAAATCGGCCCAATGTATCGTTTTTCATGGGAAAAATGAGATACATCCCTAGGATACATGGATAATGAGTTTTCTGCACCCTTTCAGATTTTAATGCATCAGGGACGCAGGACGCGTACCTAGCAACATCACTGCTTGACCACTGGGCCTAGATGTGGAGGTTACTACCTTTCACTCACTCATATACTCTCTCACTCTTTTAATCTCATCTCTCTGTGTCCCTCTCTCTCCCCCACATACTGCAGCAGTAAAAGAGGTGCAGTTGAAAGAGGGCATGGAAGCGCGGGATCCAGGATGAGTCCGGATGAGAAAAGAGGCGGGAAACAGGCTGGCAAAGGAAGCCCCGCCCGGGAGAAGATGGTCACCAGTCACAGTGTTCCTGCCGTCAACTTTGCCATCGAGCTCAAAAAAGCCAAACAACAGGAATCATCTGCAGAATACCAGAGGTAACAGTGCAGCTCCACTAGAGAGTGCCAAAAATGCCCAGCAGATTTAGCTTTGGGATCTCATGTTGAAATCTGGGTGGCCTACTGTGTGTGCAGGTTTCCCAGCAATGGTTTCACTTTTGATTGATTGGCCAGTGAGTCCGTAGATGTTGTTTTTATTGCCTGAATGTTAGGAGGTCTCATTAACCGGCAGACTTGCTTCAGAGATCCAACATCATGTTCTGTCTCATCAGTGTTTCCCCTGGAATTTTTTTCCAGCAGAGTGCAGCTGATTTAACAGTTGAGTCTATATGATTCTCATGATTAGCTGACTGAAAACCAAATTTCCCTTCCTGTAGCACTAAACACAAGGCTGCGCTGTCATTCAGAAAACAGTGGTGATGGATGTTATTAGAAGAGGACTGCCAGAGAAGTCAAGATGCAGACTGCATTTTCTAACGCTTTCAATTCACTATTCAGAAACAGCAATGATATTCTGACTTTACGTTATAATAAGATAAATCATAGATGTATGGATTTCTCAAGTGAATAGGATGAATCTGTCACAGTCTTAGCACAGTCTACCTCTGCGATTCATCCACAGACTCGCATATAGAGAACTGGAGGTTGACGTGTTATATGTAGCCAGCTATTAACCCCTTTCTGCAGATGTAGACGCCCGCATCTATAGACCTGCAAATTTAAGCACGCTGTTACTGTACTCGATCACTAGATGGCACCCTTGGATCAGTTATTGAATGTTCACGAGCAAGCAGACCTCGAACGCGGTTCTGAATATGGGGAAGTTCACTCCACGCCCTGTTTTTCAAGAGCTGCATGAATTAAACTCCTCAGCTAAGCCTGATATGCAAACTGGTCAGAATCCTTGCCCATAGTATCGATCCAGCAGTTTAAAAAAACGATATCTTGACACAGAAAAAATTGTTATCCTCTATAGCAACCAGTTAAGCCACATTGAGCCAACAGTATTCCAAGTAATGGTTCAGAAAAATCAGTTTTCTGAGGCAAAAAAATCGACATGGTATTGATTCTCTCACATTCTATTGTTAATCACAGTCGTCACGTACAAAAAAATTTGTAGTTCCCTACTGTGGATTTACGCGCAGATTCATTCATGACAAATCCAGCGCTTCCTTATATCCACCCGAGTACTGGCGTTGATAGCCAATCACTCAATCCTACGCTCAGACTCTTCTGCGTAATTGTTGAGTTACACTTCATGCCCTAGTGAAGTTCCCCTGGTAACAATGTATTGATTGGCTCGTTTCTTATCCAATTCCCGAGTGTTTAAACATTTTAGAGTAAGTGAAACACATTGGTTGGACAAACACATAGCATACAAACCTATGCGTATCAGCAGGCTCGGTTGTACCTGTCTACGTTATGCACATTACGCGGCTAAAATAGACGCGATTTATAGAAAACACGTTCGCAAAACTGGCCTTGAAGTGTTCAGTTACATTTACAGGATTTAAATGAGATAAGGATATGGTCAATTGGAATTATTTCGAATGAAACAGGACCGGAGGGTTCCTGCTACTGGATACATCGGTCTCTGGAGAAGGAATTCATGAAAAAGGTGAGGCTGCTACTTTGTTTTTTTTTTTTTGTTTTTTTTTTTGTCATTGTTTTGTTTTTGGAATGTATACGTACTCAACAAAGTCGAATGCCGAGGTTTTTTTCCTGGTTAAAACGCGAACTGCCCGTGCATTTGGGTGGACCCCCTGGTACGTTCATTGCACGTTTCTTTTGAATCCAGGGAGTCAATGGATTGTTCCCTGAAAGTGGAGTGTCTGTTCTGTTAAAATAAGGTATATTTCAGAATTCAGATATTACTGAGTTAGTGAGTTGCACTTGTTCCTTATAAGTGTTGAAATGAGTTTGTGAGCTTAGAAGAGGGGACTGGTAGCTTCCATTACAGGGTGAATGTTCTAACCGTTTAATAAGAAGTTTATTTAATGCGTGTTTGTGCTGGCTTGGGGGACTTTGAAGTAAAATGGCCAAAACTCGAAACTTTATTATGGAGAAAAGGCATGTTTTGTGTTTGGAGAGGTTACTGGTGACCATTGATATTCAACTGCACTGAGATTGATAAATTCATACTAAACTCAACCAGAAAATTGTTTGTTCATATTAAATTTCATGCCTTAAAACTTTATTTGTGTTATATACATGATTTTTTTATGATTTGACTGGACATCATTTTGAGACTTCGGGGAGACACTTGGATTGCTGTATAATTTGGCTAAAAGCATGTAGGTAATCTAGAATGTAATGTTGAAGATGAATTGTACTTGTGGTCAAGGAGTTTATGATCCCAGAAATGTATAGTTTTAAGCATCAGCAGTTTTTCAATCCTCAGAATTATTTTTTTTGCAATTTCAATAGTGAATTCTCATGAAGAATTTTTATGTTTGCAGCTCATTTTCTCTACCATAATCGTGAAAATTAACTGAAATACTATGTAATACTAAATGCTGTAAGTGTCTTTTCAGAATTGAGCCACATTTTTCCTCTTTATGAAGCTTAAATCTCGAATTATACAGCATTAAAGTGGGTAACCCATAAATAGCCAAATTTGGCTTCTGCACAAAGGGGTTAAGGTAAAGAGACGTATAGGCACTGGTGTATTAATACGAACTGTCCCTTGACTCCAAATTTGGGAAGAAAGCAATGGAAGTACATGAAGCCCAGGACAGCAGGAGCGTATGAACTTGCTTTGTCACCAACTGAACTACTGAACAGATGATGCCCAGATAACCCGTCTGAAGACCGACAGATCTGAGTGTAAGCACACAGTTTCAGTGGAAGCAGCGCTAATCTAAGGGCACAAAGGGGTAATTGAGTGCGAGGGCACTGTCTTTCGAGAGAAAACTTTAGCTATACTATGATCTCTATGGAAAGTTCAGGGGGTGTCCATGCACAGTAAGTGGCCATGTAAGTTAGCATTTATGCTTTGACATAAAAGTTCGTGCAGCAGGAGTTTCCCTCTGATTGGTAACCAAAGAACGTACCAAATTGTGGGGGTGGGGGAAGTCCTGCCTTCTCACCGACAGGCCACACCTAACTAGACAGGGTACTTTCTTTTTCATTTTGTTACGGAAAGCGCGCGGGACCTCGAAATCGAAAATGCAAAGCCAGGCAGGACAGTCTGTCCCGAAAATGATAAAGAAAAGTGGCGGACTGCGTTAGGGATTTAACTATGAGACAGATATCACGTCTGCTTCTTGAAAAAGAAAAAGAATTTTCGAGAATGTATTTGCTTTATAAGATTAGCGTTTTTGAGCCACTTCTTGCAAATGAAAACAGTGCCTACATGGACTTGAAAATGCAAACGCAAAGTGGAGGATTACTTTTGCATTTTCGTGACGATCCAGATAACGTGTGTGCTTCTCGAAAACGAAAAAGCATTTCAGTGAATGTATTTGCTTTATACGATTAGCGTTTTCGTTTTCGTTTTGTTAGTGATATTGCAGGGCTCTTCTCGAAAATGAGGAATGTATTTTAATTTTCCATTTGTTATAAAAATTGCATTCATGGACTTGAAAGTGAAAATGTATAGTGGAAGATTACATTTGCATTTTCATTATGATACAAATAATGCGCTTCTATCTTGAAAATGAAAATGGATTTCTGACATTGCATTTTCATTTTAATTTTGTTAACTATCTGCTTCCATAATTTCTTAGTTTCATGTCATCAATTGCAACTTTCCACTTTTTTATGTTAGAAAAACAATTTCCAATATAGCACACCCAACATTTTTTTCATAATGGCCATTTTTGGCATGTGGTCTAAAAGGTTAAGTTATCAGGATGAACAGAAATATTGCAATTGAAAACAATTAGTAACTTGTTAGCATTCTGATATTTGAGTTGTGGTTGGAGCAAAAAGCAGCATACACAGTGGGTCCCCAGGACCGAGTTTGGGAACCACTGGATTAGAACATTTGTTGTGTATTTTTAGTTTGGTTTTTTTGAGAAATTTGCTCGTGCGTGGATATTGTGTCCGTAGACACTTCCTTGTGGACGCTCCACAGGCTGTGATTTGACAGATTACTTTCATATTTGGTTTGGATATGTGTTATACTTAATTTATGACTCCTATCAATTTTGGTTGCCATGGAGACAGTGTTGGCCGAATATTGCGCAAATTAGCGCTGAAACATTCCGATTTACTTTTGCAGTACTAGCGGGAGAAGTGCTTTCACCTATGCGGTCGCAGCCGACCAGACTGCCTAGTTTATTTTTTGCAATGCATTGGGGCATCCCATTGACACCTTTAAGAGGATTACCAAGATCTTGTCTCACGCCTTCAAAACGCCACGGATCCTCCCAAAATTTGGCAAAATCCCTCATTAGGACTGTCTCTAACCACAAATCTCCTTATACTGTCCAAACATCGCCAGTAAATCCATAAAGTACACGACTGTCCACAAGTTAACGAAAAAATGTACTGCCTCATAAAATGGCAGACTAAAGTCAAAGAACGACAGAAATGGCTTGCTTGAATGCGTAACGAGTCCTCTAAAAGCCGATGCGAAAACTTTTTTTTATTAATTTATCATACATTAATGTTACAATAGATATAACAGTATTGGGAATATTTGGGGATAAATGAATCTCTCAAAACTATTGATCTAATTGCGCCAGGCTTCCCGTTATTGTTGTGCTGCATTATGTCAGTCTCCGCCATTGTACGAGGCAGTTCAATTTCTTGTCTGCTCGAAGTGGACAGTCATGTACTTTATGGATTTACCAGTAGTGTTTGGACAGTATAAGATGTGTGGTAAGAGACAGTCCTAACAAGTGTTTTTGCTGGATTTCGGGAGGATCCATGGCATTTTGAAGGCATGAGATGGGGTCTTGGACATACTCTTAAAGGAGTCTATGGAATGCCCCAGCACCTACGTTAGTCAATGCGAGTACCCAATTGCGAAAGATAAACTAGCATAAGCACACAGGCTCTCGTAAATGACTGACAAGTCATGCAGGGCAACTTTAAACAAGCTTAAAGACCAAAAAATACTCTGTAACTAAATGTAAAACCTTGGCATGGGAGGCAATTACTGGATGTGTCTAAAAAGAGCTGTCATTCACGTGGTTTATTTGTCCGTTACATGTCTTAGTTTAGTTAATGGTGAATTCATTCTCATAATCTCCACGTTCCTCCACACCTGTTCTTCTTCTTTTGGGTTTCATGGCAGTTTACAAACTAATTTTACCCCACACTTTGCTGCGACCATGCTGAAAATTCAAAACCAGCTAGAATTCTAAGCCAAGACATTTGGAAAATCAATTACAGAATTATTTAGGAATTAAGTTTCGGAATTTATGGATGGCGGTGTCTATATTTACGCAAAGGGTTTCAGCTTTGTTTTCGACACCGTTAGCTGGTCATAGCTGGACGAAGGTGGTTAAAGCTGGTGTCTATAGCTGGGCGAGGATGGTCATAAGTAGTTAAGCTGATAGAGTAAGCCGGTCTCAGCTGGCAAAAGGCTGAATGACCAGCTTAAACTGTCAAAAAAAATAGTTGAAACCAGCTTGACCATCTGTGGCTAGTTAAAGCTAGAATTTCCCACGGGGCCATCACAATTTTAAGGAACACAGCGTGGTAATTATCTTAAATGAGAATAAAAATGACCTCAATTTTAGGATACATAATGAAGGCCTCGAAAAGTAAGCATGTTGGTGCTGGGGAGCCAAGCTGTCTTAAATTACTATTAGTAAGACAGTTTTCCTTACTTAGTGTACCGATAACAATGGTGTTTTGTCAATGTTCAAAAAACAATTTGTCTTATTTAATTTACTTGCTGTGCAAAGTCTTATGTGGACGTGTCCTGTATTTTATTACATTATGAGAACAATTTCTAATTAAGATATTTTTATTTTATATTTACCGTACGAGGGTCAAATGTATGCTTGGGCTAATTTGCCTGCAGTTTGCAATTTTAAAAGGCAGTCTGTGCCGATACGATCAGTTTAAACTGTCTAAAAATCAGTCATTCCTGACTATTTAAAATGAAATAACGCGTTGATTTGGGTTAACATTAAACGGGGTGAACTTTCGTTGCCAAACTTGCGAACGTCCCACCTCGAGAGACTGGCAGTATGTGCATTTGTATGAAGTATTGCGATTCTGGGAACGTGAGGGTAAGCAGTGCTGTTTGACAGGGGGACGCTTTTACTTGCGAACCAAAGCTCAGCCTGAAGTTCGGTCCGTGTAACATCTTTAACAGGAGCAATTTAGGCTTAAAGTGTGGATGCATTATGATCTGAAGTTTTCATGCCGACCCTGTTTCCTTGTGCGTCGATATGTGATTAAACCAGTACAAAGTATGGGCTTCATTTGGTGACATAAATCAGTCGATTGTTTGTTTCGTCGTCTTATTATTTTAGGGTTAGCGCCAGCTAGCTAGCTAACGTCACACCCGGAAGACTCTTGCTTGGCGTTTTGAACTTTCCAGGTGTGCGTGAAATCGCAGTCGTTTTCAGTTGAGTCAGGTTTGCGCTTTAAGTGTCTGCAGATGGGTCACTAAAGTCACTTTAGTTCAAGCCCCGTAGATGAGGTGAGTCGAACTTCTATGATCTCGTAAATACGATAATTCTGGCTTCTAGCGTCCGAATCTCCGCTTGCAAGATGGCTTTCTGAATTTGCTGCTGTTAATCTATAACGTTATCGTCAGATATTAACTGGATAAAATTATTGACACGGCTTGGTATTTACTCACTCGATAGCGTGCCAGGTAAAAGGCTTTGTCTTTTAAACCCGTGACTTAGAATAGGCGTAGAATAGTATCATTGCCTAGTTAACGGTAGACATTCCCCGGGAAGCCGCCGAGCCTCTCGTGTTTGATGATTGAGTTTCTTGCCGTTAACCAGTTTTGATGGTAATTAACTGTCAACGACGTGGTTAATGTTCAGAGCTGCATGTCTGTCCAGTGTTGGGTCTGTTAAATGTATTGCTAAAATTGGTTTTATGACTTTGTAACACTTGTGTTGCGTATGTGTGTGTGTGTGTGTGTGTGTGTTTTTGGGGGGAAAGGGGAGATAGGCGACAGCTTATTGTAGTTTGCCAATTCGAGAGTCCTTAGTGCTTATCCAAAGCGAATGTGAACAGTGTTGTGGCAAAATTCTCCTCGAACCACCTGATTACCAAAAAAAAAAAAAAAATCCTATCCTACCCTTTCCGATGCACTTCATATGTGACGCATGAACAACATGCGGCTGAAATATTGGCCCAAAATTGATTTTGTAACCCACAGGACCCCCGTGTCATATAGATGGGTTTAGCTTTGTAACTGCTGTTTGGATCCTGCTCATTTAGTATTTACATTCAATGTTACATATTCTACATATTCTCTGTGAAACAGAGCCTAGATGTGGAGGTTACTACCTCTCACTCACTCTTTTAATCTCTCTGTATCGCTCTCTCTCCCCCACAAACTGCAGCAGTAAAAGAGGTGCAGTTGAAAGAGGGCATGGAAGCGCGGGATCCAGGATGAGTCCGGATGAGAAAAGAGGTGGGAAACAGGCTGGAAAGGGAAGCCCCGCCCGGGAGAAAATGGACACCAGTCACAGTTTTCCTGTCAGCTACTCTACCATCCAGCCCAAAAAAGCCAAAAAACAAGAACCACCTGCTGATGTCTTGAGGTAACAGTGCACCTCCTCTAGAGAGTGCCAGATATCCCCTGCAGATTTAGCTTTGGGATCTCATGTTGAAATCTTGGTGGCCTACTGTGTGTGCAGGTTTCCCAGCAATGGTTTCATTTCTGCGAACATATTTATTGATTGGCCAGTGAGTCTGTAGATGTCGTTTTTATTGCCTGAATGTAAGGAGGTCTCATTAACCGGCAGACTTGCTTCGGAGATCTTATTCTCTTATCAGTGTTTCCCCTTGAAAAAAATGTTCCAGCAGAGGTGCAGCTGCTTTAATGATTGAGTCTATATGGTTTGCATGGTCAGCTGACTGAAAACCGCATTTCCCTTCCTGTAGCACTAAACACAAGGCTATACTGTCTGTCAGAAAACAGTGGTGATGGACATAATTGGAAGAGAGAACTGCCAGTGAAGTCAAGATGCAGACTGCATTTTCCAATTTTTTCTATTGACTATTCAGAAACGGCAATGATATTCACTACTTGTAACAAATGATCAGATATTTGAATTTCTACAAATCATGGAAGAGGATCAGGGAAACTGCAGCAGTGAGACCAGGGCAGGGAAATCAGGTGAGCTGGTAGGCGTGAGAAGCAGATTAGACCCACTGTTCCCAAAGTCAGTCTGGGGGACCCACTGTGTGTGCTGGTTATTGCTCCAACCACTGTTACGATCCCATAATTTTAAGAAGCTATTATTTTTTTAATTAGTTGCTTTTCAGATGAGAGGGGCATTTTACCCCCTTGAACCTCATCATGACACAAATTGCTATCCATACCACAATGTTTCAAAGCCCAACATTTATAAAATAATTTTTATTTTGATGTATTCTAAGTAAAGATGCCAAGCGACGGTAGCGAAACATTTTGTATGATCAGGTGCAAGATTGTGATCAATCACGAAGCTGCTGATTAGGGTTCTGATTGCAGGTTCTGAAGTTCTGTCCTGAAACCAAACAAGTAACATTTAACAGGTTTGACTCAATGCGTTTTCCCTCAAGAGGGAGGGTAGACGTTTTGTTTTTATACGGTTTCCTCTCTGCGTTTGTTTCGCGTCCGTGTCCACATCGGCGTTCCCACTGTTTCTGGGCTCTTAATTGAAAACGGTTTCAGATATTTACATCTTACCTTGCACAGTCTATCAACATTGTATGAAGATGTGCTTTTTGCTATTTTTGCTGAAATCACTTATTTTTCTTGTTTCCATGGTAACAGTTTGGACTTGGTCTCAAAATGGGGATATGATTCGTTTCCAGCCTGAGACTGTACGGAGATTTGGTTTGTTTGTTTCTGGAGCACAACTCAAAAACTTTCATTTTATCTTTCTGAAATTTTGCATTTGTATTACCCACATACTGAAGTGGTGCCCTTTGATATTTTCAGATTTTTGGGGAAAAAAATTTTTTTTTTTTCATTTCCATGGGAAACGAGTTGGATTTGGACTTGGATTTGGATTTGGACAGAGAGAGGTTCATTTCCAGAGCAGAACTCAAAAACTGTTTACTATTCAACATGTGATGCCAAATGTGACAATGACAATGTCACCCTTTATCGCAATTAGCCACTAGCTAAGTGACACCGTCAGTTGTATCACATCTGGCATCACATGCTGAAGAAGGATGTATTATTTCACCCTTTACAAAGCATGACGTTTGCTTATGTATGATTTATGTAGACATTATGTCTCATTCATGAAGGCATTATACACGCTGTATAAAGCCTTTATGAGCAACACTTCAAATAAAGTGCGACCTTTTTTTTTTTTCTTCTTCATTTCCATGGAAACTAGTTGGCTTTGGACTCTGTATAGAGATGGGTTCGTTCCCGGAGCAGAACTCAAAAACGTACATTATATCTTTCTGAAACTTAGTATGTGCATTACCCAATTACTGAAGTGGTGCCTTTTTCATATTTTCAAATTTCTGAAATTTATTTTATTTTTTTCCTTTCCATGGACGCGACATGGATTTGGACTGTTGCAGGGCTGGGTTTGTTTCCGTAGCAGAAGTAGAACACTGTTTATGAATGACTCATGTTGACAAAGTGGTTAATAAAACAAGTGGTTCATAGTCTTTGGTGGATGTTGCCAATACATACTTCCAAATAATTCCAGAGGAAAATCACCTCAACATTCTTCTTTGAATTTCTTTGAAGGTGTCGGATTCACATGACTTTCGCAAATTATCAGGGGTCAGGGGATATGTCATCTTCTGATGACTCTTGTTTATTTTAGGAAAGCAATTTCCAATATGGCACACTGAACATTTTTTTTTTTTCCATCATGGCCATTTTTGGCACGTGGTCTAAAAGAGTAAATATCCAGGATGAATTAAAAACAATCATCAACTCGTTAGCATTCTGAGAGTTGTGGTTGGAGCAAAAGCCAGCATGCAGGACTGAGTTTGGGAACCACTGGATTAGACCATTTGTTGTGTATTTTCAGTTTGGTTTTTTTGAGAAATTCGATTGTGCGTAGACAAAAGAGCAACATGTTTGTGTAGCTGCACCGGGGTGTACTTGCATTGCAAATGTCTGTTTGAGTTTGAAAGTGTGTGTTGTGGGGCTCCATTTTGTTTCTTTTGCTCACCACTCACACTCAGCTGTGCTGGGGGATGAAAGGACAAATTTTTTGTATTTGTTGTATTTATCATGTGCAATGTGAAATTTCAGCAACAGCGCTTGTCACTCCATTATGTCCAGTGTGAAATTGTGGAGTGGCAGTGCACTACCACTAAATGCATACTTTGTTTTTCAACTTTTGGGGTACACTTGTGTGACAGGCTATGAGAAGTGACAGCAGCAAGCAGCCTCTACTCTCGGGCGTTTGCTGCTAGCAGCCTGCCTCAAGTCTGACTGTCTAACACAGGGATACTCACTCTATTCCAGAATGAGCCACAATGGGTGCAGCTTTCACTGTATCCAACCTGTCGCACACTTAATTCTACCAATCAATGCTTAAAGCTTTTGCCATAGACCCTTTAAGTAGAATCAGGTATGTAACTACATTAGAATGAAAGCCTGCACCCACTGCGGTTCATTCTAGAAAAGTGAGCATCCCCGGTCTAACAATTACAAACAAGGATTTTCAAGAAAAAGGTTTGAAATCTGCTCATCTTTACATTTCAAAGTTATAATTTTGATCAAAATTTAGTTCTCAAAGTGCTTTCTAACCATATAATTCTCATGAGAAAATATTAAAATTCTGCAGAATAGAGGCCTGTTGTTCTGCTGACCTATCCTGCTAGCCTGCCTCAAGCCTCTGACAGTATAACAATTACAGAGGAGATTCAAAGAAAAAGGCTTCAAAAATGCTGTATTTAACTTTTTAGTCTGTCAGAATTTTTATAGAGGTGTAGTTCTCTAAAAGTGCTTCCAAAATGTATAACTTTCATAGAAGAAAACCTACTTTTAGATATGAAGAAATTCATCTGCAGCTCAGTAGGGCAAAATGACCTTCTCCAACTGACTGGCAATTACACACTGTGAGATTCCTAAAGGTGCCTGGTGTACCCAGAAAATATGCATCTTTATCAATGAAATTGTATACAAAGTTAGTTTAGACAAAGTGCTTCTAGATTATCAACTTCATGTGTCTTCATCTATAATCTGGTTGTCAGGGTGATGGCCAACAGACCCAAGGGGTCTGGACTTCATGTGAAATGGAGAAACGGACATCCCGATTACAAATTGGGGGACCCGATTCCCGGCTCAAACCCCCTTCTCAAAGTCCCTCTCGCCCTTTCACCTTCCAAAAGGTTTGTGGTGTCAGTGAACCAGAACGTGTGATGGTCTCACCCTCTGGAGTCTGACTGAGTTGAACAGAGACGACAGAGCTAGGAAAAAGTGTTTAATTCGCCGGGAGGAAGTAGATCCCCATGCTCATTTACTCACTAAAAATCCCACTGGTCACGAGGCTTCTCTAGCACGATGTGTTTTGTCTGGCAGTTGGGCTGATTATGAAGCACAAGACAAGATGAAGAATTTTAGGAAGGCAGCCGTATGCCTATGTGAAAGTTATGGAATAAATGTACAGCTACTACCTTACTCCCTTCAGTACAGCTGAAGCCTGTTCATTTTTAAAGTTAATTCAATGGAGGAAAGTTATTTCTTGCTCTCCACTTTTCTGGGTGAAGTCGAGCAAAAATCTCCCTCCAATAAAATCCCTTCTACTAATTCAACAGCTTGTGAGCAGCATTCATGAACAGTCTTACCATGACTGTATTTGCAAATCAGTGGTTTGCCTCTTCAGACTTTCAGCTAGTGCACTGAATGTGATAATATCAACTAGATATTAAATATCATATTTAATGTCCCCCCCCCCCAAGGCAAAAAGTGTCAGTTGGGTGAGTACACTATGCAGTATTCCTGCAGTTTGTCATCTAGTCATTTTTGTGGGAGAGGGATATATTTGCCCGTTGGGAGACTAGTCCCATGCATGATTTGTTTGTCGAACACCTGACTCGTTAGTCCTGACTTGGTCTTGTGAATTCCTCACTCGAATTGCAAATTGCACTCTAGATTTGTGAATTCCAGTCAATTTTTGGGAGACCCGCCCCAGATTTGTGTGCTGCTCTAGATGAGTAGATTGTGCTCTAGAGTTGAGCTCTGCTCTTGACTGAAGTGGCTCTTGATTTGAGATCCTATTCTCAAATCTATTGCGAGTGCTGTCAGAGACATGAGTCTCACTGAATACTTGTTCGTGAATCCCATTCTAGTCTTGAGTGAATCCCTTTCTAGCTAACATTCCCACTGTGAAATTGTGAGTGTCTCCACAAACTCGTGAGTCCCTGCAACTAGAGTTACAAATCCCTCTCGAGTCATAATTTCCTCACGTCCCTCTGTTCGGTCAGGAGAGCCCAGTCCCTGCCCAACCACGGCAGAGCTGTCAAAGGGTCAAAAGAGGAGAAGCCTGCAGCAGAAGCTGGCGGGGCCGTGGAGGGAGGCGGGAAGCGCGGGGGCGGGAAACGCGATCGTGGGATGGAGGCGGAGATGGTGACGAAGGAGGCGATGGCGAGGAAGGAGGCGATAGCCTCAGAGCCCGAGACCAACAAGGATGCAGAGAAGATGGAGGTGTGTGAAACAAACGAGCGGCTGGCCGAAACCCAGCCGGAGCCGGCCAATCGGAGGGTACCTCTGCTCAAGGCGGCGGAGCCGGTGACATTGACCTCAAGGGGTGGAGCCATCGTTCAGGAAGAAGAGGCAGAGGAGGAGGAGGAAGATGGGTAAGTGTTGTGTCATTATTTTGGGGAGAAAAAAAACTAGATGCAGGAAGGAAACATTAATCACGTGATGTGGTGCTGTGGTTAAGTGTGCTGAAATTGAACTCCTCGCCACGGCTTTCATGGTGTGTTCTTGGGCAAAACTCTTTACTCCCACAGTGCCACACTCCTGAAACTGAAACTAGGGTTAAGCACCAGCCAAATGAGCCATTTGGCCCAGGACAGACCTTATCTTACCTTTCTTCAATCAAACCGAAAATGCTATAGTTCTCCTGAAGCCCTGCCAGCAATTTTTGATTGAGGCTATTGTGGAACTAATGCAAATGAAACACATGAGGGTGTTGTGTAATACTGATGGATGCATGGTGTATATCTGCGTTCATAGTGCAAAGTACCTCACTCAGGAACGTGCAGTCAGGTCAGCTAGTATCCCTACTGTGACACTGTAGAAAAAACTGGTTCGCACAATGTGAATGTGTGAATACTGACCAAAAACAGAACCACAATTACGTAATCTCGTGCCAAATTTCAACAAAACCATTGAGAAAGATGCTTTTGCTCTGTTATTTTTGGACAACCGCACCAATTTGCGGTCACAGCACATACTCTGGAGCTGCCATTTGTGCGGAACCAACCAATCGTCAGTGCTTGGGTTCAAGTACTACCGTTGTCCTCACACTCCCATTTTTGTTTTTAGTTCCTTGTAGACACCAGGGCCAATAAAAGCCCGACTGAGTGAAAATCAGACTGGTTACAATGCCATGACTAATGGAAGTTCAGCAAGAACGTGAGATTGGGATGCTACAGGCCGGAAGTCGGGTAGATAGTTGCCCGTCAATTCGGCGTGTATTCTGCGACAATTGGTCACCTCAGAACCAGGTTTAATGCCACTGGACACACGGTTGATCGCCCCAGATCTGGTAGGCTGCATGTTATTACTCCAGCATCTGATCATCGTATCTCGACTAATGGTCTGCTACACACCGAACCAACCTTCAGTTTGTTGAAGGAAACCTCAACGCCGTCCATTACAGAGATGAAATTCTAGGTCCAGTCATCCTTCATTTTGTCCGTTGTCACCGACTGACTTTCCAACATCTGCATGGGCACGTATCTGTATGGAGTTCCTTCGGGCCGAGAACGTGCAAATCCTTCCCTGGTCAGCGTTTATCCAGATCTTACGCCTAAAGAACACTCGTGGGACATTCTGGATAGAGCGATCCGGAGACGTCAACCTCCGCCAGCTACAGTACGTCAGCTAAGAGGAGCACTGACTGAAGAGTGGAACTGCATTCCACGAGCAACAATCGGACGTCTGGTGATGTCTATGAGACGCAGGTGTACCGCCGTGCGTAATGCTAACGGGGGACATACGAGTTACTGATAGTGCCATTTGTGTTTCATAATGTCGAACTTCACCTTGTTAAATAAAAGCCAAAATGGTGATATTCCATTCCGATTTTATGTTATCCATTATCTGGTATTCCCTTTTTCATTTGACACCAATGAAGGGTTGATAAATAACAGTTACACTTGATAAAATCAAGGAATAGAAAATTCCGTTTCTTTTTTTGGTCAGTATATTCATGCTGAAAGCCTGCGTCATATTCATGTTTCAAAACCACAATGCTGGAGTACTGAGACAAAGTTGCGTCGGTGTCCAAATTCTTGCCGACCTCGTGGATGATTTAGAAAGGATGTGCAGTGCAGATTAATGTTGAACATGCATTATCATGCTGTTATCAAAGGCTGGCACTGGAACAAGAGCCAGGCTGAACCCCATACCTGAGGGGAAAAGATTTCAGATTTTGGGACGTCTCTCACCATGACATGGCGGTCAGTGGAAATCAATTCCAGCAGTCCTCATCCCACAAAATAGAGGTTGAAGGTTGAATAGAGGTTCAGATATGTTTTTCTCCTTTGACCCTTCAACTTGGCCCGCTGATTTCACTGTCTCGTTCTGAAGAGCATTGCTATTTACCTCTCCCTGCCTAAAAAAATTAGCACTTTGGTCATTCATTTTGCAATATGTAACTCTCAGTAACGGCTACATTGGCGAAACCTGAAAATGAACTGTTTGTAGTCATGAGGTATTGTTTTCATTATTTTTGATGTCCATTCCTGCTGTGTGATTGCTACATTGTGATCTTTTGTCACTTAAATACGAATGACGCTTGGTTCCCATTGTTATCAATTGGTGCCCAAAGCTAAACAGAGACTGAGTCTTGTTCATTAATTATGAAACTCATTAATGGTTTTCAAGTCAGATGTCACAGCACAACAAGCTTTACTGATTTGATGGATAAATCTGAGTACAGCTCGATCGTTTCGCTGAACTTTTGAAGGGAGGACTTTCAATTTGGAAATGTGAATTTTTGATCCCAGCAGATCTTTAACCCATTTATAGTTGCGTGTTGAGGGTTATCATGTGCTAAGCCTCTGAATACTGTCATTCTTTTCCAGTGAAGAAGACCTGTATCGAGCGGAAGAGGACATCGTAAGGGACAAAAGCAAGACTGCCCAAGCGGACCGGATGGGCATGCAGGATCGTGAGTCGTCGCTTGCACGTCTGTTTCATACAGCCACCAGCCCTGGGCCAACCGAAAAACACCATGAAAATGCCATCTGAACCGCTCACAACAAATTCAGGGAGCAAGAGCTGCGACCGCGTTTGGGTTTCCAAATTATTAATGGCCCTTCATGATGCGATTTTTTTTTTTTTTTTTTTTCCCCTCTGAAAACCATTTCTCTGACGGGGTTTTGTCATTGTCCTGTTTGTGTGTCTGTTTGCACATATACTCAGCAACAAAAGTTTCTGTGACACCATTTATGTGTATGTTATAAATGACACGCAAAGATCTCAAAGCAATCAATATGTTTATTTAACAGGAGAAACACTGACTTTTCAGCGCCAACGTCACTCAAAACGAAAAATGTCATTTTCATGCGTCATGAAGCACTTGTCTGACGTCTAACCAATTGTGACCTTCACACCTCAATACCAGGTGTGACTTCCTCGTGCCATGATGCAAGCAACGCATCTCCGGCGCATGGACCGAATCAGATGTGCCAGAAATTGCTGTGGGATGTCATTCGAAATCTGACGTAGACGTTGTCGCAATTCCTGGAGTGTAGCTGGCGGGTTATCCAACCGCCGCAAACGTCGATCCATCTCGTCCCAAAGATGCTCGATTGGGGACATGTCTGGGGATCTGGCTGGCCATGGCAGGACATTGACATGTTGTTGCATCAGATACTGCTGTACAATCCTTTCAACGTGTGGTCTGGCGTTATCATGTTGCAGCGTTATTCCGGGACCATGTTGCATCAAAAACGGTACCACCAATGGCCGTAGCACTTCATCGCGATATCTTTGACCTCTCAGATTTACATCAATAACAAGCAAATCTGTTCTGTTTCTAGCCGTGATCCCTCCCCAAATCATGACACTACCACCTCCAAAATGATCAAATTCCTGAACACAGTTGTTGGCATAACGTTCTCCACGTCGACGGTATACACGTAAACGACCATCACATCGGTTAAGCATGAATCTTGATTCATCAGTGAAGAGTACAAGATCCCACTGACGTTGGATCCATCGTCGATGTTGTTGTGCCCACTGTAGACGCAGTCGTCGGTGTTGTACTGTGAGTATTGGACGTCTTGCTGGCTGACGTGGGACAATGCCAAAATGACGGAGACGGCGACGGATTATCTGTGCAGACAGTCGCCTCAAACCAGGTATCGTTCTTGCAGTTATGGTTGCAGGTTGGAATCGATTTCGGAGATGGGTTGTTCGAATCCAGTTGTCCTGTCTGGGAGTGGTTACTCGTGGACGGCCGCTGCGAGGACGGTCTCTGACATTTCTTGTCTGCTGATGACGCTGCCATAAGTTCCAAATGGTGTTTCGGTGGACATTCAGGCGATGAGCAACTTCCCTCTGCGAGGTTCCGGATTCAATCATCCCAATGGCCCTCCACCGATCATTTTCAGACAGTCTTGGCATTTAGAGGGTAGAGTTCCTGATCCGAAATGGCTGTGTTTTCGATAAGTGATGCTTCCGTCGTTCATCAGGCACAATGTGAACATTCCGAAAATTCTCCTCTTTTATTGCCATCCACAAGCATGATTTACGCACATTTTCACGTGCAAAGTCATTTTCTCGCATTTTCATGATTTCCATTTCAATGTTGTGTTTACGTGTACTGTTTCAGTCTGATATCACCATGTATGACAATTTCATAATTGCGTTATGAAAAATAATTAACAATATTGGTGTCACAGAAACTTTTGTTGCTGAGTAAATGTGTGTCTGTAACAAACTTGCAAAACGCGCATGCACAGCGCAGCACCTGCTTGCGCCACCGTAACGCAGCCACTGAACGGTCTTAAGTGCTGAGGCACGTAACCTGTCTCCTGTATGATCCACAAGTGAAGGCAGTTTTTATTTGTGCTGGTGATTAGCTCAGCCGTAGACAGCCCAGCTCCTGGAGAGTCACATGGTGTGCTGGTTTTCCTTTTACCACCCACTATAGACCCGATAATTTGTTTGCACTCGCGTTCCCGAAAGTCAGATGGGGTGCAGGAAGTGGAGAATAACTGTTGGGAATCATTGGTCTGAATCTCTTCAGACTTAAGCCAGATATGTACAGTTAAGTAGGTGAATGATCGTAGCCTTAGCTTTCACAAAATGCATACATGAGCGTTGTCAGACTCCTCTCCTGCGGACTTTAAACGGAGCTCTTTAATCCATGTCTGCTGCAGTTTCTCTGGGAGATTTTTAAATTTCTCGCTTTTTTTGTCACTTTCGGGACTCAAAAGTAGCTCTCGTTTTTTGCCCCAATTTGATTAGTTGGCACAGCCATAAACAGCCTGGAACTTTGGCATTCTGAAAGTGCTTCTTTAATGGAAAAATCTCTCCTGTAATCTGTAGCTCCCACTGTGGCGCTATGTCATCTGCGAACAACATAGAAAGCTCAGGCACTTGCAGAGCCTGGATATCAAACCACTGCTTCTCCTTGCTTTTTGTCCCTCAGGGGCTGTGGTAGTGCAGGGCGGCAGCAGTGTAGAGGCCATGGTGAACCTCCTGCATTACAGCGCGAGAGAGTGGAGGGGCAAGACAGCCAAGAGCGCCCTCATCAGGAAGGTGAGTAAAGCACACCCACGGGTTGACCTTGCTTTCCGTTTGGAATGAAATGATTATAATGTCAAATTTTAGTAGTAGTAGTTGTAATAAATATAATAATAATAGAACTTTATTTGAATTGCACCTTTTGTACAAAAAGTGTTTTGTATAAAGCAATAAAAAAAGGAAGTAATGAGACGAGTTCGTTCAAGAAACAAGATGACATGGTCATCACTATCCTCCGCCACAATCAAGGGCCATAACTCTGAAATAAATGTGCTTCGACATCTATTTTCAAACTCCGCATAGATGACTAGCTTATTAAGCATGCAAAATTTGACCCATGTGAAGGCCGTAGTTTTCCAGAGAACTTGTCTCCTTCAAAAATGTAACGGACGGACGGAAGAACGGACAGATGGCACCCAGTCTTATATTCCCGCAGCACTTGGTGGCGGTGGATAAAAAAAAATCACACGGAAGATAAGATAAAGTTAATAGAATAATAAAGAAATAAGCAAGTGTTGCCAGGTGAAACAAACCTCGCCTGCCAGCACGTATTTTAGTATTTTTCATTAACCACTCAGTTTAGCACATGTGCTTTCAACCATTTTCACCTTATTGTCCTTTGAAAATCTGTGACCTTCAGTTTGTCCTTTCAAGATCACTCAAGGTCAAAGGGCATGGTGCCAAATAAAAGCCCATATGGGATATTCCTATATACTCATAAAAGTAAACATCTGTCTATCTGCAGCCGTTTTTGAGTCATAATGGAAAATATATGATTTTCACCAATGATTGTGACCCCACTGATTTTTAACCCCCAACCGCTATGGAAACTATTAAAACTACCCCATCGTGCAGTGTATAGTTGGAGGCTGAATTGAAAGATGCACATTTCTATTTGGGTTTGAAGTTTGAATGTGATGAATTTGAAGTACGGTATTAAAGACGAAAAACATTTTGGCATTTCCTGTGACCTTGACCTTAACCTTGTCCTGATCACCTGAAAACTTAATTAGGCAATCTACAGTCCATTGCCCCTCTACTATGAAAGTTTGAAGATATTCAGTATGCTCATTTAGACCCTAGATTGTTAACACAAGGACAGACAAACAAACAGTCTGCACCAGTTACAATACCTTCCCCTGCTGACTCTGGTGGGTGAAGTAATGATCAGGACAGAGATCGAATGGGAGGGTAAAAACAAAAAAGTAATAAAACTAATCAACAATAAAATAAAACTACGGGGAGAAGGTAATAAATAATCAAGAAAACAACACAAAAATTATGAAACTGAGACCATTTGTATCCACATTTGGCAATCTTCTTGTTGAATTGATGTCCACTTACATTGCCTGTCTATTTCAGAACCAAACCACCTTTGCTGGACTGCGTTATCTGCCGTTGTGGCCAGCCTCTGGCTCTAAAATGTCTCTTCTATTTCTTCATTAGCTTGGGAATGACCATGTAAGACTGTATGCACATCTATGGAGTTTACTGCTGTCTAATAAATGAACAAACCAGTTTTACTATAGAAAGCCTGTTGGCTCATTTGTACAGGCATGGAAAATATTCAGACCCCCCAGCTCTCCAGGACTGGAGTGTTCCATGTCTGTCATAGGGCGGTCATTGGGGCTCTTGCTTGGCTCATATAATTTGTCCACTTCTGTTCAGTGACCGCATGGTGTTCGGACCCTCAACATTTTCTGTCCCCGTCACTTGTTTTCTGAAGTGTGCGATATCAGTTTGACGCCTGGGCTTTACACCTGTTTGGTGACCTAATGGTGTCCCATTCTTTTTGGTGTGTGTCCGGAGCAGGGGTACGAGGCGGCGTCGAAGGAGTTCGTGGGGCTGCGCAGAGTGCGGGGGGATAATTACTGCGCCCTGCGGGCCACCCTGTACCAGGTGCTGTCCCAGAGCTCCCAGCTCCCGACCTGGCTGACCGAGGAGGACGTCACCCAGGTAACAGGCCTCAACCCTGGTCGTGTGTGTGTGTGTCTGTGTGTGTGTGTGTGTCTAGAAGTCACCCCGGTAAGAGTCCTGCACCTGAGCCCTGCTCGTGTGTGTGTTTTTGTTTCTCTGTGTGTATCTGCATTCAAGTACCTAGTAAGATGATCCATCATTACAGTGTGTGTGTGTGTGTGTGTCACCCAGGTAAGAGTCCTGCATATCGGCTCCACTCGTGTGTGTCCGTTTGTTTTCTGTGTGAGTGTGTCCTTCTGTGTGTCTGTGAGTGTGTGCTCATTGATTGTGTTTTTGTTTGCAAGCCTGAGTCTGTATGATCTGTTTCCAGTACTTAACCTTCATGTAATTGAATCGTTGGGAAGGAAATACCATCAGGAAATCAGTTGTTTATTAATGAGTGTTTGTGCGCATTATGCATCTCTGTTGTTTAAATGCTGCCTGGGGCCTTTGTTGAGTTTGCAAATTCTAATTTGATAAAAGAACACAGACTTGCAGCTTGTGTGTGTTTCTGTGCTGAGGACGGGGCCATTCATTGCAGTAAACTCATTCTCGCTCACAGTCTCAAGCAAAATTCACCAAGCCCACGGACCACTGATCGAACAACATGTGGCCAAAGACAACAGATTCTCATTGGATTTTGTGCCAACGACTGTGAATAGCGTCACGCTGCCCTAATGTAGCTTCCTCATTAGCACCTGTTAAAAGGAGGAGATCACGCCTTGCAAAAGTGTATTTCAGCAGAAAGTAGAATTCTTGAAGTGTCTGAAATGCATAGTTTTATAAATTGATTTGGTAATGATCCTGTGCAACGCATTTTAAACTTGGTGAGTCTTCAAATCAGCGTCAATACCTAGGGGCAGACATTTTTACTTGGGGAATCTAAAGCTGCGTTCGGAATGGACATTTGTCCACTCGCTCACTCACTCTCTTTATATTGATTTCAATGTAGAACATTTACTAAATAGTGCCCTATATAGTGGGTGAGTGTATATCAAACTCCAGTGCCGTGGTGCTTGTGGCCTCAGTTATTCTTTGTGACGTCACTTGTTCTCTTTCCTTTCATCTGGTCCACAGAGTGGTTCAGAGGGGTTTCAGTAAGTTCACCCTTTTCGGCTAGACTGCCCACAAGCTGTTTTTATTGAAGCTGGCCCGATTAACAATCAAAAAATTTATCGACTGAGTGACCAAAACCAATACATTACCTATAATTAGGAATGATAAAGAAAAGGTGAATTCCTGTTGCCTACGTTTGTATAATTGATATGGCATTGTAAATCCAAAACTTTCACTGATTATGTAGCATTTATTTTCACCATCTTTAGGATTGTCACACTGCTGTGCAACTTGCCTTACAGCGCCCTTTATCCGTGATAACATTCAGAATATAGAACGGACTATCCCAGCCTCGCAAACGAATTTACGCAAATCTGTACTGCTTATCAAGCAAGGCAAGTGCTGACATTATAAAATTTAAGAAAGTTTACGTCGTCATTTATGCGCAGAAGACGACGCCTCATACTTTTGTGGTGCGAAGCACTGCAAGCATAACGATGCTATGAAAAAGTAAATTAGACTGTCGTCGGTTTTTACCAATTAGTCTGAGCTACTGAGACTAATCGGGAGATGTAAACTGCGAGAGGATCATATTCAAAATCAAAAGATTCTCCAGGGAAAAATGCCTGCCCCCTGGTATTAAAGCCAATTTGAAGACTTGCTGGTTTAAAAAGGCGTCGGGCTGCATTATTATCAAATTTAAATATGCATATTAGACACTTAAAGAATTCTACTTTCTGCTGAAATATACTTTGCTGAAGTGCAGTCTCCTTTAATTTTTTTTTTTCTTTTTGGTTTGTTTCTGCAAATTTAGACTCTACTCCAGTGCTCAGATAGAAAAATGGCCAGAAAAGTGGGGAAGTACAAATGCGCCATTCTAAGTATCTTGCATTTGTCGGTCTTCCCGGCACTCAGAAAAAAAGAAGTGTCCAAACAAAGCCGAAGATAAAAGCCCTTATTAAGGCATGGCTGAAATAAATTAAAAAGCCGACATGTTTCGACCTACTCGGTCTTCATCAGGGCGTAACAAGTCACATGAGTAAAGACTGACACATATAAACGGTACCAACCAATAAACAGCCAGACTAGTGTCACCTGATAAACTGCTAAAAGCAGAAGTACAAAAATAACACTAAAGTTAACAAAAATAATCAAACAATAAAATGAAGAGGTGACAGAGATAATACAGACAGGTGGTTGTAAAACAATTAAATGGAGAAGTGACAGATATACATGAGTGCGGTTGCAATAGTACCAGTAACAATGATGATGAAGACATGCACATAAGGCGATATTGGAAAAATAAATGGCAAGAGGTATCAATATAGAACAGGTTCTGGAAGTATCAATATAAATACAGAAGGATCAAATTAAGTAGAAAAATCATTAACACCAGAATAATGAGGCGAATACCGAAAAATGTATTTGCATTTGTTTTTATACTTGTTACTGTTCCCATAATATTGATACCTCTTGTCATTTATTTTTTTTCAGCCATGCTTTAATAAAGGCCTTTTATCTTGGGCTTCGTTTAGACTCTACTTTTTTCCCCGAGTGCCTGGAAGACCGACTATTTTTGGTTGTCCTCTCGTCCCACTTTTCCAAGAGCACCAGATTTATTCTTTCAACCTATAGATTTTTTATCCCATGAGCGCTAAATATCCTTCTCTCTTAACGCTATCTTGCATTTGTGTTTTCACCCGTCACATTGAATATGCGTATACCTGTTTGTGTGCATGGCACTATGTGTATTTATCTATGGTAGAACAAGTGTTTTACGTAGACTGCATCGGTATTGTGTGCATCATCTCTTCCCTCCTGGGGAGGCGGAGGCATTGTTTTTGGCTTGGTTCCCGCTGCTGTCCTCATTGGCATTCCCCGAGTGTCTCCAGGCTTGAGCTCAGACACTGTTCAATATTTATTCACCAAATTTTGTAGGTGCATTGATCAGCCACTATTATCCTGCCTTTGGCTATTTACAGGCTCATGGAAATTTGGGTAGGGTGGTTTGAGGGAGAGATTTGCTTTTTACCAGTATAACTGCACTCCAGTTTGAGTTGATTAAATTGTTGTGAGACCAACCGGTCACAACGAGAGCTGTAACAGTAGTAAAATGCAAGACTGTTTGCTTGCTGTGCTACAGCTCTCCTGTTGGTGTCATTCCCACAGTGGCCACAGCAGCTGCTGAAGGATGATCTGAGTGGTCAGTGGCACTTTCCCATGGAGCGAGGTGAGGAGCGAACACCAGAGGGCGTCATCAAGCAGCTGAAACACTTCATGGGGCGCCTCAGGACTAGGGTAACCTTTCCCCCCTACCATTTTTCTCAATCACTGGGAGACCCCTCTGTTGTACTGATAGCCTCACAGTGAGGCCTTTTTGAAATGATTATGAAGATATCCTCAATTATCTTCTGAGTGGAATTGTTGCCTGTTAATGTAATTGAGGCAGAAATTCTGGTTTTTTCTAAGACCAGGCGTGACACCGCAAAAGATGCAATCTTGGATCGATACAAACCAGTTACTTATATGGTATTTTAAACATGCAAATTTTGAATCCTGTATGGTCCTGGAAAGAAGTCAAATTGTGATTGGAGTTAAGAGGAGTTACATAACTCTCTGATGCATCCTGCGATGTATGAAGACTGCTGCAGACAACTTAATGCTGTTTGGACACCCTAATGCACCAGGCCCAGGGGAAAGTCAATGGCTGACGTATCAGCTACTTGTTCTGTTCTCTTTATAGCTAACGGGTCCGCAGTGTTTGTAGTTTATCGCCGATGGTTTCTCTCACACAGTGGGAGGCAGTAGCCCGGGCGGGCAGTTCCCAGGAGAGGCAGGCCGTGTGTGCAGAGGTGTTTCAAGGCGAGGAAGAGGAGTACGGGCTGCTGGAGGCGATGAAGCTCCTGATGCTCCGCACGGCGGTACAGCTGCACGCCCTTATGCAGGACGACGCCGACGTGCCCGTCTTCTGTTGGCTCCTGTTCGCCCGGGACTCCTCCTCCTGCCCCCGCGACCTGCTCGTCAATCACCTCCGGCACGTAGGCAGCAGCGGCGGCCTGGAGCAGGTGAGCACCTCGCCTGCCGAATTGTGGTATCGCGGAAAACCAGGTGTACATTTCAAACCTGGATCTTAAATGGTGTGGCGAATGAGAAATCAAAAGAAAAAAAAGCGGAAATTTGGTAATTGTCTTTGACCTGTATTAAAGTGAAGATTGTTCTGGGCCAGGTATTTAATATTTTACCTCATCAATTTTTTTTTCTCATTATGTCTTCCCCCAGGAAGGCGGGAGGGGGGAGGGAGGGACAATAATGTTCTTGGCTCAGTTCTGATCTTTGTCGGCATTCCCGAAGTGTTTTCCGAACATTGCACAGAAACCACTCAGTAGTCCTTTACCAAATTATGTAGGTGCATTGATTGGTTACTGATCTGTGCTTTTTGTTATTTAAGGGTTTCTGGGGGGTGGGGGAAACATTTGTTTTTTATGATTAAAAACACTGTAGTTAAATTTTTCTTGTTGCTATACGCTCATTTCTGAAATTGATGTCTGAAAATGACCTTGAATGAGAAAGTGAAACTTTAGTGTATTGTGTATTTATGAAAGTAAGCACTGTGGTGTTTTGGCCATTTTAGTCTGTTAGCTCAAAGCTCCCACTTAAAATTAGTCTCCCTTTAATGCCAAATTTGTTTTATGCTCAGTTAATGTTTCGTTTTGCAGGCTTGATTCATGATTAATGCATTTGAACAATTAAACACATGCAGTTTATGCCTGGATGCACAATTATAACTATATATTGCTTCAATTGTAGTTAATGGGTTAGACTGGAGAGTGAATTCTGAGCAAAGTTGCTCGCTGTTATACCAGCTATGCTCTTGCTGCCAAATGCATTCCCTTTGAATTGTGGGTGCATAACGACAGGAGGGAATTTCTTTTGGTGGGGAAGCTTGTATTCATGACCCCTCAAATAACGCTGTTCCCTCCCTCCCTAATCACTGCATCATGTTTTGAGGGGGCGTTTGTCATCTGCTCGGTCAGTTTCATCTCAGCAAACTTGGTTTGAAAAGACCTGGTTTGTTGATCCCGAATGAGCCCCCAAAGCTGATTTTGTGTGTCCGTCCCTTAGTTATTTATTTATTTATTTTTTATATAAACTGTCTTTGCAGTTGGTCCTGACTGCTATTGATCATCCACTCCTGCAGGTGGAGATGTTCCTCTTGGGATATGCTCTACAGCATACCATCAAAGTCTACCGCCTCTACAAGTTCGACACAGAGGAGTTTATCACCTACTATCCTGATGACCATCGGAAGGACTGGCCCAGTGTGTGCCTCGTAACTGAGGATGACCGCCATTACAACGTTCCTGTGTCCGAGGCTGACGGACTACAAGTCTCAGAATTCTGCACACGGTGCTGAGATCCGCTGAATAGAATATGAATAGCACAGGTGGAGCACCAGCCCAGGGACTAGATGGATTGCTGAATCCAGCCAATGGGGTGAAAGATATCCTAACGAATGTAGATGTTATAGATGAATGACTGTCTTCCGGTCCTAATTTCACATGGTCGCGGACAGAAGGTGGGGACCTCTTTGTAGCCCCGAGAAGCTACAATGCAAGATGGGAATCTTTCATTATTTATTTGTAATTTTTGTATTCTATGTAATGCAGACTGGAATCAGTGTATGTAAATTGAGTTTCTTAGATATAAGTATTTTCGGATGCATTTAAAATTGTTTTTCCAGGGCTATTATTTTGTTTTTCAGTTTGGTGGAGCCTGCCATTTTTTTCCCCACATTTTAATCAGTGTCTTGAGATTGACATGTTTGAATGAATTCTTTCAAAAAAAAAAAAAAAAAGCAAAAAATTGAAGTTGGCAATCAGCGGGAAGCAAGAGAAGTTTTCCTGGCTCTTCAGACAGAAGGAGATTTTCCGGTTCATCCCAGCAATTTACCCCCTTGTTAGAGGGGGATTAGAGGATATCGGTGGCCTCGTTGCAGGCTGGTTGGAAAAAAGTTTTTTTTTTTTTTTTTTTTTTGGACATCCGTAAAAAATACTGCCATGGTAAAAATGTGTGCACCTCTGTTGCCTTATAAAGCACTTACCTGTAACGGGCACTTAATTGGACCCACTCATTCTTCCTCGTGCTTTCTTATGCGACTGCGTACGTGTTCCTTCTATTTCAAAACTATACCGTGGTGGCGAAATGTCCTTTATGCTTGCTCAGTGAATGTTTTCCCCTGCGTGCTACTGCACGATATACATTGTGTCTGCTGGAATTGACTAGGGTTACACATTTTAAAATATATTGCGTAATATTGAGTTTATCATGATGGAAAGAGAAGGAATAACTCCAAGCGTATTGAATTTTCCATGCCTCCAGAGTAAATTGTTCATTCTTTATCTTTTTTTATTAAGTAGATGAACATTCTTTTGTGGCAGTGCGGACTGTCTCATTGATGGCAGGATGGGCTTTATAACTTAAACCATTCATTGGATGAATATGAAAGAAAAGTAGTTTGCAGTTTGATATTATGCCCAGTCCAGCACTACATTCAATTTTAAACGGAGATTTTTTCCACACAGGAATCAAACGAAGCCTGATATCTCTCAGATCCTATGAGACAAGGGCCTGTGAGACTTAAGGACTATGTGCTGCACGCATCCTCCAGTGAATGTTCAGTGTCTTCAGGTCCACAAAGGGAAACAAACTTTATTTTGGCCTTTATTTTTTTGTCCTGTCTTTCCACTGTTAACAAAAATGAATGAACGAACTCCAGTCAGATTTTAACCACTGAATCACCCTTTAATATCACAGAAGAATACTTAAGCTCTGTCCCTTAGTTTTTCATCAACAGTAATATACCAGAAGTAACATTTTACAAGCCAGGGGTTTACTGGCCTTAATATTAGCAGTCACAATACAAAATTGCCCTTGGCAAGAGAATAGACTGTGCGCCACAGTCAGTGTTAATGTACAGAGGCTCGGGACACCTTCCAATGGTTGTGCATGTTATACTGTCAAGATGGCTGCCGCTGGAGGAGCTTTGGAGTCGGTAACGAATCGACACAGCCGAGCGCGTCAACGAAGGTTAACATCCTGAGATCAAAAAGAGAAATGCCCGGAGAAATCCGACAGGAAAACAGCTCGGAGGCAAGGGTCGTTGAAAACGGCCCGCGGCCCGTTCCTTGACCACCCAATACACGAGTCCCATTTCTGGCGGTATGGATAATGCAATGTGTCACCCCGGCCAACAGGTGTCAATATACTGTATGTAGACCTATTACACAATGCAATAAAAAAATAATTCTTTTAAATGCCACTCGCACGTCATTAAACACATCTCTATCGAATAGTCAACTTAAATAGAAATCTGTGGATATAGATACTGCATTCTCTCATTTCAGCCACCGTGCCAACAATATGTAAAAGCAAAAGCATATTTCATTTTGGAACTAAAGAAAGCTTAGCTGGTCAACATGAGCCCAACAGCACATCAGTACACGGCCCGGTGACGTTCGCTCACTCTCGCTCTCTCTCTCTCTCGTTTTCCCTCCCCTTCCCCCTCTCAACTGTGATCCTCGGTACATTCAAATGGAAAAAGAGCATTTTCAAAGCGATGGAAAAAAAGATATAGTAAATGTCCTCTCTTCTTTTTTCTTTAAAGTTTGTGAATGATACGGACGGTAGCAGGAAAAAAAGTTCAGTGGAAACAGGAAAAAGTCGATGCGCGACGTTGCTTTGGTACGAATTGGCGTCTTAACTGTCCAGCGTCAGCAGCTACCAGGTGGAAACTGGATGGATGTGTGTGCGCGTGTGATATACCTCAATATTGCCATCATTAAAGAGGGTATATTTGCTCGTGACTGGCGTGTGCCTGCCGCCTGCGCATGCAGGTCCTCTCTCTGCTCTCTCCTCTGATATCAGCTCTGTTTCTCTTGAAGATGAATTGGTGCCACAGCTAACGTTTGGCGGGCAGACAAGGGGGGTGGAATCGGTGTCGAAAGGGGGCCGCAAAGGATTTTAAAAACACCAGAGTAAGCAAAAACAGCGTGCTCCCCTCTCCTCTCCTCTCGTTCCGTCTCTCTCTCATGTTCGTCCTGTCCCGAGTCCGTCCTTCACTCGTCCGCGTCCTCCTCCTCCCGCAGCTCCACGATGTCGTCCAGCTGGCTCGTGGATCGTACCTCGTTCATTGGGGCTGAGTCTTCTTGTCCCGCGGCGGCTTCGCCTTCCGCGTCGTTCTTCTTCTTCTGCAAGAGATGATAAATTATTCTGTGTACCATGATTTTATATTAGAGTGCAATTTCAACCACCAAAACCATCAGCACTGAGCTCATCAGAGTTGACCTATTTTCCAGACTTGGTCATTTTTTATGAAATGTGGGCCAAAGGGTCCATTTTCCAAAAAAATCAATTCACACAGAAGGAGCTGGATAAGCAAACTTTTTATTGGCCCTAAATTTGGATAAGTTGAGTAAGTTGGTCATATTAAAAATAAATTGTCTATCTCAAGTGGAGACATGGTGAAATCAATGCCTAAAATGAGGGTTCAGAAGGGTTTATTTGTCCTGTGACCATTTTAGGGACCCGCCTGTAACCCCACTAAGGATCTGGTGTCCCTGAAAATCATTTGAGTTACAGTAATGTCATCATATTTGATGAAGTTGTTAAAAAGCCTTCAAACACTCAAATCTCAATCACCTGACCCTCAAATATCCCAAAAATCATGATCACATGAAACAAAATCCAGTTTTAAAGGGTTATTATCGTATACAATGGAACCTAGTATCCCATTTGCAAGCATTGGTTCAAAGAGACCGGCCAATCAATGTCCCGTTTATCCATTTTTAGCCCTGTAGCTCATTTAGAAGACAAGTCATGGGTCCCAAGATATGGTCACAAATTAAGGGCAGGAAAATAAAATGGGCCTAGCACCCAAATTTCCCAGGGCCATAACGCCGAAATGACTAAAGGTATAAAGCTCAAATTTTGGATTCCTTCATTTGGAGTCAAAAACAAAAAAATTTAGAATTTTTTTCAGGCATATTTGAATCTGAATTTGAAATCTGTGCAAATTGACAAGGAATGACCCCAAAGCTATTTACAGTTGATTAGAGTAAGCATAATATTACTGACATTTATGTCCCTAATGTTTGAAGCAGGGACCAAATTCCCTATTTAAGGGCACAAAAGCTGCCCCAATCGTGTCGTGGCTACAGAGGCACTTGAATCTCCATCCTGTGGAGTCACACTGCAGTGCGCTAACTAGCGGTGGCCACCTGTGGTTGTGGAGAGCCACAGGGTGTGCTGGTTCTCATTCACCACCCAGGTCAGACCCAAACCCAGGCATAACCAGTGTATTCAACTGCTTTAATTAGTCAATTAGTTTCAGAGTGACAAAAAAACAGCACAATCTGGGGGCCCTCTTGGTGCAGGGCTGACAGTCCCTTGCACTGGTCTATAGGCCACTGGGATCCACCCCTGTTCATTGAGAGCTACTGTCCAGCAGGTTATAACTCCAACCCTAATTCAGTACAGCTGATTTGGCTAATTAAGACCTCTGAGATCTTAGAGCTGTGCTTTGTTTAAGTTGGAGTGAAGACCTCCAGGAAGGTCACTTATCCCAAGACAAGGTTGGACACCACTCCTAAGGTCTGTTCCCACAGGTTCAGTTGTGAAGCATTTCACTGACCTGGCTTGTCGCTCTGCACATGCTCACGTTTTACCAGGCTGTCTGATTCTCCACAAGGGGGAGCTCTTGGCGCTCAGAATAAACAAAAGAGCATTTTCTGTAAATTTTTTTCAGACTAGTGCAGTGCCCAATCAAAATGCACAAACCTTGAGTGACGGCCTGTAAAGGTTCGCTGGGGACATAGGTGATGACAAGCTCGAGTCAGTCCGCTGAGTCCCGAAGCAGCACCAGTGCCACTGCGCAAAGAGCTCTGTTCGCTTGTTTATTTGAAGTATAATAATATTGAACGTGCCCTGCGTCCAAACTGCACCTAATTTGACACTACGCGTCCTTGGGTGCCTATCAATATACCCACCAAGTGCTGAGTAGATTGGATGAACGGCTCTGAAGATATGCAAAGGACACAAGTACACACACGCACACACACAGGTTCCTTGAATTTTAGTTTGATAGTAAGATGGCATCAAAGGACATGGCAGGCAACCAGGGGAGAGTAAAGTGTAGAATTTCCCTCTCATAAAGGCACAGTCGTCTCCTGCGTGCCTCGGCTAGCACAGTGTAAATCTGTAGGATAAGAGGCTGGCTTTTAACAGACCGCTATAATCCTACCTGGTTCCTGTGTGGTTTTGGTTGCCTCTTTGTTCCTGACATTTAAGATCCGGGAACTGGCTTCACTTCCTCTGCAGTCCTCCATTAACTGAATCTCCCAAATCAAATGGAAGCCCATGGACTGCCTTTTCTTAAACCCTCTTATGAGCAGGTTTTTGGTTTTTTTTTCTCTTTTTCAGAACTCTGAGGGATTGTGCTAGAGCTCCGCAGCTTTTCCTAACCTGCTGTGACTGTAACGTGAGCGATAAAGTGTTCGGTGTACAACACTCTTACAACCTACAGGGCTCAGGCAGGGGCACACAGCTATAATCCTGGAGGTCTAGTCTGTGCTGGTTTTTATTCTGATCACCTCAGCGCCACTGCCCTGACAGCTCTAAAAACTTCACTGGCTCACCTCTGTTCTGAACCTCAGTACACTTCAATCTTCAGATTGTATCTGTTGTGCATGCAAATATCAGATCAAAAATTAATTGCAGAAGTTGGTGCAAAATTGACAGAAAAGGGTTAAATCCTGAGAGTAGCACTGACCCTTTTTTAGCTGCTATGAATATCTACTGGAACGTAACTGCCACTTTCCACAGCCTGTACGAATTGTACAAGCCTCTCAGGCACCCAGTCTGTCATTGATGCTACAGGTATCACTTTGGAGGAAAAATGTACATTGACTTACCATATTGTATTTCATCTGTGGCAAATCCCACTAATACACTCACTGCCAATGCACAGATGCATCTAACAATCTCAAAATGAATTCCTTACACGCCAGCCTCTGTGTTATGGGGTTAGCAGCCTCCTGAATTGGCACTTGCACTCCCAAATGAGCAGAGGAGCAGTCAGGTAGAAAGCTCTGGTAATCTTTTGCTCTGGCCGGCTCATAACCCACCCAATCACCCTTAGGCTGTATCCAAAAAACAATTAATATTGCCTGGGGTGGGCCCAGGGAAAGAGAGTATTGAGATGTTTCAACAAAACAGCACACTGCCTTCTACTCCCTAATAATTGACACAAAATGTTCTAGTTATGTAACTGGAATGTTTTGCCAATGTTATGTTTATGCTATGTTAAGCAGTGTCTGCTTAGTTGCAGAAACATTGAGGGCGAGTGGTCACTTTAAATGCATAAATTTTGAGGTTGGAAGGTTTTGCGGTTGAATGAGAATGCCTTCATTTTCCTTTCATCGAAAATAATGAGGTTTTTGACTAACACCTCTCCAAGATATGCGTACCTGCTTTCGATAGACGTAGATCGCTGCAATGGCGACCATGGTGGACTCTCCAAGGAAACCGGCCAATAGAGAGCCCACTCCAAGTGTGGCTCCATGTACCCTGAAACAAAAAGACGAAGATAAACATTACTCGAAAAAAGTGTCCATCATAACTTATCTTTTAATCTTCCTGAGACTTTTTAAAGGATAAAATGCTAGCTTATTTCAAGTCATCATGAGCTAGACACAAAATTTTCTGATGCCATCGGCAAATATAGAAATGAATACAAGTTTCCCCACCTTATTGGCAGGGGTTTTGTCTGACTGAACAAAAAGGTAATCAAAATAAGTGTTTTAGTGTAAATACAAGACTATATATTTCTTGGTATGAAAGATGTATTATTTACTTTTTCCCAGTACATCGACTAGCAACAGCGGTCCCAGTACTCAGCATGTCTGTGCGAACCTGAGCGTCTTACAAAGTACAATAGTACAATGGGTGGGCTGGAGCATTTGGATTAATGCTAATCAAGTTACTGTTTGGGCTTCATGACAGAGGTAAACTGATGTTTTTTTTGGGTCAACCCATTCGCTAAAATGTAGGTGATATACTGCTATGAGCAAATAGATAGCGTATGAATATAGATCTGAAGCAACATCAGTATTTACGTCACAATGTAATACCAATACTATAATAGCACCAGAGTACCACAGTAATGCCATTAGACTTTCAATGTCAAACGCTCAGTTCCTGTTTCTCAGTTGCAGTAATTACAATAATATGCAAAGCAGCGGTCTAGCCAGACCTAAAAATTGGATGGGCAGAGAACATCCCTTGACAACTTTTATTAGTCCTGACTTGTCAGCGATCATCTGCCCTAATGAATGATACATTCACTCTGCACACACTCCACACTATCAGGTGTTGCTAATTCTCCTAGTTAAGGTAAGATTGTTTATTTATTTATTTTTTGCATTTCAATCAGCCTTACTCAAAATTTAATCAAGGCATTTCTAATCTTTATCTTTGATTTAATTTTGATGATTTAAGCGATCACGAAGAGCAACCTTGATTGCCTGATGTGCCAGAAATGTGGCGTGGAAGATCCAGAGCAGTTTCGTAAAGCGTACGCCTACGAGTAAATTATTTTTCTGAACGGAGTTTAGCCTATTATTTTGTTACCCTCTGATAGCATTGAGAAAGACACTGTCTACAATTGGCAATAGTTTTTTGTCATGATTGGAAAACATTTTAATGAAGGAAAATGATTGCGAACAGGAGTGATAATTGTTCAAACGCATCCAGACGAATGATTGTCATCTTACCTTCACGAGGAGAACCAGCTAAACCTGATAGTGTGGAGTGTTTTTGGAGTGAATGTATTGTTCATTAGGAAAGATGATTGCGAACAAGTCAGGACTAATAAAAGTTGTTAAGGGATGTTCTGTACCCATCCAATTTTCAGTTCTGGCTACGCCACTGATGCAAAGCTGTTGACCTCAAAAATTTAGTTGCAGAGAAATTCAGGTTTTTCTGCTTGTGTAAGGCTCTGCATGACTAACTTCACACCCCAACTGCTGCTGATTGATTGAAACCAAAAAGCTCATTTTGAACAGAACTATCTGTGCATTAGAAAATTCACAGCGTGCACTCTTTCTACCATGCCAAGCTAACGCCCACATATCTTTTACATTAAGCAAATGAATAATTGAAGCAAGCCAATAAATAATTCACTCTGAAGTCATTTGACAACACAGCTGACATTTACGCAAAAGCTTTGAGAAATGTGGGCTGTAGCAGTGAGCTACATGTATCCTTTCATCTTGGTCATAAAAGTCAGACTCATATTGTGCGTGCACAATAACATCATATTTCATCTGGCCCATTACCCAGGGAAAATCACACAAAACTCATTTATGAAAAATTTTGGCTCATAATAGCACATGAAAACAAACCGCAGCCGATCCAAAATCAATGCAGCCTCACACAAAGACCTTCTAGCATAGTAAAATTGCTACAGCTTCATCGATTTTCTCTTGAAACACTGCAGTCAATATCTCATTCTTTTTGCCCCGTGCCTGTATGTACGTTCTGGCTGAGATACAACCTGTGACAATATGTACCGGCAAGTCTGTAAAGAACAACAGTGCTCAATATTTCCGGCAGTCTGGTCATCAGTTAGTTCATCGGTTTCCTCCCCGTTACAACCCCAGGTAGGTTCATTGTAAATGACGGCCTCTTCAATCACACATAAACTAATCCAAGTAGGCCCCTGAATTGGACTGGATGACAACAGCATTAAGATGTTATTGTCAAAACTGAAGTCGACAGAAGTGACAATTGTGTGACAGCTTCATATTGCCCTTGTTTCCGTGCTAGTTTTTTGCCCAAAGTTCAGTTTATATCAGATTAATGCCTCTTCAGTCACTGATGTGATATAAACTGAACTTCCAGTAAAAATTTTATCATGCAGCCACATGACAATTATGTACTTTAATGCCAGATAAAAATCATGACTGGGAACAGTTTATTTTTAGCAACATGCTAATTCTCTACAGGGCGATAGCAACTCCCTTAGTGACTATACAGTATACTTACTCATGCACTGCAAAAACAGTCTGTCTGAACTGCTCTGGTCCTGTAATAAGACTCATAAAAGATTTCTCTCAAGAATGCGCAGTGTTCTCATCTGGTGTTTTCTTTATGAGAAATTTTACAGCTCCACTTGGCAAGTCTTCAATTGAGTCAATCTTATTTATTTATTTATTTATTTTTTGTATTAATAGTACATACTGATAAGATTGTCTTTTTTTTCTTTTTTTACAGCTTGCATATATTTAAACAACAGCAGTGCCATATTCCCGATATATTTACTGGAAATTACATACACCCCACACCAGCCTATGTTATGGATTTTTAGGGCAGCAAGCCACTTCTTTCCCAGTTGGCCAGATGTCTCACACCTTCTCGGGTCATTATAGAGAAATGTGTATTCAGAGAAACTGAAGGACCTTTTCTTGAATATTCACTATTGTCACAACAGGACAAGTTGCTTAGCAACCCCTAATAGACTCGGTTTCATGTTTTTATTCTGTCTTTAAACCCGTCTCACAAGCAAACGAACATTTGTAGAGACCTAACTTGTCCAGGAGATGTGGTCTATCAGCTGCTCCTGTTGCAGTGTCAGTTCCTAAAGCTGTAAGTCACAGACCAGGCCTCTCGGCGCCAGCACACAGTATGAGGGGAATGCGGCCAATGGGTCAAAGGTCGGAGGGATTGACATCGCCAGAAACTCATTTTAGGGAGGTTGTCGAGTTCAAAACACTTCTGTCAAAGCTAAAAATGTTTTCAAGCAGACTCTCTTTTAGCACAGGTCAAAAAGGACCCAGAGAGTAGTGTTATGGGAAATGAAGTAACATGCATGTTTTGCTGAGCTTTTATGTTATCGCGGCTGTTGTTATTACTGACAGTTATGCTATTCATTTTTGCCATTAGCCTCTGAATATTTTCATGTTTTTAATCATTACAAAGGACATCTCAACAGCTGGGGATCTTGTTTCGCTAGTTAGTAGGATCAGGTCAAAGAGAGGTGAAAATGAATTTGGTACATACAATGTTCAATTTAATATCTCAGTGAAGGTATACTAAATAAAAGATTAATTTAGCCTAGAGCAAGAGGTGCGACCTTCCAGCAGTGATTCAGATTACAGTCATTTGTACCTTTGCAAAATTCTCTGCAGCCACTCTGACCCACACAACATCATCTGTCAATCACATAATGAGGTTCTGCAATTCCGAAATTCTGGGGCAACTTTACCAAACCCAGAGCCTGGATCTCGACCATCCTGTGGGTTTTCAATTCCATTCTGAGTCCTGATCTTTATCATTACCCTAATCACCGTGCTTCATTTTGGAATGCTGGAGGATATTTTGCATAAGATATTACACAATTATTGATTTCAGTTGAGGTGAATCCAATGATTTATCCACCATGGACAAGAGATACTCACCGGAATAAGACTTGTCCGCGGTGAGTAAATCATTGGATTCACCAATAACTGAAGTCAATAACTGTTTTATTGTGTTTATGACCCTGCTTGAAAATATAAATTGAGAGAAGGGTGAAAACTCCAATGTAAAACTCCTCGCAGGGATGAAGCGCCAAGAAATATGGACACAGGGAGGCCCAATCTATTTTTAGCTGTGTGGTCATCAGGTTGAGATATTCACATCTTGCGCACTTTCGCGCGGTGGATAACACCGTTGGAGCTTGCCTCGACCAATCAGGAGAGAGCGAATCCTTAAGTCAAATAATAATTAGTAATATTCAGAATGCCGAACACCCCGATCTCTGCGCACGACTCAGTAAATGAACTGAGCGGATCGTACCCCATATACGGCAGCACGATGAGACTGGTGATGAGGACGATGATGCGCAGAACGGAGCTGGGCGCCAGGACGAAGGTCTTCTTCAGCGTCATCAGCCATCCCGTTAGGTGCGCCCGGATGGTCACTATGGAGACGCAAGAAATGGGGGGGAGGGGGTGACCTCATTAGCAAAGTCATGACAAATAATACGAAAAAACCAAGCAGCTTAATCATAGAAAATATATCCTCTACAACGTCAGTTGTTAACAGTATACATAAAGGGCCAGTGCAGGTGCACTCTTTCATTCCAACCATGCAGTTACACGCCTGATTATATCCATCAAGGTCTTCAGTCAAGACTGTCTTTAGTCAATACTGTAAGGGTTGATTAGTGGTATCAGGTGTCTAACTGCCTGGTTGGAATGAATTCCTTGACCCACACTGGCCCTTTCTGGATAGGAACCTTTGTACTACGCACTTCATATTGCACACTTCCTAAATTCAGTCTACTGACCTTATAAATAATGGAAAAATGTCTAATTTTCTCCTGAAAAATCAATAAATGCCTTGAGGTGAAAAGTCCTCGAGTCAGATGGTTGGCTAACAAGTCCTGCCATTCGTTTCTTTAACTCATGAATTCTGCCAGCTGATGTCACACAGTAGTAAGTGTGCTTATCAGTGAGCACAGGTGATGGGACCAGTACTGAGAAGGACTTTTACTTTCTGGACCCAGATTCTGAACAATGATGCATTCCAACTGTTCAAGCAACAATGCGAACCTGCATTTTCCTACATCTTTTTGTTTAAATCGACTTTACATTTGTCATCCTGACTACAAGCATTTCCACCCTTCAGAAATGCCATTGCACATTGTTCTGGTATCACAACGAGATCATATTGTCAGCATGCCATGTTTCCCAACATTAAAAAACACTCTATTCTTAAAAATAGTGGCAAAGCTACTGCGTTCACTTGGCCAAACATCGTCGAAATCAAATCTGGCCAAGACTTTCATCCCATATACACGCATATAAAATATGAAAAGGATCCGTGAAAAGCTGAGGGCGCTAGAGCACTGACAAGGCTAAAAGTTTACGGACCCACAGACAGACCACTACGAAGGCATTTAACCACAGCATAAAAAGGAGTCGTAATACAATCATTTGAGGGCAGCCCAATGACCAACACAAACATCCTGTCTTTAAATGCGCATTGATGTCTTTCCTGTTTATTTCCTGATATTTTGAGTTTGAACACTTGTTTACATTTCCAGTCCATCATACATATAATGCAGCAAATATACAGTCTTGAGAAATTATTTGAGTCCTGGCAATCTCTTCCTTCCAGATAAAATGAGGGCCTATCCTGTAAAGGGTGAGGAAGATCACTCTTTAAATTTATGTAATTTAGTTGATCCTTTTTTCCAAAAGAGGATATATTAACAGCCTAAGTAGGGGACACTGGAGTATTAGGGCGAAGGGCTTAGCTCAGGGGCACAGAAGCTGCACTCAACTTGTTTTGGCTGCACTGGGAATTGAACCAATGACCTTTTGAATTCCAGTAAAACACTTTTGTCCCCACAGTATAGGCTGCGTCCATCGTGTTCCCCAAGCTCACAATATTGATATGCTGTTTATGAAGGCTGACTCAGTGAGGGTGGAAAGGTAGGGCAATGCTGTGAGGGACGCATGGACATCGGTCACTGACAGGGCTTCATAGCACTTTGTTTGATGACTGCCTTTCAGACGTCTGATTCGTCATGCTTTATTTCAGACCGAAGCTCGTCCAGCTGATCGAAGCTGAAAAGTGATACGTCCTGTTTGTCCCAATGAGCCGCCAGGCGGAGAGGACAATGTTTGAGTCTGAGACAGAGAAGCACTAACAGAGAGAGGGTGTGTCCACAAGGCAAGGGGACAATGTTTGCCTGCGACAGAGAAACACTTAACAGAGAGGGAGTATCCGCTTTTATCTGTGAGAGAAGTGCTAACACGAGCAAAGTGGTCAAGGCTCAGTAGAGTTTCACTGGGTTTTAACCTTGGCTAAACCTGTGAAGAGAGGGAGTGATAGAGAGAGGCAGGAATGGGTGGTGGGAACAGAGTGAAAGAGGTAGAGGTAACAGACGGAGGTATGGTGCAACAGCTGAAGAAAAACAATCGAAAACAGGATGGAGGGGTTCATGGATGGCTAGATAGAGGAGCAGAGGAAGGTATAGAGGGACAGAGGAAAGGAAGGATAGAAGAGGATAGAAGGGTAAAAGAAAGAATACACAGAGGGCAGCACAGACAGCTGGATAGAGAAAAGATGGATAGAGGGAGGGATAGAACATAAACTTATGAATTGAGACAGGGATGATGGCAGACAGAGTGAGAGGAAGAGGGATGTCGCAATAGAGGGATTGACAGTGTAATGGAGGCAGTTAGAGAGGGTGATAGAGTGATAGAAGGAGTGATAGAGTGATGGTAGGATGGAATAATTGGATGATGAGGGAAAGAAAGATAGAGGGATGAAGTGTTAGAGTGATAGAGGGAGGTATGGGTTCACAGGGTGAGAGGGATGGGGCAACAGAGTGACAGAAAGATTGAGTGTGGATGGAAGGAGGGATGGAGAGAGTGATCAATGATGGAGTGATAGAGGGATGGAGTGGTAGAGTGAAAGGCATGGAGTGATAGAGATAAAGAAATGGAGTGGTGACCTGAAAGAGGAATGGAAAGAGACGGGGATGGAGGAATAGAGTGATTAAGCAATGGGGTGATAGAGAGATAAAGAAACAGAGTGATGAAGTGATATAGGGATGGAGTGAAAGAGTGATCAGTGATAGAGGAATAGAGCAAGAGAGCAATCAGTGATAGAGGAATGGAGAGACAGGGATAGAGTGATAGATTGATCAGTGAAAAAGAGATGGAGTGACAGAGGATTGGAGAGACAGAGGGATACAGTGATAGAGTGATAGAAGAACAGCAGGAACACTGTACCTGGCAGGGGGAAGAAGGAGAAGATGCGCAGAGGGGCGACACAGAGTTCTGCGAAGGCGTGATCCACCCCGATAATGTCCACCAGGATCCTCTCGGAGATGTGCGGCGTCCAGAACACCACGAAACACAGCTGTGAGGGAGTGAGAACACAGTGAAAAACAGCTGTGAGGGAGGGCAGAACACCACAAAACACAGCTGTGAGGGAGAGCAGAACACTGTGAAACACAGCTGTGAGGGAGAGCAGAACCCTGCTAAACGCAGCTGTGAGGGAGAGCAGAACGCCACAAAACACAGCTGTGAGGGAGAGCAGAACACTGTGAAACACAGCTGTGAGGGAGGGCAGAACACCACGAAACACAGCTGTGAGGGAGAGCAGAACACCGCGAAACGCAGCTGAGAGGGAGAGCAGAACACTGTGAAACACAGCTGTGAGGGAGGGCAGAACACTGTGAAACACAGCTGTGAGGGAGGGCAGAACACTGTGAAACACAGCTGTGAGGGAGAGCAGAACACCGCGAAACGCAGCTGAGAGGGAGAGCAGAACACTGCAAAACACAGCTGTGAGGGAGGGCAGAACACAGCGAATCACAGCTGTGAGGGAGGGCAGAACACCACAAAACACAGCTGTGAGGGAGAGCAGAACACCACAAAACGCAGCTGTGAGGGAGGGAAGAACACCGCAAAATACAGCAGCGAGGGAGGGAAGAACACCGCGAAATACAGCTGCGAGGGAGAGCAAAACACTGTGAAACACAGCTGTGACGGAGAGCAGAACACCACGAAACGCAGCTGTGAGGGAGAGCAGAACACCACGAAACACAGCTGTGAGGGAGAGCAGAACACTGTGAAACACAGCTGTGAGGGAGAGCAGAACACCACGAAACACAGCTGTGAGGGAGAGCAGAACACCACGTAAGACGGCTGTGAGGGAGAGCAGAACACTGCGTAACATAGCTGTGAGGGAGGGCAGAACACCACGAAACACAGCTGTGAGGGAGAGCAGAACACTGCGTAACACAGCTGTGAGGGAGGGCAGAACACCACGAAACACAGCTGTGAGGGAGAGCAGAACACCGCGAAACACAGCTGTGATGGAGGGCAGAACACCGCGAAACACAGCTGTGAGGGAGGGCAGAACACCACAAAACACAGCTGTGAGGGAGGGCAGAACACCGTGAAACACAGCTGAGAGGGAGGGCAGAACACCACAAAACACAGCTGTGAGGGAGAGCAGAACACTGTGAAACACAGCTGTGAAGGAGAGCAGAACACCACGAAACGCAGCTGTGAGGGAGAGCAGAACACCACGAAACACAGCTGTGAGGGAGAGCAGAACACTGTGAAACACAGCTGTGAGGGAGGGCAGAACACCACGAAACACAGCTGTGAGGGAGGGCAGAACACCACAAAACACAGCTGTGAGGGAGAGCAGAACACCACGAAACACAGCTGTGAGGGAGAGCAGAACACCGCGAAACACAGCTGTGAGGGAGGGCAGAACACCGCGAAACGCAGCTGTGAGGGAGGGCAGAACACCACGAAACACAGCTGTGAGGGAGAGCAGAACACCGCGAAACACAGCTGTGAGGGAGGGCAGAACATCACAAAACACAGCTGTGAGGGAGAGCAGAACATTGTGAAACACAGCTGTGAGGGAGGGCAGAACACTGCGTAACACAGCTGTGAGGGAGGGCAGAACACCACAAAACACAGCTGTGAGGGAGAGCAGAACACTGCTTAACACAGCTGTGAGGGAGGGCAGAACACCAAAAACACAGCTGTGAGGGAGAGCAGAACACTGTGAAACATAGCTTTGAGAGAGGGCAGAACACCGCGAAACGCAGCTGTGAGGGAGAGCAGAACACCACAAAACACAGCTGTGAGGGAGAGCAGAACACTGTGAAACACAGCTGTGAGGGAGGGCAGAACACTGCGTAACACAGCTGTGAGGGAGGGCAGAACACCACAAAACACAGCTGTTAGGGAGAGCAGAACACTGCGTAACACAGCTGTGAGGGAGGGCAGAACACCACAAAACACAGCTGTGAGTTAGGGCAGAACACCACAAAACACAGCTGTGAGGGAGGGCAGAACACCACGAAACACAGCTGTGAGGGAGGGCAGAACACCACAAAACACAGCTGTGAGGGAGGGCAGAACACCACAAAACACAGCTGTGAGGGAGGGCAGAACACCACAAAACACAGCTGTGAGGGAGGGCAGAACACCACAAAACACAGCTGTGAGGGAGGGCAGAACACCACACAACACAGCTGTGAGGGAGAGCAGAACACCACAAAACACAGCTGTGAGGGAGAGCAGAACACTGCGTAACACAGCTGTGAGGGAGGGCAGAACACGGTGAAACATAGCTGTGAGGGAGGGCAGAACACCACGAAACACAGCTGTGAGGGAGGGCAGAACACGGTGAAACATAGCTGTGAGGGAGGGCAGAACACCACGAAACACAGCTGTGAGGGAGAGCAGAACACCACGAAACACAGCTGTGAGGGAGGGCAGAACACGGTGAAACATAGCTGTGAGGGAGGGCAGAACACGGTGAAACATAGCTGTGAGGGAGGGCAGAACACCACGAAACACAGCTGTGAGGGAGGGCAGAACACCACGAAACACAGCTGTGAGGAAGGGCAGAACACCACGAAACACAGCTGTGAGGGAGGGCAGAACACCACAAAACACAGCTGTGAGGGAGGGCAGAACACTGCGTAACACAGCTGTGAGGGAGGGCAGAACACCACAAAACACAGCTGTGAGTTAGGGCAGAACACCACAAAACACAGCTGTGAGGGAGAGCAGAACACTGTGAAACACAGCTGTGAAGGAGAGCAGAACACCACGAAACACAGCTGTGAGGGAGGGCAGAACACCACAAAACACAGCTGTGAGGGAGAGCAGAACACTACGAAACACAGCTGTGAAGGAGGCAGAACACCACGAAACACAGCTGTGAGGGAGAGCAGAACACGGTGAAACACAGCTGTGAGGGAGAGCAGAACACCACAAAACACAGCTGTGAGGGAGAGCAGAACACTGTGAAACACAGCTGTGAAGGAGAGCAGAACACCACGAAACACAGCTGTGAGGGAGAGCAGAACACTGTGAAACACAGCTGTGAAGGAGAGCAGAACACCACAAAACACAGCTGTGAGGGAGAGCAGAACACTGTGAAACACAGCTGTGAAGGAGAGCAGAACACTGTGAAACACAGCTGTGAGGGAGGGCAGAACACCACAAAACACAGCTGTGAGGGAGAGCAGAACACTGTGAAACACAGCTGTGAAGGAGGCAGAACACCACGAAACACAGCTGTGAGGGAGAGCAGAACACCACAAAACACAGCTGTGAGGGAGGGCAGAACACCACAAAACACAGCTGTGAGGGAGGGCAGAACACCACAAAACACAGCTGTGAGGGAGAGCAGAACACTGTGAAACACAGCTGTGAAGGAGAGCAGAACACCACGAAACACAGCTGTGAGGGAGGGCAGAACACCACAAAACACAGCTGTGAGGGAGAGCAGAACACTGTGAAACACAGCTGTGAAGGAGGCAGAACACCACGAAACACAGCTGTGAGGGAGAGCAGAACACGGTGAAACACAGCTGTGAGGGAGAGCAGAACACCACAAAACACAGCTGTGAGGGAGAGCAGAACACTGTGAAACACAGCTGTGAAGGAGAGCAGAACACCACGAAACACAGCTGTGAGGGAGAGCAGAACACCACGAAACACAGCTGTGAGGGAGAGCAGAACACGGTGAAACACAGCTGTGAGGGAGAGCAGAACACCGCGAAACGCAGCTGAGAGGGAGAGCAGAACACTGTGAAACACAGCTGTGAGGGAGGACAGCACACTGTGAAATACAGCTGTGAGGGAGGGCAGAACACTGTGAAACACAGCTGTGAGGGAGGGCAGAACACCACAAAACACAGCTGTGAGGGAGGGCAGAACACCGCGAAACACAGCTGTGAGGGAGAGCAGAACACCACAAAACACAGCTGTGAGGGAGGGCAGAACACCACAAAACACAGCTGTGAGGGAGAGCAGAACACCGCGAAACAAAGCTGTGAGGGAGAGCAGAACACCGCGAAACACAGCTGTGAGGGAGGGCAGAACACCACAAAACACAGCTGTGAGGGAGGGCAGAACACTGTGAAACACAGCTGTGAGGGAGAGCAGAACACCGCGAAACACAGCTGTGAGGGAGGGCAGAACACCACAAAACACAGCTGTGAGGGAGGGCAGAACACTGTGAAACACAGCTGTGAGGGAGAGCAGAACACCGCAAAACACAGCTGTGAGGGAGGGCAGAACACCGCGAAACACAGCTGTGAGGGAGACCAGAACACCGCGAAACACAGCTGTGAGGGAGAGCAGAACACTGTGAAACACAGCTGTGAGGGAGAGCAGAACACCACAAAACACAGCTGTGAGGGAGAGCAGAACACCACAAAACACAGCTGTGAGGGAGAGCAGAACACTGTGAAACACAGCAGTGAGAAGGAGCAGAACACCACGAAACACAGCTGTGAGGGAGAGCAGAACACTGTGAAACACAGCTGTGAGGGAGAGCAGAACACCACAAAACACAGCTGTGAGGGAGAGCAGAACACTGTGAAACACAGCTGTGAGGGAGAGCAGAACACCACGAAACACAGCTGTGAGGGAGAGCAGAACACCACGAAACACAGCTGTGAGGGAGAGCAGAACACGGTGAAACACAGCTGTGAGGGAGAGCAGAACACCGCGAAACGCAGCTGAGAGGGAGAGCAGAACACTGTGAAACACAGCTGTGAGGGAGGACAGCACACTGTGAAATACAGCTGTGAGGGACGGCAGAACACCGCGAAACGCAGCTGTGAGGGAGGGCAGAACACCACAAAACGCAGCTGTGAGGGAGAGCAGAACACTGCGAAACACAGCTGTGAGGGAGAGCAGAACACCACAAAACACAGCTGTGAGGGAGAGCAGAACACCACAAAACACAGCTGTGAGGGAGAGCAGAACACCACGAAACACAGCTGTGAGGGAGAGCAGAACACTGCGAAACACAGCTGTGAGGGAGAGCAGAACACCACAAAACACAGCTGTGAGGGAGAGCAGAACACTGTGAAACATAGCTGTGAGGGAGAGCAGAACACTGCGTAACACAGCTGTGAGGGAGGGCAGAACACCGCGAAACGCAGCTGTGAGGGAGGGCAGAACACTGCGAAACACAGCTGTGAGGGAGAGCAGAACACCACAAAACACAGCTGTGAGGGAGAGCAGAACACTGTGAAACACAGCTGTGAGGGAGACCAGAACACCACGAAACACAGCTGTGAGGGAGAGCAGAACACTGTGAAACACAGCTGTGAGGGAGAGCAGGGGCCGGCAGTCACTAAACTAACACACAAACTCCAGGACATCCTCATCACTGAGGTGCTGATCTGGGAATAGTTTCTGTTGTTACACATCCGAAGCTTGTCAATGATTATCTGAGGTCAAAGCTGATCCCAGATCAGCAACTCTTCACTGAAATGTATTAATTTATTATGAACATCAGTGGGGTCTGCTCATTGAGTAACCATATAACTTCGGGGTGAGACACAAGTTAAAATGGCGGTTTGTCATTATGGATAATAAGAGTATCGTGAGCCCGTATCAAATCTGGTACATTGACAAAAGTTCACAAAGCAGCTCTTCAATTCAACTAGGGAAGTCATCCCACCTGACTGTGTAATCCAGCAAAATAAAGTAACCCCATTTTGTCTACTTTTTACAGAAATGTTATATTGCGGTAAAAACCTAATTAAAATAAATGATCTGTTCACTGTTTCCAAGGCTTAGAATGACGGAGGTTGATAATTGTAAGCCCACATCATCAAATCAGAGGCTGGTCATCTCAATAACTTGAGGAGCAAGTGCACACAGCATTTCCCTATGAAAGTGCTGTGACACAGGTTATGTAAGGCAGGATGAAGCCTTCAAGCACTCAAAACAGACTATGGAAGGACAGAGAACAGAGGAATACATAAATGCCCTCTGGTAATGAGCAAGAAAATGTAATAAATAAATGACAATAAAAGGCTGAGTCACTGTCCTCTGCAAAGACTGATGTGTCTTGTTCACAGCCAGACAGATGTTTTCACAACCTGTCCGGCAAAGAGTTTTTTTTTAATCCTTTTTTGTGATAAATGATGTGTCATAAGTTGGAAAGCACAATATTAAGAACACGGTAGCATTGAAAGGATAGATTTTCTTTACACATGCATTAAATGGCTCGACACAGTGGTCAACAGAATTGCTAAGGACCAGCAGATAAACTGATGGAACTGAGGATTTTAAGGCTTTAACTAGTAGACTGTTACTGGGCCTTAATAGGGCCCTATGGAATCAAACAAATTTTGAATCCTTCATTTGTAAACTTTGACTTAAATCCTCAACCAATCCAGGCAAATGTTATATCATTAGAAGGCTCAGGATTTCATTTCTACCCACCTTTTTGCCCTACGTCAGTCATAACAAATGCAATAAATCAATTTCAACATAGACACCACAAACTTGAGTGCAATGAAACTTGCCAGTCCTTATCATCAAAGTTGTGTTGTGACGGTCAAACCATGTATTATCTGTTCCATTTGGTCTGGTTTGAAATCTAAGAACCTGTGCAGACTTTATTCTAGTCTCAATTACTCTCTGACAGTAAGTCACAACATTATATGATGCATTTCATTGAAAATCTCTATGTCTTATCTTTCCAGTGAGACTACAGAACCACTGTATGTGGGAGCAGTGAGTATTTAAAATGTGGTATACCAATCTGGCCCAAATGTGAGAAAATGCAGGTGACAGTTAAGAGGTTTTAAAGACTGTGAAGTTCATTTGAGAGATAAGATTGAGAAATTTACAGGAATGACTGCATCAAAGTAGTTGGGCCAGCAGGTCTCTGCTAAAACAATAAACAATAAAACAATAGCAAATCAATGCCTCGCAAATGAAGTGTTTGACGAACCAGAGCTGCGTGTTTCTTTCTCCCTGATACGCAACAACATGGAATCCCAGAAACAGCAGACCTCGTAATTCAAAACCATTATCTTGCAATGGGATTACACCAGCCACTCTTACTACTGCCCAACTTTTGGTGCCCTTGCAGGGAACAACAGTGTCACAGTTAAATGGCCTAAATGGGCCTTTTGGAAAGCTCAGCTGAGCAAATTTTTTACAGGTAGCGAGTTCTGTGAATACTCTAACAAGTAGGACAGGCGCGGTGAACACCTGATTTGCTTTCTGCACAAAAAATGCATTTAAAAATTTTACGATTGCACTATTTCAAATTATTCTAATTCGTTGACCAGCACCTGTATAGATGGCGTATCATAAAAATAATGTCCATAATGTAACCAGTTCCACTGGAAATGCTACGGAAATGTACAAGAGTAAAGATGGTAAGTTACAACTTGAATAAGAGCAGTGCGCAGGCGATCACTTATGGTTTGGGCAGTCACACGACCTCTGAACAATTCATTCCTAGTGGACGTTGCAGTGACAAATCGATTATTCAAATGACGTAAGACAATTTGTCGGTCTTCTGCTTTTGACGTCACACGTGGGCTACCAGAACGAGGTCTGTCAGCTGTAGCGCCAGTTTGTTGGAGACGTGTCCGTAGATCATGAATAGTCCGTCGACTGCATCCCAAAACCCTTGCAACGTCAGTGACGGGCGTTTCCGTATTCAGCATGCCAATGGCACGTTCACGCTGAATGTTAGACAGCCATGGCATTGAAAATCAACGAATAATTAACTGTAAAAACTTGTTTTTCCGAGATGTCACTCTAACATGCTAACATGAGCTCAGTTGCACATCTCTCATATGGTTACATGACCAGAAACAAAAGAAAACGTGGTTTTAGCTTAAAGTACGCTCGCACATGCTACGTACCTGTGCACGTCGGAGTTGATGAGTGTCATGATGTCTTTGACAACGCATTTACCCCTAGTGATAAAAAACTCTTTTATTAAAAGTTTCAAGAAAATATTTACAAATTTATGAGTGTGAAGTTTCTTTTTTGACTCAGGAAATATATATACTGTATTTATATATATATATATATATATATATATATATATATACACATATGCGCTGGGTGTTCCTGAAATAGCAGAAATTACATGACAATGGCATGCGGCATATATCTTAAAACAAACTGCTTCTAGTTTGGCAATTTTGCGAAATTACTGTGTTCAGTGAGTGGCACTGACACCTGCCCACAAGACGGCTGAGGTAAGTGGAATCCGGCCTGAGGCCCTTCTGTGTGGAGTTTGCATGTTCTCCCTGCGTTTGCTTGGGTATCCCTACGGTACTCCGGTTTCCTCCCACAGTCCAAGACATACATGTCAGGCTAATTAGAGACTCTAATTCCCCATTGGTATGAGTACAGAGTGTTCTAGAACTGTCCACAGTGTAATCCTGCCACTCACTCAGTGTAAACTGAGATACAAAGAGTACATTATTTTGTTGGAGAGATTTGCATAGGACTAATTGTGTCACCCCACACAAGATTAACAAACACTGTGCGCTTAATTGGCTCGATCCTTACTGGCACTTATTGGCAGTATTGTAGCTTTTATGTTATTTATGACCAAACGGTAGTACATTGTACATTATGCAGAACTAAGTTTAGGATTTTTTTACAAACCATCTGCACCTGGGGTTACAGAACACTCTGCGTAAAGAGGGATTTAAGTCAGCAAATCCTTTTCACTGACTCTGCACATGTGGGAGCCTTGCTAGCCAGCTTTGGCCGAGAGAGAATCCGCTTGCTAACGCAGAGCAGCACCAGCCAGATCCACGTCCGAGCAAGGCACAAATCAAAGAGAGAGGCACTAATCAATAGCTGATCCATTACTTAACATTTCCTTCTTCTTTTAAAGTACTGTGAATCTCCAGAGAGAAATGTCTGTCAAAAAACTCAGCATATGTAATGCTAGGAACTTAGCGTTAGGAGATAAAATGATGGTATTTATTTTCAAATTGATGGCTAATGTTTCGACAGCATTACTCTTCATCAGAAGAACTCAAAATGCTCAATCAACCCTTGAAGACCTGATGCAAAATCTGCATGCTTCTCCCTTTAAGACCAGATGCGGCATGAGCGCATTTTAGATGATGCCATCCTTTTCAAGACACAAGACCGATGAAGTGCATTGTGATTCGCTAAAGAAAAAGGACCAAAGGCAAAATGCATAATGGGATTGGGGCAGAGACAGTAATTTCCAATGAAAGCCAAAAATTTAAGCTCTCAAATAAAGCTTTTAGTGAATGTTCAGGATCCTGTCAAGTTTCTGAAAACCCTCAGGTGTTTGGAGATTGATTTCAAATGATACTTTAGGTTATAGACTGCTTTTTAGAGGGCACGACTAAGGTCTTAATGGGTTAAAAACTTGAATGAGTTTTCCTCCCACACAAATGTCAAATGGGATCTGACGGAGCCCAAGACGGTTAATCCATCCACACGTTCTAAGGATCGCTGTCAATTGCCATCAAAAATCCTCCCCCCTCTCAGTGTGGCTACAGGAAGCAATATCCGTCCCGTATGACAACAAATCAATGCCACAGAAATAAAGCGTTTGGTGCACCAGAGCTGCTTGTTCCTCTCTCCCCAATACGCAAAAATATGGAATCCTAAAAACATGTCATTCAGTGCCCTTAGATTTCTAAAATTACTCTGCAACGTTTCGCTCGAACTGAGTGTTTATCAGCCTTAGTAGTACTGGTTCAAAGAGCTACTCATCTCAGTCGCTGGGCGCCGATACAAGAAGGGCTGTAATTTTGCAGTTATTGTGTTCACGCAGGCTCTGCTGTGAGCTGAATGAATGGCGTGATATAACAGACACAGAGGTTAATTCAGAAGACTGTGCTGGGGCGGACCATCTGTTGTAGACTGGCTCCCTGTGGCTACGGGATGCTAAAGTTACCCTGTACAGCAGTGGGCCCCAGCATGCTAGTGCTGTTAGCATTGCTAAATCTCTATATTTGGAGCATCGAAGAGTGACGCGTGCGCACTTTTAGTTTTGAGCTTTCAAAATGTGGGCTGCAGCGGGTAGAGAACTGCTGCTTCGGCAAGAATGTTGTGGGTTTCAATCTGGCCAGGACTTTGTGGAGTTTGCAAGTTCTCCCTGTGTTACCATTGGTTTTCTAAGGGTAGTTAATTTTCCTCTCACAGTGCAAAAAATGTATGAGAGAGGAATAAACAGGTTAGATAATGGATGGATGGCTGCAGTGGAGATAGCATGGCTTTAGAAGATTCACATTATAAGAAACACACCCGCCACTGGCCTTGACGAAGGCTCGGGCTTTAGCACTGGAGTTGGTCCCCAGGTGCTATACTGCGGCTGCACACTGTCCCTAAGTAATTAGAACGGGTCAAATGATAAAGTCAAATTGTCACATGACCTTAGGTTATATATATCTATCCATATAGGCATAGGCCATTTAATCACAAGGATTACATTCTCAAGGGTGGTTTTCGTAGAAATTAAGTAAAAATGAATCATGAAGCCACCATGATGCATATTTTTTTCTTTGCTTTTTTGTTCTTTCATTTTCCATCGTTAAGTGTTTCTTGGGTGCATTTTCACAAATTGCTTCGTTTGTTACATGGCCACATAAGTCTCAACCACATAAAATATAGTCGGGCAATATTTTTGCCTTTTGAAGTGAAAAAGTCACAGTAATTAGTCTTAAATATATGGCAAGAATATATGCTGACATTTTGATGATGATACTTTGTGATGACAGATGTTTTTACATTATTAAAAGGGATGGATCTGTAGCGGCTTCACTGTAACAGAGCCCCCTGTTATTTACTGAACACAAACATCACCATCTGGTACCGCGTCTTCGCAACTCTCATCAGATACTCTGTAAAACTTCCTCTCTGTTTTCGTCTTTGGAGCCACCCTGCAGCAGATTGGATCACTTTAACTTTTAAAACCCCTCTTTGCCCTTCCCCGTGGGGATTTCTCCAGACACCATCTCCACTGAAGTTTAACAAAAACATGTTTGGGAGCAGAGTGCAGGGGTCAGGGGGTTTCCGTGGAGATGGGCCGGCCTGGCACACTGTACAGGACCTGTTGAAGAACTCGGCAAAAACTCAGAAACAGAAAAAAAAACTTCCCTGGCTGATTATGTGCACGGCACCTTTTTGACCCGCAGTCACTCCAAAGGTAAAAAAAAAAGCTGGGCGAAGCTGCGGGCCGTCAGGGCTGTTCGCAATGCTTGGTGTTATTTTGTAACAAATTACTGTGTTAAATCTATGATTGGTTTTTAACTTAAAAGATGATAATTCAGCGACTGAAAAAAATTGTGAGTGTGGACTTAAGGCCTTGGTAGACTTCAAAACATGTGCTCTCACACAAAGCAGACATGGTCGAGCGGGTGGGTGCTGTAAAGTATGCTGAATTTTTGTGTCTCCGTCCATGGGTCTACACAAACCCGCTCAAAACGGTGCACACCCCAACTGCACAGGGCCAAACGGCCGCAAAAAAAATCGGGCTGTCCGTGCACAGTCGATGACAATATTTGAACAAAAAGTGCCGACTGTGAGCCAAAACATAACACACGTCCAGTCAGAACACCAAGGCCTTTACTGCACTTCCTGCCATACACTTAATTCAAGTAGCAGGGAGAACACAGAATAACGTGGCTAGGGCACTGCAACCAATGTAATCGATATTATTGTTTCACCCCTATCAACACTATGGTGCTTTCATTGCTAATTCTTCAAGTAGCATCACTTTGATTTTCATGCAGAAGACTACAACTTGTTTACAGTATATACCAGGCACTGCTCATTACCCTTTCATCTGTAGTGTTCACTGCAAATACAAACACTAGTAGCACCTAAACACTGAGAATGTGTACCCTTTTCTGAGAAATTCCTACAAAAACTTAGAGTACACCGAGGTTTACTGAAGATTTGAGGCCAACTTGGTAAACCTTAGAAAAATTTTATCGAGGTATCCCAAAGTCTGTCCAGTTTACTTTAGTTCGGAAAACACCTCAGTAAACCTCAGTTAAATTTGTATAACACAAGGATTGTCTGGCCCACTGAAGTTCAGAGACCACATCGGTATTCCTCTGGAAAATTTCACAGAGTTAGACCGTTAGGCCTGGCTATGCTCACATCAGAACAAAAAGGAGGTGTGAAGACAGTCAAAACACATGCCCAATTAAAGACCTCCTACCAATCAACACCAATCAATTATTCAAACCAATCAATTATACCAGTACTGCCTACTCAAGGAGGTGCAGTGTAATTAAACCAGGCCCAAGACGCAGTCCAGATGAAGTACAGGGGTCATTCCATGTCAATTCAACAAATGCCTCCCACCTGACCATCTCAGATTTGTCTAAAAGAAATTATCACAGAAAGGTAATATACTTAATAGGATGTGTACCAAATTTCAGTTAAATATGTCAATTAGTTTTGGCAGAAAAAATAATAAAGTTGGTACTGCTGTGCGAATTTTCACATTTGTTTTTGCAACGTCAAATAAAAGGGAGATTTTAGGAGGCAGTATCTCCTGTTATACTTATGCCATTGCCTCAAAATCGTCCACAGTGTAGCATCTAGGCCCAGTAAACTAGGCAAGCACATTTTCAAGGGCTTTTCTCTTTTTCTTAGGGAGCTATGGCAGTTTGAAAGTGCAAATTTTTTTGACAAAGTTGTCTGTGACACCAACTTTGAAGGCCATTTATGACCAAAGTTATGCAGGTAGAGAGCTGATTTTTTTCTGGGCAAGCTCCCCTCACATAGTGCCATTGGTTCAATAAACAGCAAGCAGGTCAATTGCATTGTTGTCCAGAAAATACACAGCAAATTCCAAAAAAAAGTCAAAATTTCATGAAATTTGACATCAAAATGCAGAGGTGTGACAACCTGTTAATTCTTGAAATCTTCATAAACTTAAAGCTTACATTCTTGGCTATCTTTGGTTCAAAGGTGGATAAATAGTTATGAATTTTTTAAAATGAATTTCAAACAGCCCCAGCTCCCTAATAAAAACATATTTTCCATTGAAAATGTGTTTCACAAGCGTACTGGGCATAGATGCTACACTCTGGAAATTTTTGAGCCCATGGCATTGATATAACTAGAGAGATTGCCTCCTAAAAATACACTTTTATTTGACGTTGCAAAAAGGACGCGAAAATCAGGAAAACTTTTCCATCTTTATTAATTTTTTTTGTCAAAACTAAAGAAGATATTTATAGGGGACCTAACACGCTGATCCTTCTTTTTATACATATTAGTAATGTTATAATGTTGGTTGTCCATGCTCAACCTCTGATAAGTTTCTAAACACAAGATACAGGGATTTTACCGTAATCCAAGAACGGAATTTCGTGAGCGTGATTTCCTCTCTGAACAGCTCCTCCCGAAATCTTCACGAGATCTGGGCAAAACCTGACGTCAAGTTGTGCCGTCCAATTAGTACAGAACTAGCCAGAGCCAACCACTGCGCTGGACCTGCCCACACCGGAAACTATTCTAGCAGGCACTAACAACGGTAGATCATACTATGCCTAAGTAGCGTCTACACTTTTGAAAATACAAAAGAAGAACTGCAGATCATTTGAAGTGCAATTTTGTCAGTATCTCTCCCAAAGCTACTTGTCCGTTTACTTTTGGACGCGAATAAAAACAAATATTTCTCATCCAAAAGACGATGCCACCAGAAATCAGTGGGAAGTTTTTTTTGTTTGCTGATAGCAAACAGCCACGGCCAAAGGGAATGTTAGCTGTCAGTCCTCAGCATTTCACCAAAGACAGCTTAGTCAATAAAGGGTAATTCGACACAGGATAAGCATTTCACCTGCTTCGCAAACCTGAAACAGTTGCATTGATCAAGCACTCAGAGCCACAAGCTGTAAGTAACCATATAACAGCAAATAATGTAAGTGAAGCTAACGTGTTACACGTGGCTTGCAGGACTGCTAGCAATAGTTAGCACTAACAACTGGCCTCAAACGCAGGCTCTGTAAAATATCTGAAGATATCTGTATTGGTCGTGACTGTCCATGACTCAGACACAGAAGCTGTAAGTCACTTTTACTGCATAAGCCAACCTGACGTGATAGCCAGTTGATTGTGGCTGTAGCACAGCGGCTAACGTAGCCAAGTTACTGTCGCTAATGTTTGTGTCCTAAATATTCAAGAGTGATATCGGGAAATTCGACAGAAGGTGTGTGAACATAAACCTCATTTGAAGCCAACTTTTAATACTTGTTTGTAATTTGGATGCTTGGTACAACTGTGAACAGTAACAGAAATTGCTGTCTGTAAAACCTGTATTGCAAGGGTTTGTCTCTGATGTTATGACCATTCGGTTACCAGCTACTGCATGTTAGTTTGTGTTTCGTGCTAATTAAAAATGCTCCTGATTAACTTACATGCAGTAATTATGATCGGTATGCTTGTGTTACTTCGGTAAGAATCAATGTGGCAGTTTCATCATAACATTGCCCGATTGTAGCCACTACAGTTAGTGATCACTTCACTTATCCATGACCAGGATCAGCCGAATACTTCACAAATGTCTGAGCGAGCTCTCTGGTGCTACCAAGAAAGCAATGCCAAGCGCAGAAGCTCTACTGGTTTACAAATGATTTCTCTGCACTATCTTGACATAATTTCATCCCCCTTTAGAAATTGTTGTGGCTAATAAAAAGCCGAAAAAGGCGGAGATTAAATAGGTAATTCTTTCTTCTAGAAGTGATCAGTTCGCTAGCACCACATAAGCAACTTGTCCACGCTAATGGAACTTATGGTCTGCAAAACCTGTATTATGTTCATAACATAACCAAGCTCTCTCTAGCTGTTGTGTACTATCCATAAAGCTGCTTTCACATCAGACATGAAACAAATTTTTCACTGGACAGATTAGCCTATATTCAAAGTCAATGCAAAGACGCGAATATACGTTATGGGCACCTCAAGCCGCTTTCACACCGGACACGAAACAAATTTTTTACACGATAGAGTAGCTACATTCAAATTCAATGCAAAGACGCAAATACAGATGTTATGGGCGCGCTAAGCTGTCAGGTGAGGAAATTTTCTGAAATTAGTTGAATTGACATGGAATGACCCACAGGCTCAGTTCAGCCTGCTCTGTCTGTGCTGCATACAGGAACAGGCAAAGGGCAAACCTGCATCATTACAGTAAGAACAACAAAAATTAAGAAACTAATCAGATACACAATGTAATTTTTAAAAGAGGGCACCTTGAGAGAAAGTGAACGTCGAGAGTAAGAGAAGTGTGGGTGGGCAAAGAGGGGAAAATTAAGCACATAATCATACACATACAGTGAGAAATCATGGAAGGAGTCCATTCGCTATTTAGCCACTTTAGGTATTTCCAAGGAATACCAATGTGGTCACTGAGCTTCAGTGGGCCAGACAATCCTCAGTGTGTTTCAGGAAAATTTAACTGAGGTTTACTGAGGTGTTGTCCAAACTTAAGTGCACTGGACAGACTTCGAGATACCTCGGAAAAATTTCTCCGAGGTTAACAGAGTTGGCCTCAAATCTTCAGTAAACCTCGGTGTATTCTAAGTTATTATAGGAATTTCTTGGAAAATGGTGCATTTTCTCGGGTTTTTGGGTGCTACTAGTGAAAAATGACAGTCTTGTCATCATACTCGTTTCACTCTCACGTTCAGAGACAAAATCTAAATATTTAGAAGTGGCAAATATTAGCCTGTTTTAACAGAGGTTAAATGTTCTCATTCCACTGGAAAATCTTGTAATGAGCCAAATTATCTCACCTCATTAGAAAATTGGTATATAACACCGCCCTGCATAAAATTTGGGAGTAAGAGCTGATATCTGATTTTAAGAATCCAAATATCATGAGTTTTTGGCCATCACGTCATGTTTTATCACAAATCACTGCCCTTGGTATAACGAGAATCCAGTTCAAGCATAGTAAGTCCCTGCTGTTTCTCATGAATTAAACACTCCAAATAACCACCATGAAGTAACATCATGGAAAAGAACCACACCCCAAGTAGCCTATGCCAATCCCCTTTTCACCTTTTGCCTGTTGCATGATGGCTGATCACTGTTGGTGCCTATAGAGAGACTGCCCCAAACAAAATTATTCCCGTAAATCAAAGAAAAGGAAATTTAATCCTAAGGTAAGTTGCATTTTGTTTTATTACATCTTGCAGAATGCTTAAAATCTAACTGTGTCTGGGCGCCCCGGTGACACATCGGTCTAAGCATGCATACCACAAAGGCTGTGTCCTTACCGCAGTGACCTGGGTTTGATTCTGGCTCGGGTCATTTGCTGCATGTCTTCCCCCATTCTTCTCCCCAACCTTCCTGTCTCTCTACATTGTGTAACTATCCAATAAAGGAAAATATCCCCCCCCAAAAAAATCTGACTGCTTTCATTTATCATTGTGTATTCTTAGATATATCAATATGAAGAAAATAATGTGCAATTTGTCAAAAAACCTGACGTGATACCCAACTTTTTAGGGCAAATTTGAAATCAGCGCCTTCGAATTATATAAAATGAGCACAGTTTATTAAATCAGCAGAGAAAAAGTTTCAAAATGCAGGGCGGTGTAATACTTTGCAATCCTTATTGATATTTTTTAGCTCTATAGCCTAGTAAATTCAAACACAATGAATAAGACATGAAACTAGAGACTGTCAGGTTTTATTTGCACTTTTTACATCAACATCATTTGAGTTCTGTAGAAACCGCAATTGTTCTAATACAGCATCACTGTTCAGCCACTTATGCACACACCGCACTGTGGGCCACTCAGGATCTCTGGCTCCCTGGAATGAACTAAGCAGGGACTAACAGCTATTTTTGCTCCTCCCAGACAGATAAGGGGAAAAGCTCCTAGCCCTGAGGCCAACAGACCCTTTATTCGCTTCCTAAAAACTTATCACTTCCTGCCTGGGTGGCAGCAAAATGCTCTTCACCCCTTAGAGTCTGTACAAGAAGATAACACAGTAAGCATACATTTCCCCAACATTATGAGCTTCATTTTTGCAATGACAGATTTACAAATGTATAATTTTGTGTATGTAGGGATATTTTCACAATCTTTCCCCCTCACCACACGCAGGTACCGACGCGCAATGGAATGTCCTCCTGAGATTTCATTCATCCATTCTCGTAAATAAATATTTTTTCGAAGAATTGCTGCTGGGAGTGCATTTATTATTGACGAAATCACCCGCTCTTGTTGAAGCCAAATGCCTCGATGCCTGAACCTCTCCCCTCACTTTGCTGAACCTTTCCATTTTCTCTGTGAGAAATTTGTCCACAGACACTGGAAACCTCCAAATGAACAAAAATTATGGCGAGAAACCAGAAAGGTGGAGTCCCATCAAGGGCATTTTCTGGCCCAAACCACAGATTTCAAAATAATTTTCAGCATTGATAAACCACCCAATGGGGTTCATGAATCCACCAGAGAAATCTGCAATATCAATTTTCTTTATGACAAAAAATGATATTTTTAACATTTTTTAGTTTTTGGGAGGGGCCATCCATTCTAGGGCCCCACAAAGTGTCAATGATTATAATCATGTGCTTGTCAATGCAGATTGAAGCTGACATACAGTTTCGCACAAAAGTGAGTACACCCCTCACATATTGACAATTACTTTTGTAATTTATAATATCTTTTCAAGGGACTATGTTACAGAAATGAAACTTGAATATATTCTTGAGTAGTCATCGTACAATACGTGCAGCAGTGTAGATTTACTGCACTGTCCAAATAACTGAACAGTAATTATTTCCAAAATGGGTGGCAACAAAAGTGAGCACACACCCCATTTGGTAATAGTCAACCAAGCAATGAAACGTGTCTTATTTATCATGTTCATGCTTTTGTCTGTTCGACTGGGCTAGATGAGGTAGTGTAATTTGTTGAAGGTTTAAATTGTGGTGCTTTGGGTGCAATGCTATCATTCTGGTCACTGGATGGTCAACATGGCACATGAAATTCGCCCTAGGGTATGGCTAACATTCAATAAAAAAACCAGGATGTGTCAACACCGATAACATCTTCATCAAACATTAGCATCAACTGACCATTGAAAACCCTAAAATGGGGTGTGTTGATACAAAATGGATTATGTGGACTCTCGCTTAATTCTTCTGGTTTAAGTTTTTTGAGTATTAAAGTTATTAACTATGTCCCTTACGATATTTATGCTTAAAATTATTGCCTTTTCTTAGACATTCAAACTGAAGGTGCCTCAAGACCACAACAAGGTGACAGGTCCCCTTGAGCCTTTAACAACTGTGCTGAAGTGTCTGTCCCCCTCGGGTTTCCATCCCCGCTGTCCTATCCTGGGGTTTCACCCCCAATCTCTACCTTATTGCTGTCAATAAACTACTAGTTGAATTGTGCTTCTAACACCACGCTTGATTCCTGGTCTGGGCCTAACGCACACAAAGTAAGACTTGATTCCAAGTAAAACTGTTTGAGTTATCGCATTTGATAGCTTTCTCTTCTATGCACCCGGAATGTTGAAAGCAGATTTGACATGATTCCAATCAACGCTGTTCAGGTTATGGTCATTTTTTAATATGAATAGTTTGGCCTGGTAGACGAGCTAGATTTTTGTGGATGTAAAGTTATCTTACGTCATGGGTAGACCGGGTCCAGAGACAGGTGAGATGGCGACCATACAGTAAATTCGATTTTGTGCCGATACGGCTCTTTCATACACATTGTATCAACTTCGTCGGCGCTTGAGTAGACCTACTCCATTGGCACTTGGGTGGTAGATATCAAAGCTTATTCTGTAGGTACAGATGCAGTGAGCGTCTGGGCCCTCCAGACAGTTCCCCACCACAGTAATTCAACCCAGTGAGCTGCTCCTGACTCACAGCCCAACATCCCGCGAGTCTGCTTCGGCTCCCTCACATTTCACCCACTTCCTCTTTTCTACAGGAAGCACTTCCATAAAAAACAGTAGAGTAAAAAAAAAAAAAAAAAAAAAACAGTGAGTGTTTTGGCCGGGAGCCGCAAACGAGCTAGGGCTGGCGTCTGAGCCAAGCGCAGATTCGCCAAAGGCGGCGACTTCATGTATCACAGAACATAACGTGATGTGCGTGTCCTATCCGTCGGGCAATAACCAAAGATGAATTCATTTTTTAATTTGCACATTGGTTCTGTTTGATCTAGGGAGTCACTTTGAGTACATCTGCTTTCTAAAGTAGATCCTCTGAATAGGCAGCACAGATAAAAGCACGCTCATCGCAAAAGGAAATGGAAATGACAGATATACCAAGTACAGTTATTACAACACAAAAGCATCCTTATTATTACACACATTATTATATAAGCAGATTACATTATTATATAAGCAGAGTATGTGCATAAATTGCTCTTTACAGGAAGTATACAGTAGACATATTTCCGGTGGATCAGGACACCTTGCGTGAGGGTATATAATGTGTAGCCATTGTATTATTTCACAGTTCACAAATCTTTCATGAACTCTCAGCTTTGTTTAGCAAAGGTTTTTACATACATAACAGTCATTTTAGAAAACAAGCAAAAAAATCGTACTATTTCTATGTACAACAGTAGTATATACTGAAAGGCATTAAAAATGCATGATGGTTTTTATGGTCTAAGTTAAACTGACCATTTATCCGTCCCCTGATTCATATGAGCCCATCAGATATGGTAACCATTGCAAAATGTCAGGTGTTTGGGTTGAAATGATTCCACAAATGGGACAAAATTTCCTGGATCATGGCTGTGAATTACATATTGTGAAAAAACATTTTGCACATGAAAAGTTCAAGGTTAGGGCCAATAAAAACACACATAATGAAAGTCACATTTTTCCCGTTTCAAATGCCACAAATGAATGAATTTCGAACAAAAAATCTAACGTTTTGAATGTTGTATGACGGCCGCTCTCGAAGAGCAGTTTCTGAACGCATTAATGTCCATTAAATGGCTGTACCCCGACTGTAGGGATGACACATAATAACCAGATGTGTCAGCTATCATCCCCGACAAAGCGCCTCATCTGAGACCTCTCAAAAACGCATTCCATGAAACGTCTCCAGCCATGTCAGAAAATGCATATAATCCACGAAAGGCCTGCTGAATTGGCTGCCGATGTAACAATTGCACTGAGAGCAAGCCTCACTACCAAAAGCACAGTTCACCGAGACCATGTTTTGCGATTACATAAGAAACCATTTACCACCAAGTAAAACAGGATATTTTAGTTTGCCTTTTAAATGCCTCTCAGTACAATTACGCAGTACATAAAATACAACTACTCAATGTTTTGTCTCAACCCACTGCAAAACTGCACCACTAACAATGGCGTCATCTATAGTGTAGTGGTTATCTCTTAGCCCCTCTGACTAGGGATATTTGGCTTTGGGCTTAACCAGTTGCCCACCACAGTACTACTGCACTATTAATACCCTCTGCCTGTCTCAAGTACACTTAGGCTTTGTCATTTACACTACTTGAAATAACTGGAAATGGCTCGAGCCTCTCATAAAGAAGTTTGGGAACCCCAGCTACGCTAAATGTACTGTGATTACAACTAAATGTACTGTGCAAAACAACATTCAACAACAAAGGCAGCGCCATCTTACCGTGATGGACAGGGCCAGGCAGACAAAAGTGAACTTCTTGATGTGTGATTTGGTTACCGTGGTGCCACTGTTCACCAGCTTGTTACTGGGGTTGTTCTGATGATGAAAAAATAAAGAAAAAAGAGGCAGTGACATAATTAGCCGGGGAGGATGTCATACCAAATGGAAAAGATGTGCACTCCAAGATTTTATACACAGAGAACTATGACGTATATTGCCATCACACTTCCTTCATTGTTAAAATGGCAACAGGCTTAAATTAGTTTGTTTCAGGCAAGGTACTGGTTACATTTAGTGAAAACAGACTCGTAAAATCTAAGTGATACGCCATGGCTTATGAGCTGATCATTTGCCTGTGTAATAAATAACATTCACATGCAGGTGTTGGTTATTTTTACAGGATAACTTCGCTATTTTCAGACTATATTTATAGCACATTCAGTTGTACTCTCAACATGGCACTAGGCGTGAAACAATTTAAAGTGTCGCATGAAGCAGCTTATTTTAAAGTCCCGTAGCTGCATGCTGAGTGGACTATTTTGCGCGTCTGTTTTGAAAAGGGAAGCTGAGATAAGAATATACGCCTGGTTAAACCAGCACTGCAGGGATTACGGAGGAGTCATCCAATCCAGCGGCTCTCCGTCACTACCGTGAGTCACGACCGCACAAGTTACACAGCAGTTCTGAGAGCACAAGCCTTCCATTGATGTCCAGAGGCCCTTGCTTGCCCCTCCCGATCCCTCAAACCCTTCCACCCCACCCAGGCTGATGCCCACACCCACCTCCCCCAACCCTGCTGCTCTCCTGCAGTTAATTACAGGCAGGTAATAAAAGAGTCACACGTCCTTTATATAATCCACATAAAACGGCGCAGGAGCAAGGTGGCCCATCTGGCCCTTAAACTTGTTTGGAAATTTCCACTTACTCTTGCTAGGACTGGACTGCAGGACCATGTTTGTCCAAGGACCAGCCAGCACTGTACCCTCAATAAAACTGAGTGCTTCAGCCTCAAAATGTCCATTTTGAGAAAAACCAAGGCAGTAGACTTAAGTAACGATAGATCAAAGTGTTTGGTTTCTGTTTTTTTTTTTTGTTTTTTTTTGCATACATGATATGTAGCTCACCTGACATGCACGAGCAGATCAGAAAAAAATGTTTTTTCAGCGATTTCCGTCAGCTGTGCCATACACCAGTCTCGTCTTTCAACTGCCCACAATCTAATAATCTATAGTGTTTCCGTCAGAAGATTTTTTTACTGCAAACGATGTTTATTGGGCCTGTGGCCCAGTGGGTTCTGTCACGGTTCCATCATAATGTTGTCACTTATTGACCGCAGGTTATGCGTCAACCAAACTGCCTGCCAGCCCTGGCAGCTGCCCAGCTATACAGCGGGGGCAGTGATCTGTGACAGTGAATCAGAGCCCGGTAATCATGGCCTGCAGGAAATCCGGTGCTGGCGAGTGGCAAGTCATAAATATTATGTATTTAGGGGGAGTAATTTAGCTATTTTTTTTTTCGGTCTCACAGCAGCAATGCATTATTATCATTATGCAAATAATTAGCTCTGTCAGCATAAAACACCTGCTGACTGCGAGCCAGCCAGGTGAAAACATTTTGTAATAAACACAGTATAAAGGCATCAATTTAAACCCAGAGTGAACATCATGCAGGAATTCACTACTGATTTACATAATAGGAAAATAGTTTGTATCGCAAATGTCAGAATATTCAGTCGGTGATGTAGAAAAATGTGTAAATATAACTGCATAATCACAAGGCTCACAGCAATCTAAGATTAAATAAATTATTGGGAGATTTTTGCGAAATCTGCCGCTCTACAATGAAAATGAATGCTTAACCTTCCTGCAGTTTGTGACAAACTGTTCCCAGCGTGAGAGACTGAGGTCCACAGTGAATAGACTCAGGAAAAGGACAGAATAGTCACATATACAGGGTAGCTGACAGTGCGGTATTCTCACACCTGCTAGAAGTATACGCCCATTCATTACAACCTCAAGACATGGCGGTGCAGTTTTTACAAAATTATTTCATGACCCTTTAGAGGCTGGAACTGCACCACCGCTGAAATCGAACCCTCAGTTGACTTAGTCACAGGAACAGATATAAAATGATAAAACAGCACACAATTCACAGAAAATATGTGGACAGCGACGTTGCTAGTTGTGCTCCCCATTTCAACACATTGGATTAACAAGCAACAAATTTTAGGCTAGGGCCACGTAGATCATTGACATTATTTTGATGTTGTGGTACAGCATTAGGTATTGTGCGGCATAATATTGTGATACGATATACAAACGTAAAATAACACACCGTAAGTGGCGAGAACAGGCCATTCGGCCCAGCTAACACAACATAAATGTAGAGGACGCCAGGTTTCATATACGGGTACTGGAATCCATATCAAGAGAACCATGTAGTAGGAATCACCGGTCTTTTCATTCTGTAGTATCACTATTGAAATATTTACGTATCGCATCGTGCCCTCAGGCCCTTCAGCGCCATTTCCCAGCTTAAATTAGCAGCAAAGCGGCAGCTAAAACCCAGTGGCTAAGGTGCTTGACCAGGAGAGGGAAGGTTGATGGTGTAGTGTAGCCACAATTAGCACGTTGCTCCGGGAAGTCTGGCTGAGAACAATGGGCCGTGAGTCGTGCTGGATAAAAAGCTCCAGATAAGGGTTACTGCTGGGTTGCGGTGGCTCACCTTGTCGAAGGCCGGGTACACTGCCCGGAGCTCTGTTAGCCAGCCGTAGGGCATGTGACCCACTGGGTAAGTAGCAGTAAGAACAGCCACAGCCTGGAGAACACAAGCAGATGCGTTTAGCGTAAGTTGTAGAGAATGAAGCTACATATTGAAAAAGTAATACCATTTCCTGAAAGCATGTTACATCTGGCCCTTCGAAAAAAAAGAGCCTGCCAGTATTTCTAATGACTGAAAATATAAGGAGTTCCACTTCAACACAAAAAAAAAAAACGCTTCTACACTTCCAGTTTCTGACTTTCACGATAAAGAATAAAACATGCACTAAGCTGAAGGTCATCGAATCTACCATTACTAATGAGTTTGCAAACCGTGGTATCTGCAAGAATTAGTCACAAATGTGTATGTGTACCTACAGTATAAACAGGAGCTAATTACAGCACTCAGAGGAAAGTGCTAGTTGGCTTCCCTCCAAATAATGAATCTTTTTAAGTTGTTTGTTGAACCCTCTATTATCCACAATTAACCCCTCTATCTTGATTAAAGAATAGAAGATTCCAGATTCAACAAATAGAAGAGTTATATTAGACATGGGCCCCCTGCAGAATAAAGAATTCATTGTGGAGGGTAGAGTTGAAATGTATACGTACAAGGTCACATGATACCACTTAATTAAAAACTTTGGGCTCTAAAAAAGGGCAAATTCAGGTATTTTTTGCAATGAAGGGAACACCTGCCTCTGTTGCAGCCAAGCTGCCTTTCAGGTCCCGGGATACAAAGAGGTTGACGATTGGCCGGCTGATCCGCTGGGTGGCCAGGATTAGGGCCAGGGGCCACCAGAAGCTGAGCATCTTCCTGATGGTGGCGTCGCCCTGGAAGACACGGCAGACGTGGCAACCATGAGGGGCACAGCAGCTGGGATTTTTCCCCTCCTCTGAGTGTCTGACAGCAAACGGAACGCTGACCCTCACCTTCCACAAACAACCACCGCTCGGGTGCGGCTGCGAGCTCGAGTCACAGGAACAGTATCAGAGCGGTGTAAACATAGAGCAGACAACAAAATGCAATTCATCCATCCATCCATTCTCTACATCCATTTCTTCATCACTAGGGTCGCAGGGGGAGTGGCCTATCTCAGCTGACTTTTGGGCGAAAGGCAGGGACCCACCCTGGACAGTTCGCCAATCCACCGCAGGGTGAACACACCATTTTCACAACATTCGGTCTCACACTCATGCCCATGGGCAACTTAGAGTCTCCACTGCATTTCTTTGGACTGTGGGAGGAAACCGGAGAACCCCGAGGAAACCCGCACAAACACAGAAGGAACATGCAAACTCCACACAGAAAGGTCCCAGGCTGGATTTGAACCCATGACACCCTTGCTGTGAGGCAGCAATGCTAACCACTGCACCGCAAACTAAGAAAATAGACTAAAAACTTCAAAATTGGTAACGAGAAAACTAATGACAAAAAAAGAGTAATTCTGAAGGCGGGGGGTTCCATTATACAAACATCCATCGATCATCTAAACCACTTCTTCCTCACTAGGGCTGCAGGGGAGCTGGAGAATATCCCAGCTGACTGTGGGTGAAAGGCAGGAACACAACCTGGACAGCTTACCAATGCACTGCCGGGCGCAGACACCACTCACTCACACGCTAACACCCGCGGGCAATTTACAGTCTCCAATTAGCCTGACATGCATGTCTTTGGACTGTGGAAGAAAAGTCACGCAAACATGAAAAGAGCAAGCAGACTCCTCTCAGAAAGGCCCCAGGCTGGATTCAAACCCATGACTTTCTTCCTTAGAAGGCATAGCACCTCTGCACTACAAGTAAGGTATCAAAACGGCATCAGAAAGTGACTGTAACTTGAAGGGTTATATTTTATGCAGCCAGCAAGGCTATTACTGTACATACAGCAGTTTTTTTTTTATTCACGCTGTAAATAAAGTTACTTAACACATGCGCACACACTCGAATGCCTGCACGTGCGCTCGCGTGTTTGAGTTTCAGGCCTTATAAATATGCGAGAGTGCATACCTGAGTGGCAGGGAGCGGAGAGATTCTGCATGGCGATTTAATCACAACTTAAAAAGGAACCAAATGAGCCCTCTCCGCTAGCTATCAAGACAGCCAGAGGATTAGCATAATTCACCCATCAAGAGCTTCTTTAATGTAAAGTCCCTTTATTCTGTAGGCAGCCTTAAACGATCCTTTATAATTCGCCTTTTATCAGTTAGACATTAAAGGCGAGTCAGCCCTGGGGTCTCTACAAGTCTAGTCATTATGAACCCGGCACTCAACTTTCAACGTGAGTGACAAGTGTAGCCAGTTTCACGTCCCATGGTGTATTATCTACCTGCTTATTCCAGATTGGGGGCAGCAAGGGTCATGGGTGGATGTCAGTGACAATCCCAGCATGCAATGGGAAATACACAGGGTCACACCCAGTACAGTTTTCCAATTTGTCGCCAGGCACAAGCATCATATTCTTACTCACGCATACCTATACACCAACGAGCAATTTCGAGCCTCCAATTAGGCTGACGTGCCTGCCTTTGGACAGTGGGAGGGAACTGGAGTAGCTGGATGAAGCCCTTGTGAACACGAGGAGAACATGCAAACCCCACACAGAAAGACCCAAGTCTGAATTCTAGCCCAGAGCCTTCTGCTGAAAGATAATGGCACTACCCCCTATACCGCAGGGCAGCCTGCAAATTTTTCAGTGTTAAATTAACTCATGGGGCGTGTACACAGCTAACTACTTTTTCTCAATTACCAGCATCTTTTTTTCCATACAATCCCATGGGAAAAGGAGAAAAGCAGATTTGTATCTGAAAAGCATATGCCTTTTAAAAGAAGTGCAGCGTCTGACGCTTCCTTCAGATGAATTTTACAAGATTTTTCAGAAAAGCACTGCGCAACATCAAGCGCCTTTTTGACAACCGACTAACTAGGATAAGTAGAGTAAGTGAGTTACTATCATAGAATTCGAAAACGGTTACTAGTGCCAATGATCCACCAAGATGGATGTACTTTTTGAACAACGTATGGTTGCTGTTTCATTCTACAATGAGTCATATGCCATGAGCCATAACAGGGTTCTTCACTCTTTGGAAATCACCAGTCTGTACTGTAAATTACAGGTGTCTGTCGAGTGCAGCGCGGCAAAAAATTAGCCGGGAGTCACCACATTTCCAAGACACTTGGAAATGTATTCTCAAAGATTTTAAGCACTCGCAGAATACGAGCAAAGTAATCCCATAATCACGAACATTTAAAATGAATATTCATTTTAATTATCACTCAAGAATGAAGTCCTGAAGTGTGTGTTTTTCATCACTGCATTCACTGAGGACTAGAGGTCTATCTGGCAGTACGGTCAGTCTTAGACGCAGATCAGAGTCACATCAAAACCGAAAAGGCAGGAACGTGGTTAAGAAGCCTTTGTCTATTCTCTACAGAGTGAGTAAAAAGAACGATACACTTTTTATTGGGTCATTTTTTGATGGTGTAGCAATATACATGTATACAACGTATTTTGTACTTTTGCCTCAGATCTTTTCGCTAATATTGGCACCAGTTACTCTTCATTAGGTTTCAGGCATGACTGCACAGAGGACAATTAAGGGACTCAAGTGAAATCTGACTTGTGCCAACAGACCAGGGCTGGATATGAAATGACCATGGATGTCATAATGAGTTGCATAGTCATTTGAACTTAAAAAAAGACATAGGAATCTTTCCTGTGCATTGGTCGTAATCACCTGGCACTACCAAGCATGGTGCGTCCACAGTTTACCCCCAGGCAAAGGGCCTTCTTGGTCACTGAATATCAGAGGACACAAAATGTTACTAATGTGCTGCCGAGTTTTCGGTGTCAGTTTCCTAACGTACCGTAAATGTTTTATGTTGACTTGAAACTTCACAGAGGGAATTCTGTTTTGCTTGCTTTGTATCAGAGCCTGATCAGTTGGCACAAGTGAAATTTCACTTAACTCCTTAAATTGCTCCGCAGCAGTCATGAGTTTAATCTAGCAAGGTGCAAACTGGCATCAAAATAAGCAGAAAGAGCTGCTGAAAACATACATGTAAAAAGATGCTTTATACAGAATATAATAATTGGACATTTAAAAAGTGTAGAGTTACTTTTTTTTTTTTTTTATTCACTCTGCATTATCAGTGGTATGTAGCCCGTGCTCATCTAACAAACGTTAGACAAAGGCTTTGTGCCTTTAAGGAATCTGCTTTATAAATCAGGCCATCAGTCCACGATTGTGCGTGACAAGCCCCTGTGCGTCACTCTTTAGCTCCGAACTAGCTAGCCAGTAACAATAACTGTATAATTTTCCAGCCAGTGTAGCTAGCTAGCCATATTCCTAGACTGGTTAGCGCAATGTCAAGTATTTGTTTGAAATGGAGCCCAGATTTTTTAGTTTAGACTTAGACAAAAACACCCGGCGGTACGACAGAAAACAGCCATAAACTGCCGGCCACCAGCCTTTATGGCGAACCCTTCCATAAATGATACAAGGACATACACAGAAAAGACTCCACCTGGAAACAGATCAGTAAATCTACGGGTTTTCTGCTAAGTACACATCTATAACTCTTTCATCGATAGCTAGCAAGCTACCTAGCTAGTTGTCATGGTTACAGAATTGGCCTACTCACACGGAAGCGCTCAAAAAGGACTGAAGTTAATGCTTTTTTAACGAAAGAAGTTGAGTGCGGACACACCTTAATGGCGTACAGGCGTATGGATATATAAATTCTGTTCTTGGCAAAACAATCAGCGCCGTGTTGGTCAGGATTGCATAGCACAGACCGCAGACAAATACATGTCTTAAACTTGCCAGAACATCACAAAAAATCAACAGGTTTATACACCTCACTATTTCTTGTGATTAACAAACGCTGAAAGTAGACACAATCCTATCAACGATTTTAGAATCCTCTGGGTCTCGCAATTTGTCACAAGGGATTAACTGACCCAGAAGAGGCTGATGTAAAATCCAAAAATGCTGTGCATTTTACTCTCCACATCCGCATGAACAGCCGTACTGTACCAACGTGCACTTGGAAATGTTGTCATCGATGTGGCAGCTCTTGTGGTTTCAAAGCCATTCAACTTACCACTTACCCAGCACTTTTCCTTACCTTAATACCATCAACCACCACTCTCATCCAGCGGAGGAAAGCCCAGGAGTCAGAAAGTGACAGTTACGCCACATGTTTTTCCCAACCATGAACTTGGCTAACCACATTCTGTAATCAGTTCTATCTCCAGGCTGTTGAATTGTACATATTATCAAACCCCAGTGGTTGAGATAAAATATTAGGTACTGTTGAGGAATTTTCCCTCCAAAAAATCACAACGCTGCAATTCGTTATTAGACTGAGGATAATGCCAAATAGAATCATTATTACAAATAGGTAACTATGCCTGGCTCAGTCATGTGCTCACGCGGGCATGTATGTGAGACGGTGCAATGTTCTTCTCCAAGCCTCTCAGCTAAGATCCCTTTATGCACAAACCAAAAAACCAGAATACACCGGATTGACAGCTGTGTAAATTTCGCACTCAGTCCTTTGTGTTCTTTAAGGTAACTGTAATAAGGGTGCCTTCCAGAACAACCAAGATGCAACAGCTCCCAATCTCCCAGAGCCCACAGCTGGGATAAGAGGGATAAGATAAGATACACTTTATTGAACCCCGTGGGCTAATCTGTCCTCTGCATTCAACCCCCTTATAGTTAGGAGCAGTGGGCAGCCACAGAGCAGTGCCCAGGGACCAACTCCAGTTCTAAAGCCAGTTCCTTGGTCAGGGGTACTGGTAGGAGTGTGTGGGGTGTATTCCTAAGGTGGTAAGACAAGAGGATGGAAAACATAGTACACTTCAGTATTCACCCACTCTGTGCAAATAAGCCGTAGTACAGAGACCAAGTTGAAACTATTTTCCACAGAAGGTTTCTCTGGACCAACTGTGCATCTTCTGACCCTAATTCTCGACTCGAAACGCACAGACGTACCCCCACTTCCGGGCCGCTGGAGTCGGGGATGTTGTCGTGGATGTTGCGGTAGTATCCCAGGCCCACGATGGTAAAACGCACCAGAGCGCCCATGTACAGGGACAGGATGGGGATCAGCAAGGGCTCCAGGCACTCCAGATGACTGTGGAGCAAGATGGCCACGAACACAATCTGCCCCAACGAGAGAGAGAGAGACAGAGAGAGAGAGAGAGAGAGAGAGAAAACAGACCACCAGTTAAATAACCATCTTCTGGCACTGAAACAGTTCGGCCCAGTGGCTATGGTGATGGACCGGTGGTACAGGGACCAGTGTAGCCAAGATAATGATCAGTGTGGCCGTTGGGCACGTTGCTTCTGGTGGGACTGGCTCCAGCTCAGCCAAACAACTGAAAATTTTTATATACAAGAATTCAGCCTCTAAATATTCACAGGGAAAAGCTGGTTTGAAAACCAAAGAACCTTGCGATTCACAGAGCAAGAGTGTCCACTCTTCTCTTAACAGAATGGATGAAGGTTTTTTGTTCCAGGCTATTTGTCTGGCTCCCAATTCTGCTAATCAAGGCCCTGGCTGAAGACCAGGATTAGTTAGTTAGATATATATATATAAGGCTAAAACACCACACATACACATACTAAAAGTCCACACATGCACTTGCCCTGCTAGGAAAAGACAGAACACTTGATACTATGGAGGAGCGCAATCTTATTCGCAGATTCTTAGTCTGGCAGATAGGCTCCTTGCATGGGAGCTTTTACATGTCACACCTCAGCTAGAGGGTTCCATAGGCCAGGAGGCCGGATAACTTTTCATAACTAACTTAAAGGGAAAATTCCAGTTACATACAATCTGATTAGTTTACAATTCAAGTTAGGTACAATCTGATTGGCTGAAGTGAGCTCAGAGCAGAAATAGTACCACAACTAAGTTAGGAAAAATAAGCATGCAGCCAGAACCACTCAATCCGTTTCCTCGAAAGACATAATTTAGCATACCTGACTCAATTAAATAGAAGCTCCACAATATCTCCGTTTGTTGAATGAGGATTGTATTGTTAGTGTTGTAGTGAAAACCAACAGGATATTGGACCTCCAGGAGGAGGATTGGACAATCCAACCATAGAGAATGAGAAAGCCTTCGTCTATGGAAACAGGCAACTGTACCCTTTATTCTGACAGTGTAGAGAGCCCCAACATTGCAATGATCCAAGATCTTAGAACATTTCCTTGACATCACAGAGGCAATGATTGGCATTGCTCAAGCACTGATTGTCATTACTGAAACACTGTTTGACATCAAAAATTCTCTGATTAACAGGGTCTGAGACGTTCTGAAGCAGCAAGCCAACTGTGAGGGCAAGTGTGGAACAATGATTGAGGAATTCATTATTGGAATCAATTTTAAACAAATCAATAATTCATGCAAACCAGCTCAAGCTTCAGTAGTCTACATGAAGATACACAGAATATTATATGCATGTTTTTAATAAAACCCTTCCATGTCCATACTAAGAGAAAAGCAATGGAAAAACATTGGTTTGCTCTACCAAACAATTGAGCAGAACATTATGGGGCAGTGCGTAAATATTTCACGCAATGAATGTGTTATGATCCTGCTTTGTCTGACCGTGTTCTGCTCATGATTCTGCTTTGACTGCCCATGTTTTGATAATGATTCTGCTTTGTCTGACCATTCTCTGATTGTGATTCTGATTCCATCTGTTTTGTTTTTGCCTTGTTTGTATCTCTGCCATTACCCATTCCTTCAGTTAGATTCCGGCTCGTGTTTTGTTTCATACCATGCATTGCACTTTGTGTCCCCCGTCTGGTCTCATGTCATGTGACTGCTCACTGCCCCAGTATTATGTGCCACACTTTCGGGTGATTTCATGGGTTCTGGGATTTCAATCATTCCTTCTAATCTCGTTTGCTTCTTTAACCTTGCTTTTCTATAATTACTAACAGCTTGCTAATTTAGTTAAAGATACTAACCCAGACTAACATTGTTTATAGTACTAACTTACTAACAAGCACTTTTATAGCTGCACTTTACTAATCGTCTAACAAGCTCTCAGCATTCACCCTATTCTAGTCTCCACCCCTTGTCTTTACTTAATCTACTTTGTTGCCCTTCAGCGGATCCTCCGCACTTAAACTCTGCTCATTATCTGTGCACGTTAGAAATCCCTAACCGGAGCCGTATGTTTGTCTAAAGGCTGTGTTCGTGATCCCTGTCCGCGTTTTGGCTTTCGCCAATTTCATGTGGTTAGGAACTTCCTCTTGTTCATTCCTTTGTTAATTAGTCTGATCCAGCTCACCTGTTCCCTATCATAGCATGTGACTTCCCGTATGTGTATTTAAGCAGTCATTTCACCAGCTCTTCTCAGAACGTTTTCCCTGTGCTGTGATCGTTGATGCTGTGTATTCTTAGTGTTATACTTTTGACTGGAATGTCCTCGATTCTGATTTTTGCTTTTCCTTTGATACTTCTGTGCCCGTGTATCGTACCTGTTTTGCCTGACCCTGAGTTTTGTCTTTGCTGCCCTGTAAAGGACTCGGAGTACGTTTACTGAATTTTGGCTTTGGATTTACCTCTGACATTCCTGTGCCTGTGTATCGAACCTGCTTTGCCTGACCGAGTTTTGTGTCTGCTGCCCTGTGTACAATTTGGGTTACGTCCCTGGGATTCTGATTTTGGATTGTGTACCTTCTGCCCTGCGGGGATTCACCCCCCAGCTTCAATAAACTTTTTTGTTGGATCTTTTTGGTCTCGTGTTTGGTTCCAGAACGATACCTCACAGAATGACCACCCTCTCAAATAAGGAGCACAAAGGGACAGGCTAAAGTAATATTTAGATGTCACCTTGGGTTGTTCTCTGGATAACAATCTAGCCTCCCATACAATTGTTGCTGAATTTCTTCATTTTAGTCACCTTTAAATCTCTGAGTGTTCTGGGGAAACTGCCAGATGAGCTGAATCAGTACAAGTTCAAAGAAAAACCAAGGGCGTTTTTCAAAAATTGATTTCAAAATGGGTTACAAGAATGAACATGAAAAGGCTTTGTAATTTAGGCATTCTGGAGTGGTTAATTTGATGAAGCAGCTACCGTAATCACAAATGCAGTATGAGGCTGCAGTATGGCCGTTACATTCAAAAGGTGCAAATTTCACAGCAATCCAATTAGCACAATAATTCTGTATGTCTTTCAAAGTGTCAAGGCCCTTAAGTAGATTGATTTTGACATTTGTTCTCATCACAACTGCAGTCAAAGCCCCTCAATTAGCATTCAAAATACGGAACCCAGCTGAAAATTCCAGCTAAATCCAACATTAGGCTGTGACATTTAAAGCTGGTCATCTAGCTGGTAAGTCAGTATGGTCAACTGGTAAACCAGTTTGAACACCTGCCTCTAACAGCAAAAATTAATTGACCAGCTTCCTGCTAGAGACTAGCTTCAGCCCCCAATGCACCAGCTATGACCAGCTAAAAGTGTCCAAGACACAGCTTGGACCATCATAAACCAGCTTGGTATACCTGCTGGATATGGATGGAATTTTTAGCAGGGAAGTAAAATCATAGCTTTTTAGCTTGTTAGATATGTGTCCATTCCATGTGCTTCTCAAGATCTCACACCCTTTACGTTTCACATTTCTGTGGAAGATGGCCGTGCTTACCTGAGCTATGACATCAGAGATGGACGCACAGCCCACGAGGAAGCTGTGCTTGTGTTTCAGCAGGATACCAGCATGTGTCCAAGCCTGTATGAAGCAGCCAGGCTAGCAGTTAGCGACTCAGGCAGCCCTTTATTGTTTCATAAACATAGAACCCACAGTGCTGAGAACCCATTGAACTGCAGAAGCCCCCCACCACCCCCCCACCCCGATTTGAAGGCTGAGTTTTAAAAGCATCTTCACACCAGATTTTTGGGTAAAGGATCATTCCGTGGCATTTGTGCATGGCTCCAGAATTTTTTTTTTCAGAAGTTTCATGAAATTCCTGGTAGATATCTTAATTGACATCCAAAAGTTTCTGAAAAATGCATTTTGGCTTCATGGATCATTGCATTCATAGCAATTATGTACCGTTGTCGATTTCATGACTGTGACCGGCATCAACATATGGAATTTTGTTTAAATTTACATTTTTCAAGTTAGTCATGCCAGGCCAGTTGGACTTAGATGCCTGCATTTAGGTTGTATAACAATTTTTTACTTTGTACATGCTGATAGATAAGAGGCTGTGGTCTTGATATTTGAAATTACAATGACATATTTCTTATCAAAAGATATGTAGCTGTCTCTCACAAAGCCAACGTATCCATAATATTGATCAATACAAGTTTTAGTTGTAATCAATTAATATTTATATAGGGTGACAAAATTGTCCTGTCCGTAACATTTTGACCTGTCCTGTCCGTAATACACATTGACAACCCTGTCGAATTCATCTGTTCAGATTTTTTTTGAAAATTCCTGTGATTTAAGAGTACATCACTGGGTGGCTGAATGAGAAGAATGTCACCTAAATGAAGAGAACTTTTGATTTGACCACTTTACAAAAAAACCCATGTCACAATCTGTCCTGTTCATAACAGTTTTTCTTTTATGTAATTAAATGCATTAATTACTGTTCATGACATTCATTTTTATATCACCTGAAGTACTCCCAGAATACTTCAAATTCAGCCATTCAAACAATTCAAACACATTAGTAGCTGCAATGGAATTACTTCTGTAAATGTCCTGTCCGTAACAAAATGAATACCAAGGAATGCCCCTAAATTAAATGACTAACCGCGCGCTCAAGATGCACTATATTTTAGCCTTTGGGGGACCTAGTGAGCCGTGTTATTTCGGACACTCAAAAACACAGCGCAGCTCTTCACGACCCGTAATTAGCCATAATGAATATTCACCCAGGAGAAATGCTCAAATATAATAACACGGGGCTGTCACACAACAGACTCCAGAAAGGCTCTACAGCTGAACCCCATTACGCTCCACCATGCATTTCACAGTCAATTAAAGCCAAAACTGCGACAGCACGGCAAACAGAAATTCAGTAAGTCAGAACTTCACTGCGTGTTACACCGCCGTTGCATTTGCTGAGAGCATTTTGTGAGACCTCACAGTCAGGATTCTGTTTTGTGTTTTTATTTTTCGTGTTTTTTGTGTTTGATTTCCGTGTTTTTAGTCCACATACATTTGATTTCAATTTTATGGTGCATCTCGTGATGTGTGTCATCTTATCTCACTATTCTGTTAGTGTTCCTTGTATCTCTTCTCTTCTGGGCCCGCCTCCACTCTGTTTCCTCACGTGTTTCGCGTTTCGTTAATTCGTCATTGTGTATATATGTGCCCTAGTTTCCACTATTTGTTGCGAGTTCGTTGTTTTCTCATGTTCTGTGATGTCTGTCTTTATCGTTTTCTTTTCCTCATTCTTCATCGCTCTTCTGTTGTCCTGCCAGTCCGTTGTTACAATCTCATTTCATCTGCTGTCTGGTTTTTATAACTCCAGATTTCATTTCTTGTTCTGTCTGCACTTTGGTCCTCATTCTGCCACCGCCTAACACACACCAGCAACACTTGCTGAAAACAAGTCCTACTTTTAGTATTTATAAGGGGATAACCTGGTGCTATTACAGGTTGACAGTGAAAGATGGCCCTGCCACGATATCGTATTTGTAACATTTTTGGGGGCAGCATTTCTGCAGGTAAATAAGAAAACGGTGAAGATGGCTCGCTATGTTCTGCAGTTTGATCTGCAGGGAACAACTCCATTAGATTGAGCTGATTATACTGCTTATTGGCTAGTCTCACAGTCCAGCAAGGAAAGAATTGTTTCATCCCATTAATTACTTGTTCACAGTCAAAAACCACTATGACTTGACAAGTGCCATGGTAATTTGAAATACATTGGCTGTCATCGTTTAGCAGCAGGATTTATGGTTATGGATCGACAGGATATTTTGCTGCGTCATTCCTTCCCTGTGTCTCAGAACACCAGGCAACTGACTACTATCAAAGACTGAAAATCATACATCTCTGCATCTGACCATGATTGGATTCAGAACAGTTCTGACATTCTGGACATTCAATGAGCTGTTACGTAACTAGGCAACACTATGGGGCGCCGTTTGTAAAATAGGGTGCGTTGTTTTATACCGTACAGTTTTTGCACATTTTGCGTCAAAATCCAGGAAAAAAGATTGTTGCCATTATAAGCCGTCTTTTTTCACACATATATGCACAAATATGTGTAACTGAAACCTTTTTAGCTCACTACCCAGTTGGCTATGTAGCTAAATACATTGGCCCACTAGCTATAACATTATACAGTTCGATAACACTATAGTTTGCAAGCTAGATAGCCAACCAGTTTGCTAGCGAGGAAGACAGTACACAAACTGTAGCCTTATTTTGTTGGCGTAATCAAGACGCAAACTGACGCGATTATGCAGCAAAAGTGAAGTGGGAGGACCAGAATTCCAGAGTAGGGACGTATTAACGGTACAGAAAAAGATATCGCTGCCCGTACACCTGAAGAAACAGCCATCTGTATGGCTGTTGCCAAATCTTGGCTTATACCCGTCGCCATTTCTCGCTAGCGTGCTGTTGACCACTCGCTTGAGCTGTCTTCGCGCTTAAGTCATGTACGACCCACTGCAATGCTAAGCTGACAGTGTCATCTACTGGCCAACAAGTTAAATCTAAACCAAAATTATGTATATAATTAAATATTTAATTACATATATATATATATACACTTCAGATTTGATTTGATTTATATTTTGATTTATATTGATATTACCTTTTCTACACCAATTTACAAATATTTGTGTGTAAATGTTTGAAAAAGAGATGGTTTAAAATAGCAACAATCTTTTTTCCCGGTTATTGATGCTAAATGTGCAAAAACTGTATGGTATAAAACAACACACCCTATTTTACAAACGGTGCCCCATACAACACTGCAACAAATTTCCTGCAAAGGGTCTCATTTGTAAACCTTTTACACAATGTTGGTATTATGTTCCCAAATGCCGCAAAATCTTCCTTTCCTTTTGCTTTTAGCGATAAAAAACACCATTACCAGCCCTTTCAGATAACACATTTCGCTGCACGCCAGTCACATTACTTATCGCTAAAGGGACAGAAAAATCTTTCTCAGCCACTAGAAAAATAATATAAAAGATGCGTCTAACATTGTTTTTGCAAAAATCCAAAGGCTACAATGATCACGTAAGAAATTGTTTTTTTTTGAAGTTTTTTTCAAAGACCACATGTATTCCTAAAATATTTCAGCCACAAATATTTATAATCAACTTGTGACTACAATGACCAATATCCAGATTATCAGTTTCAAATAAGAGGGAAAATTCTGATAAATTTTGTGTCAAACAGAAGCTGGCTGAAACACATAAGGCTTTAAAGCATTGGTTACATCTCCTGTCGCTGGTCATCTATTGTCCTGTTGTTTTTCATCTCAGTCTAAAACCGGTGCACCTCTGTCTACATATCTATCAGCAGCTGAATGGAGAGCGCTTTGCAAGTCTTGGAGAAAACACTGAAGAAGGGCGGTAGATTTCCGAAGACTATGTAGATTACCACTACTCCGATGTCATGCAGGTCGCTAGTATATGTACTGTATAGTATTCCGGATGTAGAGCAGACGCAGTTCTCCAAAGGCATCCTTGAATCCAAATAAATGTGCAACATTTTCAGTGTGAAAGTGAAATGGTCATCATATACGAGCTACCCCCTGGTCACGCACATCTGCCCTTCACCTGGAGCTGGATGTCAGTCACATGATTAAACCACAAAACTCTCCCAGTCACCTTGACCCTGCCAACAACAAAAGACTTCTCATTTGACTGGGATCTACAGTAGCAGCAAACAAGTCCACTCGGACGGTGATGCTGTACAAAAATAGCAGCAATGCCCACACAATTCACTTGACATGGGCGTTAATACCAGGAAAATTAAAGCTGGCAATCTCTAATTTAACCGCATATTTATTGCATTCAAATCCCAATGTGCTGGAAAGAAGGACAAAGCCAAAAGACAGGAGCTGCGTCGCTGCACATATTTTCCAGACAGCACTGCGACTCACGCACAGGCCGCAGAGGGGAATCCGTGCACATAGGCAGGGATTAGATAGAGCTGAGAAATTAAATGCTGGCAGCACACCCGTGTCATAGGATTACAGGCTCGTTTTTCTAGGTCAATCACAAGCTCCCGTTTGACTGTCTCCTTACAGTCACAGAGATGATGGACTCGGAGAGCAAATTTGAGGGCAGGAGAATTTAAAAAAAGGACTAATAAGAGCTTATGTGCTATGGCTATCAATAGGAACCATTATTATTCCCGTATTAATTACTAATTACACAATATTTGGCAAAAGTCGGTGGACCTATGACCAACTACAGAAGGTCATTTTGCAAAGCAAAATTAAATGAAGTCATCTGAAATGGGTGCATTTATTCTGTGACTTTTGACTCAGGCAGATCTTGCATGCTAGATGGACAACTAGACATTGGTATAAACAGATAAAGAATGAAGCCCTTGTGATAAGTTTTGGAGATCTTGTCTGTACAAAATAAAACACTTCAACATGTCCATTCACTTTAACCTCTGACCCAGGTGTGCCCAACATGGTGGATGCACAACTAGACATTAATATAAACACATGCCGAAACACATGACGCCAACGTGCCAAGTGTTTGCCAAGATCTCGTCCGCATGAGAAAGCGTGATGCTTATGCTGATGCTGACGCTAATGGAAACCAGGGTAAACCAAATGGGTACTTCCTTCGGATAAAAAAGAAGTCAAAGTCCTTCAACCGACAATAAAATGGACACAAAACTGGCCCAAATGGACACTCACCATCGCATCCAGCAGTGGGAATGCGGCCAAGTAGAGGAATGCTTTCCTGGTCTTGTTTCCCACTGAGTCGTCAACATGATGGAGCTTGTTGATGATGTAGTATCCCAAATCGGTGTACGCTAGGGGGAGGGGGGCGAGAACAAACATTACTGCAGAGAAGAACAGCACCTCTGTCTGCAAACTGGGCCAGTAGAGCTGGGCTTCTACAGCTGATGGAGAATTCACTAAATAATTTAAGTACTACAAAAACACTTTCAGCAGCACACAGAGAGCTATTATCTTCTCCTCGTTCTTTTGAGAAGTTGCTTTGCTACAAAAAGCAAAATTTGCAGTGAGGTCCAAAAGTATTTGGACGATGGAGCAATTTTAAAGGGCTGCACACCAAATGTTCCAACTTCCTAAAATCCCTGTCACACCAGACAGAGTTCCCACAAAGTTGTCACCACGATCTGAAACTCATCAGAAGCCCATCGGATCGCAGAGAAATTTGGAAATCGTTTTGCTAATTATTTGAAATTTTCGCAAGCTGGAAATCTCACGGCATTCTCATGGCGATTGTGATTCCCGTGGGGTGCTGATCCATTCACACAACGCTCTCATTTCAGAACGAGGGCATTGTCACGGAGTTCTCGTTACATGTCCACTGCGAGCTAGGCATTTTCACTGCACACCCACTGCGTGCACACTGAGTTCACTGCGTCCCCAAAGCGTCCATACTGTGTTTTCCCAGATGGTATAAAAGCCATGACATTTCAATAGACTCCACGAGGTCTCCGAGCGAACGCCGTCACTATTAGCTGCGTTCGTGTGGCGTTCATGCGCGACCTTGGGGTGTGCCCATGGCGCTCCAGTGGCGCTGTAGGAGACCTCACTGAGCTGCTACAATGATCCTACAGAGTTCCAACAGCGTTCAAATCAGAACACAGAGCCACGGTGTTCTAGGAGACCCCACGGCGTTTAGTGGAGATACCACAGAAATACCGCTGCACTATAGGTGATCCCACAGCGCTCACCCCGGCATTCTACAATTTTTGTGAACGCCGCACAAACTCCATGAGAACGCAACTCTGGTGTGACAGGGGGTTAACTGCTCTCACTTGATATGGACGTAAAGATATTAAAGTCCTAAGACTGCTAAAAGTAGAGGATATTTACATCCAAATAAACTGACATGTGAGGGACGTACAACTACCAGAAACTCTACACCAATACTTTATAAGCCTCACTGTAGAACGAGAATGTATGTCATGGCTGCCATCTGCCTCTCTTGTAGACATCATTGCACATAATTGCCACCACAACAGGAATGGGATTTTCCCCGCGGTACATGGAAAACCTCCCAAATATAAACACCTGTGAGCTTGTGACACTCACAATCCCCATTATAGCATTACTTGAAATATTTTTGACAAATGTTTCAACCCAAAGTAAGATACAGTAAGGTCATAACGAAAGATATTGGAACAACTGATAAACTTAATTCCCTTATTAAAGAGTGTGATTCAAAGAAGGAGATTATCTTATTAGGAGACTTTAATATAAACTGGAGTGATAAAGTTAAAAGGAAAGAGTTAAAATGTGCAATAAGTAAATTTGACTTCCAACAGGTTATTGAGGGTCCAACAAGGATAACTAGTTCCTCAGAAACACTCATTGATTTGGCTTTTACTAATAGATCAGAAAGAATAAATAAATCTTATAATCTGGTTACAGGATTGTCTGATCATAATATGATTCTGATTGTAAGAAAGCTTGCTAGAAGAAGATTTAATCGGTCTTCAAACAAAAAGATAGAACAGTATAAAATACCGAACAAACAGTTAAGCAATCTTGAAAGGGCAATCAATGAAATAGATTGGAACGAACACCTTGTGCATAGAGGTATGGATGATAATTGTAATTCCTTCATGGACAAACTTCAAACAACTATACATAGTTTTATGCAGAAGGTGAAATATAAACCAGGTCAAAGACAATATTTACCATGGTTAAATGGAAAAATACGGGCACTTATGAAACAAAGGGACCATGCTCTCAAGATGTCTCTCAAGAATAAAACAGAACATGAGAGACGTCTATTTATCACATTAAGAAACAAGGTAGTTAAGGAGCTCCGAATGGCAAAAGCAACATTTTTTATTAATGTTATTAGTGAAGCAAAGGGAAACGCCAAAGAAATCTGGCAGAATTTAAAGAAATTAACAGGGAAATCTAGCACCATTAATAAAACAATCGAACTAAATATTGAGGGAAATGTAACTCATGATCCAACCATTGTGGCAACAGCATTTAATAATTACTTTATTGCTTCTACAAAAAAATTAACTCGGAATTTCTCTCGATCAAATTATCCTGCTACTCCCCTAAATACTGATGCTCCCATTTTGATTTTCACTGAAGTGACTAATTCTAAAGTTGAGAGAATCATTTCCTCCTTTAATTGTTCAAGGGCAAGGGATGTATATGGGATGGACACAGTATTCATAAAAACTCACAAGGAGGCACTCATCTCTCCTATTGCAAAAATAGTAAATTGGTCTATTAATGAAGGAGTGTTTCCAAGTGCTTGGAAAACTGCAATAATTACGCCAGTGTTTAAGTCAGGTGACCATATGGTCATTAGTAATTATAGACCCATTAGTATCCTTCCAGCAGTTTCAAAAGTCGCAGAAAAATGGATCTCTGAACAAATAATATCACACTTGAATGCTACGCCCTTCTCATTGCATCCTATGCAATTTGGATTTCGAAAATTTCATTCTACTGAAACAGCAAATTGTTTTCTTTTGGAAAATATTAAGACTAAATTGGATAAGGGGGGAGTGGTAGGGGCTGTCTTCCTTGATTTAAAGAAAGCCTTCGATTTTGTTAATCATGAGGTTCTAATTGTTAAGCTATCAAAGTTTAATTTTTCCTCTGTTGTCATTAAATGGATAAAATCATATCTTACAGATAGAAAACAATGTGTTCGTATGAATCAGGTGACCTCACAGGTGGTTGATAATCATGTCGGGGTACCTCAGGGTTCAACTTTGGGTCCTCTGTTATTTAGTTTGTTTATTAATGACCTACCTGAAGTCTGTCCACCTAATGTAACTTGTCAGATGTATGCGGATGATGCGGTCATATATTTACATGCTAAAAACAAGAAGCAAGCAGGAGAAGAGCTGTCTGCTTCAATGGTCAGTATTTCTAATTGGTTGACAGACTCCTGCCTGCATCTGAATGTCGATAAAACTGTATGTATGTTTTTCTCGAAATCTGTAAATAGAGAACTAGACCCAGAAGTTACAGTAGCAGGGAAAAGACTATTGGTAGTACATGAGTTTAAATATCTGGGCATAGTACTAGATTCCCTGCTTACATTTAAAACACAAGTAAAAAAAGTTGTGAATAGACTTAAATTTAATTTAGCAAATTTCAGACATATTAGGAGCAACCTAACAATTGAGGCCTCAAAGATGTACTTCAATGCAATGATTCTTTCACATATGAATTACTGTTTGACCAGTTGGACACAGGCAGGCAGAACTACATTAAAACCGGTTGAAAGGCTCTACAAACAGGCTTTGAAAACATTGGATAAGAAGTCGAATTCATACCATCATTGCAAAATTTTAACAAAATATAAATTTTTACGTTGGGAAAATATGATCAAATTTGCCGATATTTTACTCGTATATAAGAGTCTTCATGGCCTGGCACCGCCTCCACTTAATGAATTTATTAAACAAATTCAAAACTTATCAACCAGATCCAACTCCAGGGGGGATTGCAAAATACCATATAGGAAGAGTGCCTTTGGGCAGTCAGCTTTTTCCTATCGAGCAGCACATACCTGGAACACTGTACCCACAGAACTCAGGAACATCACATCTCTTAATTCGTTCTCCAAATCAATAAAGCAGTGGTTATTGGACAATCAAACCTGCTATCATGATTTGAATTAGTGGCTATGTTTCATATTTCATAATTTATTTAGGACTTATGTGCTGGTATAGCAAATTCTCTCATTGTCTTGCTAATTGTTTATGAATTGTGGCCTGTTTTAATGCAATTGTTTATGTATTTGTGTCTCCTTTTGGCTGCATCTTTTGGTCTGTCTTGTGTATGTTCTACTTTTGTATAGTATGTTTTAATGTTTTTTGTTATATGGTGAGATAATTTATTAATTGGCTTCAGATTTTGCTGTTTCTGCTATGTGCCTTATGTGTTTTTGTCTGTGGTTGTGTATTTGTTTTGAGCTTATGTGCTCTCTACATATGTGCCTTACTATGGACATGCTAGCTTTTTGCTTTATCTGTGCTTTTGTACTTCTGGATGCAATTTTAATGTTGTTCATGTGTATGTATATACCATCAACCTGCCAGGGACTGCAGATGAAAATTAGCTAGTATGGCTAAATCTGGCACATTTACGTGACTTAAGTGATCATGTTAATTAATGTGCATTGTCCCTTCCTAAATAAAATAAACATAAAATAAACATAACTAAAATTTAGGTCATGTTCACACAACATGGTGGAAGTAATCCAAACATTTTTTGGCTAACAAGTGACACAAATCTTTGTTTATTTTTATTTTTCTGACCACAATTGATATTTCAGATTTGGGATGTTGCCCGTCTACACTGCAAATAGAGAGACCGGAATTTTGTATTTTTTTTACATTTTACTTCATTGGTAATGTTGAAATTTGCACACATTTGTTGTTCTTGTTTTGTTGGCTTACCACATAAGGGATAATTTGGGGAAGAGGCCCGTTTACAATGGTGAAATATAGGGTTCACGTGCTATGATGAATTTGAACAGCTGTGTCAAAAAGAGAATCTGGGCAAAGATCAAAAGTGAGAATTTTGCATTGTAAACTGACTGTGATCTTAGCTCAAACAAGGTGCAGTTCGTATTTATAGCCAGTTAGTTCATAGATGTTCACGTGCTATGGGCTTAGTTATTCGCAATTATTACCCTGCCCTGGTCACTGTTTTCGGAACCCGAATCAATTGAGGAAATTTCACTCAGATGTTTAAGAGAACTAGATTGGCCTCTGTCGCAGAGAGGGGTGAAACTATAACTCACCAATGAGGGTGTGGAAGATTATGGCCACGGTTCCGGCGGCGACCATGCAGAGGACGGCCTTGGTGCGGTCCCGCTTGCTATTCACAAACACCAAGCCCACGTTCTTAAAGTCGCTCATGGGCCCGGTGAAAAACTTCATCAGGGAGTAGGCCAACCCATAGCTGGCCAGCATCTTCACCGCATCCTGCTTAACTGCTGCGATTCCTCTGTTAAGGGCCTGAGGGAGGGGGAGAGTATTTAAAACTCCCGTCAGCTGGAGATTGTCTTCAAAAAGTCAAAATTACACAATAAAATTATTAAACAAACAAAAAACAAATGAAAGGTCATTCATGGAATGACGACTTGCTGAAATCATGCACAGATCTCTGAAAGAGAATGAACAGAATGGAGTCAGTTTCAAGTGTCCAGCTGCAGTAGTAGCAAAGTCATGAACCAAAATGTGGTTTTAATGTTTTGGGTGACCTTGACCTTGAGGTTCTTGTGACTAAAAAAAGTATAGGCTTCTGGCAATGAACCTCCTCTATCATATGGTGAAGTTTCATGAACGTAAACCATACAAAACTGGTAAAAAAAGTGTCTTTCAAACAAACAGACAGACAAACACACGATTCACACAACCGACTAACATACTTGCCGAAATCGTAGAGTTCGATAAGTAACTAGAGTGTGCATAATCTTTCCAAAGTGCAGTGGAATCCAAACCTGTGGCCAGAGCCCGGAGATTAGAAAACTTAAAAGTATGAGAATGCGATCGTTTCAAAAAAAACAAAATACACGCACCCTACACAGGAACAAGACAAATCCATGAAACTAGACTTGGAGGCAATAGGAGTAGATGTGGATGCAAAAATTGGTCATATTAAAATACTGATTTAAAAAAAAGAATCTCAATAAGTGATGACTTAAGTAAACTTGAACAGACCCAAAAGACAGAGAGGTAGTTGAAAGAACAGGCCGAGTGACACTAGATGAGTGCTTCAATTTTCTCAAGACAACACTAGGGGAAACATTCTTCTGTAGCCTATTAGGAACAAAATCTGAAATTATTATTTATTATAATATTGTAGACATTATATAGCATTATTATTTTTATCATTCTTCTTCTTATTATTATTATTATTATTATTATTAGTCATAGTAGAAGTTGGAGAAGTAGCAAGTAGTAGCTGTAGAAGTTAGAGTAGTAGTAGTTGTGGAGGTAGAAGTTAGAGTTCTTGAAGTTGTAGCAGCAGTATTAGTTGTAGTATAGTCATAGTAGTTGCACGAGTACAAGCAGTATAAGCTGTGCAACTTTAATCCCTCTGCTTTGTGTTGTGTCCATTTATTCAAGGTACTACGCAAAACCAATTTCTTTTAAAAAGAGTACTTTGTTTCTTTTTTATTCTTTTTTATTCCTGAACATAAATAGATTTATATGTGCAGTCAGTAATTTGCTCATTTTCACATGTTGCACGATTGCAAAAATGCCTAGTGTCTTGAACTTGGCTGTGGAAATGGTTCTCTGCTGCCTCCACTGGAACAGGATTAGCTTACACCTTCTTCGTGGTGACGTCACAAATATTGATGGCTGCAAACAGCCTGTCTAGAAAAAAGAAATAGCCTAAAAATGGAGATTAATTTCAGAAAAACATATCAGACACCAATTAAGAGATAAGTTGGCCATGCTATATTTATTATGTGACGATCATTGTTCTGTTCTGGATGATATAATGAAAATTTACTGTGCCAAAGTATCCTAGGTTTAGCTAGCCAACCAATCACTTGCCCTCTTTTTATCTTCTTGGTTGGGAAAATGGAAGGTTAAAAGAGTCCCCAAAATTAAAATGGACGTCAGAAACTCACAGGCACTGACCTAGGCAGAAAGATTTGTACTTAGAGGGGCAACTTTATTGTATTGGGTCAGCAAAATAATTAACATTTTTATCAATCAGAATATGTCCTTGATGGAAAACAACTGTGCTGGAACTTGTTCTGGGACTCTGCATGTTGTAATTGCTAGTCAAAAAGACATCTAAGGAAGCCAGGGCATAGGCAATAGCAGCAGCTGTAAAAAAAATAAAATAAAATAAATAAATAACGCAAAACGATTCCTATTTGGTCGTAAATCGGACATATTGTTTATTCTGATCCCATGCGAAGGTTAAGAAATACAAACCAAACATTGTTCCAAGGATACGTTGAATATGCGAGATTGTACTCCTACGAAGAGAGACTGCGTCCATATTGAGGTCACAAAGTTTCAAAATGTCAGCATCCTGGTTGCAGGTCCCCTGGTCATAATAATATTCCTTACAATGGATGGAAGAAACAGGCTGAATCTTCAAACCATATGAGTAGGCATCTTCACCGAGGCACGATACCCATTTTTATATTAGTAAATGTTGTTTTTTGTCTCCAGAATAACTAAATGTGCATTTAACTTCATGATTAAGACACAAGTGTGCTATATTCAGACTATGAGTAATTCCAGAGAGCTGTTCTATTGTTGGCTTGTGCAAATTTGCCATTCTGCTGCATTAATTAAAGGTGAAAATTAGATTCTAGCAATTGTGTAAACCCCAAAGTTATGGATCTAGAATTCTCATGCTTTTAAATGTTACATTAAAATAACTTTTTTTTTCCAACTTTCAATTTACATTTGTTACCACAGCAAACCTCTTATATTCACATATCAATAGAAAGACTAGCATTTATCTCTTAGAGAAGCTGAACTTCAAGACCAGTTTTTTGACATGTTTATCGCCTGCTCCAATTACAGGGCCATGACCTGCTAACACGCTTGGCCCTGCAGTTGGTCACTGACAGTTCGGGAAACCGCAAAGCATCAAAACAAAGATGATCTCCACGCCAGACGCTGCGGTAGTCCGCTACCCTCCACATGAGACCAGGTATCGCAAATATGCAGCGCATTTTTGAACAAGACAAGACAAATACTGAAACAGTTCTGACGGTAACCATGTACCCATTTGACAGCTCTGTAAGCCTTGCCACATTATATATGCTCCCGGGAATGGGGAAGCTTGTGTACAGATTGCTTAACCTTCTGCCAGCTTAAGTGTGCCTTGTGAATTTATAAGATGGCTGGACTAAAAAATCTTTAAATAAGAATGAGCATTTTGGAGGACAACATACACTCCAGTCTTTTCCGTTTGCGTTTTAAGGGTTGGGAGAGATCACGTCTCTTTGGGCTTGTACCTGTAAACTATATTCTTGGTGTGAAAATCTTCTCCAGACAAGACAAGAGACCCTACGGCATATTCAGGCGATCAGTTTCAAGCTAAATGAAAGCAGGTGTTCCCTATGCATTCTAGGACATCCCTCATCAAGTTCCCATGGGCCATATATACAATTATTTTTAAATCACTTAATTAATTAGTAATCAAAAATGTCCCCTTGAGCATAAGCATACTAAATGTATGCAGTAAGCCACAACAGAAACAAATTGTAAAGGGTACTAAACAAAGATAAAAACAATTACAATTTACAAAAAAAAAAATTGCACAACTAAACAGCCCACCACCTATTCTGAAGCGTGTTATATACAACCATTTTTTGATGTCCATTCGGCAAATGACTAGTCTTCAGATGTGGGTCAGGTAAATATCCGACACAAACTTAAAAAATATTAATTCATTTAATGAGAAATTTAAATAGCACAGACTCCATTTACAAGCTGCCAGCATTTTACTGTATTTTCCCACAGCATGTCTCTCTTATGCAGGTCAATGACATACTACGTCATTTCTGTTGCTCTGGCCGTAAAAGCCGCAGTCGCACCATTTATCCATGTCTCCTGTAACCGTTCTGTTTTCCCTGCTAAGGATTTCACTGTTTGAGTGAGTGCCCAACAATTTTTACCGACGGTTAATATTCTGTGCTCACGCTGCGGAAGGAGTGAGTCAGTGCGAGCGACGGCCGCGCGTACAATGAACACTGGAACCCAGTCACGTTGGCCATTTTGTCAGAATCATTTTCATGCGCAACGATCCACGCGCCATCCAGCGGCATCTAAAAATAGAAATGCCCTGACGGTAGTTACTTTTATGAACAGTCAAGGCAGTGCATCTGTAATCTACTTTAGCGATAAAAAGCTCCCGCCGTTGGCTACAGATGATTCAGATCATTATTTGCACATTACCATCTTATTAACAATGATCAAAGCAAGCCTGTATCAACGTCGGGGGCCTTTTATGGTCATAGAGAAAGCAGGAAAGCGCTATCCCGACAGTTCGTTTAAGGTAACTACAGTCCGGGAATTGCAGATTATCATCTAATTAACGATGCCACAAGCGCCCACATGCGAAACAAAATGGAGGTCACCTAATTAATGACGCCCCCATTTTGTTTCAAATGCTGCCACTCATTGCATCATTAATTAGACAGTAATGTGTCATCCTGACTGTAGATGGGTTAGCAACAGAGGAGCATACAAGCATGTATGCATGTGTTCATGTAACCGGTAATCAAGTGAGACAGAGAGGTGACAGGGTGTCCACACTTCCTTGGCCATGAGGTTTTTTTAGAAGCGGATATCATTGACATGACTGGGCACAAAGATCTCAACACCTCTGGTGCAGGCATCATTAACTGCCAGAGATGTGTCACACACAGGCCGTCTCATTGCGATGACGCGACACAAACCTGGAGGCTGGTAATCACCACTTTCTCCACCCAGAACCAAACGCCCAGTATCCCTCTCAGCGGGAGAGAATAGGCGCTATTATTAGCCTCCACCTGTCCATTGCGTAAGCGTAATCCTATTTTTTACCCTCAAGCCTCGCACTCGCCCACGTAATTACCCAAGCCTCCTGCTTTAGCAGGGATGCTAACTGGAGTAAGCTAAGGGGCCACAAGAGTTATGGTGTTATTTGGGGAAGGGTGGTGCTAGGACATTGGGTGGTGGTGGAGACAAAGGGGTGATATGATAGGTTGAGTCAAGCGTTTGGGTTGAAGTAATTCAGCGCATGGGCACTGGGTTTGAAATAAGGCTACAAAGAACCATGAGATGGAAGATAGAACAGGAGAAGCAAAACTCCACAGTCCTAACCCCACCCCACATGAACACCCTCTACCCCACCCACCAGAGTTGCATGTCCAGGGTTCAGAATGCAAAAACATCTGCAATGTGCTTCTTTGACTTCTGAACCCAGCTAGATCTCATTGTAAGCCCAACCTTAAGGCCGAAGAACTTTCTAGCTATCTGCGAATCATGGAAGATGGAACAAACCACTGTGGAGGGCCTTCACATCCTGAACCTGGATTTTTCCATGCCAACCAATTAAGAGAGCTAGTGGATGAGTGGAGGGAGATATGGGTTATTTATATGTGCAGCCCAGCAGGAGGGAGGGACATTTCATAGAATGCATTATTTAGCCTAAATGTAGCAAAAGACAAACTGAGGAGTAGTTGGCTTTCTTATTTTTCCTATTCTTGGGTCAATTATTGTGTGCTTTATGGTTTATATGGAAGTTTCCAATACGAATCTTGGATTCTTGTTATTCTGCCGAAGGTTGACGCAAGTTAACTGCAAATTTACTGTCCAACATAACTCCGATGGATAGGCTAAATCCGTCTTACATCGTATTCCTGCAGAAGAGAGCTTCTACCCAATGAATTTAGCCTGATTCAATTTAAACAAATGCAATATAACGTAATGAATTGGCTCCCTTGCTTTCCAAATCAACCCTAGGAACCAATTTGCCGAAGTAGAACCCTGAGAGGCTTTGATTCTGCTTACACTGCGGCCTCTGTCAGCATTTCCCTAAACGCTATTTCACCACAAGAAGGCCACAGATCTTGCAGCGGAATCCACCTGAGAGAAATAAATGAGTCACAAGTGAAGACAAGCAGGTGACAAAGTCTCGAGGGAGCTTTTGAACCCCTGAAGTGACCTTCAAAACTCTGGACACACTAAAATGTATCCAGCTAATGAGCCATTCACTAGTCATCCATTTTCCAACTGCAGTTGAAAAGAAATACCACATCCGATATACTCGGATTTAGAAATTGCACACTGTGGTTGAACAGTATCTATTTTATTTTTCCTGTTCTGGAAATGGTTGGACAAGGAACATTTTAAAACATTTCAAGATGAAAATGTAGGTGAGAAATTCATGGGGCTAACTGTTTGCAGCTATCCAACCATAGTCCACACTAGAAAAAAATGTAATAATTGAATTCATTGACTTTAAAAAATTAAGAATAGTTGCTGGCCTCTGTATTATTAAGCTTATGAAACTTCAGCTGATAAAGCACTTGCACTTAGTAAGTTGAGGTCACATACTTAATATAACTGCTTGCAACCAGCAGCTATAATTTCTGAGTGGAAATTCAATTACTCCTTTTCCTTTTTGGATACCAGGTGCAAACAGTCAGCAAATCAAGCTTTGACCTTTCTTAATGTTCCATTTTCCAACCAAGAAGACATGCATGAAAAGAAGACAAACCCTGTGAGGTACCCCTCAATGCTTCCATTTACTGAAGTAAGCACACACAAAATATCAATCCTGAATATCATCATCAGCTCCTCTACACACAACTCACTGAGGACCAGAAGATGGAAGACATTGCATGCTTACAGTGTAATGAAAGTAAATATAAAAGGGTATCGTATTGACTCTATGTATTTAGTTTTCCGCCTCTTTACATTAGAACTTTGCAATATCTAAAACTCAAGCTCCAACTATGACCATGTAAGATGTATGTATGTTTTTATCTGGACTACAACAATGGAGCCAGCCCTACAAACATGAATGTCCGTGGCTCACTAACTGACAGTGAAACTGAGTGATGGAGTTAGCTCAGTGTTAACACAAAATGGGGATTCCAATGAAGGCGCCAACAAAAATTAGCAGCACAACTGCAATAGTATTAGCTGTCCAGCTATTTACACTGCCTGTCCAAAAAAAAAAAGGGTCACCATTTGGATATGAATAAATGACAATCATTATGGCGGCGATTAATAAGTTTAATAAGTTTTAACCCTGACTGATGAAGCATGCAGCTTCTCATTTCTTAAAAAATCATATCAGAAAAGATGTTTGAATTTCAGATGGGGCAAATTACTACCGTGCACCTTGTTGGCAAGATCTCAAGCCAAAATGAATGCGAAACATTGAAAAATAAATGATCTGACATTGCGTACGGTTGTAAAAACAAAGACACAACAAATTAGCACCATAATCAAAGCTGCAGGAGTTCCAACTAAATATCTGAGTGTGCAACTTTTTTTGGCCCGGCAGTGTACTTGGTTTTGACCCAGTGTTGCAGTGTCTGCTTTGGTAACATAGCTTCACCAGAAGAAAACCAATAGAACAGGAAAGAGAGGTGAACTGCAGTGTTCGATGGCCACAAAGAAATGACTTGGGATGAGCCGGTGATGCGAAACAGGCTGCCAAACAGCCAGGCAGCCAGTCAGAACTAGGCCAAAGGTTTTGGGAAAACATGCACCAATCACAGAGGTGAAAAATACCAGTTATTCTCTACGCTGTCACACGCCTTGACGCGGCCCAAACTGCAGCTCATTAGTGAGAGCTGTCAGCTCTCGAGCCCACAATGCAAAAAAAATCACTCCGGTCCTGTCCATCTGTTCCGTTAGCAACAGCCAGCAAGTTTACATTCAACTACGCGTACATCAGCCAATTATAGCCAGACACGGTTCTGTAATTTCCACATTTAAGGACTCAGATTTGTTAAACAGGGATAAAATTAAATCATTTGCAACTCCCCACTTAATGTCATTCTGTAGCATTTCAGAGACAGTAATGGACTGCAGAACATTTCTAATTCTGTTTGAGTTAGCCCCGCTTAAGAGGAGAAATTTAGGCATTCATGCACAATTAAGGCGCAGATGTGGAAATCAATAACCTTTCAGAGTTCACTGAAGCGGATGCACAAATTTCAGATTCCAAGAAATAAATTGCATTGTGTCATGGCAAGGACAATAACATTTTACTATGTTCAGCTTGATTACTTACACGCAAACTAATTCTGGAGGCAGCCAAAGCTAGAAAATCAAAAAATCATCTTAGTCGTAATGTAGCTCAGTGCTCCTCCATCCTATTCCTGGAAATCTACCAAAGTAGTTATACACTCCAAACCTAATCCAGAACATAACATTCAGATCATATAGACCACTGGCTGTTGAATGAGGTCCATTTTGTTAGAATCGGAGTGAAAACCAAGAGCAGAGTTTCCCAACCTTGCTCCTACAGTACCCCGGCCCAGCACATCTTAGATGTCTCCCTATGGCACCCACTTCAGCTGATCAGGGGTGCATTTCCCGAAATCACAGATGCTAACTTATATGGTTGAACCCATTGACTGTGAATGGACGAACTATGTCAGTTGCTAAGTTAGCAACTACGCTTTTGGGAAACGCACCCCAGCTCAGTAGTGCAGTACTTCATGACCTGAGCTAGGCTGATCAGGAACTTGGAAGACATCTAAAATGTGCAAGTCAGGGGTACACCAAGTTATACATGGTACAACTCTGTTCACCCGGGCTCACGAGAGTTGTACTTACGGTCATAAGCTAACTTTGAGATTTTTAGCGAACCAAAATGGTTCGCACTCTGGTGTCGTCAAATAAAATAATCAAAAAAAAAATTAGTGAAATAAATACCTTATATATTCTTCTTGATTCTGGTATGTTTTAAACATTCGATAAGGTGCTGATACCGAAAAATGTGTTGTTTAAAATCACAGTAGGTGACTTTCACTTTGTATAGCGAATTCCTGAGAGCAGAAATGTTGATTGACCGCTGAAAACTAGGTAATCTGATACGGCGATGACAGAGCAGTAAAATGGTACAACTAGACAGATATAAGTACATTTATTATGGGGCAGCAATCGTTTTGCACCATGCTGTGTTTATTTCAACTGCAAACATAAATCTCAAAGTTTGCCTATGGCCTCAAGCCCAACTCGAGTGAGGAAAGCGAACCACATGGGCCACATCTGACTAGGGTACACCATGTTGGATAACACTGACCTAGAGGACATGAGACCTCCAAGAGCGATGGGTGTCCTGGAGATAGCTTAATCCCAGAACATAATCCATCCATGGTCAAACCTGCTTATATTCTAGTCTGAATTGGGGATGGGGGCTGGCTCCTGACTTTGCACCCTGTGGGCAAGAGGCGGGAGTCGACTCAGGACAGTTTACCGATCCGTCGCAGTTGATCCAAGAATGTCAACTCATCTGTAAATATAGAGCCGAATTATGAGGTAAGCCAAACCTAGAGATTAATCTCCAGGGGTGAGTTGGAGTGCAATTAAAACTACTCTGAGCCAAATTTGGATTTTGCCAGGACATCAGCATGCGCCTCTGCTTCTATTTATCTGCTATTTGGCACGCAAATGGCACTCAATCTCTGGTTTACTCATCTGCATTTCTGAGCCACAGGAAGTATCCAGTGTAAATATATGTACTTTTAATTGTTAGAAGGCCAGTAAATTAGCCCCTGTGGTTTATTTAGGAGGCAAACCTCCCATTGCAGATGCAGGACTTCAGGTCGTGGGCATCAGTTTTGGTGAAAATGAGGTAGCTGAGTGGCATGCTATTCCTGTCTGCTACTTCTCCTACGACTTCCTTGACAGAACAGTGGGAAGGCAATTTGCAACATCCAGTATGGAAAGAGGAACAGAAACTCAAAAAGTAAGGGCATAAACTTGGAAAATGCTGCTTTTAGGAACAGCATTTCAGCAGAACCGATAGATAGACAGTGGAATACGAAAGTGTTCAATGGTGTAAGATCGCATAAAAATGGCTGAAATTCCTACAAGGTTTGTAAACAGAATTTTGATGTGAATACCCACAAATTAAAGCAGGCTGTCTCTACATTACCCTCAGATTCGCTGACAGTGTCTACATAAGCGTTGTATTCATAGTCTTCAGGTCTGCTGTATTGGGCTTCACAGCTAAAATGCAGCCATTTTTCCACAGAGTGGTTATACTGCACTGTAACAGTTCTGTCAATCTCAATACTCCCATGTAGCCAGAAGATACAAGGCAGTATTTTGTGGGGAGGACACTGCACTCCTTCAGAAAAACTAGCAGCTGGCACCTCAAATTTATCATTTCACGGGTAGGACAGAAACCTGCCGTCCAGTACACATCAATACGGAATTTCAGTCCTCATTCAAATCCTTGGCATTATTATTACAACAATATTACAGGGTAGTAATGAGAAAAACAATTCTCCACTTCTTTCAGTAACATTTTCAAATACTAATGTCACAGCTGTGCTTCAGTTTTGGATCGTATGGTGTTCCAACGCATGAAACCCATCTCAGATTGGAAGATTAAGACAAACCCACATAAGTCACTCTCAACTGAAGCGACGGAATGACGCCACAAGAATCACTGTATTCATAACCATAAGGCCGACTAAAGTAACAACTCCATGGGTGCCCATCATATTCAAAAAATGGAATACAGACCAAAATGAGCCAAAACATTATGAACACTCAGAGATGAAGCTAATAATTATGATTATCTCACAAGAGTGGCACATCAAGGTCTGCAAACAGATCTTAGGCTTCAGTGAAAAGTCGCCTTTCATGGTGGATGCGGGAGAAATGGGTCTTAAGCTAATTTGACAATGACCAAATAACTGGTTCACTGCATCTCAGGAGTGGCAAGGTCGTGGGCTGCTCCCAAACGGCTATGGCAAGTACGTATTAACAGTGGCCCAACAAACAAACCACATACCACCAACAGGGTGCTGAGCGCTCAAGACTTGTTGATGCGTGAGGGCAACGAAGGTTGTTCCGCCTGGTCCACACCGACAGAAGGGCTACTGTGGCACAGGTTGCAGAAAATTTTAATGATGGATACAGGAGGAATCCATCACACATAATGCGTCTCACCCTGCTGCGTATGGTGCTTTGTATTCACAGACGGTCTCAGAAATGCCCATTCTAACCCCAGCAAACCATCAGAGGCACCTAAAACGGGTACGAAACATTGGAACTGGACCTTGGAGTAATGGAGGAATATTACCAGGTCCTATAAGTCTAGTTCTCTCTTACATTACATACATCCTCTGGGTATGTCTGTGACATTTAGCTGGGGAAGAGGTGGCACCAGGATGCTCGCTGGGAGGAAGACAAGCTGGTGGAGGGTGTGTGATGTTCTGGGAAATGTTCTGCTGGGAAACCATGGGTTTGGGCATTCATGCGGACGTAAGCTAAATTTTATGGAGCAGTTATGGCCAGTAGGAAGGTGGGGATACATTCTCTAAGGTGTCAGTACCTGCCTAGATACTGTTCTCATTCAATGTACACAGTTTTTCCAGTTATATGTCCTCATCTTTCATCCTTCGCAATAAAAGGACAGTTGAATTGGTCTCAGAGTTCAGTTTCCCAAAGTAAGGTTTACTGAAACAATCAAGATGTACAGTTATGTTGTTGGCAGTTAATGTAATGAGATACTCTCACACTGGGAATGATAATTTACTAATGAAATGGACAATGCTTGTGTTAGTTTCCTTGGTGTAGACGCAATGTAGAAAATATAAGAAAACATGCCCATCTCAATTTTCCATACCTAATGAGCGCAGGACGGTCAGGTGTAGCCTATCAAACTTACATAACTCACGTGAATACAAAATGCATTAATTATTGCAGTTGAAAAAAACTATGGCAGTTAAGTCAGACACACAATGTACATATACTTATAGGTGGGTCATACATACACAGTTTGCACACTTACAGTGACCTGAGGCATATAAAAATTCACATGCTCTTATAGGTGAGTGATGTAGACACAATGTGCACACTCTAATTGGCGAGTCATGTATACATTGCACAAAATCTTACAGATCAGTCATGCATACACAATGTACGCACTCTTGTTGGTGAGTCATGTTTGTAATAGGCGGTATAATGACTAGTCAGTGGAGTATGAACTTTGTTTAAACTCGCAAAAAAAAAGTGTACTCCGCAGCTGCATATTTTAAGAACACAATTCCTGAAACTGTCACGCACTTCCACTTGATATCACTCTCCTAGTAAATTTTTTGTTCTTTTTTCCCGCACACCATTTGGAAGTTCTCCCCCAAATGAAGAGCTCTCGTCGAACAGATAGTTGAATTAAAGCTATTAAGCTGGTTTTTGCCAAGATGAGGGCATGTACAAGGTTTTATGGCAACTGCAGCCATGAAGCAGATCAAACTGCTTGCTCAACCATAGAAAAAACAAAGTGGCTAACAGAATGTCCATCCCAAGGGTGTAATGATGTTATACTCCCGAAATCAGGTCACGTTTTACTGTGTACTTTTCTATTTTTCCCCCAATGAACGCTTGAGTCCACAAAGAGACAGAAGATATTGAAAAGCTGCCCCCTACTTTTCTTTAATGATTAAAGCAAAAAGCTCTATTCGCTATAGTTGCCCATTAGTTTGTTTTGCGTTATGTGGTAAATACAATGATTATATGCCCACAAGATAAAAGCAATGGGGCAAAAATCCATGCATTAAGTGCCTGAATGTCCATGTAAATATTACTTATGTCCTTACTACAAATAAATACTACTGTGCGTGGTGGACTCCGTGTTTCATAATTTTGAGGTAAACCCAAATGCAAAAAAGGGGACTTTGGGTCACTTAGCAGGAGGATCTCATGAACACAAGCACTGAATGATTTCAGTCTTCAAGCTATCATAGATCTCAATGCGCTAAACTGGTGCCTGAGGGTCAAGTCAAGGAAAATCTTTGGTCAAGTGTCACTGTTCCAACAAACACCAGCAAAAGCCAGCAGTCACAGGCACAGAAAGTGGGGTGCTCTGGGTTTTGCAGCACCCCCTGCAAGTCACTTGATGAAAGGCGTCTGTGATCTGATCATAAATCACTGAACAGTCTGTGAGCTAACAGTATCTTGTAGTGTCTCCGTTGATGTTACTTTACATTTGAATGAATGTTAAGAGCTTTGTCAACACTTCAAAAAAAACTGAACACGTAGATCTGCAGACTGTTGACAGGTACTGCTGGCAGAAGTACAAATCATGTGCACCTTGCTTGATGGCTTCACAAAATAATGACCAGGGGCCTCATTTATAAAAATGTGAGTGGATTTCATAATTACATAATTGTGTATCGTCAAAAGAAGAAAATGGCATGAAATACCCTAATTTGTAGAACTGTGGATAAAATAAGCTGCATGTAGTTTTCATTTAATCAAGATCAACTTGGAGTTTAGCATATGTGCATAACTGTATTAATTTTGCATGTTTTTCACTGTCACGTTGATTTTTATAATCCCAGAATATGCAAAGAGCGTAGCATACGGATATTTTCTGCGCATACTCACCATTCATAAATGAGGCCCCAGAATCACATAGACTTGTCTTATCAGCGCATTGGGCTGTTCAGAGATTTGTTCCAGTAGCTAGCTAGCTACATTCAGAGAGGAATGTGCTCCATTGCTCTGTCACATTAACGGTAAATGTAGTCCTGTTCTGTAAATCTCACGTTTTGTCAAGTCTAGAGGCTGGCAATTATGCAGTAGAAAGTTGATTTTATACAGAAAAGATTTCAATAGTGACGGACACTACACCGGTTTTGTCTTTAACTAGTAATGCGGCAGGGTAGCCTAATGATAGGTTGCTTGACTAATAACTAGAAAGTTGCTGGTTCAAAACTCAGGTTGAGCTTAAATGAGATGAAACTGGGAATGCCTCTGCTGTTGGACCCCTGTGCTAGGCCCTTAACCTTGAAATTACTTCCATTATTTGTCTCTATCTCTCCTCAAGTCTGGTATTTCTACTAGAGTGTTCTAGACAAAGAAAAACATGTTCTTGAAGCATTTCTTTTTTCTTGCCGAAAGTAGGCCGATGATGCAGGCTAAATACCATGTGTATTATTTTAGTTGGCTGCATTATCTATTTAATGTATCATCTTCCATTCGCAATCCAGTCGACAACAGAACCAAATTATGCTGTGTGTTGCAGATAGCTGGCTGTGATCCCAATAGACTATAAAGATGAAGGCCTGCACACAATTTTTGGAATTCTGAATAGGAGTGCACATGCGTGTACACATGCTCGCAACAGCACCCCCTGTGAAAAATACAGTCCCGCACCTCTGTCAACATTCTAATGTTAGCTGTAGGGTTTAGAATGTTGGGTACAATACTCAGGCTCACACTGCCACAAGAAACTCTTTAATGGTTTAAATGGTTTTGTTGAATACTCAGTTCTGATTGGCCAATTGAGGCATTCTACGGTATGCTAGTTTTGAAGAGCAGGCCGATGCTATAAAGAACTGATCGTAGCTATGGGCGTGACGCAGTTCCAACTACGGAATCTAATGGACTATTTTTTTTTTTTTTTTGCAGAAAAAAATCTATTTTATTTTATAAATTTAATCAATTTTAAATACATAAAATCATTTTTAAATCAATATTTTGTGTCAAATTACTGATTTATTTAATAAGCAGCCCTGTAATAAGCAGGAAAATGTACAGCAAGTCGGACATTACTGCTGAATAAACCCCTTCAAATCATTCAAGACCCCAATACGATGCATCGCTCTGTCAGGGCTCATTTCACAATAATGACTGTACATTTTCCCTTAGATAACACACTGAACAAACAACTTCCAACAATGTTGGATACTGGCATTTGCTGGTGACTGCTGGACCAGAGTGACTTCACTTTTACAGTAACTCATGCTTTCAGAATCAGGTTAGTAGAGTAGTTTGTTTTGGTAACATGGCCAGCAACTCCAAAGTTATTAGTATATTTCCCGGGGCGGATTCTTGGATTTTTATCTTTGACCTGCCTTGGTATCTTATTAGCCTGGTCATAAATAAATCCCATAGAATCATACCCATTTACAGTGAATATTTTGGTATACAAATTATTTGCATGCGAAAATAATGAGCACATCAAACAAAGTACGATAAAGATCTCAAAATACACAACACATAATAACCTGGTTCTGTCATTTTTTTTTTGCTGCAAAACCAGACTCAGTTCTGTAGAAAATTGCGGAAATCAAACACTTTGGTGCCTTTGAAATTCTTCTTCCTAGCCATGTCTTATTGCGGAGACAGGAAGTTCAGTTAGATTCTTGGGACCAATTGGGTTTCAGGCCTTCAGATCCATATTTCACTTTCAACCAACATTTTTTCACAATGTAGAAAACAATCTTGAGAACTTGCCCCACAACTTAAGAAATATATCTGAAATGGACCAGCATACTGCCAAATACACTCCTTCGAAGGCGTCCAAGTGTTCCACACCTGAAAGTCAAATAAGACTGGACTCAATTTTCCATGAAGACCCTGACCTAGCCATAGTTCAGGCCAGGTTCTGGCCAACATCTTACAGGATAAGGGATCTGTCTTAGAAGCCAAAAACCCCTACACCACTGAGTGCTTCACGATCAGATGTCAATACGCCCTACCTCTGAGAAAATAAAAGTATTGCTTTCCCATCAACAACACAGTACTCTACGGGGTGATTACAATTCTCCTTTCTCATAGACCAAAATTATTATTGTTACCGCAGCCAACAACAGCTTCCTTCATTCCAGTCGAATTCCAATGCCGAATGACCTCAACGAAAAAAAAAATAAATTATACTTTTGATCCGAAATTGACACATGTAAACAACGGTTCCAGGGCACAAAGCTGCAAATTACATCCAAATCCAGCAGGGGTGCCAACTTGGCTCGTGATGGTCCAAGGTGGATTTTTGACACATTTTTTTGACACACATAGCTGGTCTAGTGGTCAAAGCTGGTGTCTTACTCGGCAAAACAGGTTAATCAGATTTAGCGAGTTGACCAGCCTCAGGTATTGAAACCACAACGCAAACCAGCGTGCCCTCCATCTGCTGGTTTTAGCTAGAATTTTCAGCAGGGCGCAATGGGGTCGATACACAGGTAAAAAATCAGACCATCCGAAAGTGCACAATCATCTGCGCTCATATTCATTTCGCATTGTCCCTCTCCCTGACAACAGTACGACCTGCGTTAGTGGATGGTAAGGCAGCTATTAAAACGCGCACAGGTGATCAGGTCATGTTGTTTGTCAATGCTTTCGGATGCCCGAGCTTTCAATGGCTTCCCTCGGGTTGGCAGTGTAACGGTACCCAGTCGATCCTGGCTTTCCATATCATATAAGGCAACGGCGCAGCGATAACAACGGCCGCAGCAAGGTCGTGTAATATTCTGATACGTCATGACACAACGTAGCACTGCCGGTGAAGATAACGGACAACGGCCACTGCTGCAAAATATGCACAGAGATAACAAGATGATATTGTCAAAACGCCAACTATAAGCCGCGGAAATAAGGCGTATGACAATGAGAGACAGCCCACGAAGCTGCAATGCTATTCATCGACACATTACAATGTCATTTTGCAGAAATGACATTTAACTGGAAATAGTATAATATAAAGCAATACTTGCCTGTTCCCCGAGGTCGATGGCTATGTTGGTTATAGCCAACGGAACCAAAAAGCGGATCAGAGGCCAGTAATGCGTGAGCGCAGGGAATTTCACCATAATAACGACGGGATGACAGCGCTGAGAACATCTGCTGCGCGGAACCGCTGAGGGAGAAAAGGAGAATAGCGACTAACGGTACCGCTGGTGTTCTCGGTGTTTTCTAGCAGAAATCCAAAAAGATACGGTCCGTCCCTGCCCTCCTACACAACAACAGCATCAAAAACAATGATCTACCGCAGGGAAAAAGAGGAGGGCAACCAGAAACTTCTGCTGAAAGCCTCTCCATTGTTCGTCCATCGGTAGAGAGAAAAATAAATACATAAAATCTGACTGGCAACAATGCATTTAAGGGGCAAGGTCCCTCTGTCGAAAAATAGGTTCAACGGGCGACACTATTGCGGGATCGGCGGGTTCAGCCCGTTCTCCTTGCTATTTTGTTGTAGACGGCCCCATGGTTTGCATGCAGCCGTACTTTCATCAGCATCGCCCCGCTGAACAGCACGTGGGGGTCGGCACATCAAAACCACTCCTCTTCCTGACGTCATCGGTAGCTAGTGCCCAGGCACGGTATCGGGCGAATGAGAAAAATAAAAACCAAATAACAGCTAGCCTTAACAGACATTGGTAGGAACAACAGCGAACGTAATATAATGCTGGCAATAAACTGCTTGTCAGCCTCTCCGATTTCCCCTGTGAAAATGTCTTCCTTTTTCGAATATAGTAAGCAATGCTGCTTAAGTTCACCGCTTCAGTTGCAGCCTGTCTCCTGCTTTCGGTCTAACCCCGGCCATTCGATTGACTTGAAATCTTCTCACATGTCTTGGAATGACAGCTAGGTTTCCTGAGCTGTTCTTATTTTACATCTTTGACAGCTCGAACGCCAGTATGCTTTACAGAGGGTCACTTGAACAACGAGGGCCTGTTTATGCTCACCATCCCACTATGTATTCAGGCGCTTATATTGAGGATCAACAAGATATAAATATTGCATTGACAACAGCTGGTCAAACAGTGGCAATGTACGCATGACATTCAGGTTACATTTTCCAAATACAGTCAGCTTAACGTCCATTTTGCGTGTTTATTTCTATATCCAGCCTCTTTGATGCGTGTGCGGGTTAGTTTTCTTTACTGGAGAACCTTATATTGCTGGCACATGTTAAGAACTGTAATTGAACTCATAATACTGCCCACATTATTTTATGCAATCTCAAAAATGTGCTCCCCACACACAATATGTGGCCAGCTCTCAACTGAAAACTCTTGTCAAACCAATATCTATCAATAAACAGCTTAATTCACGATAAGCCTCACTTTCAAAATTCCACAGGTGCTTCTTGTAAATTTACTGGGGAGGGAGTGTATAAAGCCTCATGCCATGAATCACCATAGAACTTTATTTGTATAGTTTATTGCTGCATTCTGGTCCCTGTTTCCATTAGTCATGAAACAATCTGAATATTGATGTCTGATATTCCCTCTAAGCCTTGAGGGATGAGGAGAGTATTAGGATCTGAAATAAAGCAGAAAGAAGAATGCTGGCTGTGTAACCCAGAATAAACAGAAAAGAGTAAAAGAAGCAGATCAAAGGTTGAATTTGGAGGTTGGCGAACCTCTTCAGTTTATTTAGTGTAATAAGTCAAAAATGCTTCCTATGTACAGGGAAAAGAAACTCTCCAGCTGACTTCGCATTTAGAATTTCATGTACTGAAACTGAAAAAGTCTCAGTCCTTCGTTTCCATAGACCTTTTCTGGAGTACAGCGCTGTGTAAACCTGTCAAAGTGCAGGCTAACTCTGCTCAGGATTTCACAATGGACATGGCTGCTCTTCAAGCAGAAACACAGCTAAATCAAGGCCTTACACTTGGCCATGTGATTCAAAACAGCAATTTTGGGCAGGTTCAACCATAGCACATTTATTGCATAACTTCAGATAGTGTTGACAAAATTAGTACTTGGGGTTCTGGCTCAGCCGAAAGTTCAGTTTCACAGTTTATTAAATGTAGGCTTAGGGTCAAACAGTCTGGTTTAACACACAAGAGGACTGCAATACCAAGACAGTGGGCAGAATCAGCATCGATAAACAGGCAGTCGTCCAATCACCAGGCGAGCAGAATGCAGTACAAGGGAGAGGTCAAGATCATAAGTCACATTATACTGCAAAAAGAGAAAGATAAAAATACTAGGTGAGATGAATTTACATATTTTAAGACTTTAGAAACTTATTTCTATCACTATATTTCTTAGTAAGTGTTGGGTTTTACGAAATGAACCAATCGCGAGAACCAGTAGAATGCAAAAGGAGGCTTTATTTCTGAAGGGGAAACTCCCCAACAGATCTGGCAACAGTACAATGTCCGCAATCCAAAAATCAGAATTCAATGGGCGAAATCCAGAGTCATACACAGGGCACCAATCACAAAACCGTTGTCTGACAAAAAGTGGTCAAAAAAGAAGAATTCAGCAAAAGTACAGGGAATAGGCAAAACTCGGTGTCTAGGGCGATCCAGTCAGAAAGATAAATCACAATGAATCAAGGCGAAAACAAACGTGGCACAAGGAAGAACGATGTGACAAGAAAGTGAACCAAACAGACATGTTATATACACATCTGGGAGAACACATGATCAGGGAGAACAGGTGTAATCAATGGTAACAATAATCAGGGAGGGACACAGGAGGAATAAACTAATCACATGAATTTGGCTGTAGCCAAAAAACAGACAGGGATCACAAGACAAACCTATGAACAGAACAACAGCTCCGGTCAAGGAGTACTAAAGTGTATAGATTAGAGAAAGGAAAGCACAAAGTATTTGTGGAGAACCACAGAAAATCGCAGCAGAGATAATTAGGGAAAGGCAAGGAGGCGGAGACTGGAATAGGGCGAATGCTGAGAGAGCGTTAGTCAATTAGTAAGTGCAGCTATACAATCCCGAGTGCATGTTAGTAAGTTAGTCCAAATATACAGGGTTAGTGTTGGTTAGTAATTAGCAAAAACAATAAACTGTTAGTATGTGTTAGTAAGATAGTAAAGAGAGAGGAAGGAAGAACAAGCGATATGAAAGATTGAAACCCAGAAACCAATAAATCACCTGAATGAGTGGCACACTACACAAGGGAACGTGAGCAAAGATACACACATGACAAGACAGGGGAGACAAAGTGCAAAGCATGGAAACATGGCATGGGAGATGAACATGGTAATGAAAACAAAACATGGCATGGAGACTTAATAATAAAGCATGAATCTAATTACCAATACACAATCCTAGAATGGTCAGACATAAGCAATGGTCAAGAATGCGCAGGTCAGTCAAAACATGGCACTAGGCCAGGCACAGAACTAAACATGGGCATGGAAAAAAACATGGAACATGGCATGGCAGAAACGGAATCACAACAGTAAGACAAACATTTGTCCTGATTTGAGATAATTTTGGACTAACTAGCCAATGGAATAAGAAATTTTCACTTGTCAAGCATGTAATAACTTAAAATTTTACTTGTCAAGCAAATAGTAACTTAAAATAAGTTACTATTTGCTTGACAAGTGAAATTTTCTTATTCCATTGGAAAGTTAGTCAAAATTACCTCAAATCAGGACAAATTTTTTGTCTTACTTAGAAAAATTGTGAGAGAAATAAGTGTTTTAAGTCTTAAAATAAGTAAATTCATCTCACCTGGTATTTTTTATCTTTCACTTTTTGCAGTGTACAAGCAATAACCCGTAACCAACACCAATCAAAACGCTGAGGGCGGTTCGAGCCCTGGTCGTACCAACCGGCAGTGGTTGGCAGCTTTTTCAGCGTAGCGCACAATTGGCCATCGAGCTACAGGGTTTCAAATTGGGAAGGGACTGCCGGGTAAGGGAAATAAATTTAAAAAAAGCTTTGTTCGTTGCTCAAGCGCCTCCTGTTGGCCAGATGGGCGCTCGTCAGGAAGAATCTAAGTCTGTTCATGTCCGGCTATCCTCTGCCCTCGTTCTGAACTTGCAAAGATTCAACCAATGAGTGTATAAGAAGTAGTGGCTGACGGGCACGTGCTTCGGAGGAGAGCCATGAACTGTCCTCACTATCCTGAGTTGGCAGCAAGGGGTCACAAACGAGCAAGCTTTGTACATAGTTCTCAAATTGGGCATTCCAGATTCGGGTGAGATTGGAGATGCCAAATAAAAAAAAAAAATGTAGAGGGCAATCCAAACTTCCCTTTATCATTTATATGACTGCTTCCTCACTAAGGTTACGGAGAAGCTAATGCCAGCTGACTATGGGCAAAAGGCAGGACATACCCCGGTGAGCTTGCCAATCCATCACAGAGCATACACCACTGAGCCACACATGCACATCTATGGGCAATATGGAGTCTCTAATTAGCTTGACAGGCACGTTGGATTGAGAAAACCAGAGTAGTCAAAGGAAACCTGTGCAAACACGGGAGATCGTGCAAACTCTACACAGAGAGGAGTGGGGAGAGTGAGCAGATAGCAGGAACAAATCGAAGACATATATAGCAAGGCAATAAATGAGACAATGACATCAAACAGGGAAATCATACAAAACTTGCTGAAATTCCTCCCAGTACAACAAAGCTATCAACCAAAGCATGTTTTTGACCTTTTGTGCGACCTTGACCTTGACCTTCGATGCAGAATCTTAAGAAAGTATAGGTTTGTGCCGAGTAACAAATACTAACATGTCTCCAAGTTTTGTAAAGATTGGTGCAGGACAAATGGCAATAGGGTGAGTAACTAACAAACTTACAGACATATCTCTAATGAAATTTTGGCAAGTAATGAGTAAAAACTCAAAATATACAAATCACAGAACTCTGACATTTCCTGCCATCAGATGCAGAGATTATCGAAATTATTTACCCTTGAAATACTTTTGTAAAACATAATTAGGGAAAACAAATTTTGCACTAAAATTGGTTGAAAAGTGGTGATTAAGAGGACTTTTGTCAAAATGTGGCACCCCTCATGAATATATCCCATAGTTATTTCTTAGTAATACTATAGTATAATGTGATAGCTATAGTATTACTATAGTTTCCATTATATAACTAGAGTATTACTATCACCATCACATTATAACTATGGTAACTATGGTATAGCATGATATTACTATAGGCCACACAACTGTATTGCTGTAGTTTGAATAACTATAGCATCACTACCGTAATACTACACTATGGTGACAAAAATGCCATCAATTTTGTACTATAGGATAGCTAACTTGGAACAACAGTAATTTTTCAGGAGTTTCATAGCCTGATTCATTGAATTTTTAGGCATGTGTGGTAAACAGGCAGGGATTCTTTGAATAGGGATTCTTGATCTATTTGAATAGATTATTGGTGGTTTGTGAAGATTACTTTGAAAAATGAAGACCAGTAAAACATGCAGCACTTAGGCTTGAAAAAGACAAACTATAATCAAAACATGGTTAAGCGGACAATAAAGAGTAAAGCTTAAATTTGCACAAATTTAATCATATGTATTCAAACATATGATGCGAAAACATAGAGCATATAACTCTCTTCTACTGGGACCATTATCTTTTATAACTACCTTTGTCTTTTAAAAGTAAATGTCAAATCTCAAAACCATTAAATATTGGAGATATATTTATCTGCTTGTATTTTTCATGGCTTGAAATATAATACTTGATAATTATGTTGATTATTTGTTCTAAAACGTCTAGGGGCCCCCACTTATTGCTTGGCTAACCCATAATTTCACAGAACAGAAGATGTACATGCATCTAATTGCCACACACCTGTAATTGTATCCCTTAATTTCCAATGAATCCAATGACGCCTGAAATCCATACCCCTCTGAATTTCTTTCAGATGTGCACCGCCATCTTGTGGTATCCTGAGGAAGCGGCGGCTGTTTAGACTGGCCAAAATTCCGCTGTATTGAAAACTTACATCGGATGAATTAAATTGGCTAAATCAGTTGGCTGAGTTTGTGGCCAGAGGAAATATATTGTGGAACTATCACATACTGCAACTCCTGACTAGTATATATCCAACATTTGATTACCAAGCCTACAGTTTTACAGTTCTACACAACGCTAAATAAAATGAAAATCCGACAGTATTTTGCAATCTGAAACTCAAACTAGCAAGCTAAAACCTGGACGAGGGACAGTCCGTCACAAATCTGCTATTCTTCGGGATCATTTTCATCCTCACTTTAGATCAGACGTATTAGATTTTAGTAAGCAGTATAGTATTCATTTTAAATTACCTGAATGCCATGCAATGTACATAAAGAGTACATCAAACAGAGCTGTCCTAATCTTACCCAATCTCTAAAACTGGCTGAAAAGCAAAAATTTAGTGTGTGTGAGTGTGTGTGTGTACGAGGTTTTATGTGAGAACGAACTCTTGAGAAACCACAGATGTTAGAATATTTGGGACTTTGAGGACATTTTAGTCAATACAATGTCCTCACAAGTATAGCTTTTCAAATATGCGATTGTGTGCGTGTGTGTGTGTGTGTGTGTGGATGAGTGTGTGTGTGTGTGTGTGCATGTGTGTGTGGATGAGTGTGTGTGTGTGTCTGTGTGTGTGTGTGTGTGTGTGTGCATGCGTGCGTGCCTGCATACGTGCATGCAACCGTGGCTGTGTGCGCTCACTGACATGAGTGTATTAAGACCATAAATTCCCTTCAATGAATCTCACAAAGGAACTTAAGATGACCCAGAGAACATATTCCTTAATTAGGATTAAGATCAAATTTTCAGGATGACAAACTGTAAACTGCTCAACTTACAGTTACAGGGCGGTTATTGGTCTCAGTTGAGGTTATTAAAATGTTTGAAAAGAAAAACTAAGGGAGAATAGTCTGAAATTTGCCCAAAATGGTAATGCCCATTGGATTCTCAACCCCAATGGATACCAAGTTCTAAAGTTCAGAAGTTTTATATTTTTCTCCGCAAATGGTTCTATAAATCTTATCTCAGTGAAAATGTGATATTTTTCATTATACTACACTCTAATTTGAAAAAAAAAAAAAAACTTCTAGAATCTAGTGCCCCCCTGTGGTCATTGTAGCGCTCAAAAAAAAAAAATCAGTCGATTGGGAATTGATTTAACTCTGACGGAACTCAGATTGTTAGGGTAAATAATGAGTCGTCGGGGTATTCCAGGGCAAACTGTGTAATTCCTCCGAGGACTGTTCTGGATCCTTTGCTATTCTCTTCATACGTGCTTATGCTTGTCGTAAGCAGAAGAAATTTTAAATACTATAGCTATGCAAATGATTCCTAATTTCATATATTTTTAATACAGGATGCAGTTCATTGTTTATTTATTTATTGATTTGCACATGTGAGAGACACATTACAAAAGAGATCACTCAAGAGGAGTGAGTTAAAAAGAAGAAGAAAAAATTGTGCAGGTAAGGTCTGATGCCTGAAAGGACTTATAGAGCGGCCTCACCCTGACCTTATAAACGCTTAGTCAAGAAAAGATGATAATGCACATTCTATGGGAAAAATAAAGGCTAAGTAATTGAAAATAAGATGAGTATAATAAAATACAGGACGGCAGAAAAAAAGACAGCAAAAAGAAGAGAAAAGAAAAAAATAATCATAATAAATAAAGGTAAACAAGAACAAACTAAATAAAAGTAACAGCAAACATAGATTGCACCACAGATGAACTGGTCCTAGGCATTGTCAGCAAGATAGTGATGTTCATTCCACAATGTACTCCCTTTATATTTGACAGAGTACTGCCCTCTGCTGGTATGGCGGAGGGGAAGATGCAAGTGTTCTGCTTGTCTTGTCCTATAAGAGTGAAAACTGAACTTTCTGCAAAAATATTGTTGAAAGTGATTGGGCAGTTCTTGATTTTGATGAATTACTTTCAAACAAAAGTGCATATTTGTATGATATTGATATCAAATATGGTTAGGATCCTTAGTTTATAAAATAGTGGAGAGGATGGAGCTCTAGAGTTTGAGTTTGTGGCAGCTCTAACAAATTGTTTTTGCAGTAAGTGAAGCTTATTGAGTTTGGTTGGGCTGGTATTGGCCCACACTATGTTACAATAAATTAGGTATGGATATATTAAGCTATAATACAAAATCAGTAAACTGGATCTATTAAGAAATGAACTGATCTTTCTGATGATACCCAGAGACTTAGACACTTTTTTGCCACAAAAGCAATATGTTCTTTCCAAGTACAATTTTCGTCAACCATGACACCAAGAAAGCGAGCAGAGGATACCTTTTTAATTTCGGAGCCTTCAATAAAGAGCTTGACTTCATCCAGGTTATACTGTTTTCTACCTGAAAATAGTATGAAATTGGTTTTATTTATGTTAAGAGACAGTTTATTCAATTTGAACCATTTTGAATAAGCTTGTAGGCCCAAGTTGGCCTCTTTTAAAAGAGTTTTTAAGTGTTCATTAGAAATAATAAGATTTGTATCATCTGCGAATAAAAGAGGTAAAATTGTACTTGGAACTGTGGCAAAATCATTGATATAAATTCAAAATAATAATGGACCCAGAATTGAGCCTTGAGCCACACCGCATGACAATGTTACTGTGTTAGACTTACAGTTATTAAAATGAACGTATTGTAGAGAGTCACATCTAAAAGCTGTTAAACGTTGGATGATCCAAATGTTCACCCTTTTGAATCCTGATAAAACTGAAATATTAGTAACAGGCCCCAAACAGCTAACAAAAAAAAAATCTCTCTGTTCTCTCTAAATTTAGATCAATTATTTGTTTCCAGAAAAGCAATCACCAAAACCCTTGAAGAAACTCTTGATACAGAACTCTCCCCTCAGGCCTTGTATAATAAATGTGGTCTTTTTCCGCCGAGAAATGTGTAATTTGAGGATAATAATGTCCTCCAGGGGCTTCATCTATAAACGGTGCGTTGGCAAAAAAAGATATGTACGTCACTTTCTTTGCAGATTTCTGATTTATAAAAACAAACTTGACATTAAAAAAGGGAAATTATTAAGATTATGCACAATGTCAATAAATTCCAAGTCCATCCTAATTAAATAAATGAAAATTCCATGCAGTTTATTTTACCCATGACTTTATAAATTAGGTTATGTTCCACAAAATGTAATTTTTACTTTTTTTTCTGCGTACGTATTATTTAGGTATGAAATCATCACAAATTTTTATAAATAAGGCCCCAGGACACAGAAAAAAATGGTTCACATGTTTGTCACTTCCTGGTTGGATTACTGTTGTTTTTTATTGTCTGGTTGCGTAATCTATGGCCTCAAATATCAACCATTGTTGTAAACCGTGGCTGACGTTTATAAATAGAATATTCCTTTAAACAAAAGTAAACATAGCTTCGCACTCAAAAATCATGTCAAATTCAAATTTGCTATAACATTCTACTGATAACTTTGAAAGCTTTCAAAGCATTTTGCCCAGAATATCTTGGTGAACTTTTTATTCCTTACTCCCATCTGAGGCTACTTTGTTCAACAAATCCTGGCTATTTCACAATTCCAAATATACTGTACAAATTACAATGGAAGGTAAGGCCTTTTCCTTCTTTCTTTATTTCTTTTTTTTATATACAAAGCTCTGGAAACATCTCCATAGACATTTTCAGGCTTTAGACATACATGTGTCTATAAGTCTAGGTTTTAAAATGAATATCTTTAGTCAACAGTATATTTAAGTAACAGAAAAGTACTGTAAAGTCTCCATTGACTTGTGGAATCTGATCAGGCCTTCATGGTGCCTGTAGTGTTAACTACAGCCTCAGTCTCTCCCAAATTCACACAGTACTTGTGCTCAGCCAAGAAAAGACCACATGACATTGACTGCACAGAGAATGCATCAACAGTGCCAGCGGGGCTAGTTATGGCCTCAGTCACCAGTATGGTCCACATGTTACTCTCGGCTACTTTTTGGTTTCGTGACAGAACTATATTACTCTAAAAAAGACGTGGTTTTGGGAAGCAAAACTTTGTATTTTTGTGACCCCCAGCCAACTAGACCGAAATACTTACTTCAAAACTTCAGGAGGCCAGAATTCCTCACAGGACACATGAACAAAATAAAATCACCTCTCATACACTACGCTGCTAAATACAACTTCATACCAAAAAAACCAAACTGTCACTTTAAATGAAGCTATGTGAAGCCAGAAAGCACATATTACTCATTAACAATATCAATATTAGTAATGGCCCTCACCACTAAGAAGGTTTGCATGGCGCTGGTGGCAAGTGGTAACTTAACGCACAAGGAAGCTGCAACACTGAGCCGGCCGTATTGTTACCAGTGGAGCTCGTTACAACCTGAGTTACCAAGGAGGTCAACACAGAGCTGGTACTTTGTGTTAGGGGCCCACCAAGGGCCAGTACATGACTAATGGAGTTAGGAGTAAGGTAAAACACCTCAGATGCAATGATTGTATCCCCCGCACATAAGTATCGGCAGATGCGATGGATCACAACATTCCGTGTCTGCACTGATTCTTTAAGTCACTCTACAGACCACTAATTAAATCTAATTGTTCTCATATTTGGTGGGATTATTAGTGAAGGTAAGGTTACACCACCCATCGATTTTGGTTAGGATCAGAAAATGAGTATTAATAACTAACGATTTAATATGTCAACATCGTGATTTTTTTTAGGAGGATCTAGTTATCATGCTGTAGATCCCACGTGACAAAGAAAGCAGTTCATGAATGGTATTTTGGAGATGTCTGTTGCAAAGAGGGAATTTTGTGCCTGCGGACTTGCGGTCAGGGGTGACTGAATTTTCTCGTTAGAGAGAAGAGGGTAAACCATTCCTGAGCTGCGTGATTATAGCGAGCTGCTTCAGGGTTTAATTTCTAAGTGTAAGTTTGAACTTGACTCAAAGGTAACGTCTTATTTGGTTTGCTGATCATTTCTACAGAGCTCCAGCACAGTCTCTCACAGTGCGCTCACTGCCTGCTACTGTCCTGTTACTGTTCTTGCCCTGGTTTACTCACGTCTCGCCAACATGGATTTCTGATCAGACTGTTATAATCCAGCCTATAGAACAATATTTTCCCCAGCAGAGGATGGGCTCCCCCACTATAGTCATATTTTTTTTTTCTCCCTGTGAGTTTTTCTTTCACCAGTATGAGTTTTTGTTTCCCACCTCATTTCAGTCCGGTGAACTGATGAATTAGGATTGAACAAATGTACTGCCATGTAGATGTAATGACATCTTAGTTTGGTGGAAGGTTCTGCTCTGGAGGTACTCTCTACTAGGCATAGCAAGAACCTTTCTAAACAACAACAAAATGAGGTAGGGAGCAGAACTTAAGAATCCCCCCCCCACTGTCACACAGAGCAGAACCAAACAGGTGGAGGCTGGGGTGGAGGTGACAACACATTTATCACCTGCATGTGAGGCATCAGATTGAGTGGCAAAGGTGTTAGTGCCAATTGTGCTTAAATAAACCAACGCAGTGGGTTCTTTGCTGTTGCCGCTCTGCAATTGGTGCACTCTCGCTGACACAGACATAGGTAATGTACAACTGAATGACCCGAGTTTCCTGTCTGAAGTAGGTCTCCTTATTTGTTATTTTGATGATTTAGGCTGGGCACTGGCCATCTACACTCTAAAGCGTACCTGTGATGAACCTTATACAATTTTAGTCTTGGTTAGAGATCGGGAAGGAAGATTGAAACCCAGAAACCATTAAATCACCTGAAGGAGTGGCACGCATTACTGGGGCTGTGAGCAAAGACAAGACCAAAGACAAGACGGGGGGAGACAAAGTGCAATGCATGGAAAAATCAAAACATGGACTGGAATAAAACTATGGCGATAAGTAAAACATGGAAAATCAAAACTAAGACAATGCATGAACGAAAAAGCAACCAAATCACAATACACATTTCTAAAGAATAGTCAGACACGGCAAGGATCAAAATACACATAAGGCAGTCAGAACAAGGACATGGCAAAGCAGAACCAGAATCACAACAAAACCTTGAAGCGTGGGCACGCCTGGTCTAAGAGTTTATTAGAAGATCTGAAAATGTTATGTCTCATGAGAAGAAACAATACAGAATATCAAGACAAAAATTTTGTATAAGTGTTTTTGCCAAAAAATGATAAAATTCATAGGATTTTATTTTACTGATGATTTGCATTATCTTTAGTATTCTAGTCGCTGCTCAAGTGTTTCAGAAAGAGAACCATAATTTTTCTGATCATCCTGCTAAAATACACGCAGACGACTCTCGAAAAGATGGCGATTTCTGGGGCTCATCTGTTAAGCTCTGAATTTAGTCTGGCTCAAAAGCCTAACAGCCCTGTCCCTGAATAGCTGTAGGCTGTCCTTGGTTCCAACCTTCAAATCAGGGCCCTCCCAGCTAGCACTTAAAGGGATAGTTCGGGATTTTTCACATGAATCTGTATGGCATCACCGTCTTTAGTCTCGTGCACACACACTGACTTTCCCCCGACAGTGTCCTGTGAGCCGAGTTCTGTCCAGTTTTGGTCAAAGCGAAAGTAGTTCCGGCAGGTTTCCTGGGGTCTGCAAAGTAAAACGTTTTTCTTCTCAAAACAGTATGTGTTCGAACGAGTGATTTATTTGCATAACAAAACCCTGGCATTCCAAAAAGTCACATCTTGTAATTGCTTGGGGCTACTTTCTCTCAATAGCGATCAATCACTGCGCGCTGTCACTGCTAACTTCTGTGCGCACAAGCCAACTACTTTCATCAGTTGTTCGACAGTGCTTACATATTCCAGCCAGAGGAGGATGTCTCCTTAAGGTCGAGGACGGCAGACTCGAGAGAAACTACTACTTCTTAGCGAACTGACCCAGGGATAACCGGAGCACTCGGAGTAACTTTCCAAAGGATTTTATTATTATTTCGGGGTGCTTCGACACCAAAATAAATATGTATGCTGGGTGCTGCGGTCATCCCTCGCTCAAGTAGCTGAGAAAGGTAGCCAAGTTTGTCTTGATTATGCCAGCCAACGCTATGACTGGAGTCATGGACTTCTCATTCAAACCTACAAACCATCCACACTCGTCCACGTAGTTTCTGACTATTGTAATAACAGTACAGCAATAACAAAACATATTATGTTTCATAAGCTTCACTGGTAATATGACACCGATAGACGAATCTATGTTGCGCTTACATAGCCCTCGGTGCATCACCAGAAGGCTATGCACGGATGCTATAGAAAATCTTTAGTACAATTTTGTTTACCTGGGGTGTAGGGACAGCAGAGCTCAGTTGTTCGACAGTGTGTACCGACTACAGACCTACGACGCTAACGAGCTAGTTCGAGAGCTAGAGTGAGAAGCTCATCAGCTTCTCCAGAAAATAGTTTATTTGATAAAAATGGTGCGCACTTGCGATTATCCAGGCTGTACCAACAAAGACGTTAGTGAGTCTCCTCACACAGTCCATCGCTTCCCTGTGACGGACGTAGCTCTGAGGCAACTTTGGCTACTTGCTCTGGGCTTCCAAGTGTACACCAAACTACTAAAAATGAGAAAGCTTCGCGTTTGCAGTGTGCACTTCAGCGAGGACAACTACTTTCCTTCAGGACGGAGGAAGAGACGGGTTTTGAAGAGCTCTGCTGTCCCTGCACCCCAGGTAAACAAAATTGTACTAAAGATTTTCTATAGCATCCGTGCATAGCCTTCTGGTGATGCACCGAGGGCTATGTGAGCTCAACATAGATTCATCTATCGGTGTATTACCAGTGAAGCTTATGAAACATAATATGTATTGTTATTGCTGTACTGTTATTACAATCGTCAGAAACTACGTGGACGGATGTGGATGGTTTATAGGTTTGAATGAGAAGTCCATGACTCCAGTCACAGCGTTGGCTGGCATAATCAAGACAAACTTGGCTACCTTTCTCAGCTACTAGAGCGAGGGATGACCGCAGCACCCAGCATACATATTTATTTTGGTGTCGAAGCACCAGCGTCTTCCCGAAATAATAATAAAATCCTTTGGAAAGTTACTCCGAGTGCTCCGGTTATCCCTGGGTCAGTTCGCGAAGAAGTAGTAGTTTCTCTAGAGTCTGCCGTCCTCGACCGTAAGGAGACATCCTCCTCGTAAGGAGACATCCTCCTCTGGCTGGAATATGTAAACACTGTCGAACAACTGATGAAAGTAGTTGGCTTGAGCGCACAGAAGTTAGCAGTGACAGCGCGCAGTGATTGATCGCTATTGAGAGAAAGTAGCCCCAAGCAATTACAAGATGTGACTTTTTGGAATGCCAGGGTTTTGTTATGCAAATAAATCACTCTTTTGAACACATACTGTTTTGAGAAGAAAAACGTTTTACTTTGCAGACCCCAGGAAACCTGCCGGAACTACTTTCGCTTTGATCAAAACTGGACAGAACTCGGCTCACAGGACACTGTCGGGGGAAAGTCAGTGTGTGTGCACGAGACTAAAGACGGTGATGCCATACAGATTCATGTGAAAAATCCTGAACTATCCCTTTAACCTACTTTTTGTCGCCTGCTTCAACTGCAGCCGCATGGTTTGCACAGTAGGTTGTGCTGTTGCATCATTGAAATATAAAGGTTTGTCGCACAGGGACGATTCCAGCCTGACCACCCATTTCAAATGTTTCATGACTTTAAGCCACATAAATAAGACACATAAATAATAGTAGTGTAAACATATTCATGATACTTGGTACAAACATGTGGCCATAAAAGGGAGGAAAATGCTTCACACTCCATTGGATACTCCCATGGTGCTATCCTTTAGCAACCAACATTTTAGCCTTGGATTGTTTCTAACAGGCAGGCTGAAAATAGTGGTGATGGTATGCATATCCTACATCTACAGGAAATGCAAAGGGCATCCAAGTGCATCCCGCCCTCTTGCTGAACTGATTGAGAAATGAATGAGAAATGAATGAGAAAACCCCATCATATTCCAAATGTATACTTACCTCATATATACTTTAAGAAGAACTGTATAAAAAGAGTATTTTTCTGCTCAGTTGGTGCTGACGCTGAGTGTTTAACATTGTCTTCCTTTCCAAAGGAAAAAAGTCAATTATTCCATTAAAATAGGCTTCAATAAGCATGGAATAATAAAATTTTAATATGAACGCTTTGTCATTTTAAGTAGCTTCGACATCACAGAAGTAACTGTTATCACAGTCATTTGGCCTAAAGCTTCAGTGCAGAAATTATGAAAGTAAAACCAAGGCTTGAATAAATATTCAGTGACATATTTTTACATTTGGAAACAGCTTGTACTCAGTCAGCTGAGTGAATGTTGATTTCTCTGGTAATCACAAAGTCTGCTTCTGTCCTTTTAAAATACATTATTCAAAACACACACACACACAAAAAACAGCTTTCAAGGTCAATTTGACATTAGAATTTAATAATGACATACAGCTGAGTCACCAGCCAAAGCTACAGAACAGACAGCGATGTGTGCTCATTGCACATCAAGCCTGTTATTGTACCTAAACTATTCCATCTTTCATACCAGGGTAAATCTGATCCTTTGTCTTCAGTGCTCTAAGCATTCTCTAGAGTGAGTGAGTGAGCGAGCATTCAAGCAAGTGAGTCCATGAGTGATCAGGCGAGTGAGTGAGTGAGTGAGTGAGCATACAAGCAAGTGAGGCAGTCAGTGAGTGAGTGAGTATACAAGCAAGGAAGTAAATGATCAGGCGAGTGACTGAGTGAGAGAGCAAGCAAGTCAGACAGTGAGTGAGTGAGCCAGTGAGTGAGTGAGTCTGTGAGTCCGTGCATGAATTAGCGAGTGAATAAGCAAACAATCAAGTGAATGAGTGAGCAAGTGAGAAACTTGAATGAGTGAGTCAGCGAGTGAGAGAAAAGTAAATGTAACCTGTGGCCTAATGTATTCAGAAACCCCTGCCGTGAGGCTCACCATGAGCAGAAAATCTCACACACACGCACGCTTTCTGTATCATGCTAGTTGGCCGCAGATATACAACATGGATTCCACCAGGAGACAAATCCAATTATGGTTGGAGTCTCAGTGCTCCAACACCACTGGCTGTCCAGTGTAGGCAGGCATTTTGAGGACAGTGTAAATTTAGCGACTTTCAAAACTGCCTCTCCCGAATTCCGTGACACTCAACGTGAATGAACCGCATCGTGACAATTGCTGTGGTTTGACAGGACTTGCCACTCATCAGCCTTCTGAAATTCCAGGCTCAGTTTCCTTGACTGGATTTGTGTCCAATTTCGGACCTGCGTTTGTCAAGGAGATACAGAGAATCAGTTGCACGTCGTCTCAAACGGTAGGTCTAATGACTGAGCTCTGCATCCCGCAAATGCAACTGAAGTTTGATGTTAAATTTTAATTCAGCCCAATTTGCTGTTCATGGGATGCGACTGGGGCACCACTGGAGAGCTGGAAGCCCATGAAGATTTCGGATTGGGCCCCAGCACCCCATCCAAAGGAGACAGTGCATCGCAGTGATAACATATTTTTCCCCTTCCCAATTTTATATATTTTTGTTTATTTGTCTCATTTAGATGTGTCAGATCATCCGACTAATTTTAGTACATGACAAAGACAATGAGAATAAACACATAATGCAGCTTTTAAATGATCATTTCATTTAATCGGAGAGGAGTATTTGAAAACTTATACAACGCATCTGGAAACATTTTTGCCATCTGCACCTAATAATGGGTTGCACAACCTTTGCCGACAACAACTGTGATTAAGTGTTTGTGATAACTGGAGAGGAAATATGGCCCACTCTTCTTTGCAGAATTACAGAAGTTTAAAGTTTAAATTTGAGCATGAACTGCTTAAGTGCTGCTTAAGCTGCTTAAGCCTGTTTAAGTTCATGCCACAGCATCTCAATTAGATTCAAGTCAGGACTTCGACTTGACCACTCCAAAACCTTGATTGTGTCTTATTTGAGCCATTCAGAGGTGTGCTTACTTGTATGGTTTGGATCATTGACCTGCTGCATCACTTAACTGCAATTTAGCTTACAGTCATAAAATGATGGCTATACAGTTTTCCTCAGGATTTTCTAACCGCAAGCAGAATTCATGGCTTTATGAATTATGGCAGGTCGCCCAGGTCCTGAAGCTGGAAATCAGCCCCAGACCATCACACTACCACTGTGTTTGACTGTTGGGACAAGTTTTTAAAAATAGTTCCACTTTTGCCTCTTCAATCCATAAACTATTATCCCAAAAGTCTTGGGGATAATCAATAAGTTTTTTTGACAAATGTGAAATGAGCATTTTCGGTTTTTTTTTTTTTTTTGGTCAGCGGCAGCCCCAATTTCAACTTGCAGCTCACCCATGGATGCCATTTTTGCCCAGTCTCAGTCTCTATCCTTTAATTCTTTAGATGATAGTCTGGATTCTTTTGTGACCTCCTAGATGAGTCGAAAGTATGCTTTTGAAGGATTTTGGTTGGCCAGCCACTCCTGGAAAGGCTCACCACTGTTCCCAGTTTTATCCATTTGTAGATAATAGCCCTCATTGTGCTTTGCTGGAGTCTCAGAGCCTTAGAAAATGCTTTGTAACTCTTTCCAGAATAGTTATGTCAACAACTTTGTTTCTCATCTGTTCTCAAATTTCTTTAGACCACAGCATTAAGTGATTCTTTTTACTTACTTCACATTGCCAAACAGGATCTATTTAAATGGTGTTTGGCTTCAGCCAGGTTGGCAGTAATCACACCTGGGTGCATCTAGTGAAATTGAACCCAATTATCAATTTAAATTTGTTTAATTGGTTGATTCAGAGACTAGGGGGGGCAATTACTTTTTCAAAATGAAATGAAATCAACATTCAAAAACTGCATATCGTGTTTACTCAGGTAACATCTGACTAATATTAATTTAGTTTGATAATCTGAAACATTTAGGTTAGTGCGACAAGGATGCAGAAAAATCAAAGAAATTGGGATGTGGCTAAATACTTTTTCACTGCACTGTGCAGTGCAGTTTTGTGCGGACTCCAGTCAATCAGGCCCCTTGGAATTGTCTTAAATGTACACCTCTCTCTGACAGCACCCACCAAGTCATAACTATCATTAGCAAAGGACCTAAAGGTAAATGAACGCTCCGCTGACACGCCCTCTGATTATTTGAATCCATTGACGTTCACCGTTGAGCCGCATCGATCATGGCTTTTAATTCCGCGGGCAGCTGTCCTGACCGTAAGCAGCCCTTCGCTGACAGCACATCACAGAAATAACTGACCCAGCTAGCGGAGTCAGGACTCTCTCCGTCATGTACAGTGTGCAGCATGTGTGTATCATGTTCCAGCGCGACCCGCAACACCGACGCTTCGCTTGTAAGGGATAGAGTATCTCTGGCCTGTACGTCCAAGTATAGCTCCAGCAAGCTTCACCCTCACTGGCCTTATTTTACCACCAAGAATTGCCGTCAGCCACTGAGCGGCACGTGCCATCGAGTTCAAACTTAGAGTATCTCTGGGGCTAAAGAGGACATGCTAATATTTAGCTACAGTAGACTTAACCCCTTAAACTCTCATTTTTCCCTTAAGTAGGTTCAAAGTCAGAAAAGCACATTTTTCATATTGTAGGGCATTGTCTCATACATACTGTATCTGCTGGTTGCAGCGTGTCACGAAAGTTACATCACACTTATATTAAAAAAAGAAAAGAGAAAAATTTGAGCCCAGGACGCCATGTTTTTATGGCCACAGCATGACAAATAATTGAGAATATCTAGATCTTGGGCATTATTTAATTAACATTTCCCTGTAATTCAGCAGCACATACTCTGCATTGATGGAAACCTTGGAATCGCCACCAAAATTTAAAATAGGCCTGAAGTTCCACTGGTTTGAATACAGCAGCTGCATTCTATGGACCCTTACGTTCACTCAAAAAAATAAAACCCCATGAAATATTAGTTTTACTTAATAATGCTATGTCAACAGTTTCCACACAATTGCTTTGCGTAACCTTTATTTGACTTCTAAAATTTTTTGGCCAGTATAATTAATTGCATTGAGTAGAATGTACTGAACTCGGTTTTGTGGAAAAAGTTGACAACATTTTTAAGTAAATCTAACATTTCAAGGGGTTTCCTTTTTTTGAGTGTTGGTCCAAAGGTTTATGGGGTTAAGTACGTACAGTATTTGGACAGCAACTTGATTTTTGCTCCTGATTCGCATTGTACTTTGGATCTTAAAATAATGTCCATTATATTAAATGGGAATCTTTCAGCTTTAGTCAGTCGGCATTTATATCCACATCATGTGACCCTTGTAGGACTTGTAGGCATTCTTACACTGTGTCACTCGCACACTGCAATGCATACCCAATATAGTTTCTGCTCTCGAAAGACTAGATAGAGCAATAGCAGCAATTTGTTGGCTACCTCGAATCAGGAATACCAAGAGATGCATCCAAAATGGGCATTAGTTTTATGTTCATAAGAATCCTTAACTTAAAGAAGTCATGATTGAGTGTAGCCTAAACAATGTAAGTACAACGAAGATCACACTATTTTACTATTTTGTCCAAAAGTTTAGTTTTGATAATAATAATTATAGGCCGGCATGGTGGCACAGTGGGTAGCACTGCCAACTCATAGCAAAAAGGTTGTGGGTTTGAATCTGGCCTGGGCCCTTTTCCTCCAGGTACTCCGGCTTCCCTTCACAGCCCAAAGACATGCTTGTCAGGCTAACTGAAGACTCTAAATTGCCAGTAAGTATGAATGGTGTGAACGCCTTGCCATGGATAGGTGAGCTGTCCTGGGTGCGTTCCTGCCTTTTGCCCATAGTTAGCTGGAACAGGCTCCAGCTCCCCCTGTGACCCTAGTGAGGAGATAATGGTACAGATAATGGATGAATGCATAATATTAATAAGAAGAATAGTTTCCATACATACCAAATCCAGGCTGTTTGTATCCCTTAAGTCATATTTCGAACCACAATTTTTCCTGACTTCATTACTCATCTCTAGAAGAGCTGGAGTGATACAAGAGCATCAAAGGTAAGATTTTAAATGCACTAATTATTCTACATGAAGAAATATTCAGTGGCACAAAGTGGAATTTTAAAAGTCCAGTCATTGTGTGAAGTGATTCCATGAGGTCATGGCTCGGAGACTGTGAAAAGTATCTGGTAAATGACTGTTGACAGTAACGATCCTGAGATGGTCCTGAATGAGGAAGGACTGAGTACAGTTATGCAGGCAGAGTAACAGCCTTTTAAAGCAGGACTCAATAGAGGAATTATAGGGTACTCCACTCTTTTTGTAAATGCCAGTAAAACTTGACAACCATTTTGTGTTAATTGGAGCTAACCCAATTGTTTCTCCCCGCCTGTGACTTTTTCAAAAGAAGAACAGCATATCCCCCCATTCAGATGAGCACATCGCTTGACAAGAAGACTAATTAGGAGCTAATCACTCACGCATAGATTAAGAAGCACTTGCTGATTTTCAATTCGGCTTGACAAAGTCCCCACACTAGGACTATTGGAACAAATTTCATTTTGGTATCAGTAGCACCTCTCTGGGCACTATTTCAACTGAAATTCTGTATCTAGTGTGTTTTAATGCAGTTTTAAACTATCATGGCTGTGTAGCAAGGATTGATAATTTGTTGGCAGTTTTAGCTATACATTCTGATAGGCCCATCATAATTGTAACAGAATACCTAAACCTTTCCATATGTACTATGTAATGTATGATTTTAAAGTAAAATACTGTTTTATGTACCTCCCCGGCAGTAATTATTTTGTTGTTCAAATGTTTTGTTTCTTTTTAAATAATTTGATTGCAATCTCATCTATTGTTCCAAAATTTATATCAGAACATAATTAAGTACTTTCTAGTATTTAAGCATTAAAACTTGCTCAATTAAATTCTGTCAATCACAGAAAATTGTATTTGTAACAAGAACATTTAAATGAGTTTATTTTCATTTTTAGGAACAATGGCATTGTGGGACAGGAGAATATTGGTTTCAGGAAGAGTTCCCCTCTCAGAACATCTGAGTGCTGGTGGCATACTTTTTTAAACTCACCAAAATGTCATATTTCTAAGCTTTGACTTCAAACTCCATAAATACCATGTGTGGCTTTAGATCTGGTGATTTACCTTTTGTGATGGTTTAGTCAAAGCATTAGAAAGTATCACTCTAGAAAGTATCATTCTGGAAAGGATTCAAATGACTCCTTTAGAAAAATAGCTCAGTCGCTGATCTGGATGTAGAGATTAGGCTCTGAAGCTAGGTAGTGTCTTTACTTGTTTTTCACCGGAAATCTCTCGTTAATCTAAAGTTTCCTGATCTGTTTTTCAGATAATCCAATGCAGAGAAAGACGAGGCAATGGCCACAAAAATTCCTGACATTTTTTGAGGGGCTTTATAGCACAATGCAGCCCTATCTTCCGCAGGCCGCAAAACTCTTCAAAGAATGAGGCTGGGGCCGTCGGCATCAGGAGGAAATGCAGATTTCTCAGCTTTCAAAGCCATTCCAGGAGGGAGGGCAGTATGAGTCAATAAAAAGGGTCCATCCTACCTGATGAGGAGAACGATAAGAGTGCTCTCTGAAAGGGGGGGGGTTTAAGGGGGGAGGGGTCAGGCCTCCCTCCTGGTTCTCAGCCATGTGGGTCAGCCAATCCGCTAAGCCCACCTGTCAGTTGTCAATCACTCCCGCCGACACATTCCGGGCCACTCCTTCCTAAAATCACTTCCTCACGACCGAAAATATCCCCCTGGCTTCATTCCGCCTCCGAGTGCTGATTCAGCGCGAACAGTCTGGCTGCAAAGGAGGGTTTGATATTGTAGTCAGAGTCTCGTACAAGCAGAGGAAGAGAAGGCAAGGAATTGCATTGCACTCTCAAAACTACCTTGATAAATGCAGACTTTACGGGCATGTGCAATGCCTATGAATTCTATGCCTCGAAAGAGATGCAATGACTGTGTTTCACTGTAGGTGGAAGCACAGCACTGCAGTTTAAATTACTGGGTGCAGCCCAATCATTTCCTACTTGCGCAAGGTACTACATCTGTGCTGCCCAAGTAGAATATCTGGCCAATTATTGTCGGTATAACTGGAATATTTCTCTCTCTCAATAATATGTCGGTCCAGAGCTTAAAATGAAAATGTCGCTATTGATTGATGGAAAACAGATCAAAAGATTGATTTTGTGAAGGGCATTTCATTTATAGCAGCAGCATACCAAAAAAAAAAAAAAAAGATCTTTAACCTGTTATGGTGTAGCTATCACCATGCAACACGACCGACAGCTGGATATTTGAACAGAACTTGGAATTGTGTATGCAAAAAAATATAAGAATTACTGTAAAATAACTATTGACTATGATAATGTTTGTCAATACATTAGAGAGACTGGTGAAAGATGTATGTTCTGAGTGTAAGTAAATCAATAGCCTTTGCGTAACGCAGCAGGTCACGCATGAACGACAAATCTTTGTCCTCTTCTTCTCAGGATATGTGTGTCAGGCACATATTACATGGCAAACTTAAAGGCGTGAATGTATTACAGGTATTGGCAAGCGAAAGTATAGTTTCTATACCCAGTGGAAACTGCGCCATGAGTTAACACGCAGGCCCCAGTGATTATGGGACTTTAGCGCCAACAAACATTGGGTTCATTCGATTTAGCCTGCAGCACCGCAGCCAACAAGTACAGGTGCTGCTGACAGATTGGACTGCATGTTCAGGTCGCTACCAGGGAATAGCGGACAAATATTGACAGAGCCCCAGCACTCAACGATAAACAAGGCAGCACACTGCAAAGGTTCGTGCCCCCCTTTAGGATGGCAATTCTGCATTCGACCCAAAGAAAGAAGATATTGAGCCCCCCCCCCAAAAAAAATCTCATTTTGATAACAATCCAAGACAAAAAGGCTTCTGTAATCACTGCAGACTTTTAAAGGCATTCCCGGGGAGTTTAGCCAAGCAATTGTAAACCGATCGGTTCAATAAACATACATAGTGTAGTTAATGTTTGCATATTATCTGACTTGTTGATATTAGGGAATGTGTCATCCACAAAGAAACAAGTGACATGCAGTGAAAGGAAACCTGTTGTCATACAATACTATAATGCACATAGTAGAAAATTGTAATATTCTTAAATCTTTTTACATTTTAAACATAACTGGGCATTTCAGTTGTTGAATGGGTATGACCTTAAAAGCATACATCAGATCAAAAATTCCATGCCAGGGTTTTCCTGGTATGCAGTGGTTAGTATCTAACAAAAGCGCTCCAAGGAAGGACAACCAATAAACCAGTGACGGGGTCAAAGGTGTCCAAGGCCCATTAATGCAAGTGGGGAGGGAAAGCGGGCCCATCTGGTTCAGTCTCACAGATGAGCCACTGTAGCACAAATTGCTGAAAAAAATCATGCCGCTTGTGGTAGAAAGGTGTCAGAAAACACAGTGCATTGCAGCTCGCTGCGTGTGTGTCTGGGTAGCCATATACCGCTCACCGTGCCCATGCTGACCCCTGTCCACCACTCGAAGCGCCTACTCTGGCATGTGAACATCAGAACTGGACCAAGGAGCAATGTCAGAGGGTGGACTGCACTGATGAATCACATTCTCCTTTACATCATGTGGATGGCCAGGTGTGAGCGTGTTTCTTACCTGGGGAAGACATGGCACCAGGATGCATTATGGGAAGAAGGCAAGCAAGTGGAGGCAGTGTGATGCTTTAGGCAATGTTCTGCTGGGAAACCTCAGATCCTGCCATTCATGCGGATGTTACTTTGACATATACCACCTACCTAAACATTGTAGTAGACAGAGTACACCCCTTCATGGAAACGGTATTCCCTGATGGCAGAGGCCTTTTTCAGCAGGATCATACGCCCTGCCATACTTCAAAAATGGCTGAGGAATGGTTTGAAGAGCATGACAAAAAGTTCAAGGTGTTGGCTTGGCCTCAGAATAACCCAGATCTTAATACACTCAAGCGTCTGTGGGACTTGGTGGACGAACAAGTCCGATCCATGGAGGCCCAACCTCGTAACTCACAAGACCTTAAGGATCTGCTGCTAACGTTTTGATGCCAGAAATCACAGCACACCTACAAAGATCTTGAGGTGTCCATGCCTAAAAGGGTTCAAGCTGCTTTGGCGGCAGGGGACTCCCATAATATTTGGCAGGTAGTTTTCATGTTGTGGCTCATCGGTGTACACACTATTTGCGATTCATCGCATTGCTACGTTTGTAATCGCATTGGCAAAACAAAGTAGCAGTGTGTTGTCTAGACAGCAGAGGGCGTAATCGCACAATTAAATAGCTACTTCTCCTGCTAGTAAGAATAACGCAGTTTTACAATTTGAGGACTTTCAAGGTTGACATAGGTTAAATTAAGGCATTGGATAATATTCCCGGACAACTTGATTCATATCGTATGACTAGCATGTCATTTTTTTTTTACATTTTTGTCCCCTCTCCAAATTACATGTCTTGCTTGGAGTGTGCAAATTATCATGCCCTTCGGTGATTGTTTCAGACGTCAGGAAAACATTGTCTCTCCAAAAATCTGCTGACGACTAATAGCGTTGCATTTTTTTTATTATTATTATTATTGTTCTAACTACATTGATTAGCCTACACATCCATTATTGACCACAAAAAGCATCGAGAAATGTGGGCATTACATCTGCTACCATTTGACGCATTGTAGGTAATATTTAATGACCTGCAGGACAGGTGAAGTAATGGGAACTCTGCAGTCTGTCGCGGTCAGCTCGCGCTAAGAACGTCACGCCTTTCACACGAGCAGCGCACGTGTCCATAGATATCGCGTCGTAGAACAGAAGCGCGCCGCCATAAATTTGAATTTAAAATTGGATATTGGCATAAGCCGGCATTCATCCAGTCCAGCTTACTTGCATATTAGGTTGCAATTTAAATAACTGCAGTGAATAATGACCAATTCCATTAACTGTTTTTTTTTTTTTTTTTTTTTTCAGATCTAATATAAGGAAGTCTGCACTGCATGAATGCAAACGTCGATGCTATCAGATTCCGAAAAAAAATTCACTGTGCACATCATATCACATTGATTAAAAAACATGCAGAATAAGCGACGAGGTTATGGTTCTAATGCGAGGTTTTGAAGATATTCAACTGCAAGTTTACAGTGCTGTACTGTACAATTAAATGTCCTGGCAAAAAAAAGGAAAAAATGCCACTGCAACTGCCTGCGACAGTCTTCAACTCACCAAGCCCACACTTACTGACCCCTTTACTACTACTACTGCCATGCTTCCGTTCTGTCGTGTTGTTACTATAGCCCCTCCCACACGCAGAGACCACTTAGTCTTCCTCCGCAAAAATAGTTCTTACTCGACATAAAAATTTAGAATTAATGGGCCAAAATCATCATTACCAAGTCCTGCATATTTTTTTCGCCTTGATTGAAATTATCATCGCAGACGTTGAAAATAAACAGACAACGGTCTACTACCCAGAAACGATTTGGCGGGAAAGCGCAACATGCGGAGGGATATAGAGAACGGGCGAAAACAAGCTTGTAGTATTAAAACTCGCGGGAGCTGCTGTTCTTATCCTTGCTGCGAATGTCGAGCTGTAGAGTCGGTCGGTCTTTGCGCTTTTAAGGGTGCGGGCTGTCTGCGTACTTTGACTGCATAACCTAACGAAAGCAAGGGGCTTTTACACTCTACACCGGCGGTGACGACTCCCACTTTGGAATATTATTTTCACTTGACTCTTCGTCGTGATTTATTTATAACTCTGACATCTTTGCATTGAGAATATTTTTCATCTATTTGCCGCACGGTAAGACTTTTTATTTTAAATATAGTGTTAAATGACGTGGACCATGCATGGACTTCAGTCCTGGATTATTGGGTTGTTATCTAAGTGACGTTTGGTGACTAACTTTAAATGATTTTGACTAATCGTTTAGTGCCACAGGAATGTGCGTGTTGTGCTGTGGTGACTTAGGTAATGACTACAGGCGCTGTGGGTTTTTATGGGAAGTTGTGTGGCATTTAAATGACTTGGTCACGAATTTTAAATGCCGGCTGTTCTGCGAACTGTCAAATGCTTCTTTCTGGCATGATCACTGACGCTCACATTGTCTGGGCAGTATGTTCGTTCTGAATGTACGCTCTTGTCGCATTTAACAAGTGGGAAACTTGATTCAATGATTTTACGCTATTATTGACAGTTGTGTCAACTTGAATTGAGGGTCCTCTCCGCATTCATTGCTGTTCTATTACAGCTGCTACGGAGTGAGTTGTTACTAGATCAGTGCATTGGAATGACATTGCTTTCATAAAGTTAGTGCGCTAATTTAACATTCATGGGTTCGCAACATTGCACGTTTCACGCAGTTCGCTAATTTTCCCTCCCAACTTCTTCATTTATAGGCAGTCATGCCGCTGAACTCTAACATGGCGAGTAAAAATTACGATTACGACTACGACTCGATTCAGCCCGTCTTTTATTTCGACAACGAAGAGGATTTCTACCACCAGCAACACAGTCAGCTGCAGCCGCCGGCTCCCAGCGAGGATATCTGGAAGAAATTCGAGCTGTTGCCCACGCCACCCCTTTCCCCGAGCCGGCGTCCGTCGCTCTCCAGTCTGTTTCCGTCCATCGCGGACCAGCTGGAGATGGTGACCGAGTTTCTTGGGGACGACGTGGTCAACCAGAGTTTCATCTGCGATGCGGACGATTCCCAGTCTATTATGAAATCCATCGTCATTCAGGATTGCATGTGGAGCGGGTTTTCCGCAGCCGCCAAGCTGGAGAAAGTGGTTTCCGAGAGGCTAGCTTCGCTTCAGGCAGCGCGGAAAGAGTCTTCGGCTAATGTTGCCAGCCCAATGGTCAGTAGCACCAGCCGGAGGAACACCAACTTTAACTACCTTCAGGACCTCAACACCTCCGCGTCGGAATGCATTGACCCGTCTGTTGTCTTCCCTTACCCGCTGACCGAGAACCCGAAGACCAGCATGACGACAGCGCCATCGGCTTTGGCACTGCCCCTGGATACCCCACCTAACAGCGGCAGCAGTTGCAGCAGCGATAGCGATTCAGGTATGTGATGCATATGATGGCAAATGAACCTCACCAACTGCTTTTTTTAAAAATCCGGCCTTGTAAGTTAATTTCATCAGCAGAACGGTAGCTGATCATGTAATTTCTGCGTTGATGCTTGCGGTAATGCCACTTATGCTGTTCAGGAAAACGATTAATGTTGCATCAGGACTGTGCAGTAAGAGGGGTGCGGTGAGGCAGCCGGTCGTTTGGGACCGTGTGTGATGGCAAGCTCTGTAACTATATTTATTGGCAATTGACGCAGTTGAGTAAATTGCCCTTTGTGGAGACTGTAATCGGAATTGGGCTTGATTGTGAGGCTCGATCGTAACTCTCTCCCCGTCCTGCCCGCCCCTCCCTCAACCAGCGGCGCCGTCCTTGATGTCAAGGATGTAAAGCGTTAAGTTAAGCTACGGCTTTGCCGTGTCAGTTGCAGTTGCGTAAGGCGGAGGGCCCCTCCCTATCCTTTGCTCCCTCCTTCTCTCCCATCCCGGGAATGGTTCAATGCTGCAATGTTCAGCTCACGCGGAGAGAGGGCGGGGTAGGAGAAAAGAATTGTAGACATCTCTTGACATTGCAAGGCATGGCGTGCACTGCAGCATTGCAGTTTGCGTTGAATGCATTTTTTTTTTTTCCTCGATGAAAAAAATAAAAAGATAATAATTGCGCGCCTCTTTCTTTCACGCAGATGATGACGACGAGGAGGATGTCGAAGAGGAGGAAGATGAGGAAATCGACGTGGTGACGGTGGAGAAGCGGAAATCTGCAAAGAGGTCCGAGGCGACGGGAGTACCCAGCAGGCAGCATCACAGTCCCTTGGTCCTGAAAAGATGCCACGTCAATATCCACCAGCACAATTATGCCGCTCACCCATCGACGCGGAACGAGCAGCCGGCGGTGAAACGGATAAAGTTCGAGAGCAGCAGTAGCAGCAGGGTACTCAAGCAGATCAGCAACAACCGAAAGTGCACGAGCCCACGGACGTCGGACTCGGAGGATAATGACAAAAGGCGGACTCACAATGTCCTTGAACGTCAGCGGAGAAATGAACTGAAATTGAGCTTCTTTGCTCTGAGGGACGAGATACCTGAGGTGGCCAACAACGAAAAAGCCGCGAAGGTGGTCATCCTCAAAAAAGCAACGGAATGCATCTACAGCATGCAGTCAGACGAACAGAAACTTATTTCTTTGAAAGAGCAGTTGCGAAAGAAGAGTGAACAGCTGAAGCGCCGGCTAGAACAGTTACGGAACTCCAAAGCATGAAGTTTTGGGACATTTATTGACTTATGGACAGATAAAAGACTGTTGCTGTGTATAGTTTTTATGTTTGCATGCAAATGCAAGAGAAATACCCAAGATTGCAGAGGTGACCACACAACCTTGTTTGGAATCAAGAATGATTTCAATGGTGAAAACTGCCTCGAATTAGATTTATTTGTATTTAAGTCTTTTATTTTTATTAATAAAGTAATAAAATAAAATGGGGCTGCTCGCTTATGGTCGGCCTTAACTTAAATATTAATTTGTTTTTATTTGTTTTGTATGTTTTGTATATAAATGATTGAAAAAAAATTTGATCAGAAATGTATTTTTTGATGGCAATTATCTGAATTATCTGTGAATGTGTTAAAGGATGGGGTATGTTTTATCATTGTATGGGTTCCCCTCATGTTCTGATTCAGAATCGTAAAAAATACATTTCTTTATTAACCTCACATTTGTTTATTGTAAGTTTGTTTTATCTGTTGCTTTGAATGTGATTCTCATCAGTCTTCAATGTTTGGCTTCTGTGCTGATCACAATTCTGCTCAAAAATTGACAGTTGATAATTCAGGAGGTGTGTCTCTCTCTCACACACACGCGCGCACACACACACGCGCGCACATAAATGCACGAGCGCATGCACATTCCATAAGAAAAGGCCACAGACAGCCTTTTAAAGCGGTTATTAAATCATTCCCATTTTCAGTCGTATTCACTTGGTAGTCAGAATAATTGAATTGAATTAATTAAACTAGGTATAGAAAGGAGTTGTTGGTGCTCAGTCATAAGTGCTGGGTTTGCCTTAAATGTTGGGAAATTTGTGTGCTCAATGGGGCATGATGGGTGATGAAGCCAAGAGATGGTTTAGATATTACCCAACTTAAAGAGGATTAAACCTGTTGCGTAACATTATCCTTATTCCACTGAACTTGACTTCAGTCTCTGCTTTTATGAGCTGTTGCACCATGTTTATTTAAGAGTAATCTTGTTTTGTCAGGAAGTCCATAAAAGAGTCCTCATGTAACTGTCTCAATATACAACCAATGTCCTGTGTACATAGCGGACTCAGTAGAATCTTACAGGTGTTCAATCTTTTTCATAAACCTGTTGATAAACTTCACCCAACTCCCCTCAATGGTAACCAGGATCTATGCATTTATTGTTCCCAAATTATACAGAATATCTAGCACTGCCCCCCCCCCCCCCCCCCCCCAAAAAAAAAACTCCATATGAAACTCCATATGTTTAAGCAGGCAAAATATGCCCCCCCCAACCCAATTTCACATGTCTAATCTGCTTACTAGACATGCAGGCATACACAGTTAAATGGTCAGCATAACATGAACTTTCTTAGAACTCACATTCTGGTGCAGGGAATTTCAGCACGTAGAAGATCATTTCACTATTAGTTAAGCTCCAGTCTGGTACGGGTGTGGCCCAGTGTGTGTGTGTGTGTGAACAATAATGCATTCTCTTCAGTATGCCAATGACAAATGCACCTGGTATTTCGACCTACTTTTACCTGTGCTTCTTCGAGGATTAATCTTTATACCAAAGTGGTCATGAAAACTAGGGCGGAGCACTGCTTTCGTTCCACGCAACCTTATCACTATTGATCACACCCATGTACTGGGTAACTGCCAGACTTCGAAAGTTATTCAACAACACTTTTCACTATCCTTTGTGGTAATGATTGGCCTGTATTGCGGTCACAATGCGCATACCGCATCCCTCCGGCACTGTAAGCCCTCCCTGACTGTTCTAAGCGCTGACTCCTCAGCGTGACCGTAGAGAAGCATCTCCCCGCGGGGCGGTGAAGCGTGAAGCCTTGCAGTCGTAAATAATGCCGTCAAACTCAAGTGCATCACAACCGCACAGACGGTCTCTCCGAACTACCTTTCCTGCTCCAAAGATTAAAAAAATAATAATAAAACTATAGGGCTCCTCATTACCGCAAAATGATTTCATTTCATAGTTTTGCTTGTGGCAAGTAAATGAATTAGGCATTAAGTGTTAATACAGGAAGTACTTTGGAAGTCAATTGGATATACAGATTCATCGTAAGCTTTGTCCTAGAATAAAATTATTTTATTATTTTCTGTTGAAAAAAAGAATTTAATTTAGTCCAGGACTGAGATTAATTTTTGTCTGTGAATTTGGCCCATAGAATTCAGTTACATAATCATTTTAACGGAGGTAAATATTTAACATGACTCATTAGTTTAGTTACTTCAAAGTAGTGACTGGTCTCCTGAATGCATTGCACCTCACAGTGTAATTACTGGTCAAACCTGTCAGCTGTAAACAAACTTTCTCCCAGCAGGGAAGGGGGTTTCCCAGTTATAACAGGATAACAATTACATTACATCAGCCTATTGCACGGTAAGAAAGCAATCGGGACATTCAATGCGGTTCACTGGTATTCAGACAGAGATGTACTTTTAAAGAGTTGAAATCTCCGCTTGGTGCACTCCTACCATACTTACTATCTGGCTAAATGCTTTTGGGCACTGTGCTAATAAAAAACAGAACTGATCAGCTCCACAGTACAGAGCACTGCTCCAGATTCAGCTTTACTGGTTTACCTCATTACACCAAGTGGCCAAGAAAACTGGGGCACAAACAGCATTCACTGACTATTGATTAGAAGAGAAATAATCATTCCAGCGACTTCTCCTCAGAGCCTCAGTGGGTAATAGCTGAATAAATCGGGCTGACGGTGCATTGATATTCTTCCCCAGAGCTGTGCAATTTGGTCAACTTTCTTTCAAATGGCCGACAGTGAGAAGCTTAGGGGAGGAATGCTTGCCCATTGAGGGGGCATTTAACTTGGGGATTTTGTGGAGGAGCGTTGGGAATAGATGGAGGTGCTTTGGGATGGAACACATTCATAACCTCTGTGCCACCGCTGTTTCCAAAACTGACTCACTGTCCTTTCATCTGAAATGAGTCGGCAAACTTGGATGCCTCATCTGTTCCATCCCGTTGCGTTGCTGCCCGCCAGATTTGACAGGCGTTATGCTACCCTCAGTGAACTGGCGTAGCGCATAGCAGCAACAGCTGACCCTGCTCCCGGAGGTCCACCGTCCGCCAGGTTACTACTGCAACCCTGACAAGAAACATGTAGGTCAATAGCTAAAGCTCTTGGTGAGCTGCTAATTAGCAGATTCAAATGTGCCAAATAAGGGTTGAAATTAAAACCTTTCTGACGGGGGGGAGGGCAGCCTAGTGGCAGATTGCTTGACTGTTAACTGAAGAGTTGCTGGCTCATGTCCCCGGTACAGCTTGGGATTCTGACTTGATCTGGAGACACGAAGAAGGGAAAAACTCTTCCTTTGGGCCCTTGAGCAAGGCCCTTATGCTTAAAACTGCTCTGGGGGTCTCACCCTCTTTTATCTCCATCCATCCTCACTTGCAACTATTGATTTCTCACAGAGCATCATTAAAAAAGAGTAATATGATCTAAGTGGAATTTCCCTAGTTCAGAAAGGGTTAAGTAACAGTGGTAGTTACCAATCACATAATAAACCGATGCAGCGACATTTCACTTCGAGCGCGTAAACCCGGCAGATAATAACTGCTTCCACTGTCCACAGTTCAGCGTTAAGTCAGCACTGCAGGGTTCATATTTTCCATAATGGACTCACTTTTACTCTATAAGAGTTGTATTAACACTGGACATTTTACATTTATCCTATCGCCACAGTGAGTGAAAGAATGAAAAGTCAGGGTGAATGCAGGGTGAATGACTATTGCTCGCTGCATTCTGTCCCAGTGTGCTCCTCCTGACTGGGGGAGTGAGGGTGCTTACCTGATACTTATCTTAAGTACCCTCGCTCCTTTAAATAAGGAAGGTCATGAATAATGCAAGAATAGGAAGAGATAGTGTCTGCATTCACAGAACAGGTGGAAATTGGCTCTTGTGTGATTATTCTAGAGAGAGTGGGTGTGCTTCAGGCTGAGAATCTGGTTTAAATGGGACTCTCAATCTTTCCTTAGGAATTAAGGGAATAGTTGACTTTCTATTTTTTTTTTTTTAGCAACTTGACTTTGATTTATGTTTCTAACTGCCCCTGACAGGGTATTCTGGACAGTCCTCTGATGAGCTAAGCTTTTTCTCCCCTTAAACTCTAACTTTTCGCTTCAGTTTCCCCTTAAGTAGGTTCAGAGTCAAAAAAAGCTTTTTTTTTTTTCATATTGCTGGACAATGTTACATACACGCAGTTGGCTTCAAAATCACGGGCACCCCGAATGGCAATACACAAAAAATACTTCAAAAAATGTGAAATATATATTTATGTGAATGTGAAATGTGAAATATATATTTATATATTTATATATATATGTGTTAAGGAACTATATTGAGCAATAACATAACTTCCTGTTTTCACTGTACTGAGAGAAAAATTTACACCCAGGATGCCATGTTTTTTATGGCCACAGCGTTACTTCAAAGAGGACATACCTACAAACCCCAATTCCAATGAAGTTGGGACGTTGTGTAAAACACGAATAAAAAAAGAATGCAATGATTTGCAATTCTTTTTGACCAATATTCAATTGAGTGCCCTACAAAGACAATATATTTCATGTTCAAACTGATAAAATTCATTGTTTTTTGGGAAATATTCATGCATTTTGAATTTGATGCCTGCAACGCATTCCAAAAAAGCTGAGACCGGGGAATCTTTACCATGGTGTTACATCACCATTTACCAACACTCAATATGCAGTAGGGAACTGAGGACTCTAATTGTAGAGGCTTTGTTGGTGGAATTCTTTCCCATTCTTTCTTGATGTACGACTTCAGTTGCTCAAGAGTCCAGGGTCTCTATTGTCGTATTTTGGACTTCGTAATGTGCCACACATTTTCAATGGGAGTCAGGTCTGGACTGCAAGCAGGCCAGTCTATTACCCGAATGCGTTTACTACGAAGTCACGCTGTTGTAACATGTGCAGAATGTGGCTTGGCATTGTCTTGCTGAAATAAGCAGGTATGTCCCTGAAAAAGACGTTACTTGGATGGCAGCATACGTTGATGCAAAACCTGTATGTACCTTGCAGCATTAATGGTGCTTCACAGATGTGCAAGTTTCCTATGCCACGGGTACTAAGACATCCCCATACCCACAGGTGCTGGCTTTTGAACTTAGCATTGATCACAATCTGGATGGTCCTTTTCCTCTTTAGCCCGGAGGACAAGATGTCCATGATTTCCAAAAACAATTTGAAATGTTGACTCGTCAGACCACAGCAGACTTTTACACTTTGCATCAATCCATCTCGTTTTTCAAAGTGTTCCTGAGCCCACATGATAATACCTTTTACAGAATGGTGTCGGTTTTTAATGCAGTGCTGCCTGAGGGACTGACAGTCATGGGCATTCAATGTAGGATTTTGACCTTGCCGCTAACGTGTAAAGATTTCTCCGGATTCTCTGAATCTTTTGATGATATTATGGACTGTACATGATGAAATCCCTAAATTCCTTGCAATTGCATGTTGTTCAAACGTTGTTCTTAAACTGTTAGACTATTTGCTTACGCAGTTGTTCACAAAGTGGTGAACCCCACCCTTGATAGTGAACGACTGAGCCTTTCGGGGATGTACCTTTTATTCCTATTCATGACACTCACCCGTTTCCAATTAACCTCTTCACCTGTGGATTGTTCCAAACAGGTGTTTTTTAAGCATTCCTCAACTTTTCCAGTCTTTAGTTGCCCCTGTTCCAGATTTTGTGCAACATTTGCCGGCATCAAATTCAAAATGAGTGAATATTTCCAAAAAAAAAAAAAAACATTCAATTTTGAACTTTAAACTTTTATCAGTTTGAACATTAAATATCTTGTCTTTATAGTGTACTTGATTAAATAAAGGTCAAAAAGGATTTGCAAATCATTGTATTTTGTTTTTATTCACATTTTACCCAAGGTCCCAACTTCATTGGTATTGGGGTTTGTAGATATTTTACATCATTTTATACATATTTCTCTGAAATTCAGCCAGACATATTTGAAATCGTTGGAAACACTGGGATCTTTACTAAAATTTAAAATAGGCCTGAAATTCCACAGGTTCTAATACAGCTGCTGCATCAGATGGTTGGTTTTGTGTGGCTAATGGCTGGTATTTTTGCAATTGTGGGATTCAGGACTATAGCTAGAAATCACTCCTTCAAATTCCAAAACAGCTTTTGCAATGGAGCATTACCTGCTTATTTTCTGAGTATTATGCTTAATCTTATTTACAGATAGAATGCTGGCTCATGCACCTTCAGATGCAGTACTTAAGGCCAGAGGAATGCTACCGTACAATATAAAAGCAAATGCAAACACTTGCAGCCGCATATAAAAAGCAAGTAAATGTGTTTACCTCTGTACACTTAATGTCACTGTTCTGGCAGTTTTTCAGAAACTTTGTCTCAACCAAAATGCGCACACATTTGCGAGTTAATTCTGTTTGAGAGGTGGCGTCGGCAAAACGCCCCTAAATTTGGGTAAGGATTTCTTTCGAAAAATTTAATCTAGAGCAGGGGGGTCATTGTTTGAGCTGGAACTCTCTACGTCAGTCTTTCTCTGTCTAACTAAGGCTCGGAGAAAGGGATTCTGCTCTGTTCTGGAGGGAGCTTTAATCTTCAAAATGATATGAGATTCTACAGTGTAATTAATACTGTACCCCAGAAATGGAAACCCGTTGGGCTGAAGCTTTCACTTTAGAGACTCTTGTCAAGCCAAAATAAGGAGTGAGAATAACTGAGTGGTCAAAGTTCTGAGACAACAGCAGAGTTTTTAGCATGAAACTATACCCTCTGGGTCATATATGGTGTATTTCAAAATATCAGTAGAGGGCACAGGCACACATATATGCAATTACTAATTTGCATTAAAAAAGGAAAAATGAATTATAAAAATTAAAGGGAACATGAATGAAAGGTACCCATAAGAAATTATTAAAAAAGCATTGACGTTACTACTGAAGACCCGCTATACTGCGGAAGGAAATTCAAGAGCGCATTGCATATGCTTTTCCAATGGTCTATGCGTGATCCAGATTTAGGACGAGGAATCGCACAAGATTTAACTTCTATAAACTGGGCGTACGCCTAGGCGACATGCGCATTTCATCCACGTTTCCACTGTTAAATTAGCACGTGCTTGCTGCAGACTAAACCCACAAGTTGGACTTTTTGGAAATACCCGGAGCAAAAATCTATCGGCTATCATAACCTTCAATGAAATTTAACCCCCGGAATTGCAGCCTGATGAGTTCACTCTTCGGCGTGGTAGGAACCACTAATAAACAAGAGCCTTCATAGTGCCAGTTTTGGTAAGTAAACTCTACAAAATAAGACAATAAATCCCTTTTCCGCTGTCTGCAAAAGTGTCTGCTGCGAGCTCCACGTGCAGTTGCACAACAGAAATCGAAATGTAACCACTGCATATTGGTTCTCGTAATGCAAAGCTTCAGTTTTGTTATCATAAGCATTTGTTTTGGACTGCCTATAAAATGTGCACGCACAGAACACACGCCCACTTTTCGTGCATGGAAGCTGCGTTTCAGCAAACTCTAATTACTTTTGAGATACACCCGGTAGTGTTAAAATGCGGTGAAGTTATAAACATGAGCACACTCAAAATCTCTGCATCTCAGTCAGAAACGTAGTTTCATTCCTCGCAGTCGTCTGCGCACTGTGATTTGCGTTGCGGAGTTTTTGACAGGCTCTCCGTGTCGCAGGCAGCCAGTCTAACCCATGACGTCACGCAGCGCATCTGACTGTATGCAGAGCGTTCCGCCGAGCGCGTGCTGCTCCGAGCACATGGAAAGACGTCGAGATTTAGTAGCATGCAGAAGTACGCTATTGTGCCCTCAAAAATTTCCCAACTCCTGATATGGAATACTCCCCAAGTGCATAGTTATTAGAAGTGGGAAAATTCGACGAATGGGTAAGGATTATTTTAATTTTTATTTCTTCAATCCCCTTCCAGGATGTTTTGTTTAATAATGATCACGAGGATGCAAGAAAACCCATTGCCTATTTGAGCTGCGCTAAGTTGCTTTTCTGTATTAATAACATATTTGAAAGGTGTAAGAATGTATGATGGCTCAATTTTGATATTAATCTGTGAAATCTGATATTACGATATAGAATTGCATCAGTTTATTAATGATAGATAGCACACTTAACTTTAAAGAATTACCTTCATTTGGGAGAATAGGCATAGATTATTGTAGATACCTGGAATAGCATTGGTGATGAATTCTAGTAAAATGTATTTTGTGGCTTATTGATATCATTGAATTCTGTAAGGTAGAATGCTCCCTAGCCAACACGTTTCAATTTGCCTGCCCATCCCCCAAATTCATACGATCAGCAGTGTACCTGTTCTTCTTCTTCTGGAAATATTGTGTTTATTACAGAATTTCTGAAAATATTATTGCTGGTACAATTATAATATATTTCTTCAGACTAAATTACTCTTAAATACAAAATTTCTGTCAACTAGGTTCTGCTGTTGCATATTGCTAGCAAGATCATGAACATGGATATTTTACATGTAGGCTACTGCATGATATTCTTTTTTTAAACATGATAGAATGAGAAATGTGCTTTGTATCAAATCCTGATGATTTAGCCTGCCATGCTATTCAATAACACGCAGTCTGTGTACTTGAGAATATGTTATAGGGATAGCCAGTTAGAATAAATTCTAAATTGACACATTCTACCTGTTTGTATTTTTAGTAATGAATATGCGCTATTATACTGGCTAATTGCTACAATTATTTACTCTTCTCTAAACGAATAGTTTGGCAACAGTTTGGTTTTATAGTCGAGGGCTGAGCATTGAATTCTTCTGCAGTAATTAAAATGAAATATGAATATTGTGGATCTGTTTTCATGTTGTCCTGCAGAAACATTACAGTTGTGCAGTGTACAACGTCTTTGTTGTTCAGTGTCATTCATTGTTCGCCCGCAACCTTTGCAAGTCAAGCTAAAATTTAGATCTCTGCCTCTTATTAGATATGATTCATGCTGCATAGAGGCGTTTTGTCTCACTTTAAATTCATGATGAAGTTATTTTTCATTTTTGAGCTGTGATGTCTCCATTTTGTCTACCACAGGAGTATTCTTGTAAATTCTAGAACATTTGCTCCACTTGGATTTCCTCATTGCTAACTCATTAGGCTGTTTACAAGAGGTGCAATAAGTTTTCAATGATGCTGAGTTACGTAAAGCATTAATTTTTACGAAGTCATATTTTAACGTTTCTGGACAACAGAATTTTATTAGGTTGCCGTAGCTGTTAACTATTCAGGCAGTCATGGCAGCAAGTACATTTATCCGACATGTTGCCTGCCTCTGTTAGAAGCAATACGAACAGTCTGCACAGAATCCAGACACACAAGGCAGTCTGTAATTTCACTATGTTTGCTTTGCATAGCTGTATTCCGCTGGATTTAAAGAACATGGATGTCCGTATGTTAGAAATTGATTTTATTTGAGTATTTGGGTTGCGTCCACATTGTACGAACCATGTCGGAATTTTAGTTATTTTTGTACTGTGTCACAGTGTAAATGTGCACACACTGTACTTTAAGTGCAGAATACAGTCATTCTGTGAAATTGCACATCTGAACTTCTGTTCTCTAGTAAGGCTGTGAGTTGAATGGTAGGAACTACATTTCCTTATGTAATGGGACGCTCGTCTTTTGGAATGGAACTAAAAGTATCGTCTCTTCTCTACTGAAGGTGCTAGTGAATCTTTATCAGTTGATGTTTGCTGTATGAATTTAAGCAGACAACTTAAATTGGGAAGTACTATTCGACCTTGGGAGGCCCGGCGTAGCAAAGTAACTCATAATGTGCAAACAAGGCTGTTTATTATTGAAATGATGAATGTTTGGTGCTTTTTTTCCCCATGTATTACAGTTACTGCAGCTTGAACCGGGCTTAAAATGAAAACGGTAGAAATCTAAGCCTGCTTCAGCTGTCTCTTGCTCTTTGGCAATAAGGAGTGCTTGGAACTGTTACACGGGGTGCGCAGTCCTCCATCTTGGCTCAAATCTGTGTCTCTAGTCAACTAATGCCACAGCTAATGCCCTGCTGTCACTGAGCCACTCGCTGTTAATGCCAGGCCTCTGCCTGTCCTTAGTGCCACGATTCCTGGCAAATGCGTGTGTGTGTGTGTGTGAGGGGGGGGGGGTTCTTCTCAAACAGTTTGGGGCTGAAGCCCATTTGTGTGATGCGGAGGGTGTACTAAGCGAACAGTTTTCCACTATGTGGTCCAAGTCTTTGTCAACATTTTGTGGACATTCATATGTCCCATGGATCACCAAATCTGGACTTAAAATACAGCCCAGATTTTCTCTTCTCCCCCACGATTAACTGAACTGTTAGTGCCTCTGATTGGCTGCACTGTCTTTAGACCTGACACTCGGGTAAAGGGAGGGTGGAAACCAACTGCACCCGGACCTTGAGGACCATGATTTGAAAATCCCTGATCGATTCTGTCATATTCCTGGTGGTGTGACCCTCAGTTTGCGCTAGTTATGAAGCAGTAGAAATATGTGGTAGTTATATAGATATGATTTTGTTTGAACTGATGGAAATGGTTGAGGATCTCTGACCCCACACAGGTGCAGAGGAACCTGTTTGTCTGATCGGAGCGGTTGAATCCCTTGACTGCATGCTCGTAGGGGGAGGGGCAGCTCTCGATGTATAATAAGCACAGAGCGGGAATGATCCGTCTCACCCCCGCAGGGTGCCTGAGACCGGTGTGAGTTTCAGCACTTCTTGGGTGCGTCCCAGTCCACAATGAAGCTTTATTTTTGCGTCTCGTTTCCGGGTCGTCTTCAGAGATTCTGCTCACTGGCACCACTGTAGCTGGCTCGAGTACAGGTGGAAGAGAATCTGCTCTCCATTCAGGTCACCGGTGACTTTAACATAAAATTTGAGGTCATTTTTTTTCCCCACTGGAAAATGCTTGCTCAATATATGTTTTTTAAATAAACTAGTCGTTGACCCACTGAGTTATTAAGATGGTGTAAACTGCGTCAGTCATCGTTAGTTGCCTGTCATCCGTGAACTGTTCGACCTGTAACCTCTCACGGTCACACATATTGATCAGCTTTGAAAAAACCTTTTGTGCAATATCTTTAGCACATGAACTGTTCTGAGACTGTATTTCACTCCTGAACCCTCAAAAGTAGGCTTGGTGGCGTGGTCGTATTGAAAAACTGAGGATATTCATTTTACGCATTCTCATATATTGGTACGCAAGTAAGGCATGTCTCAACATATAAATGACAGGTTTTTACAATTTCAAAAAAATGGCCGTTTTGTGACCTTCGGGATTCCTTTGCCCTTAGGCACCTATTTGAAAGACTTGTAAACTTTCGCGGCCACAGATAGTGATGACATTTGGTGAAACATTGTATATGATATTTTTAGGACATATAGAACAACGTAGTTTGGTCATTCATTTTAGCCTGTACCCCAATCCCAAATGGGCGTAGAAGGGTGGCAGATCACTTGAGCTTCAGGTTCACTTAAACCTCTTGTTTCTGTGTTTCCTCGTCTATTTGTCTCCCCGTATGTCCATTTCTCAAGCTGCTGTCTTATTGGGACGATAGAGAAGTAGCATGTGCACAAAGTACAAACCCTGATTCCAAGGAAGTTGGGACGTTGTGTAAAACGTGAATAAAAACAGGATACAATGATTTGCAAATCCTTCTGGACATAATATTCAACTGTGTACACCACAATGACAAGATATTTAATGTTCAAACTGATAAACTTTATTGTTTTTTTTTTTGGAAATATGCGCTCATTTTGAATTTGATGCCTGCAACGTGTTCCAAAAAAGCTGGGACAGGGGCAACGAAAGACTGGCTTCGTCGTAAAAGAGTGTGGGTAATAGACTGGCCGGCATGCAGTCCAGACCTGTCTCCCATTGGAAATGTGTGGCGCATTATGAAGTCCAAAATACGACAACGGAGACTCTTGACTGTTGAGTGACTGAAGTCGTACATCAAGCAAGAATGGGAAAGAATTCCACCAACAAAGCCTCTACAATTAGTATCTTCAGTTCTCAAATGCTTATTTAGTGTTGTTAAAAGGAAAGGTAATGTAACATAGTGGTAAACATGCCCCTGTCCCAGCTTTTTTCGGAATGTTTTGCACACATCAAATTCAAAATGAGTGAATATTTCCAAAAAAAACAATGAAGTCTCAGTTTGAACATCACTTATCTTGTCTTTGTATTGTACTCGATTGAATATAGGTCAAAGAGGATTTGCAAATCATTGTATTCTGTTTTCATTCACATTTTACACAACATCCCAACTTCATTGGAATTGGAGTTTGTATGTGCACGCATCTTCTCAGCATCTCACGATTGGTGGACAACTTCGACTCGTTGGCTGCGCTACACGGGCTGTGGCATAGATTTTTATGCTGTGCATGGTCCTAATTCATGGTGCCACCGTGGATGCGAATAAGGTTGTGGGTTTGAATCCAGCTTGGGGCATTTCTGTATAGAGTTTGGATTTTCTCCCCAAGTTCATGTGGGTTTACTTCGGTTTCCTCCCACTGTCCAAAGATATGGATGTAATTCTAAATTGAGACTCTCAATTGTCCCCAGACATGACTAGAGTGCTGTTAATAGTGTGTGATTTGATTCCTGCAAGTGCCTTATGACTGAAGTTGTGATAGAAGTTGATAAAAAATTATAAATGTACAAACATTTGTATCGTTCACCATACTAACAGGTTGGGGAAGAGGAGTGGCTGAAAGGGGTTTGACCTTGTTGTACTCTCAGTTTCATCAGTGAAGTGAACTTCTGTGGTCCTCTAGTTTCACATCCTCTTTCGAGCAGTCTGTGTAACGAGAAACCTTGGATGAAACCTTCGGTATCGCTGTTATTCTCATCCATGGAAGTGGCAGCGGCAGGTTTCCGTGGTCTAACAAATGTTCGATTTTCTCAGAAAAACTTAGTTAAATCAAAGCACTGTAACTGAGGCCAATACCAATTTCCCCTCTAAATCACTCAGAATGTCACACCAGCCATATTGTCCATTATTCTGGCCGAAGTTTTGTTCCAAGAGATACATGCCATTTCCTCCGGGTGTCTTTGTTGAAAATAACAACTGAAGTTACGGCCTTGATTATTGTGTGCACCATTTCCTTTTTTTCCTTTGACATTACAATTAGCTGGACAATACGTTGGCTGTATTTTTCATATTCAGGGATATTCATTGTGTTAACGGTTGCAACTTATCCATGCCAGGAAATAAACTCATACAGGAGACGGCCGATGGCCTCTTGACACTCCTGAACGAGAGACTGGGATAAACATCACTGGACTGACAAATCATCTCGTTATCGCCATTGCTCAATGTAGCTAGTAAAATATTAGCTATGACTATATCACTTTGATCTTTTAAACTGTCCTGGCCCAGGAAATTACTGCTAAGATAACATCTGCTTTATACAACAACAGATCTATGTGTGTTGAATGTAAAATTGCAACTTTTGACTTGTTTCTCTCAGTATTAAACAGTTTTCTGTTGCTTCTTCTGTGCCACCAACTACCAAGTGAGTAGTAGAGTTCCAGTTCGCCCTGAAAATTTATCGATGACTTGTGAACTGGATACATGCGCCGTGTGAAAGGTCTGACTGATGACAAAATTTACCCCGCGGGTGGCTGGCATGTAATTGGTAGGAGCTATTGCAGTGCAGTGGAACACCTCTACTCCTCTGGCGCTGCAAGACCCGAGAATCCACAGTATTAGGCTCATGCCGTCTCTGTGTCGGGATGAAATATTTGAGGTTTGTGGTGTGTGACTGTCTGATGCAGGTGGCCTAACTGGGAGATCCTCTGGTCCTGCTGGTTTCAGCAGTTATTCTGAAATCTATCAATCATTTAACCCACCTCACCGAGTTTCTTGGGTCCTTAAATGGTTGTTGTATTTAAGGTAAAAACTATGACTAGCCGACACTGGGGCTCCTCAGGTACAGGGATACCCTTTCCTCATACTGAGGGTATTTTACACTGTTTGAGCTGGCAGGATCCTAAATTTAGGCACAGGTTAAACGGTGAGGGCAGAGCCCAGCAGTACTACCCTGTAATCTCATCTGGCGTGGCTACAGGCAAGCCGTGTTTTAAAGGCCAACAACATCCTGATGACATCATACTTTTCTTGCTGACTGTGGCCCCACCCCCACAGCCCCACTCTCAGTGCATCCAGTTTTTTTTTTTCCTTCTTGACTGGGTTCTGCTGGAGACCGTGTTCAGGAGATGAGGTACAGGAGGTTCGTTCAGAATCCACAACACAGAAGGGTGGAAAGGGCTGGGTTTTCCGCCGATTTGAGAACACACTACATGCGGGGAAAAAGAGCTCTGCCTAGTGACCGTCTTCGGTTCGACAGATTGAGGACTTTTGATTGGCCCCTAATCAAACCGTGTTACTGACATTTTGCAAGACTGCAGTTAAAGGGGTACACCCTCTGCGTTGCGGCCCGACAGCTGCCTGAAAAGCACTATGAAAAAGACGTTGTAATAACGGCTACGAAGCGCTCACTTTAATACTACTGAAAGGTGCCCGTATCCTGTTACTATGGTGAGGTGAACATTGGGTGTAGCAGTTTCATTCTGCTTTTCCTGAGAATGTGCGTGTGCTACTTTCCCTGGAAGAGACGTTATACATTATGCATGTGTCAATACGTAATTTACCTATGTTAGACCAAAGTAAACATTTCAGGAGCTGTCTTCAGTTAGTTCAGCCATCTATGTTTGCAGAGCAAAAAAATAGTCGTGCATAAGGTCATCCACAGAACCTGTTCTGTTGAGGAAGGACTGGGGAAATCCGCCCTTTAAAAAGCCTGGACTTACCTGTCAAGGTATTGCACTTGGTTATAATAATTAATTCATAATTCCTGCTCCTCAGTTGAAAATCTTTGACCTATACCCTGAAAGTTTATGGAATTACTCTGCAGTTTAAATTGCAATGTTTTCCTGCTTTGATTACATGATCTCCACCTGTCCACTTGGAGCTTGATATACTACCACTTTTTATATGTGCAAAACTAGTAACAAGGCCATTGATTGGTACAAAATGAAAACCCGGACAAATTGCTTGTCATATTTTTGGTTTTGTGTGAAATTGGCCCTGAGACTCCAGTAATTCTGACACACCATGGAGTCCACAAGTATTGGACTGTTACACAATAAATTTTTGTTTTTCTTGGTGCTGAAGCGACAGATGGATGAGTATGAGGTTAAGCGCTACTGCCGAACAATTTTCCTTTAATTTTTAACTTTTTAAAAATGGAGTCGAAATGTCGAGGGGCGGGGCTTGTGGGATTTTCATGTGTATTTGTGAATTGCATTTTGTCTGTCAAGTTATTGCATTGCCTATTCAAATAAAAATCAAAAAGTGCTGCTTTTTTCCCTAATAAAATAAGATAATATTTTAATCAAAACAAATCCACTTTTTTCTAAATGGGATACTTGACCTTCATACAAGTTCACACGTGACGGGAGCGTGCGCGCGTGCTCTAAGACAGGCGACAGAGCGTCGACATGGCAATGACAAGGGGCTACGATGAACAGGAGCAAGGTGTGGGATAGTGTTACCAAAGTGAATGAGAAAGCATGTTCTTTTGTATACGGCTCTGGTATAACTGTTCCTGGTGCACCATTTACTGATAGAATATTGTAACTGCGTGCATAAATTTGCAGCTTCATGTCCACCGGCATCAAAAACTGTACAACGAAACCCAGCAGAGCACCGTTGTTCTTCTCGAACGCGCCAAATCCAGATAATTGTTAAATGATGAATTGCATTCATATTTTAATTTGTAACGAGTTACGAAGTAGCCAGTGTCAAGGTAACGAAGTGAAAGTACACTTTTTATCTTTTAAATGTAGTCGAGTACAAGTCAAAACTCAAGTAAAGTAAAAATCCTTCGTTAGCCTACTATACACCTCTGACTGTCACAAAGTCGGTTAGGACCCAACTAATTTTTTTGGTCAACCACTCCCGGTAATTTCATTTTTCCGGCATGGCAATTTTTCGAGCTTGAAGCCCTGTAAATGTTGCACTTTTGATTTTAAAAAATGGATAGACTGTCTGATTTGTCAATACTGTCTGTGGAGGAGAGCGGAAAGAAACAAATGGTCAGGGTAAGGGGCTGAGATTTACAGACCCCCGAGTGGGTCTCTCTTCAGTATGTGGGGTACTGACCGCTGGGTCTGTTGACTGCTCTTAGCCGCAGGGGAGGATGGGAAGACGAGGCCGATCCGCTGCCCTGGAAAACATTGTAAAGGGTGCAGGTTAACCTCTTGACCCAGCTTTGAATCGGCCCAAGGGCTGCCCGCCTCACGACAGCGTGCGTAAATCATCGAATCGCCCCGGGGAGGAAATTGCGGCCGTTTGAGAGGGTTTATGACGGGAAGGTCATCTGAGATTGGGGCAGGAGTCAGTTGTCGCTGCCTAATTTACCTGCTCCAGGAGAAACCACATGAAGCTGCAGGTCAGATGCCAGGTTGCATTTTGCATTTTTTGTTCATGTTCATTCAGGTAATAATAACCAAATAACATGTAAATGTTGTAAAACATGAAAAAAAATATTTTTAATTGCATTATGTCCATCATTATTTTGACTCATTTAATTTGAAGGTGAATAATTTGAGGCATTTGCCTCCTCTATCGTGGGTTTTGAAAATGCAGAACTTAGTTCTGAAACCCTTTTGAAAATAGACGTCAAAAAATCTGAATGCAAAAAAGCTAGACTAAGTTTAGAGGTTAGTACTTTAATCTGTGTGTTCATATGAAGCCAAATAAAAGCATTTAATTGCTAAAGTCTAGTGACAACGTCTTGGTTATTCCAATTTTATCAGTTAGACTCTCCTCTGTATTGCTAAAGCTGATTAAAAGTGTTCTGAAGTCCTTGTTCAGCGTTAAATTGAATCGTACTGTGTGGATACACATGGTTAAGCCAGTAAAGAAAGACTGCTGGTCTCTGCAGTTTAGAAAGTGTAGAGTGCGTCCAAAACGTCTCCAAACCGCTTAACACAGGAGGGGGGACCAGCAGACAGGCAGTCCTGGACATGTTTACAGGGTTATGTAACTGGCTGCACGGGGCATAATGCTGGGGCCAGATGGTGCAGAACTGAGTGTTTGTGTGTGTTTTTGTACATGTCTGTTTGTGTGGTTGTATTTGTTTGCAATTGCTTGTGCATCTCGGTCTTGAGTGTGTTTGATTGTGCCTGTGTTTGCATTAGTGGTTTAATGTCCTTGCCTATGTTCGCTTGTGTTTTAGTGTGTGTGTGTGTGTGGGTGTGTGTTTACAACATGGCAATCTTTGAGTAGGGGAATTGAAGTAGGAGGGTCCGTAATGATTGACATCTGAGGTAATGGTTGAGATACCTGCTACTGTGCATCCTGAACAGGCAGAGTCATCTTTAACCCCTTTGCGCAGAAGCCAAATCTGGCTATTTGGGGGGTTACCTTATTTAAGGCTTTATAATTCAAGATTTCAGCTTCACAGACAGGAAAGGGGTGGCTGAACAGAGTCTAGACACTTGAAGCATTTAGACTATCATCGTATATCTGTTTATTTTCATGATTTTGGTGGAGAAAAAGGGCTGCAAACGCAAAAAATCTTCATGAAAATTCAACATTGAAATGTAAAAAAAAAATAATAATAATACTTAGAATTGAAAAACTGCTGGGGCTTAAATTTATACATTTCTAGGATCATAAACTCCTTGACCACAAGTACAATTCATCTTGAACACTGCATTCTAGATTACCTACATGCTATGAGCCAAATTAGACAGCTATCCAGGTGGCTCCCCAAAGTCTGAGATCCCTCAAAGTGGTGCACTGTCAGATCATAAAATAATCATATATTTAACACAAATAAAGCTTTGAGGCATGAAATTTAATATGAGCTAATGATTTTCTGGTTGAGTTTAGCATGAATTTATCAATGTCAGTGCAGTTCAACATCAGTGGTCACCTCTCCAAACGCAAAACATGCCTTTTCTCCATAAAAAAAGTTTTTTTTTTATGGAGAAAAAGTCTATTTTTCTTCAAAGTCCCCCAAGCCAGCACACACACTCATTAAAGGAACTGCTTATTTAACAGTCAGAACATTCACCCTGGAATGACAAGTTAGCTGTTCCCACTTCCAAGCTCACAACGTTATTTCAACACTTTCACCTTATAAGGAACAAGTAGAACACATTAACTTAGTAATATCTGAAATATACCTTATTTTAACAGAACGGGCATTCCACTTTCAGGGAAAAGCAAACAATATATGCCTTCCTAGATTCAACAGAATATTGCAATGAACGTGTATCAGCGGGTCAACCAAAATGCACGACCAGTTCACATTTTAAACAGGAAAAAAGCCTCGGCATTTGATTTTGTGGAATACGGTGTACATTCCGAAACAAAAAGCAAAAGTAGCAGCCTAACCTTTTTCATGAATCCCCCCTCCTGAGACCAATGTATCCAGTAGAAGGAACCCTCTGGTCCTGTTTCATTCGAAATAATTCCCATTGACCTTGTCCTTACCTCTGTTAAATCCTGTAAATGTAACAGAACACTTCAGGCGGGTTTAGGGAGTCTTTTTTTTCTGCTATAAATCGCATCATTCTCAGCTGCGCAATCGTACTCCACGTTGAACAGATACAACCTACCTTGCTGATACACATAGGCTTGTATGCTCTAATGTTTGTCTAGCCTGCGTTGCCGGCGGTCAGCGGCTGGTGGGAGAAAGGAGAGGAAAGACCGCCTGCACGATAACGTAGGGATTTTGAGTAGCCGCCCACTTCCTTGCGCAACGAGCTGCGATGGACCACCCCTTTTTTAAACCAATGAAAGTCGAGTGTAATTTGAGAGCACAAGTGATGCGTGGAGATCAAATCATATAGTAAATGATTGATTGCCTGTAGTTGTTCGTTCTTTAGAGTAACCTTTCGGTTGTGAATTTCAAGATATTCGAGCGATTTCTTTATCAAACATCGTTCTCTACATTCGCCATCTTTGTTCTGGCAGTTTACGGCATAACCATGCATTGCGTTACATTCGATGACAATTCAATTTTGATTTACACCTCTTAAGCCAATCAGTAATTCCCGTTCTCTGGTGAACGGACAACTCAAAATCCCTACGTTATCGTGCAGGCGGTCTTACCTCTCCTTTCTCCCGCCAGCCGCTGACCGCCGGCAACGTAGGCTAATGTTTGTCCAATAAATATGTTTCCGTTACTGTGGGAAGTTTAAACACTCGGGAATTGGATAAGAGACGAGCCAATCAATACATCGTTCCCGGGGAAGTTTCACGAGGGTGTAAACTATTACTGTGCCGTTACGCAGAAGAGCCTGAGTGTATAATTGAATGATTGGCTAGCAACACCAGTAGTTGGGTGGATATTAGGAAGCACTGAATTTGTCAATGGAGGAGTCTACGCATAAATCCACGGTAGGGAACTACGCATTTTTTTTGTGTGTGATGACTGTAATCGACAGTAGAATGTGAGAGAATCAATACCATGTTGAATCTTTTGCTTCAGAAAACTGATTTTTCTTTAAACACTAATTGGAGTATCGTTGGCTCACTGTAACTGAAGTGGTTGCTACAGAGGACAACAATTTTTTTCTGTCACAAGAGATTATTTTTTTTAAACTGCTGGGTAGATACTATGGGCAAGGATATTGAGCAGTTTGCACATCAGGCTTAGCTGAGGAGTTTAATTCATGCAACTCCTGAAAAACAGGAATAGGAGTGAACTCGTCAATATTCTAGACTGTGCTCCAGCTCTGCTTGCTAGTGAATATTCAATAACTGATCCGGGTACTGTATCTAGTGATGGAGTAGTGCAACTGCTTCCATAAAAAGAGCTGCTCTATGTCCGCAGACGTCTACATCTGCAGAAAGGTGTTAAGGAGGAAAAAGCCACTAGGAGTCTGGAATATTCTGTCTGTTCCCGGTTTTCTCCCCCACAGGTGTAGAGTTCTATGGAGGCGATTCCATTATTCTGACACGTGGCTCGCCCGCCTCCCTCTGCATCCCGGGAATGTGATGAGCGAAGCGGTATCGGCCTGCGTTCTGTGGATTAGTGGGAATTCCGCCCCTGGATTTACCACCACAATAGCCAAATCCCTGCCGTCGACACGGTGCCTGGCTTGCTTTAAAAATGAACAGGGGGAGAGAGAGGGAGGAACAGGATGAGGTAGAGAGTGACTGAAAGAAGGAGAGGGAGGTATGGAGAGAAAGAGTGTGTGAGAGATGTGGAGGGAGACTGAGGTAGAGTTTAAATGTGAGAGTGGCTCAGAGAGAGTTGGAGAGAGAGATGGAGGGAAGGAGAGACAGAGAAGATTAGAGATGGAGGGAGGGTGAGGGGAGGGGAGGAGAAAAAGTGTGGATGATGCTCTGAAGTCACAAGACTGTGGTGGAGCTCAGTCTGTCAGTCTTAAGTTCTGCCAGCCTGCTCTGATTTTAAATTTTATAGATATATTTATATATAGAGAGAGAGAGTGTGTGATTTAGAGAGGGTGAATAAGAGGGAGTTTCTTTCCTCTGACTGTATATTTTGTGCGTTAAAGCAGTGGTGTTTAACTGAATTTTTCTCTAATGTTTGTATTCCTCCTGTGGAGTGAATCAGAGAGAGGGAGGGAGGGAGAGATGGAGAGAGAGAGAGAGGGAGGGAGAGGGGTACAGAGGGAGGGTGTGGGAGAGAGAGAGAGAGACTGAGAGAGAGGGGGAAGAGAGGTACAGAGGGAGTGTGTGTGTGTATGTGTGTGTGTGTGTGTGTGTGTGTGTGCGTGTGCGTGTGCGTGTGTGTGAGAGAGAGCGGGAGACAGTTTGTGTGTGACTGGGAGAGAGTGAATAAGAGGGAGTTTCTTTCCTCTGACTGTATATTTTTTGTGTTAACGCAGTGATGTTTTACTGCATTTTTCTCTAATGTCTGTATTCCTCCTGTGGAGTGAATCACAGAGAGAGAGAGAGAGAGAGAGAGAGAGAGAAGGTGGGGAAGGCAGAGGAATTTAATGAGAGAGTGCGGAGGGGTTCCTGGGAAGGAGAGAGAGAAACTTAAAACACATTTTTTTTTGGGACGTCGTTCAAAATTTCAAAATGATAAGAACTTAAAGAAAGACAACAGACAAAAACAAAAAAATCAACTCCTCCAACAAAAATGTAAACTCAAACTACCCTCAAGTACTGGGAAAGGTTGGGGGGGGGGGTGAGAGAGAGTTGCAGTCAGATGGAGAGAGTGAGAAAAAAAGAGCGAAAGCAAAGCTGAGAGTGTTGGAGAGTGAGGGCTTGTGCCTGGATGACAGCAGGGCCGCTGGACGGAGTGTAAACAGGAAGAGGTCGGAGAGGGTGAGCAGCACAGCTGACTCCTGTTCTATTGTGCTCCTCTGTCTCCTCGCCAGACTGAAAAATGACCGTGAACCAAATTAACCTCCATTTGTGGAGAATTTGATACCGCGGAGTCGAGATATTTTTGTCCCGAGAAGGCCTTATAGGTCACCGTGTGGAGGAATGGGCAGCGCTCGCATCGAATTCCAGAAGTATTGGCACAAGTACTGGTAGGGAGCCGTGACTCCTGCAAAGTCCACTCCATTTGGGCGTAAAGACAGAAATCAACTGAATTGTGGGGGGTAGGGGGTGGGAGGCTTGTTGGTTATTTGTATCCAACTGTATCTGGATTGCAGTTCTTTTAAAATTGTGTGACTGTCCAAAGACTTACGTCCTTTCTGTATGTGGTCAAGCGCTTCTTGATGACTTTACACAAGATCCAGTTTTCCCGGCGTGTGACACATCTGCCTCGGCAGACTTGTCATTTAATTAATTTTTCATCCAATATTGAGCTCTCATCCCTTTCTTCACTATTCATTTAATTTTCTCGCATAAAAAGCCCTGTTTGCTTTTTTGTGGTGTATTATGAAACTTTGAATGAATGTTCCAAACTGATCATGTGATAAAAGCACTGCCGGTAGTTGAAACCTGGTCAGCATTCAAGAGTTGAATATCAGTGACTTGAATTTTGTTACTCCAGACTACAAACCTATTTAAAGGCACAGTTCACCCCAAAAATCAAAAATACACTCTTTACCTTTGACCTGTTGTGATATTTTTCCATCTGTAGTATTTTAGTGTGACTCGCTGAGTTTTGGAGGTATCAGCTGTGGTGCAGTCTGCCTTTTCTGGATTCCCATTGGAAAAGTGTCTTGCTCATCTGTTGCTCAATCTCGTCTCTTGAGATGAATTTGAGCTTCTCATATTTGTATCATTCTGTGATCATTTGTTTCTGAGTTACTTCTCCTAAAGGTCCCTAAGGCCCCGTTCACACAGAGCTGCGACTTTAGGACGATCATCCCGATCAAGCCACGATCAGAAAAAGTATTGGATCGGGGCGGATCGGCGTCTAAATCGAGCAATTTGGCAAATTATGGTCTTCATTACGACCGTACTACGATGCTCCCACGTCCAACGTGCTGCTGACACACTTCTACTACGATGTTACGCAGACCGTTGCCGACCAGCGGCCGCGTTTACTGCGTTTATACTACGCTGGCGCTATGACATTGAAGATCATACTACGACGCTACGCAGGCCTAGAAGACTGTACGACGATATCGCTACGGTGGTGCCGCTCATATCACGCTTGTAGTACGCTTCTAGTACGATTTTGGCGATGATATGTATATATTTATACACACACACACACACACACACATATTTTGGCTGAAAACAAACCCTGATCCGATCCGGTGTCAGAGGCAGTGCCGCAACATCTCTTGTTTGTGACAGACAAAACTGTACAAATACACAAAAGAATTATTTAATTTAGCCTTCATTATACTGAGGAGTCCCACTGAAATTAAAAAGTATCGGGGGGAATGAAATCACTTCTTTGAGTTTAGTGGCAGTTGTAATATTCAATAACTGATCCTGATGTGCCATCTAGTGATAGAATGTTGTAATTGCGTGTATAAATTTGCAGCTCCACGTCCACTGGCGGACACATCTGCTCAAAGAGACACCGTTGTTCTTCTCGAACACGCCAAATCCAGATAATCCGTGAATGATGAATTAAATTAATATTCTAGTTTGAAAGGAGTAACTAAGTTGCCAGTGTCAAAGTAACGAAGTGAAAGTAACTTATTCTTATCTTTTAAATGTAGGAGAGTAAAAGTCCCAGTTAAAAAAAAAATCTGCTTAAATACTGTAACGAAGTACATGTACATGTACAAACTGCTGCCTGATCGTGGTATGATCGGTGTAAGGTCATGGTAGGTCTTCGTAGGATCGTCAGGAATGTAGAGAGATCGTAGTGGGAACGTAGTAACAACGTAGTGGGAGTGTTGTAGGAGCGTACTCGATATGTTCCCCGACTGTACTACGCTTTTACTGCACTTTTAATACGATGGTGAAGATCTCTCCACGATGCTTCCACGCTGCTTGTACGATTACGGCGCTTCTACTACGCTCTTTTTACGACGATTCTTGTTGGTCACGATCCCGCTACGCTTGTTTTGAGCATGTTCAAAATAAGCGTGGCGAGAGCGTAGAGCTTCCCGATCATGAAGACCCTACCGCGATCATACTGCGCTTATGAAGACTCCACTACGTTTCTCCTGCGATCGGCCGCGCTTTCGGCCACGCTTTGATCGTAGTAGAAGCGGCGTCTATGTGTGAACGGGCCCTAAGCGAAAAAGAGACGAGACATCACTGAAACAGAGGAAGTTGATTTGAGATAACCATTTGAGCAATACTTGAGAAGTGGGATAAACAGAGGAGATCTCATAATTGTATGCCCCTGATCTCAATTATGTCTTGGTTATTTTGAAGGAGAATTAAAGAGAACAGTTAAAAAAAAAGCAGAAGATTTCTACGGTAATCACAGGCAAAACCGAATAAAAGTTTCCCCAAAAAACATAATCTGCATCCCACTGCTTGGAGGATTTTGAAGGGTTTTTCTTTTTGAGTTAAACCAAACTGCAAGTCTCATTTAGTGGAAAGAAAATGGTTTGGTGGGAAGTTTGCTCGAAAGAAAATTATTCTTGAGTTAAATTGTTCACAACATGGCCTTTAGATCATCATCAGTCTCCTGGTCGTGATTTCTAGAGAGACGTTACTTTCAAACTTTTAAAATGTATTTTTTTGGCGTTTTGCGCACTACAGGACGAGTGCAATATTTTAGTTATGTTTCTGAGGAGGCAGACATCGCTACGGCCAATATCTGCAAAACTTGGCTACAATTGCACTTCAGATAAGTGGAAAAATATGTATCTTGAATTTGGGGTGAACTGTCCCTTTAATGGGTCTAAACGAGAAACTTCATACTGTTTGATGATAGGAAAAAAAATCATTATGTCTACATACAATTTCACTTTAACAATGGCTTGGCAAGGCAGTATGAGAACGTCCTGCCGAGTTTCAAAACTTAACACACTCACAGTCCTCATCCACTGGGCCGGAAGTGGATTTGTTTGACATCTGATGTAGTTCAGAGGTAGATATCTCCCTCGCAAGGGCGGGCCTGTGCTGGAAATGTGCTACCAGGCCTGAGGAAGCGTGCTAATTGAATCCTCGGGGACTGACAGGAAGTGATGCAATTCCCTTTGAGGATGTTCCTGGACCGGATGCCCATCCGTGTGCACGTGCGGTGGGGGTGGGGGGGAGTCGTGTGACTGATGGTCATTACTGCTGCCCCAGCAGGTGGTGTTTTGTGTGGGGTGATTTATTTACTAAGTGCGGTTCGCATTATAAATAAAACATGAGTAACAGCACTAATTCTTATGGAGTTGCTTCCTGTGGACTTGCTCATTGTGATGTCATTTCCTGCACATTTGTTAAGTTCTTTTTCTCCTCTGCTGTTTTGAGAGCTCCTGAGAGAACACTGCAATAATAACTGATTGTGGCTTCTGTTATCCCAGTAAGTTGTGAAGTCAAACTCAAATCTGCTAATTTTTGGCAAGACAGTGTAAATTGATCAATGAAAACTTGTTGAATTATTATATGGGGCTCAATCATTCATTTACAGTGTAGCTGTAAGAAAACTGAGCTTAACAGGTGTCTCATCACCTTTCAACACGGTACTTGGCTTCTGTTACATTGGTAACAGTCATGCGTTGGGCACGAGTGATGTGTAAATTGGATAACGTCTGATTCAGGCTGTATAAGATATCTTGGATAAGGGTAATGCATTAGTTATGACTGGGTAATAAAAATGATTGCCCTGGTCCTTTGAATAGTGGGAGGCCGTGTGTGTTGAGGAGAATGTGTTTGGCAAATAGAACCCACAGGCACTTTTATACGCTTATCATATGACCACGATGAGTCGATTCTGAGTTAATGAAATTGCAGCTAGCACTTAGCCGATCTCTGTGCTTTGTCTAATGCTTATTTAACCCTTAGAGCGCTGGGAAAAAATGAAAAAAATTATAAATACAAATGATCATGTGCTGTGCTTTGCTGTTGAAAACCTATCATGTGGCAACTTGTTAAAAAGAGCTCCCCTGCAGGAGCTCTTTTTAACAAGTTGCCACATAGTAGGTTTTCAACAGCTTTGATTTTGATATCTTACATCATCCAGCGACAGTAGCTGCATTTAGCACTCTAAGGGTTAAAAGAATCAGGATGTGATGTAAGTGTGACAATCGTCATTATGATAAGTCAAATCATCTTTCACTGAGCATCATTTCGGGGGAGTGTTGGCCCTTGGTATAGTGATGCTAGATCTCTGTAATTCGGACTGGAACAAAGAGCTGACATTGGTGCTTAAGCCTTGGAGCGCTGAATACAACTATTGTTGCTCAATGATGTAAGGTATCAAAATCAAAGCTGTTGAAAACCTATCATGTGGCAGCTCGTGTAAAAGGGCTACTCCGGGGGAGTTCTTTTAACCCCTTTGTGCAGAATACAAATGATGCCAATTTTTTTTTCTGTTATGCATGTGCCTATTTAGGGTTTCTAACACTGTATTTGTGTGACAGAGACTCTTGAAAATTATTCCAGTGAAGCAAGACATTTGGAAATCAATTACAGAATTATTTATGAAGTTAAGTCACCACACGATAGGTGTTAGCCACTGAAAATAATGAAATTTAGTATTCTTTCAGAGATATTTCAGCACTCTAAGGGTTTATTTCATTAGGATTGGTATAACATTGTGTTTCCTCCATCCAGCACTGAATTACTGCTGAGGTGATGTAGATTCAGGGGAGAATTAGTAGATTATGGTTCCTTTTACATGAAAAGAACCAAAAATACAGAGAATGTTTCGCAGGGGAGTTGACAAATGAGTGATTGTTTAGCCTTGGCGAAGGTTTGCGATCTAGGATTGCTCTTGTTTGCTCGTTTACTTTGAGGAATGTATAAAGTTATTGTTTTGCTCAGACAGGAGAAGGCGGCAGCGGGAAGAGCGTGATTTTTATGATGTTCCGCTTCAGCTGTTATGTTGTGCGAAAGTCTTTTATTGAGCCGTCCTCCGTTCTGGAGGCCAGGTTCTTCAGATGCAACTCTTGCTGTGTGTGTGTGTGTGTGTGTTTGTGCGATTGTGAGCGCGTATCAGTCACAGGCGGCATATATTATGGGACCCTCACAGTCTCTCTCATCTCCTTTGAAAGATATTAGCAGGAAGCAGGTTGTAAACAAGTGTTGGGAAGGCTGTTAACACCATTCTCCCCCACCCCCCCACCCTCCGCACTCTCTCTCCTTCCCCCCTCCCCCACCCTCCCCACCCTCTCTCTCCCCCCCTCCCCCGCCCTCCGTCCTCTGGACGTCCCCTGGTTTGACCCCTGTATGTTGGGGGCTGTCAGGAGAGCTCTGTCCTGATGTGTTGAGGGTCTTTGGCCAAGACTCACCCCCCCCCCCTCCAGACACCAGGGCCTGTCAGGGAGGATCTGCTCAAGTCGTGCTGCCGGCCGCGCTGACCTTTCTGTGACCTTTGAGTGACACGCGTCTCGCTGCTGCCAGTCTGTAGCGCTCACGCATGTACACCTCACACGCATATTATCACACCCGCTCACATTTACCTCTCATATGCGCTTTAACGCTCACATTCACCTCACTCGTACACACAAACACACAAATTCCCCCTGCACATGCGCACAAACGTGCATCCACCTTGCTTGCACACAGAAACGTGTACGCATGCATTTCACACGCAGGCACAAATGCAGGACTTGGCCTCACTTGTGCAGTTATACACACTTATACGCCTCACACATTTGCAATCACCGCATATGACTCGCACAGATGCACAAACCCACACATAAACCCCTCATTCGTGCACAAATACACACACGTACACCTCACATGTACACACAAAGACAACAAGCCACACCCACCCTCACAAACATAAAATACACACACAGATCAGTAGCGGCTGTAGACCCGGGGATGGCGGGGCGCAGGCAGGTCCCTTTATGACAATTAGTCCTGGGTTGTTCGCAATCATTTTCCTTTACTGACGAGTTTTCCAATTATCGTACTTGGCAACTAAAGACACGGTCTCTCCATATGTGATCGAACAGCGACGAAATCATGGGCGAAATTCAGTACAGAAAATTTTTTTACTTATTAATAGGCCAGTGCTACGCGTTGATTGATCAGGTCCGTGTTCCAGTGAAATATCGCCTCTCACTCTTGGTATTGTGTGGGTTGATAAAAAAAAGTGGCACTTGGCAATTAAATAGGCAGCGTGCTGCTCAAGCTGTTTGCATGAGAGGCGACAGGTATGCAAGTTTGACTAACGTTGATTTAAATACAGCAAATTAGCGTCCAGATGAATGATTGTCTTCTTATCGGGGAGAACAAGCAGCAGCTGTTAACTGTGCAGTGCTCTCGGAGCGAACCTTCGGTTACTCATGAAAATGACTGAGAACAGGTCAGGACTAACGAACCGTTTTAAACGGATGTTTTGTCACAATTCTCAGTTCAGGTTCCGCCACTGAGCTGAATTTCGCCCATGATTTCATCGCTGTTTCATCGCATATGGAGAGACCGTGTCTTAAGTTGCCAAGTACGATAATTGGAAAACGCGTCAGTAAAGGAAAATGATAGCGAACTACCCAGGACTAATTGTCATAAAGGGACATGTCTGCGCCCCGCCATTCCCGGGTCTAGAGCCGCTACTGACACAGATGCCCTACACATACATACACACACACACACTGGAGCCGGCAAAGTCAGAGGCATATGCAGTGGCACAAATTCACAGTGACACACACACACGCACACACACACACACACACACACGATGAGATGCACATCTCAAACAAATGCGCACATACACACACACACTTACTGTCACATTCGCACACACACACACACATGCACACACTCCCACACCTGCCATGTAACAGAATCCCATGCTTCGGGTGACACGCTCACGCACAGCAGTCACTCTTCAGATACTGGGCTCAGGGCGGGGCCAAGAGAACGCAGCCGAGACATGTCATTGATCGCTGGGTTTCCGTAGCTGCGGCCGCCATGGGAATAGACCGGGGGCGGGACTTTATTGTAGGTCTCCACCCCTCTTACACTAATGTGTTCTACAGTGTGTAACCCACCTGACTCTTTTTACAACTGCTCCTCAGTGGGGGGGTACGATGGTTCGGGCCGGAGGGGGGGTGTTAGACGGCCCCCTCCTGCCCCCCCCCCCCCCCCACACTCCTGGAGAGACACCGTCCCTGGGGAGGGCTTGATTGCTACAGAGGCCCCCTATGTAAAGGAATAGGCGAGGGCCTGCCATCTGGAGAAAATGATACACATCTCCGCTGGTTCATAATGTGGAAAGTGTTCTTACCGCCACCACACAACCCCACCCCACCCCTCTCTCTCTGTCCTCCTTGCCTGCTCTTCTTCTTCTCCTCTCATTGAATGAAATGCTAGAAACTGCTATCTATCTCTCCTTCTCTCCCCCCCCCCATATCCACTGTTGTGCAGTGTGTGCTGAGTCAAAGCCATTAGACCATCACGTATCAGGTCAGAGAGCGGACACGTGTGTGTGTGTGTGTGTGTGTGCGCGCGTGCGTGCATGTATGTGTGCCTGCTTGATTGTGCGCGCGTGTGTGTGATTTATATACAGACGTATGCACAAGCCGCTTACACCGATACAGGCTTCCACGTACTCACACCTACTGTATACATGCACACATTCCCACGCTCAAAAAACTGCACTGACACCCTTACATACGAATGCTTCCGTGTGTACTGACACATTCACAGACATACATTTTACACCCCCTCATACACACACAGATATGTAACCATGCGAACACTCACACACACATACACAAGCACACACGTATGCTAAACGCTTGTACGATTACACACACGCCCGCAGGCACGCGTTTGAGCATGTACGGAACCTTTAAATCAGGGCTAAGCACTGAATTATTTAAGTATAGCCTGGGATGTTTGTAAACAGGACGAAGACTCGATTGCGGCGGTTAGAATTACTACGTTAAATCAAGTTCACTTTATGTCTTCTGCTGAACGTTCTCAAGTCAGACTAACTCAAAAACATCGGTTTTATGGAGAGAGGAACTGCCCAGCTTGAGACTGGAAATCGAGCCCTTAATTTGTGTCAGGATGACCTTGTGATCTTGTTAAACTTACCCTGAGCACTTGACTCCTCACTAAATGCTCAAATGGGATGCAACACAGGCCAGCCTCTCTCTATAAACGTTCTCAGATGTCTGCTTCAGATGGGTTCTGATTTCTGCTCACTTTCAGAGTATTTCTGTATTGCGTACACATTAGTATAAGGAGCAAAATAATGCTCTAATGCTTTAACAATAATGAGAAATTATCTTCCATCACCGGTATGATTGCATTATAGTGAAGTATGAAAGGGTCTGGTGAAACAGCACCTTTTTAAATTTGTAGAGTTGTGTGTATTTGCGTGTGGAAGTGTGTTCTTGTGTACGTATGGTTGCGTGCGTGTATGTGAGTTAGCACAAATAAAAGTGTGCATCATTTCCTCCGCTACAGTACATAAAAAGTGAGACGACATTCCCATCACTAATCGAGGAAGTGAAAGATTTGGCTTCTTTCGTGATTCGCCATTTGGGTAAGGATGAATTTTTTTTGTAAAGATAATCTGATCTGTGCGCAAACCGAGAGACGTGTCATCTCTTAAAGTTCAAGAGAGACACTGTTGATTGTCTTTTGTGATTCCACTTCAAAAGCTCTGGGTTTAACCTGGTCAGCCTCCTCCTCCTCCTTTATTTGTGTAGCGGACCGCTGTGAACCACAACAGAAACAGCCGAGGGGCGAAAAGAGGGCGGCGACGAGCCGTAAATCGGGCGCTTGGAGAAACGTCTGTCGGAACACTTTTCAGACGCCCCCTTTCATGAGGCCGTCGAGCGCCCACCCATCACTTGAGGGTTTATCATTTGACGACGCTCTTGTGTTTGTCAGGCGGACAGCGACACGGAGGTGTCAGTTGGCAGTTGGTTTTCGGGGGCAGATGGGATTTTGTTGTTTTGGAGGGATGTTGGCAGGGGTCGTTCACACCTCTCTTCTCTTTCACACTTGTCTTGTACTCCTGCCAGCCAACGCTCGGCCCGCCGGGCGTCACCATCCGAAATTCTCCGCTTGCCAGTGAGTATTTTGTTCCTGCTGCGATTTTCACACATCGGTTACCGGGATTGTGTCACTTTTGTTAGTTTTACTTTTTTTTCATATGTTGGGTCTGTTTGTGGGCGTGCCTGAACAGATTTTGCCGACTTGAGAGGAAGTGTTTCCTGCGACAGGACAGATGTCACACCAGATACACAGTGAGAGTAGTATCGGGGACAGTGTTGGTGAATTGAAGACACAAATGGCTCCAGTGTGATTTTATTTCGATAACCATGACACAATAGGCATCTTGTAGATGCCCCCACATTTCATCCGTTTCGCCCCATGTTTCATCCTCCCACCACCGTCTTTACGCTGCAGTTACCAAAGAAGAAGACTTGTACTCAGTGATTAGACTTGGGTCATTCCATACTAAACTGTACAATTTGCTGTGTTGCATAAGAATGATCAATAAAATGTTTTCAAAGAGAATTAAATGATTTGCATTGTTCATATTTATTCACTCCCGGATTGAAGATATACATCAGAGAAAAACAGAGTCATCGGTCCAACAATACAGTAGAAAAAGTGGTGTCCTGATGTCAGCCAAGGCCTAAATTTGGCAGCCAACTTCATGACATCCTCATGACATGTCTGTTGATACTTTGAAACAAAGTAAAATGAAATATTGCAGAGAAATACCCATAATAACGGTTTGAATCGTCTGCATTAGCCGGACTCGTCTGATCAGAAATGCAATTTGAAATGACCGTCGTGGGCGTAACCATTTGCGTCCTCACATGTTACGTCCAGACTTGTGGGTTAATTTGCATAATGTATGCATGTAGCGTAAAGATGACCGCAGCAAACTAAGGTAAGGGAGAGCGGGGCGGGTTGGGCTACGGGGTGCGTTGAGACACGACGATTTCGAGGTGATCCACTGTCGCAACACAGACGTATTTTTGTGAACACGCCCTCAACGTGATTTCAGCCAAACCCAGAAGATTGGGTGGGGAGGTTCAAAAACGTCTGTGAATTTTATTGGCGAATGTCGCTTTTTTAAACCACGTAAGTAAATATTTTCGCCGGAAGTGTTTTTCAATGTCCGCCTTTTATATACATGTCATAAAATCCTAACATACACCGTTTTAATAACTAGTATAATGGCTACAAGATAGAATAGTTTTAATGTTTCATGCTAACTAGCAGTGAGTGACAGCTAGCCAAATGTACAGTCTGCTGTAGGCGGGGCGCTTTGGCACACTGTGTCCCAACACGACCCCCGACCTTCAATGAATGAAGGAATAGCAATTTTCTTTATCTTTATTGACAGCATGCGAAAGAATAGAGGGCGCACCAGAGAGCGAGGAGTATCTAGGGAGATCCTAGAAAGAGCAGCCAGGGATGTCAAGAGAGTTCGTGGGTTGGCAAAATCTTATGCCATCAGTAAGACCTCTCTGGCACGTTACGCAAGTAGGAGGAGGGCCTTACAGGCGGCAGGCACACAACATGTTTTTGTGAAAATGTATGGTTATTTTCTATTCTTTTTAAGGTAATATACAACACCGGCCCAACGCGCCCCTCCCACGGGGCACGTTGGGACATTTGCACACCTGCCACTGTCAGTAAAACTATGAAATTGGAAAGGACTGGGAGTCTATTTGTAGCGAAGAGATGTATGTAAATATGCATAGTGTTAAATATATGTATATATGCATAGTCATAAAATGAATGAGCGTAATGAAAAAAGTTGCCCAACCCGCCCCACTGTCCCCTACTCCCTGCATCAAAATTTCACAAGGTGTCAGACAATCATAAATACCATGCTTTTAAAAATAATGATTGAAAAAATAAAATTATCGTGTTACGTCCATACATCATTAAGAAGCACGCGTAGATCGCGTCCTTCGCGTAGACTATATAAAAAGATGAACGCAGCACCCGGATCTAAAAAGTGAGGCCGATGCAGTAATCTCAAAAAATTGCATTATATTTAATGGCCAGCAGATGGCGACATCGGTTGTTGCAGAAAGAAGTTCATTGTTGCTGAAGTCTATGAGAAAATGACCCTACTTTGCCACCTGATTTATTATTTCATACTTATGCTTTGAAATGCTTTCTTGTGAATAAAATAATATATTGCTTTGGTGATTTAGAGCAACAGGTAACCAGTCACAGAATGTTAACAATGCTTTGCACTGAAACCAGGTGAATGGAATACAAACATTGAGGACAATAGACATGAAAAACATTGACTGGCCGTATTTGTCCATAAATGTTACTGATTGACTGAGGCCATTTATCATACAAAATAATTGACTTTGAAATGTATCGGATTTTCAGGAATTCAATATCTGTTTTGTGTCTTCGTTACACCCGCAACGCCTGGCACCTTAGTTCATTATGGGGTCAGTGAAGTGAAGTGATCAGTCGGTTTATCTTCTTGCTTGCTTATTTGTGATTCCCATGGATGGGGTTTCACCACTGCAATGAAAAACTTTGAAAAAGGTGTATTTGAATTTTCATCACCGTTATAACACATTTGTACAGTTTAGTATGGAATGACCCACTTACATCCCTAGTTGTCTTCCCTTTTTTTTACTGAATAAGAGAAAGATACTGCTGATGGGGGGAGCCCACTTTCAAGGTTTGGCAGTTGGGTTAAGAAACTTCACCTGTCAAACCGACAATAATTTACAGCTGGCTAATATTTCCCAGGTCAGCCTGTCCTGTGTTACAAGGGGAGTTTAGAGTCTTTTATTTCAGGCTCTGAAGGTTAATGTGACAGTTTAATCCAGCTCAGGAATCTCACGGCCTGGTTTCTCAGGCGTCGTTCTTGGGAAACTGGGTCTGGTTCCCTGGAGAAGAGGCCGCGGCCCGTAAGGACTTCCTCGTATCCCACGATCTCGAGAGGCAGGACCCGGGTCATGGACGGAAGTGGGACTGGGAATCCGGAGCGTTTAAAAGTGCTTGTGTGCTGAGAGAAATGTGCTCTCTTATCTCATGGTGAGGAATAGTGGGGCTCCCTTCCAACTGTCCACCCACCTCCCCAGATCAGAGGACTGAATTTCTGTTGTCAAATTGTGGTTTGTTTAAACTGTATGTTTAAAACAGCGCTCAGCCTGGGCCTAACCTTCCCAGGTGCTAACTCTCAAGTGATAATCATGACAATAATAATAACTAGAACTGGACTCATGAGAGCTCATACCTCCAGCAGCATAGATGGATTTGAACTTTGGCCTATATCTATCTCAGCTGTACTTTGGCCTAGATATGCCAAAATTTAATCACTTGTTCCTCTTGGGCTACTCTTAACATCCCGCAAAGTTTGGTTAAAATCTATGCAGCCATTTTTGAGATATCCTCCTAATGGTCAGACAGACAAATAAATAAACAAGCAAATAGAAGCAAAAACATAGCCTCCTTGGCGAAGGTAATTCTAATAAATTTTATTTGCAATGCACTTTTCATTCCTTGAGCTGGATTTATGGTTCTGCGTCGATTCCACGCAATGGGCACGCCGTCGCCTTGATGGCGTCATGGGCCTTTCAAAGTTCTGCATTGAAGTCGTTTGCGTCGCGCTGTGCCGCGAATTCACAATTCACCGACAGACCGTCAGGTTTCTGAAGGACCTGTCGTGAAATGACGTGCGACTCCAGTAGAGTTGACCAATCGGTGCCCTTGCGGTCTGCGTCGCTAGGACACGCTGTTAGAAAATTTTCGAGGTGCACGGCAGGCGGTGGGGATTCACGCTGCCGCAGAGGCTCTGCGTAGTGACAGCGTCGGTTCGACGCAGAACCATAAATCCAGCTTAAGAATCTCAGAGTGCTACTCTCACGTACCGTGCTGTCTTTTAAGGGGCGAAAAAGGGTCTTTGCCTCTTGTTTGTTGTCGTAGTTTTGATAAGTGCGCAACCTCCAGAGTGAGGATTTAGCCTGACAGGAAACTCCTAAACTAGATTTCTTTGGGTTCTCCTGTGGAATTTCAAGGTTCCAGCAGAATCCATCTTTCTCCGGAGTGTGTGTTGAAGGCGCTGCAGTGTGAAGACTAATCGGCTTGGTGATAGGTTGTTTCTCTGGTTGCTGGGAGAGCAGCACACTGGGGTTGAGTTGAGGGTTGGGTGGGGGTTGAGTTTAAGGTCAATGATTACAAGTACCAGGCTCTATCATCCCGCCCACTGTCTGAAAAAATGCACTGTTTGTAAACATGCTTTGAGTCTATTTTCATTGCGTTTTTTTTTTTTTTTTTTTTTAGTTGTTGTCTGAGGTTATATCTGAACAAGCATTGCCGCGAAAACCTGGGCGTGAGAAACTGACAGCTGAGCCAAGCAGTTGATTATGCAACTTTATTGAATATTACTCAATTAATTTGCCTTGTTCACAATTAAAACCAGAACTTTCGTCGCCCGGCGGTCAAACACTTACGGATGATGCTGTCAAAAATACATTGAAATATGCTGATTATAATCCAAGCCCGGCGAAGGAGAAAACCTGTAGAACCATTTCCCATGATGCAGACTAAGCTTCAAATCATTTACAGGTACATGCATACCCTTCCAAAACAATCTGCATTCGAGGATGGTTTTCACCGCCAAAATATGTGAAGCATGCCTCTCCTTTATTTATTCACATTTTTATGAGATTAGATTAGAACTGAACTCCATTTCTGGACATTCATCTTCGCCTTTGCCATGGTAGCGATATCATCAAATGTAAACACTCAACACGGGACAGGAAAGCAGTGCGATTTGAGTCACAACATAACACAACTTCAGAGTGCACCGGCGCGGGGGTGGAGATTGCAAGGTTAAGAATCCTTCAGGGAACTTGCTGTTGTGGTGAAAGTGTTCTGAAGGAATGTGGCGTGTAATTGGCTGTTTGTTTTATTCGGCTGAAGTCTAATTTGGACACTTTTATCAGGAAGGAAAGTTAACAGCAGTAGTGTTTATTGATGCTTCGGTCAAAGGTCACGCCTAGGCGGCAATTATCGCAGAGGAGGAACTGTGACTTGTCTATTTAATTACTGGGGAGTCAATGTGGCGGAAATGCTTATGCGTCCTGACTTCAAATATTCAAGGTTTTTATGGACATATCATTTCTTTTCGGTTTTAAACCGCTTTCTATGTGCTCCGTGCATTTGTTCAGGTTATACCAGCGGTGCTTATTGATTTATTATTGATTGATTGATTTATATTATAATCACAAGCCTGTGATTTATTTTTTTTGTCTTTGTGCCAAGAATGCATGAGTTGGTGCCTGTGTTTGGAGTTCTCTTGTAAGCGCTGGTCATGTCTTGCTGTATTTTGCAGTAACATTTGGATAATGCTGCGGTTTTAGGTTAGTGCTGATTCACCTGGTAGATGTAACGTGACCGTGCCGTATAAATAGAAAAAATGAAATTCTTTCAACTTGTGGTTTGAATAACTTGCACAGCAAGTTGCAACTGCACAAATATTAAGCATGACAAGCAAAAGGTTGAACTCTGCACACGATTTCTATTCCCTGTAAAAGCGTGCTAGTGTAAACAGTTCCATAAGAATACCAGTGTACAAAAATTAAAGTCTCCTGAAGGACTTTTTTAGTGGCGCAGACAAACACTCTGATGTTTTCACTGTATATTTGAGTACTGGGCTAAACTACCCTTCATTTGTCTGAATTGCAGAACCCAACCAAGTGCTAGGTCATTTGTGGCATTTAATATTAATGCTGTCAGATATCTCCAGCGCTAGAGGCGGGGTTGAAAGCCGGATGGAGGGGAGTTCCCAGCGATGCGGTTATGTCCGCCATTACGGTGTTAAAAGGCTAACAAGCGGACAAACGAGGCTGCGCCGACAACTCCCGGTGGATATTTCGGGCAGGATGTGGACGCCCTCCCTCATTACGAGGACCCGCGGGAACTTGAACTGTGGCTGACTCGGAGTGCCTCCCTCCTGTATTTGTTACGATTGGTTGGCGGAAGTCAGGGGGGTGGGAGTCGCAGGTCAGATCAATTATAGAAAATGGCTCCTCTAATGGATGTAAACTGATGGCGGAGAGTACCTTATTCAGGAGGGCTGTGTCTGGGGGAGGGGATTACTGGGTGTTTAATACGCTGGGTCATTTTGCACGCACAGCTAAGAAAGCGAACTGTAGATTTGCTGAAGTCAGCTTATTATTGCAGTTTCATTTGCGGATGACGCCCTCGTTTTTGCCTGACTAGTTAGGAGGTGGGCGACGCATAACAGACCCCCTAGACAGTCATTTTTCCTGTCCCCCAACTACCAAACTGACGTAAACAGCAAATGGGGCTTTTTGGACAAATAAGTTTGGGTGTGATGGGGCGTCATATCTGCTGAGTGACCTTCAGTCAGTTTTCCCTCGAGTGGATCGATAGGTGGGAGTTCTGCTACACGAGGTGTCTGTCACTGCTTTGACAAGACAGTGGCAGTGAGATTTCTGGAATTCTCCATCTCAAACTGAATTTAGCCCAGGAATGGCAGCATTCTTCATGCCTTCAACGTTACTGTTTCTGTTGTCACAGATTATAATCTGGGCAGAAATCTTTTTAAAGAAATATTTAGTCACATTCATACACTGGACAAAAATATAAACGCCCCATGTCAAATTTTTGAGTTTTTATTAACAAAAAACTGGAACCAGGATTCGTCTGTGAATAGCACTCTTCTCCAGCGTGCCAAGGGCCATCGAACCTGTGTGTTTGGCCATGCGAGTCAGTCCCAACACCAGACAGCGGTGAGATCCTGACCACGGTGAGGACACTGAGCGTGCAAGTTGGCTTCTCGCAGGCAGTTACGGACTGTCTGTGGTGTGATGCGTCTGTTGTGCAGACCAATGGTCTCATCCGCTGTGCGTGCCACTGATCTGAGCCGATCCCGCAGGTGGATGAGCCGGATGTAGCAATCTTGTGCTGGTGTGGTCACATGTGGCCGACGTGGATGAGGCGGATTTACAGTACTGCCCATCCGTCGGAAACAAACTCTCAAATGGCCTATCGTCCGATAGTTAACATTCAGCTCAGCAACCGCTCTGGTGGACATCCCTGCATCCAGCATGCCAATTAAATGTTCCCGCATCACCTGAGACATCTGAGGCATAATGACTTTTGACAAAATTTGACATTTTGGGGTGGCCTTTTATTGTCCCCAGTATAAGGAGTGTCTGGGTACTGCTCATTCTGTCTGATCTCCGTCTGGAAATGCCACACCCATGTACTGAGTAAAATCACTGCATCACTGAGCAAATGCTCACTGACAGAGAGATGGAACACAAATCAAGAGAAATATCCCTATTGTACAAGTAAAAGTCAGCATACGCTCATTTAGAGTTGTTAACTCCATGTGGCATCGATATTTGACATGGGGCCTTTACATTTTTGTTCAGTATATATACTCAGCAACAAAAGTTTCTGTGACACCAATATTGTTAATTATTTTTCATAACGCAATTATGAAATTGTCATACATGGTGATATCAGACTGAAACAGTACACGTAAACACAACATTGAAATGGAAATCATGAAAATGCGAGAAAATGACTTTGCACGTGAAAATGTGCGTAAATCATGCTTGTGGATGGCAATAAAAGAGGAGAATTTTTGGAATGTTCACATTGTGCCTGATGAACGACGGAAGCATCACTTATCGAAAACACAGCCATTTCGGATCAGGAACTCTACCCTCTAAATGCCAAGACTGTCTGAAAATGATCGATGGAGGGCCATTGGGATGATTGAATCCAGAACCTCGCAGAGGGAAGTTGCTCATCGCCTGAATGTCCACCGAAACACCATTTGGAACTTATGGCAGCGTCATCAGCAGACAAGACATGTCAGAGACCGTCCTCGCAGCGGCCGTCCACGAGTAACCACTCCCAGACAGGACAACTGGATTCGAACAACCCATCTCCGAAATCGATTCCAACCTGCAACCATAACTGCAAGAACGATACCTGGTTTGAGGCGACTGTCTGCACAGACAATCCGTCGCCGTCTCCGTCATTTTGGCACTGTCCCACGTCGGCCAGCAAGACGTCCAATACTCACAGTACAACACCGACGACTGCGTCTACAGTGGGCACAACAACATCGACGGTGGATCCAACGTCAGTGGGATCTTGTACTCTTCACTGATGAATCAAGATTCATGCTTAACCGATGTGATGGTCGTTTACGTGTATACCGTCGACGTGGAGAACGTTATGCCAACAACTGTGTTCAGGAATTTGATCGTTTTGGAGGTGGTAGTGTCATGATTTGGGGAGGGATCACGGCTAGAAACAGAACAGATTTGCTTGTTATTGATGGAAATCTGACAGGTCAAAGATATCGCGATGAAGTGCTACGGCCATTGGTGGTACCGTTTTTGATCCAACATGGTCCCGGAATAACACTGCAACATGATAACGCCAGACCACACATTGCAAGGATTGTACAGCAGTATCTGATGCAACAACATGTCAATGTCCTGCCATGGCCAGCCAGATCCCCAGACATGTCCCCAATCGAGCATCTTTGGGACGAGATGGATCGACGTTTGCGGCGGTTGGATAACCCGCCAGCTACACTCCAGGAATTGCGACAACGTCTACGTCAGATTTGGAATGACATCCCACAGCAATTTCTGGCACATCTGATTCGGTCCATGCGCCAGAGATGCGTTGCTTGCATCATGGCACGAGGAAGTCACACCCGGTATTGAAGTGTGAAGGTCACAATTGGTTAGACGTCAGACAAGTGCTTCATGACGCATGAAAATGACATTTTTCGTTTTGAGTGACGTTGGCACTGAAAAGTCAGTGTTTCTCCTGTTAAATAAACATATTGATTGCATTGAGATCTTTGCGTGTCATTTATAACATACACATAAATGGTGTCACAGAAACTTTTGTTGCTGAGTATATTTGCCCAGACTAGCTGGAATGTGTACCTGAAGCTTGCCTGATATGCGATGGGTGTATTTTTTGTTTCATTACTCTTTTAATGATATGCCATATGGTCTGTGTTCAATTACTGTAAGCTGATACTGGTACTTTCTAGGAAATTGTTGCATCAACTGACTCATTCGCAGTTGGGTGGTTACTGAAATCACTTTGAGTAGCAGTTAAGTGGAAATTTAATCAAATAGCTTTTTCTATTTTATACAGCAGTCAGACTAATTCGCCCAAAATTCTTGATAAAACTTGTTCAGTTTACTTCAGAGCATCCAGTCATGGGGCTTCTGTATTAATGGGACTTTGGCCTGAATTCAGCTAACATTTGTCTTTGGGCTATTTTACACAGGTGACGAAAAATTACTCATTTCTGATGATTTACTGTTGAAATGAAATCAATGACTTGTGGGCTGGGATATTATTTTATACTGTAATCTCTTGGCATGTTTATTTCTGAAACCAAACTAGGAAATGTGTGTTTGCTTTAAACAGTGAGTCATGGTTCAGGATCATTTGAATGGAATCCTAGTCATTACATCTTTTGGTATTGTTAAGGAAACAAGCACGCATACACACATACACGCACGGATGCACGCGCACACACACACATATACATATACATGCGCGTGCGTGCACTGACCTGCACACACACGCTCCCAGGTTTACATGCCCACACAGACCCATGTCCGCATTTATGCACTCACAAACAGATCCATACACTCATGCACGCGAGCACACACACGCACACACACACATACACACACGCATAAACACTCACGCAGGCACTGATACACACACTGGCGCACATACACGCGTACATACACACACGTGCGCGCACGCAAACACACAGATATACACACGTGTAGACACTCCAGACACATAAACACACACTTTCACTCATGCAGGTGTGCGCACGCACACACACACACACATACAGTCAACACGCACACACTCACGCATACTCTCAACACAAACACATACGCACATATATACACTCAACACACACTCACACATATTCTCAACACACACACTCATGCATATTTTCAACACACACACACACACACACACACACACACATACATACTCTCGACACACACACACACGCGCTCAAGCATACTTTCAACGCACACACGCACGCACACACACACACATACGCACACGCACACACACACACACACACACACACACACAGTTTGTACTACGGCTGCTTCAGCCTTTTTGCAGTACGCCTCTTGTGCTGTGCAGGAAGGGAACTTTAACCTGTAGATGTTTTTATCTCAAAGTCTGGCTCTTGCCAACTCTTCTATTGTACAGTACATTGTACTGCTCATGCTGTTTCCTTCTAAAAGCTTTAGCTTTGGAAAACACACACATCACTGCCCAAGGCAAAACTTGCTTCCTGTGACTGTTTGAATTATGATCGTACTGTAAAACACAAACTCTCTGCTGGTCAGAGCTGTTCAAGAGTGTTTTGTTGGGTGTACAGTCACCGGTTCTGCACACAATGGGGAAATGATTCACAACCACTCAAGTGGACTTGTATGTATACTCAAGATTTTATCAGTTAGGAGTGGGGTGTAACTGTATTGTAAAGAGAGGCGGTGAATATTAATGACTTTAAGTTTGGAAAGAGCTTTTCCCTTTGTTTGTGCTCTGTATTCTTGAGGTGGTGTTTGTTTAATTTTTTTTTTTTGTGAGGAAGGCGAAGCAGAATAGGGAGTCGGTAGACTTTTTCAATGGAAAGTGATTCAGGCACTCATGCAAATTCTCGTTCACGACCAGAAACTGATACCTGGACTGCTTTGCTGAATAGATATGGGCACCAACAGTCTCAGTCAGACCCTTGCTCTTAACTCCCACCCATCAAACACATCCTCCTTCACACACTAGTGGATAAACTGAAGAATAAACATGTTCCCCAATATAAATGGACGATAGTATCACACACTCTAAGTTGCAGGTTGTCATCGAAGCAAATGGCCAGGTTCTCTTAATGATGCGCACCCATTCACATGCACGCCGTTGTTTCTTGTGCGTATGCAAGTACACATATTAACACAAACATTGTACTACTCACCCACACACACGCATCTCTCAAACCCAGAGTCCAATATTGGGTGGTTCTGTTCAGGCAAAACGATATGTGTAAGGGAAGGTTTTTGCCAAAATGCTCCGTTAAGTAGTCATGGTTTTCAGTCTAGATCATAAAAAGTAGAAGCAGCTGTGTAGGGTGGAACAAATGTTTTCCCCATTTTATCTTTTTAGATATGACTAGATACCCCTGCTGAAGTGGAACAGTAGATGTGTTTGTGTCTGTTTATGTATATTTATAGATTGCAGTACATTTGGTATGAGTGTGTGTTTAAGTGGATGCTCTGATCAGAGTATCCGCCTGCATATTCTGACCCCAGAATTTGACCCCTGCAGGACAAGGGCCTGCCCTCTCCACACTTCCAGTCTAGAGGAGGAGCTGTGAAGTTTGGTTAGGAACCTTGATAAGCAGAATCCAGTGTCTTCTCGGCGCCGTGGTAAAACATAAACCTGCGCCTGCACCGGCCGTTTTCGGACACCCTTCGCTTGAGCACTCGCCCCCTCAGGGCTCTCGAAATCACAGACCTCGAAGGTGGAGAACTGCAGGTGCTCCACCCTCCCTTTAGCTGGGAGTCCGGTGTGATGACGTTCTGGCCAAATAGCAGCAATAACTGTTCATTTAATTACCTGGAAGGGGAAAAAAACTGCGGCTGGGTTTGGATTCAAACGTGGGTATTTCTGCCCAGTCCGCGGCTGCGGGGTTCAGGACGGAGCAGCTGGGGTCAGTGCACAGCCGGGGGCAGCTGGGGCCGCACTGACTTCACTTCCTGTTCCCCGCCTCTCCTGCCGGCAGATGGTCTAAAGGTCCAAACGGGAAAGGCATGCGTCCGCCCGACAGCTGATCCGTCCCCGGGGCAGAGGCCAGCCGCATAGTGGGGGGAGGGGGGCGGCTGGTGGCTTTAGTCGCGTCGGGAGAGAGAGCGAGGGAGAGACACTGGAGTCTTTGTGGCGGAAGCCTATGCCCGTAAAAGGGTGGCTGTGTAACTGGAGAGCGCGGCACGGATGGACACGGCAGCTGCTGGGGGGGGGGGTCACTGTGCTGCATTTTGCCTCCTTTCGTCTCAGCACTGATTGGAGCTGATTTGTGTCTGTGTCGGTTCGGTCTGTTTTGTGTTTCGTCCTCCCACACCCCACCGAATGCAGTCAGCCCAACAGCTGGACTCGGGCCTGACCCGCTGAGCTGCGGTCACGATTTTCAGTTCGTCTCGGTAGGCTCAGTGAATGTCACAGTTCTAATTTTCAAGAATATTGCGGCAGACCAGATATGGCTGCCAGTCATAAGTCCTTAAATAGAAAATGGTGGTGCAATCAGTGGGGATATGGTCCCCGTATATTCATATACAAGTGTCCTCTCAGGGTCGTTATTGAGGAAGGAGGAAGAGTGAAAGAAAAAGCGAAAGAGTGGATGCGTCTAATTCTTCATTTTAGGTTTGCTTTCAAATGAAATGGTGTGGATTTCGGTCAATGATGAGGAAGGGTTCAGGGAAAATGCGGAAGTCTGGAAACGGGCTGTTTTCACAGTTCGATGAGAACTCCAGGCAAACTCTGGACTTGGTCCTATAGCTGCTAAGAAATGGCTGTATATCAAGTCACACAGACACTTCAGTGCAGGAATGGACAACTTTAGTTCTAAAGGACTGCAGTGCCTGCAGGTTTTTGGGTTTTTAATTTAGGTCACTGATTAGCTGAACAGCCCAAAACACTGTTTACCAGGTATTAAATGCCATCTGGTTGAATGGAGACAACAAAAGTGTACAGAGACTGTGGGTCTCCAGGACTAGAGTTCGCCATTTGTGCTCTGGTGTATGAAATGGGCATCTGCAGCAGTTCACGCAAACGCTTATTTATGAATTGACATCAGAAATGAGTCATACAGACAGTTGCGTATGAAATAAGTATTGATAAGGAGTCATGCAGACAGTTGTATATGACATTGGCACTAGCAGCAAATCGTACAGGCATGCGGGTTTACGAAATGGGTGTCGGCAGTCATATGGATGCATTAGTTCAGAAATGATAGTTGGCAGTGACATGCTGCCATAGAAGTGGGTTTACAGTCATTTGCGTATTAACGGCTCGCATTTTTGTTCATCTTCATTCATTTTGATATTTTGTGTTGTAGGAGTAGTATGTCAGGCGACCCTTTCCGAGACAGACTTGCATTTACTGGAGTATGTAAGATTTAGTGCATTGCTTGAGCATCATACGTGCCTAAATTAGAATTATGACCACAGCTTTGTAGTATTTGGAGGTAATTAGAGCCCTATGCTGCTGCTGGAAGCTGATTTGAGGGTAGTTGTTATTTCTGATTCAATCTGAGTCACTTGTGTAGTGCTGTACTACTTTTACCACTCCCGAATGGCGTGGTTTCAGGGAATGTCTTACAGGGCCGAGATGTAATAACATCAGTGCGCTCATGTCAGCGGCCCTTCGTTCTATGGATTGCTTCCTGCTCAGCTCCTCTGGGGGGATTCAATTTGCTCTGGCAACCCGCCACCATGCCCCTGCTTCACCCCTGACGGTTTGGGCGGGGCTGGCAATCTCCATCTTTTGCTTTTTAGATGAAAGTGCTACCTTTGCCTCCCCCCCTAACAACAAGGATGACTCCATAGGATGTAATGGGCCCACTCATTGAGTTGTTAAGAGCAGAGGCTATTGATCTGTGTCGATTAAACTCATCGACCTCCCTCAGTTTCCACTCGAAGAGGCTTTGAGTCCTCTCTTGGTGCCGGTGTTCTGAACTTGTGTTGTCGGCCCTCCCTTCTTCCTTCTGCTACACACTGTCTGAATTTAGTGAATCTCTTGATGTGCCAAAGAGAAAGACGTCACTGACGTTGATAAAATGTGCTGCTGTCTTTCTAAACATTCAAACGGGGTTTTACGTGGCCTGAGCGACATGCTTGTCGATGAAATGTATCTTGTTTAAGCACTGTCGTTTCATTTATAGGTCATTTTAATATTCCTGTACGTTTCTCTTACAGAATTTATCACACTGAACACTTGACCTCGCCTGAAGGCACGCCGTTAAGTCATGGTGCCCTACTCAGGGAAACTCTGCTGTGAGTGACGGTGTGATGCAGAAGGAACGTGATTTGAGAGGTGAGTCACGTACATGTTGCACTACGACACCAATGCCAATTAGCTGTTAGCATAGCTAGTGGTGCCCTTGGGCTCTGACTCAGCCCAGCGGCAGGCATCTCCTCAACCCAGCCACCTCTTTGGACAGAAAGCTCCTGGAATGGTTTCTTGGATCTCCCAGGATTCATTGTCGGTCTCGCTCACACCTGGAGCTGAATGATATTGCCTGTCTTTGGTATACATCAAAATATATATTTGAATGTTGGATGCTAACCTTTGTATATATCGTTTGCCTCCAAATTTCATCAGATCCTGCTTTAAACATTGAAACGCATAAAGCTTAGTTAGTTGCACATTTTATCACTTACAGTTTATGAGACAAAGCGGAGGCCAATTCCCCCCCCTCTCAGATTAATGTGGGATTTAGGATGAGGGGCCCATCTGTTGCTATGATCTTATTGTGACTATGCTGAGCCTTAAACCACCGATTCCCTGAGTTCCACTCAGACGTTCTAGCCTAAAGGCTTTTGGCCGAAGGGATGCCAGGGATCATCTGGGATGTTGAGATACATTGATCCGACTCTCTGAGTCCCGATCATAGCTTTGGGTAGCAGCCAATACCAAACATTAATTTGATAGCGGTGTTAATCTAATTAGCTGTGTGCTTCATTGTGTGGAAGAGAATGGGGTGATGTGAAAAGCAACATCAGGCATTGCTTTCCTGTGCTGAACTGTTATTTATTTGAATAATGCTATCTGATACCACATCAGCCCATAGTCATCAATATCCAAACCAGTTATTTGAGTTAGTAACACTGATATCCAATATCACTATTGGACTAATGTCCAATATCAGTGTCTGATATCCAATGGTGCTTGTCTGTTTTGGCAAGGGACAAATCATTCATTCCCCAGTAACCTCGGGGCCAGTTGGTGCTCCCGAATTGACCTGGTTTGTTGTCTGGCTAATTGTTTGCCCTGACACTATAGTGCAAACATTAAAATCCTCTCTCGACTGTTAATTTGTGCCAAATCCATATTGTGGCTCGTTTCTGGCTGTATGGTATGTATCATGAAACATCACCCGCCCTTACTTGCACTAATTCTTAGACGACTGCGTTGGAAAATTCCGGAAGAATATCCCAACCTCTCCCTGGATTTTCTCCAATGCATGTCTGAAACACAGTAATATTTTTTTCAGAAAGGAAGTTGAACCGTATCTCAGCTCTTATTTTCAGTTATTTATCTTGCTTTTAAGTCATGGACCGAGGTCATCAAGGCTAACCGAATGGAGTATTTTGTTTACAATAAATGGTCAGCGTCTGTTTTTGAATTTAATTTTCTCCCCGCTGGTTAATTTCCTTGTGCCTGTTTTCCATTTTATTGTCGGCTTAACATGTTTTCCAGCTGTTTGTCCTTTGATACGAGAGCTGGGGTGTGCCATTTTGGCAGTTTCCCGTGGCATTATGGCCAGAGTCAAAGTGAAATATCGCGGTGTGGTGCGCGGCAGGAAATACGAGTCACACTAAAGGGACATTTCCTGCATTTCTGAAAAAAATTTGAGGCCTAAAAATGTGTCTTGTAAAAATCCAGTCTTGTAAACCGAGCAATAAGTGCCGTCCGGTCAATGATCAACTTCCTTTGTTGTGATGTAGAGCCCTCATATGCCGGGGTTATCCTTTGTATTTAAGTGCCTTAATAAATCTGTTGTCTCCCTGCTGGAGACAATAAAGATAATCACAGTTCCAGTGCCCATTTCCTTTTGAAAACTGGAAAAAATAGCTATGAGAAGCTAGTGTTTTCACCTCAGCCTGGTTTTCCATTACCCGTAGGTGTTGTGATGGTTTCCTCGTTGTTCTGTCATCAGTAGCGCCCACATAGCTGGGTGTTTTCTGAGCAAGCTGTAGAACAATGGGTTTGTTCATTTGTTTTGAAAGAGAAATGTTTTTAAAGTTGGCAGAAGGCCACTGTTTTAAGAACAAGGATGACCAATCAGACTCTTCCTCTCTGGATAACTGTGGCCCTTGTAAAAGAGGACTACCACCATACAAAAGATTCTGAAATATTGTTTGGTCTGACCCTTTTCCTGTCAGTTCGGGACCTCTTTTTCTGACATTTAAGAAAACCTGACGATCGTTCAGCGGGTGAAAGGCGAAGCACTGCACTTGTGGAGGGTATACACGCAAAAAAAAGTCAAAATTATACATCACAAAGCACACATTGTGAGAGAGGGCTGGTTCATGCGTCTAGAGAAATATGGAACAGCTTGACGTCGTCTACGGTTTTATTATTTCTTTAATGCAAACAGTCTGGGCCTAAAATAGAATAGAATATGCTAGAACTCAAAGACCCGGCCCAGCCCAGGAACTGTAGAACAGAGCTGGCTTGGACCTCTTCCACGACCTAGGAGGGAGCTCTGTAATCTGGAGACAGCGGTTGCCTGATGGCATTGGTGGCATTGTATTGCTTCCAGTTCTGACCAAGCGGTATTTTGTTGTGGTGGAGGGGATTGTGGGTGGGTAGTGTGGGGTTGGGAGAAGGTTTGGGGGTGGCTGGGACCCGCTGTACCCACCACACAGACAGAAATATAGCAGGCTTTGTGCTTCAGTTTCTCTCCCCGCCCAGCCTTTACCGAACTTGGAGCGGGGTAGCCTTCGGTAGCACGCTGAGTGGGCGATTTATTGTTAGCACAGAGCTGCGTTTGTTCCACTGCCCTCTGACCGAGACACGCTTTCGTTCATGTCCACCGTGGGCTTAAATAAACCCATTAAAGAGGGAAAATATTCATCAGGGCTGGTGTGTCGCTGCAGGCAGTATGAGCACACACCGCTTTACTTTCAGTGTCAGATTCCCTCTGAAAGAGTCATTCTACCGGTGCCACTTTTTTTTGTACAAGTTGATTTTCCACTTGAGGCGTTGATTTTGAACTTTTTTTTTTTTTGCTTGGACTGTAGGTAATGTTGTCTTATTATTTGACCTTCATTTAAAAACAAATCTGTGTTGTGCTATGGCAGCCTGACATTTTGAAAACAACTGTAACTGTAAATGAGTAGATGGTACTTATTACAGAAAACACAGCAGTGATGTAGCTAGCGGTTGTGCTGCTAATTTAGCGTAGGGCGCATCTCCCTGAGTTTGACCGGGAATGTCACTCTCGCGGACGGGTTTTTACACTCTGTGCACATCGACCTCCTGGCCAGGTTGTTGACCTTAACAACAAATGCTTTTTCAGTGATCGCAGGCTGGCGACGCGTGAAACAGAAGCCGGGCTGCCTGCTGCGTGTCTGCTTCGGGAACGAAAGTGTTCCGGGTTACCCCAGAGTCCTGATATCTCACTTTCTCTCTCAGCTTCTCTCGCTCTTCTTGCCTGTAACTCACTTTCATTCTTTCCATTTGGCTTTGGTAGCATGACTGTTTGCCTCTTGCTTTGAGTCACTGTTAAAAGGAAGAAGAAATGACTGATAAGGAGAAAAAGCAAACATATACTCGGCCTCCTGCTTGTCGTTCAACAGATTTTCCGGCCGATTGAAGGGAGGGAATTCTTAGAATTCTCACAGTGGTCAATCATTCACCCAGCAGGCCTGAGACTCTGAGATGGTGAGGCTTGGACACTGAAACCCATATAGTCACAGTATGGTCTGAAAGTTTTGGAACAGTGACTGTATTAATTGGGAAGGAATTTCTTCATGTGACGTGAACGTTAAAACATGACATTTTCTTCTCTGACCTTTGGTTCATTGTTTTGAAACCCGGCCGTCTGGAGTAAGGATCCCAAGGGTTTGAAGCCCCCTGTGCTGCTATTCAAACTTTTGAATGTCTGGCTAGAAGACGCTGAGTTTTAGTCAACAGTGATTTAATACAAACTCGGGGAATGCCGGCCTTTTGCAGTGTAAAAATGAGTAGCAATGAGGTCACTATAGCGTGACTCTTCTTTTCTGTTTTAAATTGATTTTATTTGTTAACAAGCCTATTTCTGTGCGTTTCTTCCGGGGTTAAGAAGGGAGACTGAATGGGTCCAGTCAGCACGGCAGGAAGTTTGTTTCCTCGAGAGAAAAATGTGACCAAATTGGAGAAAGAGTTACTCTGTTCCTCCTATCGCTCTGTGATATAAGCCAAGGAACGGGACCTGGGACAGAAAATATGGAGAGATGTGAAGGGAGTAGATGGGGGCCTGGCTTCTAGAATGTTCCTCAGCTATGACATCATCCGTGAAGGAGCTATCCTGTGCCATCGCAGAGGGTGGCTTGTGTATAATCAGTTTCCTGATGCTGTGAATTAGCTGGCTTAGCGACGGTGACTGTTGGATCCATGGCCACACATTAAAGCCATTTTTCGGAAGCTATTTCATGCTAATCTCCTAGTTTTTTTTTGTTTGTTTTTTTTTCCCCTGCCTCCGTCACTGGTCCAGACGGTGCATTGAGGTCAAGGTATGGGTCATCTGTATGTCAGAGCACTTACTGTGTATAACTGACTGACTGACTATTCTTTTTTCCCCTCTCTCTCTCACTCTCTCTTCTCTCTCTGTCTGTTTCTCTCTCTCTGAATGCTTTAATCATTTCTGGAGTTTCCTGGCTGTGCTCCCGGGACACGATGCTAATGCCAGAACGACTGAGCCGTAGAGAGAGAGAGAGAGAGAGAGAAGGCAAAACCTTGAAAGTTTTAAATAAGCACAGCCAGTCTCCAGTAAATAAAACTAACCCCCCCCTCCCACTCTGAGTTTATTTGGTGGAAAAACGCCTCAGCTGTGCCAGGCTTTGGCCGAACAGAGAGTCAGGGTGAGCGGCAGGCCCTGCTTAGCGCGCTGTTACCGTAAACAGTCAGTAATGTCCACGTTGATTCCAGCTATTCCAGCTCCGATTCCCGCCAGCCACCCCCGGGCGCGGTGCCGCTGAGCCGGCCTCAGCTGACTAACCCTCTTATCCCTCCTCGTCATTGTTGAGTAACACAAACACATGACTCCTGATGCTACGTCGCTACTCGGATTACCCCCCCACAACCCTACCTTTAACTCCCGAGTGCTTCTAGTAGGATGTGTTTAAATGGCTGTTGCCATGGAGACATGATAAGTGCTTTCTGGCAATATTAAACGAGGCCAGTTTTCGGGCCGCTGAGCTTATGCTGCAGTGAAATGGATAAATAAATATTTCTGGTGGATTTTATCTTGTTTTAAAGTACAATTACTGTATCCTGCTACATTGGACAGCTGTTCATTATTTTTTCACTTTATTACCAATATTTTGTCCGAGTGATGGGGAGAAAGTTCTTGTTGAGATTGTTTTTATTTTTTCTATTTTTTTTGAGAAAGTAAAACTCGTGAGAAGAGCTGGTCTGCTGTTTTGTTGTTCTCCCACAGACTGCAAAGACCGCGTGTTAATTTGGTGCGATTACATAAGGTACGCAATGCTAGTGTGATATTTAAACGGCATCTTAGCTCGATTCCCATTGTTTTTGATTATCTATGCATGTACACAAAAATTGGTTGATGAATGAAATTGGTCATGTGACAATGCAAGATGTCAACAAAAGCAAGTGATTTGTTTGTAAAAACTGGACGTTCAATGTCCCGTCTGAGAATTGACTTGAGATGCCCTTTAACCTGAAGTGTAGAGCGAATGACCTTTGCCCTATTTTGTTTGACGTTTATTCCAGTGGTCTTTTTTTTGATGGTTCTCCATTAGCCACTCTGCAGCACTATAGTGGACACCTGTGACTGGGTTTGGACCAGTCTGAGCTACACCACATGAAGCTGGGTAACTGCAATTATCTACCATCTCCCACTTCCTCCACCACGCACCAACACGATTTTACAGGTGGAAATGCCCATGTAGGAACTCCACTGGTCCATTGGACAAGCCGCTGTTGTTTCAACCGCCCCTACTTCAGTCCATAAATGTACCGTATTATTCTCCCGGTGTCGGTGTCGTCTCCGAAAAACTCTTACCAAAGGGTAAAAAACTGCGCCCACCCTCATCACCTGTTCATTTGAGTGGAGAATCTGAGAAGGAGAGATTAGAACTTCCATTTAAGAGCTTTCAGTGTTTGCAGGTCTACTCTAAGGGTCCAAATGTCTCCCCAGGATTCAAAAGGCCCTTTTTCATTGAAGAACTTCCTGGTAGTATTTGGGGGGCAGGGACTACTACAGGAACGTCCTCTCACTCGGCCCTCTAAACTGCAGTGTCTCCACTGAGGGGGCGAAGTAGGAGAACTCCCTTTAAAAATGCGACCCCTCGTCGTCTGCTGAGTTTTAACAATGCCGGCTAGTTTGTCTCTTTTTGTTGACATCACATCCCGCCCTGAGTAAATCCAATCAGCGGCAAGTAAACCCCAAGCCCCACCCAGGAGTTTTTCGGGGCCGTTCAGAGTACCTACTCCGAGGCAGGGACTTTTTAAGCCCCTGTAAAAGTTCCGGTACTCTGTCGTTCGGGGGTGGTTCCGGCAGTGGAGACACGCAGCAATGGCCCCGACCCCGTAAAATTACCCCGAAGTTCCTGCGTTAGAAACGGGGCTAAAGCTGTGTGGAGCTCTCCCCCACCGGACTGTTTGCAAGGGAAATCTGTTGGAATCGCGCGGAAGATTCCTGCTGGGATTCACAGTGGCTTTGGGGGGGGTTAATTCTGTGCTAATTATTCATTGGAAAAAATGAACCCCTCCACCCTTCTTAAAGAAGGTTCTTTATTTACAACAGGGCATTAGTAAATGGAAACATTACATGTACTAATGCAGTGTAAAATGAATGTAAAATGACATTTTTCATTCGATGAGTCAGTATGCCTCTGCCACTCAGAGGGAGAGAGACATGCTGTTTTCCTGTTATTCGTCAGTGCGTCCGTCACACTGCGCATCTCAAAGATCTGCAAAAGAAATGAAGGAATTTTCACCAAATCTCATGTGGATACTGTTCACAGAGGGTGGCTGGACTAATTAGATTTTGGAGGTCATTGTGTCAAAAGTCAAGGTCACGTAAGGTCAAGTATATGTGGGGGCAGACGATCAACTTTTAGGGCGTATTAAGCTACCGCAGGCTGTGAGTCGTACCTTCTTTTGCTGATGCTTTTATCGAAAGTGACCTGCAGTTGATTGGACTCCGCAAGGACCCATCCCCTCTTGAGCAATGTGAGGTTTAGGGCCTTGTGAAAGGGCCCAACACCTGCTCCGATTGTAGTGTGACTACGTTGCATAGCTTTGAGTTGAACAGAAAATTGGTGAAATAATGTGGACGTCCTGACTGTAAATTCCAGTGTAGATTTTCGCTGGTATTGGAAGCTCATGTAAGGTAGTTTAGACTGAGTTTTCTGCTTCTAGCTGCAGGTAGATGAAGCATATGTTTCCTAAATGCCAAAATTACAAAAATTGTGGTCATACTATTGAGTGATAGCCCTGTGCTTCTTACACATGGTGCAAAAAGCCGTTTTTAGAAATTCATACTATCAGATATTTTTTCATGGTCAGAGTTTGTGTTTTTCTGTAAAGTGCAATAGGCACCAACGTAGATAAAGCTGATTTTCTCAAAATAAGTAAAATGGATATATCTCATTTTGGAAGCAAACTCTTCGGATGGTTTGTTGCTACTAAATTCTGGTCTTTAGATTTACAAAGCAGGTCAGACCTGCTTAATATTGCCAGAGTAGGCTAATGGGCAAACTGATAGACTGGCTGTCTGTGCCTTGAACCATTTCATCCAGTTTCAGCTTAAGTTGGAATTTTTGGCAGGTGTCGCGAGTGTAAATTTTCTGGCAGATAGTGCAGACTTCTGGGTGGGGCCCATTCAGCTGTTTGAGTCATTTAGGCACCGTTCCATCTGCAGCTGCTATACAACATGCTATACGTTACAGGATACAACGGCAATATCTCCCATGTCACGCGCATACCTTCATGTCTGCCCGTCTATATCGCATTACCTGTGGTAATTATAATATGATATATTACTTGATAATGTCTCATCTAAATTTGATATTAAATGGCTTTAGGTGCCATGCTGTCATGTCCACGGGCTTATGGTCTGTGGTTAAGTATAGCTCGCTATTTCATGTGCTGCTGTCGGTGCGGGCCTGAAATATCTTCATGGCATGTGTTGTAGACAAAGATCGATCTTGATTTACTGTTAGAGGTGGGTTCCAATAATGTACTGTAAGCATTGGGAACTGTTTTCTATCATCAATTCTGAATTTGACAGACCTTAGTTGAAAGATGAGCGGGTTGGCATAAGCTTTCTTTATAAAACAAACATGTGTATAAAAGAGCATGCGCACAATCGAAATAAGAATATGATTTTATTATAACGTATTGGATGCTGAGAACAGGTATACCTACGTATGTATGTTAAGTATGCATGCACTGCCACTATGTGTCAAATCACACGCACTTCACGCACGAGTAACAGGCAAATTTAAGCCAGTAAAAGTTCAAACAAATTCACACAGCGCATTCATCTGTTCTCCGGAGACGTGATTGAAGCGTCTAGCAGAGACGCATCTGTCAGTCAATTCCAGCTTCAGAGAGTTTCCCCCATTTGAGGTGCATTTACGACCCCAAAGACCTGCCCCTGATGAGGAGCTGCACGCATTGTTCTCATGTCACTCCAGCTGGCTGATGGGGGGGAAAAATGTCACGGCTCGTAATCTTCAGTGAGCGTCGAGCGAACCTGTGACACGCTGTCGCACGGAGATGGGCACAGACGTGATCAAACCTGCAGCGCGTCTGTAAACGGGGAGCGTTGGGTTCACACGGTGTTCTTCTTCTTTACTTTCGGGGAAAAGGGAAAAAAAGAAAAAAAAAACATGAACAAGTGCCAAAGGTTATGAGCGGTTGTCACTCGGGTGGCAACTTATGAGCCTCTAGCAAGCAATAAATGTGTGTATATTTTTACCTCTGCCAAGGAGGTGATGTTCTACTGTCGGTCTTTGGGTGCGTATGCATGTTTGTTTGTTAGCAACGTAACAGATGAAGTTATGGTCATATTTTTATGAAATATTTTTTTACCAGAGGTGTGTCTTATGCCCAAATTAGGAGTGATTTCAGTTTGGGAGTGTTTAAGATCAAATTCTTGATCCAGGAGTTTTTTTATTTACTTGTGTGGTAGAACATAATAACGCTACTCTGCTGGGCCCCGGCAGAGGTATGCTCTTGTTATGCTTATGTCAGTCACTGATTTTTGCCTAATGGAACACTATTGCGCTGTCCGGGCATTTGGGTTAGTTTGTGCATTCGGTTTCATCCTGTGTATTCTTGTTCAGGGTCATGGGGGCGCATGACCCTATCCCAGCATGCAACGGCTGAGAGGCAGGAACGTACTGGACAGTTCCTCATTCTATTGCTGGGCTCATACATCAGTCACTTGTACACTCGTGCTAATGCCCATTTCAGAGTCTTTAGTTACTATGGTATGTATGTCTTTGGACAGTGGGACAAAGCTGGCGTACCCTGCAGAAACCACACGGGCTCGTGGGAAAACATGCCGACTCCACACAGAAAGGCCCCGGGCCGTATTTGAACCCTAAATCTCTGTGCTGTCGGGCAAAACTGCTTACAAGCCAGGCTTTATGTGCCACATACAGCAATACTATTTTTAAGACGGTCTACACTCCATTTTCCATTGTTGTCGTCTGTCGTCCGTAAACAATTGGACCCATAGCGTCTTGCGGTCAGAAATATTGATCAAATTTAACAAAACTTGGTATGCAGAATTTATAGCACATAAACTACTTTGGGATTGCATTTCAAACCTTGCATGCCAAAAAGTGGGCGTGGCAGCAGGGTGGTCATGTTGAAAAACTGACGTTATCTATTTTAGACTTTTCAAAGATAAATAAAGAGCTGAAACTTGGTATGTATGTGGCATTCAGCATGTCACCGCATACAAATGACGGACTTTGAAGATTACTTAAAAATGGCCATTTTGTGGCATTCCTTCATGTGTAGACTCCTATTTGAGCTACACGTACCCTCTACTGCTCTCAAATATTGATACACTTTGATCGAATTTTTCATACAACATTTTTACGGTGATAAACTTTCCTTTCAGCTGTATACCCCTCTCCTAAATGGGTGTGGCTGTGTGGCTGACTAGTAGAGTTTCAGGTTCACTTGAACCTCTGTTGTATTTGGCCACTGGGTAATGTGCTCCATAAAGTACGAGACGGCGCCTCCTTTTATCCGTCTGTATCTTCTGCGAGTGTAATCTGGCTGGTGACTGATGAGTTTTTCCAAAAAAGACATTCTTCATTGCAGCTTTGAGCTCTGGTACCTGGTAACGTACTTTGACCGTGCCAGTGTCAGGTGAGGCCAGGAGCCAACAAGCACCATTACATTCTGTCTGCTTTGCCGAATATGTTATGGCTAATAAAGCTGACTGGATCTCTGATTCACGGTTTCTTGAATGCCAGAGCCCTGACCAATGACCGTGTCCCACAAAAGAAATGGATGTGATCCGAAAGGCCATTAGAATTTAGTCCCAAGCGCATACTGAAAGTCAATGATTTATTTGTCAAGGTGTAGTATGTAAGTACATACTACATCCTCTGCCAGAAAGTTCTTGCCTATGTCTGGTATTTGACCTGTATTTGTCTTCGGCACTGCCCAATGAGTGAAATCACTCTGAACTGTGACATCATCCTGCAAAAGCATCAACCTGACCGCTACGCTGCCCTCATCTAGTGGACATTTATCTCATCGCTGCTGTAATACCCCTGAGCAGCCAAATTCATCTACGACTGTTGGCATCACCGCTAATTTAGTTCTGGAAAACCTGATGGGAATGTTTATCGACATAAGAGAATTGAGGGTGTGGAAAAGAGTGGGCGGCGTCTCGTTGGTTTTCTCGGAGGTGACGGTGGCCCACGTGCACTGAATCGCCGAATAAATGAGAATAAATGGCGGCCGCGCCCGGGGTCATACTGACATGACCTTACCAGCAGTGGGCCAGTTTTTCCTGTGTTTATCTCGACTCATTGTTCACGCCGCTCACATCCCCTTCGCCAGTAGAGCCAGAACCACCCAGAGTCGGCGTCGGTAGCGGCAACGACACGTCACACCGCGGAGCCAACATCTTGATGAGGGAATGTTCGATGGGGAACACAATGCAACCCTTCCGGACTCCTCGCCGCCCGTCCTGCCGGGAATGGCAATATTTGGCCGGGATGCAGGCCGAAATGTCCTTACTAAACGGACTTCCCTGCGCAAGTCTGTTTGGCTCAGTGAAGTCTGGCTTCTCTCCATTTGGGACAGGCGATGAGAATTCTATTCTGATCCAGGCAGCCCTGGAACAGAGCAGCATAGTGTTTCAGATTAGTGACGAGGTAATCCCCCCCACCCCCCCAACAAAATAAAGAAGCTTCACCGAAGCTACCTTGCGTTTTGTCAAGCAACATATTCTTACCCTATTTGCAGATCTTGAATTGTACTGAAGTAACTCACCACGTTGGTAATATACTTCTCTCATTAGGCGATCCTGTAGTGTCAAGACTTCTAAATGAAATGTTTTACAGAAATACTTGCTGAGATTGACGTTGGTTATGTATTTATTTAGGAGCGTGTTTTAGCAGTCATAAAGACCTGATGTGGCTCCTTGTTTCCGCGTTTTGCTTTTCGTTATCTCTGTAGGGATTTTTGTGCAGATATAGCCTTGTCTTTACCATCCCAGCACAGCCAAATATCAGCATCCACATATCTATTTAGATTATTTACAGGGAAGACTCCAGGCGGCATATGGAGTTCAGCGAGCTTTCCTAGGCATAGCGGTGAAACTGAATATCCTCCCCTCAGCTCTGTTCACATGAGTTCATCTGAGTCCAGAAGGCAGAATATCTGGGCTTCTGTATGGGAGTAAAGTGTATTTGATTTAGTGCAAACATTTTATTCTGCACTGGTGCTGACACTGTAGACTCCACCTGGGAAATTAAAATGCACTTAAAAGCGACTGCCCCACTTTTGTGTGAAGTCCTGTTTATCTCTAATGAAGACGAGGGAGCAGCCATGATGCACAGCACTTTGTCAGTTGTCTCGCTTGTGTTTTTGTTCCATTGTTCTTAATATGCAACCTTGAGAACGAGGCCTTGATTACTCGCTTGAAACACCAGAATAAGTAGCTAGTGTCTGTGGCAGGAAGCCCTGAAAAAGGACTGACTTCGGTTACTCGCTTTGGGGTTCAATGGAAAGAGGCCCTCTCCACATAAAAGGCTCTCAGTCGCTCATGGGCCCCAGTAACACAGGAAGCAACACGTCATCTTGCACCGTCACTGTCCTTCCTAGCCAATGGTATGAGCCTATACGCTTTGGTCATAATCAGGGCACTTTCTGATCAACCAATTAGAAGGCCTTCTCTCCTTACCCCAATGCCTTGGTTTGCCGTTCCTCCTGGCACCTGTTGTGTACGCATCTCATTGTGTCCAGGTGTCAAGGGGGCTCAATATCTTAATTTATGGGCCACAGCTGTAGGCGTATAACCTGCCTAGTGACTCTTGCAGTGACCTTTGACCTTCTGGAGAGTGGAGACATGGGACGTGTGGGAGCAGCACTCTTAAATTTCAGCCTGACGATCGTTATTCTTTTTGAAAGAGATGATGGCTGCTTGACTGAGCCTCTAAATCAGTGAAGTTGTGTTGTATTTCCTGGGCCTCAGGCATTCAAACGAGACATGTTCTTTCTATGTACTGAAAACCTGGGTCATGCACAGCGGCCTCTGTTAGCTTTTGAACAGTGCCGCAACATTTGTAATTTCGGCTCTGTCCTGCAGTGCAAAATGCCACAGTCTGGCTACTTGTTGCCAACTTTATATTGAATACTTTTACTGTGTAGACTGTAGTAAAATCCCTGCAGTTTACTGATTAATTTGAAAGATTGATGTACAATTTTAAAATTGACTTCGCTCTGAAGCATCCACCAAAGTCGGAATGGAAAAAATGAACAAGTGAGTGATGAAACATAGCTGCACAGGCTCATTTTAGCTTTCTCGCAGACTGCTGGGATACGTCCCCTTTGACTTTTAACACTGCAGTTGGTTGAGCTTTTAACCAATGAAATGAGGTACATTATTCAAGTACAACTTGACAACACCTTGCGATAAAAAGGTTTACACCGTTTGAATCCTGTCACTGGGAAAGGAAAATCTATAGATTTATAAATCTTTTTCGGGAAAAGTAGCCATCTTTTGCAGATTGTGTGTGCTCTTTATCCTCAAGTTCTAAAAAGGATAGAAACGATGGGAAAGAAATGACGATGAGAGTTCTCTGCGTACTTTGACCTTGACACTGCACAGAACTCTTTGTGGCAATAATGTTTTTTCCCTAATATGGTGGCCATGTACCCCTGGAGTGGAGATGATCATTTTTTTCCATATTGCATTGGGTGTGTTTAGCATTCCATGCTGCTGCCCTTTCAACTTCCTGGAGTCTGTGGGTGGCTCCTCAGTGGGGGTGGTGGGGGGGCGTTCCCGGGGAGGTCACTGTTCTCAATGAGTCAGCTGATGAGGCACATTTCTGCCCCGCTGGTGCTTCATCCCTGGGCAGCTGTCCACTTCGGGGGCCGACTGACAGAGATGTTTCAGGATGACAGCGTTAGTCCTGAACTCCAGGCTGAATTACTGGGCCAGACGCTGGCAGATGAAGAAAAGCTCTTTCCCGGAGGTTACGGTTGGCGGGAAGTTGGCGGTGTGATATTGGCAGCAGACTAAAAACGCTGCAAGCTTTTGGAATTGGACTCGGCGCTTGTTTAGCCGTCGGGCGGTGTAAGGTCTGGACTGCGCAAAGCAGTTGCCGTTTCAAAAATCTGGTGGCCCTACTCTTGGCTTTGAGTCGAACTGCAGCCTCACGAGATGGCTGCAGGCTGGAAACGTCAATAAACCCTGCAAAAAAAATAGTCTGTCTCAACAAGATTTCTCTTCTTACTATGAGACTTTGAAATTTCTTCCCTTGTTGAAAATATGAGCTTTTTTATGTTACAGTTTGCATGATGTGAAATTATTTTTACCCCACTGGCAAATCTTGAGGCGAGCTGGACCTCATCTCGCCACTTTGGCAACATTTTTGTCTTATTAAGCAAAAAAAGTAATAGAGGGAAGATATTGTGTCTATAAAATAAGTCCAAAAGACTTGAGACGGACTTACTTTTTCGGTGCCGCAGCAAATTGGTGGTAAGATGGCAGCAGACCTTAAACGCCCTTGCGGGGGATGGATGTAAAGCTTGGAAAAAACACCAGTTTCTCTTTCCCCCTCCACCCCCCCACCGTCCCCCCTCGTAATGGGCGCCCGTCTCCTCGTGATTGTGCATTGATTTATTTGAGAGCGCCGGTGCAGCCAGTAGTACAAAAGGCATCGAATTTCATCTGTACATTAGCGCATTCTTGGCTCGAAACAGTTTTGGGAGTTCTTCGGTATGCTGAGTATTTGGACAAAGTGACCGGCTTTCTTCTGATTAAATAATTCACTCTGCTCTGGCTGGGCTAGAATGCAGAGGGTGAGTCTGAGGGAATTTTTTTATTTACCGAGTCCACCTGCCTGGGAGCGCTCCCAGAAAGGGGTTTTGCTAGGGATTCTGGGAAGACTGTGTTGAGAACCTGCAGGCTTTACCCCACTGCCCATGCTCCTCAGTGACATCCCGCAAACTGCTGCTTCGGGATACATTTCCGTGAGGCAGTTTCCTAAAAAGTGGCCTGAGGGCCACTCGCTCTGCCGGGTAACCTATCCCCCAAGCCATTTCAAGCTGTGCCTGGAGCATGAAAAAAAACTGTGTCAAGTGACGTGCTTTCCTCGTTGCCCTTATGCACTGATGAGCCGTGGCCTGTAAAACAGTTCTTGGTGGGGGGTTATTGAGATGTCCGTTAGGTCCATAAAATGGCAGTGTTCTCTTTGACTGCTGTTGCTAAACGTTACTCAGCATTTGGCAGCCAGAGCTTGCTGTGAATTCCCACAATGTGAGCTTTGGCTCTGCAGCTAACTCTTTTGACCCTGCAATTGCATTGTCTCTCTTAGAGCTGTGTTTGTTGGGACTAATTTCAATTAAAAAATTCTGGCTCAGGGTTTATCCAATAAAATGCCCGGCTTAGACTAACTGAGAATATAATATGGTGTAAGATTTGTTTCAACACTCCTAGCTTGCTGTCGGACCCAGTCTGTCACTAGTCATTGCTGGTCTGTCGCTGGTTTTAGATCTATCACTGTTCAAATTGCTGGAGTGACCTGGTGTCTAAATTGGTGGATCAGCTAAACCAGCATGAACTGGATGAGGCTGGTTTGAGCTGGAATTTTCATCTTACTTGGCATTTCTTGTGTCGCTGGAGCATAACTGTGGAATGTTGACATTGTGAGAGCCAAGAACAGAGTGATCGATAGCTAACTAAATAAAATGGGTGAATCAGTGTGGTTATGATGAGGTCAGATTGTCTGCAAATGCGGGTGATGTCGTTTTCCTTTCACTGGTGGCCTGAGATAACTTGCCAGAGGTAATATTTGCCCTTGATTTTCAGTCAAAGGTTATGGACAAATTTTGCTTGTACCCTCGCAACTGTGGCAAAGTCCTTGGGCTGAGAGACCAAAACGGCTGTGTCGCCACTATCACAGAAACGGCACTTGGCTTTGCCGGACTGCCTTTCCTCGCAAACTCCTCTCCCTGGATATCGATGCTCCCGATTTGTCTGTGCCTCGAGAGAACTGACCTTTTAAATGTTAACGACCAGCACAGGCATCGGTGAGGGGTCAGAGCTTGACTTGGCCACCTGTTGATCGCAAATTACTGACCTAGAGTACAGCCTTTCCTCTCGGCCAAAGGCCTATGCTCTCCTGTGAACTCTCACTGCCATCCGCTCGAGTTGGGGGGCTGAGCTATTTGTTTCCTGCCAGGTTCTCAAGAACCAGGAGGCCTCCAGTGCGTCACAAGATGGCCGCTATTGGGGTTTCCTGAGCTGTGTAGCACACTGCTTAGTGACTTCATCTCCCGTCTTACAGTCCAAAATCTGTCTTTTGCATTTCTGTGTAGTATGAGAATTCAAGTCTTATTTTTTCTCTCTTATTCATTCTCTTAAGCAGATAATAGTTGCTTTAAGTTGCTGTGTGCTTGATGAGTTAACTTTATCAGCAAGTTTCAATTCAAATCTTGGAATGAGTCTCAAAATATGTCCGTTTTAACGCCTATTTTAGTCAGATGATGAAAATGAAAGAATTTTTTCTCATATTGCTTCTGTTGAGTGGAGAAATTATATTTTTAAGTTACTGTGCACTTATGGAGTAAAACTTATGAGCAAATTTTGAAATCAAATCATGAAATGTGCCTCAATGGCAGATTTTTTTCAGTCTAATGTATCCAAAAAAAGATTTATTGAAATGAGATTTCAGGTCTAAATATAAAGTGATTGGACGTATGTTTTTTTGTGTTTGCAGTGACCGTGACAACGTTGCGTGACTGACGGGTCGAGACCCCGCCTCCTCCTCCTTCTCCTTGAATGGGAGCGTTCTTGGATGAATCGAGCGCTTGGCACATCCAGACCTATTTATTCACTCTGGATCTTGCTGTGTCAGGGTTGGGGGGAGCAGGGAGGGGTGGGGCGGGGAGCTGGAGGCGGGGGGGGTAATGCGTGTGAACAGATCGTTTTACAGAAGTGAAAGGCCAAGAGGCCAGTTACCCTCGCCCACCCAACGGGGGAAGCACAGTTGCAGTCGCGCGTCAAAGATGTTCCCATCATCAGCTGTGCGTTTGGCAATGGTGCTAATGTTCCCTTTCTCCCCGCTCTGACTTTCCGTTTTTTTATTTCTGTATGAAAACTGGGGTTTCCACCTATGCAAATTCTCTGCCTCTCTCTTTTTGGATCTTAAAAAAGATAAACAGAAAAGAATGACCAACAGCACAGCAAGAAGGATTGTGCGCCTTTGAAGGCGTCATTGTCCTGTGAAACAGTGCAGCCAGTGCTTAGATTCATGAGATGCGGTGAAACGATTAGAGCTCTGGATATTTCTCAAATATTTGACGCTCGCGACTTGTGCCGTATTTCCTGCGCAGAAACAATACTGACTAGAAGTTCACATTACTGTCCTGGTCCCTGGACAATGAGAGCGATTGATAGCGCTTTCTGAAACAGTGGGTTTTCAGCAGGGATTAATGGCTGGGAATGTGTTGGACGAGGAAAGGACAACTTGCTCGCTGGCAGGATCGTTAATGATATCTATGATCAGTGACGTATTGATGTATTGAGCAGGACTCTGATTACCCTGTAGGCTCTTTGATTTTGATATTTGAACACCAGTGGTACAGTTTCAGTCTGTTGGTGCCCAGATGCGGCAGTTGAAGGGGTTATGTGTGGAATGTTAAAAAGTCATGTAAAGTGGATTGTGGGTAAGAAGAAAAAGTATTTTGGGCGGTTAAAATTTGTTTGCAAACAGATTCTTAATTCTCTCATGATTCTCTCATGACCCCTGAAGGTCTGAGAGCACACATACGTATGACATTATAATAGTCTAAACTGAACATTCAAATTGAAGAGCCTAGTGCTAACAGTACTTGCGTTACATTTTCATGCACCGGGAGGTTACACTTGGAAAAGGTTTTTATTATTTCCAATGCCCACTACCTCGATTTACTCAAAATGAACATTTAGTGACAAGAGTACTTTTAGCATTAGGGTCTTTATTTATAGCCTTGCCTAGACGAATACAACATGTTTTATATGCTGAGCTTGAATTGTGACCAAAATGTGACTTAAAGTGCTCTTCAATTATGAATGATGTCTGAATGTGTTGATGTAACGGTCATTCTAAATGTTTTGAAAGCCAAAGACTCAAAATTTTGAACAAGCTATCAGAAAGGTCAACCCTTGAAAGGGTTAAAAATTAAACTGTCACTGTATTATTATTCCTCCCACGTCCATACTGTACTCTGGACCAATTCAGGCCCTGATTCTGTGTTTTTTTTTTTTTCTGAGTAACAGTGAGTTGAACATCAGCCGATCCTCGTGACCCAGACCTGAATGAAAGCACTATGGCTTGCTTGACTCTGGGACTGACTTGCAGCTGAAGCAGAGTTGAATATACTGAATTTAAGAGGAATGTTTGGCCCAATGTAAAAACGCAAACAACATTGGGTACTTTAATTCAGGTCATTAAACTTGAAGTCTTAGTTCTGTGGGGACTAGTAGTATCTGCCTGTGCAATGTATGTCTCATTACAAGATTAAAAGCAGTCGCAAATGCAGGCAGGAGTGAAGTGATTCGCAAGCACCAATAGGAGGGTTGCTTCTCCCTGCCATCACCAATCAGATGGCCTCTGAGTTTTACTCACTCTGTTGAATGGAGGTAGGCAGTTAACCTGGAGCCCTTGCACTCAGGAAGGGGTTTATGACGCCTTGTCGGAGATCTGACTCTGTAATAAGAGTCTATAGGTGCGCGGGGGCAGGAGAGTGGGCTGTAAATAGCTTAGCGGTTGCCTTTGTAGACCTTTGCTACAGTTTACAGGTAGCGTGTAGCGCAGTCACGTGCGCTGCACACAACCTCAGCAGTGTCAGATAACCAAGCCAGGTTTTGTGTGTACATGTGTGCGTGCAGTGTGTGTGTATGTGTGTTTATATGTGTATATATATATATATATATATGTATCTATATATATATATATATATATATATATATATATATATATATGTATATATATATATCTGTGTGCGCGTGTGTGTGTGTGTGTGCGTCGGCATAGAGCACTGTGCAGCTAAGGTAACGTCGTAGGTCGGTGTGAGGTCAGTTGAAGCCTTGCAGGTTATGTTCCACTTGCGTCGGTTCACCACAAATGTCACAGCAGTGACTGCCTAGCGACGTGCAAAGTTTTTCCCAGTGACAACTTTCTGCCATTAACACTTACTTCCCTGAAGCTGTTCTTGTCAATATACTTTGTTTTAGGGTTGTATTCTCTTTGATGTTTTTTTCCAGAAAAAAGCCCCTGTTCGTATGTAATTTGAAAAGTCCTGCTGCTAAACGGGTGTACTCTCTGAGGCCGTTGATTCCAATCGCAGCTCTTTTACACTTAAGAATTTTTCTGTCTCGCTCACAGTGGCACAAGACAAAGGTTTTCAATTTCAAAGGTAGCCTGCCGTGTGCACCCAGATCAACCAGCAGGGGTCACTGACGGTCAGCAAGGCCTCCACCGTTCCGTCCAATGGGAATCCAGCTGGGCAACTTAGGAGCTGATGAAGTATCTGCCTGTGGCTCTGGTGCCCAAACGCCTCCTTGAGTTCCCCCGGCCAGGTGTGTTTTGATTCTGGCACTTCAGAGTAAATCAGGGGTTTCGTTAGCAGTGTCGGGTAGCAGCTTATAGCTAGGGGTGGGTAATATCAAATAGAACAACATTAGTGACCAATTATCTCAATATTGATATTGTGGTAACATTGTCGGGATAATTACTGGTGCTTTCACAAAAAATTTATACAGTACATTTTTGATAGTCACGAGTAATGTGGATATGATGACAAAATAGATACAGGCAATGGCTAAAACAGTCTAATTGCATTCCTTCATTGCTATGCAGCCTGTAAAACCAGATTAGACAACACATATCGTGATATGACAAAATCCAAAATCATAGACGTTATCTTATATCATGGTATTGATATCGTCGGCCTGCTGATAAAACCTTATATCTTCAAAATGATTAAATTTACAGGAGAGCATAAAAAATGTTTAATTTTGCATGTAAGAATGCAGTTGAGCTGTGTTCGGGTAGGATGACTAATTCTCTTCCAAGAATGTATTTTGTATTTTGCAAGGTTTATGTTATTATTGTGGGCATACAAGTTTTTGTTATCAAATTTGGAGATACCAGGTTCTATCAGTAGGCTGACGATAAAACATGGATGTATTTCTGAGCCTTGCCTGTAGTCTAACGGTTAAGATGTTTCACATCCAACTCTGACAGTTGGAGTTTCAAGCCCTAGTTATCAGCCACTTTAATAACATTCTGGCTGGTTGGCCCCTGAGCAAGGTCCTAATCCTTAATTGCTTCTGTCCAGGGGCCTATGGGGCAGCTGGCCAGACAGCACTGGGACGGTCGGTGTTTGAATGGAGGGCCCCCTGCAGCCCTGCTGTTCCCTTTTATAGAAAGCACAGGTGCATGCTGGGATACAAAGTCATGGCAGAGAACTCAGCCTGCCAGAACAGCTGCGAACAGTCTACACTGCTTACGTACATATATTGGCATGTTATCCAGAAGATAGACCCGTACGATCAGTTGGCCCAAGAGTAGATACTACAATGTGTTGGAGATGTCTTGCCATTTTATTTGGTGACAAAAGATGTTTTTACTCTGAGAGAGTCTTGGCTACCGCAGTGTTACAGCGTTTCACAGATCAATGGAACACGGAAATTGAGAAATTGCTGTGACCTTTGCAGCTTTTCTGCTCCATTCTCCTTCTCTTGCCTGAATCCTTTTTAGTTCATATTAAGACACATTACAAAACCCTGTTTGAGCCGCATATCAATTACTGTAATGTCATACGGTGCGACACCTTCCCCAGTCATCGTATAAAACTTAAAAATGTACAAAAGAAGATGATACCAGCTATGTCATGGGCCAGGTACAACGCGCCCTCACGCCCTCTGCTCCTTCGCTATGGTCTCCTTCGGCTTGCCGAGTTAAATGAGCGTCAAAATGCTTGTATGATGTACCTAGTAGTACATAATATGAACAGCAGATAATCTGAGCTTGATCCAGTCTATAGTCCTCTGCACAATCATAATACCAGAAAGAAACATCTTATCATTGGCAAAAAGAAAACTTGAATGTACCAGCTTGAGTATTACATGCAGGGGGTCGCGGATTTGGAAGGAACTCGATGAGAACATGAGTGTTGAGGCCCATCTCCCCCTTTAAGGAGATGCTAAAGGACTAATTGCTAAGATCATATAGCCATCTATCAAGGACCTGTGATCTATCTGCTGTGGGAAAGATGTGGTTTTATGCGCTGTATGTTGTGTCTGTGTCTGTATCTGTCCTGTTATTATTATTACTATTATTATTATTATTATTATTATCAATGTTTATATTGTTCTCAGGCTCCCTCCTAAAAGCTTTTGATAGCTTCTTTCGGAGGCCTGATTCACACGTGATCCCGTAACTTCAGTTCTGCACTACAATTAATGTGTTTGCATGCCTGCGTGAAATAAATAAATAAACTTGAAACTTGAAACATAGAGCAGGTTGAAATTAATTTAGTCTAGTTTATTCAGGATATTTGTATGACTCTTTATGCAATTTTGGTTAATGAATTATAAATTTATTTTTATTTTTTGAGTTGCTTCTTTGCCAGGAGGAAAAAAATTCAGCTTTTTCCTGAGATCAATGACAGTTGGACTGCCTGTATTTGCATAACAGTTTGAGTCCATTTTGATTTAGCTTTAGCTCAGAAGATTTTGAATTTCAAAACATTAGAGGTGTCTTCAGGGGGTTTTTTTTCTTGAGACTGCAGTTAAGTACTCCTTAATCACGTTTGACACAGAGACCACTTGTAAAGGCCGGCCTGATTAGCAAGTGAAATGGGGCGGCTCCGGAATATATGTGTGTGTGTGTGTGTGTGGGGGGGGGGTTGTGGAGGGTGTTTTTTTTTTTTTAAGGATCCTGACTCTTTCCTCAATGACGGTTGCTTCCTGAACGCTCTAGGTCGGAGATTAGTGGTCGTAACTGATGCGGGGATGTCAACCAATCTGAACCGGTCAGTCATGGTCAGACTTTGCTTGTTTTATAGCACTCTGTTTAACTGCTCTGCATAGCTAACCTCAAGTGGCAACAGGTAAGTGGTCAGTTGTCAAAATGAGGATAATTTACTGATTCATAGATTCTGGAATTCTTAAAGGGGCCATTTTTCGCTAAACAGACAAGCAAATCCTTTCGATTTTTCAAAAACTTTATTAAAATCAAGCGTGTTCCTAGGCTACCTGGGCCCAGGTGGATGCGTTTTATCGTGCTGCCTGTCAGTCATAAGGCTCAGGCATGAATGAGTTCCTTAGCCTTCGCTCTCTTGAGAGATATCTGCCCACAGCTTACGTGGGAGAGGAACTTAGTTCCCCCAAGGCTCATTCCAGCTTTAAAGACTCTTTGAGCCAAGATGGACGCCTCAGCTCATGCTGAATGAGCTGCTGCGCTGTACTGCCACTGCAGACAAAAGAGGTGTCTTAAGAAGTGCATTAATCCTGTAATGAGACTTAAACCTTTTGTCTGACAATTTTTTTCCCTCCTTTTTTGAGCTTCTATCAGATTTTCTTAAAACGAGTCAAATTCTCTGGCCTCATTGGAAATGTGTTTGTCCGGCATAACAAAAAAGTTGTCAAAATAAAATCTTGGAAGTTAAAATACTTGCTGAGATTGACTTGTAGAGCCTAAAAAGAGGCAGTGGGATGGTACTGTAGAAGTACACAAATTACACCCCTCCCTGTTGGTTTGATTGATGTACCTGTTCCAATTTTGTATGTAAAGCACCCAGTGCAGAGTATTATACCTTTCAGGGTTCATTAGGGTTTATTTCTTCCAGAAAAACCAGAAATCATCCCCCACCTTCTGTTTCTGAGAGGAAACAACTCCTTGTGCCAAGATGGATGCCTCAACTTGAGTTGGACTGGCCCCTGCACTGCAATCTGTTGTCTTTTAGATTTATCATCTTTGTGAGAGTGCACGGCCGATATAAAGCGGTTGCGCTGGCTTTCGGAAAGGCTTGAGGAATGGTAGGGTCAAGTCCCTGCCTGCCTTCCGCAGTTTGACCTGGAGGGATTCAGCCATAAAGTGGCAGTTTAAATTTGCAATGCAAATCGCCTCTCCTCTGTGTGTTTTCCATACACAAAAATTTTTATCTCTCCCCTCAAAATTCTCCTGGAGCTTCAAAGGATGCGTTTCAACCAGCCTTGAGACTGCTGTAATCGACGGAGCGGATCTTAATCCGCCGGTATGTGAGGTATGGGCTCTCGGCCATCCAGTTGTGATGCGTTTGGCTGTGCCTCAGTGGGACTTTCTCATACTCTGGCTAATTTGAATAAATATGAATGTGCTCATGTTGATATGGCAGGTGATGTATAGGCCTATGTTTTGCACAGTCCGTAATGTGCAACTTAGGGTCATGAAATGGGTGAAGCCAGGCCCCAGCATGTGTTTGTAAACAGTTTTTCCTCTCAAATAAGAAGATAAATGTGGATGTTGCGGTAATCTTCACAGATTATTTATGGTGAGCCCCATAATTCATTGGACAGCAACACATTTGTTTTGGTTCTGCACTCCAGCTCCTTGGTTTAGAAAGGATACAATGACAATGCGGTTTAAGTACAGACTGTCAGCTTTAATTTGATGTTGTTTTTATCCATATCAGAAGAGCTGTTTTGAAATAGCTGCACCTTTTGTTCAGTCTCCCCATATTACAGCATTACTGACAGTACAGTACTCACTTACTGACCACATATCCTTTCCATATAATGACTGTTTGAAGTCTGTGACACACAGACATCACCAGATTCTCTATTTTCCCTGGTGATGCTCTGCCAGGCCTGTACTGCCGCCATCTTCACTTCCTGCTTGTTTTGGGTACTTCTGGCTTTCAGTGTCCTCTATGGCATGTACGCATACTCCGTTGGATTGAGATGCGGTGATTGACTTGGCCAGCAGAATCAAAATAACAAGATTACTAAATGTATTTCGATGCTCCCCGTGCCTACATCCCACTCTACCATCCTCATTGGTTTTCATTTGGCTTGAATTCTTAGTTTAGCTGAAATGATTGTCTGTCCGCTGATTTGCGGTTCAGTGAGGCCTGTTTTTACAGAGTTCGAGCGAATACCTCCAGCGCTGTGGATCCCCGTAAAAAGTGCTGAGAAGCAGTGGTCCTGGGTTAGATATGCCAGTCATTGGCCTGCGCACGATGTGGCGCCTCTCCGAGTTTCAGGAAACAGATGTTGTTTTTGTCCTCTCACTTGTTTGACTTCTGAAGGGAGCATCTGGAATGCAGCTCCTCTTTGTGCAACTCAAAAGAACACATATTTCTTCTTCTCTGGTATTCAACAAGCATTTCTTTTTGATAATGTCTCAGGTGCACTGGCTTGCTTCTGTGACATTCACTAGCAGCTTCCGGTGTGTTATTAGGGGATGTTTCTTAAATCCTATCATTAAATCCTGGAGAACGAATTATGAAGCGATTGCCAATACTTGACACTAACAGTATATGAATCAAATTGCCAGATTGTAAGCTGTAAGCACTCGGCATATTAACCATTAATTAACAATATTATTACAAAATAAACAGTTTCATGTCTGCAGTTAATTGATTTTATGTGGTTTAACTGTTTTCTATGTTTGATACAATGCTCGAGTCCCACCGAGTTTCAAGAATATTGTTAAAGTTCCAGTAGATTGGTGGCATTCAGCTTTATGTCATGATGTGTACAACAATGTATCCTGATCAAAAATAATGGGACAGCCTCTCATTGTTGTGGTAATTATGAGGTTTAGCTGAGAACAGCCAGTGAGGTTTGCACTGACAAACTCTTCCAACTGGGATTTATTAACCCCCTTTGCAAAAGTGTGATTCCCAAACAGGCTGTCTGCTGTTTTAATCACGAGGTCGCACAGAACGGTGTCGGTGTTCTTTCAGGAGTCCCTCTTATTAGACAAGAGATTGTAAAAGTTAACTTTCGCCTGTGTCACCGGATTGTACCCCCAAGGAAACCTCTTCCACAACTCTCGAAGCATTCTATTCTCGATAATCAGCGGTGTCAAACTGGTTTGTGGAAAGGCTGAGAGGCCTGCAGGTTTTCATTCCAAATGAGCAGAAGCACACATGATGCGACTAATCAACTGTGCAGGAGATCAGTTGATGAGATTAGTTGTATCAGGGGTGCTTCTGCTTGGCCGGATTGAAAACCTGCAGCCCTTCGGCCCTTTTATAGACCAGTTTGACACACCTATAAGATACAGAGGGACAGGTGTGAACGTGAACATCAGAGGAAAATCTTTATTGTGAATCACCTGGTGGCCCTGGGTGTTTTAATCCTAAAACTGAAATTATTTCTGTTCCTTTTCTTGTAGATTATGATGAAAAATTTACCCATAGAGTGTGATATTTTGACTCATTATAAATTGGCGATGGGATAAGGAGATTTGTCACCCAGACGGCGAGCGAATGTACTCTACTTAAGATTTAAATGATAAAAAGTAAGGACTTCTTGGACGTCAGGTAGTGCAAATTTTTGAAGGGTTAGTTTATCTGTCTCTTAGCAGAGTATATTAAAATCGAGACCAGTTTAGATAGGCAAATATTAAATTAGACCCGTAACTTAAGAACTAATTCTGGTCTAACCCCGTCTAAACTTTAATATGGCCCCCTGAAAGACGGCTGGACCAACGTCTGGTTAAACCCTTGCAAGGGCTTGAATAAACACTGCTCAGCTTTCACTTTTCAAGGCTCACGACACACGACAAATCTTCTCCTGGAGGTCGCAGTTTGTGTCGCAGCTGTTGCATGCGCCTATAAATACCGTGAGAAAGTAGTGCGTCAGGACTTGCCTCTTAAAGATGGGGAATCGCGGGGCGTCGTTACGTAGCACGTGCCACCGTGCCACTTTGCATTAATAGCGTCTCTCTCGACTCTGACGCACATGCCATCTAGTGAGCCCTTACCTCTGAAACGGGTCGATTGTGAAAATAGTGGCACCTAGGAGTGACGACCATGCAGTTGTCATCACGCTGTAGGACCAGTTTTAGTCGTGTCAAGAATCTGATAATTATACACTGCCCGGCCAAAAAAAAAGTCGCAGACTCAAATATTTAGTTGGAACCCCTGTAGCTTTGATTACAATGTATATTCGTCTTGCCATTGTTTTGACAACTATATACAATGCCAGAACATTTATTTTCGATCAGAAATGCCATAATTTTTGGCTGAGATCTTGTCTTCTCGACATAGTGGTTGAACCACTCGGTAGTCTTTCTTGAGCACATCCCAGTAACTTTTAATGCGTTTAAGGTCAGGAATTTGTGGTGGCAAATTTGTTTGTGAAAATGATTCCTCATACTTATTTTTGTCTTTCATGGTTTTCTTTGCTAAATACAGGCCAATAACTTGCCCGTTCTGAAATTATGTAACATGTTTTCTACCATCAAAGGATGTGTCTTCCGACATGATTTTTTAAGAAATAACTAGCGACGTGCTTCATCATTCAGGGTTAAAATGATTATTGCCAGCTGAAATATATTAATAACCGCAATAATTATCTAATTATAGAATTTTTTCAATAATTTCCAAATGGTGACTTTTTTTTTGGCCGGGCAGTGTATAAAGAATATTCATTAAATATCAGTTTATTGTTAAGTTACTGTTTGTGCGATTTTCTATCACAACTGTCAAATGAGCATGGAATGAATCAAGGTATTGCTTGTCAGTGGTGGTATTTTGGTTGTATTTTATGCCAAAAAAATAAGAGAAGTGAAATTTTGAGAAACTAAAATACAAAATGTGAATTGGACTGAAATAATTGTCGAGCTTCAAAGATGTTTTAGTTTTCGTGTGTAATGTGAGCAAAAATTGGTGAGTTGCAATGTAATTTTACCCCTCCATTTAGAGTAAGAATCTTATTTCTACTGCTTCTTCGCTAAATAAGCGATCGACTTTTCCTCTTATAATATAGACTACTCCCCAGGCCATGGTTATCACTTCCTCCTCTGTACTGTCAGGTGAAAACCGAATCCAAGCACATCCTGCTGCTCTGTGTGGAGTGTATGTAATGTGTGAGCGGGAGTAGGGTGGAGTTTGTCTTTGTAAGCCGACAGTTATGCTGCGTGCTTTGTGTGTGTTTTGTCTCCCACTCCTCAGAGAAATGAATCCGTGGCGCCCCAGGTAAAGAGCTGGTGTGAGCTCTCCTGCCACCCCTCTGATTGGTTGATTGGTTGGACAGCAACATGTGTCCAGGACACTCCATAGGAAGCCAGCATAGAGTCTCAAACCCTTTTATTAGTGGAGAGCAGAATTACAAACAGAACATTTATGAGTTATCAAGGCCATTGGCCTCGGTTAATATCGGTTTCTTTGGGTCCATAAAGTCTGATATTGCCCGACTCACGGTCAATAATCGTTTTATTACATTTACAAATCAAAGTTTGTCGGTTTACCATTGAAGGACAAGTAATTCTTCAATAGTTTTACAGCCATGGATGTGGCTTTCTTTGTGTTGGCTGAGTCAACATTGCTGAGAAGCGTCTCTTTCTCTTCATCGCTAATTATAGCAAAACGGCGCGCCGTTTCGTGGACGTCTGCTAACGATGCCGGATGGTATGCTCACACTGATTGGATGGAATTTTTTTTCTCTCCATAGTTCTTGTTGGTTGAACCACAGGGCAATGTCACTTTTGATCGCTGCATGGTGGAGGATTTTCAGGGCAGTACCCTGTTGTAATGCAGATCACATGACCCTTTATTCACCAATGAAAAAGCATGGATAATTTGTAAATGTAATAATCCAATTTATGTGCATTTTATCTACCCATATTTTGTCGCTGTAGGCTAAGGGTAGGGAGCCCTGCTCCTGGAGAGCCATCACTTAGCCTGTTTTCAATCTCTTTCTGCTCTTACACACCTGATTCAGATAACTGTAGCGTATCAAAGGTTTGATAACGAATCATTCATGTGACTTCTGTGTGTTTGAGGAGAGAGATGTCTAAAACATTCAAGCCTATGGCCCTCCATGAGTAGGGATCCCTGCCACTGCTATAAGCTAAAGCTAGGTTGTCTTTGACATGAGTATTGGCACAACACTGCTCTTTTATTTTGATGGGGCGAATAGTTTGTGATTATTGCGTTGCAAAAAAAACATGTAAAAAATGTATTCCCGTATGGGTAAGTATTGTAGTGTTATATTTAGAATGAACTAGTCTGTAGCTAAATAAGGCAAAACTATTTCCAGTGCGGAGACAGTCAGTCATTCAGGATTTCCCAGTGGGATGAGACTATTTCACTCTTCAAGCAAAAAAAAATGCTATGCCTAGATTTTCCTCTGCAGTGAAAAAAATACGTAAGTTTTGAAATCTCATTATACCGCTGCAATATTTGTCAAGACACATTTTTCTGCAGTGAAGGCCAAGTTTAACATCAAATTAGAGACCAACACGGCTCTTTCTTCTTGAACCAGTTTCCTCCGACAGAGTTTTCGAGTCATACGTGTTGTTGAAGTCCGCGCCGCAAAGGAAATGGTCTGAAGTTCATAAATACACTCGAACACGTGTGTTGTTCTTAGAAATTATCTTCGTTATACTGCCCGGGTGGGAGCGGTATTGCTGTCACCTGATAACTAAGTGCATCTCCTCGTTTGCTCTGGTTTGAATGCCTGCGCGGTCAGCGCCTTTCGCAGATTGAAAGGTGTAAAAACGTATTGTAACTCGGTCTCCCTTTACTTTCAAATGGAGGTAATATCAAGGGTTAAGTTACTGCTCTGTGTACCAGAAACTAATCGGAATTTGAATTGACCTGATGCGGCAATAATATTTCGGTGTGGTGTCATTCTTCTTGTCTGGAGAGAAAGATGGTGTCAGAATTCTCGGAAAACCATGGAATATGGAGTGTTCGGCATAAAGAAGTTTCTCCATGTAAGATGACCTAGCTATCTTAAGCTTCATGAATTTAAGTCTGTGTGTGTGTGTGTGTGTGTGTGTGTGTGTGCATATAAATATACATGCATGCAAATGCAGGGTAATAGCCTTGAGTTGTGTTTCATTGATGTAACACTTAAGTTCTGCAACAGCGGATATTTGCAGATGAAGAACAGATTGTGACTGGTATGTTGTGACACAGTTATCTGCACTGAGCTGCGTTGCCGGTGCTCTATTTCAGGGCAGCACGCAGGATGATGGAAACGTTTGGCTAAAAAAAGCCAGTTATTAAGCGAACAGGTGGTACTGCAGAGGGGGTTGGGAGATTCTGCCATTTTTTTTCCCACCTCTCAATTAAAAACAAAAAAAAATTTGGGGGAATTTCTGGTTGTACTGTATGTGGGGAAAGAACAAGAAGAAACTGAGATAAATTTCAGATTTGCAGGAAGCCACTCATTTCAGCTGCAGTGTGTGCGCATGTGGGTGTGTGTGAGCGCGTGTACGCCTAATTATGAAAAGGCCAGGTGATGGGATAAGCCTGCAACTGGCACATGTGATTTTTTTTCCAGCTAAGAAAAAGAGTGGTTAGGATGATGAATGACTTAGAAAATCTGTTTTGCCCACAGTAGGTGCACCTGGTGTCACCTGTAGCAAGTAGTTTGATGGAGTTCACAGCCATTTGATTTTAGGGGGAACTTCAGACGTCACTTCTGACTGCAGTTCACCGGAATCTAAATCGCAGGCTCTCAGTCACAAGACCAGCACTGTGATATATATTTACAGTATGGTCTTGCTTTCAGTATAGCAGTCTTCACTGTAACGTGTTCAGTGTGTGTGTACTCCAGACCACACCCATCTGCAAACCCAGCCTCCCTTCTCACCCCAGCTACTCGCCTGTAATGTTATCTGGCTGCATCTTAAAAGGCTGCGATTCTGTCGTGTTCACGCATTCTGTACACAAACAGGAACACAGACAGACATATTAACACCTGCAAAAATACTCAAAACAGATTTAATAGTAGTTTTAGTGTAGTTATGTTGTAGTTTGTGGTAAGGAGGGACACACATGCGCGCACACACACACACACACGGATTAACTGAATCAATGCTAGCATCACTATGGCGGCTGGTAATTAATTCTATTTTTGACAGCATTAGACAAAAAAAGTCTGCCAATGAGGTGAGAGAATTTGACTCATTTCAAGATTTCCTTGTGGAATTTGAAAATTCCACTTGTCAAGCACACAGTTGCCTAAAACAAGTTTGGGAGTGGGAAAAAAATTTACATTTTAAGTCCTGTGATGAGGCTGAATATTTGTAGATGCAGGGATCTTTTACAGTGCAGAACTGAGACAGTAATGCACTGTGAATCCAAACATCCCCAATAGTTTCGCTCCTCTCGGCGACGGCTTATTCACCAGTTTCTCTGCTCCCCTACTGCAGGGTGGCCATGTGACCTTTGACCTCCCGTGACCCTTCAACGCAGCGGAATGCGGAGTCGTGCCCCGAGGTTCCCTCTTCGCCCTCCCAAACGGCGATCCAGTGCACGAGGGGAACAACCAGTGAGCGTGTAATTCGACGGTCGCGGAATGAATTGGCGCATCATCATCCATCTTCACTACACGCTGGTGAGATGTCCCTAGTGGAGTTAAATAAATGATTTGTGTGTCTGCATTGTCTCCCATTAATCTCAAACGAGACTGTGAGGAGATGGTAATATCAGGTCTTGTGTCTGCGCGAAGTGCTTATGAACAAATGCTACATCTCAGTAGATAAACCCCTGCTAGAAACCAGCATCACTGTTAAACATAAAACACCAAATCTGTCACTTTAAACTGCTGTATGCCTGCCATTTTTCATATCTACGATAAACCAGCTTTAGTTTGCTCCTGAATGACTGGATTGGGACTGTAGATGGTTTTACTCCTCATCATACTGTATCGTGATGAGTTGTGTAGGGCTCCCTGCTGGACATCTCCTGTATCTCCTGAACTTTGGGATGTTCACACATTAAATGATTCATTATTAAATGATTAATCAGCTCCCATTGGCTGGAGTCCACTGCTCTTGTCTTCTCTATGGCCTGACTTGCCTGCTGCTGAAAAGGGAGAACCTCAAAGCTCAATGACAGAAGCACATTCACACGAGCTCATTACATTACCGCTATTCAGCTGAAGCCTTTATCCAAAAACACATGCAGTTGTTGCAGCTAAGCCGAGGCCAGCACCTCCTCCCTCAACTCCCTCGGAGTAATAAGGGATTGCTCAAAAGGCCCACACACTCTCACACACACAGGCTTGGTGTGTCTAATTATAAGGCCAAGAAATGGTAAAATCGTTGTCTGGATTTCAATCCAAAATGGCTCCATAATTGTCAGTAATGGAGTTGCTAGAATAACTTACTCCCAGCGTTCATTCTGTCTCTCTTCCTGTGCTCCATGGAGATCTGTCTCAAAATTAGAGGAACTGATGAAGTGTGCTGGAAATATAGGCTTTCTGGTAGTGGTCTGTGCTAATGGGCTGGTGTCTGGAAGGTTATGGTTTGAGTCTTGAGCGGGATACACTGGCATGAGGTTTGGCATTAATATATATATTGAGCCACTTAAATGAGCAATACACTAACACAAAACATTAGGTCAGTGAAAGAGGCCCCTGGATCATTGTGTACCACAGGAAATAGATGTGTTGCATTGTTGCATTCTGGTGGTTTCTAAGAACTGTTTTTGCTGTCTCAAAAAACCGGACACTTTCGGCCAAAACGGGAACTGAAATATGCCGGGCTTGCACCGGAAGTGGCGAAAGGCTAGTTCCGGTCTGACAGTGTCGTACAGTGCGGCCTCATAAGTGTCGGGACAATGGTGCAATTTTTTGCTTTATGGCTGGACCACAACAGCGGAACTAGCCCTGCAAATGCAGATGTCCATGAGTGATTCAATGACTGAGTAGTTGAGTGGTGGAATTAGCTTATTGCTAACACATAATGGGAAATGCTATTAAGGCGTGAATGCAAATTAGGGACGTGGTAGTGATAATATTACTGGTTCAGCAATATACGGGCTTTTTCCCTGGTTTAGTTGTTTATGCTATGGCACATTGGATTTGAAAAAGTTAATTTGAGATATAATTGTAGACCAGTGGTCATAACTCCTGTTCCAGGAGAGCTGCCATCCTGATGGTTTTCACACCAACCAAAGCAAAGCATATCTCATTACTGGAGGTGTTGATGAGCTGGTAATTAGCCAGATCAGGAGAGCTGAATGAGGATTGGAGTGAAAAACTCCTGCATGGTAGCTCTCCAGGATTAGGCTTGGGGACCCCTAGTGTATACAGTCCAGTACAGTTTATTTGTGTCCTTTAATATCCACTGAAATGTAGGGGCTGGTCACTGTCTAAATACTTATATTTGGTCTTGCCCCTCTGCAGTAGAAAAGCCTCTACAAATACCTCTGGTCTCAGCACAAACCCGTGAGGCATTTCTCACTCCCGCGGTGCTTCCTCTCCCGTGCAGCACAGAGGGTGTTATTGGGATTTGCGGTGACAGAACGCGCCACGCCCCCCCCCGGTTGGGCAAAGGCGCGGGTGGCGATATCAAATTGGGTCGCACTGAGCATATTTTTTGGGAGTGCTTTCCGTGAGCTCAGCTTCCCGCCTCCCGTAAGTTCACGAAGTTCAGCCGGCCTCTTGTCCCCTCAGTCTCTCTCACAGAGGCTGGAAGGAAGTGGGCTGGGGGGGGGGCTGGAAACGTCCCGCGATCAAACGGACGAGAGTGTTTTTAATTTTTATTTGCCGGTCGTAATTTTTCGGTTTCCATCCAACTGCAGACAGATTTAATCTCCCATTCCTGAGATGTCGGCACAGTTTTTTTTTTAAGTTTTTTTTTTATGGACTTTAAAACAGGTCATGCATTTTCTTAATTTCATGTTTTAAGCTGTCAATCCACTCTACAATTGTAACTTTCTCTACAAAATGAAGGATGGAGGCACAGTTTTTTCTGCTGTACGGTGTTGAATTTTCATTCTTGTCTGTCTTGTATTACATTTCAGGGGTGGGCAGTGTAATGCTGTTGAATGATAGTTAAATGTCTTCAGTAAGCAGTAGCCAACTATGCTGATGTGCTCTGTGAGAGCTAATTAACACCAAACTTTTCAATTTTGAGTCGATTATTCAGAGTTAGCTGCAGGATCAACGTGCATATTTCATTTTTGTCTTCATAATTTTTAAATTTTTTTTTATTTTTAGCGCCGTATGTCACCCCAGACACCTTTAATTTATATTTGTTATTTATGTCGACCATGTCTGGCAGCAGCAGTTTCTCTTCGCTTTGTCGGGTGTTTTATGCCATAAATGAAATTCCCTCTGTTATATTTAGAAATTCAGTTTTCTCTCATGTGGTCTAATTTCCCACTCAGAAATGATGAATATTATCAGGTGACTTTCCCCTCATTGGCAGCGCAACTGCAAGGGGGGATTTTCCCATTTTCAGAGAATTAGCATCATGGGTGTGTCCTCTGCGCTCAGTGAAGCGTGAAAGTGCGCAATGCAGCCCACCAGCTCTGAGTCACAGTGATTTCTGTCCTGCTCATTTTAATACCACAGTTTAGAAAAAAAAAACACCTTATCTGACTCATATTAACTTAAACATATTGACAACCTCCATCGTATAGTCAGGGCGCATCATCAGAACTGTGTGGGTAAAAAAAAAACACCATTTCACAGAAAAACACAATGAATTCGGTCCCAGATGCTAAAGGAGCACGTAGCTGTTTTCCGTAATGTTGTTGAACCCCCGACACAGTCCTCCCACGCTGCACTATCAGCTATAAAATATCTTTTTTATGTTTTCACACAAGTTATGCTGAACTGCAACCTTTGCCAAAAAGAAGAGAGCATATAATTACAGGAAGAGCGGCGTAAAATTATCGTCTGAATGCAACTAATGGCTCTGATTGATTGAGCTGACTTGAGTTGATTGTGTTTTAACAGTCTTCATACGTTTATCCAAGCAATGTTGGGATCACAAACCATCCACTCACACACGGGGGCGGGGGGGGGGAGGCGCAAATCCAGTTTGCTGAGCGTGAATGTCTTCAGACTGTGGGAGGGCACTGGAGAACCTGGGTGGAACCCTTTGATTATGGGGAGAACATGCAAACTCCACGCTGGCCCCAGACCCTCCACACAGTTAGCGCCCAGAATCGAACCTACGACCTTCTTGCTGCGACGCAACAGCGCTATCCACTGCCCTATCGCGTCTTGTCGCTGAAATGACGCGCTTTTGAATTTTTTGTACATCGTTACATGATCTCCACTTCTGGAAACATATCATTCATATACAGCTTTAGACCACTTCTATGAGTTGGCTTAAAGCATTTTGTAGTTAAATAATAGTTGTTGTTAAATGGAACTAATGTGCAAAATCAAAGTTAATATGCTTTGTGTTTAATTTTACAGTTCTGAGTGCAAGCTGTCGCCTGCCTTAAATTTTTTTTTTTAAAAACAACATTTTTTCTGCCCCATTATCTGTGAGTTTAAGCTGTAGGAAAGAGGCAGAAAAGTACAGGGGAAAAGATTTTTGGGGACAGTGTCGGTCGCCTCTCGGGTGTCGGGACATCCCCACTCTGCCCCAGCTCTCTGCCTCGTAAAATCGCGGTAGTGTGCGTTGTGTACCGTCATTTGAATAGTTTCCGACCACGGCACGGGCCCTCCATCGGGGAAAAGCACCCCGCTTCTGCTCAGGAAAGGGAAACCAACCAGTGCAAAAAAAGTCCTCAGTGTTCAAGTCCTGTGGAATGTTAGAATTTTTTTTTTCCCCTCTTTCTCTTAAATGCAAAGACCTCGTTTGTTTTAAGTTACTTTAAATTAAGATTATTTTGCTCATTGGCAAATCTTGAAATGGGTAAAACTGTTATACATCATAGGAATTGCACATTTTTTCTTTTTACCACAAAACTAATAGTCAATAAAGGAGTTGTATTTCTTAATTTTTTTTTTTGTGTAGTGAGTCCACGCGAGTCAATGTAAGCAGGCAGAAAAAGCTGTGGAAATCAGAAGCACAAATTGCTTTTGCTCATTTTAAACTTAATTGTGACAGACGACCTTTTCTCAGCTCTTACAGGCTTTCAATTTGACTTTTCCTGAAATGAACAACAAGTATTGACCTAAAAATCCATGGCAGGGACTGCAGACCCTCGCATGCAGGCTGAGCACTATAAAACAGCCCCGCCTCATGCGTTGTATTCATTTAGCTTGAAACAATGTTGACAAAAAGGATATTTTATTTAACTTCTGCATTTTTTATGGGACTCTAATCACCATTGCCTTCAGAAAGCTGTTTAGTTCAGTTTGGTGGCTGTGTTATTGATGTGAATTAATACACCTCCATCAGATTGACCTTTTCAGTGTACTTTTTCTTCTAGATGCTGCGCCCTTTTAGATAAATTTCTCCAAGCGTGTCTGTATTGGTTATTCTTGTATAGGGCATTGCTGTACTGTAAGTCACCCGGATTTCTTTTTCAACATTTCACTGATACTGTGTCCTCTCGCTTCGTGTAATGCCTAGTGGCCTTTGTGTACAACCAGTTAGAGAAACTCATTCTGAAATGACCCCTGTAAATTCATAGAGGAACCCTACCTTGTTCAAGAGTGTCTTTGTTGGGAAAATTTATCTTGGGTTTTGTAAAGAACTGAAAAGGGTTCCTCCATTCAGACTGACTCAGGAACCCTCTTTTAAGAGTGCAGTGCAGTTCTCGAGAATCAGTACCTGGAACCCCCCGCACCAGATTAAATTCAGACCAAAAGCCAACAAAGTAAGTGTAGTACTCTGATATCGGGGGAACACTGTGGAGATAGTAGAGTGCTTTTCCCCTCTGAAGATGTGGGAACACATTAGTGAGCCCAGGCTCTGCTCTGAAGCCCCGGCTCGTATGTGTGGTTTCTTCTCTCTCTGCAGTCGTACACTGAGCCGCACAGTACTGTCGCTGGTTTAGAGCCACTACTGCGGGCTTAAACGCGGCCATGAGATTTATGTGGTACAGGGACCCTCGTGGTCATGCCACCAGCTGACCTGGTTGATATAAAACAGATCCACACACACACACACACACACACACACGTACTGTCTCGTATACACCCACCTGTCCCTCATACACCTGGCCACACCTAGTTCTGCTTCAGAGATGGTGTCAGCAGGTCCTGCCTCACGCTCAGTAACAACTGCAGGCTGCAGGTGTGTAAAACTCTCCTCTGTCCCATAATGCAACACCAAACACACTCTGAAACAGCTGCTGGGGGAGCAGGTGGGCAGCTCATATATCAACCTCCACGTGCGCCTCCATGTTCTTGTACCAACAAACAAGAAGCCCGTAGAAGTACTCAATCACATCACGTGCCGCACTGATGCTGGAAGTCATCAGGACAGTAGTGTATGGGTCTGGTTGGCCTGCACTCCAAAATATAAACGGTGATTAATCTCAAAACAATTATGAAATCTTATATTTAGACCTCAAATCAATTCGCTTTTAGATTTAACTTCTTGGTTTTGGCTGTGATCAGAACAGGTATGAGACATACACTGCGAAAAAACCGAGATGCATTTTACATGTGGACTTGTAATTTTATTTATTTTATAGGGCAAGATATTTTCACTCATTAACGGATTTGCCTATGGGGTGAGAAATCACTCCTTGTCTTTTAGAAAAGACAGAAACTTAATGAAAACAGGAACTTTTGGCCCGCTGATACTTTTGACTTGAGACCATTTCATAAGACCATTTTTGCACTGTCACAAAGGTATGAGCGGTATGGAAGTGCCATTTCCTGGGACAGACAGTGAAGAAGAATGTCCCTCAAACCCTGGTAATTACTCTCAGGTGACCACACCTGCGCATTTCCCCGGGTCATCTGCCTCAGAATGGCCGAATCACAATTACGACACTAACTCACTCTAGTTTGTAGCCTTTACTGCCGGAAAAGAGCATACTTTTCATTTTTGTTCAAGTTTCGTCACTCCTGTACAGTTTTAGGCCTTGGAGGCACAGTCTGTCCCGCTGTATTGTGTTGGAAATGCTGGTCTCTTCGGCTGAGGCTTGTCTAAAGCTGAGAGGTTTATGTTCGTATCTGCTGACATTTTTGGGCACTTCCTGATGTTCTGTTGCTGTGTCGCTCACTTTTTATGACTGAAAGTAATCTGTCCTTAGTCTTACAACTTTCTGCGGATCTTTTGGCGGCAAAAACTATCATTGTACATATCAAATGTAATCAATAGATTCACTGTAATTGTTGTACAGTTGCTCAGTCACGTTTTCCGGCATATATTGCGAAATATAGAATATCAGCTGTTTGAGGACACCCATAGGAATGAGTGCGACTGCATGTAACTGCATTGGTGGGTTGATGATTGATATTTTCAAATGAATGCCAACTAGAGTGAAATTTATAGAGTCTGATTTCCTTCTTTTGTTTGTAGCTGTAAATTAGCCTGGAATATGCAGTGGTGAAAGCGCTATTTATTTTGGTCCCGTGGATTTTTTGGGGCAGTCTGATTTGCATATTTGTACCTAAAGTAAATGAATCGGTGAATGAATTACGGACTGAAAAAAAAAGAATTAAAGCACAAACGAATGAATTATTGAATGAATGAACTACTGGTACTTACCCCTCTCGAAGGACTGAATGGGCTTTGACCTCTGTTCCTGGAACAGCGTGAACATGTGACCCCTACTCTCTGGTCACTGAATACAGAACACTCAGTCCCTCTTTGACATCAGCGATGTCCAGAGAGGGAATGAAGAAGTTCCGGAGCGTGGCGCTGCTGTGGCACATGCAGAGTTTAAAGTTCTCGTCCCCAAAGGCATTCCTTGCGTAACTTTGCTAATGCTGATTAGCTTGGCAAAATTTCTTTGTGGTTATAACCGCTACACGGTGGAAGTCAGGTGGAAGTGGACTGTTCTCCGTAATGCAGTGGTTAGCGTGCCAGCAATAGGAAGCAAAGGGTACTTATTAGCCCTTTGACCTTTCAAAGAACTATTTTAGTGTCAGTTACTGAAATTTCGGATGTGTCTGTTCTCTCTTTGTAGTACACTGAGTGCAAGTCTGTGTACGATTTTGTAAGGCTGGACGTGATCAATTCCACTTGTGCAATTCGCCTCCAGTTTCATTTCTGCCAATGCTGAATCTGACCTGTCTCAAATGGAGAGAGGCCAGCTCACTAGCAGAGGAGGATACAGCTGATCTTGATTAGCGCTGTAGCGAGAATGACGATAAGAGCACTCAAAGCTCCCTGCAAAAATGTTTTCTGAGACTTCGCCAAAACAAATGGCAAACTGCCAGCTGCTGTCGTTTCCCCGGCCACCGTCAAAACACGCCGATCAGCAAGTACATTGGGAAGATCTGATCTTCTCCTTATTACGTCTGTTTTACTTAATACCGGCCTGGGCCGTAATCTTAACCAGCTGAAAAGTGCTGACCATAGATTAACTGCACCCTCAGTTTGTCCTTTGACTTGGATTTGAGTTCAAGTTCTTAGGGGATTCACCTCTGACATAAGACGTGCAGCTGAAAAGAGGTGGAGACTGTGTCCATGAGTGTTGAGTGAACCAGATTCCTTCAGTTGAAAATCAATGGTGAGGCTTGTCTGGGATTAGTACAGTCTTAATACCCCATTCAAGCTGTTGTAGGCAAAGTGATCAGGCTCAGCAACTGGATGCTCCTCACTCTTCAGGAAACTAAAATATGATATATTTTCATCATTGGGCATAGTGCGATGTTTGCATTTCATTATAGCTTCCCTCCGAAAAGTTAATCAAACTTTGGACGTCAACAAACTGATGCTGATGTTCTGCGGCTTTGCTCTCATTGCAAATTTATATCTCGTCTGATCATCAGTGGTGTCTGAACATCCTTCAGACGTTACGCAGCGCTTTGAGAATTAATCGCTGCTTGCTGCAGGGCGGTGCTTCACTTAAATTTCTGTTTGAAATTCTAGCTTGTATATTCTTGTCTCAGCTGAAGTTTTTCCTACAGATTACAGCATTTACAAAATTCATTTCACTTGGTATTATTAGCATGTCACAAATTTACAGAGCTGGTGCTGGATTAGCTAGCCCTGGACTGCACAAAATTTTCTGTGCCTTTTTTCAGGCATACCTGTTGGCTTAATTTTGTGATGTACACTAAAAATGTCCCAGTGATAATTCAGCTGAAATGGACTAGGCATGATTGCACAAAGGATTTTCCAGTAGGGTACTCTGTGAGAGTTTCTGTCCTCCAAACGTTGTGCTGTGTAAAATATATTTCATGTAACTAATACAGAGTCCTAAGACTTCACTCAAAGTACTGTCAAGGAAAATATTTGCCGAGTCATTTCCTGTATAAACCTTTTAGAAACCATTTTATCTCCATTCACTGTATGGTTTAGCGACAGGTAGAAATCGCTTTTTTCTGTTACCCACAGATTTGCATTTTTATCGAACAGTGACTTCAATTTGCCATATTTGACCTGCTTTGCAAGAAAGTTTTCTTTGAATTCTTAGCTGGAATCCCCCCATTGTCAGGCTGCCCTAGAGAGGCCTGAGGACCAAAATCACCGTCCTGATAGGGGGACAAAACAAACATTTTATTTTGCTTTCACTCTTATTTTCTTCACAGGTGGACCTTTCTGGAAGAAGAGCTAACTGTCCATCGAGAAACACAGCAATTCTGCCTGCATTGGCCTGGAAAGTGGAGTTGGTCCTCCAGACCAGAAGGTGGCAAAGTATTTTGTTGTGCACCTCATAATAAGGGGGTCCAGGGCCATAGAATTCTGCTCCCCCTGAAAGAATATACCCCTCCTAATCCTACTGCTTAGATTTTGTTGACCCTCTTCTTCAGTTGAGCCATAGCTTTTGGGCTGGTAAAATCATTACTGCCTATCATTCGATATTGTGAGATATGGTGAGATATGGTGTGGTTCACCAGGCTCTGTAACCCTAGTGGTTGTGACTGTGCTGTCCATGTGCCAGTGAATATGAATAAAACCATTTTTACTCAAACTTCCACTATGTCTGCATTTCTCTTGAACTCACCCAGGCAATTGGGAAGAGTGGCTGAGATGTGGAGGAGTCATTTCAGGCCAGGTCTTTGGCTTTGTTTGGTTAGTGAGTGAAACCGGCATACTGACACACAAACGCACACATGCATACACACCACATGCCTGTACCCACATTTTCACACATAATATGGCCACGCTTTCATTTCATGACTGGACCCACATGTTCACTCACAAACACACTCGTATATACCGCACTTGCCCATACCCACATGTTCACACACTCACTTTCACATACTTGCGCGCGCACACACATGCTGAAACCCACATGTTCTTACCCACACACACACATACACACTCTAACAGAACTCGCTAGGGAGAACACTCAGTCCAGGTACACAGGTGCACAGCTGTACTGCTATATTTGCATGTAATTTGCATATTATATGAGTAAGCACTGGGCAGGACATAGAATGGCCCCCCATACGCCTGTGTTTTTAAGGGTGTGAGTCAGAAATCACACACACACATAGAGTTTTCTTCCCCAGGATATGTCTGTGTTCTCCCTACATGCGTAATATGTGGTTGTGATCAGTGTATCACGGTCATGGTGATCGGGGTGATTGTTTGCCTGAGTACTCCACAGGAATCCACTGACATTGTTCTCTCATGAGGTGTTTCTCCTCTAATAAAGGGGTCATCTGGGCACATTGGATTCATTTTGAGTCTTAATGCTGGGTCAGTACAGTGTGATCCATATGTATTTGGACAGGGACAGTGCATAAAAAGGGTGGAAATTCCAACATGATTCCCACACTGGATGTACAAAAGTAAATACCTGCGCATTAAAGGCAACATTTCTGCTTTAACCTCATATTTGTTGTTTTTAAATGAAATGTCCTGGAGTAAGGAGGTGAAAACAATTGCGAAAATTGTCACTGTCTGACTGTCCACTGGCTGCTTTGGCTAAAGCAGATAACTAATAGCCGCTAACAGAAGCTAAAAGCTCATCTCAACGGAGGAAGGGTTTCAGTCCAACTGCGGAATGTCCTTCACTTTGAATGATATATTTCAGAACTCAAAGTACGGTACTCGACTCAATGTTGCTGCACTGAATAAAAGTTGCCTTAAATTTCTTGTGCAATTGTGAACACGAGGGCATGTTCTCTGTGGCTGCATCAAATCATTTCCTAAAACTCACCCAGGAGTATAAAACCACAGAAAATGTTCTTTTCCAAAAGGATTCAGATTTTCTTTGCCTCGTCACCCTCTCTCGCTTCAGCTTTTCTATCCTAGAGCTTTAGTGGCCTGTGAGCACATACTGAGTGTGTTGGCAAAGCTACACACACCAGAACAGAGAAGTTCTGATCTCTCTGCCCTGCAAAAATCTGTCTGTACCAGTGCTTTAGTCTTGTAACAAATTGTAAAATTGTATTTTTCTAGTCCTGGGTGAGAAATTGAAGTTACTTTTCCTGTATAAGGGAAATTCTTTCGACTCCTTTCTCAGGTCTTGAAAAGACTCAAAACATCTGACCTCACATTTGACTACATGGTAATAAATAATAATTTTGTCAAAATATGAGAGTAAAATATTTGAGACTGCCTTATTGTTTGGTTTTTACAGTGTCCATCATGGACTACGGGCAAAACAAAGCATGGTTTGACTTTGAAACAGGGATTCCTACACAAAGCCTATACATTATATATGTCCTCTGGCATCGTTTATTGTTTGTGTGCAGGTAGCTGGGCTCTCAGGACCTGATTCCTCGCCTCTCCATGATGCCTCTGGCGCTGCAAACTCCATCTCTGTTCGGGGCACAGGGGATGGGGTGGGGGGGCATAGTTCTGATGCACGGTAGCTGGGGGATGTTGCAAACTTTTTTCAGCTGCTGATTGGCTCACAGCCTCCTTGGGTGTGAGAGGTCAGAGGTGTCTGAAGGCCCAGTGTACAGTACAGACTCTGTCTCTATCTCTGTCTTTCACTCTCTCTGTCTCTCTCACTCTCTCCATGTTCTATTTCTGGAGGGTTATTATTATTATTTTTTTTTTTTTTTCATTTTATTTATGTCATTTTTTTTTTCAACAGAATCTTGTTTGTTTGTTCACACCTGAAGCATTTTGACAAAGATATAAATAACGCGGGAAAGACAAGATTATATAAAAGTTATATTTAGACTCTTGGCTGCCAGTGTTGAAATGGCCTCGGCCTCCTGTTGTCCACTCAATAGTTGTGATGCTTTTATATCTGAAGGGGCTGGGTGTTTGGCTGGTTTTTTAGGATGGGGGGCGGGCTTTGTTTTTATGTTGTGCTCTGATGGAATTGAGCCAGGAGATGAAAAGCGGGTTTTTTTGGCTTTCTACGCCCTGTCAGAAGCTGTCACTGCCTGCCGCGTCGTGGCGACTACCGAATCTCCCAGGAGACTGTGCGTTCGGTTCAAAGCTTCCTTTACAACACTCTGCCCAGAAACACAAACCTCTGTTTTCTCGAAAGCTCCTGTGATGAACGCAGGCAGACGGAGCGGTAAACAAACTCCAGTGACTTGCACTCGCTCTTTTCTTCCGGCTCGGCAAGACGTCGAGTAGCGTCGCAGGGGTCGAAGCCGAAGTCCGTGTAAACGGACGTCTCGATAATTCATGCAGCGTAACGTCTGCTGAGGCATCTGCTGTAACGTCGGGAAGGGCAGCGGGAATTTTAACGAGGGCAGCGATGTCAAGGACAGCGGACCACAGCCATTAGTCTGTGTTCACCTTCACTGAATATCACTGCTTAAACCAACTTCAATGATCAAAGCTGGTGTTAGAATGCGCATTGCGTCACGTTATAGCTGGTTTTGGCCTTTCTCGCGAGCTGCTAACAATGACATTACTAGCAAGTATACTTAATTTGATGAACAGTTTACTTCACCTGATTGGCCGGCTTTCCCCAGCATTGACCAACCGCAGACCAGCGGGACAAGCTGGAAAGCAAGCTTAAACCAGCTAAGAATGCTAGCTGGACTCTTCATCCATCTGGGCTTAATTTTGTTTTAAATCTTCAAGTGTAACTGGGCATTTTCAGCTGAAAACACTTTTCTCTTTTCAAAGGGATGTCCTGGGAGAAATGCCTGATAGAGCATTTACATGTAGGGGGGTAGAGAGAAATAGGGATAACACTCCTGGAGCAGTTTTGGGGTGAAGGGCCGTGCCCAAGGGCCCCAACGGTGGAGTTCTTCCGAAACTCCATCTCTCTAGATTACAAGTCAGAATCCCAAGTCCTGAACCAGTTCCTTTTAAAGCACCATACAGCAGGTCCACTTCGCCGCTCCCAGTTCTGTGTGAATCCCCCTGCCCTGCCCTCCTGTGCAGCAGGTGAATCTCCAGGTGTCTGCTGCCTCAGTTAGAGGAACCTGTATGCTGTGCTCCAGCTGTGTTAAAACGCACCTGCCTACTGATGATTGCCTTACGCTGGAAACTCCCACAATCTTTATCAGAACATCCACGGGTAATTAGTGTCAGATATAGTTTCTATGGAACAATGAGCAGTATATATACAGGGTGAAGGAGGGCAACGTAACCATCTGGAAATCTCTGGCTACAAAAATTAATGACCGGTTACAATGGGCTGTAAATATTTTATAACCCCACTGTTCAGGAAAGGGGGAGGGGGGAAGAGCACAAATTATCCTGTGACTTGAGTGTGGTTAAACTGAACTATGTGAAAATAATACAAATAGAATTGTCACAAAAAGAAACTGCCTGCATCCAGTCTGTGGGAGACCTCATCTCACAGCTTGTCAGGTCTTTTTGGGTTTACAGCAAATAGCATTACATCGTCCTACTTCCTGCTCGTCCAGTTACTTTCATGCTGCTGAGTTTTACACCCCAAATTTCTTCTGCCCTCTTGGTAAATATGGCTCATTACATTACTTCACAGGTACTTAGCTGACAAAGTACAAAGTTTGGTACAAAAGTTTGGCTCGGTGGAAATGAATTTAATATTCGTTTTCTTTCGCTGTGGCCTTCTGAGCTGAGTTGTGACGGCCCACACAGACGTTCTGTGCACATAACACCTGGGCGTGCTGATATGCTGTCATTGAAGAAAATGACTGGAAAAATGCCTCTTTCTTGTTATTTGGATTTATCTCTGACCTGGGAGGGCCCAAGTAGCATCCTGTCTTGCTGTTAATCGCATAGGTCAGCCCTAAATAAGTTTTTGCTGCTGTGGTCATGGGGCTTTACGAGCCTTGTGCTCTATGACTGCTGTCATGTTCTTCAAATGACACCGGTCTAGTCTGTTAGGGGGACTTCCAGGAGTGGGGTTTACAGAACACGGCACCATGAATACTTGGGCAGTGATACGGATTTTAGCTTTTCGGCTCTGCCGTGATTTGACTTTGAAAACGATACAAGATTTAAATAGAGGCTCATCTTAAAAATGCGAAACATGGAACTCAGGTTGGAGTTAAAGCGCTTTTGCAACAGTATCTCTATCCAAATGCTCAGGGTCTGAACTGTATGCGTCAGTAACGGTGAAATACTCTCTCGAGGGCCTCACTTGACCTTTGATCCCTCTGCCTCCATTTCCTAGTGAGCCACCTGTTCCCGTTTCTCCTCACACGACTGTAACGGGAGGCGCAGTTCCGCGACAGCTCCTGAAGAAGAGCTCAGCTCAACAGTCCTGTTTTAGAAGAATATAAAAAGCCTGTGGGAGTCATCGAATGCGGGCCAAACCAACTCTCTTTTCGGACATCTACTGTCACTAACAAAACTTAGCAACCATGATGGACCTTAACTACTTCCAACCCAAGTAATGCACATCCCCTTCAACAGTTAGTTGGGCTGCCCAATCCTGCTCCTGGAGATTTACCTTCCTGTTGGTTTTCGCTCTGACTCTAACCAAACACATTTCACAACTAGAGACCTTGTTGAGCCGCTGATTACTTGAGAGAGGTATGCTAAGTTAGGGTTTGAGCGAAAACCTTCAGGATTGCAGAACTCCTGGGTGCAGAATTGGGCAGCTCTGTCCTACAAGGTTGTTTTTGCCCCTGTAAAAAACATGGGATTTCCCAGCTGTGACTGACACTGCACACAATCTAGCATCAGAAAGCAAACATGAAATATCTGTTTTATGTAACTGATCTTTTGGCTGGTGTTCATGAGGCTGGACACAGATGGCGTTTGCCACTCATTCTTTAGCCTTTGTACCAGTTTAACCAGTTGCTTAGGTCTTCAGCAGTCCTGCAGGTCAGGAAATTTGGTTTTTGTTGAACGGGACATGATTTATTGAGGGGTGTGGAGCCGGGTTGGGGGGAGGGGGAATTCAGTTACGATTTGTCACATAAACATTTTCTTCTCAGAAGTACATGGGGGGGAAAACCCAGTGATGTTTTGCATAAACAGTGTCAGTTTAGTTAGCGTTGTACAAAGCTCCGATCTGAATGTGCAAATACACAGGCTATGCCTACGTAAATGGACACCAAACATAAATATATAAAAGCTCATGTTATTGTTTTGGTAAAATTTCTGTAATAGACTTAGACGCGTGGGTCATCTTGACATCAGTTACTTGGGTTGTTTATGATCATATTTTTATGCTTTTCCGAAAACAAGGCTGACCCTCACAGTAAAGAATGAAACGACATGACTGTTTCTCGTAGATGGGATGTTTGAAAAATAATCACGATACCGCTCATGAATAACAAGGCAAGTTATGTGGGTGTGTTTTCATTGTTGGCAAAACATTTGGGATGCCATTCATTGTTATGCCAAAAAAAAGAAAAAATATAAAACAATACCCTTTATTTAAGAGCACAAACAGATGCAAAAAGCACAATTAGTAACAATTACTGAAATTTCTTTGGCAGTTGTTTAGTTCCAGGAAAGACTTTGCTGTTGAAACCACAGTGTCATATCTAGCCTTAGGAGAGAGACTGCATGGTGTAAGATTAAGGAGGCGATGTGCTGTCAACTCAAGGATGTTCCCGGTTATCGAAAATGCATGCGTGCGTGCCAACGAACAAACCTCCACGCCAAGGCTGTGCTCCATCCAGCACCTGGTAGTCAGCCCAAGAAATGGCATTAATGAGTAGAACTAATTTCTTAGTCCTTTGTGGAACAGTGTTAACCCTATAATGCCCCCTGTATCATATATGATACACCAAATTTGAAGGAATATGTCCACCTGGTAAGATACAACACAACCACGACTGCTCACTGTATCATATCTGATACACAGAGCTGCCACCTGGAAGGAAGAAGTGAGATTACAGGAGTCTCTCCTCTAGTCACTCACTTCAAGGTAGTAGCGCCCATGTGAATGGGAATTCATGAATTTCCTTGTACCATGGCAGTGAATTTTGCCATTCCAAGGTAAATATTACACAAAAACTTATTCTTATACATGTTAAGGGATGGCTATAGATAGTACAGAGCATATATATAATTTGAAATTTCGAGTGTTGAGTTCTGGAGGGGTGCTGAGTTTTGGCTGAATCATATATGATACTCCTGGAATTAGAAGTTCCGGAAGTTCTGTTCAGCAATGTATATTTTTCCAATTAAGTGACTGCTTAGGGCCCCGTGACCACTAGGGGGCCCCCAACAGCAATTAACAAAAATATTATTTATTTATTTTTATTTATTTATTTATTTGCATGTGTGAGCGATGATTCCTTTATGATCAATGGTATTTTATCGTTAAAAAAAACAAAATTTTATGTTAACAGAGTACTGCTGATGTAGGCCTAGTGATTCCGACTGCCTCTCGCTTTGAATGTCAAAGTTCTGGTGCACTGGTAATTTGTACGTCCTGCCGTGCAGTGTGCACTGCACACTGCGCATCCAAGGAGCAGCTGGATGAAAGCTAAACAATGTCACAAAAGGACATATCCTTCAGGAGCAGAGAAAAGAAAGAGGAAGAGGAGAAAAAACGCCATGATAAGCATACGTTTGTATGTCTTGGTAATGTAAGTTTCCTCAAGTTAGGAAAGTCCCTAAATATCCTGAACATTTTCATGCAACTGGTTGCGTGTAGCCGTTAATAGCAAATTAGCTAGCTAATTTAAAAACTAGATACATTTCTCTTAACTGGCAGGCAGAGGTGTATAGTGACGAAGTACGTGTACTTCGTTACAGTACTTAAGTCTTTTTTATTTTGAGGATTTGTACTTCACTTGAGTTTTTTTTTTTTTTTTTTTACCAGGACTTTTACTTTTACTCGACTCCATTTAAAAGATAAAAAGTATACTTTTACTTCGTTTCTTTGACACTGGCCACTTTACAAATAAAAATATGAAAGTAATTGATCATTTAAGAATTATCTGGATTTGGCGTGTTCGAGAAGAACAACGGTGCCCAGCAGGGTATCTTAAGCGCTTTGTTTAGATGTGTCCACCAGCGGACATGGAGATTGCAAATTTATGCACGCAGTTACAATATTCTATCACTAGATAGCACACCCGGATCAGTTATTTAACATTCACAAGCAATTATTTAATACTCTTATTTTTGTACATTTGTGGTTATTTTTATACATCTCAGTGATTTTATTTGTTGTTGCACTTTATTGTTGTTCTTGCACTAAAAATTATTTTTGCACATTGCTGTCGCAGTTTTTTAAAAGCAAAAATAATAAACCAAATAATAATAAACTGGTTTATTTTTGTTTTTTTTAGGCCTAGATGATATTCAGTATCCCACTTAGTGCTTTATCCCTTGCAATATTGTGTAAATCAACCCCAGTCCGCTCTTTTAGCTGAATGTGCTCCCTTTTTTGAGATTAAAAACTATACATGGGTAAATACGTGTCAGGCTGACAATAGGATAATGTAAACAACACTGCCAGAGCTGCATAGTTGCAGCAGTTTAACACTGCTGCAATGAGTTCATAATAGGTGTATTAATGATCAATAATCAATATTACTGGCAGAAATAGAGGGTCCAAAAATCAAATTTTGCTTAGGGCCCCATGGAGGCTTGGGCCGGCTGTGGCCAGAGGGAATGCTGGGTAATGCAGTTCGGTAAGCGATCGCTCAAATTCAAATCGCGAGGTTTGGCTTAGGTTGCCTGCACTGAGGATGCCATCGCATTATCAGAGCACTTTGCTATTTAAGTACACAGTTCCCTCATATATAGTGCCATAACTGACATGATTGCGCATGATCTCTCCCTTATGCCACCGAAAGTCCATTTTCAGAGATATGCTGTTTACAGAAAAGGGTTTATAAGCATCACGTTGTTGTTTTTGTTGTTTGTAATGGGTGTTTTTGGCCCTGACTCAGTTGAAAGATGTTCTTTTTGGGCGGGGCTGTTTTCTCAATGACTGGAGACGGTTGAGGGGAGTGGTCACGCGATGGCTCATGGTGAGAAAGGAAGGTGTACGAGAATGAGTGATGGAAGGATGGGTTTTTCTCTCTTTTTTTTCTCCCACTGTCTTTGTACTGACCCTGTTTTATCAAGGTGGAGTTCTTGCCATTAGCAGAACACAGGGCCCACTTCCTAACTTCCTGGTACCACAGTTTGAGCAAGCGTAACATCCAGCCATGGGCTAGGTACTTTAGGATTACACCCGTGAGCAAGGTAGCCATCTTGGATGGGGATGGAAGGTCATATCTCTGCGTCATTCTTTTCTTTCTTAGAACCCTCCGTCCAAAAGAGACGTCCCGCCAAAGCCGTCCACGATTCACAAGAATGTCCCCTGTCTTCCCTGCCGTCCTTCTCAATCAGAACACGCTTTATAATGTATCGTCCGCGCGCGGCGTCTGCGTCGCCACACGCTTCCCTTTGTTTGGCAGTTCAGACTTCCCAGTCTGTCTGTCAAACGGAAATAGCGGCTCAGTGGTGCTTTTGGGTCGCCGTTGCGGCACCCGCTCTCCCGTATGCTAAACCCGGCGCTCCAAGATTTCCGATTCATCTGTCTAGAAAAGCAGCGGAGAAGAACAGCTTTATGTTTACATTGAGACCGGGGGAATTGTCTCCCAGCGTCTTTCAGAAGTGTAAATAGCAACCTCATCCTCCCCTTCAGAACACCTTTTTAACAAGATAAACTGTGGACACAGAAGGCAGTGGGATTCTAAGCAGCAGTTTAGAAATCCCCTGTCTGAATAAACGTGGCAGCAGCTCTCCTCTGGGCTAGTGCTGGAAGCCTTATTTTGGGCACCAAACGTCCCCCTCCACTGGAATGGTTGAAAGAGACGAGGGCTGCGCTGTCAAAATGGAGAAAAACTGTTTTGTTCTGAAACAATTTTCCTATCAGAGCTGACAGAGTCTCAAGGGCAGGGCGAGTGTTGTCTTTTCATGACTACGTGCGGTAAATCCTCCGGAATGACAAAACCGAGAACCTTGTCTTCAACAAGACTGGGGGACGACACGTCTTACTTTTATTCTGAGGTCACTTAGCGCATTCTAATCATGCTTTTTCTCAAGTTTTAGCATTTCTTTGCATATTTCACATTCAAGTCTGCTAACGGCGTTCCAGTGATTCCTCTGAAGTCTGCATACACTATAGTGCTGCTGGGTGTGTCTAGAAAATCAGAACTTACTGGTCTATCTAATGATAAAGCGTGAATGCAAATTTATTTTTATTGTTTATTTTGCTTTTCCTGTTTAGTGACTTCATGTGGTGCTTTAGCCTCTGAAAATTGCAGAACTTTCTGGAATGGTAGCACAGACATTCTTGTTTTTCATTGAATGTTGTTCTCTGAAGAGGAATGCAAACATTTGATAACTGTAGCCCAAGAGAAATGTGAAATATTGAAAGTTTGGACTAGGGGTTTCTTTCAGCATTGTTTGTCATGACTCAAAACGGTCTGGTCTCACATTTACTGTAATCATAACTGAAGTAGTTTTGGCGGCTCTTATTCTGCAGCTTCAGTTTTGCAATGATTATACGGCCACTGTGTGTCTGTGTTTATGATCATTGTTCTGATTAATCTTACTTTCCATTCCATTAATCTAACTGTAATGTGCGCTTGCAAACAAGCACGCACAGGCACTCATACATGTACGGCTGCATGCACACGCACACACACACACACACACACACACACACATACACACACACACACACTCAGAACAGAAACATGACCAAAAGTGAAATGGCAACTCAGTCGCAATGGTTTGGTTAAGATAGGACACAACTTTTTACAGAAAACAAACAACTGTTCAAACAACTTTAGTCTCTTCTGGATTGGGAGGACAGGACAGCGGAAATTAACTGAATTTCACTATGTGCATCCTGTCAATGCTTCATTGTGTTATGAATCCATGTTCAAAAAATTTTGTTGCATTGGTCTTAAATCTCTGGCAATGGCAAATACATTTGCACACTATGACTGTTAAGACCTATTAAATAAATGAGGACACCGTCGGCCTCGACTGCTGGAGTTTACCCATGAATTCCCCATTCCCCACAGACCTATTGTCAAATGTGACAATATAACGCACAATTGCCGAGATTCTGGTTATAAATGCATTACTGTTAATTAACTGGTCAAGATCATTTAAATTAATTTTGAATGGATCAAACTTGATACTGCCCTCCCTCAAGCAGTCTTAAATGTTCATCCCAAATTTTGCAAATTACATTGCCAAGTAAAAGTAATTCAAAGTAATTTTAAAAAATGGGGGTTCTGCGGCAGATCTGGGGTGAATTTATATTGTTCTGATCGAAACGTCAATATCTTGAATAAACTTTTTCGGAGCATTGTTCTTCACTGTGCAGACTTTATTTCATTATTTTGTTTGATGTGGATTCTCCGTTTGCCTGCACCTCCATTAGAGTGGACGTGCATGCTTTATTTTTATGAATTTATAATATACCCCTAAGTAACTTTGTGGTATGATTTACAGTATACAAACAGTATCAAGCCTTAATATCAATGTTGGCAAATGGAATGTGCTGGAGTTGCAGTCGCCCCTCTTTATACCCGGAGAGGCTTGAAGGCTGTTGGCATGAATGTCTGGCCTGGACTCAGGAAGTTGCTGGTTCAAGCCCCCATGTAGCCTCAGTAAAACCAGTGCAGCTGTTGGGCCCTATAGCTCATGTTGCCCCAGGCAGTGGGATTGGCCCCGGCTTCATCTAACCAAAAATAAGATGCTTTAGATCAGCTACTGCTAAGTAAACTGACTTATTTAAAGTGAAAATCACTGCCAAAGTTGTGTCCGTTTTCAATAGCCTTTGCAGATCGCACATTAATTCATTATATATTCACATTACTGGCTGTTTACTAGCTAATGGCAACTGTTAAACAACTGCTGGTCAGAAAGCAGACATCAAAGTATAAAGCAAGAAATCTCTTTCTGTGTGTGTTTGAGTTTCCCTCACAAATCTCGAGAATTGCTCATCCGGTCCATTTCAAACCTGGTGGGTGTATCACTGAGGACCCAGGGAAGTGCCTTGTCAAGTTTGAAGTTGTTTGGCTGAGCGGTTCTCAAGAAATCGAAACAGCTGCAAGCGCTAAAACGGCACAAGCGGGAATTTTAGGCCTCTGGAGAAGTTTTGTAATTTGGACTGAAGTCCCACCTGCCGCTGGGACAGGCCTTGCGACCTTAATCACTCTTCTCATCTGCATCATCACAACACCCTCATTGGCTCCCACTCTCTTTCAATCAGATCATTTTCCCTCTTCCCTCTGTGTCATCCAAATACTCTTCACATGGATCTGAATGGTCTCTTAACATTGTAAGAAAAAAATGAAATTCAAAAAATCATCAGTTAAGAAGTGTTTTTGTCTCATATTCCAGTATGGATTCTTATGACATTGATGAAGTTGGAACCATTTCAAGATTTGTGTTAAAAATGTTTTGCTCAACAACAACCGATGAAATCAAAAGAAGCTAAATGAGGTTTCCCAAGGAGCAATTCTTTATGGTTTATCCCCGTTCCTGTTTGCATAAGCGTTACCATTTGTATCACGCTTTATTGTGCAGATGATCTCTCAGCAACTGCTTGGCACAGTGGCTTTATACTTTTGGTATGTGTGTATGTTAATGTCTAGTTGTGCACCCACAATTTTAGGTTCACCCGGGTGAAAGGTCAAAGTCATTGGACATCGAAAATGTTTTCTTTAGTGCGGACAAGATCTCAGCAACCACTTGGCACGAGGGTTTCATACCTGAAGGATCTGTTTATATCCATTTGTATTTGTGCATCCACCGTGTTGGGCCTGCCTGGAGCAAAGGTCACAGGATAGATGCACCCACTTGGTTCAAACTCTTGCTCTATTACTTGAGTGAGGTAATGAAGAGTTGAGCACTTGTTTTGACCTATGTTTTTGGTGTGATCGGCTCCCCTGAGCCTGAATTGTCCTTTAATTCTCCTCCTCTCATCCCATCTCACCTCTTTTTCCAACATCCACCCATCCACTCAGCTAACGCATCACCCAATCAGTTGCTTCATCTCACACACCCAGCTGGACAGCTGTTTTTGCCCGATTACCCTTTGCCCTGCATTGAATCACACGCGTTACTCTTCAAGCTTGCGAAGATGGGTAAACAGCACATTTTCTGAAAACCTCTCCAAATACCTGGAAAGAGTGAGGCCATCTGAGTAAACTGTCATCATTTTCCCCTCTTTTCAGTGGAGAGTCCGGGCTGCACTGCTGACACAATACTCTCTAAAAACAGGACATAAAAAGAGCCTAAAATGGTATAATGCTTGTCATTTTGTTGTACCCTATTGGCAAATTAAATCACACTCGCAATTCATGAGCCTATTCATTCATTTCTCCCTCTTTTTGGCTTGTAATAGGAACTTGTTTATACCCCAGTTGTGTCTTTCAAGGCACATTTTTGAAATATGCTCTGAAAAGAACACTAATGTGCTCCCACGGATGTTCTTGGGAAGCAATACTGTATGGCTATAAAAATATTACAGAGAAAATGTTAGTCATGAGCTGCATGCAAGAGAAAATCAAAATATCCCAAAGATGGATATATGAGCCCTTGAGAACCAAAGTGGTCTAACACCAAATTTGTCTTTTTTGAAGTTCTTCTCATCACATAATTCTGAAATGGTCAATCTGTTTAGTGGAAAAATGGATTAACTTCGTGTAGCTCCAGCACTATGAAATAGGTGGGTCATACGCTCCGCACTTCAAGAACACATAAGAGTGCTCAGTATAATAGTGATCCCAAATGAAAAATTGGGAGAAAAAAAAAAAGTCGGACCACTCTTGTTCTAAGGAGCTCATAAACGGTAAAAGCTCACATCATCAGACCACCCTGCAAATGATCTCCGCATTGACGTCTCGTTTTTTGCAGTTCTGGATTCCGATTGAAGACGGAGCCGTTCCCATGTGCTGAGTGAGTTCTACAAACAAAAAGGATAACTGGTAAAGAAAAGAAATCACACGAAACTCGGGAAACCGGATTATCTTGCGTAACGTTCTCAAATTCTCCTCTTTTTCTGCGGAGTGGCAGGGAGAGGGATACCGCGTCAGTGAGCGCCAAGCACCGCTCCAGCTGCCAGACCTGTTTTGCTGACTCACTCGCTGAACTCACTGGCTGTGGAACCGGTACGATTGAAAAACGAGATAGGTCGTCGTGGCTCTGTTAAAGTACCAAACGCACTTTCACTCTAATGAGGCACCAAAAAAAACTTAAAAAACAAGTTGTGTCATGTGAACTTTACACCGAGTTTTTTTTTTATTATTGTAACCATTATTGTGTCAACATAAATGTTCCTGTGTAACCTACTGAACAATGATGTCATTAGTGTCTGCCGTTACACTTGTTATGGGGGAAGCGACATTCCATCCTGTTTATGTAAAAATCACTTGATACGCACACATACAGAATTTTGGCAGACAATACAGTGTTTGATACACTGTGAAGTTATACTAAGAGTTTTGATTTCCAACTGTTATTCCTCTGAAGCCATAAGATCCCTTTTTTTGTGTGTCAATGTCCAATTTTTCTAGTATTGCCATTGAAATTAATTGCAATTAATGTAATTAATTGTAATTGTAAGTCAAAACTGTTTAGACGGTTGTTTTAGACTTATCTTGAAGCTTTAAAAAAATGTAAATCTCATGGCTTATGCTCTGTAATGGAGGTGCTCAGTGAAAGCACATTTGGATCATACACGGCCGCACCAGGAACACCACTGAATACACCAAGTGGACGCGAAGCTCAGAGGGACTTTCTGAAAATAATCTTGCTTCACCGGTTGCGTGCACAGTTTTCTTTGAGGGAGTTGGAAGTAAACTTCGAGCTGCCAATGGCCTCTCTCGATGGAGAGTCTCCTCTTCGCCTTTTGTGGAAAGGGTCAGAGGTCATAGGTCGAGGAAAAATCTCCCTTGACGGCAGCTGTGTTCGATATTTGATCAGAGCTGGGCTGGTTTGGGCTTCTTCCCACGATTGGCGGCTGCTCCGATGCAGACAGCAGCTGCTTCTAGGGCCGATGGAAGCGCTGCTTCACACGTGAATCGAAGCCGAGGTGGAGATTTAGGCCCTAACTGTACAAAATTCATCTTAAAACATGTCTTTCTGTTATTCTGAGTCTTACATTTGTATTTTTCACTATTATTCATCAGAGAATTATTTGTTTGTTGTAAGTTGCATTTTCTTGCCTCGTGTGGTAAATATTATGATGAATTTAAATAGGGTCCTGTGCAAAAGTTTTGGGCACGTTTAAAACAATTATGTGAGGCAAAGATGCTTCCAAAAATCGTAAAGTGAAAGGATACTGCATACTGAAGAATTTGCTACGAGGAGCTGCGAACTGTTTTGAATTAAAATCAAATTAACATTTGGTGGGGCTACCCTTTCCAAAAACTTTGGTACAAAGTCCTGCTGTTTTATAGTTTTATAAAATAATTGACTGTTTCTCTCCTCTGAACATCTTGGAGATGATGATCTCAGCAACTCTTTTATAGGCTCAAATATTCTCTTACTTCGGTCTCTCCAGGTAATCCCAGATGATGATGTTTAATCCTTTATAGGGCAGTAAGTAAGTAGCTGAAGTAGTTTAGTGTAAAAAAAGTACCAGGCGTCAGGCAAATGTCCAGAAATTGTCTTCCCATCACTTTCCCTTAGGTGAGCAGGGCGTATTATGAAATGGGCCATCACCATTTTTCACATGAAAGGATTTATAATTTCTAGAAATCCTACGCAAACGACACCCATCTCAACACCTAGCGCACCTATTTAACTGTATAAAGTGTCAGTTTCATTGATTAACCATTGCTAATAATGATGCTGGGTCTGTGTGAGTGAGTGGTACTGGGTAGGGGCACACAACCGCACTTTGAGAGGTCTGGAGCTGAAAGGATGTTTGAAATGCTCTGGGCCACTGCTAATTGGTCAGACGCTATGATGTCACTTCTAGTAACATAACTGTTCCTTGGCTGGGAGAAATCGCCATGGTTCTTCTGCCTCATGGACAGGTGTGGGGGTGCCATTTTAGATGACAACTGAAGTTACCAGATGTGGTTCCTCGTCCAATAAGAGGTTGAGTCAATGCCCTTTCTAGGCTATATTACCTGTATTAACTGTATTTAATGTGAATTGTTTTGCAGAATTACTTTTAAATTAACATTTGGCATCTCCATTGTTGGTCTACAGCAGCACTAATGTGGAAAACAAAAAATATATAAATCTGTGATCAAATTTAAAAAAATAAAATATTGAGCCTAAAACATATGCACGGTTCTGCATATCGCCACACTGGCAAAACATTTTTGTCTCATTCAGGAGAAAAGAATTCAAAAAAAGATTGTTGATATTGATATTGATGCTTGTTGATACTGACTTGTCTTTTGCTTGAGGCAGCGTAACAGTACAAGCGCATGTTACTATACTGATACCTGGATGGTTATGAGTTTCTCTCCTGAAAGAGGAATTGTTTTGGTTCAGCCTCTGTTGCTGCGGCTGTCACAGTTGTCTGGGTGAATGATGGAGATGGGTTATGTTTTCAGCAATAACACACAATGTTGTGCTGTGTTCACGCGTGGTTTAGCACTCAAAACTCCTCAAAGCCTCTAACGCACAGCTAATGGCGCTTGTGCCCTTATGTACCCGGCATCGACAGTTGAGGTGTTAAGTTGACGTGTCATGTGATTCACTGTAATCTGACTTGTGATACCTCTGGACATCTGGATTTGTGGCACGTGGAGAGGCCTCTAGTTCAGCAATAGAGCAATCATTCCTGGGTCTCCTTAGGTTGAAAGTTAGTGACCTGGATCGCGAAGCATGTGTGGGTGTGTGTGTGTGTGTGTCCTTATCAATCCATATCAATGAGCCGTGCGAAGCACCTACTTTGTGCTTGCTCTACTCACCAATACCACTTACTTACTTTAGGTTTATTGCTCAAATCTCCACCATTATGGCCCATAAAACAAACCCACGCTGGCTGAAAGGTAAGGGGTTTGAGGAACTTGAGGTACACTCAGTTTACCCTGTATTTTCCAAACAATCTGAACTCCGTTTCAGTGAGTATAAACAGGTTAAACACATGCATGCGTACAAACACATGCATGCACAGATACACCCGCTAAGCATTTCATTAAAATAAAAACACTGACATGTGTGAACTCTGAGTGCCCTCTTACAATCACTTCTTTAGATGGTGTTGAGATCGAATTTGTGAAGAGCTACAAATATTTAGGCATCTGTCTCGATAGCAAGCTTACATTCGAAACGCACATAAACACACTACCCATCAAGGTCAAATTCATTATAGGTTTTCTTTACCGCAACAAATCCTCCTTCACATTTTCAGTAAAAGAACTCCTGGTCAAAATGTCAGTACTCCCAATATTCGATTATGGTAACATAATTTACAGATCTGCCTCACAAACCCTCCTTCACAAACCCTGATGTTCTGTACCATTGTGCCATCCATTTTGTACCTGGTTCCCCATTTAACACTCATCACTGCTTCTTCTACTCCCTGGTTAATTGGCCCTCACTCCATTCACAGAGACAGATCCACGGTTCACATTTTGTACATCAACAAAACTCTCATTGGAAAAACCCCTTCATATCTACAGTCACTACTCAATATTCACACCTCTAATCGTAATTTACCTTCCAGTAATCTCATCAATCTCCTTATCCCCAAAGTCCGCACCTCCTTTGGCCGCTCCTCTTTCCAGTTCTCAGCCGCAAATGACGGGAATTTTCTGCAACAGACTGTAAAACCCAGTTCATTCATTCCACTCCACTCTATCAAAAAACTGATATACTCAACAGTCAAAGATCGTTGCACTTGTTTTTAGTAACATCATTGTAATGATGTCATTGTGCCTGTTGATACGCCTGTCAAGAAGTGACTGCTTCTGGCGTCGCCTCTTGCCCAGATCATCATTGTAAATGAGAATTTGTTCTCAATTGACTCATCTGGTTAAATAAAGGTTAATAATAATAATAATAATAATAATAATAACATGATCAGAATGTGTTTTTTAATCATTACATTTAGCTCTGCCCAACAAAGTTAGAGGAGGTTATGTGATCATTACTGTTTGTCTGTTGGTTGGTTGGTTTGTTGGTTTGCTTGTAAGCAGGATTACGCAAAAAAAGTTATGGATAGATTTTCCTCAAATTTGATGGAATGATTAAGCATTATCCAAGGAAGAGGTGATATGATTTTGGGAGGTCAAGGTCAAGAGCATGCAAAAGGTCAAAAACACATTAAACACATATTTGCGCAAAGAGTACAGGACTGCATTCTAGCTAATTAGGGGTTACTAGCTAATACTAGCAAAAATAACATTGTACATTGCGTTTGGGTAGCCAAAAGGGACCCAACCATAAGTGCTCGCCGATAAGTCTCCCTTATCCGTAGTGTAGAAGGGTACAGCTAATTTGTAGCTTTTCCCCAAAAAAAACATTTTCCACTGATCAGTTTTGATGGACGAAATCTACTCTGATCACAGTTTTGCTTTGAAAACGGCAAGGAAGTCTATTTATTCCTTGTTTTAAGCAATTAATTGATGTAATTAGCTTTCTCAAGTGTTCAAAAGCACCGAGCCTTGCAAAAAAAAAAAAAAAGGACGAAATCGCCACTATTCTGTTTTACAGTCTATTACAAGCTTGCACAAGCTGCCCCAAATTAGTGTGCTAATTGAAGAAATTAATTAGCATCCGCTCCAAATGAATCACACGGGGCTCCAGTTCCTCTGGGTTTCCCCTCTTTGATTGCGGTTGCCATGTTTCAGCACCAGCAGGTCAGGCCTGAGAGTTGGCCTGGGCAAAACAAGTGGCGATGGACCTGGCAGCCCAGGTGAAAGGGATTATCCTCATCCTTAAACAGCCAGAGCGACTGCATTTATTCTCCTCTGTTTGCGCTGTCTGCAGAGAGCTAAAAATAGCCTAGACGTGACACCTCAGCACTGTCTGAGGGAGAGGAGAGAAGAGTGAGAGAGAGAGAGAGAGAGAGAGAGAGAGAGAGAGAGGGAGGAAGGAAGGGAGAAGGGGAAAAGAGGAAGAGGGAAAAGATGGAGGATTTGGGGAGAGGGAGGGGTTTTAGATGGAGAAAGTGAGAGGGCAGGAAGGACAGAGAGGGAGAGTGAATGAAGAAGAGGGGTTAGGGAGAAAGGGAGGGGAAAAAGAAAGAAATATGGAGAGATAGAGAGGGAGGGATAGTATTACGTTTGAAGAGTTTGTCCCCCTGCTACCTGAATTGCTAATGGACTCAACCGTTCCTGCCTTAGTTTGTTGTAGTGGAGAAATGCGGGCATAAATTTCATCTAACAGTACAGAATGAGAAATCGTAAATCAGGGCCCAACCCCCTGTCTGGAGATCGACCATCCTGAAGATTATCGCTGCAACCAGAGCAAACCACACCTGCTACCCCAGTTACAGATCTTGACAAGCTGCTAATGAGCTGAATCGGGTGTGTTGAATTAGGGACAGAGTAGAAGCCTACAGGATGCTCGATCTCCAGGAGCAGGGTTGGGCAGCCCCGTCGTAAATAGTCACATTGCTGGCTCTGGGTGACATCAGCGGTGGTCGTGGGGACAGTGCTTGATCCAGCTTCCTATAATTGTACCTCCTTGTTTTCAATCCTTGCATACTTTCCTTACTGTTAGTCCCACTAACCAAAGGATGGAAGAAAAGGAAGCAAGAAGAGGACATTGAGGAAATGTGAGCAACAGAAATTAAATGTCCTTTCGAGTGTCAGCTAAGTGGCATCAGTGACAGATGTGGCAGTCGGGTTGTGGTAAATGCGCAGTTCAAACTTTCTGATGAAATCCCTCTCAAGTTCCCTTTGTCAAAAATTCTTTGGGAGACTTCTCCTTCAAGGGCTAAAATGATCTTAAAAATTGCGAGCTGTATAACATTTTGAGAGACTGAGGAGGAAATATGATTGGATAAAATGATTGATTGAAATGAGCCCCAGGGAAGGAACTAGCTGTCGCGTCATGTTATTAGAGAATAAAGAACTCCACCATGTCAAATTCTTTATTCCTTCATTAATAATCTCTAGAGGCAGCTAATTTTCACTTGGCATAAAACATAAAATCTCTCTATGGCACGTTATGCGATTACATGCACATTAGCTGGAAGTCTAACTTTCAATCTCACATAAATTACATAAATTGGGGGCAAATTACCAAATGAATAGTATTACCAAAATGATTTCTCATAATATTTAATAATCCAAAAATATTAGTTATTCAGGCCTTAATCACTTAGCTGTTAAACCTCATTCTAGTTCCTTTCCATTTTACCCACTGTTCTGAAACTTGGCTGAATTCAGGTCAGTGGATATCCATATCACTTTGATCAATGAGAATTTGAGTGAAATGGCCCTTTATTATAAGTGCAAAAAACATGTCTGTCTAGGCAGCATGGAGACGCAGCTCTATCTGTTACTAAGCAACAAGAATCCGTGCGGTCTCTCATTGTCCTTCCCTTCCTGAGAAACAGTTTGTTTTCATTTTATCCCAAAAAACATCAATGCTGTAATTCACTTAGATTGATGCTGACCTCTCTTAACATGACATGGCACTCGTACGCAGGTATATAGCTGGCATAGTGATGCAAAGGCTAGCGCTGTTGCTTCACAATAAGGAGGTTCTGAGGTTGAGTGCTCTGAGAGGGCCTTCTGGGAGATTCAAGAGAATCAAGAAATGTGCATGGAGTAGAACCAGCATCACTGTTTCCTGTTAACGATCACAGAGCATTTTTCAAATTGATTTATTTGACAACACCAATACAAGTTAAAGTTTGTATGGATTTATATTTAACAAGTCAAAAACATTTGCATTAATGGAATTTGTTGGGGGAATTTAACTGTAATTGAAAATAAAGAATTTGCAAATCTAAAAAGAAACATCCTATACAATTGACCGTGATTTGTAATAATAATTTTAAAAAAAACCTGGAGCACAAATGGAATTAGATGGGAAACACTTTCCTGGATTAGCAGCTACGTGGAGAACAGAAATCAATTCATTCAAATTAATAGCCTCAAATCCCATCTACAGAGGTTCATTTGCGGGGTCCTCCAGGGCTCAGTGTTGGAACCATTGTTATTTATAGTGCCTTGCATTTGCTAATGATACAAATCTACATTGTTTTGGTAAGAATTTGGAACAACTGTTGGGCACAGTGGAGAGGAACATGTTAAGGATTTGATTTGAGTGTGATGAATTAACGCTGAACCTAAGCAAAACATACAATCTTTGGGCATTGCTTAACAATGATAAGCCATGTTGCAATTGAATGAGTGCTGGAAATCAAATTTCTTGGAAAAAAGTAGATATATATGTGACTTCCAGCATCATTTATTATTATTTCAAAACTAAAATATCCAAGTCAATTGCAATATTGTACAAATTTTCAAAAGTCAAAGATTTTTAAATGAACTACCTGCTGTGCAAAAGTGAGGGGAGATACATACAGAAAAGACACTAATCCAACCATCAAAAAAGAGCCGTAAGATTTGCAGATACCACTTATCGCGAAACGAAACACACTGTTCATTACTTTAAAAACGTGTGAAAATGTGACTGATCATTTTTCCTTATCTGTTTCAAAGAAAATTTGATGAGAGAATGTAAAAAAAGGACTGGATAAGTTTATACTTCCTCTCTTTTCCTTTATGGATATGTAAGTTCCATTTTGCTGCAAGTCTGCCATTTATCTGTTGATTATGCTTGTTTTATTTTCTTATGTGTTTGTTTTAACTTGTTCAAATAAAATGTAACTATATTCTTTCCGAAAATGGACCAGAGTTAGTCAGGGAGCCTTTTCATGTCTGTGGACATAGGGTGGTTTTCGCTACGAGGAAACCCATGCAAACCTCTGCACAGAAAGGACTCGAGGTTCAAACTGAAAATAACGTTCTTTTGTTACCTCATTTGGTCATAACTGCCTCACTGCTGTGGCGCCTGTTTCATAAATTAACCGAAAATTTGATATGCCTGATCATATCTGTCAGTCACACAAACAAAATGTTCTCCACCAGTTTTTATTCCGCATCCATAGGGTTCCTCTAGGGTGAAACCCACCAGCCGACCCCAGCGTTTCACTCAACAGCCTACCAGCTGGGCCGTGCAGTCATGCTTCTTTATTAACCCTGCGATAAGGGCACAGTTACACTAAATCTGCTCGGACGCCACACGTCAAAGTTGTGCTTAAAATTGTGCTGTAGTCGCGTGTGACAACTCTCGACTGAGAGGGCAGCTTAGCTACCATCTGCATAAATAAATTAAAAAAAAAAAAAAACACTATTTCCATGGACGCCTCCGCTTAACTCCACACCTGAGTGACCCCACGTGTCTGGTTACTGGTTACCTATTCTTGCTTGCGGGCAGACAGCTCAAGACAGGGTCATTAACACTGAGGCCAGAGGCCTGGCAATCTGACCCCCAACCCCCCTCCCATGGTAGATTCCTGGAAAGCGAGAGCAGGAACATTTGTCTTATGTTGCCTCATCATATCCCATACTGCACTGCTGTTGATGCTTCCTCTAATGGCTGCACTACAATTTCCCTCTTTGGCTTTATCTGTTTTTAAACCAAGTTTCTACTGTTAGCTAGCTGAGCTAATGTAAAAACTCTGTCAAGAATGCCAAAAGGTAAGTGGTGCAAAAGTACAACACATTACTTTAACAATTAAATAAAGTAATTCAGTTGCTGATTTTGCTTGCCTTTGCAGTAAACATATATTTCATAATGCTGTTGGTTGCTCTAATCTTTTCTTTCTTTGAGTTAATAGCATTTGAAAAGCATATTTATGCACTTACTATTATATAAATGCAAGTAAAAATAAGAAAAAATGGAGCACAGAATGCTGAGAAACGTTTGGTTCTGTCTCTGAAAGACAACACTGAACCCTTCAGTCGCATTTCCCAGTTCTCTGACAGGGCTCTAATTGAGGTTTCAGTGACTGTGGCTTCACATCCTCAGGCCAGGTCATACTGTGGAATTCGAGGCCCCTTGAAAGAATGTTGCCTGAAGCAAAAACTTCTTTTAAGAAAACGTGGGCTGCCTCTCTCTGCACTTTTGGCCCCAACAACCATTAACACCTTTCACCTCTCTACAAATGGCCCACAGGTCCCCCTGAATGTGTGCCTGGTATACAGTCATACCCAGACTGTAGCAATCCAGCTAAACCCAACTAGGATTCTAAGCTGATTTAAGATGACTAAAAATGCTTTCAACACTTGACTAGCTTTGGCTGGTTTAAGCTGATTCCTACCCCCCCCCCCCCCAGAACACTGTTTCCTGGATAAAACTGCATTTCAAGCCTCCAGGCTTAAGCAGGGTCATTGGTGGGCTATTTGCCGTGAATGTTTTGCATATGCGTGTGCTAGCACGACTGCAATGCAGTATTTATTTTTTTTTCATTAAGATTTTCATCATGCTGTTAGTGTAAGTTGCTATTAATTCATAGGACATAATCTCCTGATTCCTAATTCTCTACTTTGTGTCCACAAAACCATTGTGATTGGTTCTCGAAATTGGAAAACTGTACATTAGGACAGAACCACCCCTAATTAGAACACCAGGAGATTGATACCCTTGATAAACTTCTATTTACACACCATAATACATCAAATAAAAATATTCGGATGTCATGAATTGGAGATTTTCTTTCAACAAAGACCTATTTAATTATGCATTAGAAGGGCTTCAAAGGTCAAATCTCTACAGTAAATACAGCTTTGGGCCCTTTGAATTGCCATAACGCTTCCATAATGAGCCACCTCACTCTATATATTACATACTGCGCATGTGCCAAATGTTTCAAACCTTGGGTGGCTCTCGGTAATCGTAACCATGACGATGGGATACTTAAAATATGCAGCTGATTATCGAATAAGCAGATGCTGTTACCTTTCATCCTTGGCATTAATTATTATTTTTTTATTGTTTTCTTAATCTCCTCAAATACTCCCTTAAAAGAAAAAAAAAAAAACATGGTGATAAGCTTTGTGGTTTTTAAGATGGAAGGGTGCCCAAAGTAGTAATTCATCTCAATGAGTGAAGCATACAGGGAAAAGAAATCTTGTTTTTATCTCTTAATATCTGATTAATGAATAATTAAGCAGTAACAAAGAAATCGGTCACCATCCAATACTGTATTGACTCACGGGAGTCGCAAAATGCGTGTTCTCCCCACCTACACAGAACAGTTCACAGCCGTGAGTAATATTTTTATTTTCAACTCAATAAGAATCTTATGAGGATTCTCTTATCATAGATAATCTGTTTCTCTGTTCTGAGTGGGTGTTTCCCCAGCAGAGAAGGAAGAAATGAACAAAGATGCTTCTTATTTAGAATTTCCAGACAAAAAAAATTCATTTCAACTCAGGAGTGAAGCCGGTAAGAGGTCTTGCTGTTGCGAAACATTTGAAAGTTTTTATGAAAAGAGTACAAAATGTTTGACAAACACAAAAGTTTCGCGGCAGTGCGCTCCCCCGGCTTATTTTTGAATTGAGTTTTTGAAATCCATGCAGCATTATCTCACTTGCAATTTAAATGTTATTGTTTGAAGTAGGATTAACTTGACAAAAATGTTGTGCCGTCAGTGCTATGTTGGCAATTTTATTCTGAAATAAACTGCAAATTGTTCAAGTGCGGAGAAAATGACACTGTGAGGAAATAGAGATAATCCGCTTTTCTTTAATAAAAAAATAATAATAAAATAATACTTTTGTAATAATAATAATAATAATAATTGTTATTATTGTTATTATTATTATTTTTTTTTTAATTACAGTTATTGTTGCAGTTATTGTTGTTGTCTCAGTGCAGTGTTATTGTAAACCCTGTATTGGGTAGTTCTGTGCTTGCGCCTGATTGGCTGTGCTTGTCTGACTGACCCTCTCTCTCTCTGTTTGCTGTGGGTCAGCTGGGCTGTGCTGACGTCTCCTTTCATGTGGGCCGCTGTTTGTTTATCAGCGCCAGCTGTCTACAGTCCAGGACCTCAGACAGGCCCAGGGGCAAATCCTGCTCTGCACCAAAACAACTGCCCCTACCGATCCCACCTCACACCCATCCCCCCACACTCACCCCCACACACTCCCTCCCTCCTGCTCCGCACCAATACCACTAACCGACCCACCCCTCCCACACACCCGTCCTGCCATCAGGGCCGGAGGTAGAGGTTTTGGACCCACTGACACATTTTCCTTTTGGTCCTGCATCCTGCTGCATGATTTGTGGATTCTCTGTAGCTGTGTCCCACCCCCCATATCCAGCCCACGCCCCAAATCCCACCCACCCATCGCCCAGCAGCTGGATTACAGAGAGAGGGCGGGGTCAGCCAGGAAAACCACAATCTTTCACACCTCCATCGCACATTCACTTTCTCACCATCACCACCCGTCGCATCTCACCGTGGCCTATCGCAGGCTGCCTTCTGCACAGCCTCAGACCACACCCTGACCCCGATAACCCGGATTTCTCCCCGGTTTAATGCCAGCGCAGCCTATGAACCAAAAGGTGTCAAACCGAAATCAGGAAACAGAAAGCCTTTTGAAGATTCGCTTTGACATACCTTGCAAAAGTTAGAGCAGATTTGTCAGGAAATGAAGCATTTAACAGTGCAGTCCATAAGTACTTCATCTCAGGCAAAGTTTTCCTGGGCTGAAATTTCAAAGCAATTAACTGTATGAAATTACTACAAATGAATACTTACAGTCTGCACTTCAATGATTAACATCCGATCAGAGAGAACTTGGTTGGAATGACAGCCTTTCAAAATTGTGTCCTGTCCCAATATTCAAAGTCCTCACTTTTCGCCAGAGTATGTCTCCTATATAGGGAGCCAGGGGTTCATGACTTGTGGCCTGAGAAATTCTGAGACTGTCTGTTGTTGCCATAGAATATTGCTTCCTTCCTGTCTTAATTTTACCTTAAATATTTACCAGCATTTCAAAAACATCCGGCAGGAGAAAGAAAAAAAACTGATGATAAAGCTATCAGTCATCTTTTTATTCATCATGATAAAGCTGTAGACTAATTGTAACGGGCCCGACAAAGTTTTCACTCTGTTCTAAGCAGCACTTAACATGGAAACACAAAACACAGCTTCAGATAAAGTACCTCAAATCAGTACCTCAGTGGTGCTGCCTTAAGGCTTACAAAATAAAAGGGAAAATGGTTTCTTTTTTATAAAATGCATTAAGCGGGGCATATTCTGTTGAGGAGCGTTTTCATACACTTGCATAAAAGATTTTGCGGAACGTACAGATTAGCGTGTTAATCGGAAAGGGAAGTGATGCGAATAGAATGTGCACATTCGACTGGTTTCACCTCTTGCGTGCGACACGTCTGTCTATACGCTGACTTCCAGCGATGGTATACAAGGAACATATACATATGTCACGGGAACTTTTTTTCTTCTTCACCCATTTCCTGACTTCAAAGCGATGAGAAAGAATCAAAAAACACGCTCGGGGAGCCCCTCTCGTCTTCGTCTGTGTGTGAGTCCTTCATCCTGGAGCCACACTCATCGATCAGAGAGAGAAGGATAGAGAGTGAGAGGGAGAGAATGGGAGATTGGGAGGGAGGGACTTAGAGAGGGAGAGGGGGATAGAGGGACTGGGGCTTTGAGAAGGAGAGAGAATGGGAGTGATAGGTCGGATTAAAGAGGAAAATACAGAGATGGAGAGAAATAGATCACCATGAGAATAGAAAAGAGACTGAAAGAGAGGGCCTATTTCACATGCGGATCGATACCTCGATCAAAAGAAGTAATCAGCTTTCATGTAAGCATGTAGATTAGTGCGTACACATGTACATGAGCTGAGCGGTTTGTTTTCATCTACAATATTCAGCTTCCATCTGATGTACACAGTTTCCAGAAACTGAAACAAATCAGATGTCTGCTCGCACAAAAAGAATAAGAAAAATCCAAAAAAGTTTGAGAAGGTTTCTAAATAAAGTATGCTACACTGAAAAAATAAAAGTTTGACTAAATTTTTTCAAAGTAAGGCAAATAGTGGCAAAAAATTTTGAGTTTGCTCAACTTATGGTCCCAGTTTTTTCACAAACATATTTTTGGAAGAACTTGGAACTTGATGTTGAGCAAAGTAAAATAAATAAATAAATAAATAAAACCTTTGTCATTGGTCGGCTTACTTTTTTGAAGTTGAGTCATTTTTAACAGCATGTGAGTCAGTGAACATATATCAAGAAAGCAGTCAAAAAGCAATGAAGGTTCATACAATGAGACTTATAGGTTGATCAGACCCTCCCCTGAGATAGAGGGGATAATAAAGGTTATACATTCACATTGTAGCTAAAGTGCCTTCTGTTTACAGACTAATTAGTATCTGAATCACTCAATCCATGACCAGATCAGTACACTTGGGTACAACTGAGTTAACATGTCATGTACTAGTTGTGTGCAGTGTGCTCAGTGGCAAGCAAGTGTGCTGATTCAGACACAGCTTCTGTACACAGGGTGCTGACGTCACGCTGACCCCCCAAACCCAGCTGAACAGACACGGAGCCCCACTGGTCAGTAACATGCTAAAAATAAAAAGTAGACTCAACTTAAAAGGGTAAGGCAACCAACTGCACTGCATTCTGAAGCTGTCTCTACTTCAAGTTCTTTCAAAAAAGAGTTAGTGCAAACTCAAAAACTCAAGTTGAGAAAAGGTAAAACTGCAGTGCAGCTGACTGCCTCACTTTCTTTACTTTTACTGTGTTGATGGACTTGTACCTGGAGAGATGAAGTTGGGCCCATTTAATGACAAAGGACCAAACTCTGAAGCCTGCCCCTTAACCCAAAATCTGCCCCAGGAGTTTTACCCCCAGCACTCAGGCATCTCTCCTGGGGCAGCCCTGCAGAGGAGAGACATCTTCTCCACTGACCCGCCCTAAAGAAGAGGGGAGCTCAATATTTGAGTTCAATTCAATTTTATATGTTGAATGCTTTTCACACTTGTTATTTACCCAAAGCGCTTTACACAGGACAAATCCAGAACCCACAAAGAGCCGACCAAAAGTCCACAGCAGGAAGAACCCTTGAGCAAAACCCAGCTCTAAGAAAGGGGGAACCCAACTGCCTGAGGTCAGATCTGGAGAAATGAGGAGAGAAGGGAAAGGAGAGGACTGGGGAACAACAAGGACAAATGAGGACACAGAGATGGGAAATAAGGACTACATTTCCCAGGGGAGGGGAGAAGGCAGGCAGACAGCACATATGTCAACGCATCTCGTTAAAAATGACATTTCATGACTCTTGGACTTTTTTGACCTTTTGCTATAGTCTGTTGTACGAACCTGTGAAGTAAAAATGAGTGTGATTCACTCAGTAATTTCAATGGAATCATGTCATCGGTAAACCGCTATTGCTGATCAAGTAAAAGAGCCCAACTTTAGCAGCCATTATCTTAAAGTCACGATGTGTCACATCATCAATTTTTACTTAATGCGTTCACATATACACTGCATTGCATGCCGTAAAATTTATGTTAGCTAACATGGCATACCACAAAAATGCACACACACACACACACACACGCACACACACGCACGCACACACACACACACACACACAAACAAAAGAGGTGCATAATCTGTTCCACTGCCCCAACACAGGTGATCTGCTGTGTAGAGACTTTACCTGCCCCTAACACAGATCAAGCACCTCCATGTGCAATCCTAATTCATGCACAGCTGTGTTTCTGTGTCCGCAGGACTTAATGAGTTGGGCCCACCATGTTTTCACGCCTGAAATGTGTTCTTCAGAACTCTTTGCACCTTTAGCAGCAAGTTTTTCATACCGAGAGAATTCGTTAGAGTATTAATGATTCATTTTCCGCGATGTCTGATGAGAACCGTCTTTGGTAAATTCCCCTGGCTGCAAACGACACGGCGAGCAGTTATGCCTGAGCCAAAGGGGATTTTTTTTTAATGATCATGTCCAGTATGACTATACTTCACACTGTAAGTAATAAGGTGAAAACTGTATGAGTGCACAAAGCAAAAACTAAGCTGAAATGGCCGCTTAAAAACTCTCGCATTTCATGCACCACAGCATTACCGAAATGCACATGAAGCATTCATAAATTGCAATATAATTAGAAAAACTATATAACTATACTGTGTTGACATGCAACAGTGGTGAATTAAATATGTAAATGTTGTTGTGCAGAACATAGTTAGGGACATTTCTTTGTGTTGGAATTGGCATCATCAGTATTTATTTGATGACATCCAAAGCGACTTTTACACTGTTTCATGGCATTCATTTACACTGCTAGATAAACCAAGTCATTGCAGTCAAAAATCTCGGCCACAGTTGATACTTCAGCAGCCTGTCAGAGGCTCAACAAACCCTTTTTCCAGACCATAATACTACAGCGCTTCAGGAATGTCTGAATGTTCTCTGTGTGGGCTAAACAGCCAGCAGGACTTAGACCATTTCTTGAAATATTTTAAATGCCAATATTTTAAACAAAAAAAAAAAAAAAAAAATCAGTCTCAACCAGCATTTTAATCTTACAATGAGACACAAAATCTTTGTTCTCTTAAGTAGAAATCATTCGCTCTCCCTGTTGGCAAAACCTGAAATGGGTCTAAATGTCTTGCACAAGTGGCAGGATTTTTGTCTTATTTAGCATAAATAAATAATAAAATTAAGTACTTGAATACATTCTTCTTCTTCTTCTTCTTCTCCTCCTTCTAAATAATAATAACAATAATAATAAATAACATTGAAAATGGTATGTATAAGATGATAAATCTAAAATATAAGTACTGGTTCATAAATTGCTTGAAGTTTTCGCTGTGAAGAAGATTGGGATGTCAGGCCTGTGGCCTCAGTTCTAGGCTGCTCTCCAGTAGAGTCCCAGTAGACAGAGGAGTAAGGGCTGTGCGGAGAGGTACAGGGTTAAAGTGCAGTAACATGGCCTGAGGGTGCAGTACATGCAGCTATAGAAGCTGATCGAATGTGACTGAGGGCCCTTTGGCCCTGGGAGGGAAAATGTTAAGACGATGGTGAGGATTGGCTGATAATGAGCAGCCGAGTGAGAACCGGCTCCTTCGCAGCTATTTGAGTATTTTTTTAAAATTATGTTATGATGCGTATGAAGAGCCTCTTGTGCTCGTTTTAAAAATATGGCTTTTTTCCCTTTATAGAAATATTTAAGTGGGATTTTGTGGCTTTTATGATTAGCATGCCTTGTAAGAATGTTTCGCTGTGCGCGGTGAATGGCACTTACCTACATTGTACTGTCACGTGGAAAGAATTTGGATATGTGACTGCGGAAAAATGTAAAGCACTTTAGTGAATACTCGAGCCTTCACAGAAAGGACGGACTTTTTTAAAGCACGCTTTTTTTACTCCCACAAAAGGAAGAAAGCACAAATTGTGTCCTTTGCTGTTAGCAGCCAGAGCAGTTTTCTTCATGGTGTTAAGTTTTCAACGAATAGAAGCAGCAATTGGTCACTGCAGGAATGAGAAAATCATTCAGTCCTTCACATAAACTAAGATTTAGCAGAAAATGAAAATAACACTACTCTGAAGTTATTTGCATTTTTTATTTATTTGTGTCAATGAAGCAAACCCTTAACTGCTAACAGGCCTTTAGTTGAAACACAAGGGATTCATGAGACTGCTGCCTCAGTCAAGTGCCTGGTCTTTTACAAGAGCTCCACTAATCATGATTTAAGGGCTTTTAAAATGGCATTCCGCATTACTGTTAGAGATCCGTTCAGCCAAAAAAAAAAAAAAAAAAATGGGACCGCTGGAGCAAGTCCTAATTGCATATTACTCCCGGGACAGAATGACAGATAAGTCACACCTTACTGACAGTATCTCAGAACCTTAATTTTCAAACAAAATGTTTCAGTTAGCTGCACGAAATCCTATTTTATCCAGCTGGCTGAGCTTTTGTTCATTTGCGATACGTCTGTTCGTTTAATTTTAACTGCCTTTTTTTTTTTTAAACTGAAGTATCACAAAATCGCGTTGATAATCCCCAATTATTGATGCAGCGTTCGCTCTTGCAGTCATTTCACACCTATGATCAAGCCCATTTTCTGGTTTCAATTTATAGTTATGAAAACAACATCACTCAATTCAGTAGTATCACTTTGACTAAGGGGTTAACCAATCGGAAACTGCGGTTTTGGGTGATAGTGAAGCGGGCATTCGTTCACAATTTTTTTTTTTTTTTCAGAGACGTGTAACATATTTTAGTCGGTTTAAATTCAAACGAGACACAGCAGGGCCAATCACAGGCAGGCACTAAAGGATCATGGGAGGCCAGAGAACGAGTCAATGCTGGGATTGTTATTTAATGCTTCATGATGTCTCTCAGCTGGACCAGTGGACATGAACATGGAGCTTCTCTCAAGGCATGTTAGACTTCTTCATGATTTTTATCTCCTCTTTTAATTATGATGCAAAAATGTTTGTCTGAAGAAGTTTTTCAGTCTGAGTTTGGTCTCAAAACTTGAATATATTTTAATACTTGCTGAGATATATATCTGACATATAATCAAGATTTTGCTGCAAGAATAAAATCTTTAATGTTACAGTTCATCGGGATGAACATCTTTCACTTTCCCTGAGCAGTTTGATCTTATAATCTATCTTCGTTTCAAAGAAGTAGGCTAACCGAAAATGTAACTGTCAGAATGAATGTCAGTTGTGTCATCATTTTGATTTGCAAAAAATGCTCTATCTACTATGAGCTTCTTCACGGATTAGCAAGACAGCCCTTATGGGACATGCAGTGTGTCTGTTTGTGCGTGCCTGTATGTGTGTGTGTGTGTGTGTGTGTATGCGTGCATGTGTACGTGCATATTTTTGCATGTGCGTGTTCGTGTGTATGAGAATTTAAGTGTGTGTGTGTGTGTGTGTGTATCTGTGTACATGTTTATGGATGTGTGTGTGTGTGTGTGTGTGTGTGTGTGTTGTCTTTCCTGTTGAATATTTTGTTTATTAGTCCCCTGGGATCTCCAGGCAAAGTCGATACTGAGGCCGTCAGCATTCTATTGTTGGCCAATAATGAAGCATGTCACTGCACTGACACCCTGATGCTCCGACTCGGCCAGTTTCACTCGACCCCCTTTCTAACCCCCTCTGTTCACTGTTTTATCAAGAGTGGATGCTGCTGATATCTCTGCAGCAAGCACAAAATTCTCATAATAGTGTTTTAATTCTGACTAAACATTGATGCCATATTGTAATTAAATACTGTGTGAAGGGGATTTTCTACAAGAGATTTGCTTGTTGAATTGCTTTTAGCCATGTTGCACATGTCCATGTTTCTATGGGTGCATATTTATGTGTGTACGAGTGCACTGTCTGTGTATTGCTTCAATGTTTTTGTAATGGCTGGTTAGAGCGGAGTTTCAGATGCCGCGGCAGGCTAAGATGCACCGGGCACAGAGCCGACGCAGCTGAAAGTAATTGGGCGAGATAGAAGAGGAAAGGAGCTCGCGTTTCCGAACAAACGAAAGGCTTAAGTGCCAGACACGAAGGGAGCAACCAGAAAGAAAAGAAATCTAAATGAAAGAAAAAAACTAACAAGGCACCTTACAATAGTGCCAAAACCTAAAGAAGAAAAGCTTCCCAGAAACAAAGTATATATATATAAATCGGCAAACCCCTATCTAAAGATATAAATCGAGCCGAAGTGAGCACCGAATCCGATATGGAAAGAAAACGATTCACAAACCATGACAGGACCCCCCCCTGTAAGGGACGGCCCCATACGTTCCCAAAGAACCCCTTGCATGGAATTCAGAAATAAGGGCAGGGTCCAGGATATCCTGCGCAGGGACCCAACAACGCTCCCTGGTACTGTATCCCTCCCGATCTACCAAAAAGTGGAATCCCCGACTAACACCCCTCGCGGCCAAAACGCGACGTACAGTGTACGCCAGGCACCCCTCAATCATCCACGGCGGGGGCGGGGATTTGTCGGCAGGTGCAAGGACGCTGGTGCTAACAGGTTTAAGCCTGGACACATGAAAGGCGAGATGGATCCGCAAGGATTTAGGGAGCTTAAGATGCGCAGTGACAGGGTTAATCTTCCGCACAATCTTAAACGGGCCAATAAAGCATGGGGTCAATTTCCGAGACTCAACTTTCAAGGGGAGATCCTGAGTGGAAAGCCAAACTCTCTGGCCCACTCGATAAGATGGGGCCAAGCGGCGCTTTTTGTCAGCCACAGATTTTTGACTGCGCCCAGCCCACAACAAGGAGGAACGGACCTTAATCCAAAAAGACCGGCAGCATCGAATGAAGTGTTCAACTGAGGGCACTTCTGACTCCTTCTCAGACTCTGGAAATAGGGGAGGTTGATAACCCAACTGGGGCTCGAAAAGAGAAAGACCCATTGAGGAGTTACATCATAAGTTATGGGAGTATTCAGCTCATGCCAAAAAACGACTCCAGGACGCCGAATTATCGGCCGCAAAGCACCGAAGAGTATTCTCTAGGGACTGATTAGTGCGCTCAGTCTGCCCGTTAGTCTCAGGATGAAACCCTGACGACAGGCTTACCGTGGCCCCAACTGTTTGCAAAAAGCATGCCAAAATTTGGCCGCAAACTGAGGACCCCCGTCAGAAACCACATCAAGGGGGAGACCATGCAACCGGAACACGTGATTAACAACTAGGACGACTGTCTCCCGCGCAGAATGCAGTTTCGGCAGGGCAATAAAATGAGTGGCCTTGGAAAAACGGTCGACCACGGCCAGGATGACAGTATTGCCATCAGAGACGAGCAGGCCCATGACAAAATCGAGGGCAATATGACTCCAAGGGCGTTTAGGTACCAGCAACGGATGCAACAGGCCAGCGGGAGGGAGATGGGACACCTTATTCCTAGCACAAGTGCCGCATGCTGCCACAAATTCCCGAATGTCCTTCATCATGCTGGGCCACCAAAATTGTCGGGCCAAGAACTGTTTGATCCGATGGGCCCCAGGGTGACCTGCTAGATGGGAAGAGTGTACCCACTGGATAACCTGTGAACGAACTGCAACGGGAAGAAATAGACAGCCGGGTGGTTCCCCACCAGGACCGGGATCGGTTCTTAAGGCCTCCTGTACCACAGATTCCACATCCCACTGGACGGGTGCCAAAATCTGATCAACCGGAATGACCGGCTCCGACATCGTATCACAGTCAGAACGATCGTAAATCCACGATAAGGCATCTGGCTAAATATTTTTTGAGCCAGGGTGGTAAGTTAACCTGAAGTTAAAACGGTTAAAAAACAACGACCACTGCGCCTGCCGGGAATAATGTGGCTTGATCTGCTGAATAAACTGGAGATTTTTATGATCAGTCTAGACCACAAACGGATGTTCAGACCCCTCCAGCCAATAGCGCCACTCCTCTAATGCCAGCTTACCGAGTACCGACTCCCTGTCACCGATGCTGTAATTTCACTCAGCAGCAGACAGCGACCTGGAAAAGTAGGCGCATGGGTGTAGCTTATTGTCCCAAAGGGGGCACTGGGACAAGATAGCACCCACTTCGACCTCTGAGGCATCAACCTCCATCACAAATGGGAGGGAGGGGTCGGGCAAAACCAGAATAGGTTCTGAGCTAAAAAATTTCTTTAGCTGTTGAAAGGCAGCCTCGGCTTCTGGCAACCGGGTGAAAGGAGTGGAGGGCTTTCTCTTAGTGAGGGCAATAATGGGAGCAGCAACCCCGCTAAAATTGCGGATAAACCTCCTGTAGAAATTAGCATATCCCAGAAAACGTTGGACCTCTTTGACATTTTGGGGGGCAGGCCAATTTCTGACGGCTGCCACCTTGTCAAAGTCCATCCGGACCGACCCCTTAGAAACAATAAAACCAAGATATGAGACGGTCTTGGCATGAAAGACGCATTTCTCGGCTTTAACAAAAAGCTTAGCTTTGAGAAGAGCCTCCAGTACCTCCCTGAGAGAGAGTTGAAGAAAAAAATCAAAATGTCATCAAGATAAACAAAGACAAATTTCTCCAACATCTCTCGGAGGACATCATTAATGAGTGCCTGGAATACAGAGCCAAACAAAACTGCGTAACCAAATATTCCTAGTACCCGTCATGCAAATTAAAGCCGTCTTCCACTCGTCACCATCTCGTATCTGAACCAAGTTATACGCATTCCGCAGGTCCAGCTTAGTATAAAACGATGCCTCCTGCAAGCGTTTGAATGCGGTATTCATCAGCGGAAGTGGGTATCGATTTTTAAAAGTTATATCATTCAGGCCCCTGTAATCGATACAAGGTCCAAAGCTAACATCCTTTTTTTCCACAAAAAAGAACCCTGCCCTGGCGTGGATGGTCGAAAAAAACCATTAGCGAGAGCCTCCCGAATATATTCCCGCATGGCCTTCCGTTCAGGACCTGACCCTCAGTATAATGAGTATAATGACCCTCTTGGGGGAGTAGTGCCAGGGTGGAGATTGATCTCGCAATCGTAAGGGCGATGAGGAGGTAACATAGAGGCCTGTTGTTTACTAAAAACCTCTGCGAGATCGGTATAAGCAGTAGGCACGTTATGAGGCAAACAAAAATTCAAAGCAGACCCTAAATTCTCAACCTGTTCATACTCATCCGCACAGGTCTTACTCAATGACAGTCTCTAGATCGGAGCCACACTCGGAATAACAATCATCCTCTGGCTGTCACCAGTCAAATTTAGGGTCCCACTTTAACCCCTCCTCGGCCCCCTTCTCTAGATTGGGAGGGTCATGTGGGATAATCTCCCCTGAATTGCTCCAGGCGTCACTTTCTCTCATGGATTGACGTCCAGGCCAACACTTAGAGCTATCCATGCAATGGGATCTACAATCAAGACAACCCTTGCTATGCCTAGAAAGGACAGCCTGCTGGTTAGCTACCGCTTTCTCAAATGCAGCCGCGGCTGACGACTCCATGTCTGGCTGGAGTGTTCTGTAATGGCTGGTTAGAGCGACATTTCAGATGCCGTGGCAGGCTATGCTGCACCGGGCACAGAGCTAACGCAGCTGAAAATAATTGGGCGAGATAGAAGAGGAAAGGAGCTCGCGTTTCCGAACAAACGAAAGGCTGAAGTGCCAGACACGGAGCGAGCAACCACAAAGAAAAGAAATCTCAATGAAAGAAAAAAACTAACAAGGCACCTTACAATAGTGCCAAAACCTAAAGAAGAAAAGCTTCCCAGAAACGAAGTATATATATATAAATCGGCAAACCCCTGACTAAAGATATAAATCGAGCCGAAGTGAGCAAAGTCATATCAAACACTCCAGCGAAGGAGGCGTGGCAACCTCCAGCTTAAATAGACTCTGGGGAGGGAACGCCCAGAAATAATCAGCCAGCTGGGTAAAGAATCCGATGTGGAAAGAAAACAATGTCATCAGGGACGAGAGTAACGAAGAAAGTAAAAAGCACATTCAAAAACCATGACAGTTTTTCATTTCCTGTATAACTGAAGTATTCACACCCTCTCTGAGTAAATAAATTACCTGCTATAATGCTTACAGAGATTCCTGCGTCAGATTTGTTTCCTGCACAGTCAGCATCATCTTCAGTAAACACATTTTATGTTTTTTAACTTCGGCATCCCTGTGACTATCAGGACTTAGTGCATGACAGAGTGAAAAGATGGGACCATATGTTAGATGCAAAGACGGTAAAGACTGCAGAACTGAATTGTGATACCAACGGTTCGTTTTTCTATGTTTCAACCACAGAGTGAAATGATTGACAGTTTAAGGAACATCAAAGGTTCCTACGAGGTTAAGATAATCAAGCAGTTTGTAATTATAATTTTTTAAAATCACATTTAACTTCCTTCTAAGGCAATCACCAATAACCCTGAAACAGATTGGCAATTTGCCAAAGCAGCAATCTGCCCTCCCACCCAGGGCATGCTGGGATACCTTCCTGTTGTACTGGTTCCTGTAAGAGAGTGCTCTTGTGGAGCAATTTTTCCTGGTATAAAACATGACAGGCTGCACCCAATAACCTCGAGCGTTTGATAGATCGCCCGAATGTGCCCAGCTTCGCTCGTGATTGTGAGTTTCTCTCGTCCATTTTTCTCCGAACAATTCAAACAGACCATATTTCCTGTCCATCCGCCACACGTGGACGGTCGTAAATTGCACATCCTCCGCGCACATTGTACGTCTCTATCAGCTAATCTTCAATTAAAGAGGAGGACACACTATCGTTTATTTCATCTCATTATCGGCGGCGGTGGCTCTGGGCCGAGGGTGCAGGAGCGAGGCCAGACAGCTCTCTCAGAGCGCAGCTCCGGCGACCTGTATCCTGAACGAGGAATTTCCTCTCAGCTCCTAATGAGGCTCCAGAGAATGTAAATTCTCCCATCTCTCTCTCTCTCTCTCTCCCTCTCACACTCACTCTCTCTCTCTCACACACTCACTCTCTCACCCTTTGCTTCCTCTCACTCTCAGTCACTCATTCTTCTCTCTCCCACCCCATCGCTCTCCATCGTTCTCTCTCGCTCTCTCTCTCCCTCATCTTTTCACATTCAAAGTGCATCATTGGTGTGGCATATTCTGAAATGCATATTGCTGTATAATATTTCATCAGAATGATAATGATAGCAACTGTAATACAAATATATTAATCTCTCTTTATATTACAAAAACGAAGCAGAACCGTGGTGAGATTTTTGGTAAGGACTACAACTACCATAAAAGCTGATTATCCAGGCAATTAAGCATGTGACCTTGATACCACCCATCGTTTGGACAGTAAATAAAGGATGCCATTGATCTGCAACAGAGAAATGAACTTTAAAACAAAAATAAGGAAATTGCTCGTTCTAACCGTGTATTTTTCACAACCTGCCTTGCTCTTAGCTCTTAGGGAGATTAGGGAGACAAAATAAAAGGAAGACAAGGGGGTCAAAGGAAGGTGAAAAAGCAAAATTGAAACCCTCCTCACTTTTTAAAACCTCTTTTCCAAGTGAATTTGATCAATGACAATTCCAGGCATGGCAGCTGTGTGGCAAATGGTGAGAGGAAACCTTATAGGTCAATCATGTAGCACATTTCAGAATAAAAGACAGTAAAAGACAGTCTCGACGTGCCTTATTAGAAGTTATGCATGGAGAAAACCTCAAATTATTTGGCCAGAGTCATTTAACGGATTGTAATCTCTGTACTGATGGTGAGCACATAATGTAACTGCAGTCCCAGAGAGCTGAATTAAGCTCTGAAAGGCCGTTGTCTGACTGATTGAACTCATGACGGAGGACCTGTGCGTTCAGAACGAGGGTAGGACTGAACATGCTACCAAATACTAATTCTGTGAACAGGCCGTTTGCTTGTTTATCCTTGGCGAATATGTCCAACTGGTTTACTTTTACATTGTTTACCGTAGGACCTGCAAGCTAACCTGAAAAAGGGATTTCTAAAAAGGAAATGATGCAAGTCTAGGTTTTGGTCTGCGTCTTGGTGGAAAGGTTTACGTCGCCTGACTTATTTTCTTCGTTTCAGAAATTGGACTTATCATTTCCTACGTGCAGTCAAGCAGAGCGAGATGTCCAGGGCTGTAGCCTCTTAAAGGAGAATTCCGGTGTGAAATTGACTTGGGGTGTATTGAAACATGATAATGAGTACTAACTTTTGTCGAATACCCCATATCAGTCTAGACCCATACCCCAAAATAAATGGATTTTTAGCCGAAGCTCCCAACAAACTTACAATGGTTGTGAATCGGGCATCGCGTTGCCATGCAAAGAAATCGCTATTTGTAAATCGCTATGTAGGCGACTGGAAACTACATTGAGGTACCGTTTGCATAAATAGTATTTTTTTTATAAAACTACTGGTGCATTTTCAAAGTTCTCAGTGCCTTGTTTTAAATGTCAGGGAATTCTACCGATGAAGTGTGGATCTACTTTAAGCCTTGTTAATGATGGAAAAAAACAGCGATTTCTTTGCATGGCAACGCGATGCCCGATTCAAAACCATTGTAAGCCTGTTGGGAGCTTCGGCTAAAAATCCATTTATTTCGAAAAGTCGCGTGCGCACAGAGGCGGGGAATTCGACAAAAGTTAGTACTCATTACCATGTTTCAATAAACCCCAAGTCAATTTCACACTGGGATTCTCCTTTAAAGGAAGTAAGTGGCAAATACTTCCTCATGATTGGATATTAATGTCAGGGATTTCCTGTTTTGAAGTAGGAAAACAGCCCTGGACAATGCTTTTAATCCAGCAGTCAAAAATAAATTCAGTCTTGATTAGAGAACTGTGCAGGCACTGCACTGAGAGTGGAGTAAACAAATGAAGCCTGGGCCATTGCTGCTGATTCAATGAAGTACATAACCTCTCTCACAGTAAGACTGCTGGCTGAAGTTAATAAGGTCACAGCATCCTCCTAATTAACTCTATTAGCTCTGGTATTGCAGTACCTTTAACTCTTAAATGTATGGGTGCTTAGCTAAACGGTCAAAACATACAGTGACTTCAATACATATAAAATTTTTGAAACCCAAATTTTGATAAAAAGAAATATGGCTGAGGTCCTAAGATAAAACACAATGAGTGAATTACAGCAGATGCATGTACACATCAGTTTGCTAAAGTGGTGAAGTGCTATTCACCTTGGTATGATTCTGGCTTCATTGTGTTATTGTGAGATCAACCTTTTAGAAGCAGGTGAACATTCTTGCTCCATTTTTGAAACCATTCAGCTCAAATGTGCATTAAATGAGAATATGTGTGATTTCATTTTTTTTTTAAATGCTGGTAGTGGCAGAGACCAGGCCACTTAAAAGCCAATGAATACATTCATAAGTAACTGGGTTTCTCCCATGGCGATAGGATCACATAACATAAAGCGAAAGGAGTTTGACCAGGAGCAGATAAACCAGGAAGCAGGGATATTAAAAACAAACCCACAAGAATAAGTTGTATATTATGAAGCACCAGATGTGTTTTGCATTCTTCCACTTCAATTGTACTTATTTAGCTACCTCAGCAATTTCAATAATCTGGGGGAGAAACGTGTTCATGTGTTTACATGATGAAATAATCAAGCTACTTGGTAGGACAGCTACACGTCTGCTAATTGGGTTTCCCCTTAACCGGAATACTGAAACCTGGCTATTTGTTTGAATGGCATTAACGAAACCTGGTTACTATTAATAACAAGCACGTGTAAATGCAATCATTGTGGCTTCAAAAAAATTGTGAAAAATGAAGTCTTTGTGTTGAGTTAACACTTACACAATAGTGCTGTGTCATGACTGCAACAAGAGGACACATTTTGGAGATGAAAACTGAATCACCAATCAAATTTCAAAATAATAGACCCGACAAAATGGACAGTTTGCAGAAATGTGATGATACAGTATAGAAGTTGAACACAAATCACAGTCCACTCTGAAAGATTATTTTATTCCATGCCAACATCACTTTTTGATTTATGATGGTTCCTTTCTCGAGTTTTCTATGTCTACTGAGACTTCTATTTGTACATAAGTGTTAGTAGCAGTGGAGCTATTACAACCTGACTGTTATGCCCCAAGACAAAGCCCTCAGCTACCTCGAGAGCAGGTGTGACCATTACAGCACCGATGATGAAAGAATCTCAACGGACCAATCACCGCATGGAATTCATTCTCACATTCCGGGTCTCCGAATGTTTCAAAACACGGATTATGCTTCAGTTATGCTTAACTCTGAGGGCTCTTACAGATATTCACTCCGGGGCAGAAATGTGCCCATGAGGTTTTTTCATAATTGTACTCTCCTGGTGCGGATTGTGTTATGTTATGTACATGTTTCATTTTATTTTTTCGGCTAGACGATGCTCGCATTTTTAAATTCTTCTTTCTGTACAAGCTGTGTCCTAGTTTACCCACAAGGCTTTAATGCTAAAAAAATCAATTTGTTTCATTTTTAGCAAATTTCCTGACCATATGTTTTTAAAAGCATGCTATTTTTGGTTTGGCCTAATGATATATAGCCTATTGTAATTTCCTATTATTTGAAATAAATATGCTTCATGGATTTTTAGATGTTTAATTTTTTTATTTTTAAATGTGTGTGTGTGTGTGTGTGTGTGTGTGAAAGAGAGAGATAAAGAGAGAAAAGAGTGGGTGCACGCGTGAGGTAGAGAGTGACTGTGTGTGAGAAAGAGTGAGTGTGTTTGTATGTGTGTGCGAGAGGGAGAGAGTGTGTTCGTGCATGCGTGTCTGCATGTGTCTGTATGTGTCTGTATGTGCGCACGTGATAGAGTGAGAAAGAGCGTGTGTGTGTGTGTGTATGTGTGTGTGTGTGATAGAGAGAGTGCATGTGTGTGTAAGAAGTGTGTGTATGTATGAGGGAGAGGGAGAAAGAAAGAGAGAGTGAGTGTGCGTGTGTGTGTGTGTGTGTGTGTGTGTGTGTGTACATTGCACTATGTGAGATGAAGACTTCTGACACTCCACTGTGAATGGGTAAGTGGGATTTCCATGACAAGAGTGTGATCGGGAGGCAGGCAGGCAAACCACGAAGGGCCTGGTGGGAGTTAGCTGCTGATGTGAGCTTGATACAGTCAGAGAGCAGCAGTCAAAATGCAGTATGGAAAGGTCTCAGAATTAAATGACATTGATGGAGGGAGGTGAAATCATTGGCTTAGTAAGGGTGACTCTGAACAGTTCTCGCGGAGACTGGCTCAGATACGGATCAGTTCAATCCAGTGGTGGATTTCTGAGGTTATTTGCAGTTGCCCTTCCATGCATCCATCTGTCCCTGTCAGAGACTCCGACTAGCAGCCACTTTATTATTGTTGCTGTTTCTTCCTGATTGGCAGGTGATGTCACAATACTTGACACAGTTCCATATGCCTCACTAAATTTTGTAGTTTTTGTAACCCACTCCAGCATACTGACACCAACTATTCTGCTCCAGAGATCTCTATAAGTGGCCTAATCTCGCTTTAGAGATTAACCCAGCATAGTGCTGCTGCTTAGACCTCTTTTTAGCAGTCACATGCAGCTAATTAGCTTTGAAATGAATAGGAGTCACCTGTGTGGATGTTGTAATTGTGGTTTAGATACTTCAAAGTTTAAGTCATTTCTCTGGGGTGTTTTCAAAACGCAAATACAGCATAAATGTGCTATTAAGCCTAATTTGGGAAACTTGCTCTTTAGAGAATGAAACGGTGCTGTTTCTCTGATGTAGCTGCATGTTTGTGAGAGTAGATGGTTGTCTCATTACTCAAGCAGTACACAGTGGACGTGGACAGGCTCTGCTGAGAGGGTCCATGAGTCATCTATCCTCTAGCATTAGGTGATATTAAAAAGATTATTCGGTTGGCATCCCCGCCAGCCGCCTCCGTTTTTTTATTTTGTTTGAAAAAATCTGTTAAAATCGCGTCAAAAAGAGAGGGAGAAAAATGCGCCAAATCTCTGTTCATGTTGCGGACGATCTGTTCGGCTTTTGATCTCTTGCGCCATGTATGGATTTGACAGATTGGATTCTTAATGTTAATACATGTTCTTGTAATTAAGATTTGTTGTGCTATTTGGATCCCGAATCTGATTACAAGAACATAAAAAACATTTTAAAAAATCCATCCCCTCTGAAAACTGAAATGCAAAGGATGCTGAATGACATTTTTTTTAATTAGGCCTTAGTGGTTTTACTATTGCATGAGGTTTAGTGGGGAGCTGATTGGTCAAGACAAAATACCCCCATCCCCCCTACCCAACCCCGCTAACCGCTAAAAGGACACAAAAGTGGTAGCAGGAGGTCGACAGATGGATCTGATGAGCTTCACATGTGAGGTCATTGAAGAGTCGGAGTGGGGCTGGGAGAGTAGGGCTGGGTGGGGAGGGTCTACTGTAGGTGGAGTGAGGGGGTTTGGGGGAGGAGTCAGGAGATAGGGTCGATGGACGAGATGGTTTGGAGTAGGGGGTATTTACATTTTTATTACATGTACGTTTGCCCCCCAGATGTTTTCAGTTTTGCGGCCAGAGGAATGGGAGGGCACAGCGGTTGGATCAGGTGATTGGAGGACTTTCCTGGACCAATGAGAGGACACCAACGGTGTGCTTTGATCATATCCTCCCCTCTAACTGGAATCCACATTTGAACGCATGTGAAACTTAGCACCTTCAGCTCCAAGCAGCCAGAGGCTAACATTCCACATGTGCCCTTTACTGTATTTGGCTAACGGCTCCGTTACACACCGCAAACCCCCGCCCGTCACGGTTCACCCTGCAGGGGTCAAAGGTGGTAATTCCAGGAGCCCTCAACTTAGGGGTAGGCATGTATTCTGAGGAGGGCTTGCCCAGAAATGTAGAAAACAACAAGGTTTTTGACTCATTTCATCATTAGCTGAAGAGATGAGCAAATCTCCGTGGTCGAGCAAACAGTAACTCAAAACAAGCCGTATTTCTCAACTTCAGAGAGAAAAAATAAGATATTAAGTCTCCTCAGAAGGCTAAAATAAACACAAATTCATCCCTGCAGTGAGGTAGCAGAACCATCTCAGTGAGATCTATTGCTGCCTCCATCAGTGTGCTTGAGTGGAAGCACTGGGCTGTCGAGCATTTTTGATGTCCCAGTACAGCCTATGCCTAGCATCACCAGCTCTCATTTTCAGTCAGTGGCCTTTGCGGGGCCACGATTTACAAGAAAGACCTCCGGTATTCTACTAACAGGAAGGAGGGTGGTGGGGAGCTGTGGGCGCTCAGATGCTGTGAAAAAAAAAAAAAAAAAGACCCCAGCTCTTCCTGCACTCAGTTTTAGCTGTGACTCTCTTGAGGTCACTAGGCAACACCGGGCGGACATTTCTAGCAATTGGCTTGCAGACAGCGGCTCCGGCTGAAATAAGTCTCACTTGCACCATGCTAATTTTACACTTTGACACTACAGGGCTTGAAATAGAGCAATCTTTCCCGCTTATCGCATACAGTTAGTGTGTGAGCTGCAGCTGGGTGTCAATGACTAATGCTCAGGGGTACGTCTCTTGAAAATGGTTGACATGGTTGGAGCCATTGACTGCGAATGGAAGAACTATGTAAGCTGCTAACTTAGTTAGCAACTATGGTTTTGGGCAACGCACGCCAAATTGACAGGGCAAGGAGGGCAGGCCTAGTGCTCTCAACAGTTACTCTCAATGTGTACTACCACAATTTCAAGAACGTTGTACAGTAGCAGCTGATTGGCAGTCTACACAGTGAAATGTTCAGAGTTAAATGAGCTCTTTCAAAAATGGTATGATCCTACTCTGGTTAGAGGAAATGAGAATTTGTCTATGAAAGAATTAATTTAACTCAAAACATTTTATTGCGCCCTAGCTTTTTCAAGATAAGTAGATCCACAGTACGCAGTGATTGGTAGAACATTGCCATAGTTCCTAGATTGTGCTGCAGCAACTTGTATTCTGCGAGTCGTCTTCGAAGTTTCTGGTTAATTCTTTTATGAACAGTTGTCTTTCATGCTTTCTGTATAGTAGTAGACCTGCTGTGGAAGTGATTTTGAGCGCTGTTATGTTTTGTTAGAATTAGGGGAGGAAATGTTATCGGGGACGAATAATCCAGGGACGAAGAGTCCTGTAACCCTGTTTACTGACGGATTGTATCTTTATGACCTTAGTGATCAGCTGTAACCACTGACGGTGTTGTGCATTTCAGCTGCTGGTTTTGTTTCAATGGAGCTGGATCCTCTCACTAGACCAGGGGACTCTAACCTCTTGCCCTAAATTCTAGTTACCCTCCCTGGTCTCTCTTCCAGGCAGCAAAATTATTAGTGACCAGACTTACAGCAAGTTCTTCCTCCATCCAGTTTGTAATCCTTATCGGAGCAGAAAACTGGGTTTTGTTTCTGCAACTACTGGCAGACAAAATCAATCGATCAATCGAGAACCATTCCCATTTTCCTGAACTTCCAGTAGCGGCAAGCATCAGGATCAAAGGAGGTGCGTTTCCATAACGGTGTAACATTTCCTCGAAGTTGTTAACTTACATGTAAAACTGCAGCCAAGCAAAGGAGCCCAAAGAACCAGTTTCCCTGACAGAAAAAGAGCAGTGTGAGTAACCGTAGCCTGGGGAGAGAGTTTGAATTCAACAGTGACAATGACACCCCAGGGCAGGGGCAATCAGCCCTATTCCTGGGAATATATCACCCTTCAGTTTTTCAGTTGAATTCAAAATTTGCACAGCTTAATATTTAGCGGCTCCAGGTGGTCTGGTTGTCGAATGAGCTGAGCTTTTTTTAGGGTTGGAGTGAAATCCTTCAGGACTTTCGATCTTCAGCGACACTTTCCATTTTCTCCCTTCTCAAGGAAAGATGTCTCATGTACAGAAAACGCCTTTGTCTTTTCTCTCGACCGACATCAAAACAAACCTAAAACACTTTTCTTTTCCAGGGAAACCCATTCTCCTCAGACATTTCTCTGAATGTTCGCTGGAAACATTTGCACAACGGAAACATTTTCTTGCTCACACACAGCCAAAAAGCTTTAAAATGAGACTGACGTTCTTTTTATCATGTGCCTGTGAGCTTAGAGGCTCGAAGGGTCATAAATTAGTAACAGGTATTTGGCAGCTACTTTGAAATCCAGATTAAAAACTGAGTCACATTTGCTTCCCATGAAAACTCAGGTGAAGTATGTGACCCAGGCGCTTTACAGTAAAAATATGAAAACGTGTGAATTGTATGAGTGCCGCCTCACTCAGGGATGATGCCTTTATTTTGTGTCACCAATGTTTGAATTTTTTTTAAAATGTTTTTTAAAGAGGAAGGACTCACTCTTTTGGTCTCATGGTATAATGGTCTAATCAGAGGCAGTTGTTTATTTTATATGGTGTAATTCTTTGAAAGAGAAATGGAAATACCTCATGCTAAAAGTGCTTTAGTCACATTTTCACACACTCTGAGGTAAGGATGGGACAATATCTTGAATAGTGCCCTAAGTCCTGTGCTTCAATTTTGTCAAAATGGAAATTTTGCAACTGAAGTATTTTTTACACTGGGGTCTTTGCCTAAATCTATGAAAATATCTGGGTCAGGAGTAAATGTTGAAATGTTGTCATATGAAGGATGGGCTCATTATTCTGTGTAACCGGTGGCAGTTCTTTAAGGGAAGCATTCATTTTACAGTCTCATGCAAAGATAGCTGGGAGCCGAAGGGTGACTTTACTGACCTGACAGCACCTCACTTTCACACAAAGGCAACGGGATGCCATCTCAATGAGTCACATTCAAAGAAGCACAGTTACATATCACTGCTCTGTAATGATAGGGAGAGAGAGAGAGAGAGAGATCTTACGGCAGCCAACGGCTTGTCTTGTTAGGTTTGTCACTTTGAATGCGAGGGTGTGTATGAGAGTGAGAATGTATGTGTGTTCGGAGCATGTGTATTTGTATTACACGTGTACAGTCAGGTCGATAAATATTTAGACATTGACAAAGTTTTTGTTATATTTGTGATGGCTGCTGAAATTGGACACCAAAAGCAGCGGCTGGAAATAAAAGGCAACACTCACTGTGCGCTGAGAGACTAAAAACAGATAAAAATAATGAGACCTGATGCCGCCCGTGGTAGCAAACAAGCGAGCTCGAGGAAAACAAAAGAAAAGGGAAATAAACCAAAGATTCCCTTACTCACTAACACTATTCCTGATAAGCAACTAAGTGCCTGACAATATCTCTCGAGAGACATTACCGGCTAAAGCGCCAAAATGGACTGACACTCTAGCAACGGGAGCGAGGCGAAATAGGAGCTTAAATAGAGTCCAGGCCACGCCCCCAATCAATGCCAGCTGGCCTAGGAATCCGGTAGGGAGCAAACGATATCGTCCCGGACTAGAGCAACAAACAGCTCTCAAAGCTCCCAAACCATGACAGGACCCCCCCTTCTAAGGGACAGCTCCAGAAGTCCCCAAGGGTCCCTGCGCACGAAACTCCAAAATAAGCGAGGGATCCAGAATACCCCGCGAAGGGACCCAGCACCGCTCCTCGGGACCATATCCCTCCCAATCTACAAAGAACTGGACCCTGCGCCCTACGCGCCTCTCGGCCAGAATGTGGTGCACGGTATAAACCGGCCCGCCCTCAACCATTCGCGGCGGGGGCGTGTCGGCGGGTGCCAGGATGCTAGTGCTAAGTGGCTTAATTCGCGAGACGTGGAATGACAGATGTATGGATAAAGATCTCGGGAGCTTCGACTGGACCGTAACCGGATTGATCTTCTGCACAATCTTGAATGGGCTGATATAGCGGGGCGCCAGTTTTCGGGATTCTACCTTCAAAGGGAGGTCCTGGGCGGACAGCCAAACTTTCTGCCCAACCTGATATATCTGGAAATAGTGGGGGTTGGTAACCCACTTAGGCCTCAAACGGGGAAAGTCCCGTGGAGGAATTACACAATGAGTTGTGAGAGTACTCGGCCCAAGCTAAAAATCGACTCCACGATGAGGGATGATCCGCCGTCAAACATCAGAAAGTGTTTTCGAGAGACTGGTTTGTCCGCTCTGTCTGCCCGTTAGTCTCCGGGTGAAACCCCGAAGAGAGACTCACTGTGGCCCCTAACTGCTCACAAAATGCCTGCCAAAATCTGGCCGTAAACTGCGGGCCTTGGTCAGATACAACATCTTGCGGAAGCCCATGCAACCGGAACACATTGTTGACCACAAGATGCGCTGTCTCCCGTGCTGAAGGCAGCTTGGGTAGCGCGACAAAATGAGCTGCTTTAGAAAAACGGTCAATCACAACCAAAATGACCATATTGCCATCAGATACAGGCAGCCCTGTAACAAAATCCAACGCGATATGCAACCAAGGGCGCCTGAGAACGGGCAAAGGTCGCAGCAAACCAGTGGGAGGGAGATGGGAAGTCTTCTTCCTGGAACAGACGCCACAGGCAGCAACAAACTTCCGAATGTCCCCCATCATTTCTGGCCACCAAAAACGTTGGGCCAGGAACTGCAGGAGACCAAAAAAATGTTGAGGAGGTATTCTTTTTAGTGAGTGCAATAATGGGGGCAGCAACCACGCTAAAATTACGAATAAACCTCCTATAAAAATTTGCGAAGCCCAGAAAGCTTTGAACCTCTTTCACACTCTGCATTGCAGGCTAATTCCTGACCGCAGCCACCTTGTCCGGGTCCATCCGCACCAACCCCTTAGAAACAATGAAGCCCAAGAATGAGACAGTTTGGGCATGGAAAACACATTTTTCGGCTTTAACAAAAAGTTTGGCATTGAGCAGGGCTTCCAGTACACGTCTGACGTGTTGTTTGTGCTCCGACAGAGTTGAAGAAACAATCAAAATGTCGTCAAGATAAACAAAGACAAATTTCTCCAACATCTCTCGGAGCACGTCATTGACGAATGCCTGAAACACCGAGGGGGCGTTAACCAGCCCGAACGGTAAGACCCGATATTCATAGTACCCATCATGATTGTTAAAAGCCGTTTTCCATTCGTCCCCCTCCTGAATGCAAATCAGATTACACGCATTACAAAGATCTAGCTTCATAAAAAATGACGCCTCCTGCAGACGTTCAAACACGGAATTCATTAACGGAAGGGGGTATCGGTTTTTAATGGTGATTTTATTCAAACCCCTGTAATCAATACAGGGTCTCAGACCGCCATCCTTTTTCCCCACGAAAAAGAATCCTGCTTCGGCAGGGGACGTGGACGGCCGAATGAAACTATTGGCGAGAGCCTCCTGAATATACTCTTGCATAGCCCTACGCTCAGGTCCTGACAGCGAGTATAGCGAACCCCTAGGCGGAGTCGTCCCAGGATAAAGATTAATTTCGCAGTCATACGGACGATGCGGGGGTAACGTAGAGCCTCGTTATTTGCTAAAAACCTCAGTGAGATCAGCTTAATCCCTGGGAACATTCAGAGGCAAGTCAAAGTTCAGGGTGGCCCCAAATTCCTTACCCTGCTCAGAATCTAATGACTCCCTGACTGATTCCGAATCGCTAAAGTCCTTTAAAAGGTAATCGTCTTCTGGCTTACACCAGTCAAACTGAGGATCCCATTCCAACCCCTCCTCTGCTCCTTTTTCTAGTCTAAGAGTGTACGGTGAGATAGCCTCCTCACACTCACTCCAGGCATCAGCCTTCCCCGTGGCTTGATGTCTGGGAAAGTAAGTTTCATTATCTTTCATTTGAAAGTAAGTTTCATTTCATTATATTGGAACTGCAATTGGTGCCCCAGCGGACGACAGGGTTGTTCTGTTCCCCCCAGCTGATGCAAGGTCTGTGTTCCCGTAACCAAGAATGCCATAAAACAATGGGAAAAGCAGGAGAACTGACAATAAAAAACCAAACCTCCTCCGAGTGGCCCCCAAATGAGATGAACATATTTAGCGGTTCAGACACCTCGGTTCACTCCCGATCCGAGTGGGCGACCGTCCAAAGTTCTGACCGAGTGTGACTGTGGAAGCGTAACGGTGGGAACGGAGTGCTTCCTAGCCCACCCAATATCCACGAAACAATCTACTGCGCCCGGATCTACGAATGCTTTAATACTAAATCTCTTGCACCCCACAGTCAGTTCGACAGGGATTAATGTTTGGAAGGGAAATTGCCCCTCTATCGCCCCCCCCATAGCAGGAGGGGTTTACCGTTTTCCCTGAAGCTTAGGACAGTGTGGACAGGTATGACCCAGCTTATTACAATTAAAGCAGATTATTCTTTTGCTTGTAGGTTTATTAGTTCGACTGTCAAACCAACTGTCAATTTGCGTGGGCTCAACCGGGGTACAACCTTCAGTGAGTGGAATAGGAGCCGAACACTCACCACTAGCAACTTTAGCCCCATTGTCAGCTAGCGGCAAGCTGTTGAGCTTCTCCCTGTTGCATTCGCGAATGCGGTTGTCAATTCGCACAGCTGTACGTGCTAAAGAGTCTAAAGTTGAACAGGGTTTTATAGTAGCCAATGCGTCCTTTATTTCCTCAGTAAGGGCATGGCTAAATACAGACATTAGAGGAGCCTCCGGCCATCCTGCCTGTGTGGCCAGAGAGCGAAAAGCAATAGAAAATTCAGCTGCACTTTCTTTACCCTGTTTAAGGTGCGTACTGACCACAAATGTCTTGATCGAAAACAGACACCATCTCCCTAACAATGGCCTCTACAGAATTTACGACCAGTGAATTAGATCTTATGAGTGGGTCGACCCAATTGAGCGTTGTGCCAGCCAACAGGGATAATATAAATGCAACCCGAGAATCGTCATTAACAAAACGTGACGGCTGAGCCTTAAAAAATATCTCTGCTGCTTGTGAAGAGCGGTCTCTTGTAGGTGCAGTTTCTCAACAAGTTCAGATCGCTGATTGCAAAAACCTGAAAGTGATTGAGCGAACCCAGCTAACATCTCTTATTGGCTGGAGATAGCCCTCTTAATTTCAGCCACCGCTGGCATCTCCATTGTGGCTAGAGTGTACTGTGATGGCTACTGGAATTGGACGCCAAGAGCAGCGGGTGGAAATTAAAGGCAACACTCACTGCGCACTGAGAGACTAAAAACAGATAGAAATAACAAGACTCGCGCTACCAACTGACCTGACATCGCCCGTGGTAGCAAACAAGCGAGCTTGAGGGAAACCAAAGAAAAGGGAAATAAACCAAAGATTCCCTTACTCACTAACACTAATCCTGATAAGCAACTAAGTGCCTGACAAGATCTCTCTAGAGACCTTACCGGCTAAAGCGCCAAAGAAGGACTGACACTCTAGCAACGGGAGCGAGGCGAAATAGGAGCTTAAATAGAGTCCGGGCCACGCCCCCAATCATTGCCAGCTGGCCCAGGAATCCGATATGGAGCAAAAGATATCGTCCCCGACGAGAGCAACAAACAGCTATCAAAGCTCCCAAACCATGACAATTTTAGCTGCCGACTGTAGAATAATGGAGTTGAAATTATATGAGGAATAAGTGCTCACCGTGCAGGCATTTTGCCTCCAGTTGGGTGGGCAGTGTAAATGACAGTACACACCAGCAATAATGTAGAAAGTGAAGACTGCTGTAGTACAGGCCTGGCAGAGCATCTCCAGGGAAAATACCCAGTGTCTCCTGATGTCTGTGGGTTCCAGACTTCAGACAGTCATTGACTGCAATGGGTTTGCTGCAGAGAATTTAAAAATGACAGTATAATTGATGATTATGTCAGGCTGTCTCAAAACCTTTGAGGCCCTAAAACTGAGGGGGTTGTGCATAAAATGGCTGGAATTACTGCATGGTTCTGACAATATTCTTGATGAAGGTCTGCACTTCAAGCACATCTAGAGTGTTTTTTTTTTTTCTAATCCGCTGTGGGTAAAAAAATTTGTGTAAAATTAGCACGGTGCGAGTAAGGCTTATTATAGCCTGAGCCGCACTCTGAAAACCAATAATAATTGCTGAAAATGTCCGCCTGGTGCTGTCGAGTGACCTCAAGAGAGTCACAGCTAAACCTGAGCAGAGTAAGAGCTGGGGCCTTTATTTACTTTATTTGTTGCCAGCCCCCCCCCCAAACATTGATAAAAATTGCGGAGGTCTGTCCAGATACTTGTGCGCGAGTGCCTGTGTCCATCTGTGTGTGTGTGCAGGTGTATTTATGTGCGTGTGTGTGTGCGTGTGTGTGTGTGTGTGTAAGCATGTGTGTGTGTGCATGTGTTTATGTGTACCCGTGTTTGTGTGCGTGTTCATGTGTGTGTGTGGGTGTGTGTGAACATATGTAGCAGGTTCAGTGAGGTCCGTATGTAATCTGACATTGACATGGTCTTCAAAGTTTTAAGGCCGTCATGATTTACTCAGTATAAATGTACATACATACAGTTCACTAAAATACATGTGGAGAGTCCACATTATAATTCAAGCCTATTCACAATTCACAAAGATCGTCTCACTGTCCAAATATTTGTACACCTCGCTGTATGTGGCAATTCAGGAAGTCTGAGCAAGAACTGAGCCAGAACCTAACAGATGATCCACACACATTCCTGGATATCAAATCTCACTGTACCGTGTGAGAAATAGAATAAGCTTAATTCACACTCCCACACGAGTCTATTGTGAAATAACTGGTCTCAGCTCACAGAATAAAAGAAACATTGTCCTTTGAGGCAGGAAAAATTTGTCTGCACTTGTCTGAAATATTTCTGAATAGTTTAGGGATAAATCTTTAAATAATCTTGGTCACACATAAACGCCAGATTAAATAAATGAAAGCAATCACCTGAGAGTCCGGGCATGTCCGTTAATCTGGTGCGCAAACACTAGAGTTTATTTTTTTTAAAAAGGAACTCAAAGAACTGCTTATTCTTGCAGGTTTGTCCTAATATAACCATTATGGTCAGTTATTCTCGCTGGCAGTACAATGTGTTAAGCCAGGAGTTACAGTTGGTACTGAAAAGTGCTGTGTATAATTTAAGGCTGGAGGAAATTACCTCTGATGTGATTGTTCTTGAGCTTTTCTTTATACAGTGTTGTTTCAGACCTTTTATATGCTTCCAGGGGAATAGGCATTAGGTCTGTTTCCATCCATCTATTTTTCATTGATTTTTCAAAAGTCATAATTGCGATATTGCGATTGCGAAGTGTTTGTCGTCTTTGATATGGTTTAACAGTTTCCATACTCCTGTATCGCAATTTTGTTTGTGAATTCAGTTTGTGAACATGAATATTCAGCGATTTGGAACAGCCATTGTTGTTTTTGGTCCTTTGGTGGTGTCGTATCTAGAGGATAATTTGCATAATGTAGTTGAGGTGAACATGCAAAAATGTTCTTTAACCGAGTCTTCAATAAATCGCTAAACCCATTAATTCCCTCTGCCATTTGGTGGAGCACATTTCGAGTCAGTCTATCTACTTGATAAATGTGTTTAACTTATCCTGTTTTGCGTTTTCCCAACAGTGTAGTTGCTAACTAAATTAACAATTTATGTAGTTTGTCCATTCACATTCAATGGGTCCAACTATGTAAGTTATCATTTGTGATTTCGGGAAACGTACCCCTGATTAAGCCATCTCTAACATTTGGTTGAGATAAATTATTGAATTTTTCAGCATAACAAGTTCAAGTTCAACATATAGTCGCGTCCAAAATTATTCATACCCCTATCAATTTTTGTTTTTTTTTTTCTCGATATTTTTACAAATCAAACTTATTCTTGCACAAATGACACAGTAAGTTTACATAAGGCTGTACAGGAAGTACAGTAAACAATTTTTTGGTATTTTATTCGACAGATTTACAAAAAATGCCTTGTCCAGAATTATTCATACCCTTTTCTCAGTAATTGATGGCAAAGCCTTTATTCACGATTACAGCCTCTAAACGCTTCCTGTGGTTGATCACAAGGTTTCTGCACGTTTCCATGGGGATTTTGGCCCAATCCTCTTTGGCAAACTTTTTCAGATCCTTATGTTTTAAGGGTTTCCTTGGTCTTCAGTTTCCTCCACAGATTATTGATAGGATTGCGGTCAGGGCTCTGGCTTGGCTGCTCCAAAATGTTCACTAGAATTCCTTGAACACTAGGAATCAAAGATGAAGCTGTTTAGGCACAGAGATGGGGCTTTTGTTTGGCGTAAGAGGTGAGCCATTCAACCTGAAAAACACGGTCCCAACGGTCAGACAAGGTGGCAGGAGTATCATGCTATGGGGTTGCTTTCTAGCAAATGGGCCCAGAAAACTTGTTAAAGTTAATGGCATCATGAAACAGGACCAGGATATCCAGATCCTCAGTGAAAACATTAAGCAATCCAGCAAATAACTTGGTATTGGGCAGGAATGGATCTTCCAACAGGATAATGATTGTAAACACACAGCCAAATCCATCAAGAAATGGTTAGTGGACAACAAAGTGAACGTTTTGGAGGGGCCAAGCCAGAGCCCTAACCGCAATCCTATCGAGCATCTGTGGAGGGAACTGAAGACTAAGGTCATGGCAAGGAAACCTGCAAACCTTACTGATCTGGAGAAGTGAGCCAAAGAAGAGTGGGCCAAAATCCCCATGCAGACTTACAGAAACCTTGTGATCAATCGCAGGATGCATTTGGGGGGGGTTTGGCAAATAGTTTAGGGTCCTCTAAAGTGATTCAGGATGATTTTGATAGAATCCAGAATTGGGCAGAAATGTGGCAAATGAAATTTAATGGAGCAAAATGTAAAGTTGTACATTTTGTAGGTAGTTGTAGGTAATAAAAACATTAGACGGGATTACTTCATGGGAGGTTTTAAACTGGAATGTGCTGTACAAGAGAAAGATCTGGAAGTGATTGTTAACCAAACCCTCACAGGCTCTAGCCATTGTGCCGTAGCAGTTCAAAAAGCCAATCGGATGCTGGGATACATTGCCAAAAGTATTGAGTACAAATCCAAGGAGGTGATGCTTCTTTTGTACAACACATTGGTCAGACCATATCTGGAGTATTGTGTACAGTTCTGGGGACCATACTTTAAGAAAGATATAGAGGCTCTAGAGAATGTTCAGAGAAGAGCCACTAAGCTTATTCCAGGTATAAAAAATGAAAGCTACGAGAAGAGGCTGAAGAGCCTTAATCTCTTTAGTCTTAGGAAAAGGAGACTCAGGGGTGATCTGATTGAGGTCTTTAAATATGTTAAAGGGATTAACAAAGTGAATTATGTAGGATTCCTTTGACCAAGTGTTGTGAGTAGAACTCGGGGTCACAAATGGAAGTTGACCAAAGGTAAATTTAGCACTGATATTTGGAAATATTTCTTCACCCAAAGAGTAATTTCAATGTGGAATAGCTTGTTTGCCTGGCCATATTGTTGAGGCACAGACCTTGGGGGTTTTCAAGAGCAGGCTTGACTTAAAGCTAGACACCATTGAGTCATTCAGTATCAGAAGGGATATATTCACAATAGTATAAAGAAACTGGCGAGCGTAGTTGGGGTTAAAGGCCTGTTCTTGCCATTCATGTTATGTTAGGTTATGTTATGTTTGGAGGCTGTTATCATGAATAAAGGCTTTGCATCAATTACTGAGAAAAGGGTATGAATAATTCTGGACATGGCATTTTTTGTAAATCAAATAAAATACCAAAAAGCATAGCATTTTTTTGAAAAATTATTTACTGTTCTTCTAACAGCCACATGTCAACTAACTGTGTCATTTGTGCAAGAACAAATTTGATTTGTCAAAAATATCACCAAAAAAAAAAAACTAAAATTGGTACCGGTATGAATAATTTTGGGCAGGACTGCATCTTTCAGTTAGATACAGTGACTCAAAATGTGCTCTACAGACAGTTAAACAGTTATTTTGAACGGGAGACCTAGCAATGGTTTGAGAAAGATGCAACATAGTTGGACATCTATCCAAATCGAATGGGATTTCCTGTGATACCGTAGAACCATCATCAGTATGGTGAAAGGGGGCGACATTTTCAGGGGTACACTGTCACATCTCCCTCAGCATCACTCTATCAGTGCACAAATTCGCCAGTTGCCCTGTTTCCATTCACACCTGGTCCTTGTTTTAAAATAATCGGCAGTTCATTAGTACTGCACTTTTTTCTGTTGATCTAGTCTGTGCCATTGACTGCGTTCCCTGTTATTTTCCTGTCATCATTACGCTTATTATGCGGTCTTGTCCGCAAATGTTTTATGATTTGTTTTGTTTCTCTGCTTGTTTTGTGTAATTACCTCGCCTCGATTTCCCCCTTTGTGGTTTCACTTTTGAATAAAGCAAAGCTATGGCACTTACTCCTGTGTCTGTCCCTGAGCTCACCATTATACCTACGGCAGAGACCGTCCAATCACAGTCCTGGATAACCAAGAACTGAAGGCTGGCTGAAAACCCTCCCTTTACCTGGGAGTCAGGGGTGAAGACAGTCTGGCCACTCAAAAGCAACAACAAAAAATAAACAGGATTTGGATTTGAGAGCCAAAATCATAGTCCCTTACAGAGAGTCAACACGTTTTATTGAAAAGGAGGGCCCAGAGCAGTACAATTTTAAGGGGCCCTCAAATCTTTGCTATGCCTGTATATATAAGAAACTCAAATGCGGTTATGTAAATTACTTTCCTGATTATTATCCAAAATATTGTGGTCTATGTGAACAGTTCAAATTCAAATTCAAATTCAATTTATTTGTATAGCGCTTTTCACAGATAAACTGTCACAAAGACGCTTTACAGTCAGAGATGAGTGAGTGTGTGTGTGTGTGTGTGTGTGCGCGCGCGCACGAGTGTGTCTTTCTTTAAACCTTATCTTCCGGCTGTTTCTCCATGATGGAGTTGGGGCCCCGATAGTTTACCGGAGAGGAATAACACTTGTGGCTCTTCATCCATTACTGAATCGATCTGGTGATTAGGCCGCTGGAGGGCTGGCGATAGCTGCTTCTCTCGCGCCTCGTAACTCAGGCCGCAGCTCGCAGGAATTTCATCTTCTTGCTGTCACTGCTCTCTCGCCCAGACATGAAAAGTCTGTTAAAGCTTAAAAAAAAGGAAAAAAGCATCGAGTGCCGTGTAACCTATTCTCTCCGAGAGATTGGCACGCCGGTGCGCAATCTGCCGGCTCGTCAGAAAAGTCTCGGCCAATTCCGCCGATACACTCTTTTTGATTTTGAGTCTGTCGCAGTCTTCAAATGCATTTCCAGCTTTGCCTCCAAGGTGTCCGTTAAAAAAAAAGAGAGATTGAAGATTCCCATGTGATTAATCTGTTATTTTTCCAGCAGATTTGCAGTTTCAAAGGTACACTTGAGAAAAAAGGTGAATCTGCTTTCTCCTTCATTTTCAAGGCTAAAACACAGCATGCGCACTCTCTTTGTACCCGAGAAGGCCGCTGCAACATGTAGAGGTCTCAGAGGTAAGACTAGCTGCTGGTGATATTGCTCTTGTCCTTGTTGATTTGTTCAACCAATCAAACGACGGCCTCGCGTGGAAATGTAGCCGCCATGGTGCGTTTGCCACGGTGCAAGGCCTAAATCAAGGTTGCGTCCCTCTCAGCTTGTGACTGAATTAGTACCGCACCTGGGTTTGTCTGCAACTTGGTCATATGAGGCTTTCAAACAACCTTTGCACGCTGCTGCTATAGGTAATTCCTGTTTAACTGCAGAGTAGCCTGCGGTCTAGTAAGACCATTTGCCACAATTTTGAAGTGCTTTAAAGGTCAAAATGTAGGAGACATAAACCATAAGGACCAAGCAGCCATATCACATATTTGAAATCATTAGATGCCAGGGCTGCTTAAAATCAGCAAAATTGTGATATGGCTCATTGGTCCCCATGGATCATCAAATCCCAGCCTCTCCGACTTCCAAGCAGAGGTGTACAGGGACAGATGTGGACACTATGAACGAGTAGTGCAACTGTCAATGCTACTCTCTGCCTGCACTCTGCTTGGACGACGTGTTCCACACACGCTCAGTTAATTAGCATCTAAAGGATGACGTATTCCGCACATTCGTCTGACAAATCAACCTCTTCACCCACCCTCTTTACAAATCCAGTGTACATTTTGGTTTTCCAGCGTATGTGCAGTTGTTGCCCGTGTGGCTGCACGGACTTGTCACGATAAGGTGGAGTTGTGTGGATGTTCGCTTACAGCCTGAGTGTACACCCTCTGATGATGAAACTCACATCACACGGACCCTCGCGGACCCTTGGGTATCCGCAGATGTGGACAGAATCATTTCGGCTTCAGTCGTGCTGCAAGCAGACTGACGACTTCCATTTTTGCGGGCACTCACACTCATGTGGTGCAAACCTCACTCTATAGGCTTTGTTAAATATCAACATATACCACCACCGAGTGTTTAAGTGGCCTGTGTTTTTTATCTGCTCATACCCTGAGCCGGTCACACGACAGTCCCCTCAGATTTCAGCTGAATTTTACCAACTGAGAGTGTGAGCAGCAGGGCAGGGGTCAATTCTGTTTTATCAATTCCAATTCCACTTCAAATCCAATTCTAATATATTCTAATTCTAATTCCATCCTTGATTTATCAATTCCATATCTAATTCTAGTTCCGGAGTGGACACCTGCCCCAGTGACCAGCGGGAAATGCCCCCCCACGATCACCCCTCCTTATTTAGCCCCCCTGCAGCTCCAGCCAGGTTCTCCCAGGACTCCATCTCCCCCTGGAGAGGTTTCTTCCCCTTGTGTAACATATTTGCGATGGTGTAATAATCCAGAGAGCAAGCTTCACTTCAGTCGCTGTTCTGTATTTCCTCAGCCAGGAGCGATTAAATTTGCATGTCTCTTTGTCTTTTCTCTACAAACCCTGGGTTTGCCACAAACATTAAAATGAACAGACTCCTCGTTTATTTTCGGCTGTGTGATTCAGGTATTTATTCTCTGGGAATTTCTCGGAGAGACACAGACTAATGACTCAATTACGGCGCAGACATTCCTCCGATCTGCAGAGAAATCCGTCGGTGCCCTGATGTTGCTTCGTCTCTGAGCAGGTGTTTGAGGAAGTGTCCTGTTTTACTTTATTTATATTTTTCCTGCAGTAGCAGTTTAGGGTCATAAAGGGGCCGTGTTTTGGCTCCTGCGGTTCGTCAGTAAGCACCTGTGGCATGGTTGGAGAGGACCCCATTCACCCCAGAGATGCTGTTATTGGAGACAGTTGGGGTCCAATCAGAGGAAACAGAGGGGAGGTACAGAGCATATTGGAGTTATGAAGCGCTTTCTTCATAACGCAGGTCAACGAGAAGATCAAAGGTCATGACAGCGACATCCCACAATGCATCTCTGCAGAGGTGTGAGAGGCTTTGGGAAGGAGAAAGCTTGAATCTAAATCTTGAAGAGGCACCCCAACCTTACTCCGCCCCCGGCTCTCTCTGTTCAACCCCCATCACACAATGCACCCCCCTCCGTGCCATGAGAGCACCCCAAATTCCATTTCAAGCAGTTTCCATGGAAACCACAGCGCTGAAAAAAAAGCAGGCGAAAGGAAAGAGAGATAGCGATAACCTAGGGGCACCGTGGTGTTCGTGACGAAGGCATGCGCCAGCGAACGTTTTTTTTCAAATTACTTTATTTTCCTTTTTTTCCCCTGCCGCATGCCGCTCCGCATCGTCATCTCGTGCTGGTCTGGGAACCGGGCCATCATCCTCATCCTTTTTTCACTTTCCCTGGGAAAAGAGCAGAGGGAATGAAAAAGAATGTAAATCCGGTTTATCTGATGGGAGAACACAAGGCTCAGCCCAAAAAATGCTCTGAATCACAGGAACTTAAAGAACATTGGAGGGAAGGATGAAGGAGAGGGCGGGTCATCTCAGCTGCACTGAGCCATCAGGCCAATCAAAGAGCAGCATTTCAAGATGAGCCTCACCCAGGTTTACATTCACAGTCCATGCACTGTTCTTTCCCGCTGATACTGGTCTCATACCAGTGACACCAGTGGCATTCAGACAATACCAGGCATCTGCAAACAGAGGTGCAAACCAAATTGAGTTGGCAACAATTAAACAAAAAATTATTTTTAAAAAGCACATGTGGATTGTGGATTATTACAATATGCATTTCGATAGTTTATGAACTGAATGACAACAGCAGTGGCAATTCTTTATGCTGTATACATGTATTCACAGTCACCAGATATCAAATCAATAGAACTCAGGAGATTTTGGAAAACTACACATTAGACAGTTCTCTCTGTCGCCATTATCAAAACACCAAATGAGAGAATATGTCGTGGAAGAAAGGTACTCAATCACTGTAAGTTTTTACGCATCACTTGACTGTTTCAGCCAGGAGAGACTCAAGTGAAATAGAGAAAATATTTTTTATCCTTTGAGCATAAAGGGGTAACATGCTTATAATCGAAACAAGTCTTTGGCGCTTGGGCTCTTTCGGAAGACTCAAAGGTCAGGAGCACAGCCCGGAGCAGCCGCAGGAAATCCCCCGAAGAGTCCAGACACTGGTGGCGGTGGTGGCTGAAGACTGGTGAAGCTGGAGAGGCGGAACGGGAGGTCTGATGAGCAGGGTGGCGTTGAGGCGGAGGAGGGTCAGCATGGGTGAACTGGGGCAGAGAAAATAACATATTTAAAAGAGACGGCAGCAGAATGATTGGCTAGCGACACAACCGAGATGTGCCCTGGTTGGAGAGAAGCGATCAGCTGCTATGCCAGCTCTGCTCATTGACAGCCCCGGATATTGTCTGCGGAGAATCCAAGTGAAGATTCATGAACAAAATAGACGGGGGTTGAGGAGCGCAAAAGAGAGAGAATCTTCCTGACTGAACTTTCGCTAAGCTTCATATGTTGAAGCTGATCTGACAACTTGCAGAGGCCCAACTCATCAGTAAGACAGCTCATATTCATTTTTCCATTAATTTCAGTACCCTTCCTTGTTATACAAACCTGGTTTTCAATTCATGCTTTGTTGGAGCTATTGAATGTTGATACGCCATCGTTCCATATCTCTAACCAAGAGAATCTCTGCTTTAACCAATTCTCAAAACCCAAATGTAGCAAAAACTGACACCTAATTTTTAAATCAAACGTATTGAAGTTTTCCTCTCACTGTTGCATTAATGGACATCCCAGGAAAATAAGTTTTTTCCCTTCTTCCTCTGGCAGTAAATCTTTTGACTGGCATCTCAGAAACCCGCAAATGAAAACAAATCATGTCTGGCTGAGGCATCGGAGGCCAAGTTCACATCTCACAGTGTCCAAAATACTCTTGACAGCGAGGGCAGAGGGGCTTTCACAAGGCATCACCACTTCCTTGTTGAAACAGAAACTCCCGGGAGAGATGGATGCTCTCTGAACTTACACGCCCTGGCACACGTCGCATGAGTTCACAGTCTGAGACCTGAGAGCTGGTGGTGGACGATGTGATTCGCCCAGCTGACTTCAGAGGTCAGGGGACTGTCTGCATTGCCAGGCTGATCCAAACACTTAATCCTACTCTCTTTTCTGCTTGACAAAGCCTCAACGCCGTACTGCAAGTAAGAAAAAGTGCAAACGTTTTGATATGGTGATGAGATTAAGCAACACATTCTCATTCTTACTCGTCTTATAGTGACGCTACCTGACCAAGCATCGTTATACGACGCAAAAGGAGGCTTTTAGTGTCTTTTTTGACACTTACGGTTTGGGTTCGGGTTAAGAGTTAGGGGTGAGGGGGTAGGGTTTGTTTTTAACTAGTGTCAAATAAGGACACCATGAGCCTTCTTTTGCGTCATATGTCGACGCCTGGTCAGGTAGCGTCATTATATGATGCGTCAAGATGAGACTGGGCTCAATCAAGAGCTATATATACTAAGATATTTTAGATGCACCAGACCTTATTCAATGAGCAAAACCACTGGCACAGCCAATGATTTATGGAATTATATTTGTGCCACAATCCTGAGCGAGCAATTGGACATTTTGAGCGCAGAAAAATAAATTTCGCAAGCACAAAAATCTTGTTTAGAGAAAAAAGAAATTTTGTGAGCAAACAAAACCTTCCGATTGAGCGAATAAAATAATTCTGTGCTCAACAAATATTTTTGCATGTTTGCTATGATCAATATAAAAGTGCAATATTAATCCCCTTCCCTCAGTTTCACTCTATACCCTCTCGCAAACTCATGTTCTGCGCGCTGGCAGACCGCAGCATGCTCGCTCAAAGCATGTCTCTCCCTCTCTCTCAGTCTGACCTCTCTGTGGGCGCTCAACTTCACCTGCGCGCTCGCTCGAGCTGTGCAGAGTGTTACAAATGTGCCACGATTCTGATTGGCTGCTTCGGTCTCCAATTAGATGCATTATGCCCAACCACCAAAGAAAAGGGGGAAAGGTAATGACGAAATTCGTCTGCGACTGGATAACAGTACTGCCCTTGTTTAGGACAGGTTAAGTTTAATGTTAAATCTCTAATATCTTGAGACATCCACTGTTGTGTGACTCTTGACTCATATACCTCTTAAGCAACACTGGCTGCTGCTAACTATAGCATTGCACAATGTCTTCTGAAAATCAAAACCAAAATGCCACACCGCAGCCACGATCACCATGTTTTATGGACATTTATGAAATTTTGTTGGTTAGTCTGTACACCTTCGGCTTGCGAACCAAGTTAGCTATCTAGTTAGGTTGCTAGCGTCAGGTCAGCCAACTAATGTCCGGAGAAAAGCAGAAGATTACTGACGTTAATGTTATTTCCATGATAGCTGGCAAACTCAACAGTCTTAAAAAATAGCTTTGGCACCATTCCCCGACTGATTCATTTCAACGCCTGAAGAAGGCACTTTACAGATAAGTCTATCGACATAAAAGTTTGCCTTGACGTTCATTCACAAATGAACCAACCGAAATAATGACCTCCACCGTGGAGAGTGCTTCGAACTCCGGGACCATTGGTGCCAGCGTCAGCTCAGCTCACCAGTATCACCTGGCGCTAATATTCGTGAAAGCGTGCGTTCAGTGGCGCAACGCGGGGCTTTGATGCGCGTGTCCCCGCTGGCAGCTATGAAGGCCGGTATTGCACCATTGGGCGCCGGCTCCCTGGCTCCGGACTGATGGGCCTCTTCAGCCGCGCATCGTGTGTTATTACCGTGATCTGTTTCTGCATATTTCACGAACATTAGTGCCAGATAATACTGGTGAGCTGAGCCGACGCTGGCACCAGCGTTCCCGTGGTTCGAAGCACTCGCCGCGTTAGAGGTTATTTTTCCGGTTGGTTCATTTGAGAATAAACTTCCAGGTTTTTCCAAATGTATTCCACATAGGTTTAGATTAGGCTTTCAGGTTATTTGTCTAAAGCAGTACCCCAAATATCACTAAACAACCACAACTGCTGTAATTTGACACCACATTATCTTTCGTTCTGTATATACATCCATGCTGCAGTATTAAGCCAGCACAGCAACACCAACACCGGGAACGGCAGCAGCACCCTGGTTTTGTTAGCTACACCAAAATGCAATATTACCCCTAATTAATATCGTTTATCACACCTGCACATGCTCTGCTATTTCAAGTAAAACTGATTGCTAATAGTGTTTAAGCATTAGAATGAGACGTCAATCACTGCATAAAACACGTGTCTTTGCTTTCACAAAATTAATCAAGGATGATCGTGTACTTCACTTGTGGATGTGTAACATTAGATGATCAGACTTGATATGCAGGTTATAAGTGTAGCCTATTTCAGTTTATGGCGACAGACATATCGGCAAAGTTCCTTCTTCAGGGGTGTTGAAATAAATCAGCTGGGATAAAGGTGCCAAAACTATTCTTTTTTTAAGATTGTCAAGTTCGCCAGCTATCATGGAAGTGACGTTTAATGTCTGTAAGCTTCTGCTTTTCTCCGGACATTAGTTGGCTGACCTGACGCTAGCAACCTGACTAGATAGCTAACTTGGTTCGCAAGCCGAATGTGTACAGACTAACCAACAAAATTTCATAAAGGTCCATAAAACGTGGTGCTCGTGGCTGCGGTGTGGCATTTTGGTTTTGATGTTCAGAAGACATTTTGCAATGCTATAGTTAGCGGCAGCCAGTGTTGCTAAAGAGGGACACGAGTCACACAACAGTCGATGTCTCAAGATACATAGAGATATAACATTAACCTTAACCCGCCCCAAACAAGGGCAGCACTATTATCCAGTCGCAGACGAATCTCGTCATTACCTTTTCCCCTTTTCTTTGGTGGTTGGGCATAATGCATCTAATTGGAGACCGAGGCAGCCAATCAGAATTGTGGCACATTTGTAACATTCTGCACAGCTCGAGCGAGCGCGCAGGTGAAGTTGAGCGCCCACAGAGAGGTCAGACTGAGAGAGAGGGAGAGACATGCTTTGAGCGAGCATGCTGCGGTCTGCCAGCGCGCAGAACATGAGTTTGCGAGAGGCTATAGAGTGAAACTGAGGGAAGGGGATTAATATTGCACGTTTATATTGATCATAGCAAACATGCAAAAATATTTGTTGAGCACAGAATTATTTTATTCGCTCAATCGGAAGGTTTTGTTTGCTCACAAAATTTCTTTTTTCTCTAAACAAGATTTTTGTGCTTGCGAAATATATTTTTCCGCGCTCAAAATGTCCAATTGCTCGCTCAGGATTGTGGCACAAATATAATTCCATAATGATTGGCCAGGGAATTAGTTTTGCACCAATCACTGGCCATGTTATTGGTTTTACACTTGCTGAAATGTTTTGCTCATACTAACGACTTGATTAAATCTGATCCAAAGAATTCTAGTTTTGGGAGAAATAGTCTGAAGTCACGGTTTGCCTGGCAAGTTCTCTCTCCTCATCGGTGAATCTTGCATATTAATCACCATGTCAATTGAAGACTTCAGGAACAATTTACTCTCCTCACTGGCATATTCAAGTATTATTTATTGTTATTATAAATAGGGTTATCACTTTTGCACTGCAGTTGAATGACATACCCACAGTACTCACGCAATAACACGAATAGAAGGCAGTTTTGCCAAACTGTAAAAAAGACGCCGCTGTTGCATGAGAGCCTATGATTTTGTGAAGTGCGGGTGGCCCTAAAAAGCCTCTCGACTTGATTTAAACCCAGAACTTCTGGGTTTTTAGACTGAAGATGTGAAAAACTATAACCTTTGTTCCACAGCCAGGGGAGGCACCTGCGGTGGGCAGGTGACCCTGTTCCCTCTCTTGTCATGGGGATGGAGGGATCTGTGATGTCATCATAAACATGACCCCTCACTGCCAAAAAAAGCATGTATTCTTATCAAGTAGTTTTGCATAACCGCACGCCAAATCTTTTTTTCGTCTCTGCTGAAAATACTGGTTTCAACAACCCACTTCTTATTGTTCACTTGACAAGCTATATTTTCTCATCTCACAGGCACATTTTGCATCAAAATGCCTCCCCTCAACGAAAAAAAAAAAATTTCATTCTCATAAAGGAAAGTCTACATAAAGAAACAAAAAAATTTTTTCAATCTGAGACGAAAATACATCTGATTAAGTTTGGCTTATTTCAGATTGACTTATTTTACAGTTTTTGCTGTGTTTGCATTGCACCTGTTTCCTGCAGCCAACTGCACCCCTACTTCCTGTTTGAATGGGGAACCCCCCCCACCATCACCACCACCTTTTTCCCTGGGGCGCGTTTTACGTTCATCAACATCACGCTGATAACCGGGGCTGCTCTCAGCTGACCGCTGTCGTGACTGAATGACCGCATGGCGAATAAACATGTCGATCTGCGAGGGACGGGGGGGGGGCTCCCAGTGCTGCCGTGGCGATGGCAAATGGGGTCGCCTGGCTTGTGAATGCCCCGTTGTGTGCGCGCGCGTCCGAAGGAAAGGGCGCGTCGGTCTCTGACGTACACGGAGGCCTCCGGCGGTATGCATGTCATTACACTCCTCCGTGGAAACACAGCGCTGACAGTCCACTGCGGCGGAACAGTTCGGGAGTCAGAACGTGAAAAAAACACCGCCATTTTTTTCTTTTGCTTATAACCTCAGCCAGCTGATTTTCACTACACTAACTCCACTTCCTGTCTGGAGAGTTGTGCGGGTCAGCAAATCGAGATGATTAGAAAAAAGATGCTGGCAAGAATGTTCGCTTCTCTGGACCTGAATTTCCAAAATCAAGCAGTATTCTAAGATCAGTCATTACTATGATGCAGATCAGACCTTACTATGTAGCACAAAAGTGTTTAAGAGAGACTGTTTGAGTACATTTACTAGTACATCTAAGTGCTGAGCACCATGAAGAAATTACAGTCTTTTCTCCACAAAGCCACTGTGCAACGAACGGTACAGCAGCTTCGCTGGAGGAGATTTTAGGACCCTTTGCCACAGACAAAATTTCAAGAGAAAAAAAAATGTCTGTTGTAATATTTCTCAGCTTAATTCCTGTCCTTTGCATCCAGAATATAAATCTATTTTCCAGGTATTACATGTATTTACATTAATTTATTTCACCATTGCCCAGACCACAGACCCAAAGTGTAATTTATTAAAAACATACACAGACCATGAGAACAACTGTCTGCCCAATCATCCAAGCCAACCAAAAGGTCGCCACTCCTCAAAGAGAGCCTTTGGATCGAATCAAATACAGCTCATCCGATCGGTCTGCATTGACACAGACTGAATTCAACAACAAACCACTCGTTCCATCTTCAAAAGTATAAACCAAATCTGGCCTAGGAATCCAGCCCTGGTATTCTTTCCTTCCAGGCAATTAGTTAACAATTAGTGCTTCCGATTGGCCAGACTGTCTTTACACCAGACTCCCAGGCAGGCCGAAAGAATAGAAAACAAGCAGTTCTGAGACACAAAGGACTGTGACTTGGGGAGCCCTGGTATAAACTATGCATCCTAAAGAATATATATATATATATATATATATATTTTTTTTTTTTAAATAGCCTGTTTCTCAGCTAAAGTCATTTTCTTATATTTCTATGAAACAATACATCCATCTGTATTTTGGTTTCAAATTATCATTGTTTCTAGCTATTTTTAGACTCTCTGTGGTGATACATTTTTAGAAACCAGGTGTCTTCAACTTTTGTAGACTTTTAATTTCTGCTCCTCCTCACAGCTTTGAGGTTCAGATCTCCAATGTTCTATTGTACAATGAAATATTGGCTCTGGCGTCTGAGCTAAAGCAAACATGTTGATGAAAGTGGCGCACTTTGAGAACTGACAGCCTGAAATACAGCTCTTCACAAGGCAACTATACAGACAGGCTGTTGTTTGTGTACTGGATATTGGAACTCAATTTCAATCCGTCAGTTCATTTGAGGAACATCCCGCTGCATAGCAAAGCAATGCTAAAGTTAGAGTGAGGTTTTTTTATTTACTAAAAGATGCTCAGTAGTGTGTACTTCTGTAAATCTGTATAACAATTTACCCTTGTAACTGAACATTGTTTGCTTTACTGATTGTTTTTTTTGCTGATTTTGAATCCCCCCCATTTCAGTTCATTTTCTTACTTTGCGTATTTTGAAATTGTTATAAATTGCAACAGACTTCACAGGCTTACTTTATGCACAGTGACCAAAAAATAAAACGACCATGTACAATTGCATTAAATTACACAAGCAGACAAAGCAAATTTTGGTCAAAACTAGGAGAAAACGCAACAAAGCCCAGTAAAAATGACAAGCGCCGGTGTGGCGTCACCTGACAAATCGCAAGGTGATGACACAAAGCGAACAAGAAAGAGCGGCACCATTAAAATTCCTCCGTAATCTTGAGCAGCGGCTATCAGATATGCTGGTTGAATATTATTTCCTGTTTTGACATTTATGACTGTAAGGCTTTTCAAAACAAACGGGCACAGAAGGCCATGGTGTGGCTCAAGGGTGTGAGTCCATGGAGGTTTAAAACACACATCGCACTCTCAGCCGTTTACTGCCTAAGGGCAGGTGGGTGATTTAACGGCTCTCCTGAGCTTGGAATCATCTCAATCGAGACTTGAATTCCTGTGGATGGTCCCAACAGCCAAGGCAAAAGGGGAGAACTAGAGAGTACCAGAAGAAGAAAACACTGGAGGGCTTTACTTTGTGCATGACGTCTATGGTATGAAGCAAATGTGTGTACATAAATTATTCATGCCTATTGTCTTCGAGAAACGCACAGCAGTATAAAATCCAGCTTCTGGAAGCAAAACATTTTCCCCGAACTCTGTTCCAACCACCTGGGTTTGCTTATTAGCGCAATCCTACAGCTAGGAGGTACAAGTCATTGGGTAAAGTCAGCTGGCTGAGATTGTTTGTAAAGGAAACACGAGGTGGGATATTCTCTCCTATGGACTTTATACCACAACACAACACTGTAGACATTATTAACCTATTTCTGGTTGGATTGTATTTTACTCCTCGGATAATGGGCAATGAAGTGGAAGACAATAAAACTAGAAGCAGTATACACAATTACTGCTATCTGGGGTAATCTCAGTAATAACACTTATAAAAAAGAAGTTAAGTTCAGAGGCTGGAAAAATAAAAGAATGCAGTGTGGTGTGATCAACTGTGTGATATAAAGAGGGAACGGAGTGAAATAGATCAAAGAAATTAGGTTGCTTGAAATAAACTGTATTGTCTGGAATGCAGACAGTTGATGAACAGATGATTTTGCTTAAGCGTTAAAAATGACTTCATATAAAATGTAGCTTTAACTACAAAATGATACTGATTTAATGCATCCGGTGCACTGTAAAAAATGACAACCCCATGAAGTTACCTGAACTTATTTCTTCACTTCAGCTCCACGCATCATGACAAGTTTTAGATAATATACTTAAGTATTTTCAAATGTTCAATTGTCTTGACTAATTGTGAGTTGAAACAAAGCTTATCTTCAAGTTGAGCTGACTTACATTTAGTTAACTCGCATTTTCAAGGCAGGCAGTGAACTTTCTAAGTTTAACCAGCTTGAAATTTAGTACAATGTAAATAATTTCAGTAAAATGCTGAATTTTGGATGGCAACTCATTAATATTTGTTCATATGGCTTTAACTACAAAATGGCAATGAAAAAATGCTTCCAGTGAATAAATTATCCTAATGAATTAAAATGTGCAATTTTAGATGACAGCTCATTTATATTTGTTTTTGGATGTTTTGTTCTTGAATAAATCACATCCACTTTAAAAAAATGATAGTTGGATGTATGTACTTAACAGCACTATGCCAGCTGGCAGCTCGTAACTGAGTGAAGCAACATCCAAGTCACTCGGTTAATAAATATCCCCGTCAGTCTGTTATTTAACAGGCACTAAAGATGATGGCAGCAGCTGACACAACATTAAATAACTGCCTTAATATTTTTGTTTCTCTTCTTAGCGTTGGGAGTCACACCACAGTTCCGCACCGAGCGGCCCTGAGCCACGGTGCAGAATTATCCGTAACCCGAGGCCTCACGTGTTCAGCTTCAAAGAGAGCCGCCCACTGTTTGCTTTGGGAGTTGGGTCAGTTTACCGGCGACGGGGCGTCCTGTGACCTTTAACCCCTGAGGGAGAGCTGTCCACTCCATCTGCTGGTTGACTCTACGTTGAAGCGGGTCTTTTCTGAGAAAACCTGAATGTCGCTTGTTCCACTGAACTGGCCTGGAAATGAACTCCAAAGTCTGGACTGGATATTCAGTTTGTTTTTTTCATCTGTTGCTTTGCTGTGTATTGCATCAGATGGGCAGTAATTACAATGAGTCTAATGAGTGCTCACTCACCCACTCTCTCTTTCTCTGTCTCACTCACTCTTTCACTCTCTCTCTCTCTCTCTCTCTCTGTCTCGCTCACTTTCTCTTTTTTGCATTCTGTGACAGCCCATCTACACCTGCACATGAAACAATAGCTCACACTGTAAAATCTACAGTAGGCCTATCACACAACTCAAAGGGTGAAATATGGGTCCATGATGGACCAGATGTTGTTCGTATGAGTTGATTTATCTCTAAACATTGTAACTGAGCTTGAGTTTAGAGAGGATGGTAGAGATGGTTTTCTTCTTAAAATTCATTTTGATTTGTGCGCTAATGTGTCATGGTTTGTGAGGTGTGTGTGTTGTTTGGACCTTTCTTTGCGGCTCTCGTCCAGGGATGATATCGAATTCCTGGGTTCATCGAATTCTTTGCCCAGCTGGTTGATTGAGCTGTGGCGGCGCTTCCCTAGAATCTATATAAGCAGGATGTCCGGCACGCCTCCTTCGCCAGAGTGTCCATGTTTAGCTTCATACTATAGCTGAGGATATCTTTAGTCAAGTTTTGTATGACTTTCTATCTTCTTATTGTTGGAGTTTCTTCTCCCTTTTTCTATCTTGATTTGCTTCCGTGGTTCGGACTATTATGCGTCCTTTGGAAGCGCAATACTTGCGTTTGGTCTATATTATTCTCTGTGTTTGTACTGTGTTCATGCTACTCTCTTTCTCTCAGTCGTTGCGCTTGGCCTCCATGTACTACTGGCCTGTAGAGAATGTTTACCGGGTGCATACCGGGTGTGTAGGAAAGACTGAAAATACTGTTCACTGATGAGCTTGAGAAACCACAATTGAACACATCTGTCAGGATTGCGAGTGAAGTCCCTTTGCATCACAACATATTACATTTCCATCAGCGTGAATTCCCCGGCTGCAATTTTGAGATCTCAATTCTCAGTAGTGCCTGATGAAAAATGGGATTCCATACACCGTCAACCAAGCAACACAGATTAGCCACAGAGCGCACGCAGCCATAGCGTAGGATGTCGACAAATACGAGAACAGCTCTCCACGTCTGGTGCGCAGTAGTTTGTGTCTCTCTTCTGTGATCTGAACCAAGAGGTTTGTGTTCATTGTTTTTACTCAACAGATTTAAAATAAACCTTTTGTCTCTTTCCCCTCCGCTCTAGCAATAATCTGTAATACTCTTTAAATGTGATTTCTGCCAGACTCACCAATAAAACAAGTAAAAGTAGAATTTATTTTGTGCCCAGAACTAATCTTATAGGCGCGATGCTAAACCGTGGCATTTTCCGTGAAAGTGCTTTCTATTTTATGAATGACCACTGCACAAAGGATGGTCGAAGTGGGTACAAAATCTGATCTGAGCTTTGCAAGGTCTCCCTGATTGCAGTCACCACCACCCAGCCATAAAATCCCTTTGATTCGTGATTCCATCAAAACCCACTATTATTCTGGGGGATTACAGTTTTAGGTCACAGACTTATGACCCTCTGACCTTCCATATTCATTATGTTATACATCGTATTGTAATTTTTTTTTTGTTGTTGTTGCAAGCTCATGTGTTCATCAGAATGCATTTGGCAATATTAAGCTTCTTGAAAAAACCAAGGTGTCCAAGTTTTCAGCGGCCTGAAGGTTTTCCATTTTGGGCGCAACGCATAGTGCTCTGAAGTACCACAGGAAGATAACGCAGGAAAATAAACTACTGCTCCTTCAAGACGACTTCCTACTGTCCTGCCATCCAGTTAGAACAAATACGAAGCAATTAAAGGTTTTAATTAATTTATATTATCTTGGTAGCTGCATTTGATTACACCAGAAACTTCACGCACAACCTTGTGTTCATCACAGTTAAAGCCAAATTAGTCAACCTGAAGTGAAAGGTACAACAAAGTGCATTTGGCCTCATTTACCTATGAAGGTCCTCCAAGCATATATTCTTTTAATAGCAATAGCCCTGTTGCAAGATCCATGCAAGTGAGGTTGTTGATTTGGAGAATTCAGGCTGTTATGAAAAGGCATCAAAATATAGAGAAACACCATGATGTTTTGCATAAATGTTTATGACTGCGGTAGGTGCTCAGCTTTGCTTGAGCAGAAAAAGGAACTGCCTCAAGAGCATCCTGTCTCAGCATTATTGTTTAGGAGCGAGCGCAAATATACTGCATGAGCTCTGTAGTAAGTGCCACTCCTGAGACACTGATTTACAGCTGTATGCTTTGTATGCGGTGCAGAAAAGAGGAGCAGAGCTTGTATGCAGTGAAACAAAAATAACTTTAATTTATTCATTTTTCTTGCAGCAGAAGGTGTAAAAGAATAATTGTGGTGGCAGAACCCAGAATAAACAATGAGTTAAAAATAATAACTGAGGATGAGAGTGAAAACAAAGAGATTCCATTTAGCCCGGCAATGCTCACCGTTTTCGAACCAGAACAATAACAATAAAGATAGCCGTTTGTGATTACACCTCTCAGTTTGACCATAAGGTGCTTTACTGCAATAAAGACATACACTTAATAACATAAAAAAATTACACTATGGAAGATATATTTTTTAAAATTAAGAATTGAGAATAGACCTTTTTTCTTGTTGTGTTTTCATCTTGCTATAACAAGCTTTTGAGTGGCAGCTTATGTGGGTGTATGTTTATAGGTGCACGTATAGATTCTCATGTGTGTGTTAGTATGTATGTGTGTGAGCTTGTGTGTGTGTACGTCCCGCACACACAATAACACAGAATTGGTGCAGTGAATGACGAATTGACCAGAGCTTAGATGCAACGAAGGCTCAGCTGAGCCACATACATCACCCTGAATGTAATTGGTGTACAAAGAGGCTGACAAATTAATACACCACATTTGCACATTCAAATCAACAATGTGATTAAACCTGATGGTGCTACAGTGGCAGCAGATGTTCCTCTGCGATGAGCCAATGGATTATTAGAGGAGTAGCTCAGGTCAAAGGCCAGCCATTTACTAATGTGGAATAATCGTACACTGACAGCAGGAATGGTGCACAATTCAGAGAGAAAAACTGATAAGCTGCCGAGAGAGACATGTCCATTCATGATCGCTCAGTCCATTAACGGAACTGTTATTCACACAACCCTTAGCTCAAACCTCCCAACCTCTGTCTAGTGTTCACGCTTAGCAGTTCAGCATCATGCATTTGCTCAGCTGTGTTTACAATATTTTGTGTCCTCAGATCACATTAAAAAAAAAAACCCTCGATATAAGAGCAACATACACTGCAAAAAAAAAAAAAAGAAAAAACGTTGTAAAAACTGTTGAAAATACGTACTGCAGAATGTAACAGTGTGTTTCGTGATTTTTTACTTTAGGTGTTTTCTCAAGTGTTTTTTAGAGTATGTCTTTTTTTAAAGTATGTATTGTTTACAGTGGTTTTTTACAGTAGTAGTTTTTGACGTTTTTTAATAGTATGTTTTTTTTTTTGTTTCAAAGTAGAAAGTATGCGCTGTCTACATGTTTTCACAGTGTTTTGTACAGTGTATGCCCCTCATTGTCTGTCCAGACTTATTGGATGTGTCGTTGCCCCTGGATTCCACCGAACGCGTATTTGCAGCGCGACGTGAGTGACGCTATTTTGCTGTGTCTTGAAGGCGACTTCATGTTCCACTGAACGCGGAACGTCAGCGCAGCGTCCTGCCAGCTCATACAATCGACCTACTCAGATTTTACATATTTCGTAATTTTTACCGGCATAATTGTGCAATGACCTTAAATGCTTTTTGATTTTTTCTGCTATAATTGCATTTCATGTCATTTCCATCTTTGTTGTGCTGTAGAGCCTACAACAGTTCAACCGTGTACGCCATAGATTTAACAAAACTGCGCCCGTGTTTTAGTTTTATAACAAAATCACAACTTTGAAAAGTAAGTTATGAACGAGATTTATATGAAAGATTTGAGGCTGGTTTCTTTTAAAAGCGTATTCCCCTTGATAGTTACTTCCGGTCTGAAACGACCTGGTGTGCGTTTCCCTTAAGCACAAATACTAACGTAGTTGGATCCAACAAATGTATATAGTCAAACTATGGGAAACGCATCCCTGCTAGATCAGATCAGCGCGACTGCGGCTCGCAAGCGGCAGAAATAGACTTGTTGTGTATTTTCAGCTGAGCAACGCGGAGAGCCGCTTCTGGGACGCTGCGCGTAGTACGGCTGGAGGAATCACAACCATTGTCTAGAATAGTCGCGTATCGACTACGGTAGCCGCGTCGCGACAGTAACGCAGCCAAGATGCTACCAGTGGAATTAAGCCTTTAATCCCAATCAGGTTTTCCTGGTTAAATAAAGGTAAAAAAGAAATTAAACTGTGGATAATAAAGCAACGATATAAAATGTGCTTAAACTGTCACAAAATAAGGTCAGAATTATCAGGTTCCTAATTTACGACTTGATCATATAGTCTGAATGCAGAAATTAAAATTCTCTCAGTATATCCACACAGATAAGATTTGTAGTTAAAGGGGCTGTGTCACAGTTTCTGCGCACACTCACAACTTTGAACAAAGTAAATCCGTTGACTGCAATTAAAATTTATTTTTTTATTGAAAACCCCATGTCTGGGGACATTAAAAATGCACATTATGTTTCCATATCCACAAAATTTACAACAATGAAACAACAGCATTTAAAAGATCGTCAGATTGCACTTGGCGTCTATCATGGCACAGTAATCCACTCTTCATACACTGTAGAAAAAAAAAAGTTGTCTCAACTGAAAAAAGTTAGTGACCAGGCTGCCTTAAAATTTTAAGCTCATTGAACTTGAGATGACAAGTTGAGGTAATATTCAACTTATAATCTTAAATTCAGTTAACTTGAAATCTTAAGGCAGCCTGGACACTAACTTTTTTCAGTCGAGACAACTTTTTTTTTTTTACAGTGTACCGGAGGAGCTGAGTGAACATGTGATGGGAGAAGGATCCGCAGATGCCACAATCGTCCCGATGAAGAAAACCGCGGAGGGTATCCACTACACCATCCTCCCCCTCAGGACAACCAACAAATTTCATCTGCGGTGCCCGCCCCATCGCAAGACCAGAGGGCGAGCCCCCCCATGTACAGAACTCTATCAAGCAGTGTGCCCCTGATCCTCTTACCAGTGGCCGATATTTAGCCAGTACGGCAACATATAGTGTTTTACCTGGACCATTACTGTGGTTCAATGTCCTCCAATACAGGGAGAATATATTATGTATTCTCTAACTTTAGGAATGTTAAGTGACCTGAGAAGCTTTGAGTGATGTGAGCGCCTCCCTATTCCATTCACATCTTTGATAATTGTACCCTGTGCAGAATCCAGAATCTTAACTTGCAAATTCTCAATAAAGAGGGATTCTGCGCCAAACAATAGAGAAGGGACACCTATCGATTTCCATAAGAATGTTTTGGCTGCTGTTTTGAGTCGCATGCCCGCAGATGATAGACTGAACATTGCTCGTCTGCAGCTAGAAATTCTATTTTCAACATGCTTAGCACGAGATAAATCTTTGGAGAACGTACTTCCCAAAATTGCTAAGCTTTCGGTGTTTGTGATTGGCAAGTCCTCAAGGGCTCTTGTTTAAAAGCCAGTTTCCCAATCACTATGCACAGTTTCTTTTTTTATACCACATCTGATCCGCCAAAAGTGAGAATAACTGTCACAAATGTGAATTAGCTTTGGTAAACCGGGAACTGTGGCGCAGAATAAGGCAACATCATCAGCATAGGCTGCCGAATTATAGATCCCATCATTTATCTTCAGCCTGTCACCCGAGTCTGCAAGTGTGTCGAGAAGCTCATCCAAAAAGAGACTGATCTACATAGGTGACAGCACACTGCCTTGCCTTATACCTCTGCAAACTGCAAAAGATTTACTACAAGATTCCTGAAACCTTACAACTGCTTTCAGACTCTTATACCAGTTACACAAGAGTAGCCAATGGTCCAGTGGGATCCTGTCTCTTAATTTAAACAGGAGGCCATCATGCCATACTGAGTCGAAGCATTTTTCAACGTCCAGCGCACACATATATACAGGTGATCCAGATTCATTAAAGTAACAACATAAATCACGTATGTATGAGGTAGCCGCAGCAGTCCCTTGGCCTGCTTTAAACCCAAGCTGATTACTATGACTTGTATCCTCTTGCAAGAGTTAAGTTTCCAGCATCTTAGATAACACAGTACTCATTGTAACAGGCCTATAATTACTGCAGTTACGGCATTCGGATCTAGCGAGGACTTTAAGCACAAGAACTATTATACCAAAAAGAAATGAGTTGGGTAGTACATGCCAGTTAACAATAGTTGTAAAAAGGGAACCAGCACCAAGTTGCCATTCAGCAAAAGTTCAGCAGTAACGCTATCTATGCCAGGCGACGCATTACATTTCAAGCCTTTTAACACTCATGCAACCGGGTCTGGCCTAATACACGCATTGCCACAATGGTCTGCATGTTTTAGCCACAACGACTTGAAAACCTCAGAAATGTGTTTCTGTTCTGACATCATACTACCCTCATCATTCATAATGCCACTCAAATCGGTGGAAAAAAATCACACGCCGTCAAGCATGAATTAACCTTTCTTCGTCTTCTCTGCATATTCAAAGCATTCCAAAACACATTTGACCTTCCAGCACTAAACAGCTGATTGAGTTCATTGATTGGTTTAGAAAACACACTTTGAACACACTGCCTTGTCGTCCGGCGAAAAGATTTCTTAATAAATTTCAAACAATCAAAGACAGCCCCATCCTTGGGCTTACCATCTGCAACCCAGATTTTCCACCAGAATGGTTTTTTCCTCTGGAGCTCCGAGAGCTTCGGACACCAATAAGATTTCGGACTGGAGATTTACTGGGAGTGAGCGTACAACCAGACTCTACAGAGGCATCATGTATCGATTCTATAAGATAATCCGACATACCAGAGACCACAGCCTGAGCATCATGCCTGCTAGACGCAGTCTTTGACTTCCATACTTCGTACTTAGAATCTGACAGTACCTATCAACTCTCTCTCCTGATCGTACCACTTTTAAAGATGAAAACCAGGTCCGATTAATATTATTTGGCGCAGAATTGGTGCCATGATTGCTGACCTTGACCTCCCATTCTATCCTGACCGGAAGGTGGTCACTAACATTACCAGATTCATGCTGTATTATCCCACACTTTGAAATACTGTCATGAAACCTTCTTGGGCCTAAAATATGGTCAATCCAGGTTTTAACGCCTCTAGTTGCACAAAAGTATGTATAATTTGGCATTCGCTCATTCCCACACATATCAGCAACAATAAAATCATTAGCCTCTAAAAAGTAATAAAAAATATTAGAATGAACATTAAAACCACGTTTCTTATACCAGGAGCTCATTAGCTTTGCTGACATGGGCAACTGCACATTCATATCACCACTAAATATAATCGGAGCTTGCGCAATAAACTTATCAATACGGTCCTGAAGAACATCTAACGTTTCCATGTACAATGTGGTCTGATTCCTTGCACCATCATAGAAAGGCATATAGACAGAAACAACAACTTGAAGCAGACTACCAGATTTGTCCTTTACAGAAATTAGCACAACCCTGTCTGTGGGGCCTCAATTTCACAAAAAAATTAGTTATCTCCGAGTTTAAAACGAACTGATACTCCACCATAAGGTCCACCCTTGTGTTCACAGTCACTAAAATCCTCAGGCATACCAGACTTTGAAAAGCACAATATGTCCCGGTCAGTTTGTTTATCACCAGAGTTCAGAGTATCACTTATAAAATCTAGTTCAATCCTTGCAAATCTGTCATCGTTTTGCATTATATTTATATTTTTTTGTTACTCACACATTATGGTTTTTCTATTAAGGAGTTTTCTAAGAAAATGTGAAGATTCAAAGTGGTATTTTAGTGCTTTAGCTGAGGGATATTTTTCTTCTATGATTATTGAGAATGGCAAACCAGCTTACATTCTTAGTTGTACTGGCGGTTGATTGTTATGAAGCTGCAATTTCAGAAGGTGTGTTCTATCATGTTTTGAAACAATCTTCTTTGAAATGTGAACAGTCATGTTTAAATTCACAAAATGCAGTGATAGGTGAAGTGGATGAAAGGGGTGTTTTCTGCTTGTCTGCAGTGCTACACCGTAAACCAGCCATTATACTGTGCTGGCAAGCTGTCCACTTCACTTGTAAATGGGCCACATATGGCCCCCCGTTTGGGACTGGCAGTCCTTCAGTCTCACAGCACCTCCCACTCAATCAGAGGAGTAGCTGTCCCCTCCCCCCCCCCCCCCCCCCCCCCCCCAAGCTCTGTCCTGGCGTCTGAAGTGGGCATTTGCGTGCACGACAGACGGCGGGGGTAATTTAATTGCATGCGAGCCCAGGCGCAAGCTCGGATTAACCCTTTATAAGGTGTGAGATTGCGAGTATGCGATTAGAGTGTTCTTAAACTGAGCATTCTAATGCTGACGTGATGTCACAATTGCTGCCAGTGACTGAAAGCCGTCAAGTTCTAGAACACTGACTTAAAATTTTGCATACAAGATCAAATGAAGAGTTTGGTTCCAAAACGCAATAAGTGCCAAAATGACAAAAATTGAGATAATACCATTGAGCGATAGTCCTGCGCTTCTTACACATGATGCAAAAACCCATCATTAGAAATGCATACTATATGGTGTTTTTTTTCATGGTCAAAGTTTGTGTTTTTCTATAAAATGCAATAGGCACCAACATAGAAAAGGCTGATTTACTCAAAATGACTAAAATGGATTTATTGCATTTTGGAACCAAACTCTTCAAATACTCTGCCAGCATTCCAAAGGGGGTTAAAATACACTCCAGCGATTATAAGGCACGCAGTCAGAGCCTCCATGTGGTGATTGTCCCCAAAATCCCGGCCCTTTCACACAGTCACATTCACGCATGCTCAAACTCCCGCTGTGAGAGGCATGGCAGACCAAAGCCGTTCAGGCTGGATGATGTCATTGGTCGCCCCTGGGTAATCTCCTTAAATGCTGTCAGCTGATTTCTGTGCAAGGTAATCCAATGGGGAGGGGATGGTTCGGAGGGTGTGTGCAACAAGGAGGTGGGTTTGTGGGGCAGGAACTTACAACAAGGCAAATAAACCAGGTTAAAGGCTGGATAAATACTAATTTTTTATGCATTTTTAATGGTTTTTGGATATTCAGGTACAGATCATTTTGAGTGCTTGAGCATGAGTTTGTGTGTGTTTTGTTTGTTTGTGGGGTAGAGGGAGTTGGGTGGGGTGGGGGGTTGTAAGAGTCATTTTCTGGAAGCATTGGCCATATCCGCACTCGGGGTTAAATGAACTCCCTACAGAGTTCATAATTGGTCTCAAATGGAGTCATGTTTATTTTGTTAGAGCTGAGTTGACACTGGCCATTTTACCTTGGCCTTGAATAAAAGTGACCCCACTGCGAGATACATCAGGCAAACAGAGATGTCAGCCTCGGTAATGCAAATAAGTAGAAACCTGGCATCAATATTCTTTTCCAATATGTGTTTCAGATCCATGTAATGGAGCCATTTTGCATTATGGAGTGCTTGGGGAGCCGCCAAAGAGGTGACAAGGACGGTCATCTTTTATCATTATTTACAAAATATAACAGACTTTCATGAAGGGGTCCTAACTTGGCTCACCGTTCACCTACCAGTAAAGTGCACTTAACAATAAGGACACTTGAGAAACAGATGGCATATAGTGTGGCAGTTGAAATACCCCAAGTCTTGAAAAGTCCCTCTGCTTCAGCCTCTATGTCATGACCTGGTCAGCTATTCCACATTGTGACCACTGTGTATGAAACAAAAATACCTCCTATTATCTGTGCTAAATTCTCCTGTTGCTAACCTCTACAGGTGACCCCTAGATCTGCAATCAGGACCGTAACTTAACCTAAATGTTCTAGCATAGATAACTTTGTTAATCTCTTTAGCATATCTACAACCCTCAATCAAATCTCCCCCACGTTTCATTTTACTGAGTTTCTTAAGTGTTTCCTCATAATAAATTTTATCTTTTATACCAGGAATTAGATTGTGGCTCCTCTATCAAACTTTATGTAAAACCATTGTTTATTTATTTATTCATTCTAAAACACCCCAATCATCCTTCTCATTGTCCTTTAACAGATCAGTAACATTCAGTTATGGTCTCACAAATGTTCATGACTTTTCCAAAATGTTTTGTCCAAGCCATAACGATCTTGTCGGCTGGATTGTAGTTTGCACGCCATATATGTTTAAATATGGATTTCCATTTTATCTTTTGCATTCAATGGACATTAGAGTTTTCCTGATGGGGCTTTGCCTGTGGACGTATCGTCCGGAGGCAAAGTCCAGTCCAGACAAACACATGGGATGGGCAGACTTCCTACAGCTGCGCAGCATCCGTCCCAGAAAGAAGTAACAGCTGTGAGGCCTGTGATAAAACAGAAAGTTCATTGGGTCGACGCTTCCAAGAACCGTCACTTTGAAAACTCTGCCTGAAGTCGAAAGGCATGTTTCATGGAAATCAGATCACAAATAAATGTCAAAAGGCCTTTCGCACATGAACACAGAGTAAATCTGCTAGCAGGTCAGAACTGCCACGAGACCTCCTCTATAACAGCTTGAGGGCATCAAGGAGTGTGTCAATCATCTGTGCCAGCAATCATCTATGGTGTGCACATGCAGGCACGTCTTATTTTTCAAGCCATTTAAGGCACAGTTTTTTCAAGCAGTAAGTCTGTCCATAAACTTTACTTTAGTGATCGATATTTAGGTGGCGACGATTCATTGCACACATTCAAAGCCAAAACATTTTCTCTATTTATAGCATAATGAACAATAATGTTCACTGTTGTCTAGAACCTATTCTGAGAAAGGTTAATTTACAGACCATTCGTGGGCTTATAGCCAAGGCCACTTGTAGACATCGAACAAACGAGGCTGAGAAATTACAGCTTATTTTCATGCAACAAATTTCTCTCACGAGCACCGTTCACACCCTCTTCAAAATAAACATCTCTCTAAACCCCATCCAGCGCGGCATAAGCAGTTTCGCTAATGGATAGTTATGGATATGAATGGATATTTATATTCATTTTCTGGTTCAGTGACTCCTTAGACCAGAGGCTAAATGCCATCATAGTTTTATACAAAAGATATACTTAAAATCTTCCCTTATGGAGGTTCAAAGTCTAGAAAAGCATTTGAAGACCACAAAGAAAAAAACCGAACAGTGTCCAATTTTTGCATTTTTGTATATTTTATATATTATTATAATGTTAATAATATTATATATTATTATAATATGTTATGTATTTCATATATTTTGCATATTTTCTCAATGCTTTGTTTCTAAGATCGTTTAGAATTTTTTATTCATCATTTCTCCGCAATGTGAAAATGTGACTAATCATTTTATCCATTGCGTTCTTCATTTTTTTCCCATGTTGTGGGTGCAGGACAATGTCTCTTACATATTATACTCTGTATCTGCTGATTGCAGTGCTTCACTGAAGCAGCATTACGCTGAAATCGAGGGAAATATTCAAACTCAGTACATCATGTGTTTATGGCCTTCAGATTACATCAAATTGAAAATACTCAGATCATTTCCCTGTCATTCAGAAGGACATATTAGGGATTGTTGGAAACCTTGGGATCTCCACTAGAATTTAAAATAGGCCTGAAGGTCTGCAGGTTTGAATGCAGCAGCTGCATTTTACAAACCCATATATGGGTCCGTGGGTTTTATGAGGATGAAACCGCCTTTCTCATTTCGAAAAACAGGTGAGCCTATAGGCACGTAAAACCGCAATTACCCAATTTACCATACCGTGACACAAAATGCAGAATTATGAATGAAATGAATCATAAGCTTCGCAACACACTTTGATGGAGGCACAACACAAGGGGAACTGATTCCTGCTGTGGGGAAATTATAGGATGTGTGGCGAGACTGAAAAATGACTTGTTGTAAAAGAAGAAATTGGCTGTAACTGCAAGAAATGGGGTACGAGCAGGAAAAATCTTAGTTATAATAAAGCAGGAGTGATGGGTTATATTAAAGAAATAAATCAGGGTATTTTATAGGTGTTGTGTGCATGCATGTGTGTGTGTGTGTGTGAGTGTGTGTGTGTGTGTGAGTGCATATATTTGGGAGGTGGTGAGTATGACAGAGAGGAGGGCGTATCAATATATGGTAATTTAGAGGCACACTGTAACAGGCCAAAATCCCATTTTTTTTAACCAGGCGTGGAGGAGAACACGAGATACTTTAATGAAGATGATGAAGATGATAGAATTCCACCCAGCCCATTTCGGCCCTGTAACACTGCCCTGCGTCTGTAGAATGTTCCCGCATAAAATGTGTCAAAGCGAGGCAGGCTTTGAACTCCCCCGTAGGCCTGCTGCACTGCATGTTTTCACTTTACCGCCTTTACACGCCTTCGGTATGAAGATACATTTCTCAAAAGGCTGATATTTTTTATTAGAAATTATGTTTCGGTTTTCTTTCTTTTTTGTCCCTGAGACAGCTCGGTGACATAACCCTGAGACATCACATGCTCTTATGTGTGAGGAAGATGTTCTCCTGCAGTGCGTAAAGGTGTCAGGTTTCTCAGCGGTTTACAAACTGCCATTTTGCATTATACAGAAACTGCAAGGTGTCAGTGCAAAGTTAAACCTTCTGTCTTAATCTGGGAAACCCTCCCATCCTCTCCAGCTGAAAATGCCTGTTTGGTTTCAATTTTGCTGCTACAAAACCACGCAAAAAGGCCATTCAAAATTTGCTCTCAGGTCAGGAAATGGATGAAAAAGCTGGGATTCGTGGAAAGGATTTGTGGTCTCATGCAGGACACGTGACTGCAGAATTCTTTTGTTGAGTGGCCAGAACAGAAAGTCATTTATAAAAATTCCTCCTTTTCATTTCTTCAAAGCCGTACGCAATAGTCTGCTTTGTAAATTCATAAGTGGCTCGCCACCTGACATTTGCCTGGCAGCTTAGAAGACGTTTGAATTCCAATTATTTACGCAGAAGAATTATTGATTTGTCTTATCTGTGTGAAATTCAAACGATCATTCTGACAATGGAAATTCATAGTAACCTTTCACATGATTTTAACTAACTTATAATTTAAGTTAAAGTTTATGATGCCTTTATTATGGCTTGCGTTACATAATGATATTTGCCTATGTGTCTGTGTTGATCCTTAGGTATTTGCAATTATGCACATTTATCTATTTATTTATCTGTCTATCTATAATATCTATCTATCTATCTGCATTATTTTGAAAGAATCTGTCCAAGTGTTTGTTTGCATGTATGTGTGAATTTGACCCTTAATTAACACGTCTGTCTGTGTTCTAAGGGACTGTTTCCGTACATTTTCTTGCATGTGTCGGTCCATCTGTGTGAGGCCATTGTAATGTGGCAGTGTTCCCCCCCCAATCCTTACTCAGGTGAGCTTTGCCGACCGTTTAATTCTCTGCGTATCTTATCGCTGATCAGCAAATATTTGACCTCACCGCATGGGAGAGAGATGACCATTTCCAGAAAGTATCAAAGGGTACAAAAAAAACTGGTAAACCATTGCCCACTTCATAAAGAGGAAAAAAAAAAACAGAAAACTATAGCCTGTTTTGTGGCATTTACTGTGAGCACAATAATTCACTCAACAGTGACAATGTCCACGTTGTTTTGGCTGCGTGCTCTGGCACTTTGTGTTTGAAAGGAAACAATGACAATGAGATAGAAGTGCAGAACAGCTGCTTTAATTTGAGGGAATTTTCATACATAGTGGATAAACAAATGATAGCGCCTTTTGCTCATAGCCTCCAATTTATACGTGCATAAAACATTTTGCACTGATTACATAATGTGGAATGAAGTAATCGGTTTCTTACATTTGGGCGCATATCCTCTGGATGCAATGACTTCTTTAAGTCTGTGATGAATAGACATCACCGTACTTCGGGCATCTTCCTGGTTCATGCTCTGCCAGGCCTGTGCTGAGGCTGTCTTCACTTCCTGCTTGTTTCGGGGACTTTTGGCCTGCAGTCTTCAGCATGTAAAATGCATGTTCAGCTGGATTCTGATCCAGCTGTTGATTCAGCCAGCAGAACCAAAACAGCAAATCAAAGTGACACTATCATTAACTCCTGGATAAGCTGTTTATGAATCTTACTGCCCGTGGTCACTAAAGGCAAATAGACTGATTGATTGATTGATTGATTGATTGATTGATAGATTAGTGAGTGATGCTCGAGACTCATCACAACACTCCTTCTTAAGCTTTGCTTACCCAGGAGAAAACTTGTTTTGCTGTCCAAGACAAAAATAATAGCTTAGATGATGAATTGTGTTTGCCATTGGGGAAGAGCGTCTGTACAAGATAATATTTCTTAAAAGAGAACAAAGTTTGTTCTCTGAGCAGATCTTCCCCAAGGTCTTTAGGACATTTTGCTGACCTCTGTCAGTTTAATCATTGTGTTTCCTCACGGTCATGTGACAGCATGGTACAAGCGGGAGTCTATTCATGCCTGTTTATGAACCGTGACGTTGTGCGCATATACTGCTCGAGTCAAAATTGATGATAGTCAGATAAAGAGTAGGAACGGAATCTGCCTGTGGGTAATCAAACAATACAACAGGCTCTTAGTCAGACAGCTATAATTAGGCCCCCGCATCTCCTCTTTTTTGGAAATTTGCAGATTTCACGCTTCCATGTGCTCGGCCCATGACAGGCATCTATTGATATCGCACAATGACCATGCACATGATTATTTCATTAATACATTTTCAGGACATTTCTGAAACGTCTGCGCAAGAATGTGAATAGATGAGTTGGGAATTTTGTCATCTTTTGGCCCCCCGTCATGATATGTCCCGCCATCATCTCAAAGATGTGACTTCCACGCAAAAATACAAGTATATCTCCGGGGATTAAAAAAAGGCGAGGAGCGCCTGATCTTGAGTATCAATTTTTGTAAGATTTACAGCAAAATGGGAGCGGCCGAGAATTTGAAACGCCTTGATTACGTCACCTCACAAGAGTGAGGTTGGAATGTTCTAGAACTGGACAGTGAAATGCCAATGTAATGATTGCATAAGGTTACTGAAAGCACTTGGCGACCCCACTTGAGTCACTTAAAGCAATTCTTACCTTTTCTGGCATGTCACACAGCACTTAGTAAAAATTTGAACATGAACAACTCCGCCTCCCTCCAATGTCCCACCCTCTTCCCCCTGCCTGACCTCTGATGCGCTTTTCACCAACAGTAATTACATAATATTAAATTCTATATGTGGCATAAAATAAAATGCCCTCGTAACATTTAGTAACCTTTGTAGTCTGACGAAATACCGTTAACGTTATTACCGTAATTACAGCATTTCAGCACCTGTTTGTTTACAGTCAAATGCGTTGTTTTTTGGCAGAATTCATACATATTTTCTCGCAAAACTGCTGTCATAACTTCTGTCTGCCAGAGAGGTGCTTGACTCGCAAGTGTTGACAGCTTTAGGCAACTGGAAGGGGCGCTGCGACGGATGACAGATAGGAAGCTCGGCAAATTATTTTATTTGGACCAAATAAAAATATTGGTCAGACTTTTATGAGAAATATATGACAATTGAATATTGAAGAGTTTCAACACCTGGTGGATTTCTTTTACATTTTATTGTGCCATACGCGTATTAGGAGCATTTTAAGATTACAAAAGAAAAATGTAAAACTGCCAGAAAGGAAAGAATTGCTTTAAGTAACAAAATGTCCATTTTGAGAAAATCAAGGCAGTGCACTTGACTATAAAAGGTGTTCCCCATTCATACCTCACGATATGTCAAAAGAGGCTAAAGTACTTTTAGCACAAATACTTCGACGAAGTTCTATAACACTGACTAAGAGTGCAGAAAACACCATTCGTGAAAACCTACTCGTCCTCGAAAAGATCATATTTGTGGCGACCTAAATGTTTGGAACCTAGAAACAAGACGGCGAGCCCCAAAAATCTTCTTTTTAAACAATGGATCACCATGCACTGCTTTTCACAGCAGTGATCTAAACAAAAAAACTAAATGAAAATGCTGAATACATTTATATAAAAATTTTTTAATAGTGGCATTTTTGTTTCATTTTTCCATTTCGTCTTTTGTGCGAAAAGGCCTGTATTCATCTCAGGGCAAAGCAACTGCCACCATCTTTCACCTGATAATATGTTGCTATTTTAGGTCTCGTTTGTTGACACAAAGCTCTTAAAAGTGCATGGCAAGTTTCCAAGGGAGAAGTAGGGTACATAAAGAGAATGGTTTATGCGTGAAAACAAAGGAGTGAGAGAGGGTGAGAGTGCGAGGGAGAGACAGAGTGAAGAGAAGAGAAGAGAGTGTATCATATATCTTCTACATGAGAACATCTATATGTTGTGGATTACTTCGCTAGATAACTTTGAGTGGCTGTCTGAAGGTTCAATTACATCACAGGTCATAGAGTTCATCTGTTCTGTCGGTATTATTGTCGTTCCACATAAAATTTGCTTTTACAAAAATGCGATGTAGTATTTAGTAGAATTTTCAGTCCTCTGCTGATGCAATGAAAAATAGAAAAATGAAAGAAAAAAACAAAAGGGCTGAATACGAGGTGAAATGTAAGAGGGAGATTAGAGGAGTCCTTCACTCTGTGCCGGGGCGAGAGCTCCAGGACTTGGGTCCTGTCCAGGGCAGCTTGATCCCAGATTGCATGACATTGCATCACTCTCCGGCTATGCTGCGTAAGAGAGGGCTGGAAACCCCCGTACTGAGTTGGGGAGGGAGCTTTCAGCTGTTCATGACTCACTGCCCGAGATACTGTCTCAATGCTACCCCCTACAGTGATCCCTACTGACGCCCCGCTACTGGGCCTGTGATGCAGTTCTTGTGATCCCAATGCTCCAAGCCCTCAGATACAATTCTGCTGCCCATCTGCTACTGTCCTTCTGTTACAGTTCTGCTGCCCCTCAGCATCTGTCCCTCTGTTACAGTTCTGCTGCCCCTCTGTATCTGTCCCTCTGTTACAGTTCTGCTGCCCCTCTGATACAGTTCATCCGCCCCTCTGCATCTGTCCTTCTGTTACAGTTCTGCTGCCCCTCTGCTACTGTCCTTCTGTTACAGTTCTGCTGCCCCTCTGCATCTGTCCCTCTGTTACAGTTCTGCTGCCCCTCTGCATCTGTCCCTCTGTTACAGTTCTGCTGCCCCTCTGCATCTGTCCTTCTGTTACAGTTCTGCTGCCCCTCTGTATCTGTCCCTCTGTTACAGTTCTGCTGCCCCTCTGCATCTGTCCCTCTGTTACAGTTCTGCTGCCCCTCTGTATCTGTCCCTCTGTTACAGTTCTGCTGCCCCTCTGCATCTGTCCCTCTGTTACAGTTCTGCTGCCTCTCTGCATCTGTCCCTCTGTTACAGTTCTGCTGCCCCTCTGCATCTGTCCCTCTGTTACAGTTCTGCTGCCCCTCTGTATCTGTCCCTCTGTTACAGTTCTGCTGCCCCTCTGCATCTGTCCTTCTGTTACAGTTCTGCTGCCCCTCAGCATCTGTCCCTCTGTTACAGTTCTGCTGCCCCTCTGTATCTGTCCCTCTGTTACAGTTCTGCTGCCCCTCTGTATCTGTCCCTCTCTTACAGTTCTGCTGCCCCTCTGCATCTGTCCCTCTGTTACAGTTCTGCTGCCCCTCTGCATCTGTCCTTCTGTTACAGTTCTGCTGCCCCTCTGCATCTGTCCCTCTGTTACAGTTCTGCTGCCCCTCTGATACAGTTCATCCGCCCCTCTGCATCTGTCCCTCTGTTACAGTTCTGCTGCCCCTCTGATACAGTTCATCCGCCCCTCTGCATCTGTCCCTCTGTTACAGTTCTGCTGCCCCTCTGCATCTGTCCTTCTGTTACAGTTCTGCTGCCCCTCTGCATCTGTCCTTCTGTTACAGTTCTGCTGCCCCTCTGCATCTGTCCTTCTGTTACAGTTCTGCTGCCCCTCTGTATCTGTCCCTCTGTTACAGTTCTGCTGCCCCTCTGTATCTGTCCCTCTGTTACAGTTCTGCTGCCCCTCTGCATCTGTCCTTCTGTTACAGTTCTGCTGCCCCTCTGTATCTGTCCCTCTGTTACAGTTCTGCTGCCCCTCTGCATCTGTCCTTCTGTTACAGTTCTGCTGCCCCTCTGCATCTGTCCCTCTGTTACAGTTCTGCTGCCCCTCTGCATCTGTCCCTCTGTTACAGTTCTGCTGCCCCTCTGCATCTGTCCTTCTGTTACAGTTCTGCTGCCCCTCTGTATCTGTCCTTCTGTTACAGTTCTGCTGCCCCTCTGCATCTGTCCCTCTGTTACAGTTCTGCTGCCCCTCTGATACAGTTCATCCGCCCCTCTGCATCTGTCCCTCTGTTACAGTTCTGCTGCCCCTCTGATACAGTTCATCCGCCCCTCTGCATCTGTCCCTCTGTTACAGTTCTGCTGCCCCTCTGCATCTGTCCTTCTGTTACAGTTCTGCTGCCCCTCTGCATCTGTCCTTCTGTTACAGTTCTGCTGCCCCTCTGCATCTGTCCCTCTGTTACAGTTCTGCTGCCCCTCTGATACAGTTCATCCGCCCCTCTGCATCTGTCCCTCTGTTACAGTTCTGCTGCCCCTCTGCATCTGTCCTTCTGTTACAGTTCTGCTGCCCCTCTGTATCTGTCCCTCTGTTACAGTTCTGCTGCCCCTCTGCATCTGTCCCTCTGTTACAGTTCTGCTGCCCCTCTGATACAGTTCATCCGCCCCTCTGCATCTGTCCCTCTGTTACAGTTCTGCTGCCCCTCTGTATCTGTCCCTCTGTTACAGTTCTGCTGCCCCTCTGTATCTGTCCCTCTGTTACAGTTCTGCTGCCCTTCTGCATCTGTCCCTCTGTTACAGTTCTGCTACCCCTCAGCATCTGTCCCTCTGTTACAGTTCTGCTGCCCCTCTGCATCTGTCCCTCTGTTACAGTTCTGCTGCCCCTCTGCATCTGTCCCTCTGTTACAGTTCTGCTGCCCCTCTGCATCTGTCCCTCTGTTACAGTTCTGCTGCCCCTCTGATACAGTTCATCCGCCCCTCTGCATCTGTCCCTCTGTTACAGTTCTGCTGCCCCTCTGCATCTGTCCTTCTGATACAGTTCTGCTGCCCCTCTGTATCTGTCCTTCTGTTACAGTTCTGCTGCCCCTCTGTATCTGTCCCTCTGTTACAGTTCTGCTACCCCTCTGTATCTGTCCCTCTGTTACAGTTCTGCTGCCCCTCTGCATCTGTCCCTCTGTTACAGTTCTGCTGCCCCTCTGATACAGTTCATCCGCCCCTCTGCATCTGTCCTTCTGTTACAGTTCTGCTGCCCCTCTGCTACTGTCCTTTTGTTACAGTTCTGCTGCCCCTCTGCATCTGTCCCTCTGTTTCAGTTCTGCTGCCCCTCTGCATCTGTCCCTCTGTTACAGTTCTGCTGCCCCTCTGATACAGTTCATCCGCCCCTCTGCATCTGTCCCTCTGTTACAGTTATGCTGCCCCTCTGCATCTGTCCCTCTGTTACAGTTCTGCTGCCCCTCTGCATCTGTCCCTCTGTTACAGTTCTGCTGCCCCTCTGCATCAGTCCTTCTTTCACAGTTCTGCTGCCCCTCTGTATCTGTCCCTCTGTTACAGTTCTGCTGCCCCTCTGCATCTGTCCTTCTGTTACAGTTCTGCTGCCCCTCTGCATCTGTTTCTCTGTTTCAGTTCTGCTGCCCCTCTGCATCTGTCCCTCTGTTACATTTCTGCTGCCCCTCTGATACAGTTCATCCGCCCCTCTGCATCTGTCCCTCTGTTACAGTTCTGCTGCCCCTCTGCATCTGTCCTTCTGTTACAGTTCTGCTGCCCCTCTGCATCTGTCCCTCTGTTACAGTTCTGCTGCCCCTCTGTATCTGTCCCTCTGTTACAGTTCTGCTGCCCCTCTGTATCTGTCCCTCTGTTACAGTTCTGCTGCCCCTCTGCATCTGTCCCTCTGTTACAGTTCTGCTGCCCCTCTGTATCTGTCCCTCTGTTACAGTTCTGCTGCCCCTCTGATACAGTTCATCCGCCCCTCTGCATCTGTCCCTCTGTTACAGTTCTGCTGCCCCTCTGCATCTGTCCTTCTGTTACAGTTCTGCTGCCCCTCAGCATCTGTCCCTCTGTTACAGTTCTGCTGCCCCTCTGTATCTGTCCCTCTGTTTCAGTTCTGCTGCCCCTCTGTATCTGTCCCTCTGTTACAGTTCTGCTGCCCCTCTGCATCTGTCCCTCTGTTACAGTTCTGCTGCCCCTCAGCATCTGTCCTTTGTTACAGTTCTGCTGCCCCTCTGCATCTGTCCCTCTGTTACAGTTCTGCTGCCCCTCTGCATCTGTCCCTCTGTTACAGTTCTGCTGCCCCTCTGCATCTGTCCTTCTGTTACAGTTCTGCTGCCCCTCTGCAACTGTCCCTCTGTTACAGGTCTGCTGCCCCTCTGTATCTGTCCGTCTGTTACAGTTCTGCTGCCCCTCTGCATCTGTCCTTCTGTTGCAGTTCTGCTGCCCCTCTGTATCTGTCCCTCTGTTACAGTTCTGCTGCCTCTCTGCATCTGTCCCTCTGTTACAGTTCTGCTGCCCCTCTGTATCTGTCCCTCTGTTACAGTTCTGCTGCCCCTCTGCATCTGTCCCTCTGTTACAGTTCTGCTGCCCCTCTGCATCTGTCCTTCTGTTACAGTTCTGCTGCCCCTCTGTATCTGTCCCTCTGTTACAGTTCTGCTGCCCCTCTGCATCTGTCCTTCTGTTACAGTTCTGCTGCCCCTCTGCATCTGTCCCTCTGTTACAGTTCTGCTGCCCCTCTGCATCTGTCCCTCTGTTACAGTTCTGCTGCCCCTCTGTATCTGTCCCTCTGTTACACTTCTGCTGCCCCTCTGCATCTGTCCTTCTGTTACAGTTCTGCTGCCCCTCTGTATCTGTCCCTCTGTTACAGTTCTGCTGCCCCTCTGTATCTGTCCCTCTGTTACAGTTCTGCTGCCCCTCTGCATCTGTCCTTCTGTTACAGTTCTGCTGCCCCTCTGTATCTGTCCCTCTGTTACAGTTCTGCTGCCCCTCTGCATTTGTCCTTCTGTTACAGTTCTGCTGCCCCTCTGTATCTGTCCCTCTGTTACAGTTCTGCTGCCCCTCTGCATCTGTCCCTCTGTTACAGTTCTGCTGCCCCTCTGCATCTGTCCTTCTGTTACAGTTCTGCCGCCCCTCTGTATCTGTCCTTCTGTTACAGTTCTGCTGCCCCTCTGCATCTGTCCCTCTGTTACAGTTCTGCTGCCCCTCTGATACAGTTCATCCGCCCCTCTGCATCTGTCCCTCTGTTACAGTTCTGCTGCCCCTCTGATACAGTTCATCCGCCCCTCTGCATCTGTCCCTCTGTTACAGTTCTGCTGCCCCTCTGCATCTGTCCTTCTGTTACAGTTCTGCTGCCCCTCTGCATCTGTCCTTCTGTTACAGTTCTGCTGCCCCTCTGTATCTGTCCCTCTGTTACAGTTCTGCTGCCCCTCTGTATCTGTCCCTCTGTTACAGTTCTGCTGCCCCTCTGCATCTGTCCTTCTGTTGCAGTTCTGCTGCCCCTCTGTATCTGTCCCTCTGTTACAGTTCTGCTGCCCCTCTGCATCTGTCCTTCTGTTACAGTTCTGCTGCCCCTCTGTATCTGTCCCTCTGTTACAGTTCTGCTGCCCCTCTGCATCTGTCCCTCTGTTACAGTTCTGCTGCCCCTCTGCATCTGTCCTTCTGTTCCAGTTCTGCTGCCCCTCTGTATCTGTCCTTCTGTTACAGTTCTGCTGCCCCTCTGCATCTGTCCCTCTGTTACAGTTCTGCTGCCCCTCTGATACAGTTCATCCGCCCCTCTGCATCTGTCCCTCTGTTACAGTTCTGCTGCCCCTCTGATACAGTTCATCCGCCCCTCTGCATCTGTCCCTCTGTTACAGTTCTGCTGCCCCTCTGCATCTGTCCTTCTGTTACAGTTCTGCTGCCCCTCTGCATCTGTCCTTCTGTTACAGTTCTGCTGCCCCTCTGCATCTGTCCCTCTGTTACAGTTCTGCTGCCCCTCTGATACAGTTCATCCGCCCCTCTGCATCTGTCCCTCTGTTACAGTTCTGCTGCCCCTCTGTATCTGTCCCTCTGTTACAGTTCTGCTGCCCCTCTGCATCTGTCCCTCTGTTACAGTTCTGCTGCCCCTCTGATACAGTTCATCCGCCCCTCTGCATCTGTCCCTCTGTTACAGTTCTGCTGCCCCTCTGTATCTGTCCCTCTGTTACAGTTCTGCTGCCCCTCTGTATCTGTCCCTCTGTTACAGTTCTGCTGCCCCTCTGCATCTGTCCCTCTGTTACAGTTCTGCTGCCCCTCTGATACAGTTCATCCGCCCCTCTGCATCTGTCCCTCTGTTACAGTTCTGCTGCCCCTCTGTATCTGTCCCTCTGTTACAGTTCTGCTGCCCCTCTGTATCTGTCCCTCTGTTACAGTTCTGCTGCCCTTCTGCATCTGTCCCTCTGTTACAGTTCTGCTACCCCTCAGCATCTGTCCCTCTGTTACAGTTCTGCTGCCCCTCTGCATCTGTCCCTCTGTTACAGTTCTGCTGCCCCTCTGCATCTGTCCCTCTGTTACAGTTCTGCTGCCCCTCTGCATCTGTCCCTCTGTTACAGTTCTGCTGCCCCTCTGATACAGTTCATCCGCCCCTCTGCATCTGTCCCTCTGTTACAGTTCTGCTGCCCCTCTGCATCTGTCCTTCTGATACAGTTCTGCTGCCCCTCTGTATCTGTCCTTCTGTTACAGTTCTGCTGCCCCTCTGTATCTGTCCCTCTGTTACAGTTCTGCTGCCCCTCTGTATCTGTCCCTCTGTTTCAGTTCTGCTGCCCCTCTGCATCTGTCCCTCTGTTACAGTTCTGCTGCCCCTCTGATACAGTTCATCCGCCCCTCTGCATCTGTCCTTCTGTTACAGTTCTGCTGCCCCTCTGCTACTGTCCTTTTGTTACAGTTCTGCTGCCCCTCTGCATCTGTCCCTCTGTTTCAGTTCTGCTGCCCCTCTGCATCTGTCCCTCTGTTACAGTTCTGCTGCCCCTCTGATACAGTTCATCCGCCCCTCTGCATCTGTCCCTCTGTTACAGTTCTGCTGCCCCTCTGCATCTGTCCCTCTGTTACAGTTCTGCTGCCCCTCTGCATCTGTCCCTCTGTTACAGTTCTGCTGCCCCTCTGCATCAGTCCTTCTTTCACAGTTCTGCTGCCCCTCTGTATCTGTCCCTCTGTTACAGTTCTGCTGCCCCTCTGCATCTGTCCTTCTGTTACAGTTCTGCTGCCCCTCTGCATCTGTCCCTCTGTTTCAGTTCTGCTGCCCCTCTGCATCTGTCCCTCTGTTACATTTCTGCTGCCCCTCTGATACAGTTCATCCGCCCCTCTGCATCTGTCCCTCTGTTACAGTTCTGCTGCCCCTCTGCATCTGTCCCTCTGTTACAGTTCTGCTGCCCCTCTGCATCTGTCCTTCTGTTACAGTTCTGCTGCCCCTCTGCATCTGTCCCTCTGTTACAGTTCTGCTGCCCCTCTGTATCTGTCCCTCTGTTACAGTTCTGCTGCCCCTCTGTATCTGTCCCTCTGTTACAGTTCTGCTGCCCCTCTGCATCTGTCCCTCTGTTACAGTTCTGCTGCCCCTCTGTATCTGTCCCTCTGTTACAGTTCTGCTGCCCCTCTGATACAGTTCATCCGCCCCTCTGCATCTGTCCCTCTGTTACAGTTCTGCTGCCCCTCTGTATCTGTCCCTCTGTTACAGTTCTGCTGCCCCTCTGTATCTGTCCCTCTGTTACAGTTCTGCTGCCCCTCTGCATCTGTCCCTCTGTTACAGTTCTGCTGCCCCTCTGTATCTGTCCCTCTGTTACAGTTCTGCTGCCCCTCTGATACAGTTCATCCGCCCCTCTGCATCTGTCCCTCTGTTACAGTTCTGCTGCCCCTCTGCATCTGTCCCTCTGTTACAGTTCTGCTGCCCCTCTGATACAGTTCATCCGCCCCTCTGCATCTGTCCCTCTGTTACAGTTCTGCTGCCCCTCTGCATCTGTCCCTCTGTTACAGTTCTGCTGCCCCTCTGCATCTGTCCCTCTGTTACAGTTCTGCTGCCCCTCTGCATCTGTCCCTCTGTTACAGTTCTGCTGCCCCTCTGCATCTGTCCTTCTGTTACAGTTCTGCTGCCCCTCTGCATCTGTCCCTCTGTTACAGTTCTGCTGCCCCTCTGTATCTGTCCCTCTGTTACAGTTCTGCTGCCCCTCTGTATCTGTCCCTCTGTTACAGTTCTGCTGCCCCTCTGTATCTGTCCCTCTGTTACAGTTCTGCTGCCCCTCTGTATCTGTCCCTCTGTTACAGTTCTGCTGCCCCTCTGCATCTGTCCCTCTGTTACAGTTCTGCTGCCCCTCTGCATCTGTCCCTCTGTTACAGTTCTGCTGCCCCTCTGCATCTGTCCCTCTGTTACAGTTCTGCTGCCCCTCTGCATCTGTCCCTCTGTTACAGTTCTGCTGCCCCTCTGCATCTGTCCCTCTGTTACAGTTCTGCTGCCCCTCTGCATCTGTCCCTCTGTTACAGTTCTGCTGCCCCTCTGCATCTGTCCTTCTGATACATTCTGCTGTCTCTTCTGTTTCTTTGCTGGCCCTCTGTTACAGCTTTACTTTCCTACTGCAACTGTTCTCCTGCCCTTCTGTTTCAGTTCCACTGCCCCTCGGTAACTGTTCTACTGCCCCTTCCTGCTGTTACTCTACTGCCCCTCTGCTGCAGCTATACAGCCCCTGCCTGACTGTACTGCTACCATCTGCCCCATCTGCCCCTAACGGAGAGGAGCAGTAGAAACGGAAAGATAGGGATAGCAGGCTGGTTGGGGGGAATCCACATGCAGCATCACACTCTGAGATCAAGTCATGTGATTAGACTTGGGCAGTCAGCAGTGTGGGGTAAATCATTCTCCTTACATTCTTCTTCTCTGGACCAGAGTCTTATAATCACAGTCTGTCTGTGTACAATAACTTGCCAGATTTCTAAAGAAGGAAGAAATGTGAGAAGTTTGACTCTGACATATTGAATATTTTTTCCACAGTTAATTTGAGCTGTTTCAACCAGACGCAATCCCTTTCATTGCTGATTACCATCAAAAAGGTAGACATACAATTTTGTAGTTACCATGAGGATTTTCCATGAAGGCAAGGATTTTTTTGTTTGTTTAATTTTTGCAGTTTTTTTCCCATAAGTAGCATAACCTTTGCCATAAGTATCACCCGCTTTTGTCATGAAAAAAATCCCTAAAATTGCTTGCCAGTAAATACAAAGGACATTACAACAGAGCGATTGCATTATCCATTGTGTAGCCCAAGGGTCAATGATTGGTCAACAATATTAGTAGGAGATTATTTATAACTTTGGGTTAAATGTCTGAATTAGACTATTGCAGTACTAGTCTTAATCCCCTTCCAAAGACTTTGCTTATGCAACAGGCTTATTTTTGCAGTCTTGTCTGAAAGTACTAAACAAATCATCACCACACTGAAAGCAAATACAATTTACAGCCCTTTCTGTAAAAAAAAAAAGAAGAACAGTTAAGTGCTTATTTTAAACGCTGATGAAGTTGTAATGTTAAGGTTTGCCCTTTGTTGTTTTTCCTCCATATAAAATGACGGTAACACTTTACTTGAAGGTATCGTCATAAGAGTGACATGACAGTCATGAACGTATCATAAACAATATGTAAATGTCATAAACGTTGTCATTAAGGGCTCTAATTTCGTAGAGCAGGCGCAGGGGCGGCGAATGGAGGGTGCGCCGCGCCAACGGGGTGTGTCCAGGCGTATGTGGCAATTTCGTGCCCGGCGTAGCCTGGCGCAAGTACTCCTCTGTCCCGCCTCTGCCCCTCCTTCCAGCGCAAGTTGGCAAAGAAGGCGACACAGCCGAGTCAAATCTTGCTCACTGGCAAGAGAAACGATGGATAGTGTGTTCCCATTAGTTACAAACTGTTGCCGCTTTAAATTTTGGGATTAACATGCATGGACAACAATGCAAGATACGTGACACATTTATTTTCAATATGTGATCTTAACTCAGTACGAGATCATAGCAATCAGGCTGTATTCCTTTCCCCCACTGAAGACGATAAAACCTAAGTGACAATAATAGTTGCCTAGTAGGCTATTAAGCCGCTTGCACACTGGACGCGAAACGAATTTTTCGCTCGACAGATTGCGTCTTGTGTCCGAAAATCTGACAGGGTTTTCATAAATCTCCGTGTCTGACAGTCTATTGAGTATTATTGCTTTTAATTTCTTCAAATCTGCTGACTCTTTTAGATATTAAACGTGAATGTTTTGATAAGAGGGCTCAGTTCTTTAAGATGAGTACCGAGAATTTTAATCAATGTTTCTGTTTAAGCTCTGCTCAGTAAAGCGAGTCGACACTGGCGCGAGACAATGTACAATGTCTCCGTGTCTGACAGCCAAAAAAAAAAAGGACGATTAGAACAGATTGATAACGAAATAAATAATAAAAAGAAACATTTTAACAACAGAACATCCAATGAACACTGCGATTTATTTATTGGCGGGTCATCTTTGTTGGATATCCTGTTTGTTGGTTTTTATTCTTTACTTCGTTATAAATATGTTCTCATATCAATACTTTTTTACTTTTTGCTGGCTGGTGGACATGGATGATTTTGCATTTCGTGTCGGACAGTTCTGATCGTGCATGCGATAATTTCTTCACACTGTCAATGGTCAGGGAATTGATTTGCTCACGCACTATTTTATCTCTGCTGTGGAAATAAAGCGTGAATCTGTTCGGTCCATCTGACTAATTTTCAAAAGAAAGACAGAATAAAGACTGCCGTCTATCTTCAACGAAAACAGACGAATAGGCTAAAAAGACCAAGAAAAGTCGATAGCTATCAATTTGCATTTTGTGAAGGTCGAACACAAACATAGCCAAGTTTGCACGTCTAATAATTCCTGGAATACTCGGAAAAATTAGAACTTTTATGACTTTCGGACACGGAGCTATATTAAAACCCTGTCCGACTATCGCGTCTTTGCATTGACTTTGTCTGTAATCAGTCGTGCGAAAAATTCGTTTTGCGTCCAGTGTGCAAGCGGCTTTACTGAGCATAGAACGCAAGCATTCTAGATATATATATAGTTTCTGGTTGGCTGAGAAAGATGTGAAGTCGTTAGTTTGCATCACAGATTCAGCTGCGTTGATTAAGCCAGGTCAAGTTTCCATTACGCGTGGCAACCGCCTTTAATCTGACATCAGGACAATCGATATAGATATAATTTATGTCCTTATTCAGATAGTTACATTAAATAGTGCTTCCGGTAATTATTTCTTGCATTGAAATGTGCCTGACATTCTGTAAACCTGCCTGTGAGATTTCGGTGACGTGTGCGCACTCTGCGCCGGTCAGCCAAATTACCACTGCACGGAAATTAAACCAGGTTGGAGTTGGCGAGTTTTCTGCGCAGCTCCAGCGGAGACTTTTTCTACGAAATTGTCACTGCGTCTTGATAAATATGTGACACCTCCCCCTACTACGCCGCCACACCCATCTCGGCGCACGTTCGTCTACGGGAGGCTGCACACCTCAAGAAATTACCAGTGCTGCGCCTCGCTACGCCACCTGCGCTGCGCCAGGAAATTAGAGCCCTAAGTGTCATTCGGTTTTTGAGATGACAAGTTGACATTGTTTGGGTTGTCTTGATGACGACAACTTCGTCATAAGAGTGACATGACACTGTCATAACTGTTACATGACAATGTCATGTCACTCTTATGACGGTACCTTCAAGTGAAGTGTAACCAAAATGACTGATACAATGGCAGCGACCAAATTCTCAAAAAATCAAGGAACCTTCCTTGCTAATGGGCACGATGTGTAAATAGCTTATCTGGTTGCTACAGTGCCCTCCATAATTATTGACACCCCTGGTTAAGATGTGTTCCTCAGCTTCGAATAAATTCTGTTTTTTTCTAAATAATATGAGACCACAATGGAAAAGAGGAAAATCCAACCTTTAATTCCAGTGCATTTATTTGTTGGGAAAAAAAATCCCACATTAAGAAATAATTCTTTTAGATCAACTCATGTCTGCCACAATTATTAGTACCCCTGATGTTAGTACTTTGTACAACCCCCTTTTGCCAACAAAACAGCACCTAATCTTCTCCTATAATGTTTCACAAGATGGGAGAATACAGAAAGAGGGATCTTCGACCATTCCTCTTTGCACAATCTCTCTAAATCATCCAGCGACCTGGGTCCTCTCCTCTGCACTCTCCTCTTCAGCTCAGTCCACAGGTTTTAAATGGGGTTTAGGTCTGGGAACTGAGATGGCCATGGGAGGAGCTTGATTCTGTGTCTGGTGAAGCATTTCTGTGTAGATTTGGCCAGATGTTCAGGGTCATTATCTTGCTGAAAGGCCCAGTGACGACCCATCTTCAGCTTTCGGGCAGAAGCCACCAGATTTTGATTTAAAATGACCTGCAATTTCAAAAGCTGCATGCTGCCATGCACCCTAACAAGGTTCCCAGGGCCTCTGGAAGATAAACAGGCCCACAGCATCACCGATCCTCCCCCATACTTCACAGTGGGCATGAGGTACTTTTCTGCATACTCATCTTTTGTGTTCTGCCAGACCCACTTAGAGTGTTTGTTGCCTAAAAACTCTATCTTGTTGGCCTAAAAACAGCTTGTTGGCATGTAGGTAGCGCCTGATGGTTGTTTTGGAGACTTTGTGACTCCAAGATGCTACCATTTGTTGCAATTCTTTAACAGTGAGCTTTGGATAACTTTTTATTTCTCTTACCATCTTCCTCACTGTGCCTGGTGGCAAAATAACCTTGCGTCCTCGCCCAGGCTTGTTTACCACTGTTCCAGTTGTTTTAAACTTCTTAATGATTCCTCTGACTGTAGATATGGGCAGGTGCAGGCGAGTGGCTATTTTCTTGTAGCCATTGCCTGACTTACGAAGGTGGACACATATCTGCCTTACTTGAATGGTGTGTTCCTTTGTCTTTCCCATGTTGAAGAGTGGATAAGAGAAATGGCCTCTGTGTCACGTCACATTTATACCCTAGGGAAACAGGAAGTGATGAATTACTAATTAAATGTTCCTAGATACTCTGATCAACTTTGTAAAATACTGTAGAAATGAAAGAAATACTTCAATTACATTTATTTCCTAAGAATTGTTAGGGGTGCCAATAATTGTTGAACAGGTGATTTTATGAAAAATAATTATTTCTTAGTCAGGGATTTTTTCCCCTTAAAATTAACTAGAGTTGAAGGTTACATTTTTCCACAATTTTCAGTGTAAGAGTATGCTTCTGCAATAAAAATAGAATTTATTTTAAGGCTTTTAACATATCTTAACCAGGGGTGCCAATAATTATGGGGGATGCTATATGACGAGGAGTGCCACATTGTTTATTTCATTAAGGAAACGAGGCAATTAGTGCTTTTGTTGCTTCCCTCTATCAAAGAAAGACAGGACCAACCTCGGAAGAAAGGAAGGATGGAAAATGGATCACAATCCTCCAGCTGTAGCGAATGAATCGTAATTCGAGGCTGACATTTTCAGATAAATTTCAAAGGTAATCTTTGCCATGGAGTGCATAATGTATTGAGGGAAAGGAGATCCAATTTGCCTTAAACATGTCCCCATGTACCTTTATAATCTCCCTGCAATTTTCCCTTCCCCTCTGTGATGTTTTCCAGCAAGGATGAGGAAAAGTAGAGAGGAAAGGAGAACAGCTGCCTTTTTCAAAAAACTCAGGTGCAGCCACTGACCTGTGGTTCTGATATTACAGTTAATAGACTATCTTCACTGTTAAAGCAGCTCTCAGGCCTGATCAGGGCGTAATGTACGACAGAAACATCATTGGCCTTGGACACCATGTTGATTTCTCTCCAAAATTGCACATAAAAAGTTTTAGTGCAGTTTGTTTCAAATGTTGACCCAAAATTTCAGACACACCCCTGAAAAATGGCCTTAACAAAGCTGCACATCACTAAGTTGGTCTCTACTATATTGGCTGGTAAAATAGAGAGGCCAGGTGCAGCGGCCAGGGAGAGAACGAGCAGCACAGAAACAATATAAACACAGAGAATCACACAGACCGCCAGAAAGTACTCCAAAGGACATATAATAGTCCGAAAAAATGGAAGCAATGCGAGAGAGAGAAAAACTATAAAAGGGAAAATTCCTAAAGAGGAAGGAACTCCAAAAACAAGAGGCTCCTCAGAGCCTGTACTCGGACCCGGTCTAGGCCTGAGCCAATCCATATATATATATATTTAGAACAGTAGATCGCTGATGATGTCATATTTACATTATCCAAAGTGAAGCACCCGGCCACCATACTGATATGGTGATAACTTCTTCATAAAAATGAATGGTTTCTAATGAGGCCAATTTCAGAGAATTCAATATGAGCATTAAAATGGCGAAATGTGCAGCTACCTTTTGCAGCAATAGTCATTTGAAGGGCTGTAATAAAATGTTTCATGCATAAGTTCGCGTAGAAATACAAATTAGTCACTTTAATGGAAAAAATTGCGTTTGCATCATAGCTAATTAGCCGTGCCATTGACTTAAATAGACTGCTGACTAATGCAAACGTTAGCGATCGAGACTGGTCTCCAGCGAGCTACCTTGGTACCCTTACCGTTGCGGGGACTGTATTGAATGACTAAGCGGCTAACAAGCTAGCTACTTGAAATTGACATTGAAGGACAATATTTCTTACCTGCATAATATTCAAAACAATGGACAAGTCGCTTTGTCTGTTTATACAGTTCCAAAAGACAAGGAGGGGAGAAAGGCTTAGCTGTTAGAAATCAGGAGGAAAAAACCTTTCTCTATCCCCTCGATCCGTGCTGTGCAGTTATTATTTTTTGAGAGCAATGCTTTAACCGGACACGGGCAAAGATGATGCTTAGTAAAGGAGTAGCCACAGTTAACCAGCGCTTCCTTTTAACTATGTTGGCATTAGCCATATAATTCAGTATGAACAATTCCGTGAACAGCAAATATGCTCAATAAGGGTACAATGAAGTGAGGAGTCCAGAGACTAATTGGACGACATATACGGACATTCATCGACGTTTCTTATAAGGACGAAAACTTTGACGCAATTATCTTTTCAGAGGGTCATTAAAAGCCTCGGTCACCTTAACTGAACTTTTCTGCTCGCACTTGAACGTTGACACCGAGTAACATTTCGATCTTCCCTTTAGTAAGTGTGCCGCTTTCCATCCTCCAAAAAAGCACATTTTTAGGGAGAGAAAATGTTGCTCTGCACAGCGATACCAAGATCACCCCAACTCGCAACCAATTTTTTTGAAAATAATATTTTACAGCAGGCGAAAATGAATGGGAGTGTACGTGTGAATTGAACTTCTCGGTGTGTTTGCTCCTGGAACAGATGCTTCACTTGAGCGAACCCTATCAGCACCGTAGTCTTCTGTATGGGCCAATTGCGAAACATGAGCAGGACAATCGCGACCCCGAAAGAAAAAAGAAGATCCGGAGCCGAAACTTAGACTCGTAGCTCACCGGCCCGAGTATTAACTGGAAGATAAAAAGTCACACAAATACTGACTAGAGATATCTTCAGCTATAGTGCTTAGCTACAAACAGAAACTCTTGCAAAGGAGGCGTGGCGGACTTCCGGCTTATATAAAGTACGGGGAAGCGCTGCCCCAGTTCAATCAGCCAGCTGGTTAAAGAATCCGATTGAAATGGAATTTGATCTCGTCCTGGGATAAGAGGCACAAAGAAAAGTCCAAAACGCAAGCACACCTCACAAACTATGACAGGACCGACCCTCTAAGGGACAGCTCCAGACGTTCCCAGAGAACCCTGAGCACGGAATTCTGAGATAAGAGTGGGGTCCAGGATATCCCGAGAAGGAACTCCCAGCACCGCTCCTCAGGACCATACCCCTCCCAATCAAGTAAAAACTGGGCCCCACGACCCACACGCCTCTCGGCCAGAATACGACGCACAGTGTAAACCAGCCCCCAGCTGCGGGAGTTTATTGACTGGTGCTAAGACACTAGTGCTAACCAGTTTAAGCCTGGAGACATGAAAAGAGGAGTGGATACACAAGGATCTAGGAAGCTTTAACTGGACAGTGACAGGGTTGATCCTCCGCACATCATAAAAGGATCAATGAACGGGGGAGCCAACTTCTGTGACTCCACTCTTAGGGGAAGGTCCCGAGTCGAAAGCCAAACTCTTTGGCCGGCCCAATAAGATGGGGCCAAACGGCGCCATCTATCTGCGGCAGTCTTCTGTTTCTGCCCAGAGCGCAACAAAGATGAATGGACTCTGGTCCAGACTGACTGACAATGCCGAAAAAAGGGATTGACCGAAAGAACTACTGAATCCCTCTCAGTCTCAGGAAACAGCGGAGGCTGATAACCCTACTTAGCCTCAAACGGGGAAAGACCTGTGGAAAAGTTACATAGTGAATTGTGGGAATATCCAGCCCATGCCATAAAACGACTCCTCGAAGATGGGTTGTCAGCTGCTAAACAGCAAAGAGTATTCTCCATCGATTGGTTTGTTTGCTCTGTCTGCCCGTTAGTCTCAGGATGGAAACCAGACAAAAGGCTCACGGTGGCCCCTGACTGGTTGCAAAAAGCATGCCAGAATTTAGCCGTAAATTGTGGGTTCGGGTCAGAAACGACATCTTGAGGGAGACCATGCAGCCGGAACACATGGTTCACAACAAGAAGGGCCGTCTCCTGCGTCAAAGGCAACTTGGGCAGCACGATAAAGTGGGCAGTCTTAGAAAAGTGGTTGAATACGACCAAGATGACAGTGTTGCCTTCAGAAATAGGCAGCCCTGTAACAAAATCTACAGCGATATGGCTCCACGGGCGCTTGGGGACAGGCAACAGCTGCAACAGACCAGATGGGGGAAGATAGGAAACCTTTTTCCTAGTGCAAATACAGCATGCCGCCACAAATTCCTGGATGTCCTCATTCATGCTGGGCCACCAAAAATGTCGAGCTAAGAATTGCTTAGTCCAATGAACTCCCGGGTGACTCGCCAGGTGAGAAGAGTGCCCTCACCGGAGAACTTGGGGCCGTACCGCTATCAGAATAAACAAACAGCCAGGCGGTTCCCCACCAGGACCGGGATCGGACCTCAAGGCATCCTGCACAACAGACTCATTGTCCCACTGAATAGGAGCCACAATCTGAGCTGCCAAAATATCCGGCTCAGGAATCCGATCGCGACCAGAGCAGTCGTAAATCTGCGACAAGGCGTCAGCCTTGATGTTTTTGGAGCCAGGGCAAAATGGCACCCACCCCAACCTCAGACGCATGCACCTCCGGATCAAATGGGAGGAAGGGGCCGGGCAAAACGAGAATGGGCTCCGAGCTAAATCGTTTCTTCAACTCCTGAGCTCAGCTGCTGCAGACCAAGCAAACGACGAGGAAGTATTCTTCTTAATGAGCGCGATAATGGGGGCAGCTACCATGCTAAAATTACGGATAAACCTCCTATAAAAATTAGCAAAGCTCAAAAACCGCTGAACCTCCTTGATGTTTTGAGGGGCAGGCCAATTCCTGACTGCTGCCACCTTGTCATGATCCATGCAAACTGACCCTTCAGACACAATGAAGCTTGTGTCTGACGTGTTGTTTGTTCTCCGAGAGAGTTGATGAAAAAATCAGAATATCATCAAGGTAAACAAACACAAATTTCTCCAAAATCTCTCGGAGGACGTCATTAACGAGTGCCTGGAACACAGAAGGGGCATTAACTAATCCAAATAGCATGACCAAATATTCGTAGTATCCGTCATGCATATTAATTGCCATTTTCAACTCGTCCCCTTCCCGGATCCGAACCAACTTATTAGCATTCCAGAGGTCTAGCTTGGTAAAAAGCGACTCCTCCTGCTGATGTTCAAATGTGGAGTTCATCAACAGAAAGGGGTATCTGTTTTTAATTGTGATATTATTCAAGCCTCTGTAATCAATACAGAGTCTCAGGCCGCCATCTTTTTTGCCCACAAAAAAGAACCCCGCTCCGGCAGGAGACATGGAGGGCCGAATAAATCAATTAGCCAGACGCTCCTGAATATATTCTCGCATGGCCCTTCGCTCAGGCCCTGACAACAAGTTTAATGAACCCATGGGGGGAGTGGTACTCCAGTACAGATTGATCTCGCAATTGTATGCGTGATGAGTAAGTAAAGTCGAGGCCCGTTTCTTGCTAAAAACCTCCACGAGATCAATATAATCGTTCAAAACATTAGGAGGCAGACAAAAGTTCAGAGCAGCCCCCAAATTCTCACCCTGCTCGGGACCTGCCATCTCTATGTCAGATTCCGAGTCAGGGAAATCCTCCAAATAGCAATCCTCCTTGAGCTGCTGCCCATTGTTGAGAATGGAAAACTGAAGGTGAAAGTTTGCGGTCATACAGACGGATGCACGACAGACTACCACGAAGGCATCTAACCACATCATAAGCCCGATTAGCCTAGAGGCTAAAAAGGACAATATTTGCCAGACAGCAAAGCACAGCAACAAGAAAAATTTAACTGAGCTGCCGGATAACTCACTCGGTTTAAGGCAATGCGTTGCAGTGCAGAAGTGACTATTACGTTGCGGGTTCGAGCCCTGGTCGTACCAACCGGCAATGGTTGGCAGCTTTTTCAGAGTAGTGCACAATTGACCAACGCGCTGCAGGGTTTCAAATTGGGAAGGGACTGCCGGGAAAGGGAAATGAATAAATTGCTTTGTTTGTTGCTCAAGCACCTCCTGTTGGCCAGACGGGCGCTCGTCAGGAAGATTCTATGTCTGTTCATGTCCGGGTATCCTCCGCCCTCGTTCTGAACTTGTGAAGATTCAACCAATGAGTGTATAAGAAGCAGTGGCTGACAGGCACATGCTTCGGAGGAGAGCCATGAACTGTCTTCACTCTCCTGAGTTGGCAGCAAGGGGTTGCATACAAGCAAGCTTTGTTCATAGTTCACCAATTGGGCATTCCAGATTCGGGTGGGATTGGAGATGCCAATTTTTTTTTAAATAATAAAAAAGAAAGAAAAATTTTACTGTGGCCATAAGTGAAAGCTCTCTGATAGGGACGCCTGTACAAGTGGTGGGATAGTAGTTCATTACCACTGTACAGAATCTCTAAAAATCTCCACTGAATTGAATCCATCAATATCTGACTCACGCACAACAGAAGCAGAGCTTAGAGAGGTTCACGATGCTACAATAGCCCCAGGAATAGCCCCAATTATTTTTCTTTTTTATTATATATTACATATTTTTGATCTAGTAAAATAAGCTTTTGACAATTCATTCTAGGCAATAATTTCTCCTTAAACTGAATCTGAATGGAAATGGTCTTATTGTATATCGTATCTTGCACCTATTGTTCTTTCCCGCCTTTCTGTAAATCTGTAAAATGTTTTGCTTTCAAGCAATGCACGGCGGAAATCGGACGAGATCGATAGCTTTCCCAGCAGACTCCAGTTTCATATCTGCGTCTTTTCTTTTCTCGACAGAGTGCCTGATCAGAGAGAGAAAAAAATAGAGAGAGAGAGAGAGAGAGAGAGTCCTTTTCATGAATAATATATGTCAAAATGCTCCAATATGCCATTAAAATTGACCTTGGTTAATAATTGATTGGTGGATTATGCTGAAGCCATCCTATAGTACTCTATCTGTGGGTGGCCTCAGATATCATTTTTAGAGCCATGAAGCCAAGGACTTTTCCCTAATGGGGTTTAATCTCCATGGAAGCAGACCGGATGTGGTGCGGCGTGGGCATTGTGGTGTGCTGGGCAGGAAGTTACAGACGCCGAGATAACTGACAGAGTGGACGTTAATGGTTCAGGAGACAGATAGATGCGCAGAGCTCCAGAACGCCACAAAACAGCAGTACTATGGTCCAATGTATAATGGTCATAAAGCAGATAGAGCTGTTTTTTTTAAAGAGAACCTAAATATAATCATACTGACCCAAAAAAATGTATCAATTTTGAAAAGTATTTAATCTTATGTTTGCGTTTGTCAATTTGGATGACTTAACCCAAAATGAGAAAATAAATAATGCTTGTTAAATGCAGTTGTTTTTGCAATGGCCCAATGAAACACTATAATTTCCATAGGCACCAATGATAAGGTCAGGAATCCACATAATTTTTGTTCACTTTGATAAGTAAAAGAACGTTAAATGATGTATGATACACAATCCCTAGCCAGACTGTGTCCTAGAAACGACCCGGTTAAAAATACTTTTCTGTCTGTTCTGTTTTCTGTGCGCATTTCACAGTCTCACTTTCACTTTACAGGGAAAATATGCCCCACGAGATGCGTTTGTTTCCTTTGATGTCAGTGTCGCATCAGGTTGATATAAATAGCTCCTCTAAAAGGGATTGTTGTAATTCCACCACACACCAGTCAAGATGCATTTGAGCGCAGATTTATGCTTTTTGATGCCAAAGTGGAAAGGAGTACAAGCATTCAAGATATCATTCATAGGTGTATAATCCAAGTTTAAATGTAAACAATACTGGGCATTGCTTATTTTCAATCACTCACATTTGCTAATTAGCAGTTTTTCTTTCAGAACAGCAGGTAGAGTCAGTTAAATCCTTTGTCTGAGATCACTGGGGTCAGAAACATGATGCTGCCTTTTGCGTCTGACCCCTGATTCTCCATCTCCGCGAACATCAGATGCGAGTAGAGATGCTCTCAGAGACAGGCCCAGGGACAGTGCTCCAGTCATGATGCAGATCTGCTGTTTATTTGATATCTCTGCTCGTCCAGACGTAAGCTTGACGTGGGCTTGTACGTCAGCCCGCTGGAAAACTGGACGCGTGAATGAGAACACGCGCCCTCGTCAGGGCCAATTATGAATAATAATAATATCGCGCCCCGCATCACTGCTCGGCCAGCAGTCATCTCCCGGGAAACGCAGCCACGAAGGACACAGCCGGATCATTCTGCAGCGTCACCCCCGGCTTGTTTTGCATTTTGCAAGAAGGTGATGAGTCATTTTTTCCCCAGGCAGCTCATCTGCATTAGCAGTCCACCTTCCCCTCCCCTCCCCTCCCCCCAAAAGGCTACATCCCAGTAGGATTGATTAGCTGTGTTACCCTGACTTGTGTGTATCGCGGGCAGCGGTGACAGAGAGCAATGTGGACGCTGAAATGGAGGATTATTTGGTCGTGCTGGATTGATTAGTCACGACTGGCATGTGTCTCATCTGGCAGCTGCAACGAAAGGGAGATAGGGGCATCGGGATTGATTACTTGTGACTTCCATGTTTCACCGCCTCTGGCTACAAGTGAGGATTAAGCTAATGACAGGGGAATGGAGGATCGATTAATCGAGATTTGGGTTCTGACATTGGCGACAGCAGGCAGTAAAAAAGAAACTGTGCTAAAAAATGCAAAGTATGCAGGACCGATTAGTCAGGAGTGGCCTCTGCTTCAAGCGACTAGGAAGAGACGGAACCCAATTACAGGGGCGTGCGACATCGATTACTCGTGACTGAGATCTGATGCTGGCAGCAGCAGGCAGCAAAGAGGAGACAGGTTTGAAAGAAGATGCAGGATCGATTAGTTGGGTCTAGTGACTGACCTAAGCAGCAAAGAAGAACTGCAACCAACTATGGCATTGTGCGAGATCAATCAGTCGTGACTGGCCTCCAATGCATTCGGTGTGGAGGGAGCAATGCCAGACGATGGGGGAGAGCAGGATTGATTTGTTGTGACTGCCATGTTACACTGGCGGCGGCTATAAGTGAGGAAGAGACCAATGACGGGGTCGTGCGGGATCGAGTACTCAGGACTGGCGTCCGACACAAACGACAAAAAAGAAACAGCGCCAGACAACGGGGATGTGTTGGATCGAATAGTTGAGACTGGCGTGTGACAGGGCCTTCCTCGGGGACTGTTGAAAGGGGACGACGTCTAATGACCGGGACGGCGTGACCTTTGCTGCCATTTAATTCCCGGCCGAGCGCCCTCTTTACATCTCACTGAAATCGATCTCAGGTTAGAACGGGCTCCTGTGATTTTGGACGAAGAGAGAGAACATGCAAATGGGACTCATTCATTACTCCGCTCTCGTCTCGTAAAGGTCAGATGTGGAGCGAGTTGACAGACGACCCCTAATCAGGCGACGTGCGGAGTCTGGAGCCAGCAGCCCTGCCTGAAACAAAAAATATGTTGTCTGGTCCTACGGATTATCACATTGACCAGGCACAGTATAGTCGATATATACCAATCAGCCATAGCATTAAGACCACTGGCAAGTGAAGCAAATAACATTGGTTATCTCGCTATAATGGCACCTGTCTATGGGTGGATATATTCGGCAGCATGTGAACATTCTCTCCTCAAAATTTATGTGTTTGAAGCAGGAAAAGTGGGCAAGTGCAAGGATGTGAACGAATTTGACGAGGGTCAAGTTCTGATGGCGAGACGACTGGGTCAGACCATCTCCAAAAACTGCTGCTCCTGTGGGGCGCTGCTGGTTCGTAGTGGTCAGTACCTATCAAAAGTGGGTAGGGACTTGTTTCCATAACTCAAAATGCCCTTGGCCGCGAGGGGGTACCAATGTACATGCCAACAGCCAATCACAGCACGGCCGTACTCATGCAGTAAAGAGAATGGCAAGGCATTCGACCGTCTCTGTCAGCTGAGTTGTGCAGGCGGCAAATTTGTAAATGCCGGTCTGACAATCACGATTAAAGTGCTCCACAATACGCTAAATGGCAAGTAAACTAACCGGTCTGCTGCAAAAGTCCAACAGTCTATTTACTCGACCTCAGCTCAACTAGCTGCCTGCGTCACAAACGGTCTACTGTCACAAAGCAATCTGTGTTTTTGGGCTCATTGTCCTCACTTTCTGATATCACGAAATTTGCTCTCTGATCCGCATTAGTCACCGAAGCCTTGATGGGTCAGGGTTGTTTCGGAAGCAAAAGGGAAAGTTTCATAATATCAGGCATGTGGTCATAATGTTATGGCTGATTGTGTATATACATTATATATGGGACCAAATATTTCAAATGATAACATTATTCTTCATTATTTTTTTAAATGCCACAAAATACCCACAAAGCCGATTGTCTGCAGGAAATTAGACAACATGGTCATGGTACCCTAACATGCTCAACGTGCCAAAGTGAAAAAACAAATAAAAAATGTGCCGCTGTTCAATGAATGTCTGACAAATTTGAGCTAACTAAGTAATGGCAGCTTAAGACCCTAGGTGTGTGGAAATGTTCGGCAAAACACGCATGCATTTAGGGGTTAATGTATCTAAAAATTCTGTGACTCCGATCTCAGAAACAGTCAGTATCCCAAAATATATACGACAACATATCACAGCAAGCTGCCTAAATGTCAATTGCTGGGGCAAAATTAATATTGCAAGTGGCATGCATTCATGCCTATTAATGATAACATAAACAGGCATGCTATATCTTAAAGCGTGACAGGCTCTGTCTCCACAATCCCTAGTCGTATTGGCTCAGCTCCTGCAGAGATGATGCATATAGCACAGGTTTCTGGTGCACCAGTCATCCATCACAACAATTACACTATCAGGGTGAATGACAAAGCGCAGAGGCGCTGACGCATGTCGTTCTGCATTAACTGCTACAGCAGAACAGGCCGTCCTGTCAGACCTGTGTGTACACTCTGAGCAATGATGGAAGCCGTGTTTACACTGTGGAATTACATACACGTCTGAGCCAGTGTTGTGTCTTAAATGTGCAGTTCCTACTGTATTTATCATGATCTACATGTGCATCTTGCTCGCGATTTCCTGCAAATAAAGTCTAAAGATGGCAAAAACTCAACAACCTCTGCATCACCTGCTGTCTGAGAGTGAGTGATTGAACACACCAAAGTCCCAGCCTCAAGATTTTGCAGGAGAAATTCCAGATGATTTATTGCCTTGCTTTAGGCAATAAGTTCGGATGCCATCTGTTATGATGCCAAACTAGACTTAAATGGATTGAGCTGTGACGATTCCAGGTGACTAAAGCTGGTCTGTGGCAGGTCTAAGCTTGGTTTTCGCTGGACAGAGTTGGTCAAGGTGCAAGAGCAAGCTAGAAATCATCAGGTAAACCAACTGACAATATAGGCTGGTAAGCTTGCTGAAATGCTTAGAGCGTTGGCAATGGAGTTTAAACCGGTTTCAGCTGGAATTATCTTTACAGACCTCTATGTATAATACGTAGTCACATTGAAGTCTACAGCTAGTGGTAATTTCTTTAAATTGAAAATGACATTTTCCGTATCTAATTTATAATTAAAACAGAGTGCCGAGTAATTCTAGGGCAGAAATTAAATGAGCCGATCAGTCCTATTGTGAAAAAAAATTTAATGATTCAATCTTCCTGGAGGGTTGGAGTGCTGTGATCTATTAATTCACCCTACTGGAGTGCAGTCTGAGCCACTGTGAACTTTAAAACAATTTGCAAATAATTTGCAAATCAGAAAGCTCTCTGATGCAATAAACGGCTCGTATGTTGCGATAACCCCCAAGGATGTTACGGAAATGAAGTGAAAGGTGAACTGCAGCTAATAAAATAAGTAAAATGTGTAAATTGCTTCAGGACAGCTCAACATCTAGGGATGAAAACTACACACTGCTGGAAATGTTCCCTGCCATTTATTGTCTTTTTTTAAAAAGGAGTCTGAGAGCAAAAGCCTGACACACTGAAAGACACTCAGTGTCAATTCAACTCGGAGTAAGAGTTATTTCTTGCTTTCTAGTGATTGCATTTTAATGGTAATCACCCCATTTTTGTTTTCTCAGCTGGTTATTGAATTTGTCTGCTGTAGCTGATTTGAACTCACCAATCTGGTAAGTTAATTTATTGCACTGCAGGAGAAAGGAGTCTCTGATCTGCTTTAAAAAAATATACATTCTATGATGCATAAAATTACACTACAACAGACATTCAGTATAAAAGTAGTACATTTTTCATAATAAATTCAAACATTTTTGAAAAGATCTTGTTTACAAATAGCCTCAGTCATCTGCAACACATCGATAATGTTTAACTAATTAAAATGAATATGAACATAAACACCATGAGTAAATGATTACTAGACACATTAGTTACCTATTAATTAAATGTTAGTTCATACTTATTACTTCTTTATCTTATGTTAATCAAATCTACCCTTCCTGTAAAGAGTCACCAAATAAAATTGTTGTGTTAATATAAGGCCAATTATTTTGCATCAATGTATTATGTCCCACAGAGCCTGTAGAACATTGTAGGTCCAGTATGTGGTGCAAAATTTTTGCAATGCCCCATGGAGTACTAGTGTTACTCCACACACACCAGATAAGTAGCAAAGTTCAGCCCATGTGAAATGCCCATGCATAAAATCAAAGGGATTTATTATTGTTTGGGATGCTGGCCTCCTGCCCACTAGGGGGCTATAAATAAAAGGTTACCTCATTCTGACCGTCTAGTCTACACCGTGCTGCTCATGATCGAGTCAAATGATTTAAATGAATCGTACTTTGTCTGATCAATGTTGTCTAGCTACTTCAATAACCTTCCTTGTGCACTCATTGTCCGTCGCTTCGGATGAAAGCTCCTGCCAAGTAAATGTAATGCAGTTGATTTAATTCTGCACGTTTCACTGAGCAAGCATTTATCCGCAGCTCCCTGCGTCTGTTTAGTGTGACCGCTATCCCCTTGCATTACGCAGCACCTGATCTAAAGGACAGGAGCCTTGGTGTGGCACAGTTTACATCGTGCCTAACGTTCGATCCATTACAGGCAGGGCTTTGGTGAAAGGGACGTGGCATTTAAAGGAGTGTATTCATCTTTATTCATGTGAACGCATCAAGTAAAAATGGACATTTCATGACCCTTGGATTTTTTTAACTTTTTGCTAGAGTTTGTTGTTCGAAACCGTAGTATTTCTTGTCAAAACATTAGAGTGATTCACCCATTAGTTTCAATGGAATCATATAAGACACAACCGGCTATTGCAGATCAAGTAAAAAGTGCCCACCTTTAACAGCCTTTATCTCAAACTCACTAAGTGTCATGAAATGTCAGTTTTTACTTGACGTGTTCACATTTTGTCTGTCAATTCTGCATAGTCATTGAGTATTTCGACTGAGGCACAATTTTAGTGTTTTCTTTTGGCTGAGCGCTCGAGCACAATCAGTGAAAGAGCAAATCTGGGCAAAGTCGACAGCCAGCTTTAACATCCAAATCATGAAAACCATGTGGGGAATCACAGCCATTTTTACGCAATGTCACTGTCCCAAACATTTTATGCATTTGTCATACAGGCAACGTCTTTCAAAGCAGCTCAGCAGGAAACAGCTGTTCTCGAGCCGGGCGTTTTGAAACCAAGGGCACAGGCTCCCCTGTTATTGCTGGATTGGGACGGCATTGACTGCCGAGCTGCCTGGCGCGAGGACGGCTCTACCTTATGGCATCATTCTCTCAATGTCCTGCCAATGTCAAGCGCTCCCATACAAGAACACCCAGAAGGGCATGAAACAATATGGCCGCACATTCCAGAACGTGAAGACGGAGAGAGATATAGCACAGGAACTGACCCTAAGTTAGCATATAGCGGTCGTTTATGATGTGGATCTGGTTTGTAATTTCCTTTAATGTGTGACGTGCAGTTTAGACTCAATCGATGTTTGTTAAGTTTAGGTCACGTTGCATTGCCTTCATTAGCTGATAAATTCACTGACCTTTTGTATCACATGAATCTGACTGATCGCTGTCAATCCAGATCCATAAGCTGATTACACAAGCGGACAGTATTAACATGCGCGTGCGCTTGTCCTCACAGTTGTAAATAAACAAGAGCTAACAGCTAATCCCTCAATAACGTCCTCTGAGGGTGCCGGATATGCATTAAATGGGTAAAAAGGGGGGAAAAAAAACTCCATTACCCTCCCAGGCGGGTAATTTACAGGTGCTGTGCTTTTATCAATAGTCCAGTCTAGGCCTGCCTTGTCTGTGGAATATGACCATCCCTTAATTTCCCTGAAGAAGGCAGGGGGACAAGGAGAACCGCGCGACTCTGTGTCATTAGTGTCCTTGTCATCCTCGTTAGACTTTTTAATGAAGCCAGACTCTTGGCCCAGCTGGAAAGCAGCTTGTGGAGAGGTGGGCCATGCTGACACATTGCTCTCCAAGGTCCTGTTTTCCTTTGTCCTTTTTCCCTCTAAGCGCTCAGTTGCTTTGAATAAAAAAATCTGCCAACACAAATGTTTACTTAATGAATCTGTCAAAAAGGAATCCTTACATAATCCTTGTTGATATGGCCGCCATGTCTGCAGGAATGCATCTGTTCCTTTCCTTGGCAACGTAATGGAACGTCTTTTGTCCTTGACAATTCCATATCACTGTGAGATCACATCTGCTCGGACACTGTAGTTCCTGTTGCCAAGGTGATCCAGCGGACCCTGCATCTCTGGCCCTCAACCAAGATGGGGGCCTTGAATAAAAATGGCCGGACAATGACATTTTGAATCTGCACTCATCGAAGCATTTCACCTTCCTGCTGTGCTCATAACGCTTCAAAATAAAAAAGTTGACTAAACTTATGAAAGTAAATTCTTATAGGACCACTTTGTCAAAAAAGAAAATATTTATCGCAACATGCAGGTACACAATCATTCATTGAGTTTGGCGACATGGCTCTGTTATGAGAGATCCCTGCCCGTCCGAAGGAGGAACCGAAGGCAGGGAGCTGCTAGTGATCCCCCACCAAGGAACAGAGCCAACAGCAGCAATGACCTCACGAAAGAGACATGCTATAGAACGAAAATTTAGACAAAGAGAGCCAGGTTAATGAATACAATAGATTGGTGGAGCTGGGGTGGAGGAGGGTTGTTGAGCGAGCGCACTGAGGAGCAGCTTCCCGAGGCGAGCTTAAGTAGAGTAGCATGTTACCAGCCAAGCAATCAGGCAGCTCGGTCAAATGACAGTCATGTGCACTCTGGTAGAAGCTGCTCCTATGCTAGCAGACTTGACTCCATGGCCTATCAGAACATATGTCAAGTCTTCATTGCATGAAGTTGAGCCCATGCATTTTTGCATGGGCTCAACTTCAAGTTCCAAGTCCTTTCAAATTTTAGTTTGGACAAACTCAATAACCTAAATAGAGCAAAATCAAAAATGCTGTGCAGCTGGTTGCCTTACTTGTCCAAGTTTTATTTTTTACACAGAGATGAACTGTAATTAATCAGTATGGAGATGATCTTACGGCCGTGTATGAAGCAGGCACAGGCTCCAGGTGAGGCACATTGGGAGAGTCTGTGTGTTCAGGTGTGAAGAGCCCTGCATTTCAGGAGTCCTGGGAGATCATCAGTCCATCAGATGGGACCATACAAGGTGCGCCATGGGGGCTCATTTCCAGAAACACAGCTTGACGTGTATTCCTGGCATAGTAGCCAAACATAGATTTCCCATCACGCACCTGAGGGACAGCAGATGCGGTGTATCGCTGGGAAAAGGGAAATCACTGAAGACTTTGTATTTCTGGGGTAATGTGAATGAGACAAAAGCTGACTGAGTCCCTGGAGGAAGAGTTGCCGTGCATTTACACTGGCGCTGCACGTCAACGCCTGCCGATGCTTCGTTCCCCTTGGTTTGGCCCCTTGTGGGCGGTTCTCTATTCCCAAAGACGTCGCTGTTAGGGAAATAATATCATCAGTGAAGTATTGGCCCATGTAATGTTGGCCAAAGTAAGCTTATATCAATAACGGTATGAAATTAACCAACTATCATTTCTTCCTGCCTGGATTTTGACTTTGGGAGGGTTTGTAATAGTGTATAAGAGCTAATGCGGTCAGAATATTGAGTGGAATGTTTATATTGTCTTTCTACGCAGCGCATATCTTAATGAATATAAACGCAATTATGCGGCCCTCCCGTGGCAGCACTGAGCTTCACATTAAAGGATTTTATTTCATTTTTAGCTAAAACGATAAACTGACCAGAGGCACTAACAACCCCAGCCACCTTTCTCCTCACGCTTTTTCTTTTGTCATCATCCCTGGAATTTGGCAGGGAACCCTCTAATAAAATCAGAAAATGACCATAATCAGCTGCTCTTTTATATCTTAATGGGGAATTTCAGAGAAGCGGAACCATTTTCGTAGGCCTCGTGGCCTGGAAGACAACGTACTTACCATCTGCAATCAGTTGACTGGATATTCACGGCAGGTTAGCCGGATTCATGACCATAAATCTGAGCTCCCTCAGCTCTTTCGACGCGCTGCAGGGCACCAAATTTGACGCGCCGCTCCCACCATGTATTGCGCCACTGCTTTGAACGTCCTCACCGCCCATCATAGAAAATAAGTGAGAGGCGGAGGCGACAGTTGACGCGCCGAACCAGTGTAAATGCACCGTTAAGGTGAATTTTATGGAAGATGCAATAGAAGAAGGCAGCGTCTGTAGGGACAAAGGCCTACAGGTCGTTTGAACAGTCACACTATACACTGGAAACTGCCAAAGGTTTGATGCACATGAATTGCATATCAGTCAACTTAGTTATGAATAGTCCAGCATAGTCAAGTCAATTAGAGCCCAATAGAGCCTAATAAAACAAAATTCCAACATGAGTGATGGCAGTGGAAATCATGACAAATGTATGGTGGGGGGGTCACTGAGCAGGCTACTCTAAGGCTCAGGTGAGATGGTCTTAGGATTGTGATGGAAGATCCACATAGGTTCACCCGAAGCTGGTCCTCTGATGAGTAGCATCCTGCATTGTTTCACACGTGCAACCATATTTTTATTTATGAAACATTGTTATTAATTTGTAATTATATCAGTATTTTACTCCAATTACAACTGTTTATAATTGACTTTTCGAGGTTATAATTAGCAAATAATGAAACTAGTTCTGAGGACAATGTAATGATTCTTACTCACCAGACATTGATTTGGCATTGTTATCAATGGTGGCAAAGACCTTTCAAGCTCATCAGGCTAAAACACAGAGTGAGCTAAGCACCAAAACTAACTCCTACATTTCAGAGGGATCCTTTCTTGGATGAGACATTTCTGATTTGGCACCAGAAGAAAAAAAAAATTTTCCCTGAGATGGATGTTGATATTAGTCTGTTGTTTAAAGGGGGTTGTGGACTTTTTAGCATGAGCAAGCATGCCTGGACATGTAGCAGCAACCGCTAACAGTCATGCCCCTAAAAAGATTAAGATGGGATTGAATTGACTTACACTGTAGGCGACTTGGCTCCGCAGGGTTTGAAGCCATGAATCCGAGTGGAGCCTCGAATGGTTTTCTTCCCTCAGTGGGTGCCCGGGTCGCAAAAGCAATTATAGAAATCAATTCCATTCCTTTCCTCTGGTGAAATAAAGCCTTTCCAAGGAAGCCACTCCAAGTTTAATTTTAATCCCTTGGGATAACACCAAGATCTTGTAATAGACTGTGCTAATCTCATTGCACAATTGCATTTTGTCACTGACAATTTCCACTGGTTCTCCTTTAGTTCTGAATAAACAAAAAATGTTCTATTTTGTAAGAAACATTATTATTGACCAGATTATTTTTTAAGGCATTGTGGTAGTGCAGTGCGTAGTACCGATGCCTCCTGGTAAGGGGTATGTGGGTTCAAATGCTGCCTGGGCATTTCTGCATGGAGTTTGTATGCTCTCCCCAAATTTCTTCATTTTTTCTGGTACAGTGGCTTCCTCCTGCACTCCAAAGACATATTTGATTGGCTGACAGGGGACTTCGAATTGCACATACAGTACCAGTCAAGAGTTTGGACACGCTTTGCTAAAGTCACAGCTCTTTGTTTTTAGAGGAATTTAAGCGGCTTAACTTCTCTAAATAATCTCAAATGGAATCTCGTGAAAGGTAAACAGTCAAAAGTGAAAAGAGAATAATTTACTTGTTTGAATAGTGTCCAAAATTTTGGAATTCGCAAAGAAGCCATATTTTGCAAGTTAACAGACAAACAAGCCCCTTCTATGTTCCAACAGCTGAATTAGAAGCCAAATTTTGGGACTAATTGGGCGAAAATGTTGATGAAAAGCCACCTCAAGTGCAGCACATCTTTGGGAAGTTAGACAGCCGTGCAACTGCAAATTCATTACAGTCACATGACTGCCCTTGTTTTAAAAAAAAATGTGACAATGCTCTGCAAATATGACAACAAATGGTGGTGGTTAGTTTGATGGATTTAAAAATGAGATCTTTTTTTTATTTTTTAAATAAAGGCTGCATATTTCTTTATTTAACATATATTGTGAGAAAAATGTGGGTGTGTCCAAACTTTTGACTGGTACTGTAGGTATGAGTGCACTAAAAAAAGCTAATTTTTTTTAGTTTTTGTCAGTTGAAAATTTTTTTTACAAAGGACATTTTTTTTCAACTGAGAAAAACTAAAAAATTAGCTGTAACAAGTTGACGCAATTTTTTTACTTTGATCCAAAGTCTCAATTTTTTCAGTGAATGAGTGAACTGTGCCAACGATGGATTTGCGAACCGTCCAGGTGCTTCTGCTCTGCACAGGAGTTGGTGGCTGCCCTCGCCACCCTGATAAGCGAGTTAGATAATACAATAGATTGAAGGATATTACACCTTCTCAACTGTATCAGCTCAATTGAAGTTCAAATAATTACAAAGGGAGGGTAAATATACATTAATTTTTGCGCATCCTGTGTTTGTTCAAAATCAACAACTTCCAACGGAACAGACAAAGGCAGCCAAAGAGCTTGATGCCATTTTTGGCAATGAATACAAAGAATTTCAAAATATACGCAAATAATTTAACCAAGAAGCTTGTATGGCGTGATTATGATCCATCGAGTTAGCAAAGATATACAACAATTAAAAAATATAGTCTGGTTGAATGGCAGAGGCAGTCGCTTAGAAAAGTGTTTCTGTGGCGGGTTTATAGTGATATTGACTGGGCACGAGAGCCTTAAAAAGGAATAGAGCAATGCCTCATTGAATAAATAGGCAGTTAGAGGGAATGACAGACCCATTGTGTTCCCTCTAGACCACTGTTTGGCCACCCGGGTCAGTTATCAGGCTGAATGCGCTGGAGCAGAGCAGTTCACTGGGGTCACCTGTGATACCTGGGAATTTCAGTATTAACCCCCCTCAGCTCCACTGCCTCCCAGTTCCCCTTGTGTTACAGCTGACCTCCCTCACCCCAATTCAAACCCTGTGCCTGCTCCATATGTACGACCTGGACCCACTGAGCTGCCAATACTGCGATTTATAATGGTTGTGCCACCCCCCCAAAAAAAAAAAGAACCTCTCCGCAATTGTTACTGATAAGGGGCACAACTGAGGCGAGACATCTGACACCATGTCCGACTTTTGCCCCAATTTTGATGGATTGCCCCCTTTTGCTGCCCCAGCTGTTTCCTTGTGTCCTCAGGCCACAACCCCCCGAGCCCCCCCCCCGAGCCCCATCCCACTCCAGTCACAGAGGCTCTGTTCATTTACTTTGTGCCCCCCCCCGGACACCCCCCGAACCCCCCCGCCGGGTTTGGAGTGTGCAAACACCGAGAGACAGGCCGCTCCATCACTCGTAATTGGTGTTTTAACACTCATGTCTCCCTCACTCTCTGTCTCTCTCTCTCTCGCAGCTGGCAGACCTGCACTGTATTTGTGCTGCTTAAAATAGGTTCGCTGTCAGCACTGCGGCCGGTCTGAGGGTATCGCTTCATCTTCATTAAAAATTTCCTTCTGCAGATTTCTAAATTTCCCTCTGTCTCCCTCTCTTGCTCTCTATCTCTTTCCCTCTCACTCTGTCTTGGTCTTTTCTCACTTTTCAGTCTGCCTATGCAAGCGATCAGGCTGAAATTTCAGAGGTGTGCATTTGCAACAAATATTTACGTGTCAACTGTATCGTATATAATGCGCTAGTGCGTATAACTGCGTGTGTCAGTGTATGCATGTCTACAGTGGAATTTTAAAAAATTGCGTCAACTTGTTACAGCTAATTTATTTAGTTTTTTTTTTCAATTGAAAAAAATTACCTTTGTTACATTTTTTTCGATATAGAAAAACAAAAAAAAATTTGCTGTAACAAGTTGATGCAATTTTTTTTTTTAACTTTGATCCAAAGTCTCAATTTTTTCACTGTATGCTGGTGTTTGTGAGTAACCAGCCAATCAAAGCTGGTAAATGAACCTTGAGTATAAATTAATAAATACATAAAACTTTTTTAAAGAGCCTGAAGGAAATAAATGAAATGTATTTCATGTCAATGGAGTAATTTGAAAAGATTAATTCTTTCTCTGGACTGGTGAAATAGTCCCCCGGATGTGCCGTTGAAGCCTTCTTCCTTGTCCTTGGTGGGATATTTCAAAGTGAGTTATTTCCAACTGACGCGACGGTATCATCATATGGCATGTCATTTACTTACAGCAGTCGCCGCGCTATTTGAGAGAATACATGCGAAAGACAAGAGCGATTAGGCCTGTGAGAAAACTAAATGCTCCTTAATCCCAATGGGAATCCCACTGATCATATGAATCCCAGGCCACCTTTACGGGAAACGCAGCCGTACGCCATTAGTCAAGTCGAGTCAATTTTATTGGCACAGCAAATTTTACAGGGGACCGACACAATGAAGTTTCCTCTACAGCAATAAAAGGGCTAAGCTAGAGGTATGAACCCCAAAATAGCAAGCAGATGAAGCCGGGAGAAACTCCCTGCTGGGGAGAAAAGCTCTAAACAGGCAGCCATTAGACATTCGGTTCTGTTTTTTTCCTCGTCTTCAGTATTCCATGGGTCATCAGAGGAGTTTGAGCTGAAAAATATTGAGACGCAAAGAGATGGAGTGAATACAATAACGACGTATTTGACTCCTTTTCTTCCCAAATGGGAAAGCGAGTTGGAGAACTGTGTGAAATTAACCTGAAAAATGTTATGTTCGTGTGCAGCAAAAAATGGCCTGATAATAATTGCATTAACAGTGAATCTGTTAATAGGTGTTTGCGTTTCTGATCCAGCGACTTTATGTTTAACAATCATGTTTAATTTCATCTACATGTAATCATTCAATATTTTATACTCATAATCTTACAGAGATTTATGTCTGAGGTCAAAACTCAAATAATTGTCTTCTTATTTGCCAGTTCAAACATTTAAATCCTTAAATTAAAAGCCGTTAACTTAAACTTCTGCCTGGCTGTATCTTCCTCCTTCCACGTGTAAAGCATTTCTGACTATTTAGGAGATGTTCTCAGCCCAAAATAAATGACTAGATTAAAAAAATAATAATAAATAAATAAATAAATATACACTGCTACTGTTAATCCATTGCATATAAGGTGCATATCTTATTTGATGGTCCAAGGCACACACTTTTATTGAAGAACTTGATTAAATCAAACTAGAAACTGTTAGATCACTATTAAATATGTTTTGAAGGACAATCGATGGGTTTAAGAGTTTATTTTCATGTTTATCCTCTTCAACAGTGATGTCATGTAATGTACAGTCTCTGGTTCTCCCAGAGGACAGAATGTGCGCGATAAGGCAGAACCTGGCCCTGTTTGCCAAAATCCAACTCTTGCTGACAAAGGAAACTGAGTGGCTTTTAAGTAAATGATGCAGTTCCTCCCTGCATCCTCCTGGCAATTCCCTAGGAATCTTCCAAATGAAGGCTCGCTGCTATGATAAATGTGCCGCTGCTTTCTCTCCAGTAATGGAGGATCCGTGGGTACGTGCTCTCCTTTCAGAGCTAATTTTGTTTGTCATTTTCTACATCCTCATTTTGGGATTTTCAAATGCCTCTCATGAGACACAGAAACGTGACTTGCTCGCAGTTGCTACAGAGAGCTTGACTGTCAAACCCCGACAGGAGGTGAAAAGGGAAGTAGGCCAGCTGGAGCATCAGGCCTCGTCCACACGTGCACAGGTATCTTTAAAAATGGGGGTTTTCCTCCCTTGCTGTCCAACAAAAATCTCCCTCTACACAAAGATAAAAATAAATTAAATTAAGCCTCTCATGAAGAGCTTGCCAAAACCAACAGGTAGCAGTGATATTTTTAATGTAAGACTTCTTAGGCCAATCACAAGCCTTAGAATTCACTGTAAGGTCCTCACATGCTCTGACATCACAGGGCCTCCCCATGTATTTCCCCGTGTATGTATGTATTTCCCCGTGTATTAACCTAGTCATCTGTTGATGCTTCAGTGATTCTTGAGCAGCGCTTAATATTTCACTGTAGATTGTGCACATGAATATTAAGGCCATGTCTAAGATAGGCAGTGGATAGTTTACAGTATTTGAACTGTCGACAAATCAACCTTTCTTGAAAGTCAACCTTTATGTCGCTAACATGCTATTTCTTGACTGTTGAGTATCTACAAAGGACCACCAAAATAAAGTGTGACGGACATCACAAACCAAAAACTGTTCTCCCTGTCCACATGAAGACAGTGTTGAAGGAGTCTCTTGAAATCTTCACCGTGGCAGGCGTTTTCCAAAAGGTCAGTGACTAAAAACACAGTTTGCATTTGGACGAAAGGCCAAAACAGTGAGAGAGTGCTATATTTAAAAAAAACCACACACCCAGGCAAACAAAGAAAGGGCCTAAGTGCTCCTGATGGTACCCTGTGGCCACATTGCAGATTATTTAGGTAGAGCCTTATTTAGCAGAAACCTTGGAGCCCCAGAATGACTGAAGCTCAATCAACAACTGGGCATAAAAGGACAAGTTTTTACTCAACAATTGTAATAAATGCTGGTAATAAAATGAAGACCACAAAGGAAAAACAATCGGAGTCCAAATTTAGCATTTTTGTATATTTAATACATTATATATTATTATAATATTTTATACAATTTATGTCTTTTGCATATTTTTTCAGTGCTTTGTTTCCAAGATTGTTTTTAATTTTTAATCCATCATTTTTCCACAACTTGATTTTTTTTTTGATTTTGATCATTTTTCCATTGTGGTCTTCAAATGCTATTAACAGAACTGAGCCTCTAGATTGATACTGCAAAACAGAGCTTCCATCTGTGTGTTCGTGTAAAATATTTTCTTCTCTCTTTGTGTGGTCTTCATATTGTCTTTAAGTGGGATAGAACTGAAAGAACAAAAACTGTTGGTTCTTCCTAGTTATGAAAAATCGAAAGCGGAATCCCCTCTAGAAATTTGGCATGCTGAATTTCCTTTCTTGTCGGCTGAAGGGCAGTATTTACTCTTGCCATGCTTCACTGGGCTTTGCGGCAATTTGCCATGGCATGCAATGCATCATGGATGGTGTGGCCAGACATGCGCTAAAGGCCAGGCCTGGTGGCTGACTCAGGCACGTACCAATGCGGAAATTCGTCTTCCGCTACGGACACACAACAGAGCGACAATTGTCAGCCAAGCGTCATGGCAACATCGCACTGACATCGAACAGAATCCGGCCAGGAAGAATGCGACAAACTACAAGAGGTCAAATTTCTCTGTGACTGCCAAACGATAAACTTCAGATCTATGGAAATATGCGCAGGGCTGGAAAACAAGTGTAAAATAAAAAGACTTTTGACTCTGCTGCTTGTGTTCTGTTCCAGTACAGCAGTTTCTTTCAATGCACTCAGAAAAAAATACTGTCTGAACAGGTATAATGAGACTTAAAGTGTTTTCTATCCTTCATTCAGCAAAAATAATTGAGCATAAATATAAGATAGACTTTTTCTTAGTGGCAGTAGAAACTCTTTAACAGCGGACGGGTACTTCTGTGTTAAATCTATGATCGATCAAGCTAGAAAGCAGTTGCAGGTGTAGATAAAGAGATGAGGGTCACAGAAGACTAATGTAACAAAATAAAGGCAAAAAAACATTCTCAACACTGCGCAAAAAGCTTTGCTTGTTGCCAAGTATTATATTCCGCTGCATATTTAACATATCAATTTTGTTGGTGTGACTCTGGGCTCTGTTATTGTATCACAAGAAATGTGTCCGTTTGCCAGAGGTCTTACATGTATGTAAAGCAGGTGTCACAGACCTCTGTGCCACTGAGATGATCCACTCCATACAGATTCATCTCTGAAATGTCATGAACTCCAGTCCTGTTCGGATGCATTTAGCCATTGGGCTCTTCCCTTCCATAGCGAAACAGAAGGGAACTATTTCTGCTGAGAGGGGAAGTCGGCAGTGAAAAACAAACTGAGCCAAAATTGAGTGGAAGCAAATTGAATTGAATTTTATTGAATTGGCCGAATTGCACGAATGAGGCATAAGTGCTTGCATCTGTTTAATTACTGCGCGCCTGAATTTTCCCATCTTATAAAAGCCCCTTTTATGTAATGGAATGAGAGACAGGTAAAGACAAATACATGAAAAGTTCTGTGCCGAGCCTGAGCAGCTATAAACAGCTCGGTCATGTCATTTGATCACAGTCACAAAATCAAACCCCCCACCTACCCATGTCATTTAAAACCAATGAAAAGTGGCATGATGTTCTCCACTGCTGTTAATTATGGAGAGAGCCATTCGGAAAGGCACTACTTGGTTTTTAATGAGGTGAGGGGATCAGAACCAGTCTGCACTGACAATATAACTGACTGAAAAGAGTCAGGAATCTTTACTACTAAAATCCACAATTGACCCCTTCCCCCCCCCAGCCCTTACCTGACATCCTTCTGAACCCCCTACCCCCAACATATGTGAAGATCCCACCATTGGATGCAGGTATGTACGGGCACCATTGTGACACAAGTATTTGGACTGTGACACCACCTTTGCTTTTTACACACAAAGCACTTCCACACACTAGTTATGACCCAAATAAATATGTGTTAGAAGTAATCTATACAATTTTTAGGCAGTAAAATTAACCTTTAGAGTGATAAATGCAGCTATTGTCGCTCAATGATGTAACATTGAAAACAATGCTCTCAAAAACCATGTGGTAACTTGTTTAAGAGAGCTCCCCAACAAGTTGCCGCATTATAGGTCTTCAACAGCACATAAATAATTTAATTTATACATTTTTTTTTTATTTCACCGCTCTAAGGGTTATTATAATTTTAGGAATTGTGGCTTTGAAGTTTTTCAGAACCGTTATGTGCTGAACTTTACTTGAGGGACAGATGTTTGCATGGCCATAACTTCATCGCGAGTTCGTCCTTTAAATCCATTAGCCTTTTTAGGGAGAAAATTAGTTTCCCCACTGGCATATGAAAATTGTTTAATGAGCAGATGTTCGTCGAAATATTGTATCATTTTTCATTCGACAAATATTGTGGGAAATTGTTTGAACTGTCACAAATAAAATTAATCAGAGCAAATTAGAAAAGCAAAAGTACTGTATTCAGACACAAATACTGAGGCTGGTGTCATATTTGTTTAGTGTTATCTTACTGTAGCAGGTGTATAATGAACAAAACAGAGCCTGTACTGCTGCTGGTCTTTTTTGAGTAATGAAAGTGAAATGAAATAATTTCCCTCTGATGGCTGCAGAGGCAGCTTCATATTGTTTCCATTACGGACTGATTTGCAGGTTGCTGCAGCTCGTACAGAAGCATCTCAGAGGACAGGATATATCAGTCCATTTGGATTAGATGCAAGTAAGCCCGGGAATCAGCCGTTCAAAAAAGCCCTGCAAAATACAAAAGTAAGCTTCAAAAAACATTTTATTACCGTAAAATCTCTATTTTTTTCATTGTTCAATGTGACAGAAAGTTGCCAATGAGAAATTGTAGTTTGCCTCACATTACGGTAATGCCTTTCGAAAAAAATAAATAAATAAATGTCTCTGGCTGGTGAAATACTGTAGAAGCAGGGTTCAGTCCAGGGAACTGGCCCACATTTCCATTCATTCTAAGTGATGTGAACCAGGACCATTGTCCAGTTTGAAAATTCTGAACATGGTTGTGACTTAGTTCATTCAGAGATTTAAATATTTCTCTCAAAACCCCAGGCAATCTTTGATAATGTAAACATCTGCTGTTTTCTTCTTTTCCAGTGATTTCAATGACCTTAAATAACATCATGAATACTCATTAAAATCCTCGCCCAACGTTGAGGACAACGATTGCTTTAGTTGGTTGACTGCATTAAGTCTTCTAAGATAACAGGTTTCTCATTCTTAGCTATGTTAATGGAATGAGGTCAGAAGTTTAAAGGATAGGGGAAACTATCAGGGGAAATTAATAACCAAACTAAACATTCAGAAAGTGTTTGATGCGTAAATTCCCACCATTAAATGCAAGGCAAGCACTTCAGAGAATGCAGTCTTAATTAAAGTAACCCTATATCACATTTGAGGGATTTAAAGGAACTAATTTTGTCCATAATAACTAGAACAGCATATATTCTTACCATACAATCTACTCAAACAGCTGTTTGTCTACTAAAGTTATTATGGTTGCTCACAATACTAAAGGTCACAATAGCCAAGCCCTTCTAGGGCAATCAAACTGGCAAATAATGGAGTTCGACGTTTATTTTCCTGTGTTCAACTGCCTCCAGTTTAATGGTGACAGGGACAAATGCCTGTTTGTAACTTTGGTTATAGTAAAATAGTGAGACAATGCTGGGAGGAATGGAATATTCTCGTCATCATGTTGTGTAACATTTTGTTTAGCTGTGCTATCCTACGAAGTATTGTGATATGCCATGAAATTTTATGGTATGCAGTGCAGTGCAGTGTTATGATGCTATGTTATGCTATGTTATGCAGTGTGGTGTGATGTTATGCGATGCTGTGTTAACTTATGCTATGTCATATAATCCTATTTTATATCACGTTGTGTCATGGCATGCTGTTCCGTGTTATGTTAAACTGTTTTACTTACTGCTGAGCAACGTCTTGTCATATTTCGCAATATTATGCTCTGTCATGTCACATTGTGTCACAGGGTGTTGTGCTATCCAATGCTGTTTTTAGTTATGCTATGTTATAACATAACATAACATGAGTGGCGAGAACAGGCCGTTTAGCCCAACTAGGCTCGCCAGTTTCTTTTTACTAATGTGAATATATCATGCTATGTTTTTATGTAACATTGCGTTTTGTTATGTTCTGTCCAGCCATGCAGTGTTATGTTGTATGTTGTATTTTTTCATGTTATGTTATGTTGGCTAGTGTTATGTTGCATGTCATACTATGTAATGTTGCGTTATGCTGCATGTTATGTTATGCTATGTCAAGTTTTGTTCAATTGCGTTCATGTCTCCCGTGTTATGTTGAGTTTCATTAGGTCATGTTCTGTTTAATTATATTATATTATGTTTTTTTATGTTATGTTATGTCTGAGCTGATGGTGCCTGCTTTATACGTTTGTAATTTTGCTTGGTAACATTTGTGTGTACTGGTATACTGCAGCCTGACACAGCAGTAGGATAAAGATTGTGAGAAGTTTGGGATGGTGAGGAGTTGAGGCAGCTGACCAGTGCTGCCAGGTGTGCTGGCTGGTGAGTAATCGCACTGCTCTCCAACACACACATCGTGCAGCGGGCGTGTGGGGATTGAGCAGGTGCAAGTCAGCTGTGCCCATTGATGGTGGAGCAAACTGTTGCTGAGCGCAGATAAAGTGACCCGAGGGGGTGTAATTACTGAAAGAGAAGATGGAGAAAGTAAACAGAAATTATGGAGTAAGGACTGGAGTAGAGGGATCGAGGTTTCTTAAATGAGGCGTCAAGTCGAGGAGTTCGGAAAATGGAGAGAAAAAAATCGTCAGCTGGCGTAATATGAGCGAACAGCTGGTGTCATGTACACGACCCTGGGACAGAGAGGGTTGTGTTGGGACTGGCCCCTGGCCAAGTTTGGACCAGCTTGCAGGGGAGGTCTGCCAAGAAGAAAATGGGGGGCCCTCTTCGCCAAGATTATATAACTCTGGAATGAAGCGCGGGTGGGGGGTGGGGGTTGGGTGGACAAGACAACACAATAAAGGACAGGGAGGGAGGGCTCATGTTTTGAATTACAAACAGACAATTCAGGAAAAGGAGAGGGACCCTTTACCCCCCAGGATCGTAAAACACGAGGAAGAAGAGGCCGGCATTGCTGCGGCTGTCTCTCCCATCAACTCCCTCCCCCGGCACAAGGGCAGAATCGGCGGGACTGCACATACATGAGCCCAGCCTGCGTCTTACAGATACCAGCTTTATTTCTCTGGTCAATTTCAGCATCATGATATATTACAGCACATTTGTAATGCGCCTTTGTGTTGTGGGATATAGACTTGTCATTCTGTGTTACGTCTTCTCACATACTACAAGGTACACCCCAGAGCTGCAGGGTTTTTGGAAATGATAAAGCCTGACACAATAAGCGCATTTTATATGTCCGCCAGGAGGCAATATCTTTTCAATGGCATTTGTTTCTTTGCTAGTTTCTTAGCTCATTTGTTTGTCACTTAATGGGATATCTAAGAAAGTTATGGATGGATGTCAAATAATTGTTTTGTGTGGTGAGAGGTACTGTGCTGAGGAGGAAGTAATTGAATTTTGGTGAAGATCTGACTCATATCCTTGATCCAGGGTCCAAAAGCATTTCAAAGCGTTAAAGATGGCACTACCAAGATTTGTTTAACATGTTTAATGATAATTCCTCCACCGACGAATTTCAAAACAGCAGAGGTAATATACTATAAGTGCCTTATAGTTTTTTGTGTGTAACTATTGCTATTGCGATAGTAATAGTGAAAGTGCCTGTATTGGGTTTTTTGTTTTTTTTTTTTTTAACAAAAAAAAAAAAAAAACTGCGATAATTTCTGCAATCACAAAAATGAAATTTGGTCGATTGGATCAAGAATAAGTTTAGCACCAAGCTAGTTTTTAGTCACGTTAGCATTGGTGTGTCGGCATTCATACCAGCGTGTGCAATGCCGTTTTTAATTTCACAGAGATATTTAATGACATGGGGGTAAAAAACTGCACTAAATCATTAGTTACCGACCTCTGTCTCCGAACATCTACTATGCTTTGGGTTCTTAGCTCAACCCGAAAATGGCACCTTTACATCTGTAGAGCTGTAACTGCTGTGTTTGGGTTATGAGATAAATTTCCAGGACTTTGGGTCAGGTTCCACTGTGTTAGATGGTTCAGTGAATGAGCGTGTAAATTTGACCTCCATCATGACAACAATGAGAGGGGGCCTTAATGTTGAGAAAATGATAAGGGGTTAAAATCTCATCTTGTCAATCAAGGCAAACAAGACCAATAGTGCAATTATCAAATTCTATTGTGGGTTAAATAAAATGAATTGTACACGGAGTACATCTGTCATAATGAAACACATTCTTATAATCCAACCTTTCATTATCCAACCGAGCCTAATTGAGAGTCAGCTCTTTTGAGATGGAAACCAAATGAGGAGTATGTTCATAGGAGAATAATTTCTGCACGCTTTCCAGGAAAGTTTATATCTGAGTGTCTTGGCAAATCCAAAACGGTCTCCATTTCCAGCCTATTTCCATAGAGTTATAATGGTGGTAACTTGGCACTGAAGTTTGGTCTGAAGCTGAAATGGTTTTGTATGAAGACAGCCAGGCATCAGCCACCTCATCACCTAACAGCAGTGTGGCAAAATTTCACACGATACCAAGTACATAAGCTATTGGGCTCCTCTAGTGGATTTTTCTTTGTTTCAGTTGAAGCTGAGCCCACTATTTGTTATGATTGTCTGTGTTTACCCCGATCATGTCCAATATGGATGCGGGCCATAAAGATTTTTCATATCATAATTCATTTAAAGCCTTGCTGATCTCACAAAAAAATTTCTCTGGCTGCTCGAAGAAATTACCCAAATAAATTATTCCTTCAATAATTACACAAAGCTCTTTGTAAAATGGGTTTTTTGCCAAAGCCGTTGGAAAGAAGAAAATGTTTGCTTAATTAATTGACTAGATGCAATTTAGTCATTGTGCGGTCTTTATAAAAGCGGAAAAATCAATATGCGTCTGATTAATAAATGAATAAAGGCCCAATTGAGAAGACAGTGAGAGTAATGAGGGTTTTCACTGAGTGTGTTCAAGGTAAAATGTCTGATGTCTGCTGAACTCTGATGGAGGTTATATAAGTCCATGTCAGCCAGAGTGCACTCACATGACCTCAGTAAAGTATAGAGAGGCTTTGGCGCAGAAGATGTTGTAAATTGTGTGTGTGTGGAGTCAGGACTACAGGTTTTACTTTGTTAAACTACTCCAAAAAATGGGACCTAGCTTCCAGATGTAATTCTGGCAGACAACTTACAGCATTCCCTCATTCTCATAACACTCCCGTGCACACCTGTCACTGCTCCATCCCTTCTGCGAGGTGGGCTATTTAATCTGCTCCCTGCCTCACCTCTGCTGCCAAAAATGCCTCTGCCTGCTGCCACCACTGCTGCTAGTGAAATTGCCTGCTGCTGCATCACGCTTACCTGCTCCCAGTTAACATCCCACCTTTGCCCCAGTATCTACCTCTGAATTCCCCCTCGGAGTGGGAAAAGGAGGATTTGGGAATATCCTGACACTCTCTGCACTCTTCTCCTAAAGCTCAGTAGACTGTAGAGTGTGTCGGGGTGATGCCAAACTATCATTTTTAACTACAACTATTAACAAATACTGCCATTTTCTTTTTTGTTTACACAAGAGCCAGCTGACTGAAAGTCACTTATTTTCAATGGAACATAAACTAAATGGTGTATCATTCTGCACCGCATGTGTGGTGATAATTATATGGTGACAAGCAATTTTGATATTAGTGACTGATATTTCAACTGAGATAAGGGCAGATTTCCTCTTCTTTAGCGAGGCTAGCAACAAGTACGCTTGCTTATGGAGGTGAGTCCACATCATCCAGCTTTTTTAATCAAGATAATGAATGTTCTTCAGTTGAGCATCCTAACTAGACCACCAATTTGTCAAAGGTTTACACCGCTTGCTTAACCACTACCAGCTTTTACTAGCATAAGACCACCTATGACTAGCCCATAGTCTCTAAAACAGTTTAGAATCCCAGCTGATATTAACCCTAGAACACTGAAATACATTTTTTTTTAACATATAAATTTAGTTATCATGAGCTGTTGAAAATCTATCATGAGTTAACTTGTTTTCTAAACAAGTCGCCACATGATAGGTTTTCAACAAGCTTTGATTTTGATATCTTTCGTCATTTAGCAACAATAGCTACATTTGGCACTCCAAGGGTTTTTAACATTTGTAAGGATTTTCCTGGCAGGAAGATGAAACAAACAAAAAACAAGTCATGAAAAAATCATGCCGGTGAAACAAAAAAAAAAAAAAAAGGAAACAACAACGATAACATAGAGGTTTATTTGTACGGTTATATTATTCAGGCACCGTGACAGGAACACGCTATCGTAAAGACCATTCCGAGTAAGCACTTGCCGGTGGCTGGTGGTACTCTAGATCACCAGTGAGGGCACGCTGAGAGGTGATTTCCCAGCAGCCTTTGTTGGAATGTAAAACACCAACACATGCATAAGAGTGCCTCAGGGACCTGGCATGATTGCTAGTAACACTGGTTCAATTCACACCCAAAACTGACATATTATGTCAGTCAGCTAGTTCAGTAACAGGAAGCCACATGGTCTTCAAATGAGATAGGAGAAAATTCAAAAGCTTCTCATCATGAAAAATTAAAGACTTTTTGGGCAGAGGTGAAAAAATCCAGTTGTTACAGATAACAGCTAAGAAATGAGGAACTATGCATTAAAAGTCCATACCCATCTTACGCTTTTTGCTTCAATTCTACAGTTATGTCTGGTTCATTTATGTATGTGAATGGCATTCAAAAGAAAATCATGTTTGCAGATTAAATCACTTTTGCCCAAGGAATGACACCTCTCAGATAAGAGAATAGTGACAACATCTTCTCACAACTTTGTGACTGTTGGCTTTCAACCCATTTCATTTGCATATAAAACGTAAATGACATCTCTCGAGAGAACTTACTGTAATTTCCAGCGCTGCCCACTTTAAGAGCAACGTAATTAAGCATGAAAAGATGAAGGATTAGAATATGCACCCTGGGAAAACTTAAGAAAAGACGCATTTCTTTGCACAGCGCGTGCAGCACAGTCTGATACAAATATCTTCCACAATGAAATTTCTGGAAATTTTCTGCGCCAACATTATGAGTGAACTGGAGCAAACGTCAGCCCACGTAAGATATTCCTCTAACTGCGTAAATCAACATTACAGTTATTTGAATTAAGCTTTTATCCAGTGACTTACAGTTGATCAGACTAAGCGAGGTACATTTTGGGGTCAGGGTTCAGGGCCTTGCACTAGTCAAACATTTGCACTGATCTTATTGTGGTTAATCTGGGGCTTGAACCAAAAGCCTTATGAGTCCCACTGAGACATTCTGGCTCTATTGGGCACCCCTGGGTAATGTAAACCCAGCACCCTCTTATATGGTCATGCATTCATTTGTTATACAGAATGTATTTCCGGAGTGCTGCCCATTAATGATGCAGTAACTCTTAACCAGAGTAGTGAGGCAGAAAATTAGTCAATGTGGGAAAAGCTTTGGTCGCTTTGGACCTATCAGAGGGCGGTTTAGTCATTATTATTGCTTGTTTTCCACCATAAACGTGATGCCCAAATTTAGCACAATGGCGATGAGCTGAACAGAAACCCCTTTAGGCGAATGCTAGCGCACCTAGGGCACTCCCTACTCACCACGCAGGCTGGGTTTACGCATGTCTGTTATGCATTAGCATGGGCAAAGCACAGTACTTTCAGAGTGAGATGCATCGAGTTGTTGCATCAGAGGAAGTGATTTGACTGGATGCAGAGGAAAGTGAGTCCAGAGGTCATATGAGGTCAAGTAGCTCACAACAGAGGAACTATGATAACATGCAGGGATTGGCTAGGACCATAGTTTCATTCAGGGAGCTAAAGATAGCTAGGAGTTATCCACAGGCTGGAAGTAGACATGATTATTTTGTAATTGTTAATGTCTGTATTAAGGCAGGAATCTAGTTGAAATAAATTCCACATTGGTTAAACTTTCTATGGAAAGTTCACTGGCTGCCTTAAAAATGTGAGTGAACTCAAATAAATGACAGCTAAGTTTTTTGGAAGATAAGCTTTGTTTCGACTCAAATATTCAAAGGACCACGGATAACCTTAAATATCCCCTATTATGCCACCAGGTGCGGAGCTAATTAGCCATTATGAGCCAGTTCAAAGTCTTTCCTACCTGACATCACAAGGGGGAGGGACCACCCAGATTAATGAAATCTCATTGCCTGCTTGGCTGAAGGTGATCAGTTCTTTTCGCTTCTGGTTGGTTACTTCCCCATGTGATGTCAAGAGGGGAAAGATTTTGAAATGGCTTGTAATGACTAATTAGCTGTGCACCTGCACCTGGTGACACAATAGCGGACCTTTAAGTTCAACTTTTGAAAACATATAGAATTTCTAAAACTTGTCATGACAAGTGGAGTTAAAGGAAGGAAAAACGTTCACGTGAATTGACTGGGCTATCATTTTTCACAGTGTATGTGGAGTCTTGTGGACCAACTAAAGCATGCCTTCATGTTGGAGACTAGTGTAGGGTTCACTTGAGAATCTCCATATTTCCTGGAAGCAGATTGGGATCAAATCCAAATTTCTACTTCCCCAAATTAACATGGTCCCAGGGAGTTTCTGTTGCAGTGTATTTTATGCACCACCAACAGATATGAAATAGGTTAGCTTGTTTGAGTTCTAACTTTTTCAGATTAAATATTATCTGAAAAAAAAAATTTTTTGGAGTAGACCTGGGTAAAATTCTCCTTTCGCAAGCCATTCACAGCTCATTGCATATATATTTTTCTTCTTTAGCAAATAATAATAAAAAATAAACAATAATAATAACAATAAGAAGAAGAACAATAACAACAACAACATAAAGAATACACCGTAAAACCAAATGTTTAAGTTCTGAACATATGCTAAACACTTTTTTGTGACTCTTTTTATACATGTCACAGTGTTTAGATTCATTTTTAAAGTGTATTCAGCAAATCTGAAAAACCTTGATCGCAAGATGAACATCATTAGATCATTCATCATGAATGAAAACACTTATTTACTGAAATAATCCCCAGGCATTTCGCTTTTACACACTGGTGTTTAGATTATAAACAGGTCACATGTTCCACAGTTTCACAGTGCAAGACACAAAATTTGTTGACTTATTCGACGGACGTACTTGTTTAGATTGACATATATACTGAACAAAAATATAAACGCAACAGTTTAGTCCTTTCAACATTCTGCACGTTTATTTCTGAGGTTGGCTAAGTTGGGTTTATTTTTGTGAGCAAGGTTGTGTGCCATCGGTCCGTGTGCATTTCAGTCACCTTCTCCATATCATTGTCGAGTTCATGCACTTTGTCAAAATTGGCCTGTCAGACAGGTGGGGCCTGATCCAGAGCTATTGAAATCAGGTACAGTCAGCCCAGGCACATCCTGTACTCTGGTCAATAAAAGGCCACCTCAAAAGACCCTGTTCAGCCATTGTTCAAAATGCCATTAATGACTCGAGCCATTGGCATGCTCAATGCAGGAATGTTTCTTAGGGATGTTGAAAGGGCTCTTAATGTCCATGTCTCAACAATAAGTCGCATAAAACACCTTTTTGAGGAATGAGGCATGACAGCACACTGCCCACATGCATGACGACCATGTGTGACAACCCCCATCCAAGACCGCCATATCTGGACTCTTTATCTCTGTGATCGTCTGAGACCAGTAACTCCCACTGCATATGAGACAGCTGGTCCCCACCATCACCCCTTTTTTTCTGAAACCGTGAGAAATAATCTCCAGGAAGTCCATATCTTTACGCCTTTTGCCCTTTGTGGATCGGACCTCTCCTCAGCTCGATGAAAAAATTGGTTCGACTGAGTGAATAGACAAGTTTGATGGCCAATGGCGCGATGGAGGACTGTTTTCTTCACAGACAAGTCACGTTTCCAACTTCACAGAGCGGATGGATGAAGGATCGTTATGCTGACATCATTGCGGTGCGAAAGCTGGCACATGGGGGTGGAGTGTTGGTTTGTGTGGGAATATTCCAAGGACATTGCACCCAACTGCAGTTGATGAACAGCAACTTGAATGCAGTGTGATTTCATGATGAGATGCTGCTGCCTATCGTCCTACCATTCATCCATCAAAACAATAACCATCTAGCATGTCCATGCCAGACCCAAGTCACCCGTGTATGCAGAGAATTCCTTGAGCCTGGATTTGTCCCCCGTCCAGCATCTTTGGAATGTCCACAAGCAACGAGTTTGTCATTGGTTCCCATTTTCAGCCAATAGCCACCAACTCCACACAGCTCTTGAAGAGAAGTGGGAACATGTCCACCAAGTCACCATTGACCATTTGTTACAGTCCACACAGCAGAGATGTGTAGCAATGCAGCAGGCCAAAGGTGGACATACCCAGTATTGATTTGTGAAATTTGGACAATAGACCCCATCCCCTTTATCATCACGCCATTGAGAGATTCTTCTGTGTCTTTTTAAATCATTGATCGAAATGTATTGCAATATGGTCATACAATCTGTCAACACTCAATGAAAGTACAATGAGCTTCTGATTATGGTCATATTTCTCACAATAAGCAGTGTTGCGTTTATATTTTTGTTCAGTGAGTTTTGTCTCAGCGCATACGTCTCTCCCTGAATGATACGCTCAGTCACACGCAGCTTCATCGGCGGGCGAAGTGTTTAAGAGGATGGAGGACCTCCTAAGCCTATAAACTAGAGGAGGGATGACAACTTAATGACAGCTTTCCGCATCCCTGCTCCCAGCCAGCCTTCACCGTTTCATTTCTACTAATGAATCACCTGGTCGTTGGGAGGCAGCGGAGCAGGGTGGGCGAGGATTGGAAATGTCGACTCTCGATTCCTAAACCCCCCCCCCCCCCACGCAGGATATATGGCTGGAGTGGGAGTAGCTGGTTGTTTTTCTCATTAGATTAAAAGATGCTTAAAGGGAGGGTCTTCTCCTGATGGATTCCATTGCTCATTCGCTCTCCATGTCCATTCCTGATCTAAACCACTCCTTTCTCATCAGCAACGCAGGGGAGCTGGAGCCTATAGCAGCTTACTATAGGCCAAAGGCAGAAACACACCCTGGACAGCTCGATATTCTACTGTAAGACTTACACACTCACTCCAAAGAGCAATATTGGGTCCTCAGTTAACCGGATTCTAAACCAGGAATTTCTTGTTGTGAGTCAACAACACTACTTACTGCACCATTGTGAAAGAAATTATCCAGTGAGGAAAAAAAATGTAAATGACATCTTCAAAGTCGGGGTTTCATTGTTTGCGAAATAAAATGAATTTTGTCTGATTTGGATGGACATGATCCAGATTCAAAGGAAAGGTTGCCATCCACATACATGCAGTCAGAGCTCTTTCCAGTTCCTTGATAAACTAATTTTAAGCAGTTGTTTTTATATATATTTTTTTTTTTTGATTGTTCAACACTTGTTTTATTACATAACATACAATTCACTTGAATTACTCCACTGAACTGTTCTCATTTCATTGTATTCATTTTTCATTGTATCCTTTCATTTAAAAACAGTAAATTGAATGTGATTCGAATTATTATGGAGCAACCAGCCCCTTCGTGTCCGAAATCAGTGGAAGAAAGGCAGGAAACGCCCAGGACGGATTATCAATCACTAGCAGGAATCACACAGTATTTAATAATAATGGGTTCATAATAATGGGTTATTTTGAAACTCAATGAATCTAGTATGTGTGTCTCTGGACAGTGGGTTTGGGTCTGAAATCATATGGATCACATGATGACCGTGCCACCCACAGCAGCACCATGCCACAGTGACAGATACAATATACATTGTATGCCCTCGGGTACTGCTGATTTAACATGAAGTGCAGCATTATAACATCATTATAGTGCACCAGCTGTATAATGGGTCTGACAATAAATCTGGCTTCAATATAGCTTACTTATCAAAGGATGTATCATTGTCATTTTTTCTCCGAAGAGCAGGTATGTATCCATTAGTTTGTCTGTTAATTCTTGTGCAAGAGTGCGCACGGTTATTTATATACAGTTGTATGTAAACTTCATTTGACCTGGTAAAGGTATGTAATTGAGGGCCAATTCACATTTCTGACTGTTGTGGGTGTGAGCACAAGTGTGTTTATGTGTGTGTGCGTGTGTGTGTGCCAAAATCTTAGTGCTAGCGTGTGTCTGCATGTCTAAGTGACTGTGCATGCATGTGTGTGTGTATGTGTGTGTTTATATGCACAGTATGTGTGTGAAAGCCTGCATGTCTGAATGCCTGTGAGTGTTTGCGTGTGTGTGTGTGTGTGTGTGTACGTGTGCGCACGCGTGTGTGTGTGTGAGCTTTCATGAGTCACTAAATAATTGAATAGGTTCAGGAGCAGTATCACTGTTTGCAATAGCCTTCATCCTATCGCTGATAGAAAATCGCTTCAGAAAATCATGAGCATTTCTGGGTCACTGCCTTCATTGGGTATGATCTGTTACTGAAGTCCTGCGACGGCAGAGGGTAATCTGAGCTCGTGTAAGACTGGTCACACAGTGAGTTCAAAAGAAGGCTTCCAAATCAGCCAGTCATGCAACTCTGATCAATATTTCATAATTCAACTCATTATTTTCATTTCTGGAGCCGGATCGCAGTTTCAGTGGCAAAGCCTCATGATGATTGGGAGAAACATCGTCAAGTGTGGGAACAAAGAATAATCTGTGTGCAAAACGCCCACTCTGCTCACAAAATATTAACATTCATGTCCCAGAACTTGCCTTTATTCTATAATTGATCATTATTTCTGTGAGTGATGAAAGGGCTTTTTGTATCATTTATGCCATTCATTGATTATATTTGTTCAGAAACCAGATATCAAAGACCAAAAACCCATATCAGGTTGTGCAGCCTTATGAAAAATGGAAGCTAATGCATCCCTTTAGCCACAGGTATGCGCTGCAAAAAAAGAGGAAAAGAAATCACAGTGTCTAACTTCACATTCTATCCAAATTTACACCCACATTTTGGATTACGAAGAAAAAATATTGGAAAATGTCTTAGACCTCATGAAAAAAGGGACTCTTTAAAAAAAACATGAAATAGGAGTCAGAGAGAAACATGTAAAGTGTTTCAGAAATGTTGCAAGTTAAATGACGATTGTTGACATTTTTTTCAGAGTGTGTCTCTGCATTGGAATCACTACGGATTGATAGCGTTAATGATGTGCCCTTGTTTTTTTAATCAGCAGTGCATATGCATACCAGGCTAATTTTTGGTTTTTGCGACAGCTTGTATGGACACATCAAGTGAAATGGACATTTCATGACACCAGGACTTTTTTAACTCTTTGCTGTAGTATGTTGTATGCACCTATAAAGTACTTGACGTCAAAAAAAAAATTAACAAGACTAGGTTCAACCTGGTATATGGCCGGGCTGCCAAGTTCTGTATGAGAATGTGGGCCCAAGAAAAGGGTGCTAAATGAGGCAAATTATATGAAATGTAAGTTTAGTAATGAGCTGGAGCTGATAAATTATTTACAAAGGGGGTGGGGTGTGAAAGTGAGAGTGTGTGAGTGAGGGAGTGGGAGTGAATGAGAGTGAGAGTGTGTGAGGGAGTGGGAGAAGTCAACGCCCGCCCAGCCAGCCAGCCATTCGTCAGCAAACCAATCGTTGAAGTTGTTCCTCACCAGCCGACCAATTGCTGAACAGCCGGCCGGCTAATCGTCGGCCAACCAATCGTTGAAGTTCTTCCCCGCCGACCGACCAATCGCTGAACTTCTTCCCTGCCAACCGGCCAATTGTTGAACTTAATCACTCAGGCAGCTAGTCAGCCAGTCACTCACTCACTCACTCACTCAGCGACATTCGCGTTAATAGGGGCCTGGCCGCTGCTCGGCCCTGCCCAAAAATAGAGTGATTCATGCATCAGTTTCAATGGAATCATGTAAGGAGTAAAGCACTACCAAAGATCAAGTGAAAAGTGTTCAAACTTTAACAGCCTTTATCTAAAAATAAATAAGTGTCAAATGTCCACTTTAACTTGATGCGCTCGCACATGCGTACATAGATGCACGGCTGTCCTTAACTATGCGGACATTGATATTCTTACATTCCGGTGCGTGAGATTCTACAATGAACGAGTTAAAAGTAGAGACTATCGGCTTATATTTGCACGCACTGCAAACCCTTTTCAACCCTTCTCACACTATCAATGTTATAATAAAGCAGCTGTTTTAATGGATACACCCGTCTGCTCTCTCTTTTCAGTCGCCGTGTTCGCACATCGCTCTAAGAGACTGTAGATTCAGTCGCGCCCCACGCAGGAAAATGAAAAGCCGCAGCGAATTCGGGATGCTGCTGAGCAGCGATCTCATTTTTATTGTTTCTCGGGGAGTGGGGCTGTACAGCGCGCACTGCCCACGCGGGACACTGTGCCTCTCGTCACAGAGGCCCGAACTGAATGAGAGGGGGATATCGAGCGAAATGCAAGAAGTGTCCGGTTGCTGAGCTATGTATCGAGTCCGCATTTAATGTGACAGATGAGTCCCAATCTCCCGGTGAGTGATTTATACCGGTCAGTGATGAATGACGGTGGCGGCAGTGCGCGGTGAGCGATTGGTTGGCGTTCGCCCAGAAGGACGCACGGCCCCATTAACTTCTCGGGCTCTGCGCCATAAAGGAGGAGCGAGAGGGAGAAAAAAGACAAATAGAAATGCGATGAGAAAGAGTGCAGGATCTGTTTCATCTGATTGGCTTTAATTACCGGTCCATTGTCGCAGACGTGGCCCGAATCTGCATAGAGATAGACATATCAAGGCGTCAAAGACGATTTACCGCCATGTGAATTTGCGTCCTTATTTATCCCAGTGCGTGATGCAGTGGGAAATTTTTTTCAACCGTGTGTGTAGAATGTATAAATACAGCATTACACATGCACTAATTCATTCAATTTAGTTTAGTTTAGTTCACCACGCAATGACGGAGCAGTTTCAAAGATGCAGATTAACATTAATCCCTGACCAGATCAAGATTAATCCCAGATTTATTCTGTTTTGTTTGGAAAATCTCTATTAATTCTAAGACCGAGGCTAATCAGTGTTTGTGGAAATACCCCTGTATTTTGTACCAAAAGTAAAGGGGGTGGGGGACAACCAGCATGCCTGGTGGGTTGGTTGAACGTATAAAACTGCAGTTTCAGCGTTAGTTTGGTGATACTGTCGCATTTCAACGTTGGTTTGTTAATATCGTCATGTCAAAGTGCATGTTTAGTCCTACAATTATGTTTCAGTGTGAGTTTGGTCATGAGGATATTTCTGAACGCATGTTTTCTAATATAGATGTTTCATGACTAACGCTGTGTTCCAGCTGAAGTAGGAAGTCCAAAATTCTATGATCCCTGTCGGAAATTTCTACTGAAACGCCCCCGAGGTCGGATTTCCAGCTCGGAAAGTCTGAAGACCTTTTCCACCCTTGAGTGTCGAGTTGAAGATGGCTGCTCCATGTACCAAAAAAGTCAAAGCTGTAGTAATACACTGTTTATTAACATTTCTGTCTTTTTTTTTGTCACCAAATCAGTCGTAAACATAGTACTGTGCAACTTCCATTCTGCAGACTTGTAGCTACAGTGTTTGTACAAGCGAAATACTGTGTAATGCTTTGTTATGAATTGGTGTTGCTAACAATTGCTACCAATGGCTATCCTAGCCAGGGTAAATCACACTGACCTCAAGTCAGTTTTCTGACTAGCTTTGCTGAAATTGTTTTTTTTTTTATTGTGATTTGCCTGTAATACACAGGTGAGTTCCTGAAATCTATCCAAAGATAGATTGACATAAGTTGTGTCCTTTATGTGCTATTTGAATGGGATAGAACATGCAGGTAGCGATGACAGGAACAATCGGAATCTCTTGCCCTCCCTCCCACACCTCTGGGCTGCCGATGCCAGCTTAGCTTCCTTCTTGCCAAGAGAATCGCGTCACTTTCCTCACCCGAGGCACTAAGGCAGCCTGGGAATGCTGCACTGGGTGGGACCTGTGCCCAGAGGCATTGGCAGTGCCACTGAGGAGCGCAGCCGCGACCAGGGCACTGAGGTTACAGTCCTCCAATGTCACCATTTCCTGTTTCCCAGCATACATTTCTGCGGTGAAAAGTGTGAAACATTATCTAAGCCTTCGAGTTTGTTGCCGGCTACGTTCAGGCACAAAGTGAAAGTTCTCTCGCGTAATAGAACATAGTCAGGTGATAAGACTGTGCTATATAGCTGTTAACCTTGTCCAGAGCTGTGAAACTCCAGTCCTGGAGGGCCACGGTGTTAGCAGGCTCTTGTTGTATCCTTTCAATCAGGTCTCGTTTCGTCCTTCTGGTCTCATATTGAAATGCCCCTAAACAGTGATTCCCACAAGTTGAAATCCAAAGCTTTATAGTATATATGCTGTATTGTATTCATTTTTAAGCCTGCTTGTTTGTGGTGAACTCTACCTTCCCGTTTGGATGTTAAAGCCCGACAGCATGGAGAGGCAGTCTGCAATCTTCTAGATCAGATCCCTCTCTGTCACCCTGAGGGGGTTTTGAGCTTGTTTCTAATTATTTGGCTGCGATTTTGCCTTCATCCTTTTGTTGCCTTTCATGTTGTAAGGGCGTGGCTCACCTGCATCATAACGTAAGAGGCGGAGCGAGACGGAGGCTGCCTTTGTAGTGTCGTCTGTTTCAGGCTGGATCAGAAAATCGCGCTTCCGGGCATTAAAAAAAAAAAGAAAAGGCGGTGTGGGGGTGGGAGAGTTTTAGACAGTGCCCCGTGCTCCGGTTGGTCTTTGCGCATTGAAATTTTTTTTTGCCCTTAATCCATCTCCGTTCTTTCAGTTTCTTTCATTGTCGATCCTTCCACCGCCTTGTATTGCTAAGTTATTGTTTCAGGTTTCCTTAAACCAAAGGGATGCCTCTGATAGATAAATCATTTGCACTAAGGAATCAGGTTCCATCATCTTCAATCATATTTCATCTCTCTCATACAGAGAAGGATCGGAGTTGGTGAACGTTGCCCTGCCCCAGAGCTGGCACAGTGCCAAAATGAAGGATAGGTCAGCCTGTCGCTAAGCTGCATTCTGCTAAGGTGGATGTCTGTGGCACGTAAATTATTAATTTGTAAATGGCATTAATTCATTGGTGGGGGGTGGGGGGTGATTTTCTGCCTCACAGGTCTGTCATTAAGTCAGCAACACAGAAATGATCTAAATCACCAGACAGCCGGCGTGGCAAAATGTTAAATAAAATCTGAACAGGGTGAATTTATGGAGCTGCCAGCCAAATTGAGATAAAATGAGTGCCATTAGAGATAGTGCTCGATAGCAGCAAGTGCTAGCTGAAAACAGAGCATTATACAGGGATGAAAAGCCACTCATTCTGAGCTCTGTGTTCATACTCACTAGAAAGAAATCTCTTAAAAAGATAGATCATCTCTAAAAATCCAAAATTGGTGCCTATCTTCCACCCCCCCACCCTGCCGCCATAGAAAATGCCCCTCTGCAGTTCTTTGCTGGCTTTACCGAAAGAGCAACAGGCTGTTCATTTTCCCTGGAGGAGAACAAATTGAGCACAAAATGTACAGCCCTCCTAGATTTAAAATGGACACTTTCTGCTTTGGGCTATTTATTCTGAGCCAGCATTTGATGGGGACACAGGGATTCACTGTGAATAATACTGTATTAGCCGATCTCAGCAAGCTTAAGAAGATAAAAAAATATTGTCTTTGTGGTGAGTTGCTTTGTCTCATTTCCATGTACGCCTGTGGGGCAAGAGCACTGAACTCCCAACAGTGACTGAAGAGCCTCGCGCTAAAAGTACTCCAGTCAAGTTTTCACACAACATGAGGTAAGGACGGGAAATTGTTTTTTATCGTCAACTGAGTCGATTTTCAAAATTGACATTTTGTGACTTAAGTACTTTTAGCACTGGGATCTTCAAATTAAAGCAAGCAATTTTGTCACAAGTTAACTTGAGAAAGTTAAGATTCTTATCTTGAAACAAGTCAAAAATGCATGCTAAGACTTCATATATATATTTTTAGAATGCATGCTGTTGTGTGGCTTATCTGTAGCGTCTTGGCGAGGCCTTGCAACTGCAGCGGTATTGCATGATGGGGGGCAGTTGGGGTGTGTAATCAATACTCCATATAACATCCCACTGGACACCCTACTAATGACTTACACAGGATATTAAGTCATTACATTATCCTCTCTCTATCATCTTCATCACTGGCTGCCGGTGCACCATGCACACCACCTACCGCTGCCTTCTTGCACGTATAGATATTTCATTTTCATTTTCTGTTCACAGCCATCAGCCCTGTTCCCTGGGTTGCACTCTGCCGCTTCCTGCGAAGAGGCAATAAAGCGCGATAAATCACGGCGGAACGGGACATTAAAGAAAAGCCCTCCAACGAGACAGAGAGAGAGAGAGAGGAAAAAAGACATTATCTCCAGCAGTACAGCTATTTTTTTCTTTTGCATTCAAGACTGAGGCGAGTGACAGTGTCGGATCTGAGGAGACGCTGTTGGCAAACCATAGACGTTTTAGCTTCAATCGGGCCTGGCTACAATTAACCTCAACGTTATCATCGGGGTGACGAGTTTTTGCATTCCGCAGTGTGGCAGAGGTTCCACTTCAGTGTTGGAGATTGTGGCTCCACTGCAAAACAGTCTGTCTCACCAAATTGATAATCGCAGGGCTTAGAACCAGAGTGGGCGTACCCACAGAACATAGTTTTTCAGATAATAGATGTCAAATATTTAAAATTTGAAAAATATATAATAATTACTCACAATATTGTTCACAGGTATAATACACATCATGACACCAATTTTGTATTATGAATCTTATCGGCGTCTGTCATAATATGATCAAAACTCTAATTTTCATTTTTTGGGGTGAGACCACTCCGGTTCTCAGCCCTTCAGTTGATAAGACCACAAATCTTTCTTTTTTCTTTTTTTTTTTCAAAGGACTAAAAATGCATTAAATTTGGTTTTTGTTGTCAAGTTATATTTTTACTCTATTGACAAACTGAATTAGTCAAAATCATGCTTCTGCCAGTATTGCTGAGTTGATCAGAAAAAAAAGACTTAAAATGTGACTAGGAATAAGTGTAAATTTGAGATTGATTCATTTGTTGGTTTCTGGTGTTCTGCCTCCATTTCTTAATGGGATGAATAACCCTTAGAGCGTTTAAATAAATTTTTTTAATGAATACATTTAATTATTTCATGCTGTTTAAAACCTATCATTTGGCAACTTGTTTAAAAGAGCTCCCCAGCTCTGATTTTGATATCTTTCATTATTGAGCAACAAAAGTTGCATGAAGCGCTCTTAAAATTAATTCGGGTGAACTCTAAAGATAGTTTGAAGCAGAAGGTTGCAACAGTTTTGTACAGTAGATTTTTTACAAAATGACTTTTTTTTTTTTACATTCTTGAGTAGAATTTTTCCCTGAACCTGCCACAGTGTCAGTAAATCCAGAGCGTTTTTTCGCAGTGAGAGGACTGCACTGGAGTGCCTGTCAGAGAACTAAGGTGCTGGCCAACATTCGCATTGGCATTAACTAACGGGAAGTCAAATGAAATTGTGAACTTACCTGCGTGGTAAAAACTGACATTTCATGACACTCTGCGATTTTCAGATAAAGGTTGTAAAAGTTTGGCACTTTTGACTAGATCTGTGATAGCAGTTCACTTCTCACATGATTCCATTGAAACTAATGGGTGAATCACTCATTTTTTGACATCAGATATAGATAGGGACAACAAACTATAACAAAAAGTCAAAAAAGTCCAAGTGTTATGAAATGTCAGTTTTTACTTGAAGCTTTTGACATAGTGATTATGGCTCTGCTTATTCCATTATCAGCAGAGGAAAAACCCACCTCCTCTCCCAGCCAAAGGCGATGTCAATGGAAAATTCAGTGGGGTTTCCTCCTGCCTGGGTCCTATTTAAATATAATTTTCCTCAATTTATATGGGTTTTGATAGTCCTCGTGATTTAATGTAATTCATTAATAGCGCAGGCTTTTTTTAATCAATGTCTTTAATCAGGTCTGTTTTTAATCAATGTCACTTGCTTCAAAATTACAGGTCAGGATAGTAGTTGAATGCTCCTCAAGAGAGATCATTCATCTAAACTTCTTGCATGAGAGAAAAAAATTAAATTGACAGTTAAAACATATTCAGTGAAATCGAAAGTGAAAGTATCCAGTTGCATGTATTTAAAACTTGCAATAATGCTCTTGGCAGCTCTGCTTTCAAACTGTTTGCCTGCAGCATTGAGTCTTGCAACATAGTCTGGGGCTAATAATGGCTATCTGAAGATGTTATGGAAGAGAGGCTTATTAAAAAAGGCAAACCAGCTCATCTGCAATTAAAGGGAGATTGTTGATGGCACTGGTGCATTAAACGATGATAGAACATTGTTACGCTTAATTGACAAATTATTTAATTCTATCTCCTACAGCCTGTACAACAGGGATATTCAACATCATCCAGAAAGGGCCGGTTTGGGCGCAGGCTTTCATTCCAACCAAACAATTACACACCTGATGGTGCTAATCAACCTCTTCAGCAAAGACTTATAGGGTTAATTAGTAATATCAGGCACTTGTATATAACCGATTGGTTGGAATAAAAGCCTGCACCCACACCAGCCCTTTCTGATTAATATTGAATAGCCCTGCTATACAAAGTGGACCAAATATGTGATTTTGATATGGTGTTGACCTGAAACATTCATGGTAACAGTATGATCTTTTATTGGTGATAAATTGTGTGCCTTGCATTTCAAAAGTCGTTCAGATTGTGTTAGTCTGTTGTCACTGTTAGATTAAATAATCGGCGGAGGCATGTCAGAGAATCGTTCTCAACCTCTTTCCCCACCAAGCAAACGCAGCAGTGGCTGCAACTCCGTCCACTCTGTACAAAAACCGAATAAATCTGAAGTCTCTTGAAATCTAAAATCTGAAGAAGTAGTTCAGCCTTGTATTTAGACTTGTTAACTTTGTTTATTTAGCTAAAGCTAAACTAATCCACAGCACGTTCATAACTTGTCTGTTGGAAAGGGCTGATAGCTGCTGGCAGCCTTCTTGACACTCTCACTGCGCACTGCATTACCTTGGGTCCTGAGCAGAGCATCTTTCAAGTTTGAAGTCGGTTGGATGAACGGTCCTTGAGAGAATCAAAGGACAGACAGACAAACAAATGCTTCCATTTATAGTTAGACGTGGCAAAAATACTGCCACTGAATTGAAACATTTTGATCGATCTTACAGTGGAATAAGAGAATCTCAACCGTCTATCTGCAGCTACCAAAAGTAGGCTAATATTCTCGACTCTAAAAGTAACCCTCATTACTCGACTAAAAACAACTGAAGAGTCCAATGCTAAAACTACCTAAGTCACATTTTCACACACCATGATGTACGGATGGGAAAAAGTCTTTTATAGTTACATAAGCCTTGGTTTTGTCAAAATTGACATTTTGTGACTTGAGTAATTTTAAGAATGTTAGAAATCGGTGATTTGTATGTTTTTTTTAGTATGTTTCATTAGTTTTAGTTGCTATTTATTTATTTATTTATCATATTTATTCTTTTAGAGTATGTATGTTTCTGTAAGATTGCGCTGTCTTTGGTCTTCAGTGTTTTCCTCTCGTTTCTGTCTCGTGGCGTCTTGTCTTTTTCATCACACTCTCTTCCCTGTATTTCAGTTAGGTATTTCCACTTCCTTCTCTCTTGCTGTTCTCATTGGCTATCCGCACCTGAGAGTAGTTTAGTGAGGCGCAGGTGTTTAGTTAGGTTAGAGTTAGAACTCCACCCTTTTCCTCTCTCTCTCCTATCACTGTCCTTGCTTTTCTAGCTCCACCTCTCTCTACAGCTGTCCTGTGTTTAGCTGGGATTCCACTTTATTAGTTTGTGTTTAAAAGGCCCACTTTTTCCCCAGCTTCTTGTCGACTCGTTTCTTCCCATAGCTCGTCTTGGTCCAGTCTCGTTTCTGCGCTTTTCTGGTTTCGATTGTTGAAAGCTCGTTTCTTGTGAATCTCCCGTAAGTCTCGTATTTGATTGTTTGTATTACGTTGTGCGATTGCCGATTGATTGATAAGTACTCTGTTCTCCCTTATTCCCATTTTGTACCCATCTGTTTAGTCTCTCCTGTGTTCTCCCTTATCCCATCCTACTCCCTTTTTCCTTCCCCTTCCATTCCCTTTGCTCAGCCCCTTTGTTACTGGCTTTGTGTGGACTGATTCCCTGGCTACCAAATTATTTTGCTTGTCCCCTGACTTCTTTTCTGCCTATCCTGCATTACTCTGTTTGCCTGGCTATTGATCTATTTTTTGTCTTTTGACCATGAGCTTTGTCAATTCTAATAAACGCCCTGCCGATGCTGAACTGCACCTGGAGTCTAAGCCTGTTCCTTCAAAGAATTTATGAGAATTACAGTGATCTAAAATCCATGTGCAAACAGTAAAAGCACACACAGTATTTTTGTCCCACTTACCTAGATTTGGTAGGTTGAAGACTCAATTTTTTTTTCAGCAAGAGCTAATTGGCGAATTCAGCTGGCTGTTCCACACCAGAACTCAGACACGCAGCAGGACTTTTACTATCCGACCTCAGGACATTAAACGGCTGGAACGTGACACGTCTTATTCTTCATTTTTACTAATGCTACATAAACCCCCTATACTAGTCATTTACAGCTTTCGAAAGCTGTCCAGACTGGTATCAGCAAGTGTGTGTGTGCGTGTGTGTGTTTTAGTATAGGACAGTGGAGTGTTAAGGCTGTTTGGAGTGGCTAGAGGCAGGGGAGAAATGGAAGAGCTCTCTGGCCCTTTGTCAATAGCTGCACAGCCCAATAATCAGTAGCTAAACAATTAAGGCCCATATCCCTTTCCCCACTATTTCCAGCACTGAGATTAACAGTTATACTGCAGCGTGGCTACAAATGTTGTTGAAAGATTTGCCTTTACAACCGAAGAAAGTTAATCTCAAGTATTTTTGGCACATATTAATAGACATTTATATTTTCGCTAATTCTCACAAAAATATGGCCTATGAGGTATTCTCATGACTCATCACTAGATTCTCCTGTTTATGTAAATTTTAAATATGAAACAACCAGCAATTTAATGCATTAGAATCTTTTATGCTAGCGGAAACAAAGATCTTGAGCTCGATTGTAAGATAAGAGATGTTTCTGTGGTGCACCTGTGTACATTCACCCCTAATATTTTATTGTAAGGACTCACGCACAATCTTGGACTTCATTTTGCACTGAATTTTCCACCTTGAGTCTGGCCTGCGATTGCACTCCATAGTAGATGTATCTCACATGGGGAACCAATTCCTGGCAAAAGTGTGAAAAACACCTCTTTGCTTCAGCCAGCTATACATCCTCTGTATTTAGTTTCAGTCACCTGAACTTGCTAATTAGCTCAACTCTTGAGCCAGGAGGCACAGCTAATTAATGAAATCAGCGGCACAGTTCATGGGATGGAGATATTCTTTGTGGAAGATTTCTACTTGCTGAAACCTAAACTTTCTTTGCTGTTAGCATGTTGACTGATGTTCTGGGTCTGCTATCTTATCTCAGAGCCAGGTGAGACACACACAGCGGAGTTTGAAGAAGGGCCCCTGGGTGCCATTTAAACTTGTTAAAAAGCGTTACTCGCAGCACTGTCACAGGAAGCAGTCTGTTGCGCTCTGGCTGATGTGGTTTTCCTCTGTGCAGGCCGTCGCCATGATGACACTGTTTCTCTCTCTCTCAAAGCCTTTTCCTCGAAATACCGAGCGGATGAGTCGAGAGCGCTCCGGAAACTGACCTGAATTGCTTTTTTAACGGAGAACAGAAAACATTCGGCGCCTCCAACTCCAGCCTGCGTCACTCTGTATACGGCCAGGGGAAAAAAGGGAGGGACAAATCTTTCAAAGAGACAAAACACCTCAGCTGTCGGCTACAAGTGGAAGAAATCCCACAGGCCTGGGGCACTGAAATGACCACTGTATCTGAAACTTCACACTCACTCCACGCTCTTCCCAGACAAAATTAAGAGTCACACACTGATGTTCCATTCCGGGGGATAAAGAAATTCTTTCCCTACAGTGCAGAACAAACAGCAAGTCATTCTCAAGAAGTACATTAGCCTTATGTTTCAGATTTATGACTTTTTTTTTCCTTTTCGAAAAACTGCTCAATTTTCTCAATTTGTTTCTCATCAAAAGGCTTGCTTTTGGGTTAAAGAAGTTCACATTTTCAAGCCAAGTGTAGTTTATAACAAGCTGCTTTTTTTTTCCACTTTAAAGAGAAAGACAAGAATTCATGTTATTCCAAGGCAAAACTTCAAACATTTTTAGAAAATAAAAATTTGATTATCTTTTCTGTTGAAAACCTATCATGTGGTGACTTGTTTAAAAGAGTTCCAGTGTGGGAGCTCATTTAGATAAGTCGAAATATGATTCATTTTCAATAGCTCTGATTTTGATACCATACCTTCTTAAATCATTGATCAACAACAGCTGCGTTCAGCGCTCTAAGTGTTAAGACTTGTTAGACTTTTTTTTTTATTTTGCACCCTTAGTCAAAATATCTCCCTTATATGCAATAGTTTTGTCTTCTTGAGCAAAAGCAAAATTGAGATTAGACTTTAAGTCTGAAAACAAGACTAGCATTCTCACTAAGACTGCATAATATTTATTTAGTTTTTACTGAGCTCAAAACACCCCCATTTTATTTCCCCCCTCACCCTCTCCCTGAGTTGGCCTGTATTGTTTGGGGGAAAAGCCTTTTCCTGCCCCATTACAGAGCTCTTCTTTCTTATTCTTCCTCTGCCCTCGTCTGAAGGCCAGGCGGCCGCGCCTGACAGGCGGTAAATCTGCTGCCCGCTTAATCCGCCACCCATCCACCAGCTGCTCTCTTGGCACCATGAGTGTTCCGGTCTCCATGGAGATACCCCGGCAGGCCAATGGCACACTAGAGCCTGGCGCGATGCCAAGGCAATCGGGCGACGCGGGGAGATTTTTTTTCTCCCCTCCTTTTTTTCAAACTTCACATTTTAATAGAAAGAGGAAAGCAGTAACTCCTCGCAGACTGCCCTCTCTGAGCCAATAAAAGAGGGTTTAGCTTTGGGCCAAGAGCGCACACAGCTAGCTGCCCCAACCAGCTGCTGGTGAATCTGTGCCAGGTCGCGTCAAGGGCAAGGCTGTGTGAGTTTGTATGTGTTTCTGTGCGTGTGTGTGTGTGTGTGTGTGTTAAAAGACAAATAACGCATTGCGCACTTCTGTGGCAGTTCTCCAGGTTCACCTTTCTCTGTTCCTCAATGCGCAAATGCTGTCGAACCAAGAGATACTGCACCACAACACGCAGAAACGACGCACTGCTCACTTCTGTAACAGTTCTCCAGGCGCATTCTGACCTGTCTCCCTGCCTCCATGTGCAGCTCCAGCTCTTGCCAAGAGCTACTGCTCGACAACATACAGTATTTCTGTTTAAAGTTTAACACTGCCTTGTCTCGTTGCTAACGATTCACACACAAAGCACAAAAATGGAGTGTTTTTGATTAATTTTCTCTCTGTTTTAAAATTTTGCTGACAGCAGCCCAAAAGCTTATAAAAGTACAAGGCAGGACTGAAGTCAGTACAATTTTAGCCATTTCATTTCACCAAAACTGTATTTGAAGCTCCCCGTATACAAGGGCTGGTCTTACACCTGGTTTGCATTGCTGAAGGAAATGCCCCTGGTTCCCAGCTGAGCCTTGGCCCAGAGACCATTGTGAGGTCCACCATGCCCAATTAACTCCTTCATCCGAGAAGATGCACACCCCTCACGCTCCTCTGCATTTGAGCGATTATCCCACATAATGGGGGCTTCCTAATGATTTAACTCATGCTGTTTCCTCTCTGCTGTGTGTTTGGTTCATTTCTTCCTGTTTAAGCCTAGTCTTGACACATTAAGAGCACCTCTCCCACACTCTCTCTCCAAGTTTGTGACCAAACTTCAGATTAGGCGATCCTTCACAGTGTGGTGTGAATGTTATGCTTCATTGTAGATGGTAAGAGTAATGTTAGCATTATGATCGCATTTTCTTTATCATATTGACTGCTTTTTCTTTTTAGTATCACCTTAAACTGATTTTTGCTTGAATTTTCCCTTAAATCACGCAATGTCACATACATACTCTGTATCTACTGGTTGCAGCGCTTCACTGAAGATGCATCACACTTACATCTAGTGATATTGCAAATCATTTCATACATATTTCCCAATAAATTCAGCAGGACATATTTGGGATCTTTGGACACCTTGGGATATCTACTAGAATTTAAAGTTCAAACCAAAATTCCACAGGTTTGAATATAGCAGCTGTATTTCACAAACCTACATAACGGATCAGTCAAAGAGGTAAAGATTTTCACAGATGACAGGAAATGTAATTGAGCCAGTTTCATACAACAGTGAGCAGTTTGCTCACCACAAAACTCACACTGGAAAAATTTCATCTAAACAAGTGCTATATTGTTGTATTGTTATTTTGAGATTTTTAAAAAAATGTTTTAATTCTCAAGCAAAAAAAAATTTGCATATTTTTCATTTACTGCCGGCTTGTTAAGTTTCTGTAATTTTTAGCAATATTTCAAAATGTAAAATATCCTACCATAGTGGAAAAATATATGACTCATTATGAAGAAAGTAAAATAAATAAGATTTAAAATTTCATCGTGCCCTAGAACTGAAAACTAAATCTGAACTTCCCTGTAGAGCTGTACCCATGCATTGGTTTTGACAGAGTAAGAAACAGCACGGGGCCTGTTCTGCTGTGCTGTGAGTGGTTTAATGAGAGCTGAAAGCATGGAGCAGGATGAGACAGATCACACACAGCGACTGGCGGTAATACGCTGCCTTACAGAGTCAGCTGTTTCTTCTCTCGCACTCCTAAACCGATTTTCAGTCGACAAATAGGCTTGGCTCGGGGGTTTAGCCAGGATAAGGGGACGACTCAGGCCAGAGCTGTAAAAACAGACAGAGACTAAGGGCGCTTTTACACCAGGTTTGGTTGTTTTGTACCGTGCCACAGTACGATTGTCCCCCCTCCCCTCTCCTCCCAGTGGTCAGCTTTTACACTATCAATGTCGATCTGCGCCCAAGTGCGGTTACCGTATCAGAATTTTGACAAAAGTAGGTTGCAGTATGCAGCCAGGTGGTTTTGAAATAGAGGAAGAAGGAAGAAGCCTCAGATATTCATCTTCTTTATCACCTGAGCCGCCAGACTTTCGCACTACGTTCCGCACTTTTAAGATAATGCAGCCGCGTTTTCTTCAGTTTGTCACGGCACTGTTCCATTGTTCTGAAATAACCACAAGAATGTAAATACACACAAATTATTATCTCCGCGTTTCTTTGTGTGGAATCCAGTTGTGATTGTATGTTTTCATCTGCCTTAATTTCCAGAAAGCATTTAATTTTTTTTCATTTGACCAGAAAGATCCTTTTGCCGCTGTATTTGGTTCGACAAAAGAGTTGAGTAGTTAAGACATCACATAACAGTCCACTTCCATGCACAAAATGGTTGCTTTCATATTTGGTACAAGTACGGATAAACCGTGCCTCAGACCAACTCTTCCAAGCGGACTTGAATACCGTGCCGGAGCACGATACATATGTGCTCACACCCACCAAATGAACTAGACTTTGGGGTCAAGTGTACTCTGATCCGTGCCCTAGTCCCTGGTGTGAAAGCTGACCCGTGGGGGGAGAGGGGAGGGAGGAGAAAAGTACTGTGGCACAGTATGGAACCATCATGCCCAGTGTTAAAGTGCCCTCAATTGCCCTCAGCGCTGGATACCCCCTTGGCATCCCTTACAGGTGGGCATGTTTAACCTATGACCAATGAAAGATAACGTCAAAATGGGAGCTATGACCTTGCTATCAAATTGGCTTCTGGAGACACCCAATATGCACAAACTGTCTGAATTTGAGGGCTTTTTCTACAACAGTTCAGCAGCTTGAGCAGTTACAAGCTATCAGGACACAGACGGACGGACGGATGGCGGAGGGGACGACGATACCCAGTCAGCTAGAATCGCCGTGGGGGTAAAACTTGAAATGCCCACCTTGCCAGGGCCTTCAGCCATAGTTTTCCCTCACTTTCCATTGGTGTGTTGAATGAAAGCATCCATAAGCAAATGAGGCAAAATGTCACTTGTTTAGTTTTCTGAGGTGTTATGGTGTCTGTAGACTCAGTTTCAGCATACATTTTGTGGATATAACTTTTGGTGCATCTCTTGGGGTTCAGTAATTCACAAGCATTCTGACCTGCCATATAGGTACCAATTATGTTAAATTAAAGGTGTGACAACAGTATGATGGATGCTTGTAACCTGTGTCCGTGGGCAAAATTTGACCTGCTAATCGTAAGTTTGGCGTAAATAATTTCAGATCTTGTTAAAATTTTGAGATGGAAAAATAATTTGGGAATATGAATATGTGTGAAGTTCCAAATAGTATGCATAATGCCTCCTGTAAAGGATAGGCTGTCGCAAGGCAAAGTACAGTGGACCAAATCAAAACAATACTGTAAAAATTTAAATTTAAGGTAATACACTCTACATGGGACAGAAAATATTAAAATGCTTGTCAAGATTGACTGCAGTCTAGCTGTACACTCATGGATGGAATGGAGAATCAATATAAACAAGGATTAGATAAAATCCGTCGACATCCGCTAATCTGTGCCAGACTGAGAAGACCTCTGTCTGGATCAAAGCAGCCAATTCAAACTTCAAAACTCAGGGTACTTTGTTTTCGATAAAGAAACACTTGTAGAGTTTCATAAAGGTGCACTACTCAATGCAGATGAAAAAATAATCAGATGGAATTTCGTATTGTCCAACGGCAACAAACATCAGCCGAGCGCTGTGTCCATGCCGCTGAAATTGAGCACCTATTACTAAAACCCCATAAGTCACACTTGACTTGACTTGACTTGATTTTTGGGGTTTTAGTAATCAGTGCTTCAATTCTCATTGCTGTTGTTACCAATAGAATGCCCAAAACAAGAAAAATACTTATAGAACTACTTAGCACTCCATAGTTGTCCTCCATGACGAAAGCTTGTGTGGAGGGCATGGTGAGGGTAGACTGATTATGTGAAGCGGCAGTCGGAGCATTCATTTGTCATTTTATTTACATTTCCTTGCACTCTCCATGTTCTCAAGGGAACGCCGTGTGGCAGTATTGGTGTGATACATAATGGGTTGATGGGAAATGCAGTCTTTAACTGATTCACCTCCAACTGCACCACTTCCACTCCAACTTGAAGTGTAGACACAAAATGGAGCACAAATGAGTGTAACTAGTTCAGGCAGGAAACTCGAGAAGAGCTACATCAGCTGACAGCAGCCTGGTAAGCTACCAGCACGTCAGCATCAGCAGGCACACAATTGGAGGATACACATCACGAGGTCATATAGCGGTCTATTTGAAAGACGTCAAGCTAACTTGCTTCCGCTGCTGTTTGCAATGACTTTTCATGCTATGCAACATGCTGTTTGGTTTTTTGCTTGCCTCCTCCACCTGTTTGGTTCTGCTCACATCGGGTGGGACTTTGATTTCTGTTCATGAGTATGTTTGTATGTTCGCTGTGCCCAGGTAGTACATTCCTCCAGAGAAGAACCGCTGCCAATATACAATGTAATGCTTATACCCATGAATAGATTGTTCTATTTTATTGAAATGTGAGTTTTCCTGACTGAATTTTTTTTTTTCCCCCCAAAGGTGCTCTCCAAAAACAGGTCGTGATGACCTCTTACCTGTGATCTTTTCTGGCTAAAATGGTGCTCTCATCTTGCTTGGCACAGCAGTAGAATGTTCCGGGACACAGCTCAGGGCAGGTATTGGAGGCTCACAAGAATGCCTCAGCATGGGTCACGTTTAGCACAGCTGGACCTAATAAGGGTAAAATGAAACCGGTAGTACAGTACATGTAGCCGACATTTTGGCTCAAACATTTTCTCTCTATAACTGCTCATTTTTCACCAATTTATCCAAATGCATTTCATCCTAATGTGAAAATTGAAAGCAATAATCATTCAGGTACATAAATCACTGCGAGGGGAAAAAAACAACAAGACAAACATTGGCAAGAAGAGCAATATTCTTTACCTTCATCCTGATTTTACAGAATAATCTAGACGACAATGTTCCTAGATTACGCTATAGTGAATTGACAATGTGAAGTCTGCTATCGAGGACTCATCTCAGGGGCGGATCCAGGAATTGGTGAAAGGGCGCCCCTCCCACAGAAAAATTTGAAAAATTAATGTGCTAAAAACATGTTTTCCTGGTATCTTGGGAGAAAAATATGGCCCATCTGTTCAATAGTTTTCCTTCCAAGGTTCCAAAAATTAGGCTAAAAAAACTTTCAAAGTGCCATTATAACGCAGTTTTTCATTAACTGACAACTTTAACTTTTACCTTTTACCTAACTTTGTGACCTTAACCCTTTCTGCAGATGTTGACGCCTGCGTCTATAGACCTGCAAATTTAAGCACGCTGTTACTGTACTCGATCACTAGATCGCACCCCCGGATCAGTTATTGAATGTTAACAAGCAAGTAGACCTCCAACGCGGTTCTGAAAATGGGGAAGTTCACTCCACGCCCTCTTTTTCAAGAGCTGCATGAATTAAACTTCTCAGCTAAGCCTGATGTGCAAACTGGTCAGTATCCTTGCTCATAGTATCAATCCAGCAGTTTAACAAAAATGATATCTTGACAGAAAAAATCGTTATCCTCTGTAGCAACCAGTTTAGCCACAGTGAGCCAACAGTATTCCAATTAGTGGTTCAGAAAAATCCGTTTTCTGAAGCAAAAAAAATCAACATGGTATTGATTCTCTCACATTCTACTGTTAATTACAGTCGTCACATACAAAAAAATTCGTAGTTCCTTACCGTGGATTAACGCGTAGATTCCGTCATTGACAAATTCAGCGCTTCCTTATATCCACCCGAGTACTGGCGTTGATAGCCAATCACTCAATCATACACTCAGGCTCTTCTGCGTAATTGTAGAGTTACACTTCATGCCCTCGTAAAGCTTCCCTGGTTACAATGTATTGATTGGCTCGTTTCTAATCGAATTTCCGAGTGTTTAAACATTTTAGAGTAAGTGAAACACATTGATTGGACAAACACAGCGCATGCAAGCCCATGCTTATCAGCAGGGTCGGTTGTATCCTGGTTACGTTGTGCACATTACGCGGCTGAAATAGACACGATTTATAAAAAATCACATTCGCAAAACTGGTCTTGAAGTGTTCAGTTACATTTACAGGATTTAAATGAGTTAAGGATATGGTCAATTGGAATTATTTCGAATGAAACAGGACCGGAAGGTTCCTGCTACTGGATACATTGGTCTCTGGAGGAGGGATTCATGAAAAAGGTGAGGCTGCTACTTTGTTTTTTGTTTTTTTGTTTTTTTGGAATGTATACGTACTCAACAAAGTCGAATGTGGAGGTTTTTTTCCTGTTTAAAACGCGAACTGCTCGTGCATTTGGGTGGACCCCCTGGTACGTTCATTGCACGTTTCTTTTGAATCCAGGGAGGCAATGGATTGTTCCCTGAAAGTGGAGTGTCTGTTCTGTTAAAATAAAGTATATTTCAGAATTCAGATATTACTGAGTTAGTGAGTTGCAGTTGTTCCTTATAAGTGTTGAAATGGGTTCGTGAGCTTGGAAGAGGAGACTGGTATCTTCCATTACAGGGCGAATGTTCTGACCGTTTCATAAGCAGTTTATTTAATGCGTGTTTGTGCTGGCTTGGGGGACTTTGAAGAAAAATGGCCAAAACTCTAAACTTTATTATGGAGAAAAGGCATGTTTTGTGTTTGGAGAGGTTACTGGTGACCACTGATATTCAACTGCACTGAGAATGATAAATTCATACTAAACTCAACCAGAAAATCATTTGTTCATATTAAATTTCAAGCCTTTAAACTTTATTTGTGTTAAATACATGATTTTTTAATGATTTGACTAGACATCATTTTGAGACTTCGGGGAGACACTTGGATAGCTGTATAATTTGGCTAATAGCATGTAGGTAATGTGGAATGTAATGCTGAAGATGCATTCTACTTGTGGTCTAGGAGTTTATGATACCAGAAATGTATAGTTTTAAGCCCCAGCTGTTTTTCAATCCTCAGAATTATTTTTTTTGCAATTTCAATGGTGAATTCTCATGAAGATTTTTTATGTTTGCAGTTCATTTTTTCTACCAAAATCATGAAAAATAAACTGAAATACTATGTAATTCTAAATGCAGTAAGTGTCTTTTCTGAATTGAGCCACATTTTCCTCTTTATGAAGCTTAAATCTTGAATTATACAGCATTAAAGTGGGTAACCCATAAATAGCCAAATTTGGCTTCTGCACAAAGGGGTTAATTCTTTCACTGCTGTTGGTGACTTGGTCAAAATTTCAAAGAGGAGAAAATCTTTCAAAATCGTCCAAAATCTACGGTGTTGGTATTCATCGGAAAGAGCTTGATGAGAGCTACCAATGTGCTATGGTTTGAGCGATTTTCAAAGATCCTATTTATCCTCAAGATAGCCTGATACAACTTTAATACATTGATGCTGTCCTATATTAATACATAACATTGTCCACATATAAACTATTTTTTACCTAAATATTATTATTATTATTATATTTACATGAATGAATGTGAAAAAGAAATGTGACTTTAGGGCCATTTAGAGTTTTTTAATATACCATTGAAATATTTGGATTGACTCATACATAACCTTTTTAAAATAATGTTACATATCTTACTTACAGACTCTAAAGGGCATAGAATTGCTCACTAGCGTCAGAACCGCAGTGCTCGCTGGTTACAAGTTTAATGACGGGTGATTCTGAAAGTCAAGACGGGGTTTTGGAGTGGAAAATTTGGAAAGTCTTCAAAATGTTTGGTCGAACAAATTTCCCAGCAAGCCTACCTTCTTAAACTTTAGGACGAAAACAAAAAATTAAATAAATTGTACATTGCTTAAGTCCATGTATTGTTTTTTATTTCCAAGAAAAGAGTTTCCTATCGCATGAAGAAAATATATGCAATTGGATCCAAATATATTTTCCATGATGCAATACAACCGTAATAGTAAAGTTGAACCATGAAAAGTGGTATATCAACCGTGAGGACTGCAACTGCATGTGTGGTGAAAGGATATGTGATTATCAGAAATAATACCAACTGTAATTGAGCATACATGGACATGTCGAGACATAGGAGTTTTGGGCTTACTCAGAGAATAGTATTCACAAATTTTTTCACTTCTCTGCGAGACAAAGGAGGGTTATGCGCCCCTATGCGCCCCCCCCCCCCCCCCGAGAGATCCGCCACTGCATCTGTCTTATTTCAAAATAGCATTTTCAGACATGAATAACTCTGGTAATAAATATATTACCACTGAAACAATTACCATGCAGCTTTATTTGAATGATTAAATCTTCCTGTTTTCTAAATGCTATTTTCAAGGCTAGAATCTAATATAGGTTTGACGACATATTACGCTCACTCTGTTTACGTTTGTAATGACCTTTTTTCGGCACAAAAATAGACAAGATAAAAGATAATGCAAATGTGGTTGGAAAAAGAAGATAAAGGTGTTTTTTTTTTTTTTGATGCAGGATAAAACTGCCGGTTTTCTGAGAACAAAATACTCTTGTGACATCAGAGGAAGGAAACAGGTGCTGCGGTTGAGTTGCCCTGGGAAACCGAGTGAAAGTTTGCTATTCGCGGGCCTATAGTTTAGTGATAGGCCTGGTAAACAAGGCAATAATGCACAGCCTTGGAGAGACAGTCTTGTGGGCACAGTTTATAGTCTCATCATTAATCAATGAGCGCATAACTAAATAAAATGATGTCTTACATTTTTGAAGATGACAGGATAACGAATATAAATTCTGAGTCACTGCTCTGTCTGGACAAGGTAATTTAGTTCACCCACTTCCTCCTGAATTTATCTTTGATCATGTTTCTTAGAAGAAGACAGCATTGTGCAATATCTCAAAATATTTCAAAGGTAACATATCAGATGCTCATTCTGCAACACAGTCGACTACTCTGCTGAATTCTTGGAAAAAAAAAGTTAGTTCCATTGGACAGTCCCACGGAAGTTCCCTGTCAAATGTGCCATAATTTTACCGTGTCTGTGTGAATACTACACTGAATTGGAAACAGCATTTCATTTAATCAGTCTCAGCTCATTTTATTTTAGCAGCTGCAAATTTACATTTCAAAGATACAATTTACTGATCTTTTATTCTCTTTTTAATCAACATTTTGGGAGTGATTCTTTGTAAATGTCTTTGCTGATCTCACATGTGCGAGTTCGAGTGAATACAGAAATTATTTCATGGATTCTTCTATGAATATGTTAAGCAAAGGGAATGAATGAGGCTGATTATGGATTAGCATGATTAAAATGTAATTCTGATGCTCAGAGAGGTTGTAGTATGAGTCCTTTCAATGCACGGTACATCAAGATTCAACTCCTGATGTTTCTGAACATCTTTATTCATGTGTAATCTGTTTATGAAGTCACAAATAAATCAACCTGGAAGTTGTTTTGTGCTCAATCTCTTTTTGGGTTCACTCTGAGTTATTATCAACACATAGCACATCACCCATTTCCTTTAACAAGGTGAAATAACCCAGGGGAATCTTCAAAGCACATGTTATGTGTCTTTTTTTTTTTTTACCAAAACACCTCCAGTTGATCTGTTTGGATGGGTGATAATAAGCTGCTCTCCTTCCATCTACATCCTCAGAAATCAAGATGCGGAAGAGGTACATTTTCCCTCTTAAAGGAAAAAACGCCTTAAACGTACCTTGAAAGATGCAATTTGGGTGGTATCATGTACTTTTTACAGGACAGAAAGGAATTAGCAGACCAAGGGTGGACTATTCTGGTGTTAGAGGGCCAGTGTGTTTATAAGTTTCTGTTTCTACCTGTACCCTGACTAAAGGAGGTAATTGGCCACTTACACTAACATGGGTTTAAACACAGTAAAATTAGCTCACAGTTAAATGTTTTTTTGTGGGACAAATGATCCGTCTTCGAGGTTATTAAAGAGCTTTTCAAGAATTGGAGCCAAAATTTCAGATTTTGTGAACAGTTCGGCCAATTAAAGGCCAGATGTTGGTATGAAAGCCAAGAACAGAAAAGCCCTCATTGCCCGCCTCGATGTCTCCTTTGATTGGTTTATGCCTCGCATGTTGTCCGCTCCCTGACTGTGGTTCATTTCATTGTTACTTCCTGATGGCTTTGTGACATGTATTTAAACCCTTTGCTATGAGTTGCAGGTTGCAGGTGGATTGTAATTTGCCCTTTGTGCTTAGAACCAGTCAATATTCCTTATGAAAAGGTTTTGTTTTCATTAAGTGAATTAAGTAAATTAAGTGCTATTAAGTCAATTAAGTTAGCCTTAATTGTTAGAAATTCAGGAAAGCTTTCCTTTATACTGAGTTTACTCTAACAAGCCTCCGAGCCCACTCAGGGTCCAGGATAGAGACCACGTTCAAGTCAATTCAAGTCAGGTCCTAATAGGAACAAGCTACTAACACTAATCAGGGTCCAGGATTGGGGCCATGTTCTTTCCACTGTCCAGCTTTTTTTGAACAAGCTCCCACTGCTTCTACGGTCATCAAGATTGGAATCATGTCACCTTCAAGCGACTCCATTCTCCTGTGGGACAGTTCAGCGCTGGCAAAGTGCGCACTGGACCTGACTGTTATACCGGCAGTTACTGGCAGCTCATCTTCAGCTGTTACATCTGTGCCGAACTGTGCTCTCCACCTCAGGGGTTTTGTCCCCAGTAATACTGTACTACTGTCAATAAACCAGCCTATTTGATAGTAAACTGCCTCTGCTGTTGATTCCTGGTCTGAAACATAACAAGATGCTGCGTATTTTTACCTGTCCTTTTTAATATCTGTCGCCACATACACAGTCCCGTCCCTTTCTCGGCTTTTTTCAGAGTGCATTTTACATTCAGCCTCGTATTGAAGCCTTTATCACCTGCTTCGGTGGGAGAATTTTCTGGTGGTAATGGATGACCGCAGGAGTCCGCGGATGCACTGGAGACATGTACAGAGGGACAGGATAAGGTGCATAAAGGAGTTATGGGTGAATGCTACAACATTTATCAAAAAGCCCTTTTTTCATCACCATCAAGAACATACAGTACTGTAGGTCCACATCCCGTGTACATTTCTAAGGTCTTAACGCATGATGGTCTGAAGTCTCCACCTGCTACGCAAAAAAGTCTTTCCTGCCACCAGGCATCGTTGGACAAAGTTTAGTCCTTTCCGTTCTCCACAACTGCAGCAGGACCATGGACAGGGCAGCAGAGCAGACGTTCAAATATTAACTGTGAGTCGACTGATTAATCTCTGTCAGGGAGCAGAGAAGTTCTATTTTTTTTTTCATCAATGGCCTTGAGACCCCCCCCCCCAGGGATCCTGTCCACAAGTGCGAACGTCACTCTGCGAGAGATTCGGATGCCGCTGCGACGTCAGCCACGGTCGAGCCAGCCACTATACGCGTCCCTCGTAAACTCGAATGAACTCCAGATGCCTCTTTCTCGCCCTCAGTCTTGAATTCCTTAGCTACTTATGCAATGTTTTTGGGCCACAATAACAGGTATCAGCTGGTGGTGCTCAGTTTGGATAGTCTAACCCACCACAGTCTGAGATCATATCAGTGCAGCTATTGTAGTGATTATCTTTCAAAATTCAGACTGAATGCAGGGTATGATCATTACGACCAATCAAAGGGGGTAATGCTCCTCTCCACAGTTAAGGGCCGCAACTAGTAGCAACTGACCTTTGTTCTTCTTTGCTGGAAATTCTAAAAAAAAAATAAAAATACAGTCTTGAAAAACAGGTGCAATGTTTTTTGGCCTGTCATTCATGCTATCTATATGCATGAATAGTGCTTATGTGCCAAGTGGAATGTGTTTCAAAATACGATAAGGCTCAGCATTTTCATACAAATGGCTTGAAGTTGAACTCTGATAAATGAAGGGCAGAGCTGTACTTATGCACAGGAATGTCTTTATAATACATGGATAACACAGGGAAACTCAAACCTGAAAATGTACATTTTCTGTCATGTTTCGTTCATGACAAATTCATGTCATCAAGTACTTAAGCCTTATCTTTGGATTTAAGATCACAATCCTATCAAGGTCTGGCCAAATGACTAAAAAAGATTTAAACATATTGTCAGTTAGGCAATTTCATGATTCATAAAGGGGTACAGAGAAATTAATTTGTTGGGCAAACAGTTACTGAAAACAAACAAATATTTTCTTTGACAGATAAAAACTGTAAGTCTTACATGAAAAAAACACTTTTTAAGACTGAGACTCTCACAGAGTGAGTGCTGCAGGTTTCACAATTTACTGTTGCTCATAAACTCTTAAACAACACCGCAGGTAGATAATGAAAAAAGTGGACAATCTTGAGAAACAATGAAATCGTCCGACAGGCCAGACAAGTTTATCACCTCTGTGCTTTGAAGATGTTACCCTGAAAACAGCCGTGCCTTAGCTGAGATACTGGGTTTCGCACATTCTCAGTCAGACACATGCAGTGAAGTGAGGCCTAAACTTTTATCACAGGGTTTTGTGAACCTGTTCCCACGTACTCTTCCTGATAGACAATCAAAACAATTAAGACCAAGCCTATAGGAAGCCAATACACTGATAGAGGAGATAATGAAAACAAGATTCATTCAATGAAATTTGGGAAAAATTCCCGGCTCTCGGTAATTCTGTATATCATGTGAACATTTTGGTACTCTGATTATGAAAGAAGACTGAAAATAAATGTCCGGTTTTTTTTTTTGGGTGTAAAAGCGCGTATTTAAAGGAGAATACATTGTATATTGATTAAGCATTGAACTCTGCCGAAGTTGAACTGTTTTAATATTTGTTGATGACATTGCTTCGGCTTCCTGGAAGCAGGTGCACGGAAATCTGTGGTCTAGTGAGCATTTCAGGCTTGATATACTGAGTAATTACACTGAGGAAACTTAAACTGACTTGGCATTCTGCCGAATAGTCTTACTAAACTAGTTAGTCGTCTGATTGCTAATCAAGCAAAGGGAAGGATTCTGCCTCACCAAACTAACCTTCGACCGCACGTCACTGCTCAGAGTTTATAATTGAACTGAACAAAAGTCCAGGAAACCCAGAGACCTATTTATTTTCTTTTCAATGTTTTTCAGGAGATGTTGAAAAATGAAAGTGTCAAAAACTCTGATGTAACTATAAATTGGAGAGGACAGACCAACCCATCGAAGTGTATATCTGTGTTGCTTCATCAGTCATCATTGTCTCCATAGATATAATGAGCAGTGTTAGCATTTCCAGCCAGACCTTGAGTCTGCATGGCTCGTGTATAATTATTTTATTTATAATTTGGTCAGTCTCATTTTGTCTTCAGTTCGTGAACAAGAAGCCATTCTCAGCTTTGCATTCCCAATACATAATAAACTGCATTATGTTCTCTGTATCATTATTGAATGCAACAGTAATTAGGCAGTTGGTCAGTGATGTGTGACTTCTACAGGTCTGACTCTCTTCTAAAACTGAAGTATTTTACACCTGCTATTCTGTTATTATATGAGGAGCCTAATTACTGTTGTTTGACCAAGCCAATATTTTAAGGATTTTTATGATAAATTTGGTTGAAAAACCCTTTCTTTTTTGCCTGAATATAGTTATATGGTATGAACAAATGATCACAGTGTTTAACTCCAGCCAGGTTCTGAAAATGGCTAACATGCTTATGGTTAAAGAAAATCCAAATTCTCTAAAAATAGAAGCAGATGTAAATTACTGATTTGTTTGTTTGTTTGTTTATGCTTTGAATATAAATTTAACATGTCCAATCACCCCCAGATTGGGATACCCAATCAGTGGATTAATGCACAAGCATGCTCATATGCAACTCATACTCCCGTCTTGAGAGAGTCCAGTCTGTTCACAGTTCTCCCAGGAAACACACACCTTTCAGCTGCCACATCTTTTCACTTCTGGTTTCAAACCTTGCGAACACAGAATAAGAGTGAAGAAAGCCAGAAAGTATTCTTGCTTAGAATGCATCTGATGAGCACCCGGATGGCCAGTAGGAGGCCCTAAAGCAACAAACTACACTAACCCAAACCAACTGCACCCCTCCCATATCCCTGAGCGGTGCAGAGCCTACTGTGCACTGCTCTCGTTAGGCCGCCGGCAACAGTCAGCACAGGCTGGGCTGAATTTCAGCCGATGCCGTGGAGGTTGCGCAGGCGAGCGACGCCATTAAAGAGTAAGCCAACCCAGCGGCCGGAGCAGATGTGTTTCATCACGTTCAACATACTTCTCTCCCCCTGCCTCTTCTCCTCCTGTTCCTCCTCTCTGATGCCAAGGAGCTATGATGTGGGAGACCCTAGAAGCTAAAGATATCATCACTCATTGTGACCTCCATAACGAGGTGTCTGGGCTGCTAACCAGGAAACTGCAGGTTCACAGACACTTCTGTTGAAGCAGGGAAATGCGCGTTTGGTGAAACAGAAGGTGCTTTAGTGCGCATTTCCTGCTCAGCTGTGAAAAAATGAGTCATGTGAACTGCGGGAAAATTAAAAGGCCCAATTATGCAGCTTGATCATTACTGATTTTTTTTTCATGGTGAATTTGAATTACAAAACCCAAAACCAGGCACGTTGTGTAAATCGTAAATAAAAACAGAATACAATGATTTGCAAATCCTTTTCAACCTATATTCAATTGAATACACTGCAAAGACAAGTTACTTAATGTTCGAACAGGTAAACTTTGTTATTTTTTGCAGATATTAGCTCGTTTGGAATTTGACGCCTGCAACGTGTTTCAAAAAAGCTGGCACAAGTGGCAAAAAAGACTGAGAGAGTTGAGGAATGCTCATCAAAAACTTATTTGGAACATCCCACAGGTGAACGGGCTAATTGGGAACAGGTGGGTGCCATGATTGGGTATAAAAGCAGCTTCCCTGAAATGCTCAGTCATTCACAAAAAAGGATGGGGCGAGGGTCACCACTTAGTGAACAAATGCGTGAGCTGATTGTCGAACAGTTTAAAAACAACATTCCTCAATGAGCTATTGCAAGAAATTTAGGGATTTCATCATCTACGGTCCGTAATATCGTCAAAAGGTTCAGAGAATCTGGAGAAATCACTGCACGTAAGCGACAAGGCCGAAAACCAACATTGAATGCCCGTGACCTTCGATCCCTCAGGCGGTGCTGCATCAAAAACCGACATCAGACTGTAAAGGACATCACCACATGGGCTCAGGAAGCCACATTCTGAACATGTTACAACAGCATGGCTCCGTAGTAAAAGAGTGCAGGTACTAGACTGGCCTGCCTGTAGTGCAGACCGGTCTCCCATTGAAAATGTGTGGCGCATTATGAAGCATAAAATACGACTACGGAGACCTCGGACTGTTGAACAACTTAAGCTGTACATCAAGCAAGAATGGGAAAGAGTTCCACCTGAAAAGCTTCAAAAATTGGTCTCCTCAGTTCCCAAATGTTTACTGAGTGTCGTTAAAAGGAAAGATGATGTAACACAGTGGTAAAAAGGCCCCTGTGCCAACTTTTTTGCAATGTGTTGCTGCCTTTAAATTCTAAGTTAATGACTATTTGCAAAAAAAAAAAAGTTTCTCAGTTTGAACATTAAACATCTTGTCTTTGCAGTGTATTCAATTGAATATAAGTTGAAAAGGATTGCAAATCATTGTATTCTGTTTTTATCTACGTTTTACATAACGTGCCAACTTTACTGGTAATTTCATATTCTGGTGTCCTCTACAAAAGTACAAACATTTGAATCATCCACGGTTATCACAGATGATGTTTGTTTCATTAATTTCACTGTGACTTGAGGAAACAATTCAATCAGATTAGCACACGTTTGGTTGAATAACTGGGTCACACAAAGTCCAACGCTTCAAATCTCCTTAAATCCCCAGAATCACCACAGAGAGAGAATTGCTTGCAAAAATATGATTAGCACAACTGATGCAATATTCTTCGCTTTGAAGAAAGAAGCACTTGAAATCTCTCTTAAGCAATGTCCATATCTCGCCAATCTCATGCAATTAAAGGATTAGATGCTAATCTGAGCTGTAATCAAACTGTTTAAAATGTGAAGATTTTTCCCGCTTGCATTTCACGCCTCCGACTGATGTCATAATTAAAATCCCCAGCAGGTTTCTTGGCTATCAAAATCATTTTTTCCTATAACCAGGGGACACTAAAAAACAAAAAGTGTTATAACAACAATCATTTGTAATTCGCAAGGCATCCTAGTCCTGAGCAATGCAGTATTCATGAAAAACATTTCACGCAGGAAACCAAACAGACAGGATTTATGTAATAATTATACAAAACAGAAATTATGCACATTTTTCTCGCCATCCTTTTCCCTGTTAAGAGAAACTTGCTCGCATTTCATGGAGTGTTCGTGAGTCAGCGAATATGTCAGCGAAAAAACCTCATTCAAAAGATCATCAGTTTTCAGAAATTCAACCACATAATACATAACAGGCTAATAATATCAGACAAGTAATGTTTAAAGCCCCGTTCCTCCAATTATGGTCCTCAGGGGCTGAGAACTTCTGGTTCTCCATTCTCTCATTATCTGGGAGTCAGTAATAAAGGCAGTCTGGCCAATGATCATTGCTAATTGTTGAGTTAATTACCCGTCAGGAGAGAAAACCAGGGCTGGATTTGGATTTTAGATCCAGATTGAAAGGATACCTGATTTCAAGCGTTGCTCTGCTATGAAGAAGGGATTCGCAACCCGGAGTCCGCAACAGCGTGGCATGTCAAAGAAAGACATTAACACCTCAAGCTATAACATCAGAAATGTATGGGTGGAAAGGTCTTACCTCAACATTCCTCTGCTGATGTATTAACCCCTTAAACTCTAGCTTTTCACTCAGGTTTTCCTTTAAGAAGATTCAGCGTCTTGAAAAGCATATTGTACATATTGTAGGACAATGTCATATAGAATATATTGTATCTGCTGACTACAGCATTTAACAGAAGCTACATCAGGCTTACATCGAGAGAAATATTCAAACTCAGGATGCCATGTTTTTATGGCCATCCATTTACATCAAACGGAGAATATCAAGATCTTGAACATCATTTTACACACATTTCCCTGTCAGTCAGCAGGACACATATTAGGGATCGTTGAAAACCTTTGGATCTCCACCAGAATTTAAAACAGGCCTGAAGTTCCACAGGTTTGAATATACCTGCTGCCTTTGACGGAACCATATATGGGTCCATAGGTTTTATGGGGTCAATGACTATATCGATGCAAAGGAGCTCTGGACAGCAGAAAACATTCCAGAAACTGTTCCCCTCAAAGTATTAACTGCCAATTTGCAGCCATGTTGTTTTCACTTGTAATTATGGGGTGCTGGATGCCAGGGAAAGAATCCAGTATTTCTTGGAATTGGTAGCGTCGTGCTGGTGTATAGAAATGCCTGCCAGGCTCACTCCATTAATATTTTCCAGCTGTTTCAGCGGGACACTTGTGAAGAGAGAAGAAGATGGTTTTGACTGAGCGAGGTCACTGTCAGGAGGGAATAAGCTTCTTATGGGCCGTTTCCCTGAAGAGAATGCAGTGTGCAGGCATTACAGTGTACATTAAGGACAGTTCCTGCTTGAGACTAGACTGCTGGTATGGACAAAATTTCCACAACCTCACCAAAGGTATTACTCTGCAAAATAAATTAATGAATTAATAAATAAAAAATAATATGCAGTAATAAACATTTTCCAGTTTACATACATTACATTTGAGCCTTATTACCATGACATTTTATCTAAATAAAAGACACAATTGCTTATGTGGTCTGGCAAGGTTACTTACATTTGTATTTCAATGTGTCAAATGAGTGAGGCTATTTCACTAGTTAAGCAAAAAAAAAAACAACAGAAAAACTTAAGAACAAGAGAAAGAGATTTTTTTTTCTTCAAAATGTAGTCTCATAGACACTTGTTGAAAGAGACTATTTTTGTAGTGATCTTTGGCCTCAAAAGGGAAAACATGGATGCTGTGAACAAAAAAAAAAAGTTATTGCTCTGTATCCTAAATTTTGGTAGATAATTGTGCAATGTCCATCCATCCATTGTCTCTCTCACTCATTCCATGCAGTGGCTGCAGGGGTCAGAGGGCAGTTGATGGCAGCTGGAGTCTGTCCCAATATCCAATGCACAGGAGGCAGAAAACACCCTGGACAGTTTGCCATCCACTGCAGGCCACACACTCAATATTCACCAACACCCTCAAAACTGTGGGCTCTTTAGAGTCTTGGATTAGTCTAACAAGCATGCTTTTGTGCAGCAGTAGGAAACTCAAGAACTCAGAGGAACCCAATGCGAATAAGGGGAGAACATGTCCCAAGCCCTCACCTTTGTGTGGAGCTTGCATGTTGTTCCTGGGCTCACGCTCACCACAAAGACATCTTGTTCCGAGATTAAAACATGAAAATTAGCCCCATGGGCAAATTCCAACACATTTGTGGAAATGCAATTAATATGCATTACCATGACAAAGATAATTTAAGTATGAAAACAGTAATATCTCCTGGTGACTTTAGTCCACTCAACAGGTAACGTATCCTGTCTTCTGCAAATTGCGTCTAGTCATGTGCTTTAATGTCATTATTTGGCCGAGATAGAGTCTGACTGAGACGCTCTTTCTTTGTAGCTTGCAATAGGTTACATCGTGAAACTTTTGTAGCTGCAGTTTTGGCTGCAGCCAAACTCGCAACAGCTCAGAGAAACCGAGGAAGGTGCCGCACTCAATTCTGCAGCAAATCTATAAAGGGCGAAGTGCTTAGCTGGTGTGCATACAGATCATTTGTGGAGCCAATGCGAAAACTGTGTGGGTTAATATAAGCAGGTTCTTCCCGTACAATCCTGGCGTAGTTCAGCACAGGGTATGAAATAATGGAAATTAATCCCTAAATAGCAGGGCTGGGTGTCGTTTAGACCTTGCGTTTTTGGAGAGTCAGTGTCCATTTCCTGACCCGGGGAGACAGACCCTGCGAGGTGACAGAGAGGGAGAAGTAATCAGGTTCAGTGTGACAGATGAGTAATGGCGTTAGCCTGGGGCGAGTTCATCCTGGGGTTTAGCGGAACTGTCTGGGTCTGCCCTGCTGGAATGAGAGGCTAGCGCTAAGAAGATACATCCTCTCGCTTGAGTGCCTGTCCGCCAAAACAGCTGCTTCCTCTTTCCTGGGGACCTCGTCTGCCTGGCCTTGGAGCGTTTAACCCTTTCCAATCCTAGCCCATTCAGAATCTAAATTCGTTAACACTTTACAATAAGGATACATTACATACTGCAGTAATAAGCATGAACTACCAATGAATTAGCAGTTCACTAATGCATCAGAGAGCTAAATAAGCATTGAAAGAGTTTACAGCTTAATATCTCAGTCTTGCAGCCACCATTTTGTTCTCAGGGGAACATGATAAAAGCAGATACAAGAAGCTATATGGACGAATCATTGGTTTATGGTGTTTGAGTCAGGATTTCCCCTATTATCAAAGTAGCGAATTTTGGTATTATTATACCAACCGGAAAAGGGATAAATGGCCCTTGAAATGAAACTTCAAAGAACTCACAAAATAATTGACCAGGGGGGGAATGAACAGAAGGCGTCTTAAACTTGGATCAAACAGACTCCCTTTTTGGATGAGAAGCTGGAGCAACACACAGTAAGTCCCATGCAAATGAATAGTTTGTGGTTTGTACCAACCAATATCAATAACTGAACCAATAATTTGTTTCAAATTGTATCAGAATTAAATCATTAAGTTTCCGAAGGGCCCTGCTCCGAGGAGCACTGTTTCTCAGCAAAGGGGAAAAAAATCTTCATTTTTTACCCAAGCCATATATTTCTACTTTTTTTCCTCTCAAGAGGGTTTTATTGGGGAAACTAGAAAAGCACTCGTAGAGCGCAGACCTCCGCCAAGCACAACATTTCCCTCCATATTGCGACTTCCACCATAGATATTAGTCTTACATTTATTTTATCTTCATTTTTAGATTCCTTGACCATGAAAACATGGCAATTTGATTCATAATGCTATATCAATATTAGTTCCACAGCGTCTTGGCTGTTTAAAGATGTCTGTTGCATGTTTCTAACTTCATGTGTTTTTTTTTTTCCTTATGAAGCAACATTTCCCCTCATGTTGTGATTTACACATAAATATTAGTCCTACATTTATTTCATCTATTTTTTCAGATTCCCTGACCAAGAAAACATACCATTAGCAGCGGAATTCATAATGATATCAATATTAGTTCAGTAGTTATTCACAAAAATCTAATTTTCCGTAATGGTGGTTTTCTTCTGGATCTAGTTCCCTGGCTTTTGAAGATGCAGTAAATCTGGTGACATCTTCCTAATTCTGCAATATCTTGGCTGTATAATATAAGTTGTACAGCTCTTTCAAGGGGTATATGGCGTGATGTGCCCTGCCTCTGAATCTATGTTCCCCAAGGCGAAGCCGCGGGGAGCATAGATTCAGAGGCAGGGTACATCACGCCATATACCCCCTTGAAAGAGCTGTACAACGTTTTAATCTTACCGTTTTTATCTTTCGGTGGCAACCTATACGTATATTGTTCTTAAATCCATGTAAAAGTGACTCAGCGTCTGAGCCAAGCGAACGCTGTCGAAGCATTCAAAGTCCACATCTTCTTTTTCTGTTAGGTATTCACACAACATAGACGAAGATAAGATATTTGACTTTTTTTGTATTTTGGGGGATCACTTTTGCGCGTTTCTCAAGAATGTCATCGTCTGTGTGACTAGCGAAACGTTTCGATGCCATTTTGACAGCTGTCGAAAGCAGACGAAACGCGGTAAAAAATTCAGATTTACATTCCGTGAGACTCACGGGGTACATGGAAAAGAAATAAACGTCAGCCAATCAAAATAAAGGATTTTAACGTTAGGTAAGATAATGGTGTTTGTCACATGTTTGTAGCTTCACTAGCATACTGTTTTATGAAAATGCATCGCGACTATGGTTCGGAGGGGTCCATGCCACAACACGGAGCTCCATGTAGCTAGCTACACACGCATGCTAGCTACACACTTACAACGAAATAATTACATACAGCACAAAAGTTCACAGAAATTCTACGTAATGTTCATTTCGCAAAAAAAATACAAAAATTACCTAAGCAGACATAGAAAACATTATAATACACGACAATCCAGGCTCCTCAGGCATCAAGCAAATAGGCCTATGAGCCGCAGCGGCCTCCATTTTAAAACGAGGACAGACGAACAATGCGCTGGTCCCCCTGGCATGGCGTAGTTTATCCCGGGCAGCTAGCTAGCTAGCTAACTCTCCTTGTAACATGATCATTGCTCAACCTGGCTCCCCCTGGGGGGGGGGGGGGGGGGGGGGCAAGGAAAGGCCACGGGCTGCCAGACAGAGTGACACAAACAAACAAACAAACACACACACACACACACACACACACACACACACACACACACACACAATCATTGCTTAACCTGGCGCTCCCTGGGGGGGGGGGCAGGTAAAAAGGCAAGAACTATGACTCTGCAAGAACAAAAACACGGAAAAGTTAAAAACATGAACAATAAACATGAATTATGAAATGCTTGAACCTGATACAAGAAACTGTTAAAACTGTGGTATGAATAATGACTATGGAATCCTGATACATGAAACTGTTAAAACCATAAACAATACTGTCCTGGCCAAAGGCCAGAACACAACAGGTCCCCTACTTTCGTATTCTGGATCATAGTGTCATAGTATCCGGAATTATTCCATTTTCAGGATCAGTCTTTGATATATTGTAGAACATGTTCGAAACTTGTCCTGTATTTTTTTCCCCAAGTGCCCTGACCATTTTTGGTGGAGTTTCATGCATAAATGTTAAAAATGGCCCTATCTCCCAATGTTGAAGAATCCTTTAAAAAATTCCTGGATCCAGACGGAGATCCGGATCACTTCCATAATCTAATCATTTCTTCCTTATACCAATCTGTACAATCCCTGAAAATTTAATCAAAATCTGTCCATAACTTTTTGAGTTATTTTGGAAACCATTAGACAAACAAACAAACAAACAAACAAACAAACGCAGGCAAAAACATAACCTCCTTGGCGGAGGTAATTACAAGACAGTTACCTTCTTTGTCATAAGATATGCAGACCACTCAGTCACTGGAGTTGGGCCCTCTGGAAACTCAATGATTCAATTGTATTTTATCAAACAGAACCCAGTGGGATCATGAAGAACCATCTTCATATCTCCGCAGCCATGACCCAAATCTCCCCTGCTTTACCATGTTCGTGAAACGCAGTGAGGTTACTGAGAACCACGTGAACATGCAGTGCAGTTCTAGTCCCTGTCAAGGCACTACGTCTGATTAGGTATCTTGTCACATTCCCCTTGGACAAGAGATGGGAAGGTTTGATTGCTAATTACAGTAAAATTTGAGGAATTCTCTGAAATTTCTTTTCAAACTGCGTCGTAGTTTTGCTGAGCAGGCCTGAGTAATGCAGGAAGTGGTGTATCCAAATCTAACTCTCGGTCATTTTCTGTATATGTTGGATATTTTTCCCGTCATGTACAACACACCTTCATGAAAGAGTTCACTGTGACAGCACTTGACTGATTCAGGCCGCTGTACAGGTCAATGGGCTCTTATGTTTGTGTTTACATAATCACTGAGCGACCTTTTCTTTGAGACTTGCAGGCTGTTTCTCAAAGTGGGTTTTAGCACAGAACGTCTCCATTGTACACTTAAGGTCGTGCGAATAAAAGCATGCTTGTGTCTCTGACTGACAGGCGAGGAGTGTTGATTGACTGAAAACTTGACAATTAAAGTGTCCTCTGACACTACACAGACTGAGCCAGGAGCTTAATGGAGCATTTTTGTGTGCTGTGAACGAGCCAGAAAAATTATACATACTTGTCAGGACAGAGAGAATATTACTCACCCTGCTGTTATGTGCAATGCTTTTATTCGAGTACTGCCGTTTACCATGCATGGGAATCATTAAAATTTTATTAGTAACGTCATAGCGGTGAGAACTATAATCCAGAGCTTTTGAAATGGGAATCGGAGTGAATATTTTGTTCAATATTTTAAGCTTGTTGCCAGTGAACCTGTTTGTAAGGAGTGAGATGAGTTTTTTTTTTCTTTCCCATGTCGTCTCCAAGAATGGTACAGAAAACACACTCCCCTTTTCTGGCCGGTTAGTCAGTTTGATCTATGAAAAAAGGCAAGTTGTCATGACGCCCAGTTATTGAGTACACGAGGAGGGCTTGCGCACTATTTCTCAGGATTACATAATGTCTCAAACCAGCGACAGAACACAGTGTAATATCAAGGCACAGCGCAAAAAAAGAACAAAACTGAGTCGTGTCAACAGGAATTCATCGCTCATTTAAATTCAAAATCATATTTATATTGCATTCTTGCTCAGCAAGGCCGAGGTGGAACAACCTCCGGTATGTGCTACCTTTCCAGCCAAATCTAATTTAAACCAAACCAATGTTCTCCAACTGAGAATGAAAAAACACTTAAGTCTCATGACACAAAGCTCTTGTTATGACTGACATTCACACCATGTTTTCCACAGAGAGATAAGGTTGGGAATGAAACGCCCACACGTAATCATCTGAGAAGTAAGCTTGCGAGACGTGTTCCAGGCGTGTGCGGCTGATTGGCTGTTTTATTTCCTGTAAAGGCCTTAGATGAGGACACTTCCCCAACTACTCCTTTCTCTTCTTTCTTCTTCTCTTTCCTTCAGCCTCTGGTCGTTTGATCCCAACTGGCGAGATCCTGGATGACGAAGGGAATGTAACAGCTTCATGTCCCCTCCCCCTCCCTAATTCGCCCCCCTTAACACTGCGGCCCCCCCCCCCCCCCCCCAAAAAAAAAAACCTCACCCCAGCCCCCCAACCACTGCAGGAATGTTAGCCAGGAGGCTACAGCTGGCTTTGACAGCCGCATCGTAATCCTACCTCCGGCCTCCTTCGGGCCCAGCCCCCGTAATCTCGCACCCCCACACCCCTCCCCCTCACCCCCTTCCCCCCCTCCCTCTAAGGTCCACATCTGCAAGGCCCACTTCTGCCCCCTACGCCTCACAGGGACTGCTGTCCGTCAAACGCGTGTCCTTTACTGTAACTGTAAGACAGTTCTTCAGGTCCATATGCAGTTTAGAAATTTTTTTTTTTTTATGAAAAAGCGGAGTTCCCTTTATGATTTCTTGATTTTTTTTTGGAAACTGAGTCAGTCAGTGTTCTGAAATCTGTTGTTTTGGAATTGTGGAGTGAGGGTGAAATTAGTGGCTAATTTAGCCTTTAAGAGTGCATTGCAAAAATATGAACACAGTCAGTGTTAAAAGTCAGTCAAAACACGTGTTTTAATATTAAAATCTCATTATCATCACATTTGCTCTTTTTTGTTCCAGAAGGCAAAAATGCAGCTGAAGAATCAAGTTTCACTTATATCAAGATTTTTTCAGTGGATTAAGATTTCTTGTCAAGTAAAAAATCTACATAAAACAAGCTCAAATTTTCTAAAAGAAATTTGCCTCATTAGAAGACAAATACGCTGAGACTGATACAACTGGCCTTTTCAGCATGGTGGGGTACTGCATTGTCTTTTTTTTCTCTCTCGCCTCTGGTTTACCACTGTTTCCAGTCACAAGTAATGATCATTACATCAACACTGTACAGATACACTGTAAAAAAAAAAAAAAAAAACCGGGTCAATAAATACTGCTCAAACAATTATACCAGCCATATTACTGTGATTATCAGCAGTAACCGCAGCAAATGCTATTTTAAAAAATGCATTTACCTTAATTTAGGCAGAAGGTCCCATGCGATAGCAATATCTGCATGTGCTATAGGCTAAGCCATGAAAATGTGGGGCGTAAGCACTTCTGATTGTGTTCCTATATTAGCTTTTGTCCCCATCTTTAAATTAGGATGCAGCTGCTCAGCGCTCGTAAACCGGCTTCATCGGCTTCAATCCAAATGTTTGCCAATTAAACCAAACAAGATTACATCAATAAACTTACAACAAAAAAACCTTTAAAAGCCAGTGGGGAATATTCATTCAATCAATAAATCAAGAGCTGTTAAAAAATACACAAAATTCAGTCAGTTGCGATTTCAAAAGCCTTTATTTTTGTAATGACATGCATGCAGACTATGCAAGTTGGTTACAAATAATTTTGCGAGCCAGCTTAATTGCCTTTTGAGAACAAAGGAGCTGAACTTCACCCAATAGCATCTGATGCGTGCATGGGCGGCGCTAGGGTGGGGCTTGCTGGGGCTATAGCACCAAGAAGGATTTCAATAGCGCCACCAAGAAAATGACAGAATTTTCACATTTAAATTCTGGCTATACTTTCTCTGTATTTTTTTTTTTTTTTTGAAGTGATTAACTCTGCACTGGTTGTCTAAGGTCAGATCCACTCTACACCTCTTTTGTTGTAAGTTTTGTTTGAGCCGCTTATAGATCACCATAGAACGCTACATTGCTGACAGGGTATGCTCAACCTCTTAATTAGTCCCCTACCGGAAACATAGGGGATCATAGGATTGCACTCTGTCCGTCCGTCAGTCCGTCCGTCCGTCCGTCCGCATTCGTGTCCGCTCCATAACTTCAATACCGTATGACCTAGGAACATCAAAGTTGGTGTGTGGATGCATCTTGGGGAGAGGGTGTGTCATGCACCCTATTCAGGTCACTTTGACCTACTTTTTAGGAAATTTAATATGCATACACCGGTAGGGGACTAGTATTGCGCAGCAATACAACATTCGCCGATAGGCGGTGCACTTGTTACCATTATTGTGATATCATAAGAAAACATTATATTTTTAACCTTGACAGTCACCAAATTTTTGAAGATGCCTGTCTTGTTTTTAAAGTTTTAAATGGACTTGCCCCACCCACATCAAATAATTTTATTCTTAAAATATGCAAAAATGCAATAACAACCAGAGCACAAACTAGGGGAGACTGCTATATGCCTCGGCACAGAACTAAATTTATTCAAGCAGTGGTGTCCATCAGAGGCGCACATTCCTTGTGTTAACTGTAATGTTGTGAATGTGTCTTGTGTGTAACAACAACTAATGTCTGCCTGATCTGACCTTCAGTTCTGAAAATCAAGTACTCGACCAAAGAGCTGATCAGATGAATCAGGTGTTTTAAATCATGGAGACATGTAAAATGTGCAGGGCAGTAGTACTCCAGGAGGAGGGTTGGTTAACACTTCACCATACTGAGTTAACACAGCACTTCTGAAAGTATCCAATTTACTCCATAAAACCTACAGACACTTACATGGGTCCATAAAATGCAGCTGCTGTGTTCAAACCTGTGCAGCTTCAGGCCTATTTTAATGTCTAGAAGAGATCCCAAGATTTCCAACAATCTGAAATATGTCCTGCTGATTGGGAAATGTGTATAAAATGAAGATCTAGATATTTTATATTTGAAATAATGCTAAGGCCGTGAAGACATGGAATCCAGGCTTCCGTAACTCTGTTAAAGGCTCTGAAGCCTCTGAAAAGCCAGCAGATACTGAATATTTTTGAAGACCACAAAGGGAAAATGATCAGAGTCCAAATTTAGCATTTTTTGTATATTTTATATATTATTATAATTTATATTTTTTGCATATTTTTTCAGTTCTTTTTTTTTCTCAGATCGTTTTCATTTTTTTAGTTCATCCTTTCTCTACAACATGAAAATGTGATTCTGATCATTTTTCCATTGTGGTCTTCATTGTGGTGTCGCTTTTTCCGACTTTCAACCTACTTAAGGGAAACCTTAAGTGAAAAGTTAGAGTTTAAGGAGTCAAAGTTAATTAAAGCGGCTTTGACATGATTTGCACAAAAACAGTTCGTGACTTAATCAGCTCAGCTTTTGCATACATTATTATACACATTTTCATTATTGATATTGGGCAACCATGTGTTCCATTCCCTAAGATAATCTCTGGCAGCTGTGCTAATTACACAAAACCTACTATGTAGTACAGTGCTGTATTTTGAGGATTAATTGAGATTGTTTGGATAACACGTCAGCAGCATTGAGAAAAGCCATTAAAAGGACTACAGCAACAATGTCTTTCTGAATATTAAAAGCTACCTGTCTCTCCACACCTTGTCTTGAAAGTGTCTGATCAATAGCCTTTTAAACTCTGTTTTTTCCTCAATGCCTTAATTGAATTAACCACCAGAGTACAAGGGTGAATGTGTGAGTGATATATCCTCATATTCTCCCAGAAAAATATTTATCTGAGAAGGGCCTATGACAGTGGTAAGGCCTTTCCCTGGGGAGGTACCTCCTGCATGAAAGTGTGGCAATGGTCAGCAAAACATCCTTTTGTGCCTTTTTCAGTAAATGGTGCCCATGGGAACCAAAATTGAATATTATTTTGCTTTCAATGTACTTTTTGACAAAAGTGCTCCCAGAAGGACAAAAATGCTCTCCAACGGTTTCTTTTAAGGTGTGCATGAGGCAAGGTGAAATACGTCTTGTACATCAAAAAACATATAAATATAGATGCAGTGTATCTTGAAGTTGATAAGGCTTGATGAAGTAACTCATAACATCAGCAGTTTTACAATAAGGTAGGGTAATATTCCATTTAAAACTAATACTACGAACCATGGATTTTGGGCCATGGATTTTGAAGAAATCACATGTTAATTCACATTGGGAATTTTGTCTATAATATACTCTTCCAAAAAATAAACTATACTAATATTGAATTATTGATTACACTTTCTTTTCAATATGTTTTCCACATTTGTCAAAACATTTCATGTATTATAAATTGAAGCTAAAAACAATGTATAGTTTCTTTTTTGGAAGAGTATACATAGTGTACAATGCACTATGAAAAATCAGATGTTGCACGTTGACCCTTAATAGTATGTAGCTGGTTAATTACTGAAATATTTGTATATTATGTTATATGGGTTATTTGCCTCTGACCAAGAAGACATGTAACACCTGTATATTTATTAATCGCAACCACATATACAGAACTCCAGGTGTGCTGAAAACTGGGATGAAGTTCAGAAAAAAAATGCAGACTCCCAATTATGTACACATTTTTAGCCTAATGAAAACAACGTTTGCACCTGTCATTGACACAACAGTGAGTAAGATCATTCACATCATATTTTCTTTTTCAAATAAATTTGCTTTCCTCATTCATTTGCGAATACAACCGCAGAATTGCCGCATGAAAAGGTTGAAACGGCTGGAAAAAAAGCACAGGAACAGCATGAGCTCACCGTGAATTAGCCAAGCCATCAATTCGCTATTACAGCTAAGCGAAGCTATTACGCTCTGTTGTGTCTGTAAACTGAGCACTTCCACTCCGCGCGGCGAGTTAGATAAAAACGGCCCCTATCCAGACTCAATCACCCACAAGTAGAGTACTAGCGTGTTCGTTTATATTTTTTGGCTCGTAAATCCGAGTGAAATGCCAAGGTAAATATCACCATGATAAAGTGAACAATCAGGCTGCGTGTCAAGGATTCAAAAATGATAATGCCACCTTCATTGGATAAATACTCTTCATTGCGTGCCGAATTATGGTTTTTATGAACTTCTGTTTCCTGCTCAAGACCTCGTTTTTATGTTTATAATGTTAGCTCCTAACACAGAGGATTGTCTTTTGCTGCATGGATAGAACAGTATGTCGCTTCCAGTGAACCAGCATCAGTCCAGCAAGGTTCCCGCCTTTAATTTGGTGCAGTCGCTTTCTGTGGACTTTTTTCTCAAATGAGCGTGCAGTTGAGAGGACTTGGGGCTCCACTCCAGACCCCCTTTTGTCCTAGTAATGAATCGAAAAACATAATGGGAGATTCCATCGAGTCGCCCCTTTCACACTCGAGGTCCCTGGTCGGGGCCTGATTCGGACGGACAAGTGGGGGTACGGGGGTGGCGAAAACAAAAGAGGGGGACCAAGCAATGTCGTCTCCTTCGAGGAGGAGGAAGGTCGGGAGAGGCACCCCACTAACGGACTGTTTCTGTCTTTCAGGGGTTTCTAGGAAGAGCGCAAGGAGACAAAGAGATTAAAAGGGACCTCCGCCGTCATTAAAGTACGAGGAAATGACGGCCGTGCATTGTGACGGCGAATGAAAGAGCAAGGGGGATTCGGTTGGGTGGTGGGCCGATGCCCTGTTAGGGAACTGTGGAGACAGGTTTCGTTATAGAAACATCGATGGGTAGTGTTTTTCCAAAACTCGCCCCACATCCACCCTCACCCCTCCCCTCCCCCCACTCTCCTGGGCCTCCACACACTGTGGCATACTTATGTAATATTCATATTTGTCTTTCTGATGATGGCTGTCATGAAGACCATCAAAGGAGATGTTTTTAACCCTGTGACACCACACTTTCACCTAATGGGCCATAGGATGAAAGGAGATGCTATCGTTCAAATTATTATTGACGTAATGTCAAGCCACACAACTCCCCCCCCAAGTATTCATCTCTGTTCATCCAGGAGAGCCCTAATAGGGCACATTATACTGTCTCCATAATGGGTGGCTGTAGAGACCTGCAGCTCTCAGGGATCGCTAAAGTAAGTGGCTCATTATGCGGTCCGAAAAGTCTCTCCGTACCTTTTTTAATGGATGCTATTCATCGCATTTTGTGAGTTCCTCTTGCTTATAATTAATCCTGTTCCTGGTACGATACGCCGCAACCAACATTTACATTGGAAGCTATTCCAAGGCCTATTTTTCCCATTATTACCAAATTCTATTAGTCAATACTGCCTCTCGTTGCGGTTTAGCACACACCGGGCTGGGTTCTAATCCGGGGATTAGCTTTGTTTAATGATTCGCCATTGATGATATTCAAATGTGGGAAGTGATGTCATCATAGTGCCAGGTTGTTTTGCTTTACCCTTTCAAGATTAAAGCTGGTTGCACACCGGACGCGAAACAAATTTTTCACACGACCGATTACATTCAAAGTCAATGCAAAGACGCGAAAACACGCAAAACGCATGTATTCACATCTTTGCATTGACTTTGAATGTAATCTGTCGTGCAAAAAATTTGCTTCGCAGCCAGTGTGAAAGCGGTTTAAGTCTGTTAAAGCTGATGCTGCATTAAAATTCCTTGATACCGTTCTCGAATTTTGTTGTTTGCAGTTACCAGCAGTGATTGTACAGTCATCATTAGAATGTTCAGTACAGAAAATTCTGATCTCATACTTGTGATCATAGGCTGTGTTTGGACTTGGCGCTTGTTGTTTGACAGCTGTTGATACACTTTGCGCACTGCTTGGGTGTTATATTGCCATATATTATGCCTGATATTCTTAATTATTATATCTTTGCCATGAACAAACACCAAAATAAGACAAAGCATAGTGGTCTAAATCTTCAGAACAGCTTTTATATGTTAAATTTTGGTGTGCCTGGCAACCATTTTCTTGTACGCTGTACGGTGTCCTGAACTAACTGCTGAGATTTCCAACAGCACAACAAAATGGTTGAGACACTATTTAGTGCTCTATACAGTGAGTGAGAGTGTACATTCTGAATACAGATATACACCTTAAAAGAGTGGACCACATCTTCAGGGACACAAACATAAGCCCTGTGCCTTAACTTCTGGGGATGTTTGCTGCCAGCTGCAAGCATTTAAACGCTGAAACAGGGCTGATCTAATAATGCTCTGGCTTGATTACAGAGTTACGGGTCAGCAGTGCCAGCTGGAACGAACTTGGTCGCGTGTGCTGGACGGAAATTTGTGCTGGAGCCTGTGTAAAGATTATGTCACTGCCATATGCCAGTCAACCTCAATATATGAGTCTATGTTAACAATGCATTAGCGTCTGAAAGTGCACTTTAAGCAGTTTTACAAGCAAAGGTTTTTTATGAGCAGAGTGGCTTACGTCACTTGTGTCAATATAGCACGTGTTTACAGTAGCATTCGGAAAATTATGGTGAATGAATTTGCAGAGCAAATTATCTGCGGTCACAATTCATATTTCTCGAGCATAATTAATTTATGAGTGTATACACTCAGATAGTTTGTGAGTTATTATAGTCAGCACTGGTCTGGCCATCCCATAATGCACTTCCTATTGATTTTTCGATCAAATACAAGCCCTATGCCAAGTTAAGGACATTCAAAGTGGCCCATCAGTGTCAACTTTATTAATGTCTAGTGTTTGACTGGTACTTTGTACAACAGCAAGAAGCCAGAGACTGTCCTGTGGAGACTGTGAACAGGGACCTGGTGTGTTTTGAGTCACTTTGAAAATAGTGATGAATTTTGAGGGTTGGCCTTTGCTTTATGAATTGGATAATTGGTCAGTGGTTACACTGGAATGTGAGAGAGATTCCCTCCTTGTTGCCTGGAGACAGACGTTCTGCTCCTCCTCAGAGGACAGTATTATGAGCAAGCAGGGTGGCATTGTGAGCTAATCACCGGCTTTCGCAATTCACTCTCTGGGAGGGTCCCTCGCAATCGATCGTAGGTCACCACAAAGAATTGGGGCCCAGTTTCAGTCCATCTTGCTGTGAACTTTAATCTGCCCTTACAATGAAGCTGCAACAATGCAGGAACAAAGCCCGGGCATGGCTCTAAAATCAGAGCAATGGAAATTCATTCATATGCGAGCCAACGGTGAATGATGCTGCAGGGAGAGTTTTGCTTTATCAAGAGTATATTATTTACAATATTAGAAATGACTAAATCTTGCTTGGAACCTCTGATTTTTGCTCCGACAATTGAAAGTAGGATGGAGTGTATATGTGAGAGGGTTTTAAGCACAACCTGATGAAGAAATTGGGCAGCCTTAAGGAATGTCTGCAAAATGACCCACTGGGTTCATTGCAAGTGCCTTTCAATGATGCTACACCCTTGAAAGGAAATTAATCAGAACCAGGATGAACCACAGATGATTTTGGTTGCAGCAGGCTATCATCAAACTGGGTGGGAGAAAGGGCTTTCATTTCTGGATTCCATCGAGAAAACGAGCCCATTCAGAGCGAAAAGACGAATCGGTCTCGTATCTATTTCGCTCTCTTTGAAACACATGATATAATGCCTGACAGCTCTTAAACTTGAAGCAGTTAGCTGCGCTTTATTTAAGACCACCACCTTATATAAGCATCATCCCCATGGATCAGTTATGTAGTGGATACCTCTCTCTCTCTCTCTCTCTCTCTCTCTTTCTTTCTTATTTTTCATCAATTGCAGATGTTTGGGGCTATGCCCAGGAAACCCACAGCAAAGAGTGCTATTACTGAATTCTCAAAGTGAGCTGGGTGCTGGGTTATTTGTGGTCTGGATTTTTGTTATGACTACAGCCCCCCCCCCCCCATTCCTCCATCCGCACCCTCTGCCCATCATACCCTCTTAGACAATGTGTTCCTCAGAGAAAGGTATAATCAAGGGGTTTTCAGCTGTTCACTTAAATTTAAGCTGTGCCAGGATTCGCACCTTCAGCACTTTTACACACGTCCCTGCCATTATTTACAGATTTTGACATCAATATACTGGACTTTCATTGGGCGATTCAGAAGCTAATATACACGGCATAAATGAACTGCCCCAGGTGTTGAAATCAAAGCGTTTGTGGGGCGTGGGAAAGCTGTAATTAAGCTAATTTCCTCAGTGCGGCAAGGACAGAGAATATTTGAATGCCTGTTCATTATGTCATTAAACAAGGAAGTAAACAATGACCCCATAACCTATACAGATACTGCTTGCATTTAAAAAGCACTGTAGACAAGTTTATTTTCAAAGTTGTACCTATGTATCTTCGATAAAATTTTTTCATTTTCTATTTGCCATCAAGTATTGTATGTGTGCTGCCCTACCAATGAATAGTCCCTGTTTGCTGATTGAAACTGCTCATTTTTGTGAGCAAGCCTGCTACTGATTGAAAGTGGCAAGAATTTGGCCTTCTTGATTTAGCAGTTGACCTTGTCAGTCGCTGGTGTTTGAGCAGTTCGGCAGCCCATCCGCCGTTCATCTTTTATTTAAGCCGCGTCAAAAGAATGCACTGATCAATCAGAAGACTGCTGACACTGTGGACTAAAAGGGTGACTGAAATGCCGAAAGCAGAAATTGTATAAATAATATGCGTTTGATTCTCCAGACCCTTGTCACCGTCTGCAGACAAGCACCGGATTCAGAACTAACAAATAATTCATGGTAATAACACGTCTCCCAACCTGATGTCACAATTGATGACATTTGCCCTTTGTGAATGGGAATATTTTGGAAAGGGCACAGGGTTCAAAGTCATTTGGTGAAGACAATTCAAAGTATGTACGCTGGATTCTCCGTCCCCTTAGCTACCGACCGGTCGAAGAGCAGACATATGGACCGTTTCTGAAAGCGTCAGCTAAATGCTTCGCAGACTGCATTTCTAGGCTGCTGCGTCATCGCAGGCTGTTCCATTTTGAACCGCGCTTCAAAATTCAGCCGAAAAATGCAGCCTTCTTCTCGCCTGATGTCGGACGGAATTGTTGACGCGAAAACTGAGTGCAAACGTGCGGGCGATTCTGACCCGTATCAGAAACGAAACCTAAATTTCTTGGCTGTATTGTAAAATGCTGTCACGATAGGAACAGCCCGAGATTATATCGCAGCCAAGAAATGCGGCCCACCTAAGCTGCACCCCGCACATTGAGAATGGGCTGCTGTTTGCAGTAGGCAGAGGCTGCTCTGTGTATTAAAGAGTTACTCAGTCTGGGAGGAAAATCATCGCTCGCAATTAGGACCAAGTTTTGCTTCACCGCGGTGGTTCGTAAAAAGAATGAGTCACTGAAATTTTGGGAGCAACATGGAGTCCTCGCTCCTCAGCTGTTGCTGAGTAGGCAAATGCCTTCCACAGCTAGCGGAGTGTCAGTCAGTTCCCTGCTGTTCTTTTGGCTCAGCGGAGATTCTCGGCACACAAGACTCTGGCCATTGTCAAGCCAAAGGGCTCAGTGTCACATTAGCATTCGTGAAAAGGGGTGGATTCTTCATTTGGACGGAGAACACCATCGCAGTTCAGAAGAACGCCGTCCGCTTTCCAAACTACCTCCAGACGCGCGGGGGGGGCTTGGCGGAGACAAAAGGAGCGTTCAGCGGCCTGATTGGTTCCAGGTTTTTGTGCAAACGAGCAGAGCACACTGCAGGACGAGACGCAACGTTTCACTCAGCTGTAACTCCAGAGCGAGCTGGATCTCCCCCTACGGACCGCACGGTGGTCTGCTAAATTTGAGCTGTTATATCATGGCTTTTCTTGAAGGAGTGCAATGTGGCTTGAGCGGGAAGTCGCAAAAAAAAAAAAACATTATTTTGGGAACTGAAAGATGAAAGATGACTGCTATACATCATAACTGCAGTAAACCGGGAAGGGGTCTCAGTATTACCTACGGGAGTCCTGCACTGACCTTATAGCCCCTTTGAACACAGGTTCGAGCGGAGACCCTGCCCCCGATCCGCACCATTCGGAAAGCGAAAGTGACACGTCTAGACAACGTGATTATTTATCTGTGAGCCTAATGTTTTTTTTTTTAACCTCCCAAGGAAAGCGTTAGCACGTTAGTGAGATGCACAGTCACAGCCCTCTCCCAGTGAGGCTAACATTATACAAACCTTCATTTTTTTTTCTAAAGGAATGTGCGCCCTGGCCAAAAATAACACCCCCACAACTCCCTCCCCTTTGCCTAGTCCTCCCTACGGTATTGCCTTCAATGCGGTGGTATATTCTATAGTATAACTCCAGACTGCACGTGGATCAGCGGCTCGTAACGTGAGCACAGCTGGGATCTGGAAAGCGGTTCAGGAATGCGGTGCATGTGAGGACAGGCTGTGCGCTTTTTTTTTTGAGCGGGTGGGGGGGGGTTTGCAGAAGACCCAGGGAGCTCCCAGAGTGATTTGATCCAAAAGGACCGTATTCCTTGTTTCTGTCTGTGCTTTAGTCAGGACTAGGTTCATTGCACTTGAAAAGCAATGTTGGTTTTAGTGGGTATGAGGTCATAAATGTGTGATTACAACATTTAAGACTGAACACTCTATTGCTGTTATGATGTCACAGTCTACCAGTAAACAATTATGACCAGGCAGCTGAAACAAATGTTCTGGAACATTTTGGGCTTGATTTGCCTTGACCTGTAGCGCAAGCAGGACCCGATAACATGGCCAGTGATCTGTAACAAAAAGCATACTGGCCAATCATTGGCCATGTAATTGGTTTTGCATGCACAAAAAAAAAAAAAGTTATGCATGTGCAAAAGATCTGTGTAAGTCTGGCGCTTAGACTTAAAACATTCTGAGAAATCCTGTTCTTCAGGAGGATGAAATTGAGCGAGCCATTCATTTTAATGACTGCTGAACTTTTTCTGTCCTGACTGCCAACCTCACCATGTTCTGCACAGTACATCCTGCAAAAAAAGAGACACCTGTTGAAGTTAGGCTCTCGGGAACTAAAGACCGCCTCATGGCTTTCTTTCTGGGAAAATATGAAGGAACTTGAATGTTAAGGGTTGGGCGATGTACAGGGGGCCAACAGCCATTCACCCCTGGATTCTACAACTAAGAGTGAGTCGTGATTGTTTTCACTGGTGCCTGAGGAAATTTGGAGGACGGGTTCCGGGAATCATATCCACATGTAGTCAGTATTTTCCCTGCAAAAAACCAACAGAGCCTTAATATTTAGATTTTAAATTCATACTTTTTTTCCAAAAAGAGAAAAGAAAATACAGTATGTCTTAGAGGTGGGGCTCAGAAAGATTTTAAAAATTGAGAGATTAGAGCCGTCAGACGAATGGCAACTTAAAACATGTTCATTCTCTTCTTCAGTGAGGAAAAAATTAGATTTTGAATGTAGGACTAAAATACAGGACTTCAACACTTAACAAGACAGACATTTTCCTGCAGCATGCAGCTCTGCGGTGTGCTGCAGAAAAAAATCTTTGCTGAGCAGTGCACAGAGTGCCTCCTGTGTGCCCATGATGCTGTCGGCCTGACGCCGGTTGAGTCGAGGCCCTGCTCCCTGTAACCTGGGCAACGGCACATGAGAGGAAGCGTTGACATGCTGTAAATTACACCGGGGAGCTTGCGGCCTCAGAAAGCATGCTCTTGTTCTTATGTGCAATGGGTCCCATCAAAAATGCTGAAAGGGCATCACATTCAATAGGACAGTGGGTTTCAGTGGACACAGAAGTCTTTATTGCGACCCTCCATGGACCATCATCTTCCTCTCAGAGGGTGAAGCTCAACACGGCAATACAACATGTAACCATGGTGGTTTTATCACTTTTTGGACAAATCATCAAGAAACTTTGACACAAGGCCACTGCTCTCTTTTGCTGTTGCTGTTTTTTGGTATTAGGCATATTTTATCATCATTTTTGATGCAGGTCCTCCTGACACTTTCAATAATGTTAAATTATTGCAACTGATGCACAGCCAATATTTTGTCTCTGGGTCATTCCATGTCGATTCAACAAATTTCAGAAAATTTCCCCTCCTGACCATCTCAGATTTATTTTCAAAAATTCTCACACCATGTACTTAATAGGATATGTGCAACATTTCAGTTAAATATCTTCTTTAGTTTTGACAAAAAAAATAAAATAAATAAAGATGGTAACATTTTGCTGATTTTCGCACTCCTATTTGCAAGGTCAAATAAAAGTGGATTTTTAGGAGGCAATATCTCTAGTTATATCAATGCAGTGGGCTCAGAACTTTCAACAGTGTAGCATCTATGCCCAGTACACTTGTGAAACACATTTTCAATGGCCAATATGTTTTTATTAGGGAGCTAGGGCTGTTTGAATTGCTAATTTATTTAACGAAGTTGTCTGTGACACCAACTTTGAAGGCGAATTATGACCAAAGTTATGCAGATAGAGAGCTGATTTTTTCTGTGCAAGCTCTCCTCACATAGTGCAGCAAAATTCTAAAAAATTCAAAATTTCCTGAAATTTGATATCAAATTGCCGAGGTGTGACAAATTCTTGAAACCTGTAAATTCTTGAAATCCTCATCTTAAAACTTACATTCTTGGCTATCTTTGTTTTAAAGGTGGTTGTGGCAACACTCCTCATTATACAGTTATGATTTTTTTTTTTAGCAACGTCTTGTAAATGCTCATTTTTCATTGTTTCTATTTAATTCCTTGCAAATTAAAGGAGTTTCTGAAGCTATCATCATAACATCAGATAACAGAAAGTCACTTAAAGATTTGCAATATTTAGATACATAAGTTATAGTACCATATATAGGACAGGATATGCCATATCAAACTTGTATATATGAAATTTATTTAGCAAAACTGATCAATGGTGACATAATCTCAACCATTGGATGGCATTGGAGGACTTACTGTCATGGTTTTGGAGCTTTGAGAGCTCCTTTTGTTACTCTCGTCCAGGACGATATCGTTTTGCTCGGCGTCGGATTCCTGGGCCAGCTGGCATTAATTGGGGGCGTTGCCCGGACTCTATTTAAGCTCCTGTTCTTCCTCGTTCGTGTTGCTAGAGTGTCATTTTCCCCTTGGCGCTTTAGCCGGTTAGAGCTTTTGAGAGAGAGAGTATTGTCAGGATCTTAGCTGCATAACAGGATAAGTGTCAGTGAGTAAGGAATTCATTTGGTTTATTTCCCTTTTGTCATTTTTCAAGCTCGCCTGTTTGCTACCACGGACGGCGTCAGGCCCGTTGGTAGCGCGAGTCTTGTGATTTCTATCTGTTTTAGTCTCTCAGCACGCTGCTGGTTTTTACTTTTATTTCAGGCCACTGCTCGTGGCGTCCTACTACCAACGCCCATCACACTTACAAGTTGGTTATTTCCCCAAATTGACATTTATAATTGTGTATACAATAGCAGTTTAATTAAAGTGTTCCTAATTTTGATAAATGACCTGCTATATAATAGAAATAGCCCAGGATGTAAAAAGGTTGATAATTGTAAGTACCCATTTCTCTGTTCGATTCACATAATTATTATATAGGAAAATTCATGTTTTTGCTCAATATATCTTTTGACAGAGAAATACATATGCAGGTTTGAATCCCCTCTGCATTTTTGTTATCCCATGGGACATGAAATTGAGGCACATTGTATCCAGTGTTCTACACTGGAAAAAGACTGAGAAACCCCAAAGGAACAGGGAACACCTTTGTGTGGACTTTCAGAAAACAATTGAAAAACGAGTATTTATAAGGTGTTACTAAAAAATTCATAACTATTCATGAAGAGTTGCACCACAACCACCTTTGAACCAAAGATAGCCAAGAATATAAGCTTTAAGTTGGTAAAGATTTCAAGAATTTACAGGCTGTCACACCTCGGCAATTTGATGTCAAATTTTATGAAATTTTGGCTTTTTTAGGACTTTGCTGTCTATTTTCTGGACAACCATGAAATTGACATGCTTGCTGTTTATTGTACCAATAGCACGATGTGAGGAGAGCTTGCCCAGAAAAAAAATCAGGTCTCTACCTGCATAACTTTGTCATAAATGGCCTTCAAAGTTGGTGTCACAGACAACTTCAAATAAATTAGTATTTTCAAACTGCCGTAGCTCCCTAAGAAAAAGAGAAAAGCCATTGAATATGTGCCTGTCTAGTTTACTGGGCCCAGATACTACACTCTGGACAATATTGAGGCAATGGCATAAGTATAACAGGAGATATTGCCTCCTAAAAACTCCCATTTATTTGATGTTACTAAAACGAGTGAAGATTTGCACAAGATGGTAGCATCTTTATTATTTTTTTCTGCCAAAACTAATAGACACATTCAACTGAAATTTCGCACACATCCCATTAAGTATATAACCTTTCTGTGATTATTTTTTAGACAAATCTGAGGGGGTCAGATGGGAGGCATTTGTTGAATTGACATGGAATGGCCCCTCTTTGGAACTCTGTGAAAGTCTTTATCTTCCTTTGGAGACTTGCCTAAAAAAGTGCTGGCAGGTAGATCAATTTGAAGCAGAGATGTCCTACAACGTAACATTGAAATTTATGTGAAAGGCTGGTGTTGGTGCTTTTGTGATTCTGCCTCGAAGAAGTTAAGGCCATCTTTTGCACTTCGGATTAGTTTTTGCCATCAGTAATTTTTCAGCATTCTACAAGTGTTTAGGGCAGGTGAAGTGAAAGGGCATATGTAGCGAAATACAAGGTTTAATTGTGTATTTTCCTCACATTAAAGATATCAAGTTGCAGGTAAAAAATAGTATATCACATAGTGTATGTTTTTCCAAAAAAAAAACCCAAAAAATAAAATGAAAACTGGCTATAATGTCCTCCCAGGAGGCAAAAGTCTGTGACATCTAATGATGTGGGGGTTCTTTGTGCAAAGAAAATGTTTCTTCACGCAACTGTCTTGGGTTCATTTAATTTTACAGTAAGCGATGCGGCACTATAAAATTAAGTGTACTCTGAGACGAGATGCAGAGAATTTGGAAAAGGGGCTAGCGTATTTATAGCTGCCTCGGTTAGCATCTCTGGACGCTGCGATCCCACTGCTTAAACCACTTCACTCACTGCCAGGCGCTCGTGGTTTCGGTCCACGCTGTGCGATCGACAGGCCTGCCATTTACCGGCACAAACAGGGCCGCTTTGTCCTGGACAAACCGTGGCACTGGTAGCTAAAGAGAAGCTCATAATTTGCTCTTGGTTTCCTGATAAAAGGCAAACAGAGCTGGATTGGACTTCTGCTTCTCAAAATAAAGTGTCCAACTTGATTAGCATCTGCTATGATTAGCATCTGCTATGATTCCTCTGAAGTCCACCAAGGAAAGGGAAAATAAGAATGTAAGTGGGAAGGAGGGGGATAAATTGAAGACAAATGCCTTGAATGTTTGATTCATACTGTAAATGTTTATATTTTTGCAATTTTATTGCAAAGACAGAGAGAGAGAGAGAGAGAGAGAGAGAGAGAAAACCACAATTGAATGTGACTTCTTCACAAATTGCTGGAATGTGACACTGGAACATTCCTTCTTACAAATAAATTCCCTCCACTGGTCCTGTCAGCAAGTGTTGTTATTTCTTCTTCTTCTTATTTTTCACCATGGATCGGTGGTCTGCCGGGGGTATATTCTTGCCCACACACCTCAGGCAGTGAATGCTGGGATAGGTTCCAGCTCCACCACCTGTGACCCTGAACAGGAATAAGTGCTTAGATAATGGATAGATGTACTTTTTCCTCCCTCGTCTTGCACATGTTCTCGTGGCCTGAGCGAGAAAAGTGGAAGCCTCTCGGCCTTCCCTGCCCCGTGACTGTCGACAGCAGGAATATTAATCAGACCGTTCCGGACGAAGTCCGGGATTAATCCCGGGGCAGTCGTCTGAATATCCTGGGGCCAAACTTCACATTCGGACCCCCTCTGCAATCGTAGCGGCTCAATTGATGTTAATCTGCAATGAGTGACATATTGACTCGGTTTAATGATTCCATAAGCCCGGTAATTAACAATGTAAATCTCCGTAGAAACGGGCGTACTGCTGTGGCGATCCCTTGAGAAATCAAAGGGCTACATTCAGAGGTTATGTTAATTCTTTTGGCCCGTCCCCTCCTCCTCATCCGCTGTTTCTCCTAAACTTCACTGCTCTACTCAATGCAATACTGTTTACGAGCAGAAAGGTAGGTTCTTGGGCTTATCTCCCACATGAGAACCTTCTTGTTTCTTTATGCAACTCTATATTACAGGTGATATTAATATATCAATATTAAAAGTGAGCAATGCTCCACCATTTTGTTTGACCATCAACACTCCTGGCCTGAGCTCAAAATATTAAATTTTGAGCTTACCAAGAAATTATTTGTCAGGATTTTGCAAGAATTAAACAAATAGATAAAGTAACATAGCATGGCATGACTTTTCATTTTGATTTCCTTAAATGTTCAAGCCTTGCGGATAAAACTGTGGACAGCATTCAACATGAAGAAGAGATGAAAAATTACAATTATCGTTCCTCTTTAGAAAACAACTTTTCAATTTTGGGAAGCAAGCCTTTTGAAAATATCCTCCTTCAATCCTTTTTTTTTAATCCACCTTTTTCACTGTGAAGCAGCTCAGCTTCACAGTGGAGCAGTTGCCAGCTTTTTTTCCCGAACAGTTTATTGCAGCAAATGTTAACAGGCAAATGGTGGTGCAGAAGATCTTAGATGTGCATTTGTTTAATCCGTGCTGATTTTCTGACCAATAATTTGTTATGAAGATTATTAAAAACTAATTTGCCCTTGACTATATTAGAGAGGGTTCCTCTATTGAGTCACAATATTCCTTTTGGAATCATTTTTTCATAAATCGTTGACACTTTTAATGGCCTCGCTAACATCCTTTCCTGTGCAAAACCATTTCATGTGAGATAGCGAAACAAGTGAGGGAAAAAGGCACTGATCGATAAATACGCATATGTAATTTGTTTGCCGGAGGTCTTCCTGGAGTAAACTCTCAATCACGTGCGGCTATAGACTGCAAGAAAACAAAAAAAGTCCAAACAAGTGTTTTGGTCTTGGAATGGGAACTTTTTTTTTTTTTTCAGCAGAAAACACTGCACTGTAAACCCTGACCAGTGTGCTGAACTCAAATGTTTTGTGGAAACCAATTACCTCAAAAAATTTACTATGCCAACTTAATGATCTTGTATTCACTTAAAAACATGCAAAAATAACTTAATCTTATTTTCTTTAAGTTCCTTCCACACAATGCAATTAAGTTGGCCGACGCAATTTTCTTTTGGTTTTCGGTTTCCAGGACACGCATTATCAGGGTTTACAGTATAGTAGCTTGTTTTCAAGTTTTGTTTGGCGTCACAAATTAAATGTTCTTATCCCACTGGAAAATCTTGAAATGAGTCAAAATATATCTCTCCTCATTCACAATGGTGCTGTTCTAATTTAGCCAGTAAAAAAAAATCAAATAATAAGATTGAATTGAAGGCCTGTGCGGAGGAAGTGCAAAAGTCACATTTTGCGTGTGTCTGTCGGTAGAGTGTGGGAGTCTTTTGGTCTTTTTAAAAGAGTTCCTCTTGGGCCTGATCCCCCTGCATACCTGAGGCGTGCTGTTCCCTGAACAGCACCTCGCTCACCGCCCACCTGACTGATTTTCCCAGGCAGTCGGTTGGTTTGGTTCGCCCTGGGGGAGGGGGCGGGGAGGAGTCGAGAGTTATCCGGTGAGATACGCCTGAGCACCGCTTTTGTGGAAAAAAAAAAAAAAGAAACCTAGGAAATGGAACCGGGTGGACGAGCTTGGTTTTCCATTGCGATTTCCATTTAATTAAGGTAATCATCTCCCAGACTGACTACGGACCATTGAACCCTACCCGTTGCGCCCCCCTCCCCCCCAACTAATGTCAGGCCAGGACAAGCTGACTGTAAATTTACACCCTGTCAACTCTGCTATTTGACTCTCTTCAGCAACAACAGTTGTAGCTGAATGTAGTATCGCATAATAGCACATGGAATTACATAACACCGCGTAGCTTGGTAAACTGCAGTATATCATAATGTAATACAGGATATAAAAAAAATAGCATAATAACAAAGGCAGTTTGTTTAGCACAACAATACCTTCTTTTTCTGGCCACTAAAAGGTGCTCTGATTATCATTCGCACACAGTCGGGTGACAAATTAAAGGCAAAAAAACCTGAATAAATGTGTCGAGATACAAAGTAAATGTGGATGCATTTTCCTTGCATGGTTTGGGTCCAGTAAGAGAAAATGCTAAGATTAAAAGGCAGATCGATAACTGCAAATCAATGTAGGGGTATTCTGTAAAATCATCTTTATAGCCAATGGTGAAATATTCCACCCACCATGGGAGTGGTTTCTTCAAGGATGACCATAGCCCAAGTCCTACAGGTCACAAGGGGTCACTGAATGGTTTTATTACTATTAATATGGTCCTGAGCATACGTCACTGCCTTCACAGTCCCCAGATTTCAAACTAGCGAAACTCATATCGGAGATCTTAGAGCAATTTGAAGCTGTCTGTCACCATCATCAAAACATTAAATGAGAGACTTTCTCCTGGAAGAAAGGTGCTCCATGCCTCCAGTGGAGTTTTGTGCTCATAGAGTCTATGCCAAGGCGTACCGAGGCTTATCTGACAGCCTGCGAAGGCGCTCAACAGACTGGGTGTGTTGATTCCCTATCAATTTCTCAACCATCTGTACAAACTAGATATCCCCCCCCAGACCCAACCATCCTTCCCTTCTTCCAAGTGTACAATACCAGTCAAAAGTTTGGACACCCTTAGGTAGGGTGAGAAATTTAAACAGCTTAACTTCTCTATATAATCTCAAATGCAATCTTGTTAAAGGTAAACAGTCAGAAGTGAAAAGAGAGTAATTTACTTGTTTGAATAGTGTCCAAAATTTTGGAATTTCAAATAAGCCACATTTTGCAAAGTGAACAGACTAATAAGCTCCTTCTACCAGGTGTATCAAAAAAAAAAAGTCACACTTCGAGAAATTTCCCAAAAGTTAACATCTGTAATTTTTTGAAAGTTCTTTTACTTAGGTTGATAGACAATGGTTCAGTTTTTTTTTTTTTGTGTGCAACATGTCATGCATGAGTGAGTACGGGCTATTTACATAATTGCTATACATCGGTTTTGCGCAAAAAAAGTGCTGGGATGAAAACAGGACCTGAGACCAACGGTGGGTATGCCCTTTGTTTATCACAAATATCCATTTCTTTTGAATAAACCCTTTCACACTTTCAGTCCTCAATGTGTCCACCATTTCTTTCCTAGCAGATTTGGGCCCTCCTCATTATGTCGCACACTGCACAGCGAATCAAAAAATCTGTCCCTTCTGGGAACATTGACTTCTGCCGTTATGCGTCCCTCAAGGTCATCCAGGTCCCCAGGTGGATGTGCTGAGATCAAGAAAGTGCAAACACCTGGTGATGCACCATTCTGGGCACATCCATTCATTGATTTCATGACATGACATAACAGGACTGTTTGCCACCTGGAGAGCAATGGGTTTAAGCAGTGGTTCTCAAGTTCGGTCCTGGCGCCCCCCTGTGTATGCTGGTTTTTGTTCCAACTACAATTGCAATCTTTAGATTTTAACAAGCTGATTTGTTTTAATTAGGCGCATTTATACAAATATCCACATTGAGATATATTGTTAATATTGGCTGAGGGAAACAATTTAACCAAACATTTAATCAACATAAATAATCAAAAGGGCCCTCATTGGTGAAACTCTTGACACATGGCGGCAAAACCCGACAATTTACTTGGCAAACAATGGAGTCACACCTGTTGTGTTTCCTGTTGATTTGATTTGGTTCAGGCAGGTTATTTGGGAAAAACTCAACACACCTGTAGTCAGAAACCTAATTTGGAGCTTATTGATTTTCTCAGAGTCTAATTTGATCTGTGTAAAAATGTTTTCACCTGAAAATCCTAGCAAGATTGAAAATTAAGCACAATATGTTCAAGGGTTTTTATTTTTCATAGCAGAATGGATATGTCCATCCAAATGTGACTTAAGATGGTAAATAACTGCTCAAAACATGGAATGCCGCTAATTTAGACAAAGTAACAGCTTTTTAAAATCCTAGAATTGCAATTGTAGTTGGAACAAAAACCAGCATACACAGGGGGGTGCCAGGACCGAACTTGAGAACCACTGGGTTAAAGGAATTTCCTGAAAATTTTTAGGACACTTAAGGGCATACCTAACTTGCTTCTCATGGTCTCAGATCCCGTTTTCATTCCAGCACTTTTTCACGCAAAACAGATGTATCGAATTTTACGTAATTAGCCTGTACTCACTCTTGCATGACATGTTCAGTATGTGCAATTGCACAAAAAAGCACTGAACCATTGTCTATCAACCAATGTAAAAGGATTTTCAAAAATTTTAGAATATTAATTTTAGGGCAATGTTTCAAAGTGGGTCATTTTTTGGATAAACCCTGTATTTTCCAACAGCTGAATTAAAGTCAAGCGGATGTGGGACTTACTGGGTAAAAAGGTTGATGAAAAACCACCTCAGGTGCAGCACGTCTTTGGGAAGTTAGACAGCCGTGCCACTGCAAATTCATTACAGTCACATGACTGCCCTTGTTGAAAAAAAAAAAATTGAGAATTCTCTGCAAATATGACAAGAAATGGTGATGGATATAAGAATTAGATCTTTGTTTGCAAAATAAAGTCTGCTTATTTCATTATTTAACATATATTGTTAGAAAGATGTTGGTGTGTCCAAAGTTTTGACTGGTACTGCACAACTACGCTGGACTGAACCTGTGGTGATCAAATTGGACTTAGGAGCAATTAGCGTGGGTCAGTTCCCAGGGAGCCAATTTACTGCCTTTAATGTGGCAAGGAGCATTTTGGGCTGTCTGTGTGGGGGGTGGGGGATGGGGGGGGAGGTGCATTAGAAGGTTGTGGGGGTGGGTGGGGTTTGCCTCCCTATTTTGACTTCGGTTAAAAATGCTAACATTTTGTCTATGTTTTCCAAGAATGTCAATACTGCAGGTACAGCTGGCTGTTAGACATAATTTCTCTACAGTTTACTCATACAGTGCAACACATACAGCATAAATTCCAAGTGCTGCATATTGTAACAATTGCAATACGCAAATTGTTTGTTCTGCATTTGCCAAAAGTATTTTTTGAAGTGCAACTGCATTTGCGTAGTGTAAGTACAATCTAATGATGCAGTAATGTAATGTAGGAAAATAATCCACTCCCCTGCGAGAGGAGCTTGACAGATAAGCTGACGTACGTAAACATAGTCGTGCCAGCTATGTCAAGGGTGACAGCACTGGAACAGAGTGTACTCCAGGTAGCGTGTTCCCACACTAATGCCTGGGGCCTTTAGCGTATTCATAGCTAGCTCTCACCCAGGAGTTTACAAATGATTAGGCCCAGAAGCCATCAGGTGGGAATAATGGAGTGTGAGAATAATGGTGTGTCATCAGCATGCCAGCCAAAATACAAGCGCCTCAGAAAAAAGACACACACACCTCACAGTATGATAATATTCTGCATTCAGACTCAAGCTTAGAAAGCAGCGGTTATTATTTGACTCGTGCCCGACGGTTGTCAGAACTCGCTGAGTGCGTCAATGAGGGGTTTCGCTGAAGTCTGGCCGGAGGGCTCGGTGCCATTTTGTGTGTGGGTGTGCATGTGTGTGTGTGGGGCGTTTAAATAATGAGCTATTAATGTATTTACCAGAAGCATTGATAAGAGGCTATTAGAGGGGCTTGAGTTCAAAATGCTTGGCAGTGATTACAGAGGAACTGCGGCTGTGTCGATGCTGGAGAAGTCCCAGCCGAGCTCCCAAGAATGCCCTGTGCAGGCAATTGTTCCGAACACTTGGGACTAGAAAATTGCTTCCTGAGTGTTTTTTTAAGACAAAAAGCTCTCATTAAGGGACATTAGAGAGAAATGAGTGAGCGAGAGATACTGAGTAAGAGAGCGAGAGACAGAGAGAGAGAGAGAGAGCAATCCTTTGGTTACCTTGCAGGTTTCTCTGTGAAAATGAAGGCATGCAGTTCAATACACATGCAGTCTCTTTTTGCCTCTGTGGAAGATAAGGGATTAGCTTTCTTTAATCGGCATAATCAAGAGCTCCAGGAGAGAAAATTAAAATTTTTGTTGCATTACACATTTGTGAGACTCTCATTAGTATGAGAATCCGTGGCTTCTGTGAAAGAATGCGCGACACCAACATTCACATCAGAAGCAGGAAACAAACAGGAAACTTACCCAGGAAACTTACACATGGTGATTAAATGCTCAAGTGCATACTTTCCTCCTTTGCTCCTTAGCAAGGTCAGTACACTAATGACTGCCCTATTTCACAGTCTAATGAGTCAGTTGAATAATTGCAACTATTTCACAGACTAGTCAGTGAGTAAAAGCCATAAAACTGGAACATGGACATAAATAAAAAAGGAGTTTTTCCAGGTTATGCTCAGTTATCAGTTGAAGTTACCCGGTAAACTCAATAATCCTGCTTTGTGAAATTGCCCTGTCATTAGCGTCCTGTTACACTAATTCCAGTGGCAGCAGAACAGCACAGAGCCCTCACAGGAAGTCAGCATATTTTCCAGTTTGCCCTCGTGAAGTGTTCTTGCCTTCATCCTCTCTGTCCTACTTAATTTCCGTGCATTTTCTGGGGGGCCGGGGTCAAAGGTCGGCGACTCCTCTTCCTGCCCTGTGCCCCGAGACTCGCAGTTGGCTGAGCCCTCACATTAAGGCCCCGGCCTGGACCCCCTGTGGCAAACTCCTGCATTCTCATGCATCCATCACCGCTGATTTAACTCTGCAGCATCAGAAAAGACACCTGACCCACCCTTAAGAACTAATCAGCAATAAGTCAAAGTTAATGAGCGTATTGTTCACATATATTTAGATTTCAGATCTAAATGAAATCATTAAAAAAAAAAGATTTTGCTAAATGAGCACAAAAATTTGTCAATGAGTTGAGTCATTGCTTCACTGATCACGCTGAAACCAACATGCAAAAGCTAATATTTTCAATGAAAATATTTCTGCTTTGTCAAAAAAAAATGTATGTAAAATATATAAAATGTGTAAAGACTCATTAGGCAAAGCTAACATTTCAATCCTTGTGAACAATGCATAGATTAAGGGATATCCACACACTGTTATAAACTGACTGAATTTAACAGTTAACTTTTCACATTGTTCCTGGTTAATTTAACTGTAAGTGGAGTCCGACGCGCATTTCACTGCGGTTTTCACTTAACATACACAGAACTCTGTTGAAAACTTACAGTAAAATTACAGTGAAATTAACGGGCAAAAAAACTGCAAGTTTATAACAGTGCACTGAGATAATGGCTGCCCTGTTTCTCTGTAGCAATAAGAGGAAATGCTCAGATTAAAATTTCTGATTAATTCCACCAACTCACGATGAGTGAAATCCACTTTACTTCTAAAACGAAAATTGACAAATTGCCCAAATCTTAAACCAAATATGTACGTGCAGTAAGCTGTCGATATTTTTTGAAATAATACTAATTTGTGCAGTCTTTCACTTGTCATGTACATGCCCATCATCAGTCTTAGTTGTCGGCAGTATTAAGATTGCTGTTGGTAGCGGTTGCATTGAGAACTGGTGCCTGTGTTCGCTCCTGTTGTTTAAACCCATGAGGGAATGAAATCACTCTCCATCTCACACACCACTCTCATCGATGAATCCTGTTATATCATCCACGGGTTGAGGAGAATAGAGAGGTTTTGGCTGTATGCCAATGTTTTCCTCAGGGTTTAGCGTAGCGCTGCTGCCGCAGGGCACCCTGGTAACTGTTGAGCCTTTTCTCTTCCTGGAGAATGTGTGCAGAACAGACTACATTCAGTATTTAGTACCTCTGTTTTAAACGCGCAATAAATACTGAGAGGGATGGATATAGGAGTTAAATACCCCGAGGCTACGGGGCCTTGAGTTTCCCCAAGATAATGTCCACAACGTGAGACAGTTGTAACTTACGCCAGTCAGACAACGGCCAACTTTTTAAGGGATATGACTGTCGCAGGCAACTTCATAATATCAGATTAAAATCATGAGAGTTGGAGCGCGCCCAGGTCATCTCGATCGTTTAGCGTAAGGTAGTCATATAACTGTCTGACTCGGCCATTTTCTCACCTTAAAGTCCCAATAATATCAAATCTGTTTATTATTATTTGAAGTCTATAGCCTTAGCTCATGCAACTAGTGAATTTCAATGAGGAGAAAACAGTCAACAACGAATAGATTAAGATCCCCAGCCATTGCAAAATCGTATAGTCTGTGAGAAAAACTCTGTGAATTAATGATACCCTGTCTTCAGATGTGAGAGAGGGTCAGAGATTAGCCTTTTGAATGTCTTATCAAAGCGTTTGCAAAGTCTTCTAGTGTATGGAAGGCATGAGCATAGTCCTGGGGATCTACTGTCCTGCAGGTTTCCAATCCACCCCTTATAAAGTGCACTTCATTCAGCTACTTTAGATTTTATTTTGAGTCAGTAAGTAATGGAATCAGATGTGCGAAACTAACTGGAGAGCAGCTCCCGGAGAACAGGGTTTATTAGCACTCATTAAAGAGATCTGGGAGACACGACAGAAATTATAGCGCACCTGTACAGCAGGATACAAACACAAGTTCATCACATTCTATCAGCGCCCCCTCCATGTTTCTCTTGCTGGGAGTTTGAAATTCACAGCTGTAACTGACCAGTTTGCGCAATGAATTTTCTAATGCACAGTTATTAGAGTGAGCTGCTGCATGCTCATTGTGCCAGCAGTGAGTAAATCATTCTCTAGTGCAAATGAGTGAATTACCACTGACAGTAACATGTGGAACAAACTTCACCAGTAGCACCCGTTTCAAAGAAAACACAGACATATGAAACAGCAACACGTTCTCATCTCGACTCGTATGATGACGCTACCTGACCAAGCGTCGATAAAAGGCAGCTTTTGGCGTCGCTATTTGATGCTTAGGGTTAGGGGTTGGGGGTTAGGGTGTGTTTCAAACTGGCATTAAATAAGGAAGCGTCCTTTTGCATTGCATATCAGCGCTCGGTGAGGTAGCCTCAATGTATGATGGGTCGGGGTGACACTGAGCTCAAAACCGTTTTTGGCATTTTGTATGCACTGTGTCATGACATTCTAATAGACACATAGCTATGAAGTGATTAGTTGTCAATAAAATGAAATGAAATGGTGAGCCTAGTTGGGCTGAAAAGCCTGTTCTCGCCACTCATGTTATGTTATATTATGTTATGTTATGTTATGTTACAAAATGTTAAAATTTTCTCAGTTGGCAGGTGTGGAACTTTCTTGAAAAATGAAGTTATTTCAACACTCGCTTTCTGCGCCTTATGTCTCTGCCAACAGTACGGATAACAGCCACTTGTTACGAACCCCTGGTCCCCAAAGGTCCAGTCCTGCCTTCATATCCTGAGGTGCCCTGACCCCCGAAAAAGCGACCCGGTTGCTCGTCCGTAACCCTAAGCTGTTAAGCGGGGCCCCCAGCCCTCCTGAAAATAGCACAGTGCCCCGGGCCCCTCGAGGGACAGGACTGACCCCTCTATTGTCCCGATGCTCCTCTCCACCGTTGAGTGACAGCTCGCATTTAAGGAGGCTGGTAACGGTTATCAAACCTTGCCCCTCCCCCCAAACCCTCGCCCCACCCCCTCCCCAGGCACTGTCAGCATCAACCGTCAGTTGCTGTATCCAAATTTGACGATAACTCATAATGCCCTCTGTCCTCTTTTTTTTTCATTGTTTCATTAGTGAAGTGGTTCGAATGGCTTCAATCAGAGCCAAAAGCGGCACCATCTGTGCCTTTTTTTTTCTCTTTGCCATTGCATTAGGAAAATGAGAGCTCTGTTCTGTTGTAATTTTTTAAACATTGCTCTGCTTCAAGTCAGTTGTGTTGATCATAAATCTCCGGTAGTGTAAAAAGTGCATTCATATGGTTTTGGCTGTCTGTGAGGTAGCAGCAATCTCCTTTGAACTGCAGCAGAGGATAACCAGAGAATTTAAGGATTTTGTCCCACCTTTAGGGCAATGCATCATGTAGAAGCACTCTCAAATGCAGGCGCGCACACACGCGCACACACACACACACACGCACGCACACACACACACACACACACACACACACTAATGATTCCATGCACTATATAGCATAAGAGCTCACACACAGAATGTATACATTATGTGAATGATCACAATCATAGCCACATAAGCAAACACAAATGCTCACCCTATCTGTCTCTCACATATACACACACTCCTGCACACACACATGCACATTTCCATGCATACACATAGGGTACACGCATCACATTGCAAACATATACAATTTATGTGAATAGTAAAAAAGACTAGCAGACATGTATATAAATAATCTATGCTCTCTCTTCCACTCTTTATCTCTCCCACACACACACACACACACACACACACACATTCTCTCTCGCACACACACACACACACTTTCTCACACGCACACACATACACACACACAGAGAGAAGGCACTCAGAAGTTGCGCACAATTTTTTCCTCCTCGGGGAGATTTGAGAGTTGGACTCCAGCTCTTTGAGTGATTTAGCGCCAAACAGCATCACTGCGGTGTTTCCATTGTTCTGTTCACAGGAGGAGAAGCTGAGGCTTTCACCTCGTCGGAAGCAGCTGGAAGGAGCTCGGCGAGGACTGAAGAAGAGAGCTCATCTCATTACCCAGCAAATATGAAAACGCTCGTGCCGTTTCACCGCCATGAAGTGGCGGCCATTATCAAACGCCCCCCCCGGGACACCACGGAGAGGCATGATGTGATAAACACTGACAGAGACGTTCTTGTAACGTTGCGAGAGCATCTTTATAACTGAGTAAGAGTACTCAACACCTGGGGAAGGGATTTCTCGGATTCTGGTCTTAGCTGTGTGTGATGCGCTGCACATGCTCAGTACTGCAGCTAGCTGCAGTGCGGCCACACCTGCTGACTGCCCCTGTTTCTGCAGATATGTCTGTCAGGATGAGATTCCTGCAAGGCACACAGGGGAAGTGTGGGAGGGGTGCATGGGTGTGTGTGTGCTTGTGTGTGTGTGTATGTGTTTGTGGCGTATGTCTTTGTGTGTGTGCGTGTGTGTGTGTGTGTGTGTGTGTGTGTAATTTGTCAGGGAGTCTATATGGCGGGATTTGTGCATGTGTCTGTGTCAGTGTTTGTGTATGTAAGTCAGTTTGTGTGTGCATGTGAGGCTCTATGAGTGATTTGTGTGTGTGTGCGTGTGTGTGTTTCTGTTCATATCTGAGTCTATGTGGACTAGTGCGAGTGTATGTATGTGTGTGCCTTCATGTGTGTGCGTGCAGGGGAGAGCCCATGGGGAATGGTGTGAGTAAGTACAGTGATGTTAATGTGAATGTACAACATATTTGTGTGTGTGTGTATATTTGTGTCCGTGCGTGTGCGTGGTGTGAGTGTGTACGCAGTGTTATCTGATGGTCAGCATGTAACTGTATTTAAAGGGCTGTAGGTACCACACAAATCTGGTCCCTAGTCGAACAGAGCAGACTACAGCTGATCCTGGGTCAGATTTGCACAGGGGTTCAGAAGTATTTAGACTGTGACACAACTGTAAAGAATGTAATTCCTAAATTGCACATTCTGGATATATGCACTATATAAATAGTCTAAAATGAAAGCCTGTCAGCTTTAATTCCAGGCCATTTAAACCAATAACATGTGAACTGGGAGGTCAATTAAGGCCTTTGAAATTTTACCAGTCCCAATATTAACGAACTCCGCTGAAGAAAGTTCAAACTTGAAGACATGCCAAGGTCACAGGAGGCGCCTCGTAACAGACAGCTCTTGATTTCAACTTTCGATAGCTGCGGGCGCACATACAGTACTTCCGAAAGCACAGTAACCGATGTGCCTTCTAATGTACAGAGAACATCCCGCGGTACAAGTGGGTCCTATGTGAAATACGTGTTATATAAGTTACCCTGTGCTAAGGCCACGAGACGGCACGGTTATATAATCTGTCTGCCGAGGACAATGAGATCATGTAGGACCAAGCTTTTTTCCCTACCAAATAGATCTGACTGCACTACAGTTCCATCCAAAGCAGTCCAAACTGTGACACAAGTTCTGTTGTGTTGTTGTTTTTAGCTCTGCAAGGTGACTTTAGCATAAACACATTACTTGGATATTCAATGAAACAATGGATGTGAGGTTTAAGTGCAGACTGCAAGCTTACATTTGAGGGAATTTACATACATTACTGTGACTCTGATGGAATTACTGAAGGAATATTTTTTGTTTCCACAGCTCCAATTTCTATATGCAAGTTACAGTCGTGAATTTTTAAGGGTGGTTTCAGTTTGAGATATCACGCTAGTCCTGTTTTGGAGAAATCGTTTGGGCACCTCTATTTAGGTGACCCGGCTCTTGTGCCCCTGTGTCAGTGGCGAGAGTGGGTTAGGCTCCATAAAAAATATTAGTTTATCATTGAAGTTTCTTGGCTGTGTCAATTTTTTTTTGTATTTTTACTAAAAAATATTTTATACAGCAAGTATAATGCCTTTATAAATGAGACATAATGTCTTCAGAAATCATACAAAAGCCAATGTCATGCTTTTAAAAGGGTGAAATAGCACATCCTTATTTAGCATGTGACGCCAGATATGACAATGACAATGTCACTTAGCTGACAATGTCACCCTTTATAGCACTTAGTCACTAGCTAAGTGACATCGTCAGTTATATCACCAGTGGCATCACATCCTGAATAAGGATGTTATTTCACCCCTTGCAAACCATGACGTTTGCATATGAAGGATTTATGAAGACATTATGTCTCATTTATACATGCAGAATAAAGCCTTTATGAGCAACACTTCATGTAAAGTTTGACCCAAGTTTGTTCCTGTGTTGTTCTCAGTTGAGTACCAGAAAACAAAGGGGTCTAGAAACCTAGAAAAACATGTCATGAATGCATAAGTAAACTCAAAATAAAAATTTAATCACTAAAAAAAAAAATCTGTCCGACCGCATCATATTTTTCAGAGCAAAAAGATGATACACAATTTTTTTATGGAGAAGACAGATGAAGAAATGGGATAAAAAAGGAACGGACCCGGCATTTTTACTTGATGCTCCGTCACTTCCGCTGTCAAATCGCTAACTTTGTTTCGCTCGTACTCTCCGATGATGACAAAGTTGCCTCACTTGCCGCATTCACTGGTTCAGTAAACTGAGCAAACCAGCTCACAGACCGGGTGCCCGGTTGTATAAATCAAACCTTATTGCGGCGTCACACACACAGGTGCAGAACATTTCACTTTCATCTCAGAAAAAAAGAACTTCTCAACCCATTCAGGTGTAGGTCACAAAACACTGGTCGCATTGTTTTTGACAAAACACTCAATTGGCAATTATAGCAACTATAATACAGTTACTATGGAAACTTGGGTAATATTATTACTTTGTTCAGTCATATGCCTCTCCGTCTTCACTTTTCATTTTTTCCAGTTTATCTATGCAGTGTAGGAGCACCATCAAATGCACACCAGGATAACTTATATCTTTAAGAACAATCATTTTGAGTCATCAAATCAGAAAAAATTGCCAATAAACTGGTGTAGTTATAGGCTTTTGCTAACTAATCAGTTACGCTTGCATTCATGAACCAAACTGGTGATTTGTTGTAATAATCTAAAAGTTACCCAAAAAGTAATTAGTTTCTGCAACAGATTATAATATTGTAACATTACTTTAACATTTGATGGTCGGTGGTATGTATTATTTTACTTTTTTGATATAAATTTCCCAAGATCGGGATTGAAGCATCCTTTTCCAGACCAGAAGCCCACGAATTAAAGAGAACGGCCGAGGGGGGCAAGAGGCCGAACAGGACTGTGGTTGCCAGTCAGGCTTCATCATGCTGGCTAGCTATCAAACGCAGAATACGACGCGGTGCTCGACAAAGTCAACGGGCGTTGGGTGAAGGTCAGGGAGATGGTGGGGGGGGTGGGGCTGTCCCATCACCCGTCAATTTTGCGCCCCCACCCCACTCCCCTGCCCCCCCACCCCCTCGCACAATCCGGAGTATTCTGTTTAGTCAGCGGGTTGGATGGGGCTGGGCTGGGCACCAGTGGTGTGTAGCATGATTAATGTGTCGGTGGCCGCAGCCGGCCGAGGAGGGGTGGGGTCTCGTGGGGGTTGGAAATAGACGCAGCGGGGACAGAGACGGCATGGCCTGCACAGCTGGGAGTCGCTAAATCTCGTGACCTCCCCCCCACCCATTCTGCCTGCTGGCTGCACTGCACTGAGCATGCTCAAGAATAGCTGCAGCCTCAGGACAGGTGTCCTCTGTATTCCGGAGCTCAACTCTTGAGCCAGACACACACACACACACACACACACACACACATATCCACACACACCCATACATACACACACACACACACACACAGCTCCTGGCTACGATGCCAGGATTTTTCATCCACAATGTTCTAGAACCTTCTCCTGCTGGATCAGAGTCAGAGTGCACAGTGCCTCTCAGCAAGAAACAGCATCACACACACTTTTTTGAACCAGAAAACATTTTCTCCTCAAGTAATGATATTTCATCCTCTTTCTTCCTCTGAAGATCGTGTATGGTCTGATTGATTTCACATTAGACAGTTTTGCACATTTCTCATTCCCAGCATGAGAAATCCTTCAAAGTGGGTCCCTAAGGTTATTTGCAGCAGGTGTCGCCAGGGCCTGTAGCCAAAGCATTGCAGCCTTGAATCTCAGTAGGATCAGCACAACTGCAACAAGAATAACTGCATCTACAACAGCTTGTAGTGCACAGTTATACAGCATGATTTCAACTTTAATAGGATATACTGTATATAAGTGTAACTAAAACTACTTGTTTAATCTGTTAAAGGTGATCTTGCACCAAATACTTCATTACGTAGGGGGCGTAATTTTGATATTTTCTGCTGAGATAAACTGGGCTCCTCGCACGTTTGGAGATCTTACAGTAACTGTACATTACTACACCAAGGGTTGAGGGACTTTGGGCTGGAACCTGGTCACCACCATTAGTGGACTATTGTTTTGGGGGGTGGGGGGTGGGGTTGAATCCAAATGGGGGAGCAGAGCAATATTCAATTATGGGGCCCAGAACAAACTGCACTCAGTCGACCCCCATTAAAAAATGAGCTCCTCGTTGAGGTATTATGGCAAGGCAATATTGTACAATGTACATTACAACACCAGAGGAGTGTTGTGGGTGTGGGTCAGGCAACACCAGAGGAGTGTTGTGGGTGTGGGTCAGGATTCAGGATTCTACAGGGCCGAACAAGCAGCACAATGTAAACTATAAAGGCTTAGTTGCCAGTTGGGAAGACAGATGATTGAGGATTGAAATTTTCAATTATTTTACTAAAGGAACATCATGATCAGTTAACTTAAAACTAAGGTCCAAATGATGCAATTAGTTTCATCACAAAATGATTTACAGAATAATTTGTGGCAGTTATTTTATATATATGTACTTTCACCCATATGTTTTGATTATGCCCATCAGCTGATCAGCATTTTTTCACACAAATAAAAGCGGGTGCCTCGGCCACGGCAGTGGGTGGAGCTAAAGCACAGCATCTCGACTTCCATTGGCTGTTTTTGGTGGATTGACAGATTGCTTAATCCTGTTAAGGCCTTTCAAAAGTGCTGCGCTCACCCAGATCTGGAGATAGGGGGTCCACAAAGTCCTTTGCGTGCAAATCCCCCCCCCTATAAAAACAGGCTAAAGCCCCCATAGACTATGTCAGCAACACTCTGTCTCCCAGTGAACAAGGGGATCTGGGGGCCGAGCGCGGGGCTGCAACATGAAAAATGAGTCCATCTTACCAAGCATTCAAATCTTGTAATGAGGCTTAAAAAAAATCTTCAAACATTTATTTCTAGCTATAACCTGTTTTCACAATGAACTAAAAAATTTTGCCACTGAGGTGAGAAATCTTTGACTCGTTTGTAGATCAGCCAATGAGATGAGAAAGTGTCACTTGTCAAGCACACAGGCAATTAAAATAAGCAAATATTTTCAACTTCAGAATAAAAAAATTAAGAAGTCTCAAAATAAATCAGATTAAAAGGCTAATGAAGACCAACAACTGCTGGTACCCACAGAAATATTTCTTTATTTCATCCTAGGGGAGATTAAACTACACCCCTCCGATCCGGTGCTCGAGCCCGAGAGTGGATGCTAATCGGCAAGGACATGAGCCCAAATTATTTTAGGGGAGGCGTTGCAGAGTTTGGGGGGGGTTGAACTGCGGGAGCGATAGTCCCTCAGAGCGGTTAGAGCCCTGTCGAGAAGTCGGAGTTGACATTTCATCCCCATTTAATGCGTCTGAGTGGACTCTCAGTCAGGTAATCGATGGTTTCATTATGTATGCGTGGGCTCGGCGAACATCGAAATGACAAGTGTGGGAATGTAAACTATGAAATATTAAATGGGAAACGCCAAAGGCTGGTTTCCTCCCACGATATGCCAGAACACGCCTTTGACTTAGTGATGAATCTGGCTCAGCGTGTTTGGATGTAATAGGTAGTCTGAGGTTGCCACAGGGATACAGTCATTCAGACAGGGGGTCAGGCCGTAATAATCACTTATCTGTTTAATCACTATTATTAACTCACAGTAGTGGGTAGTACAAGCAGTATGTTTTACAATTGTGGTCCGTGACACATTAATAATTAAATTGCCATTGTGAAGAAATAAAATAATGCCTTGAAAATTATTCCTATTACACAAAATAATGAAAAAACATACCCAAATTTTGTCATGAAGTAATTGGTCATCCTTGATTCTTTCTCTAAATTTTGAGAAAGTAGGCAGAACCCCTGTTGTATGTCAGATAATTATGATATATAGCTGGTTAATACTATTTATTTTGTGTTTTTAACATTTCATACTGGTCAAAGCAGACCTCTTGCAGGCAAAAGCTGGTAAATTACGTTTCTGGTCAAACTGGTGAATTTTCAGGTGGGAAATCCAGTTTAACTATGTACACCTTTGCAGAAGTTAAGAACAACTGAATTTGTGAATTAAGTTCCACCTCACTAAATCAACAATTATTGCCTGATTCTTAAAAATATGGCTTAGACATACCTTTTCCATACATAATCAGTTTGAAATGAATATGATCTTTTTTCACACTTTATTTGCTTTTACAGAAAGGCTATGACTAGAAACATTTAATGCTGCTGAATGCTGCTTAAAGATGGCAAGGAGACCCCTGTTTGCCAAAAAACTGAATTTTGATCGTAAGATACGGAACCAACATGAGACAAAGTTGAAACCAAAGTGTTCAGAAATACAATCCAACTGCTGATATTCATCACTAGCAATTAACCACGGTTCATGACAAACTCTTTTGAATGTGAAATGCTTGTGGAGTGCATGCTATAAATGTACAGAGTTCAGGACTCACCAACTTCTGCAAAATTTCATTTTGACTTTGAAGGTGCTTAACTTTTGCCCAGGTGTGCGCTTAAATCTAGCCAATCCTTGGATTAATTGGCTGCTGAGGCTACAGCCAAAGTCTATCCTTCATTGCTTACTGCCCACCTTATTGCTGTAGCAAAGCAGAAAAAAAATCATGCGCAATTTTCGAAAGAACAAGACTAGGTCATCAAAGTATTTGGCTGGACTGTGTAAAGGTCATTAAGGCCCCCAGATGACGCAATTCTTGACTGCTGGTGGCTATTCATTTTGAAAGTGCAACGGCCTGTGGGGAGACTTCAATTCTCAACCAACCAATGGTGTTACTTCGGGAGACGTCAACACTCAGCCAACCAATGGTGTAGCTTCATTACTCTTGCAGCCACTCAGTGACAGACTTTCGTATTTATAGGCCTGGCTTCCACTGTGCTCTGGTCCGGAAAAATTGTTTTATTGCAGGAAAGGACATCATGAGTTGAAAAGTTCAACAGAATTCAACTTTTTTTTTCTCCTCATCTCTGGCAACTCAATATGCAGCAGATCCAAAAGATGACAGCTGTTTAAAAAGAAGAAAAAAAAAACAAAAAACCAAGAAGCCGAAAGATTGAAAAAAGGGAAACAGATGAGGCGAACAAAAAATACAGCAAAATTAACAACAGATTTTTAAACGCCAGTCAGAATCAATCAATCCTTGACAGATAAAAGGAAAAGCCAGTCCCTGCTTTCACTCAGAACCAAAGAAACAGACTCGCATCTGCGTACAAGCCCGTCAAAGTGGAATGCGGATGGGGAAGGAGCGACGGTTGGTAAAATTTTCTGCCAAGGGTCAGTATGCACTCATGGGCCCTGCACAAAACTGATACACTCTTCGAAATGAAATAAACCACACAGAAAGTTCCAAAAGCGGAAAAAAATGCTTGTGACTCCTGAGACTGTGCAGTTACATGAAATTGCACCTCCAGCCCTGCAGTACATAAATCATGTATACCTTTCTGTTTTTTCGCTCATAAAAGGTCTGTACCTGCTCTGAAATGATTACGCCTTCTGGCAACATTTTCTTTCTTCTGTGCCGACTCAGGATTTTCATCCCTCGCAGAGCAGATGACATTGCAGTGATGAGATGGACTGACAGAATTTTACGGTTAAAAACAAACATAGTGGATGAAGATTAAGCCTCTGCTGTCAGAACAGCAACCAGCTGAAAAATGGCATCTTAATCCAGCCTCAGATGGTCACACTGTGTTAACACTTGATCACCTGTTTCCCAGATGAGCATCCTGGAAGTCAGCTTGTCCTGTAGTCCTCTACAATGGTCAAAAATGAATATTAACCCATTTTGGGAATTCTAGCTGGCCTCACCTTCATTTTTCAGTTGGGCAGCTGTCACACCACTTATTATTTATGACTCATGTAAAGAACAAGCTTATATTGAGAAGTGATACTTCCATCTGCTGACTTTACCTGCACCGCATTACCTGCCTTAAATTTAAGAAAATCTTTCTCAGCTGAGCAGCACCAGCTGAGCTTCAAACTGACTTTTAAGCATCTCTCTTCCCAGGGCTCCGCTAAGTGTGTGGTGGAGCTGTGCTACAAAAGCACAGCCACCACACACACACACACTTAACAAGCTATTGTTCCAGGAACCCGCAAGATTGGTCCCAAATGTCAGAGGATTGTTGCGGTCTGGAAGAAACCAGATTTATTTCTGGCGCAGTAACTGGCGTCGTAAAATTGTTTCTCTCTCTCTCTCTCTCTCTCTCACTCAAAAAAGCACTTTATTTATTTTTTTCATGGAAATAGGGCATGAAGCATTCCCCGAATAACATGAAGGATCCAATGGATGTGACTGGCTCTCAAATACGCAGGGCATTTCTCCTGTTCCGCTGCATTAATCGAAGAGGTGTTTGTTTTAGCCCGGAAGCTTGACCGCCAGTGGCTATGCTTGTTTCCTAGAATTAGTAAACTGAGCACTAAAGCCCCTTGACCCCCGACCCAAAACAAGCCCACTACTCACAGTCTCTGCCCGTCACACACACAATCGCTCACTTACACACACGTTCCCTGTCCCACCGCCTTGTATGTCCACTCTTTCAATGAACTAACATTCTGTGAGTGAGATTTCTCCCCCTGCGGTAAATCACGGGTTGTGACGCATTTTTCTGAGAAGTTCAGAACAGGCCCGTGGGGATGTTAAACTGTGAGGAAGTGACAAGAGTGTCACCTGATTATACATCTCTTGCTAGAAGAAAATCAATCTTCCCAGCAGCCTGGTGGGCTTGTGCCGTTACTGACCACTACAGCAGCCTCTTTGGTGGGCTCAAGCAATACACTCTCTCACCCCCACACACTTTCTAAATTCTTGGAAAAGCTGTTGTTGACAGTTGCATCATCCCCACAACAAATGGACTGAGGGTAATCCACGATCAACAAAGCAAAACAGGAAACTTTTTGGCACCAAAGAGGACAAAGAGGTCGAATAAAAAATGGGACACGCTTCAAATAAACCTGGAATGACTTCAAATTTGAGAGAAGTACTAGAAAAGCTTGATCGCGCGATTACAATAACCAAGAGGTCTGGGCTGTAAACATTCTCGCGCCATACAGATAAACACTGAAGCACCTGGGCAGTATTCATCGGCTCTAGCCTTAGAGCAGAGGTGGGCAGCGAGGGCCGTATCTGTCCCTGGTTAGTTGATTGTCTCAATTAGCCAAACCATTTATGAAATCTGACGTTTCATGTGCATTTCTTTAAATTATCATGAAACTACAAAGACTAGTCTTGTCTCCCTTCATAAAACATTTTCCTTTGATCGAATCATTGCGAAAATCTATATTTGTGCATGGAATCAATTAACTCAATTAGTCAGGGTAATTGATAGGACCGTGATTGCCCATCCCTGCCTTAGAGCATCAATGGATTCACGAGTGTTGGTTTGCTACTCAGCACTTAATTGATTAATTAAAACTGGCAAATACACAATTAGCTCCCAATTAACTCACGTCAGCATGTTTCTCGAGTCATTTTCTTTGTCCTCATTCCGGTCATTCTAAACCTTAATTAATTTCAATCTCTAAGATCTGTAATGTAATGATAAAAAAGGGCACTGAAGAGTATGGACAGAGGTGAAGGTAAACAGTTACTGCTTCCCATTTCAAAAGCATGCCAGCTCATCTGTGAAAAAACATGGTTTTCCCAGCTTGGACCAAAATGGCGCCACTAAAAACTGGCAAAGATATTCCATTTTATGGAGGCTCCTCTTTGAGGGTCCTGGGGAACAGTTCTTCCGGAAACACCAAGATCTAAAAGTTTCAGCAGAGATAATGCAAACCAGCCCATCAGAAAAATAAATCCACCCAAAGGAGAGAGGAATAATGACTGAGTTATTTATACTCGAGGAGGGCCGCCCTTTAGGATCCATCTGCGGTTCACCACAAAAATGCCATGGCAACTGATGAAAGTCCAGCACTTCCCCACAGACGCAAATAATGGTGTACATTTAGTCATTTCCTGTTTCTGTGCCACCCTTTGCCTGAGCTCAGTGCACCCCCCAAAAAAACTTGGCCATTTTTTAGGAGAGAAGCATGAAGATCTGTGAGATCTGATTAGTCACATGCCATGTGCTTGAAAATGTTCCTCTTCCAGGCAAAGGGTAGGGGCGGTGATATTGTTCAATGGTGTTCCATTTCTCCCCCACGGGAGCCTTCATTGGCCTCGGCTTTTAGAGATGTTGCTGTTTCTGAGGATAATCACTTTCTAGTTTATGGGAAAGGGCCAGTGTGGGAGCAGGCTCACATTCCAGCCATGCACTAACTCACCTGATTCTAAATGTCCATCCATAGAGTGTTTGCTAAAGACCTGGGCGCTTCACTGCCAGGTTGCGATGGAAGCCTGCATCCACAATGGCCGTTACTAGATAACTTTGAGTACCACTTGCACAGTAAGTTACACAGTCTGTTAAAGGGCCAATACAGAAATATACGGGGTCAGTAAATACCATATAAAATGCCATTATGCCATTTACTGATCCCCATATTTTCCTGTATTGGCCCTCTAACAAACTGTAAAGAATTTATCCCACCGAAGACCTTTTTTTCACATGCATGCCATTTTGGCTGCTCCAGAGACGCTAAGGGAGATAATCTACTTGCACGCTGTGTATGGGCTCGGAGATGTAATTTGGGAATATACAAGGTTTCCACCTGACTGCTTTTGATCTATACCATCCATGTATTTTTGTCTGAAGTGGGATACGGGTGTGAATGCAGCTGACAAGACCGATCTTTGCAGAGAAGATGTGACATGGACACATCTGCTGGTTTGAGGAGTCCTGGCTGGTTGAAGAGGCACTTTCCTGCCCTTTTTGCCAAATGTTTTGCTGCAAGTCTGTTTCAGCTTTATAAGCTGCAGTAGCATTGATGGTGACTGCCTCTCATTAGGCACAGCTTATGTTTATGTACTGTGCAGTCGCCGTTAAAACCAAAGAGACGGTGTTAGTTCACGCCTGGTTATCTCGAACATTTCGCCCTTCTAACCCATTTCTAACCACGATCTAACCAATGAGCCGTATCAAAGGACAATTTACCGCCAGGAATAACCACATGTGGCTCCCGTGTGTAATAGAATAGAATAGAATAGAAGGCATTTTGACCGTTAGAATTACGTTTGTGTTTGCCGTTACGTATTTTAACATCTTTTAATTTTCTCTTGCAGTGAAAGTGGAAGTGTGAGCTTATGCGACCTCTGGAAAGCGTGTGGCTGATCCTCTGTGTAAAAAGCCTAGCATGAACAAGAAAAAAAAATTACGATAAATTCGACAGCGAAATGTAAGAAATTGTGTTCTTGAAGGAAATTTTTTTGGTATTTTAAATATGTCTTTTTATTGCAGAAACTGTGAGAGTTCTGAGAGTTTGTGGGTAGAACTTCAGCGAAGTGTGTCGCAATTGATTTATTGGTTTTGAAAAGCCAGCCGCAATGTAAATAAACAAATTGGCAATATACAACTTAATACCCTGGGAGCTTTGACTGGGAGGTTCACTCTCGCCAAGGAGTCAATCTTCGTCCTAAACTCTGGGGAAATGCATTGTATTGTGATAGGTTCCATAGTTGTGAATGTGATGTCAGTTTATGGTTGGGCGTATCATAGAAAATTATAGAAAATTTATAGAAAATTTCTGCCGCGCGCTGATCAGGACATTAATTCTTTAATAGGCTACAATGAGCTTGAAGGGAATCTTAGGGTGACAATGAGTGATAAGTAGAGATGACACTAACTGAGCTGTATTGAATCAGTGCCAGGTGTATCTGCTTTTAATTCCGTGAATTCAGTCTACGAAAGAGCCATTCAGTTTTAAGTGACATTGTCCTTTAGAGATAAGATATTGAGCAGATCTTTTTTTTTAAAATTGCGTTTCCTTATTGATAGATATAGAATAAGCTTACCAAAACATTCAAGAGTCGTTATGGTCGAACTAAATTCATATTGTACACAATTATTTTCGAGTTGCAAGCTTTGTGAACATTATGTTTGAACTTCTGAATGGTTATCTGAATGGTTATGAGAAGTCATTGAAACAAATACAGACAATGCATAACATTTTGAAAAAATGGTTAAAAACTGCCAATTAGCATTTTAAAACAAAACAGTATATAAATCGAACAACATTCAAGTTCTTTCCATAATTGAATTTTACTGAGACGGGGTGCGAGTAATCTTCAATATACAGTGGGTTGACCGGTTCCGCAATTTGCAGAAATCAAACTTTTTTTGCGGGAAGACGACTTCGCTGTCAGCCTTGAGTTTGACACCGCTGGAACGGTAAATTATTGTGGATTTAACTCTTAACTATCGTTTCGAGATATTCGGCTTCATAGAGAAATAAATGCCCGATAACTGTTGCTTGCCGTTGCAGCAGTAGGCTACCAAATCAACGCCTGTGATAAGGCGCACTGCGCAGTGAGTGGCCGTTAAACACGTGTATTCCTGGGATTCATCACGTTATTAGTGTCATTATGATTGGAAATTATTGTATATTTGACCATATAAATCCCAATTTCGTACTCTTGATACTTTTTCATCGACACCCATTAGAGTGACTGCTTGTCATTTGACTAGTTCCGCAAGCGCCATTTTGTAGGTTTTCAAACTTGTAATTTATGAGACATGTTTATTCTTGTTTATTTTTTCTGAAAGAATTTTATGACAGTTTATTGCAATGACGCTGACATGGGTGCTAAAATCCCACCAATGTTATTACCAGCTACGGCCTAAGGTTCGCATTGGCCCAGCCTCGCCGAGGATAATGGAGGTTAGGCTAGTTAAACACGTCCATCTCACTGTTATATGCCTTGGTGAGATCAATTAAGATTGCGCAGTGTAGAGTCGGACTCGATGCATTTCTCTTGTAGCTGTCAAGCAGCGAATGCCATCTTGGTGAATGCCTTTCTTTTCCTCTGACTGTTAAGAAATATTTCATAATGTGGGAGCAGAACAAACCTTTTTACAACTATTGGACATAAAACGAACTGGTAAAAGTATAATAATAACGAATTAATTAAAAAAGTACCATTGCATCTTGACGGTCAGTCGCCCGCGGGTCGACATGTATCCCCAGATGCCCGCGAGCAATCAAAGTTGACAGGCTTCGTGACCGAACTACCTACAAGGTGCATGCAAAATATGAAATGAATCTATAAAGAACTGTGATCTGTGGAGCGCTCACAAGAAATTACTAAGGACTTGGTGGCAGATTCAGCGTGACAATACTATTATTTGTTTATTTATCTATTTCATTTTTTCTTTAAATTAGAAAATATTAACTTGTGTGAAATGAGACAATGCAATTACTAATACTGAAATTATGCATTCACACTAGCAGATATTTGCTTCACTGACAAATGGAATAATAGAAATAGGAATTTTAGTCTCGCAACTTTAATGCCAAATGGGGCTGACATGCAATCTATTTGTTTTGGTATTTGCAGTATGTTCACTGGTGTACAATAAAAGGTAACTGCATTTAATTAATAAAAAAATGCCTCATATCCCAAACTGGCAGGGCAGTGGTAGACAAAACAAGGTCATGTTGTCGCATCAGGACATGAAATATAAAACATTTGATGCGTATGCAAATACATATTTCATATCTACCGACAGACAGTTGACGTGGGATTGCAGACTACACTTAATAAAATATTCAGTGTTTTGCTGACAGTTTTAGTAAAGAGAGGTCCAGAAGGTAAAATAAGGTGAAAAAGAGTATATTTTTGAGTGAAATAGAACATATATTAATGCCTCATTCTAAATAAAAAGCATTTTAAGGCTAGGTATGAGAGAGCAGCACAATTCAACTGGAAAAGTTACACATTTAAGTACTCCAGGCTGTAGTCCAATTGTTTGCGGACAAACCAACCTTTTTGTAATTGGAAGATGCTGGCTATTTTTGAGTGATGTGCTGCTCAGTGATAGCCTGACTACAGTTCCTGTATCTGTGAATTTCACCCCAAAACCAGCATACACCCTGTCTCTGATGTTAGCCTCCGCATCACAAATGCGATTAATTATTCAAATGAATCATATTTTCAAGATTTTGAAAATTAATGTCACATAAGTATTGACTCACATTACATACTAAAGACCATCAAGACATTTTTTTAAATAAAGATAAAGTTGTAAGAAAGCTCTGGACACTCCATTTTCATAAAATTGCCGACTGAATAAAGAAATCAATATCCTTTATTGACAAAAAAAATATGTATTTTTGGAAAGAGGGGGAGCAACAAAAAATCCAGTTGGAATAAATAGGGGCCAGCTTCCACCGATTGGGGGGGGGGTACTACTTAACTTGCACATGAATATATGACAAAGGTAGACGGAGCATCAGCCTGGATTAGCTTCAATGGTGAGTCCTGACCACATGCCTTTTGATTTTATCACTAATTTCTGTGGTCTGGCCCTTCAGTGGCCTCCCTTGACTGGGATAAAACCACAGCCGCTACTGCTTCTGTTTAAAATAACCCCTTCCAGCAGGATAGCGGCTCTCCCGTCCTCATTCAGAAACAAAGACTTTTGATGGTAAGAGTGTTTTTCCGAAAAAAGTAAATAATAAAGGAGGGATGATTTAGGGTGAAGGAGAGGCGGGGAGGACGTCCGCATGCTGTGTTTATACGGGAATAAAATATGCTTTTCTTTCCAAAGGCGACGTCAGTAACCCCCACCCCCGAGTGTGGGGTAACCAAACAAACCTCAAACGGGCGCCCCTGAGTTAATTCAGGTTCCACAAAGGGGTGTGAAGCCCCTAAAATGAGGGGAGAGAGCCCTAGGAGGTTCTCATAAATCCAAGAATTCAGGGCCACCCCAACGAGCCCCTCGTTCAAATAAAAAAAAGAACTGCCTCAATCACAGGTTGGTTTTATTCGAGTGCGTCACTTTCAGAGGCACTGAGGCTCTCCCTCTTTTTCTATCAGTCATATGCATGATGCCTCAGTAGCTGTGATTTTTCTTTTAGTCATAGGAACAGAATGAGGAGCCTATTTTACCAGAGAACACTCTGAAATTACACCAGAGATACTGCAAATAGTCCTTAATTTAAGGACCACATTTCCTAAATGGATCCTGAAAGTACAATTCTTTCTGGATAAATAAGCACCTTTCACACGCACAAACAGATCAAAAGAATGATTAAACTAATGGCCAGGGGGCGCAACTTTATGTACCTCTGAGATATGATCTCATTGCAAAGCTTTTGTACCATTTTAGGCACTTTTCTGTAAATTTTTTCCGGGAGTTGGAGTACCATGAGGCAGGGAGTAAATCAAATAGAACACAAGCACCGCGCTGATGCAAAATTGCTGCCCAGTAAAGCAATAGAACGGGAGCCAATCAGTGAAACCAAGCGGGAGGCTGGGCCGAGTGGACTCCCTGGATAGCCTTTTTTCAAAGCAGCAGTCTCCGGCCACATGAATTGAGAGTTTTGGGGGGGGTCGTCCTTTATCCCCCTTGAGGGATTAGCTAAGGAAAAAAGCTTGAGTTTCATTAGCAGACCATTTAATTGGACAGTTATAGGGCTGAATTCTGACCCAAAAAAATACTGAAAGGGTATAGCACAGCCCTTTGTTCTCAGCAGGTTATGGAAGGATATTACGTGCAAATAACACACAGCATGAGTCCAGCTTCACAAGGTGAAAAATCGAAGGGCCCCGGCCCTCATAAATCCGCCAATCCGAGTTTTTCTTGCAACTGTCATTTGCCTCAATTTAAGTCAATGTTTATTATGCTTAACAGCCAGCTGGTAAATTTGTGGCGTTGCTGATGTGGGTGATGATGGCTGATTGCAAAAAGCAGACTTTCCACACAGCAAAAAACTAAGAAGTATATCTAACTCCTCAGGTGGAATTAAACTGTATTTTGTCTTACTTTTGATCCAAATAAGGGGAAAAAATGTAAATACAAGCAAGAGAGTTTCAGCTTGTGAGTGCTAGAGGGCATGCACGCTCTTGCTAACTCATATTACTCTTGCGAAGTTCACAACTACTCGTGCAGGAGGGCAAGCATGCTCACACGGGGGTTATCTCAAAATGAAGATATTAGGACACATGAAAGTGCCATAGAACATATCAGATAAGTTTGTACCTATTACATATAAGGCCTAGCTAGTTATGTTCCGGCAAAAATAAAATCATATTGTGTAAATATGACATTTGCAAAGATTTTCCTAAGCCAACGTTAGCTAGCCAGCTAGAAGGCCATATAAACCATAAAAAAGGGATCACAAAAATAGTAGTGTATCGTAGTCTAGACACAATAACAAGCCATTCAGTGAGTCCACCTTTATTAGGTTTTCTTATAACCTCATTAGTTTTCATGACCAAACTTGTTGCCAAAACTCATTAGTAAATAGCTATGAAACTAAAATTTGACTTCTTTTACATCAGACAAGAAAACGTAGTTCTGCATTCAAACCTTGTCATGTTCCTGACGGGAACATGAAGTGACACTTCTGAGGAAGATGGGAGTTCCCGTCGAAACATGACAAGGTATGAATGCAGAACCACTTTCTTGTCTAATGTAAAAGAAATCAAATTTTAATTCTAAAATTAGAGACATAATGAATCTCATAATTGTACATCCTCAGTCAAACTGTCAACGTGTGATCACGTTGAAAATGAACTATCGGGAAAGGGCCGGCGACTCCCAAGGTTTCCACCCCAAATTGTAAAAGGTCAGTGTTCCATGCGAGCAAAAATCAATTTTAAGCGAGGAGGCAACCCCCGCGCGAGCAGGAGAGAACTTTGTGAGAGAAATATAAATTTGCCAGAGGCCTTCCATGCCTTCCAGGGCTCACAAAGCTGAAACTCTCTTGCGTGTGCTGCCATTCTGCGCGCATTGAACGATACCATTTGCCCTTGGGCATGTTTTCCTGCGCTTGCGACTTTTGACACAAATCTGACACCATACAGGGGGGCAGTTTGGTTTAGAGCAGTGATTCCCAAAGTGTGGGCCGCGGCCCCCTGGTGGGCCGTGGTGGTACTGCAGGCGGGCCGTGAGAGGTCATTAAAAATATGATTCATTTTTGCAAATATTATTTTTTATGATTTTTATCCCCCGCCAACACGAAGTGGGAGGGGTATATAGGTTTGACCTCCGTCCGTCCTACCGTCCGTGCGTCCGTCCGTCCGTCCGTGCGTCCGACCGTCCGTCCGAGATAAAGGGGACAGCTTTACTCAGAAACTACTACAGATACAGTAACCAAATTTGGTGTGTAGCTTCAGACCATAAAGGCCTTGATTGAGTTCGAAAATGAGAAGCCCAAAATTGGCGGGGGATGTTGTAGACCATGTCGACTTGTTATTGTAAAATATTTATTGCACGATTTAAAAAAATACTTAGAAGTAATAACCCATTGAGTGTTATTGACCTCACAATATTTTAGGAACCTTATACAGTTTATGATCAGAACGTAGCTTTCTGGTCATCATGACCGAGGGTCATAATCAGAGGGGCACGTACTGTGTTCGATAATTAATTCTGTCTTGTGTGTACACCACAGATTAAAAGTTTGGGCTTCCTTTATCCCCCTGCTTTCATTTCAATCCTGAATCTTTATAATAATAATAATAATAATAAACAATAATTTTTGTTGTTTTATATTTATTTTATTATTTTATTTTCTTAACAACAACAACAACTATTATTGTTGCTGTTGAGTGCTGTGAGAATGCATAATTTCGTCTATGTACTGTTTGTAGGACAAAGGTGGGCCGCAGACATTTTTTAGATTTTCAAGTGGGCCCTGATTAGGAAAAGTTTGGGAACCCCTGGTTTAGAGCATTTAAATATTGTCCAGTCGTGCAGGTTAAGTCTTTGAAAATTAAATGTTGAATGCTAATTCCAATATCAATTTAAAATGGTTAGAAAATAGCATTTAAATTTTTGCGTTGATCCTAAAATAGCATGGTGACATGTGAATGAAAATGCAACAGACTGGGGACGCACTTTTACTAATTCAATTTGACTACTGTTCACAGTTGACCAGGGTGACTTCTTGAAAATTAAATGCTGAATGAATGTTGAAACTTTCGGTCTAGCCCAATTATCGTTCATCACGGCATACAGTCCAATTTGCATGCTGCAGTTTTGAACTTCATGCATTGGATTGCAAGCATGCACCCTTAAAGGGCAACATCTGTTTATTAATTTATTAGTTCATTTATTTGTTTTTTTTTTTTACACCAGCAAATGTCAGCCACCTGGAGGGGGACTTCACTATAGCAAAGTCAGATCACAGTATTTTTCGCTGGGACAGAATATTGCCGAGCTCAGCCTGAGGAACAACAGTCATCAGAAGATGACGCATCGCCCTGGCCCCCAGAAGCTAATCTCAGAAATCCCAAACCATCAAAAGCACCAGTCAAGGACTTAATTAATACTCAAAAAAGTTTTATTGATTAAAATAGCTATGTTGACGTGAGCAGTGCCCCTTAGCCCACATTGAGCAGTGTATCACTGAGTGACAGTGAGTTTATTCCAATTTCGAAATAGTGGGACAAAGTGTAAGTTGTGAATAAAATCAAAATACAATCAGATCACATGAGGGTCATTCCGTGTCAATTCACCGAATGGCTCCCGCATGACCCCCTCAGATTTTCTTGAAAAAAAATCATTTACTTGTGGATTCACTTCTTAATAGAATTATCCCAAAATTGTAGGTCTCTACTGCCAATAATTTGGCCACAAAAAATTATGAAAAGGACAAAGGTTTGGGCGATTTTTAGAATTTTTTTTTGCATCGCCTTCTGAAGTCTTAATTTTGAGCTCGAATATTAAAAAGTACTTGAGCTAGGATCTCCGAAGTTTGTGTGTCAAATATCTGGTGTTACATCTGTACATAATTTAGCTTTCAGCAGTCTAGCTCATGTGTAACACGCAGTAAAAGGCCCCTAGATTCTGTCGAGAATTTCTATTCGCGAACTGTGGCAGCACATTTAAGGGCCTGTAAACTCATCAGTTTTTATGACAGGGAGCTGATATTTTGTAGGGGGTGTCTTTTCGACTGGTACATGGTTTTCTAAAAAATTACCAATGTGAAGTAAATAGCATCTGAGATATTGCCAGTCAAAAATGAGAAAAAACACATTTTCCTGCAACTTTGAACCTATATTCCTGTTGAATGATACCATGTATCAAATCCAAATCAAGTTCACCTTAAAGAGTAGGTTTTTGCTAATCATATATCCAATAATTGTGATGGTGTTCTTTCTCATTTTCCAAATATCAATTTTCAAATATTTATGTTTTAAATCGGAATGCTAATTCTCGATTATAGCTTCATGGTCTTGTGGACAGCTCTGTAATTATGTCATAGATCTCAAATTTTGCACAGTGCCTCTTCTAAACCATTGAAATGAACTTTTAATTCATATTAGTGCCATTCATTCAAGTATGTGGAAAGATATTGAAGCTTGTAAATGGAAATCAAAGTAAGCTTTACTACAGTTCAAAATCAAGCATTTCAAGCATGTGGCAGGACACAATTGAACGAAAAGTATTGTCAAAATTATTTCAAAGTAAGGTACTTAGTTAGTTCTAAGAAAATAAATGTTCCAGATAACCATACTCTTGCAGCTAACCTACTCACACAAAAATACTTTTCAACTATATTGTGATAACGATTAATGTTCTGCAGCATACTCCATGTTACACCTGAGCTTGACTGCTGAAAGCAAATTAAGCACAGATGTAGCACCAGATATTTGACATACAAACTTTGGAGATCCTAGCAAAAAAGTACTTTTTAAGATATTCCAGCTCAAAATTAGAACTTCAGAAGGCGATGCTAAAATAAAAAAGGCTAAAAATCGCCCAAATCTTTGTCCTTTTAATAATTTTTTTGTGGTCAAACTATTGGCAGAAGAGACCTACAATTTTGGAATTATTCTAATAAGAAGTGAATTCACCAACATGATTTTTTTCCCAAGAACATCTGAGGTGGTCATGCGGTAAGATTTTCAGAAATTTGGTGAATTGACACGGAATGACCCATGAGCTAATGTGTTATTTAGAATAGGACATAGATAACATTTCAAATGTTGAAACTGAGACATTTTACATTTTTATCCACAAACTGAGCTTATTTCAAATTCTCTAGCATCAGGTGTGTAACATGATTGGCTACATAAGGGATGTCTTAGAGAGGCTGAGTCTCTCAGAAGTAAAGAAGGCTCTCCAACCTCTGAAGGCTTGCGTAAAAAAAAATTGTGGAATACTTTAAAAACAATGTTCCTCGACGTCAAATTGCAAAGGCTTTGAAGGTATCCTCTTCGACAGAGCATAACATCATCAAAAGATTCAGAAAAATTCAAAATCTCTGTGCCTAAGGGACAAGGCTGAAGACCTTTACTGGGTGCCTGTGATCTTCAGGTTCACCAGCATGATTCTGTCATTGACATTACTGAATGGGCCCAGGAATACTTCAAGAAACCACTGTCTGTAAACACAGTCCATCGTGCCATCCACAGATTCCACCTAAAACTCTATCATGCAAAATGGAAGCCATTGTTGAGCATGATCCAGAACCACCACCGTGTTCTGCGGGCCAAGGCTCATTTAAAATGGACTCTAGCAAAGGGGCAAAGTGTCCTGTGGTCAGACGAGTCCAAAATTGACATTCTTGTGGGAAATAATGGGCGTCGTGTCCTCCGGGCGAAAGAGGAGAAAGACCACAAGTGGCGGCCTGTGACAAAAATTACCGAGGAAGCCAGAATGAACAACAAATTTAATTCAGTGTTTACGTGTTATTAGGAGACACTTCTTGTTTGACAGGACGCAACAACTGTCACACAACCAAATTAGCCTACTGTTACAGTACCTTTATTCGACCGACTTCTCGTTCATTTTAGTGAAAAAAGAGGTTAAAAAAGAGGACCGCGTGTGTGAGAGAGAGCGAGAGTGCGAGGGAGAGCTGTGGATGCACGCTTCGGGCAGTGCGCGTGCTCAGGGCTCTGGCACACAGTAGTATGTGATCAGTTAGAGGAAGCCCATGCAAAGCTGGTAAACGTCTCGTAGCTTTATTACAGCAGAAAGCTAAACACATAGGGGTCTATTCTCCCATTAGCACGTAAGTCTTTCTTTACGCGCTTCGAGTTGAGCGCTTTTGAGTTACGCGTATTCTCCCCTACTCGCTTCGATCACGCCCACAGCGCTTAACTTCAGAATGTAGGCGGCCTTATGAAAGAGGTGTGACTGATCCAAAAGAGAGGCAGACTCTGTACAAAGCTCATTGATTATGGCTATCAGGAAAACATGGAAAAAGGATTTTCTGATTAACCATGAAAACGAATTTGTGGTCCATGGAAAACGCAAACCAGACTTTAAATTTGAATATCGTCGGCCTGCTGATAAAACCTCGTATCTCCAAACTGATAAGAAACGAAATCTCGTATGTCCACTATTCTTGCACTTACATGCAGAATTAAACATTTTTATTTTAAACCATATTTTCCATTTATATTATTATAATAATTATTATTATTATTTTATTTTATATTTATTTTTTATTTTCCTGTGAAGTTTGTCATTGTGAAGATACAAGGTTTTACATGCCGCTGTAATAGTAGGCCGTACCAATTACGAGACGTAATTCAGACATCTCTTTATTTATCCACCGCCGCGCGATTAGCGCGAAGCAGGGGATATAGCATTGCATGGGCTCCGTCCGTACGGACACATAAAATTGCGGCGGCGGGGAATATGTTAGTGACAAACACTTGTTATTTCTTACTCTAGCCAGCATGGCATTAAAGCTATGCATACAAACAAATTGCCGCGATAATGAAATAATAAATAAAGAATTTAGCGCTTCTGAATCAGCGCAATCAGATCATTGAAACTGTGCCCCTCCTACACCAGCCTGTTTGTTCCGTGGAAGACAGGGAAGAAGACAAAGGGAACATTCTAGTCACACAAAGACAATCAAAGACAGTTTATATGATCTCATTTAGAAATTGCGCACTTGAAAACTACTCCGATGTCAGGTTTGCAACTAAAGGACGTGGAAACGCTTTAACAAGGATTTTTTCCCCGCACGCGGTCATCTCCCCGCCCCGAAACCGCCTCAGTAATGACGGAATTCCATATCCATAGCCTATCATCCTATTTGATTTGAGCGACACATTCACTTGAACTTGTGCCTAATACTTTATTATAATCAATTATCCCATTTACTGATAATGATTCTTCCCATGTCGGCTATTCTTTAAAGGCTAAAATTGATTAACAAATGGATAGTGCTTTGGTATTTGCCAGGGTAGGGCTCAATCTAGAGTAGCCTATTTAATAATATCTTTATTCACACATTAAATTACACAGTATTACCAATGGTAAAAAATTACTAGGACTCGAGTTAGTAAATAAAGATATCCTCAATTAGAAAATCAATCCCCTCACTCGTGAGAATATCACAACTTTTTAGATTATCACGAACATACAGGGCAGTCGCATTTGTTAATAGAACATGGAAGACAATGATGGTGACGTCGAGCCAAAGCCGAAAACCAAATTTCACAGATGTTGGTGTTGTGTGGCAAGTGAGCACTGAAGGCTGGTCCGAGGAATTAAGCTGCGAATCGTTCTGGATGTGGCTTCGGTGGGGAGATGTAAGCGCAGTATCCCCGATTTAAAGCATAAATGGAGAGATCTGTGGGGCGATGTAAAAGCCAGGTTCTCTGCACACCGGAGAAGTGTACACGCAACAGGTGGTGGGCAACCATCATCCCCTGTGCATTTCACTGCACAGGAGGAGGGGATGGCATCCACTCTTCTGCAGTGGAGGGGCATGGAGAAGAACTTGAAGCGCCAACGAACTGCGTCAGACACCTTGACACAGACGCCTGTGATGTGAATGACATCACCAGCCACTCTCTGAAACGACCCTGATGCCAGGAGTGACAGCGCAGTTCTGACGTTGATGACCACGGGTATGTTTTGTGGATAATTGCTGCGGCTGGATAGCTGTTCATCCAGAAGTCGGCAAAGATAGATGATTGCCTCATGCACGGTCCAGGCGAAAGCGCTGGATGCACTCGATGTTTGTTTGTCCCAGGATGTCCAAACGAAGCCGATATATGCGTGTTCGTCTTCGAGCTCTGCGCGCTCCTCTTACTCTTTCCCAATCACACAAGAGTGCAAGCAAATGCAGGACTGGCATTTTGGCTTTAGATTTTGAGAGCATGGTAGAATGATGGTCTTATGTATACTCGTATTAATTAATTGTTTTGCGTTTGTAATTTAACTGATTGGAGAAGAGGCTGATGCGTAATATCATGTGATGATTTCGTTTGATAAATTATCATGGCTTTGAGAAATGTAGTTTAGAAATAAGGAAGAACAATCGAATAATAAATGTCTCAACCTTTACCATGTTAAATAAAATAAAAGTAATGTTAAAATTCGGCCTATAACCAACATCAAACGCAATATTCAATTTCGCCTAATGTTGGCGCTTGACCTTAATACAGCCCTCAAAAGGGCTTTACAGAAAAAGCGCGTAAGCCAGGGGGAGAATACGCGTAAGTGTTATTTGCATGAGAAACGCCCGGCAACGCCCCGATTTTGGCCTTGCTCCGCCCCAAGCGCGTAACTGCCATCAAGGCGCGTAATGCACAGACTTAAGTAGAGGGGAGAATACGCGTAGGCTGAGAAGCGCGTAGCTACGCGCTTTTTTCGACTTAAGCGCATGGGAGAATAGACCCCATAGTGATCAGACGGCAATTACGACAAGATCTAGATATAACAAAAACATTTTAGCCATTGCTTTCTCAGACAGTATTAATGAAGTTCCGTTTTGTGGACAATGCTTATCTCTGACTCATATTTAATTAATTGGCAACAAAAGCATTTGCAAGATAGCCGTGGACTATTGTACAGAAACACAGGAAAACCCCTTCCACCAACATTAGAAGTAACAATGTCATATGTGACAGCCTCGCAACTGAAATTAACAAATCACAAGGATGCCCAATATTCATACATCCAAAAACACACTCAACATGAATGCACAACCCGTGCGCAACGTCTGAATTACATATACTAAATATAAAACACATAGTTACAAATCTTTATATAAAAATTGATATCAAACGTGCTGCAGTGCTATCACCTGTAAACCTTACAGCTGTCAGCTGATAGTGCAGCTGATGTCAGCGGACCTAAATGCAGTCTCGGTACGGATTGAGATTGAGAGATGGCTTAGCCATCATGCTCTGAAATCCACTTGACACGACAAGAATAATAAAGAATAAAACACCACATTTTATGCATCACATAAGAAAAATGTGACAACAACCCGGTCATCAAAAAGGCCACGGCGGGCCATAGGAGACATGGCCAGCAGAAAAGCCGGTTAAGCTTAGCACTTCCTGGTAGCCACTCGTTTCTAGCATAGTTAACATCACAAAAAGAGCGAACTTTTCAATCATCTCTCCCTTTAGTTAAATTGAGCTTTGTAGTCGGCCTACCGTCCCGCTTAACTTTTAGTTGAACCTCAAAAGGAAGTTTTGAGAAGGCATTTTTTACAAGAAACTCAAGGTCCCTGTCACCATCTATTCTCTGACTTAATGCCTATACTTTCTGTGTGGGCTGGCTGGCGCCTGGCGGGACAGTTGAATCAGTGTGTGTATTTTCCGTAAAAGTTTGTGAGTGGTTGGAAGCCAGATTTGATCTGGCCTCCCTCATTTTTTTTTAATAATACATCGACCATTAATCGATAAGCCTTGCTTCAATCTGATTGGCTAATACGGGCTGTTTTTTTTTCTAAGGGAGGCAAAGTGAATCTGGCCTCCGAGCTGACAGACAGGGCGCAGGGCATGAGACACGAAGTGTAAGACACAATGAGAACTTGACAGGAGGGGCGCTGTTTTGCTCCTCACGCTCAGCCAAAGCAGAAGTGCGCTGATGTAGTGTTTTGACAAGGAAATGACAACAATATAAAATACATTGTGGTGAAGCTTATTTATATTTTTTCTTTCTTGCAATAATTTTTGGGGAAGCCAGGCTTCCCTTGGCCTCCGCGAAAAACCGCCACTGAAGACCACCCCTCCTGTTATCAGTGTTCAGTTCAAAAGCCAGCATCTCTGATGGTATGGGGATGCATCAGTGCATATGGTATGGGACATTTGCATGTTTTAAAAAGCACCATGAATGCTGAAAGGTATATAAAGGTTTTAGAGCAACATATGCTCCCCTCCAGACGACATCTATTCCAGGGAAGGCCTTGTGTATTTCAGCAGGACAATACAAAACCACATACTGCAGCTATTGCAACAGCATGGCATCGTAATAGAAGAGTCTGTGTGCTGAACTGGCCTGCCTGCAGTCCTGATCTTTCACTGACTGAGAACATTTGGCGTATAATTAAATGAAAAGTCCGTTAAAGGAGACCCAAAACTCTCCAGCAGCTGGAAGCCGGAATTAAACAAGAGTGGGATTGCTCTTGGCTCTTTACCTCTATGGCTGAACTCAAGAAACTTGTCTCCTCAATGCCCAGACGCCTCCACTCTGTGTTAGAAAGAAGAGGGGATGCTACATAGGGTAGGTTTGCATGATGACGGTGTGAACAGAAGACGCAAAAGTGGCGTCGCGTCTTCACTTTTTATTTCGCGTTCAGACGAGCGTTCTCGGGAGGAAATCTGTGTGCAAACGGTGACGCAAAAAGTGTGTAGAAATCGATTGGGTATGCATGCCAGACGGCTAGGTGGTGCTGTGATACCATAACACAAACTCCGCCATGCCTACGCGCATGCGTAGAATCTTCCTTCTTCTCGTCACTGCCGCAAACGCGTCCGAAACATGGACGTAATCCGAAATGTTTGTTTACCGCGTGACGTAAACGCCTACGCGACGTGAGCAGAACAGCAGATCTGAGCCAGTTTTGCGTCTTGGCCAGTTTAGACGGAAACGCTACGCCGGAGCGTAAGTTTTCCACTTCGAGGGTGGTTTGAGATTTTTGCGTCTTCAAGCCCCAAAAACGCCGTCACCATATAAACAAAAGGCACTTCCGTTAAAATATTTAGTCGTCTTTACTCGCAAGTGTCTTCGTGTAAACTGGGCCATAGGAAACAGGCCCCTGTTACAACTTTTTTGAGACCTGTAGCAGCCATCACATTTGAAACGAGCTATTTTGTGGATAAAATTGTAAAATTTCTCACTTTCAACATTTGCTATGTTATCTCTGTTCTATTTGTGACTAAAATACTGGCTGGAGTGATTTGAAAGTCATTGTGTTTTGATTTTATTCACAATTTACACTTTGTCGCAAATATTTCGGAATAAGGGTTGTACTTACCACCATTTGACATGAATTTCTTGATGGACACAGTTCATTGATGTTCAACTGTTTAGTGACACTTTGTAACTTTCTTGTGAAAAAGGACAAGATGATGCAATGCAAATTCAAGATTGCGGCCCTGACAGCCATATTGGACATCAGAGTAGGTACATTACCTTTAGTTATCCGTGCCTGTTGTTGTGAGATTCGACGGGGGAAAGACGCGAGCTGCTCAGTGAACATAATGGAAGTGAACGGTACAGGTCAGTCCCTCCTTCAAAACTCATCAAATACACAATCCAGCAGCTCCAAAACGGTCTCGTGGACAACTTTTGCCCTGCACCTTCACCACACTATAAAATAATAATGTATAATTACAAGACAGAGTTAATTTCGGCTGGGCGTAGTGATTTCAAAAGCGTATGTTTACTGCAACTACTCGCAACCAGAGTGGTGGATAAATCAATGGCTCTGCTTTCAACGTCTGATATGCGCATTGAGCACTGCGTTGATCCGTCCAGCGGATTACTCAAGAAAGTAGTTCCGAGTATTTGCTTCATGTGTCACAATGTTTCATAATTACACATTATCATTTCATAGCGTGGTGAATGTGCAGGTCACAACTTGTCTACCAGAGCGTTTTGGAGCTGCTAGATTGCGTATTTGATGAGTTTTGATGGAGGGAGGGACCTGTACCGTTCACTTTCATTATATTCGCTAAGCAGCTTGCGTCATTCCCCCCCGAATCTCAAAACAACGGGCACAGATAACTAAAGGCAATATACCTACTCATGACTATAGGGATTATGTCAATAGGCCAATTTGAAAAAATGTTGAAATATCCCTTTAAACAAATTCCATTGACACTTATTTGGTTCTGCCCTGCTGTTTCGTTACAATTGCACTTCACCTAGATATTTTTTTTCTTGTGCGCTTGATAATGCTTTGCTTATTGTACATTGCCACTGATGCTTGATTTAATCCTTTTTGCAAGTCGCTTTGGATGAAAGCGTCTGCTAAATCAGGGGTACCCAAACTTTTTCATGCCAAGGCCCCCTTAGCAGACTGTAATCAGGCCGAGGACCCCCCTCCCATATACAGGCGGATATGTTTTGTTCATTTGACATTTTGTTATGAGTCTGCCTTTTGTGTGCTGTCTTTGTGCTTATTTGTGCTTGTGCTTTACTTTCGTTTTATATTTCAGCTTTCATTTCGGCCGTCTGACGATCCACTCCATTTCTGCCAAACTCCAGTGATGTCGCGTGACAGCCTTTAGCATGTCTGCGTCTCATCGTCCAATCACGTTTCCTTTTTCGGTTTCGGCTCTGGTATTTCATTCATTGCTTCCACCTGTGTTTAATTCTGGGTCTCTCGAAACTCAGAGTGAATGCGTTCTCTGGCAGGATAATTACTAACCAGCACTTATTTGAGGGTGATTATATTTCGTCACGTAGTATTAACCTTAATTAACTCATTAGCGAGTGCGTGTGATTCCAGCTTTAGTTTTCCTGCCTGAGCTTTATCTGATTAATTGCTTTTAAAAGCTGTGCTTTCCTTCCCTTCTCTTGTGGTGCTTTTTACTCGTCACATTTATATTTCCTTAATCTAAACTGTCTAGTTTGATTGATGGTTTCAGCATCTTGTCTCGAGTCATTATTGTTAACCTGGTTCTCGTGTAATTGTTTATTAATCCCATGTGTTTCCAGTCGAGATTGCATTCCGAGTCCCCGCCTCCTCTCGTGACTATAAATGTGGCAGAGATGGGAGGAGCCGTCAGATGGAATCTTGTGTATGACTCTGATCTGCATGGTGAAATCTCAGCTCCTTGTGCCTTCCGAGTATTTCCTTTGTATGATTCCCGAGTCTTGTATTTTGCTGCATCCATGTCTTGTCTGCCCCTTGTTTAAGTCTCCCAGTGTGTTTGTCAGTCTAGTTGGGTTCAGTTTTTGTTTTTCTAGTTTATCCACTCTGGAGTGAGTATTTCTGTTTCCCCCTGCCTTTGGCAGTGTATCTTAGTTTTCCCATTTGTCCAGTGCATGTGCACGGTGTTTTATTTCTGGTGTGTCTGCCAATTTTCTGAGTGTTTTGTGTTAAATAAACACTTCTGGATCCTGCATCTGGTGTTCTCCTGACCTCTTCTTACAACTTTCATCTTTCACACAACCAAGCAAGTCATTAAGAACAGACCATTATTTGCAACTGATGTTCCCATGAATGCAATGCATTCATGGCAAGAAAAAGAAAAAACAGTCAAAACACAAGAAAATGCTATACTGGCTGATTTAGGGCAGGCATTTACTTAACTTTTATTTAACCAATTTCTTAGATTAACTGTCATTAAGAGCAGCTTATTTACAATCGATGATAAGCAAGACTAGAAAGTCATTTTGAGTTGAAGGTAAAAATAAGAACAATAAGCTGCTATATACTGGCTGATTTGACAGGCTATTTTATTTACTTAACGGGGGGGTGTACTGTAATGCCCCTCCCCTCTCGCATTCCTTTCCACTGGCTACCTGCCCTGTATTAATTATCCAATCAATTACCTCAGTTTCCCCAAGCCTTGATCATGCCCATCTATTTCCTTACAGTATTTACACCTCAGTATAGAATGCGAGACTGAAATTTAATCTGATGAGCGGTTTTTGAGAAATCCGTCGGACAAAGTTCCGTGGACGAACGGATATAGCATATTTTCATATAAATTGTCACTGCATCTCTGCATGAAGTACTGAATGCATGAGCAAAATTTGAAAGCAATCTTATCACCATTAAAGAAATCGGTCAGACAAACTTGCGCCGAGGGACGGATAAACAGAGGAAGGGATATGGCATATTTCCATAAAACTAGGCATTTCACCTCACTATGAAGTTTAGAATGTATGACTGAAATTTGAAAAAATCAGATGAGCCATTTTTGAGAAATTGATCGGACAAACTGGCGCAGACAGACAAAAGACCGAATACGGCAAAATGTCATAAAATTGGCACTGCACTTAGCATGAAGCATAAACTGCATGACTAAAATGTGAAAACAATCCTAAAAACAGTTTTGAGAAATTGGTCGGACAAACTTGCGTGGACAAACGGACGGAAAAACAGATATGTCATATTCTCATATAACTTGGCAATGCACCTCGGCATGGAGTGAAGAACGCATGGACTGAAATTTGAAAAATATCAAATGAGCGATTTTTGAGAAATTGGTCGGATAAACTGGTGTGGACGGATCGAAAATTAACTTGGTCTGCCCTGAAGTACTACAGGACCGCCTACCGTAGCCAATGTTGTAGACGCCCATCACTCCCTATGAATAGCTGAAAAGCACAAGGACCCACTGCTTCTTTGCGCACTTGGTGTCAAAGAGAAATTGCTAGGTTCTCCAGAGAGGAGCAGAAGGCTCCAAGAGCGTTGGATGAGGAGGTTCCTGCTTCGGAAGAGGGAGTGTAGATCTCTGGAGGGAAAGATCTCAGGAGGGGAACCTCTATCTGGCTGGGGTGAAAGACGTCCACAGGGTCTGCAAAGACAGAGCTGGTTACTGAAGATCTGCTGCTCTGAAAGCACAGCGAATGAACTGAAGAATTGTGTGCTGTAACATTAGAGTCTACAGGTGTCTCCACTTAACCATCATTGCCCTGGTTTACCGACAAACAAAAGAAAGAACGTGCAGATTAATTATCCCTCAAAGAGAGGGGTGTGCAAACCTCCAGTTCAAATTCTAAAGGTCCCCTATCATGTCCCCAGGTCCACAGCTTATTTGTCGTTACAACCCAGTTCAAAATCGGTTTCTTTGAGACATCATATGGCGAAGTCACCACCCAGTGGCAAAAGACAAGACTAATCAAATTCAGCCAACCTCTTAATCGATTTCTTGTTTTATTCTAGGTGATCCCTAAAAAAAGACAAATTCTGAAATGACACGTAATGGCTAATTGACTATGCACCTGATGATACGATGAAGCACCTTTACGATGCACTGTAAAAAAACTGTTAATCCAACCAGTTGCACAAAAACTGCAGTCCAGGAGGCTAAAGAACATTTCTACAACGTGTTAAATAAATCACAAGTTGAGTCAAAAATATTTCCTGAGGAAAAAAAACCTTCCAGATGCTGAGACTTAATCCTCTTCAACTGAACTATATCCAAGAGAATATTTCGCTCTCCAGCTGCATTTGAGAGTTTAACCTGAGTGAAAAAGAGCATCAGTGACTACTAGGGATGGAACGGTTCGTGTAAAAAATCCGAACCGTTCGGTTCTCTAGTCAGGGTTCAGGGCATCTATGTATTGTTCGGTTCAAGGCATACGCAGAGATTAAAGCGAAACTTATCATTTGGCACGGATGAGTGTCGAGTGCAGGATTCACGAGTTCAGTCTTTTTGTGACGAAAATGACAAAATATGCAATACTCGCCAGTAACGCTGCATTTTTATTTAAGTGACACTTGAAACTTAGGCTGCGTCCAAATAGTAAAAAGTACGTACTGTTCACCAATTCCCAACCCTTCAGTGCCGGCCACAGGACTGGGAAATGGGGGGGCAGGCAAAGATACATATGCCTTTATGACAACAATTAGTCCTAGTTAGTTCTCAATCATTTTCCCTAATTGAAGCGTTTTCCAATTATAGTAATAATCCATTGGCAATTGAAGACACCATTCGATCTAACGGCAATTGGCTAAAATGGCTAAACTTCAATTCCATGTGAGAATCTCTGAAATTCACGTTGATTGAACGATGACTGATCCACGTTCCACTGAAATATCACCTTTCACTCTCAGCACAGCGTGGGTTGATTTAAAAGTGGGACTCAGCAATTAAATATGATAAGCGTGAGACTCGAGCCATATGTGTGAGAGCTGACCGGTATGTGATTTTGATTAACGCTGATTTAAATGTAGCCAATACGCTTCCAGATGAATGATTGTCGTCTCACTTAAACGTGGAGAACTAGCAGCACTTGATAGTGTGGGGTGTTCTCAGAGTCAATCTATTGTTTATTCTGAAACTGACTGAGAACAGGTCAGTGCAAATAATTATTTTACAGGGATTTTCGCTGCTTCCCGCCTGGCGCCGCCACTGAACCTCATTTCTTTTACCTCTGAAAAAAATGCCATAAGGTAAAGAAAATGAGCAAAGCATAATTCATAGGAGTTTAGGAAGTCAAGCGCGCTAATAAGAGAATTCATTTACACTTACACTAGGCAACATGATCATGCATCTCTCGACGGTCATGTTCATTTGTTTTTGTGATTGGCCGGATGAATGGCAGTCGCTGTAAATATTGCTGCCACCCAGAACTGAAGGATAGTGTTAACATAACAAAATATAACATAACATGAATGACAAGAACAGGCCTTTCAGCCCAACTAAGCTTGCCAGCTTCTTTTTACTATTGTGAATACATCCCTTCAGATACTGAATGACTCAATGGTACCTAGCTTTAAGTCAAGCCTGCTCTTGAAAACCCCTAAGGTCTCTGCCTCAACAATATGGTCAGGCAAGCTATTCCACATTGAAATTACTCTTTGGGTGAAGAAATATTTCCGAATATCAGTGCTAAATTTACCTTTGGTCAACTTCCATTTGAGACCCCGAGTTCTACTCACAACACTTGGTCAAAGGAATCCTCCATAATTCACTTTGTTAATCCCTTTAACATATTTAAAGACCTCAATCAAATCACCCCAGAGTCTCCTTTTCCAAAGGCTAAAGAGATTAAGGACCTTCAGCCTCTTCTCGTAGCCTTCATCTTTTATACCTGGAATAAGCTCAGTGGCTCTTCTCTGAACTTTTTCTTGAGCCTCTCTATCTTTCTAAAAGTGTGGTCCCCAGCACTGTACACAATATTCCAGATGAGGTCTAACGAACGTGTTGTACAAAAGAAGCATCACCTCCTAAGATTTGTACTCAATACTTTTGGCAATGTATCCCAGCATCCGATTAGCATTTTTAACTGCTACAGCACAATGACTAGAACCTGTGAGGGTTTGGTCAACAATCACTCCCAGATCTTCCTCGTGTGCAGCACATTCCAATTTTAAACCTCCCATGAAGTAATCCCGTCTAATGTTTTTATTACCTACATGTACAACTTTACATTTTGCTAGATTAAATTTCATTTGCCACATTTCTGCCCAATTCTGGATTCTATCCAAATCGTCCTGAATCACTTTAGTGGATCCTAAACTATTTGCCAAACCCCCCAATTTAGTATCATCTGCAAATTTAACCAATCTGCTCTCAATATTCCTATCAAGACCATTAATGTAGATAAGGAACAGCAGGGGTCCCAACACCGATCCCTGGGGGACGCCACTGTCAACCATACCTAGCTCAGAGGAGATGCCACTGACCACCACTCTTTGTGTTCTGTCCTGTAACCAGTTTTGAATCCACTTCAGAATACCTCCTGTAACTCCACTGGAGCTCATTTTAAAAATTAGTCTCTTATGCGGTACTGTATCGAATGCTTTCTGAAAATCCAAGTATATGATGTCATATGCCATACCCTGGTCATAAGTCCTGGTGGCCTCTTCAAAAAATTCCCTTCCCTTCCTAAAACCATGTTGGTTATCCCTCAAGATCCCTCATCTTTTATGATAGATTCCAATATTTTGCAAGCAATGTAAGTTAAACTGACTGGCCTGTAGTTTCCTGGCTCTGTACGGTCCCCTTTCTTATATATTGGTATTATATTGCCCTGTTTCCAATGATTTGGTATTTCTCAAGTTTCTAAAGACCATCTGCAGATAGCGGCTTAAAGATGATCTCACCAACTTCCCTGAGCACTCTAGGATATAAGCCATCAGGACCCGCCGCCTTATCTGTCTTTAGTTTATGCAACTTGTCCTATACTTCGTTATCCCGAACATCAATTTCTGCTTAATAATCTTGAGCATTTGACATGCCCTCTGGCCAAATATAGACCCCCTCTGAGGTAAAATTCTCAACAAACTAACTGTTTAAGGCATCCGCAATATGCTTGTTATCATGTAGCAGCGATCCGTTTTTATTCTATATGCACTGAACCTGCTCTTTAACTTTCCTTTTTCTGCTACAGTACTGAAAGAAACGCTTAGGGTTAGTTTTTGCCCCCTCTGCTATTTGTCTTTCATACAGTCTTCTAGCATTCCTCAGCTCTTTTTTGACCACAGCCCACATTTTACAGTATTCAGCCTTAGTGTTCTCATTGTTATCCTTTATGTACATCTTATAAAGATTCCTCTTTTCCCTCAAAATCCTACGGATACTTTTGGTCATCCACTGAGGATTCTGCTTTCTCAGCTTACTTTTAGACACCTTTGGAATGAATCTGCATTGTGATGCAAGTAAAACCCCCTCAAATCTTTCCCACATCTCATTTACGGACTCACAGTCCAGGAGTCTCTCCCATTTTATTTCACCTAGATATGAGCGCATCCTGTCAAAGTTTACTCGCCTAATATTGAAAATTTTTGTTTTAGAATACACCTTTTTAACTTCCCATGAAACATCAAAATCAACAGCAGAGTGATCGCTTGTCCCAAGTGGCTCCAGTACCTCAACATTGCTAATTCTATCAGGGTCATTACAGAGCACTTAGTCTAAAATTGCCTTCTCTCTTGTAGGTTAAATAACATACTCCACCAAGAAATTATCATTTTAACATCTAGAAATTCTTCCTACCCCCTACCCTGTCCTTTCACAATTTCCCAATTGATACCAGGATAATTTAAGTCTCCCATAATAATAGTCCCACCACCTCTACAAGCTTGCGTAATCCTCCTAAGAACCATTTCATTGATTGTACAGTCCAAAGCTGGTGGTCAATAGCATACTCCTTTGTTTAAACCTGCCTCGTGTTTGCCAATGAGCTTGTCCCAGATATCTTCACAGGACAAGAAATGTTAAATTTCGGGAATTTCCTGTACATTAATGTTTTCATTCACATAGAGTGCTACGCCCCCTCCTCGCCTATTACATCTATCCTTCCTAAAGAGCTTATAACCTTCTATGTTATATTCATCTCCATCCTCTTCACTTAGCCATGTCTCTGTAATCCCAACTATGTCATAGCCCTCACTAATCATTACAGCCTCAAGTTCTGGAAATGTATTTTTTATGCTTCTTGTATTTAAATAAAAACATTTCAGGTTATTACTTATGCTCTTCCCCCTTGATTTCCCATGTGGCCGCTGCTTCATGCCCACCACTACGCTTTGTTGCTTTAGAAGTAAATCATCGATAGTGCATGTAACGCCGTCAGCTTCCATCGGGGCAGTCTGCATTTCCCTATGTGTAACACTCACTAAACTCCCTTTCTCCCAAGTCCCTAGTTTAAATAATACCTGTGCTATCCTCAACATACGCTGGCCCAGTGCAAAGGTACCCCTCCGGTTCAGGTGCAGCCCATCAGGCTTGAACAGGTCACCCCTGTTCCAGAAAAAGTTCCAGTGCCCCATAAACCTGTACCCCTCTTTTCTACACCAGGTTCGTAGCCACGTGTTAAACCTCCAGATAAAATAATGCTTTTTTGCACGGGGTACCGGTAGAATCCCGGAGAACACTACCGTTGAGGATCTGCTCCTAAGCTTCTCAACTAATTCCACAAATTTGCCTTGCAGAACCTCAAACCTACCCTTACCTATGTCATTTGTCCTAACATGGACCATGACAACTGGATCCCTCCCCACTCTGGCCAGAAGCTTGTCCGCACGCTCCAGGAGGTCTCCTACTTGGGCACCAGGCAGGCAACACACTGTACGAGACTCCTTGTCGCGCGAACAGACTAAGCTATCTATTCCTCCAAGTATTGAGTCCCCCACTATCAATAACTCTCTTTTCTGAGGGGTAGAGGCCAACAAGGTGCCCTGCTGCTCATCAGTCCCCTCAATCTCAGGGTCAGGGGCCAAGTCGAGTTCCTGCAAGGGCCGGAATCGGATGGACATCTCAACCACTGGAGCAGCTGTCACTGTATGGCATGCACGCCCTTTCCTGCGCTGTCGACCTACAGTCACCCAACTTTCTCTCCCTGGGATCCCAGTACCACCCTGCTTGGGCGTACACACCATTTCTTTAAACGACATACTACCTAGTTCCTCTTGGAACTCTACTGATTGCGAACTATGTAGCGCCACGAACTGGCCCTGAAGATCAAGGATCTTGCTCTCCAGATGCTTAATTACCTGGCACCGGTGGCAGACAAACCCACCCTGGAAATCTCTTTCCAAAAGTGCGATCATCCTGCTACCGTCACATAGTTTTGGCCACATTTTGAACCCCCTACCTAATGACCTTGCTCACCCTAGATAAAAGAAAATTACTAATGCCGAGACAGAAGCTGAGGAACCACAATTTATTAATTTATGTATTAACCTAGGAAGCCCTAAGCAGCAGTCACAATAGAAACCTTGGGGAAACTATGTAAAAAAGAATGCAAACAGTACTTATCTAGCTGCTAAATACAAATACAACCAAGGGTAAGCGAGAAAAGAGTAAAGCCCCGGTTCCCTTTAATTAAAACGGACTGAATAAACAAGTAATTTACTATGTGAGCGAATTAAACACGGTACCTCCCCCAACAAGCTGTCCTAAGAACTCGAACAAGCAGCTAAACTTTAATCAGCTGATCAAGGCACAGCAACCGGAGGAAAATACAAAGATAGGGTATTTACAATGAGTTAGTCAAAAGAGCCCTTTCGTGATAATAAAATGCGAAAGACAATAACCCCGGTTCGCGTTTATATTCAGCTTGGCAATGCCTTTATGCGGTAATGCAGTCAGGATAGAGAACGAAGAGGACTAAAAACTCCGGTTGAACATGAATATTTATTAGCTAGAAGACTGTATAAAAGGCAAGCAACCAAGTATGAACCAAGCCGGGCTATAGTTAGATATCGAGGTAATTCGACTATATTCTTGGCGTTGAGAGCTTGCAAGGGTTCGTTTGCTAAATCAGCTACAGAAAAAAAAAAAAAAAACAGCCGAGTACCACAGTCCCTGAAAACTGTTTTACTTTGTATATCATACAATTAACTTAGTTCAACAATTATTTACCATTTTATTTATTCTCTAAATTTAGCGTTTAAATTTATTTTACTTTACCTTACTTTGCTTTGCTCCCGGGAGACTGAAACTCCCCAAAAAATCCAAAAAAAAAACCCCGTCGCCTTTGTTTGACCAGATTAGCGACTTAATTTGGCTGTTTGCTCACCGAGTTGTTACAGGGGGAAAAAGGGGAAAAATACGGGGGGAAGATTCTCCCTGTCCCTACTGCGACAAAGGTTATACCTCTGGAGCAAATTGTCTAATCTCTATTATTGTTTGAGTCTTAACACACAGATTATTTTCAGAAAACCCCCTTAACACAAACTTAAATTCTCAGCTTCAAACCCACTCGACGTCCTCTCTTCCTCTCTCAACTCAAGCAGAATGATCACCAAGGAAGAGCGCTACAGCACAGCCAACAGGTCAGCGTCAGCGACCTGTGTTATCTCCTTACTTTTCGAAAAGAATGTTTCTCTGTACACTGTGCTAAACGAGGAAAATTAAGAACCCCTTTGCGCAGATTACGAGTAACACCATATTTTCGTGTTGTGCATGAGCCTATTTTAGACTGTATACCTCAGTATTTGTGTCAGAGACTGCAGAAAATTATTCGACAGAAGCAAGACATTTGGAAATTCAATGTATGTCTTGTCTAGAGTTTAAGTTCCTTATGTTCTTAGACAGAATTTTGTTTGTTGTGAACTTTTTTTGTCAAATAAATGAAAAGTATGTTGAAATTGACAATGCCTCCCCTCCTTCTGAACAAAAAAAAAACATACCGAACCGAAAACTGTGACACCAAAACCGTGATACAAACCGAAACGTGAATTTTGTGAACCACTCCACCCATAGTAACTACATTTACATGCATAAAATATTGCCGTTTTTTCTCTTATTCCGAAAAAGACAATACTCCTATCAAGCTGTTCACGTGGGTAATGCAAATGAATATTCCACAAATATTATAGTACACATGCCGTCATGCATACACCGATTAAAACAGGATTTTTTTTCAAAGTTTTCCATTGTTGGTGGACTTTTTTTGACTGTGCGAGCACGGCCTCCCTCTTATTTTTTCAACCAGCTTCTTAAAAAGGTCAGTGAAGGGATATTTGCTCATATCCAAAAATCTGCTGACGTCATTCATAATGTTTAAATTTAATGGGTGTATTTCTCCATCCAATCAGAAGTCTAAGTTTGTCTTTTTTGCATGCATCCCTACCCCAGCCATGAAGACTGTTGGCTGATTGTTTAAAAAGTACCAAAATGAACTGTAACAGGTAAGTGGCAGTGCATCGCAAACTCCAATTCAGACACATTCTGAATGCACTGTACTCATATTCAAAAAGTGCTCCTAAAACCAGCATGTTCCACATGTCTTAACCGAAAAATCCTATATTGAGAATAAAGCTTTATTCAGAATTTCCATATGAAATGTGCTGTTTACAAGACCAGTATCAAATTTAAAAAAATCATCATATTCAGAATAATCATGAAAACTAATTGTGCTGTTAAATATGGCTCGTAAATCACAAATGTCTTGATTCAGTGGTCATTTGGTCTTGGAGCGCAATCCCAGCACATATTAGGTTTTCATCTTATGGAAAGAAAATAGCTCGCTATCACCAGCAGGACTCCTCAGCCCTGAGCTTAATTTGAGCATGTGCATTGCTTGTGCGTTGTATCACTAGAAAGTGAGAATGTCGTAGTACTATATTTTGCTGCGGACCTGCTATCAGTGCTTGTGAAGTTTGAAGCACTTTCTCCCTGTCGTGCTACCATTCCTATGCAAGTTAATAACTTTTTCCAGCTGATGTGCCAGAGAAGTATCCATATTGTGACAAGACTTGACTAGCTAATGACTAGCAATTTGTCGCCCCGAAGGTTTTATACTATCAAATTAAACAATATTTTGGGACAATTTAATTAATCTAATTGGAAGCTTCTTAACTCTTTATAACATAAATCTTTGCTCATTTGCTCAGGGTGGTGGGTGGGATCGGTTACCTCAGTAATCACTGTGCAACACAGGATCAAAAGCGTGTGACTTAACATGAAATTTTTAAGTGAAAGTAAAATGTAATTTTTTTCCAGCATTGTCGACCTCAGCCTTGTAGGAGATCTCCGCTTTCTGATGTTGCTTCTTGATGGCTAGTATCTCTTTCTGAAGCTTGAAGACCTCCTTACCTTTAAGCTCTTTTTCGTGACGTTCAAAGTTGACTTGAACATCTTTCCTGTGACACAGAGAGACCGCAGGCTTCAGGCAGCACAGTCCTAACGCACATCTCCAATCCTCTCCCGAAGCCTCAAATCTGTTTATTTCTGATGTACACAGTAAATACATCTGTCCTTCACCATTCAATGATAATCTCAATGTGGATGTCAATGTGATCTGCTAACAAATAAATTGTTCCTCTATTGAACATTCCCAGTTGTAAAAGCCCTCATTCCCCCAGTCAGTCTATAGCAAGTTACGTACCAAAGGAGATCCTGCTCCATCTTCTGCCCCTTCTTGCTCATTTTGTCAATTTTTTCCAGGAGAGATTTAAGCTGAAGCTCAAACATGACTTTCTCTTTTCTCAGAGCCTCTTAGTCCTTCTCCTGAGCTCTGATCTTCTCTGTGGGACAGAGGGTCACATCTCTGACAGAACAGGAGAAACGAAGAATAAACTCTGTGCTACTTACCTTTCTGTTGATTGGCCTTAATCCTCCCAGCGACCAGCACAGACTTGCACTGACATCGCCCCAGCTGGTCCGTACTCTCCACGGGTATCTGGAAATTTCAGCTAAATTTCACCTCTTTTCTGGGCATCAGGAAAAACTGAAGCAGGCAATTAGGCAAGGATATGAATCCAAATTATTGTAATAGAATTTTAGCAGCCATTAAGTCACTGATTGGTCATTTGGGCCGATGGTCTTCATAGTCTTCTTTGAGAAAGAAAGAGAAAGTTTAGCTAGCTGGCCTACTTACTTTGCGAACAAAGTTGCACGTGAAATGAAAGTTTTTTGTGGATATCTGTGCAGCTAACCATGTAGCAGCACCGCGATAGCCATGTAGGGAACGATAGCTAGTAATTTTAAATTGTCTGATGATGCTATTTAAATTAAGTGAGAAGTTGCAGGCTACATAGCTCACAAAATTTTGTGCGTTAAGTGAAAGGCTATAGCGGAGATCTGTGTTTATCTGCTTCTTTGACTCAATATTTGGAAACAGCTTCCAATTCATCTACAAAACCCAAAACCAGTGGAGTTGGCACGTTATGTAAATCGTAGATAAAAACAGAATACAATGATTTGCAAATCCTTTTCAACTTATATTCAATTGAACACTGCAAAGACAAGATTTTTAATGTTCAAACTGAGAAACATTTTGTTTTTTTTTTTTACAAATAATCATTAACTTAGAATTTAAAGGCAGCAACACATTGCAAAAAAGTTGGCACAGGGGCCTTTTTACCACTGTGTTACATCGCCTTTCCTTTTAACGACACTCAGTAAACGTTTGGGAACTGAGGAAACCAATTTTTGAAGCTTTTCAGGTGGAACTCTTTCCCATTCTTACTTGATGTACAGCTTAATTTGCTCAATAGCCCGGGGTCTCCGTTGTCGCATTTTCAACACATTTTCAATGGGAGACAGGTCTGGACTACAGGCAGGCCAGTCTAGTACCCGCACTCTTTTACTATGGAGCCATGCTGTTGTAACACGTGCAGAATGTGGCTTGGCATTGTCTTGCTGAAATAAGCAGGGGCGTCCATGAAAAAGACGTTGCTTGGATGGCAACATATGTTGCTCCAAAACCTGTATGTACCTTTCAGCATTAATGGTGCCTTCACATATGTGTAAGTTGCCCATGCCTTGGGCACTAATACACCTCCATACCATCACAAATGCTGGCTTTTGAACTTTGCGCCTATGACAGTCCGGATGGTTCTTTTCCTCTTTGGTCCGGAGGACACAACGTCCACAGTTTCCAAAAACAATTTGAAATGTGGACTCGTCAGACCACAGAACATTTTTCCACTTTGCATCAGTCCATCTTAGATGAGCTTGGGCCCAGCGAAGCCGGCGGCGTTTCTGGGTGCTGTTGATAAATGGCTTTCACTTTGCATTGTAGAGTTTTAACTTGCACTTGCAGATGTAGCGACGAACTGCAGTTACTGACAGTGGTTTTCTGAAGTGTTCCTGACCCCATGTGGCGATGTCCTTTAAACACTGATGTCGGTTTTTGATGCAGTACCGCCTGAAGGATCGAAGGTCACGGGCATTCAATGTTGGTTTTCGGCCTTGTCGCTTACGTGCAGTGATTTCTCCAGATTCTCTGAACCTTTTGATGATATTATGGACCGTAGATGATGAAATCCCTAAATTTCTTGCAATAGCTTGCTGAGGAATGTTGTTTTTAAACTGTTCGACACTCAGCTCATGCATTTGTTCACTAAGTGGTGACCCTCGCCCCATCCTTGTTTGTGAATGACTGAACATTTCAGGGAAGCTGCTTTTATACCCAATCATGGCACCCACCTGTTCCCAATTAGCCCATTCACCTGTGGGATGTTCCAAATAAGTGTTTGATGAGCATTCCTCAACTCTCTGTCTTTTTTGCCACTTGTGGCAGCTTTTTTGGAACATGTTGCAGGCATCAAATTCCAAATCAGCTAATATTTGCAAAAAATTACGAAGTTCTCCTGTTCGAACATTAAGTAACTTGTCTTTGCAGTGTATTCAATTGAATATAGGTTGAAAAGGATTTGCGAATCATTGTATTCTGTTTTTATTTACGATTTACATAACGTGCCAACTTCACTGGTTTTGGGTTTGTATCATGTAGGCTGCATGTTTCCAGTTTGGAAGACTTGACGTTCATTTTAACACAAAATCGCCATAAAAATGCCCATAAGCGGCCAGCAGCTATGAGCGTCAAACTGTCAAAGTTCTGAGCATGCTCAGTGATCGAAAACAGCTCGTTTAATTCAGAACCAAACATATTAACTTTCCTAACAGGACTCAGCAAGCTGATGGGTAGACAGAGAAGCATATATTTTTTGGGACAGAATGAAATCTTCTCACCTGTTGCTCACTTTCCCCTTTCATCTCCTGAATCTCCAGTTTAAATTTGCGCACATCTTCCTCAAGTTCAGCAAATCTGAACCATTCCATTACATGCTGCTTTACCTCTCGTGGAGTCGATCTGCTTCAGGACAGCGCAAAGGCTTCAGACATGACATTGGTCCCCATTGTACATTTCTGAATGTGTTCATAATACACATAAATACACAACCTCCCTTCAGTTCAAATGGGTTTAATCAATGAATACAACGTCAAGATGCCTGTGTTAATGCAATGATCATGCCTCAAGACTACAACATCAGCATAAGCAAAAACAGCTTGCTTGTTGCTTGCCTCTTTACAATCTACACTGTACAGTGTCCAAATTTACATGTAATCTATGCTTTATCGTTACAGCAATGAATTTGCTCATCATTAATGTGAAGCGAACCTCATCCGACCTACAGCACCAGTAAAAAGTTAGGTAACACTTTATTTTTGCAGTAAAACCATGTTTTCCGTTTTCGGGAGGTTTCGCAGGGTATAGACAAATTTGCCCGCAGCCCAGTTTAAACCATCTTCTGATTTTATGTACCTACTTCTGGGACTGTCCAGAAAATAGATTTGAAATGTGAAATTTGCATACAGGAAGTGAACTGTGACCTATTGAGTGATTTCAAGATTTTTATGGGGCAAGGCCTCAAAGTATAGGGTGATGATTCTAGAAAATTTAAAAAAAAAAGGGGGCCAACCCCCGCCCCCAGACTTAATAAAGTGGGCCAATGGGGAAAAAAAGTGGGCCGACTGGGTGTACCTGGTAAAATGCCATTTATGTCAAGTTTTTAAACAGTACCTTGACTGGCTCACTTATTTATATGTACACACATTCCGTTTTTATACCTTATTGACAAATCTTAAGACAAGAATGACAGTATAAGTTTAAAATTTTAATTGAAAACCCTCACAGTCTGTGCCAATCATAACAATTATAAATTAAACATATTTTCAGTACTGTCCTGATCCCATATCTGTCTCAGAACACCTATGTTCTTCGTTTGTCACTACTCTGACAGCAGCTTAATCTGTACTACAATAATATCAGAACCAGTGGTTTTGCAAGACTAGCAAATCACATGAAGTGAGAAATTTTGACCTGAGCAAACAAAATGAAATACTTGCAACTTATGGGCAGAGGCAAAGAATCATGAAGATAAATTGTTATGATTTGCAAGTTCAACATTGGGCGATGGCCGGCAGTAGGGAGGGGCAGAGGTGGGCTCAGCCCCCCTAAACATGAATCTTGCCGACCCAGTCAAAAGTCAAGAATAAAAAAAAAAAAAAACCAAATAAACAGTCAATGAAAAAATAGCGCATAAAATTTTGTTCCTCACGCCTGATTTGGCACATAGCTTAAAGCCCGCCTCCAAACTGAAGTCCCAAAGCTGTTGTATGTATGGATACTTCACCAGGCAGTGAAGCCAAGCCATTCTCTCCATACGTATACGTTGAGCAGCGCCGAGACGCACAATTTTACCTACATTTCGTTTTATTCATTCAAAGGAGTTCTGAGCCATGTATTGTTTTTTTCAAAACCTATTAGCAAACCTTGTGCTGCTTCAACCTCTAGCGATGCCGTAGCTTGCACACCAGAAGCTATGGCTCCGGCTCCAGTGCCCTCCACAAGCACTGCCCCAAACCAATTACCTCTCTCCGCTGCCTCAGCCCCACCTCACGCGGTTAGCGACTTGAATGGTGATGCTCCATCCCAGCCAATATTAGCTAGCTACCCAAAATGTGCATTCGGTGCTTTATGGCGATCATTCCATCCAGCATGTTGTCGTACACGACGACCGCCATTCCAATATCCACCGATCTACTTCTTGGCGGGGGATAATAACATTTACCGCATATTTTGTCACCGTCTTGTATTGTCATCCCCACATTCACCAACAATGAGTATAGCCATTGATTTCGTTGTCCATTGAGGTTACGAGCACCCTTACTACACTTTGAACCTCGTAGTGCAATTGTTTATCACACATTTCTTTGACATAATTCTGTTTTTGAAATCCAAATGCACTGCATGTATGATTTATAAAATGTATCACATGAAACAGCGGCAGTATGTAAAACATGAGCATACAACAGGGGTAGGGAACCTTTTCCAGAAGTGCCACTGTGGGTGCAGCTTTCATACCAACCAAGCACAACTGATTATGCTAATCAACCTCTGGAATGTTTGTTAAGGGCCTTCATTACTAGAATCAGGTATGTAGCAGTTTGGTTGGTATGAAAGCTGCACCCACAGTGGCTCTTTCCAGAGAAGGTTCCCTACCCCTGGCATACCCCACATGCTTTGTGGTTCATAAAATCGTTGAAGCGTGAACACAAGCGCAGACTACGCTTTGCTCAGTGGAGTAAAATCACGGCTTTAGAGATATAGAACCTATCCAATGTCCACAGTCCATTTAGAGGCTCTGCTTGGGGAAACCATATTTGTTTCCTAATAACACCATTTCCACCCTTCATCCTGACACTGATTGATCCCATGAAGAGTGATGATGATAAGTGTGTGTAACTTTGACAGGAAGAGTAAAAATAAAGAAAAGTAGGGGCTCACCTTGCTTCAGAGGAGGTAAAAGGGCAGGGTTCAATACCTCAACCAGCTTTGTGTTGTGTTGATCCTGGAAGAAACATCCAATTCAGACAAGACAGTTCTCAGAAAAAAATCACCCCCTGAACCAGCTAGTATCACGTTAAAACAAAAAACAGAGCATGACTTCATAACCTCAGCACTGTTGCTGAAGTCATGACTGGTCAGCTAAGTCTGAGGCCAAACCACCGCAGACCACTGCTGGCCAATAACTGAAGCTGCCTAAATGAGCAAAATATACTCACTTCTCTCTGAGATATGCTGCCTCTTTCCTCTCAGCTGCCAGTTTCTGCTCAGCAGTGCAAGCAATCATCTAACGACTACGAGAAGAGACCGATTTGTTCATGTATTGTCTTAGTTTACTTTTCCACATTTTGCATTTTACCATAGTTTAATTCTGGTTCATGTTTTCCATTTTGCATTGCACTTTGTCTCCCCCGTCTGGTCTCTCGTCTCACCTTCACTTACAGCCCCAGTCTTGTGTGTCATCCTTCGGGTGATTTATTGGATTCTGATTTACAAACTTCCTTTCGATCTCATTTGCTGGTTGATTTCTCCACGTGGCTTTCTTATGTTTAAGGCTTTAGTGCAGCACTTTGGTTTTACCCTAATTGGTTAATTGGGGCCAATTTCAGCCGTAACACTACAGAGAGTCTATTTTACTCACAGGAAACCCTGTCAACTTCAACTCTGATCTACTCCCATTTGCCTTTTGTGTAATAATAAACAAATAGGAACTTACTTACAGTGCCCTCCATAATTATTAGCACCCCTGGTTAAGATGTGTTAAAAGCCTTAAGATAAATTCAATTTTTATTGCAGAAGCATACCCTCACCCTGAAAATTGTAGAAAAATGTAACCTTCAAGTGAATTTTAAGAGGAAAAAAATCCCTGACCCCCTCCTTGAATCGCCACCTTATCGTGGTGGAGGGGTTTGAGCACCTGGATGATCCTAGGAGCTATGTTGTCTGGGGCTTATCTGCCCCTGGTAGGGTCTCCCAGGCCAAACAGGTCCTAGGTGACAGGTCAGACAAAGAGCGATTCGAAAACCCCTAATGAATGTCAAAAAATCGAGGATGCTTACGTCGCCCGGATTGGCGTCACAAGGACCCCACCCTGGAGCCAGGCCTGGGGTTGGGGTTGGTAGGTGAGCACCTGGTGGTCGGGCCTCCGCTCACAGGACCCGCCCGGGCATAGCCGGAACGAGCGACGTGGGCCCGCTTTCCTGTAGGCCCATTCCCCGCGGGAGGGTTCAGAAAGGGCTGATGCCTTGTGTTTTGGGTGGCAGACGTGGGCGGGGGCCCCGGTGACCCAATCCCCGGACTCTGAATCTGGTTCTGGGGACATGGAATGTCACCTCACTGGGGGGGAAGGAGCCTGAGCTTGTGCGGGAGGTCGAGCGATACCGGCTAGAGATAGTCGGGCTCACCTACACGCACAGTCTCGGCTCTGGAACCCAACTCCTTGAGAGAGGCTGGACTCTCTTCTGCTCTGGAGTTGCCCGCGGTGAGAGGCGGCGGGCTGGTGTGGGTTTGCTTATAGACCCCCAGCTTAGCCGTCAGGTGTTGGAGTTTTCCCCGTTGAACGAGAGGGTCGCCGCCCTGCGCCTTCGGGTCGGGGACAGGCGCCTCACTGTCATTTCGGCTTATGGGCCGAATGGCAGTGCAGAGTACCCGACCTTCTTGGAGTCCGTAGGAGGGGTACTGGAAAGTGCTCCGACTTGGGACTCCATCGTTCTACTGGGGTACTTCAACGCCCACGTGGGTAGCGACAGTGTTACCTGGAGGGGCGTGATTGGGAGGAATGGCCTCCCCGATCTGATCCCGAGCGGTGCTCTGTTATTGGACTTCTGTGCTAGTCACGGTTTGTCCATAACGAACACCATGTTCAAGCATAAGGGTGTCCATCAGTGCACGTAGCACGAGGACACCCGAGGTCGGAGGTCAATGATTGACTTTGTGGTCGTGTCATCTGACCTTTGGCCATATGTCTTGGACACTCGGGTGAAGAGAGGGGCTGAGCTGTCCACTGATCACCACCTGATGGTGAGTTAGATCCGCTGGCGGAGGAGGAAGCTGGACAGACTTGGCAGACCCAAACGTGTTGTGAGGGTTTGTTGGGAACGTCTAGCGGAACCCTCTGTCTGAGGGGTTTTCAACTCTCACCTCCAGGAGAGCTTTGACCAGATCCCAAGGGAGGCAGGAGACATTGAGTCTGAATGGACCATGTTCTCCACCTCCATTGTTGATGCGGCTGTTCGGAGCTGTGGCCGTAACGTTTCCGGTGCCTGTCGTGGCGGCAATCCCCGAACCCGGTGGTGGACACCGGAAGTAAGGGATACCGTCAAGCTGAAGAAGGAGTCTTACCAAGATTAGCTAGCTCGCGGGACGCCTGAGGCAGCTGACTGGTACCGGCAGGCTAAGCGTGCTGCGGCCCGGACGGTGGCGGAAGCAAAAACTTGGGTATGGGAAAAGTTCGGGGAGGCCATGGAGGAGGACTATCGGTCGGTCCCAAAGAAATTCTGGCAAACCGTCCGGCACCTCAGGAGGGGAAAGCAGTACCCTGCCAACACTGTTTACAGTGGAGGTGGGGAGCTGTTGACTTCGACTGGGGATATTGTCGGCCGGTGGAAGGAATACTTCGAGGACCTCCTCAATCCCGCTGTTACGCCTTCCGTAGAGGAAGCAGAGGCTGGGGACTCAGAGGCTGACTCATCCATCACTCGGGCTGAAGTCACAGAGGTAGTTCGGCAGCTCCTCGGTGGCAAGGCACCGGGGGTGGATGAGATCCGCCCTGAGTACCTCAAGTCTCTGGATGTAGTAGGGCTGTCTTGGTTGACACGCCTCTGCAGCATCACGTGGCAGTGAGTGACAGTGCCTCTGGATTGGCAGACCGGGGTGGTGGTTCCTCTAATTAAGAAGGGGTACCAGAGGGTGTGCTCCTACTATAGGGGGATCACACTTCTCAGCCTCCTGGGTAAAGTCTATTCCAGGGTGCTGGAGAGGAGAATCCGCTGATAGCTGATAGTCGAACCTCGGATTCAGGAGGAACAATGCGGTTTTCGTCCTGGTCGTGGAACACTGGACCAGCTCTATACCCTCCGCAGGGTGCTTGAGGGTGCATGGGAGTTTGCCCCACCTGTTCACATGTGTTTTGTGGACTTGGAGAAGGCATTCGACCGTGTCCCTTGTGGTATTCTGTGGCAGGTGCTTCGGGAGTATGGAGTCCGGGGCCCTCTACTAAGAGCCGTGCGGTCTCTGTATGACCGTAGCAGGAGCTTGGTTCGCATTGCCAGCAGTAAGTCAAACCTGTTCCCGGTGCATGTTGGACTCTGGCAGGGCTGCCCTTTGTCACCGGTTCTGTTCATTATTCTTATTGACAGAATTTCCAGGCGCAGCCAGGGGGCGGAGGAAGTTCGGTTTGGGGACCACAGGATCTCAACACTGCTTTTTGCGGATGATGATGTCCTGTTGGCTCCTTCGAACCAGGACCTTCAGCATGCACTGGGGCGGTTTGCAGCTGAGTGTGAAGCGGCTGGGATGAGAATCAGCACCTCCAAGTCCGAGGCCATGGTTCTCGATCGGAAAAGGTGATATGTCCCCTCCGGGTTGGAGGAGAGTTCTTCCCTCAAGTGGAGGAGTTCAAGTATCTTGGGGTCTTGTTCACGAGTGAGGGAAGGATGGAACGTGAGATTGACAGACGGATCGGTGCCGCGGCAGCAGTAATGTGGTCATTGTACCGATTCGTCGTGGTGAAGAAGGAGCTGAGCCGAAAGGCAAAGCTCTCGATTTACCAGTCAATCTACGTTCCTACCCTCACCTATGGCCATGAACTCTGGGTCATGACCGATAGAACGAGATCTCAGGTACAAGCGGCTGAAATGGGCTTCCTCCGCAGGGTGGCGGGCCGCTCCCTTAGAGATAGGGTGAGGAGCTCTGTCACCCGGGAGGAGCTCAGAGTAGAGCCGCTGCTCCTCCACGTCGAGAGAGGCCAGCTGGGGTGGCTCGGGCATGTTTATCGGATGCCCCCTGGACGCCTTCCTGGGAAGGTGTTCTGGGCATGCCCCACCGGGAGGAGGCCTCGGGGGAGACCCAGGACACGCTGGAGGGACTATGTCTCTCGGCTGGCCTGGGAACGCCTCGGGATACCCCCGGAAGAACTGGAGGAAGTGTCCGGGGAGAGGGAAGTCTGGGCATCCCTGCTTAGACTGCTGCCCCCGCGACCCGGCCCCGGATAAGCGGTAGAAGATGGATGGATGGAAAAATCCCTGACTAAGAAATAATTATTTTTCATTAAATCACTTGTTACACAATTATTGGCACCCCTAACAATTCCTAGGAAATAAATGTAATTGAAGTATTTCTGTCATTTCTACAGTAGTTTACAAAGTTGATCAGAGTATCTAGGAACATTTAATTAGTAATTCATCACCTCCTGTTTCCCTGGGGTATAAATATGACGTGACACAGAGGCCATTTCTCTTATCCTCTCTTCAACATGGGAAAGACAAAGGAACACACCATTCAAGTAAGGCAGATGTGTGTCGACCTTCACAAGTCAGGCAATGGCTACAAGAAAATAGCCACTCGCCTGCACCTGCTCTACCCACCTACTGTCAGAGGAATCATTAAGAAGTTTAAAACAACTGGAACAGTGGTAAAGAAGCCTGGACGAGGATGCAAGGTTATTTTACCACCATTCACAGTGAGGAGGATGGTAAGAGAAATAAAAAGTTCTCCAAAGCTCATTGTTAAAGAATTGCAAGAAATGGTTGCATCTTGGGGTCACAAAGTCTCCAAAACAACCATCAGGCCCCATCTACATGCCAACAAGCTGTTTGAGTGGCATGCACGGAAAAAACCTTTTCTCACTCACAATCATAAACGCAAGCGTCTGGAGTTCGCTAAGCGGTACTGGGACTTCAACTGGGACCGTGTGCTTTGGTCAGATGAGACCAAGAGAGCTTTTTGGCAACAAACACTCTAAGTGGGTCTGGCGGAACACAAAAGATGAGTATGCAGGAAAGCACCTCATGCCCACTGTGAAGTATGGGGGAGGATCGGTGATGCTGTGGGCCTGTTTCTCTTCCAGAGGCCCTGGGAATCTTGTTAGGATGCATGGCATCATGAACGCATTGAAATACCAGAACTTTTCATTCAAAATCTGGTGGCCTCTGCCCGAAAGCGGAAGATGGGTCGTCACTGGGTCTTTCAGCAAGATTATGACCCTAAACAAGTGGCCAACTCTACACAGAAATGGTTCACCTGACACAGAATCAGGCTCCTCCATAGCCATCTCAGTCCCCAGACCTCAACCCCATTGAAAACCTGTGGAGTGAGCTGAAGAGGAGAGTGCAGAGGAGAGGACCCAGATCGCTGGATGATTTAGAGAGATTGTGCGAAGAGGAAAGGTCTAAGATCCCTCTTTCTGTATTCTCATGAAACATTATAGGAGAAGATTAGGTGCTGTTTTGTCGGCAAAAGGGGGTTGTAAGTAGTAACATCAGGGGTGCTTATAATTGTGGCGCAATTGATTTATGTAAAAAAATTATTTCTTAATGTGGGATTTTTTTTCTCACTGAATAAATGCACTTGAATTAAAGGTTGGATTTTCCTCTTTTTTTCATTGTGGTCCTATATTATTTAGAAAAAAACTGAATTTATTAGAAGCTAAAGAACACATCTTAACCAAGGGTGCCAATAATTATTGAGGGCGCTGTACACTACTTCAAATACATACAATGAAAAAAATATATGAAGATGGCTCCAACAATTACCTTCACAAAAGCTTCATATGGGTTTCCTTTATAGTGACCTTGGACCTTTGAGCGATAACCTCCACCTCTGTTATTTGGTTACCGGCCATTTTTCTTAGAGGTCCTTTTGACTCAATAATTTTGACTAAGTAAATTTTCACTTGGCAAGCAAATAGTAACTTAAAACAAGTGTACTTGCTTTAAGTTAAACTTGTTTATAACTTTCTGAGAGCAAAGATCTATATCTGATGTGGCCACTCTGTGCTTTGATTACAGAATTCAATACTTCAGGTGTAGTTTTCACTTTTAAAATTTTCTCACTCACAAAATCATTCTGTATGGTTTGAAGTTCATTCCAAAGAGATTTTTTTTTTTTTATGTAACAACAGATTTGCTCAGTTAGATTAAGATTCAGACTTTGAGCAGGCTTTGAGTCTCATGTCACTAGATGGTTTCTTCCAATTGAGATCATTCTTGCACGGCTTAGAAGTGCATTTAGGGTCATTATCTTGTTGAAAATAAAATTCCCGACCAGTTAGTCTCTTTCCAGATGCCAATGTATGCCTCACAAGGATGCTGTGGTACGTATTTTGGTCCATTATTCCATCAATTTTCATGAGATCACTGGCTCCTTTTGAGCAGACCAAACCTAGGACCATAATATTACCACCTCCATGTGTTTACTGAAGTGGTTGTACAGCACTTTTGAACTGTTCTCGAACTCTGCGGTGCACTGTTCCTGCGCTTGGGTCATAAAATTTTGCATTCTCATTCTTCGATCCAAAGCACTTTTTCCGAGACCACTGTTATCTAATCCTTGAATTTCTTGGCAAACAAAGTCTTTTTTTAATGTTGCCAGCTCTTGGCAGCAACATGACTAATAAGACTATTTTTTAACAGGCATCAGGAAATACCAGATCTTGATACTTGTCATCTCTTGACTTCTGGCACTATTAATATCATCACCGAGTTTTGGTGCTGTTAACTGCCTACTTTTTTATTTTTACTTGTCATACACAGATAACAAACATCAGACACACTTAACTTCCATTTTGCACCTCAATTGCCACTAGTTTTCAGTGAACTGGTCACATTGAAACTCTTGATGGTGTTTCTTACAGTGCCATGGCAGCATTTAATGTCTTCAGCATCGTGTAAGGCCACAGTGTGGCTAAAAACAATCTCAGAGAGCTCCTTCCATCGTTCCATCGTGTCCAACATTGTGACTCTGCTCAAAGTTCTTATCACCTTATATACTGGAACAAATGACCATCAAAGGTTGTAATTTCACAGAATAATGTTGCCTGAAACCAGTTTTAACAAATTTCTTAGCATCAATAATCATAAATTGAGTCCTCAAACATGCAGTCAGGCCATGCAAGAGTAAAAGGAATAAAATTCAGTTTTTTTCATAACTCATAATACTTGTAGGAATATTTTTTTGTTCTCATTGCCTACTATAGCATTTTTTCAATACATTTTCACCAAAAAATTTTCAAGAAGTCATATATTTATTATATTAGAACCCTTTTTAGACAGAGAGGTGGTGAGTAATCATCACTGCACTATACTGTACATTTTTATTTTAAAGTTTACACAATCATTTTATTATTGTCCCCTGTGGGCTTCCATACTCCCCCTTGTCGTGCACCGATAACTCCACTGGACCACTGGGTGCCCTTTTAGCATTAGTCTCTTCTCTGAATTTGTGACTGCAGCTATGCTATAAGAACACAACATTGTTAAAGAGGAAGTCGGCCAAATAAATCTGCTCTTCCAATAAGAAAAGCCAGGGCCGTAGGGCGCACTCACTGTCACAGTATGAACTGATTAGTCCTAGTTTTGGAGGGATATGACATTCACCAATACAAGTGCCACAGAGACACTGACAGACTTGGTCTTTTTGCGCATTTAAATCTGGGGTAGACTAAAATCACAGACCTGTTCCGTTCGAGGATGGAATACATTTTGTCTTGCAGAGCTACAAGAATGGACAAAGCTGCCTCCAGCTTCCTGTCAGCAGTCACCTGGTGACTCAGGTACTCCCATAATTAACAGTAGAATTTGCCCACTATCTAGAAGGAATAGAACTAGGAGCCCTGGGAGAGAACAGCATTAACTCTGATTTATTCCATCACCTCAGGTTCTCGTCTGAATGCAAATAACTATTTCTGTGTTTGACTTCAACCTTTTCCACACTCTACAAATTCACCTCTGTCAAAAAAATAAATGGCTACTTTAATAAACAGATTATGCCAAGTGTGAGACTAAATAAAAAAATGAATGTAGATTTACATTGCAAAATGCAATTTAGCCCAGTTCTTAGATTAATCAAAGAGCCAGGGCATTGTATTCCTGATCACTTCATGTGTTTCTTTTGCTAGTCATTGAAAAATTCAATGTGGAATTTGGACAGAGGTTGCAATGACTGACAGCAAAACACATTTTTAATTTGTCTAATTCATTTTACTGGGAAAATTAAGCATGGTCATCGCACCGGTGAGATAACACAGCCCCCTCTGTGCTATCATAGGATTTTAAACAGCCAGGAGGTTCTATTTTGATCACGTTTCATGTTCCAAAATTAATTGTCTCAAACGAAGCATTTGTCTCAGTGGGGGGCTGACAGTACCCAGCATGCCGAGCCGCTGGACATGCAAAATTCATGAGGACAAGCTCATGCAATTAAAACAACCCAATATTTTCCACGCTTGCATTCTAAGCAATTTTCAAAGTCTCTCCAAAAAAAAAAATAAAGTATTTTTATTAACAATTTTTGAAAAAGTGCTATCCCACAGGTTGTTACTACGTCAGTCAAATGTCTAATTAGCCAATTATATCAGAGTTGGAGTATTTGCATGTGCTCTTGCTTTCTGCTTATTGCGTAACGATTTGCGGTAGATTCCATGTCTCATCAGGTCAGCTCAGATATCTGAGATACAAACACGGGACAGTTTCCGACACATCCTGACACCGCTGTTGGGTGGAAATATTGGATCCCAATTACTCATTTGTTCCTTCTGATCTCCCTCGAGGGAGCTGGCATTCCTTTAACATGACAGGAAGATAATTTGGTCATTTGCCCGGAGTGGACCAAGACCTCTCTTATCCATCATCTCACCGCAGCAGTGTCTCATTCCTTCATTTGTTTCCATGCTCTGGCTGTTAAAACATTCTTATGTACTATTCATTTTTACTGAAGCATGTACTGGCTTTTAAAACTAAGTTAGAAAGTGCAATACAGATGATGATCACTTCATAAAAATGCATAAGTGTATAGTCGGTCCAGCATCTTTGCTGACTGACAAATTGCAGAAGTTTATAACGTATACACTGGGGAACCTGAAGATGCCAGTGTTCCTCATGCTCAAGAATACAGGTAGGATTTCATGTGTAAATGCATGAGTTCAATACAAATGTGTTATTTTGATTGTGATTTGCGGTTAACAGCAGTGGTTAGTGTCTTTCATACAGCACAAATCATTAACTCTGTTGATCCTCTTCGAGATTTAAAGGCTCTGTTAAAGGATCTGTTATGTTATTATTATGTTCAGATGTGGCTTATCTTAGCTAGATCTGCAATGGACTGTTACCTTGCAACAGTGTAGTTGAGAGCTCCCAAGTTTCCCTGAAAATTTATTTATTTTTTTTTAAATCAAAGGAAAGCGGTTCCCCGGAAAAATGATTGCACTCTGAGAGAATCGTTCTGCCATTCGTTAAAAGCTAAACAAAGCAAGCGTTTACAGCAACTGACATATTTATATTTGTCTGTGTTTGTTAACCTCCCACCATGACTCTTCCCAGCACCTTAGCCTTGAACAGTGGCGGGTGGTGGACGGAAAACTGGGCGGGCGGAAAACATCCCTTGAAACGGATGAGATTAGTGATCAGATTTCAATCATTGTTCTTGGTCAACATGTTAGTTTCCTGTATAATGAAATGTTTTGGCAAGTGAATAATAAATTCTATAAAGTGTTTAATTCACATTACTTAATAGGCAACTTTTCACGAAAAAACCACTGTGGATTGTTCACGTTAAATTTTGTCACATACTAAGTAAGTCGTCAATCCTGTGCGCAATGATTGTTTAATTGAAAAAGATTGAAATGCACTCTTTTTTGCGTTCAACTGGTGCATTTAATTTCTCATTATAACGAAGACAATTAGCTACAACTGAGAGGGGAGAGTAACAGATCAAGACTAATAAGCAGTTTGAAGACATGTTTATCGCCCCCCTTCTTCTCTGTCCACCACCCACCACTGGTCTTGAAGGCAGTTACAAGACTGCAACACTGTTTATTTTCAAGAATAATCATGAATGCAGACTCAGCTCCGCAAGTTGAGAATGAAATGAGGCATGCATAGATTGTTGTTGTAGTTTTTACAGTAGAAATACAAACACAATTGCTCAGTATACATTAGATAAGCGTTGGCCAAAAGGGTGCAACTCCTCAAAGCCATTTGAAAAAGGAGGCAAGCCACTCGAGAACAACTTTGTATAATTTGAAAAAAAAAAAAAAAACGCACACACACACAACTCAGCGAGATCCATCAGTAATAAGACAATGATGTAATTTTAAAGGGCAGTCATTGCTATACTACATTTAACTCCTTATGGACACAGACACCCTCAAATTAATGTTAGCAATCAGAGCTGGAATTTATGGACTGCCACACCATTCAGAGCAAGCAAATACAGCACTTAATTTTTATCGCACAGTCCAAATATTTACAGAGCTCACTGTAGCCTGTTTTTTTTTTGGGGGGGGGGTGAGCCACTGAAAATAACATTTAATTTACGCTTTGAAAATGTCACAGATCATATTCAGTCACAGCCAAAGCACCAGCGGGCTTTTAATTCATTCAAATCAAATGTGTCAGCATTTAAGCAAACCGAATCAACTGTCTATCTCCAAAAGTGGATGAGAAAATGTTACCAGGACATTCATAAGAGTCCGATTCTTCCACATGCAACTCACTTACTGAAGTCGTACTGCTGGACCAATTTGTTCTCGGATGTCAGTGCAAGTTCATGCGTCAGGGTTCATGTGGACAGTTCTTCTTTCAAATCTTTGGATGAACTGATCTTTGAAAAGGCCCTGATCGACAGCATAGCCACAAAGTAAGATCTATTACACTTCATGATGTTATTGCTGTCCTCATTTTAATTGTAATTAGGGATCTAAATTTAGACTCCCTGAAGGGGCATTCTTAGACTTATGAAAAGGAGCCCACCCACACCCTGATACGGACCAAAGCATCCTTCTGCAGGAGTGGAACAGCCTTATGTTCCTCTCATCCTTCACAGGAAATGAATTGCACGTGCCATATTTTGCCAGCTCTATAAAAAGTAACTGAGCCACCCCAGTTTCCGACCATACAATCCTCACCCTATGTCCTCTCTTTAATGTCTGTCTGAGTCTTCCCTCCTGTGGCACAGCACACACATGATGCACACACACAGTCCTCAACCACCGATTTCTCCAGTGAGTACAGGCCTGCTCCCCCCCCAGGCATAAGTGATGTCACAAAGTGGGGGGGAGGGGCATGAGGGCCTCCATGACTATTCTGTCCGCAAGGAACCAAAAGTCTTTAAAAATGACCCGGGACTAGGGGTATATGTGACAGGTGTAGACCCTTTTCTCCGGGCAGCACATTTACTCCAGTAGAGATGGGACCCCTCTCTGTTCTGTGTTCTTAACAGTCATTCACCCCACAGTGGATATACATTTATCTTCTTAAAGGAATAATTGTTTTAAATGTATCCTGATAGGTACAAATAGGAGAGACTGATGTTCGCTGAGCCACCAGGACCAATGAGCCATATCACGTTTGTAATCAATAGATGTCAGAGCAGCTTGAAATAGGCAAAATACTGATATGGCTCATTGGTCCCCATGGCTCTTCAAACCCCAGTCTCCTTCACTCATTTTTGGGGACAGATAAGTCCTCAAAAACTGAGACAAGTAAAAGTGCATTTGACTTAATCATTGGGGTGCTACTTTACATATGAATGGGGTACCTCGCCACTGAAAAGTTTTGGTGTGGGTTTTTTTCAAAGATTCCTTGAGTGAATATAGACCCTTTCCTTGGGTCCTCCGCCCATATCCCACGGTGCAACAAGGGAAGTCGACCAGAAACAAAAAGAACTAAATGATTAAGGTTTTTCAAGGGCCGTGCGGCAATGTTCAGTTGGGAGGGTGGGTGGGGGTGGGGTTCCCGTGGAATATGTGGGTGGCCAAAGCTTCAGAATGCTACGGAAGATAGAGAGGCTGTCGACAGATCCAGGAACCCTGCAGAGAAAAACTCCACGGGCTGTCCGTTCCGAAGTCGAGGGGAATGGGACATGGTCATGAAAACCCTCCCGGGTGCGGGGGGACGTTTAGGGAGGACACAGAGGAGGTATTGTCCCAGCCATGGGGGGGGGGGGCTCAAAAGAAATAAACCGCTAAGCCTCCAACAGGAAGAGCCTGTCTCAAACCGGAATTTCGCCTAAAATGTCACTGCGCACGCCTTGTTAAGGTGGCAGCGGCGAAGCATCGTCGTCTGATTAACGTCACCTGCCACAGAAACCGCCAAGCGACCCAGCGAGCGAGAGATGAGGGGGCCTCCCTGCAGGAATTGTCACCCCGAATTACACGCCGCAAAGCCATGTAACATTGCTTCGACGATGTTGCAAGTGAAGTGCGGCCTCTATCCATGTCAAACGGAGAAATCATGGGCGTTCATCTTCTCTGAAGCGCCGACGCACAGCATAATGGAAAGCTGGGGTGAATTATAGTCTCAGTTGAATTGAAGAAAATGGCTGCCATTCTGTCTTTTTGACCTCTGGGTGGCAGGTTATAACAGCAAAGATTACTATCAAGGAGGAACAGCTCTCAACAGTGACATCTAGAAGAGAAAGTGTGACAACAGTGCCCCAGCACTCACAGGGAGAAAAAAAAACGATTTGTTTAGCATGACTCCTCAGTGAAACTGATTTTGAGTTCTGTCTGTAGCCCTTTGTTATAGGTGTGACCGTGTGAACAGTGTGTGAAAGCTCACCGATCAATTCTGCCTGAAAAAAAAAACCCCTTGAGCTAGCTGCCTTTCTTCAGTGGAATTACTCTTTCTTCTGCCAGTGAACCTCACAAATGAGTACTGTCCTGAAGCTTGGAGAGACCTGGACAGCCATAGCCCTTACAGATTAATAGTCATTAGCACCTCATACCAGTTATACACTTTTGAAATCCAGGGTTTAGCCAATACATGCACATACCCATACCATCCATACAGAAAATAATATGGTCGTGCTGCTACGGGTACACATTAAGAGGCAGCCTTTAGCGGGTGAAAATTCATTGCTTCCTTCTTGTTTCAGGACACACTTAACAATGCTGAAGTATTCCTTCTTCGTGCCAGTGCTACCAGACCCCTCTATTTTTAGTGTGACACAATTTCTTATTCTTGGCAATAGTAGCGCATCCCTTTTGAAGTACAGTTTCACTGGAACTTAAAGAGACTGCTGTCAAAACACTGTCTTCAGCAGATGGTGAAGGGTCCAACAAGGGTTACGCGAATGAGTAAAACTATGATAGATCTGATAATTACTAACAGACCCCAGCAAATAATTAGAATGTACAATCTACTAATGGGACTCTCTGATCATAACATAACCATGGTGGCCCGAAAACTCACTAAACAGCATTTACCAAAATTTGTGAAAGAAAGTAAACCAGGGCACTCGGGTATCCCCAAAAACAAGTCGACACAAATCGAAAACGATCTAAATAATTTAGACTGGAATAACGTTCTACAAACGTAATTTAGAAAATAGCTGTAACTCTAATGAAAAACCTCACAAACCTGATTTGCCATGGCTGAACAATGACATCCGTCAGCTAATAAAAATAAGAGACTATGTATTGAAAAAATTGCTGTTCTCCAAAACAAACACAGATTTCCTTATCTTTAAAGGATTGAGAAATGCAGTAGTCAGAGAACTGCGTAAAGCAAAGACAGCCTTTTTTTACGCAACTCATTGAGGAATCTGAAGGGAACAGTGCCTCTCTTTGGAAGCACCTCAACAGTCTTACTAAACTCAAGTCTAGTTAACAAAAACAATAACAGAATTGGAAGTGAATGGAGTTATCAGCAATAACAATTCAGCTATTGCAAATGAATTTAACAATTTCTTTATTCAGTCAGTGGAGGAGCTTGCTGAGAATTTCGAGCCAGCAACTCTATCACAGTCCACGAAGTCTGAGTCATCAAAGCTTTTCCAAATTAAGGAGGTTAGTCAGGAAAAAGTACACAAAATCATTAATAGATTAAATAAGGCAAAAGATGCATTTGGGTTAGACACTGCTTTTATCAGAACTTACTGCTTTGCCCTGGTTAAACCTGTGACCCATCTGGTATACCTTTCCATCAGAGTAGGTAAATTCCCACAAAGTTGGAAACAAGCTATCATCACCCCAATTTTTAAGGCTGGCGCAAAAGACCAAGCCGGCAACTATAGGCCAATCGCAATATGGCCTGCTCTTTCCAAAGTATTAGAAAAGATTAGTACAGAACAGGTAGTTGAGCATCTCGAAAGCAAAAAATTTATCAACTCTGAACAGTTTGGATTTAGACCAGGGTACTCCACAGAAATGCCCAACTGCTACCTTACCGAGAACATCAAGAGTAAATTGGACAAGGGTAATGTTGTGGGAGCTGTGTTTATAGACCTCAAAAAGGCCTTTGACACTGTGAACCACAAAGTACTCTTGAACAAACTCACCACCTTCAACTTCTCTGAACATGCTATTGGCTGGTTTGCATCATATCTTGAGCATATAGAGAGCAACGTGTTAAAATAAACACTGAACTCTCAATGCCACTACAATCCACAAAGGGTATCCCACAGGGCTCCATCTTGGGGCCTCTGCTCTTTAGTTTATATATAAACGATTTACCAACATGCGGTCAGTCAGTTGACTGTCAAATGTATGCTGACGATACAGTAATTTATGCATCAGCTAGGAAACCAAGTACAGTAGCTGAGACCCTGACCAAGGAAATGGAGGGTGTATCCCAGTGGCTCAAAGATAACCATCTGACGCTTAACATCAAAAAAACTGTATCTTTGTGCTTCCCTATAAGAGGGAAAGCCAAGTGCACTATTAAAATAGCCCAAGAGGCCATAGAGGAAGTTCATGAATTTAAAATTTAAGGTATTATTTTGGACTCCCAACTCAAATTCGATAAACACATTAACAAACTCTGTAAGTCTGTCCGAACAATCCTGAACTGTTTCAGAATGATAAGGCATCACGCACCTGTCAGGGCAGCTTTCACGTTTTTTTCATGCCATGATACTTTCTCACTTATCCTACTGAGTCACTGTATGGGGCCAAGCCTCCCAGACAATAGTCAAACCTATCATATCATTATTCAAACAGGAACTGAAAATAATGGATAAGAAACCAATAATGTGGCACCACTGTTTGATTGTACATAAATACAAGCTTTTACATTTTGACAGCTTCATCGAGTTCTCTTTTCTTAAACTGATTTTTAAATGCGTAAAAAACTTAGCTCCCGCCGTACTCTGTCCTTTCGAGACAAAAACAAATACAAGGCCAGAAGGGGAGCAGCGGGTGACAACCGCAAAACTACGTTCTGCCAGTCGTATTTTTCAGTAATAGGGGCCCATTTTTTTGGAATGATTTACCAACTGAAATAAAAACACAAACCGAGCTGAAAACACCAAAGGTAAAACACTGGCTGAAAGAAAACCGAACATGTAACCACTGAGTCAGGACCATAAATGCAAGAGCAGATGCACGTATACACACACATGCACACACTCTGTTACCCTTGTTGTAATGTGCTGTTTGTGCTAGATGCCTGCCTGTTCGCGCATTGCTGCCAAGGCTCGCCCCGCGGAGCGAGCTCTGGGAGTGGGAGCTAAATATGTAGCGGCTAGGCCCCTCACTGGTGGGGTGGGTATAGGCAAGCGGCTAGGTGTTTGGGGTTTGTGTTGTTATGTGATGTCCTATTCTGTGATGTTTTTAGGTTAAAAAAAAAGAAAAAAATGCACACATGCATAAAGTACGCTGCTCGCGTAACGTCATGAATCTGTTTAATGTTGATGTAATGCATTAGTATACAGTGTATCTGCTGCATGACTATGGACTGCACTATGTAGTTTTTTAAAAAAAACATTATATTAGGATTGTTGTCATAATTTTTAGAAAGGCCTGACCAGGGACTGGGGTTGCAAATTTGCCAATTGGCTAGAAACCCTCTATGCGACACATCTACACATATTGTTATGGCTTTGACTGTAATAACTTTGTATGTAATAATGTGTGCTGCATTGTCCCTGACAAATAAATGACTAAATAAACTCTTACCCTGACCACACAACGCCTGCATACGCAAGCATGCAATGGAATGAATGCTCACCCTTTGAGGTGTATGGTCACGAACATGATTAAAGTGTTCTAAATTTCCATTCCAACTTTGATGCAAGATATGCAGGATTCAATGAACAATAATGATCCACAACAAAAATTATTTCCTCAAAGTGCTGATGAACATATTCATTTTGGTAGCAACTTTCAGCCAAAAATGACAGTCAAATTGCCAAAGACTAATCCCCCTCGCTTCACATAGGTAACAAACATTCAGTAGATCGATAGTTAATTCAGTGGCTAAGCAGTCATCATAAACTCCAGATGAACCAATGAATTTTTAATTTGAAATATTTACTAATTCATAAGCTGTCTATTTGCTTGCAGTCATGCACATCAAACCGGTGATGTCAGAGTCTGCACCTTTACAGGTGTAAGCAGTGCTGTGCTGTATCGTACAGGTCTTGTTAAACAGGTGGCATCAGACAGTAATCAATGCCAGGTTTTAATTACAGTGCGATGGGAAATGGCCTGAGGTTACACTGCAAGATTAGCTGCTATCGACCACTCTGTCCACGCAGCAAAATGTCAAACCAAATTTTATGCGACTGATTTTTTAAAAAGGAGCAATGGAGGCCCATTGTTTGAATCGCGCTAATTAATGCCCACTTAAAATTCAGTCTCTCTACTTTCAATCTCTAGTGTAAGACTTCCTTGAATATCAGTTGCAGGAAAATCGAACAAAATAGCAGGAAAGGTGACAAGCCAGGTCATAAATTCCCTCTGTTAGGAATTCTCTCGGCTCTGGGATGACGGCTCCGCTCAGTCAGAGGTTGAGGGGAAGCTTGTAACTAACGTCAGCCTGCGTTACACCCAACATGGGATATAGTTACACTTTAACATGGGGCAAGTAGAGAAGCCGACTCCCATTTGATTGATCAAGAGAGAAAGGGAACAGTAAAAATGGGGGTCATCTTGAATCCAACCCTGCATACCATGGTACTCCTCCACAGTTTTAAGGTAGCCCAGGCGATCGCGGAGATAACAGTGACGGCGGGTCAACAGAGCATGACGTGACACCTCTTGATTTGGGTCAGGCTGAAGCCAGAGCCATGCAGACACACCTGTTACTCTTGATCCATGCTCTGTCACAGTGGAGAATGCTTTTGATCGCTGCTCTTGGGGAAAAAAATGAGAGCTCTAAGGTTACCGCTCTCTGAATAGTGCGGTCGTGAACGTGCAAGCGTTTTCCTGAGGTGCTTGAGCATCAGCATCAAGAGTGGAGGTGGTGGAAACTCCTTTACCCACACGTTTGCACACAGCCTCACAGAGGCAGTAACATTAATAAGCATACCTGCACGTACATGCACAATTGTGTCTGCGCGTTCAAACTAACCTTTGTGCACATATAAACACAAAGATTCATGCAATTCCGCCCCCCATGTCTGAATCAGTGGTGTGTCTTTGATTGCCAATTACGATAATTGGAAAACGCGTCAATAAAGGAAAATGATTGAGAACTGCTAATTGCAGTGAAAAACGGACGTGTCTCTGCACCCTCGCTGGCTACGCCACTGGTCTCACTTAATCACATGACTCCATCCCTTCTGTCGTCAATTAGTCCAATAAAATGGCAATACTTGCTTACAGTGTGTTTACTAGTGTCCTAATCGCTGAACCGACGAAGGTACCCAGCCCACTGCCAGTCCATAAAGCACAACAAGTAGAAACCAGGGAGTGAAATAAAATGATTTATTTTATATTTACTGTCTACTGGTCTGCTTTTTCAGCCTCTGCAAAATATAACGAAAAATAATTTACCTGAATGTCCTCTACACTTTTTTTCTGCTCTTCGTTTTCTTTAACCCTACAAACCCGTCAAATGCAGCTGCTGTATTCTGACATATGGAACTTCGGGCCCATTTTAAATTCTACAGGCGATCCTGAGGTATCCAATGATCCCAAATATGCCGATCAATATCACAAGTTAATGTGTATAAAATGGTGTACAAGATTTCAGTGTTTTACTTCTGATGAAATGCGGTGATCATAAAAACATGGCATCCTGGGTTTGATCATTTCACTCAACACAAGTGCTTCAGTATTATGCTGTAACCAGTAGATACAGGCATTGTATGTGACAGTGTCCTACAATTTGAAGAAATGCTTTTACTGCCCTTCAATCTTCTTAGGGGGAAACTTTAGTTTATGTAAGTTTGTGGCCAAAACTGGTAGTGCAGTCACATATGGAAGCATATAGTTAACAAAATTAAAATGAAAACGCAATGTCAGAAATGCATTTTCATTTTCAAGATTCAAGCGCATTAGTTGTATCATAATGAAAATGCAAATGTAATCCTCCTCTTTGCATTTTCATTTTCAAGTCCATGTGTGCAATTTGTATAACAATTGGAAAATGAAAATACATTCCTCATTTACATTCGCATTTTCGAGAAGTACCCTGCAATATCACTTACAAAACGAAAACAAAAACGCTAATCGTATAAAGCAAATACATTCTCGGAAATGATTTTTCGTTTTCGAGAAGCACGCGCATTATTTGTACTCCACTTTGCGTTTGCATTTTCAAGCCCATGTAGGCACTGTGTTCATTTGCAAGACATGCCCCGCAATATCACCATGAAAACTAAATCGAAAACGCTAATCTGATAAAGCAAATACATTCTCTGAAATGCTTTTTCTTTTTCAAGAAGCAGACGCGATATCTGCCACATAATTAAATTGCTAACACAGTTCGACACTTTTTTCATTTTCGTGACAGACCGCCCTGTCTGGCTTTTCATTTTCGTTTTTGAGGTCCCACGCGCTTTTCCTAACAAAATTAAAAAGAAAATACCCTCCCGAGTTGGGTGTGGCCTGTCGGTCAGAAGGCGGGACTTCCTCCACAATTTGGTATGGATTGGATATTAACAAATACAAGCAATCTATTTGGTTATCAATCAGGGTGAAACTGCTGCTGCACGCACGTTTATGTCAATGCCCAAATTGCAACTTAAATAACTGGAGCCACTGACTGTGCATGAACGCCCCCCTGGACATTGCGGAGTTTGATTGAGAGTATAGCTAAAGTTTTCCCCCGAAAGACACTGCTCTCCCAATCAATTACCCCTGTGTGCCCTTGGATTAGCGCTGCTTCCACTGAAATTGTGTGCTTTACACTCAGATCTGTCCTGTCCTGTTAATTGAAATTAACATCATTCCTTAATGTCTGGTGATATATCAGGGCCATTTCATGATTAATCAACATTCTTACATTTTGCTCCTTTAAGTGAATAAATAAAGTTCAAGGGGTTATCATAACCACTGACAGATATTCGATATCCCTGGAGAGAGGAAACCTAGACCTAATGGAATGTATCCAGAATAGTTTTGATTATTAAATATTTTTGTGTCCTTACTTCCCATGCGAACTTACCAACATCCAAAAATGCAATATCATAAGTGACTAATCCTGTGCACAGGCCTGAATCACATTATGAACTGCATACAGAGAGAAAAGGCTTTTGATGTCGATATTCATTGGCTTTGATTTTAATTCTTTTTGGCTGTCTATACTCCATAAGTCTTGCTGACTTCTTTGAAAATTTTCTACATGTGCAGTTTGTGCACAAAATCTGCTCTGACCTGTCCCCCAAAGAAGCATATAAGCCTTAATTTTTTGAGAGATTTCATATGAGGGCAAGATACTTATTCAGTTTAATGGCATGGAGCCTACAACTGACCCTTGCGGAACCCCTGGGATTCATTTACCTGAGATCATACCAGGTGAAGCTGGCAAGAGCACATGAGACCCCTCCTTCTTTACATAGATGTCACGAGTCAATCATAGCTCCATTGTATAGCAGAGCCTCTGAAATTTGATTATATTCTATGAACATCTGCCCTCAAGCTGCCAGCCTCTCATGCCTGCTATTTAACTGGCATGTCATAATATAACGAGGTAGGACATATTCATGGATCAACACCTCACCCTGCATTCCTGGACAAACATAGCAACCAATCAATCACACCCATTAGCCATCATCACTGTGCTGCCCCAGTGCTTTTTCAGAGTTGCGAGATATTTTCCAAATCAGTCGGTACAACTGAAAAAAAATCCTCGGTGAAACTGGACAAAATGACAAAATCCTTAACTGCACGTCTTTCAGTCATTAATACTATCTTACTATGATATCTTAATAGTGTAGGACCTACCTGATTATGTCAGGTCGCGCTACACTTTCTGATTGTTCGTCATTGTGACGGACAGGGGCATAAAAATTCCATCGTAATCAATTATTATCCGTCATTGTAATTTTATTTAAAAAATAGACGGTTAACCGAATAATGTATAGATTACGCATTAGCTGATGCCGACAGTGATTCATGTTGACATACATTGCGCACTGTGATAAATACAGTACTGCATGGATTTTTGAACTTACAGCTGTATGAACTTTATAAAACATCACAAATGATTTCTCCCCCCACACAGTAACAGTGCTTTCAGTTCTTGCTGGGCTTCACTAAGCCTAACAACCGCAGTCTCGCTAAGTGGTCCTACAAAGCTGCTTATCAACTCATAATGTCAACCGCGGCTTTCCCCACCTAGAAATGTTCACATAACAGAGACGGCGGTCTACTGGCAGCAGAGCAGCACATTTTACAAATGAACAGCAAATGATCATATTACAAAAATATGAGGAATACAGGATCATTCCAGAGATGCCAAGTCTGACGTATTCGGCTTGAGTCTCTCGCCTCTTAGTGGCATTAGTGAAGTTAGTGACGTTCCTGTGCCGTATTCAGCAATTATTCGATCAATGCAAACTGAAGAAATTCACTTGCGGATTTCAAGTCATTGTATATTAAGTTAATCCGTTTCCAAGCATTACGGTGGATTTCCCCACTAGTGACACGGAAATTGATTATAACTCGGGAATTCTCCCGCTTGTCTTTATTGAGGGATTGAAAGCAATGGAATTGCATAAAGATGTTTCATATGGTCTTATTTCATTTAAACAATTTAAACGATCATGAAACACATGCATTGTTTCCAATCCCTGAGTAAAGAGAAGCACGAGAAAGTCTGAGTCATAATCGCTTTCAATAGTGAGGTCCACCTTCACACAAGTGAAACTGAAACTTCATTGCACAAGGATTTTAATTCCAGGTAAGAATCTCATTAATGAGCGTTCATCGAATAATTACAGACTACAATGAATAAGCCTAAAAAATGTGTGAGACCTACGCCGAATGCGTGAGACTTGGCATCTCTGTCATACGGATCAAACACAATGCTCGAGACAATATGACACCCACCACCAATTGGACTGGGGTGTGAATTACCTTTTGTCAAAATGACTGACAGCCTTCAAAATATTGTGTCATTATTTAAAAAAATCCGTCAATGACGGAAAATATTCGGTTACCACGACCTCTGAGCTGGAGTAATATAAGAGTCAACTCGACTCGAAGATAAGCTTTGTTTAAATTTACAATTACTCAAAACAATGGATAACTTTAAGTTTTGAATGGTTAAGAATTTGAGTTCAATATCAAAAACTTGTCATGACAAGTGGAGTTAATGAAAATAAATAAGTTCTCATGACTCCCTCAGGCTGCCATGTTTTACAGTGTGGTATCTTCACCAACTACATTGCAGTACCCAGGGCTGATATACAGTTTGTCAGTTTCTTCAGAAAAGGGTCATTTGCCCAGAATGTTTCAATTGGTTTGTGAAGTGTTACACACATAAAAATATATGCTAGGAAATGATAAAGGAAAAATGAGGTAGAGTATGCTGGCTCATAGCGTAATCCAACCCAGCTTGCTTGTCTGTCGTACCCTGAAGGCACTTAATTTCAGTGACTTCAGCGAGAACCCAGCTGTTTAACTGGGATTGTATGCAAAAAGAACTCAGCTGTGGATGAAAGTATTTATGCAATGGCCAAAATAAATATATATAAATAAATTTTTTTTTCTTTTCAATACACAGTTTAATATTTGCAATACATTTTTTACTCATCCATGGCTATATCTCAATGTCTGGATATAATACATAATACAATGGAGTATTGCGAAATGCAATTCCAGATGTGCACAAAACTTGGATGTGCAAAAAAGTGACAATTTCCTTGCTTAGGTGGAATATTTATGCATTCCGCATATCCTTTGTGTATTTCAACACATTCATATTTCACAAGGATGTGAGCGGTTATTACTGTACCAATGAATTGTCTTTGCAATTTCAAAATATTAATCCATCGTCGTTGCCATGGTGGGCAAATAGGAGAGCTTTTTGTTGAGCAGAAACACTGGCTAAAAGCAAAACAGTGGTGCTTATCAGCAAATGCTGCCAGCTGCTTTGTCACAATCTGCATTTCTCCTGAATTAGTTCTTCCCCTGTTCCTGCTGTCTTGCGGGTTGTTCCTGTTAATTGATTGATTGACTCTTTATTCCCTAAGTGTGATCAGCTGTAGTCATTCTGATTGTCCTGTCTATATAGGCCTCTGGTCCTGTGTCAGTTGAGGCTGGGTAGCCTTGACCCCACATAAGGAAATTTCAACGTTGTGAGTCCTCTGCCCAAATACAGATTTTGCATTGGTTTGGGGTCCTCAATCTTATCCAGAAAGATCCAGTGTGAGTGCAGCCTTCATTCCAACTAATCAGTTACACATTGGATTCTACTAATCAAAGTCTTCAACAAAGGCTCAAATGCAAACTGATCATGTATCTCTGAATATTTGCTCTCAATAAGTAAAATCAGCTGCATTTTGCTGTGGATAAATGCATCCGACTTGCAATGAAATGTATGGGGAACATTTAATTTTATTATTTCATACCGTGAAATGTTATGATTAACTCAGAATTAAATAAAAACTTAGAGCATATCTTGTCTTAACTAAGGTGTAGTCATGTTTGGTGTTGTAAAAGCTGGGTGTGAAAGTTAACCTGAGGGCTTACTCGAAGGAGTCACACCAACCCCTTACCCTAAATTGTAATTTTTCTCCCTGGTATCTTTTTCGTGGAGCAAAATTATCGGTGAGCAAATTATTAGGTACAGCGGGTTCTCCTATCCTTCTGTTTCTCATCCTCCTCATTATAAAGGTGCCCTCGTGTCTCATTATCGATCCAGGAATTGGCTCCCCATCTTCCCAGTTTGTAATGTACTCTAGAGAACCATCCTGAGAGAACAGACATTTTGCTCAGGTTAGTGCTGGTCAGACGAAAAGCCTGCATACCAGCTCAGCTGATAACTGCTGGCGCAGTTCACTCTTAGCGGCTGTGGCGTTCACCTGACGACTGAGGTAACGCAAACATTCGCAGTGTGGAGTTATTCAGATATTGCACACTTCGGTTAAATCATAAGCCAGTTCTGTGCTGGTCGTTTCGTCAGACGGAAGAGGGCCCATGTTCCAGTATGCGCAGCACATAGAGTCAGACAAAGAGCTCCATTGAAATGCACGTCGATGGTGAGCAGCCGCTAAAAAAAAAGGACATTGAGTACATACTGTTCCACCCTATTCTACACACAAATCCAAACCCATCTGACTGGGTCTCTTATTTGAATTAGGGTGGTGATGAATGTGCTTTTCTTTGACCCCCCCACCACACACTCATGCACACGCTCACACACACACTCTCTCTCTCTCTCTCTCTCTCTCTCTCTCTCTCTCTCTCTCTCTCCACCATGATAAAATTGCAGGGACCTGCTAACAATTAAGTTTGGTAGCTTTAGATGTGGGAGGGTTGGGTAGGTTAAGGGTTGGGGGGTATTTGAGGCTACAGAGGGTGGGTTGGGTGGGGGGGTCCAAGGGGCTATAGCGAGTGGTGGGGGGGCACATATGGTGCTAAAGAGCTGAGCAGAGAGGGACAGTGATGGTGAGTAGGGGGTGGGGGGGCGAAGTCAGAACAGCGCCATCCCGCGAGACGTTCCAGACGATTCCGTGGCTGGACCACAGGGAGAGAGAGAGAGAGAGAGAGTCGGCGCAGGGATCTGCCAGGGGAGGAAATGGCCACCAGCTGTGGCCAGGCGATGACATCACAGGCCCCGGATTCGGTAGGGAATTAAGGGGCCTCATTCGTTTCAGCTGTAAGTCCGATAGCATTACTGCGCAGCTGCAGGGAGAGAGAAAAACACAAATGGGTTTAAAACCAACAGAAGCTGAGGTACATTACCTCTTTCATAAATGGCCAACATGATGGGGAAAAGGTTAAGGTCAAACTGTACCACGCAAAAAAAAAATCATTACGATATTTTATCTATATGTCCTTTTTCCAATGCCAAACATTATGATAATTATGATGCCCAAAAAGAAAACTTGGAGCTTGAGCTTTCTTTTTGCGCATGATCATTAAAAATTTTAGCTATTATTCAAATTAGCTCTCATAGCCGATGATCAGAATATTCAGGAGTATTGATTTTGATAGAAAACCACCAGAAATATTACACCAAAAGTCATTGACAGTGGAAAAAATATACTTTGAAGTGTGTAGATGTTATGATTCTGTATCAGTCTGTTTTTGTATTTATTATTATTTTATTATTCTTCGTGTTTATTTCATCCATTCCATTATTGCATTGCACATTGTCTCCCCTGTAATGTCTGATGTGATTTGTGTTATCATGCCAGTGCACTCCCCTGTCTGTGAGCAGACACGCTTCGGGTGATTTCGGAAGTTTTCCGGTATTTCACGAACTTCCTTCAAGACTCGTTTTACGTTCCTTCCTGCTTTTCTGAAATCACCATATTAATTAACTGCTTGGCTGTTTAGTTAGTATCGGTAATTTTACTGTAGACTAATCCCTTTATCTTAGCATAAAATAAGCAACTATCACTCACGTATTTTGATTAGGTGTGTAGATATCACTGTTTACTAATATAATTAACTCTGCCCTGCTCTGCTCCACCCCTTTTGCTTTCCCTGTGCTCTGCTTTGATTATGGCTAATGCACCTCAGGTGGGCTTCTCTCTCTGTCCTGGAATCTTAACTGCACACTTAGAACTCCTTGAACGGAGCTGTTAATCCATCATAGGCTGTCTGTGTGGATCCTGTCCGCGTTTTGGTTTTTGCCCATTGTTTGTGGTTTAGGACTTTCCCATGTGTGCTTACCTCTGTAATTAGTCTTATCCAATTCACCTGGTCCCTGCATAGCATGTGACTTCCCTTTTGTCTATTTAATGTCTTCACTGCAGTTCATTCCTTGTCAGAACGTTGATCAGTTCTCATCTGTGCAGAGCTCCTCGTATGCCTTTTGTTAATTGCTTTTTCGCGACTGTGTTTGCCCAACCTCGAGTTTGCCATTGCCCTTCTGATCCTGTTTTGCCTTTTTTGGATTTTGGCCCATTTCTGTCTGACTTTGATTTCTGTTTTTGGATGCTCTGTGTATGACCCTCTGCTCTGTATTACAACCACGATTTTGGCCTGCTGTCTATGTATCGTCGCACGTCTGATTTACTGGTTTTGACCCCGGCCTGTCTGGTAGACTTTGCTCTTTGGATTTCGTTTTTGGCTTGGCAATCCTTGTGTCTTCTGGTCTTGACCCATTTTGTAATAAAGGCTTAAGATTTCTGGATTATCCCCGAGTTGCGACTGGTTCCTCTGAGCGTATCATCACAGTAGAAGATAAACAAGATGACATCTTGCGCTTTGGGGAGCCGAACTATCTCGACGATAACCAAATGTGGAAATGTTGGGCTATCATCGAAAAGAGCTTGTTGTCAGCTTTTAATTTGATCTGTAACACAAAGTAATCCAATGATATATCGAGGAATTGATCGTGGAAAAGTGATAACCTTTCTCACGTGTCATATTTGACTGGCATTCAGCAGTGCCGCCGGGAAAGAGTATCAGCTCATGCCTTCGCGAATGTGACTGGTTAAGACACAGCTGACACGATCAATCCATCCATCCATTTAAATGTTCACTTATTCCCACGCGAGCCACAGAGGGCTGAAGTGTGTCCCAGCGTACATTGAGCAAATGGAGGGAACAAATCCTGGACACTTGAACTGATGATGAACTGATGGCCGTATGAGTATAAATGAATAAAATTAATCAATTCTCTTTATTTCATGCAATAAATAGCGCATATATAAAAGGACAATATCATAAATTGAACAAACAAAAAAATAAATCACTGTGCAGCGCTCATGAGCTCTTCCTGTTGGCTGATTGCAACCCTGGCTTGAGTACAAGCAAAAATGTGGATTACATCCTGACGAGAAACATGATCCAAGTCAAGGTGGCTGATGCCGTATTTCTGTAGTTGGCCCGAAAGATCAGTGTAGGAACGTAGATCCTGAATTCTACAAAAGTACCGCAACGACAAGTTGCAAGATTGTGGTATAATGACAGAAAAACACTTTTCTTCAAAAGAGCTATTTTGAAACATTTATTCAACGCAGTAACTGAACCTACAGAGGGAAAAACAGCCAATCCAATCCTCCGTTTTAAAGATTCAGGGCACTGCTGGGCACATTTAAGATCTGGCAACCATCCATGGTCTCCTCAATAAGCTTTTAGAGGCTATTGAATCATACACCCTAATGCAAGAATCAAAAATCGCATTTACAATAGAAAGACTGCATCCTAAGGTGGACATGCACTGCATTGCTGGGAAGCTTTCAAAGCAATTCCCAAAAATCAGGTGTCCAACAGGTGATCTTAACTGTAGTAATCACATTTCGAAGAATTACTTTGACTCTACAATAAAACCAGATAAGGTAACATTTCCATTGTATAAATCAGATTATCATGATCATCACTGTTATTATTACTCCATGATTGGTTTCCCACTAAAGGGCATAAACGATTGACATGCTTGTTTTCATTCTTTGGTGGAGCCGCCGGGATTGATATCGATAATGTGAGCGTCTGGCCTGATTTTTGTGGCAGTGTAATAATCAGGGAGTTGCAGGAACTGCGCACTGAATCACACTGATAACCCTCACACCCTGCCGGCTCCGAGTGGGAGGGGTGGAGTGGCAGCTGTAGAATCTATGAAAGAAAACCTGCCTGTGTGTCTTTAGGCTGGTATTGCACCACTTTACAGCGCTTATGAGAGGTCTTTAGCGGAAAGCACAACTGAGCTGTGGCTTTAGTGTAAACCTGAGTTAATAAGCTTTTAAACAGTGGATATACTCACCTTGTCAGATTTCTAAACTGGGTTAGTGAACTTTGTAGTACAGGCTGCATATACGCAACTGACCAGATCAATGAAGGCCAATAGACCATGTATTGCACACCGCACATACTTTACAGGCTAGCTTTACAAACTGGGTTAATAAACCTTGTCTCACACAGCTCATGGTCATAGCAGGCCAGATTTATAAACTGGATTAATATGCCTTGTATTACACACTGCTCAAAAGGCCAGATAAATAAACTGCGTTAATTAGGGCCCGAGCACTCATGGTGCGAGGACCCTGTTGAAACTGATGGAATTATTATTATAATTGTTATTGCAACCCCAATTCCAAAATAGTTGGGACGAAGTGTAAATTGTGAATAAAATCAAAATGCAATGACTTTCAGATCACATGAGCCAATATGTTATTTACAATCGAACACAGACAACATTCCAAATGTTGAAACTGAGACATTTTACATTATTTATCCAAAAAATGACCTTATTTCAAATTTTCTGGCTGCAACAGGTCTCAAAAAAAAAGTTAGGACACAGGCAAAAAAGGGCTGAAAAAGCAATTAATATATAATTGAATGAGCTGAAAGAATTACAATAAAAATTGTAAAATATCTCAGTTTCAACATTTGCCATGTTATCTCTTTTCTATTGCGAATAAATACTGGCTGGTATGATTTGAAAGTCATTGCATTTTGATTTAATTCACAATTTACACTTTGTCCCAACTATTTCAGAATTGGGGTTGTATTTTAATTCTTATTTTGCACACTTTTTAACAGGGGTGAGCAAAACAACCAGAGCCGCATGCGTTCAGTTGACTCCAGAATAACTGTGCAGCTTAATGTTTGTTAATTTACTTTGAGAAAAGTAGGCATCCTCTTATGCAATGAGCGTATATTGTATGCCCCCAAAGTACAAAAAACATGTCAAGTTCCCAGGGACTTTAATGCTCCCTCATATTCCAGACACTTCATCTCCCCTCTTCAACAGTAGCCTCACACAACCAACTGAGATCCAGCAGAAATTATTATTCACAGCTTTTAGTTTGAGTAAACTTCCTGGTGACTTGAGTGGAAATTAAAACATCCAGCACCGAAAATACTCAGAGAATATTATTTATTTATTTATTCATTGATTTATTGATTGTCCCTGGCAGTGTAGTTTTCAGCATTGCCGAAAAAACCACAGGCTTACCCGCGTCCCGTATTGCGGATGAAAGCGAAACGTATTGTCTTGGCAGGAAATAACTTTGACTTTCAAGAGCTCATATTTGAGCGAGTGACACGTCCACTCAGCCGCTGACATTAACCCTGTGGCACTCAAGCGGAGCAGATGTTTTGTGTGGATGCATTAAAACAGCACGAGCGCATTACTTTACAACCGCCGGCACAATGGACTGAGGTTGTCGCGCTGATAGCATGTACTCTGGGCGATAAGGATTACAGGGTTTGAGCGGCGGGGAGGGCAAACAGGAAATGGAGTTGGCAGCTGGGGTTTGGTGCTCTAAAGCACCATTCATGTCTTATCGCCGCACCGTATGAATGATCTGCCGCAGCGCTATCGCTTGGCAGCCGTCCAGCGAGCCATACTTTCCGTTAAACGCCCCGGGGATTGGCATCAGGACAAGCGTGGGCGCATCAGACGGAAGCACTGTACATGGGCATGACGCTGATGGATGCCACCGTACTTTGTCAGCAGCATAATGGAACAAGCTGTACTGACCAGCTAACTGCCGTCTTTCATCATTTTTATCAATACCTGAATAAATGCAGCTGTCATTCCCTTGACAGATATCGGCCGAGCCTTGCTTTATTATGAGTAAACATGGCCACTATAGAGTCCTAACACAAAAGAATTGGTCCAGTTAAGATTTAAAGCAAAGCCTGCTTCACTATGGCACATTTGCATTCACAAGGCACCCGATGACATAAGTTATTAGTCCCCTTCCGGAAACGGAGGGGATTATAGGATTGCACTCCGTCCGTCCGTCAGTCCGTCCGTCCACATTCGTGTCCGCTCCATAACTTCAATACCGTATGACCTAGGAACATCAAAGTTGGTGTGTGGATGCATCTTGGGGAGAGGGTGTGTCATGTACCCTATTCAGGTCACTTTGACCTACTTTTTAGGAAATATAATATGCATACATCGGTAGGGGACTAGTATTGCGCAGCAATACAACATTCGCCGATAGGCAGTGCTCTTGTTTTTTCTGCTGTGCTGTCCATATTTTACACTGTTCAGTCATGAAACATGCACACTATCCATGGAGGGGCAGACAAAAGTCTATTCTACCCTGAAAGATGAGGTCAATTTCATTCATACTCATCTTATTGATGATTTGTGGCTGATTAGATCCGAGGTTCCATGTAGAAATTTAGTGCTGTTCGAAGGATCTTAGACAGAGTGGGCCACTTTGGCTTTACCCGGAATATATTGGTTTATCTTGAATTAAGGAAGCGAAGTTTTTGCAAATTCAGGTGGTTGATTTCGTATTCTGATCCATATTTCTGGCCTTTTGTGAATTCACAATATGGATACAGACTTAAAACTTGCATAATTGGAATTCAGTGCGTAAAAGGGCTTTCTGTGTCAACAGAGTCGGGCTGATTTAAAGAGCCAGTCGTACATACTGATAGTGCCAATTTATGACCCACTGCAAGACTTTAATTTGCGGCCAGACTTATTTTCAGTCTGTGCTGCATTCTACCACTGTAATATCTTGGGTCAAGCAGCAGAGATGGACAATCCAGTTCCAGAAAGTTAATGTCATCCACAGTATTTTGTCCCAACCACCAGGAATCGCTAATTAGAACAACCCTCCAGCCAGGAAGTTGGACTGATTGGTGTAAACAGCTGATCGAGTACTCATGTAGATGTTAAACATGGCAGAACTTTAACTTTCTGATCCCTGGAATCCCCATAAAGACAATTCTACTTATTTCAGCCATTTAATGATAGTTACTCTCAGTGCCTATTCCTCTTTGCATCGATCCCTGACTTGTTTCACTTTCTGTTGTTAGTGCACTGTGTCGGCGCCAGAAGTGGAACTGGGGGGCACTGACACTTCCCTATAAAACAATTATTAGTCCTGACTTGTGCTCAGTCATTTTCTAAATTAACAATACTTTCAATCTGAAAACAGTACACTCTGTCAGGCATTGCTGGTTATTTCCTGTAAAAGTAAGGCGACTATCATTCATTTAGACGCGCACTTTGGTGCATCAGTTGTGGAAAATTGCGCAAAGAGGCTTCAAATGTGCTTTCATTTCATTTCAACAATTTCAACGATTATGCAGCGCAGGTTGGATCGCCTGATGTGCCGATAAAGTAGCGCAGAAGTTCCGGAGCAGTTTGTCTTTCATAAAGCATAGGCCTGTTTATAAGTAAATGATTTTTCTGAACTGAATTTACCCCCATTATTTTTGGCTGTTAGATCACATGGGGAGAGAAGATATTCTATTGCCAATGGATTATTACTATAATTCAAAAAACGTGTCAATGAGGAAAATGATCGACAACTAGCCAGGACTAAATGTTGTTTAAAAGGGATGTGTTGGTGCCCCCCCCCCCCAAATTCCAGTTCTGGTGCCGACACTATTAGGACAGCAGGGTTACTGTAGGTCTCCGTTCCCCAAATCACTAAACCAGAGAGCTGAAAACCTCTGTTTTTCCACCCTCCCTACTGGGAGTCAGATGGAATGACAATTTGGTCAATAAGAACAAACAACTGTTCACTTAATTGCCTGGAAAGAGAGAAAACCAGGGCTGGAATTAGATTTTTGGGCCAGATTTGGGGATCCCTGCAGTCAGTTGTCGACACAGAGCAGGAGTGCGGCAGTATGATTGCAAATATATGTCCATAAATGTTCAACCATAAGTCACAAACCTGTGTGCACTCATGACTTTGTGAGTACAGTCAGAGCACAGTCAGCCGATTCCGCATTATACACGCCCCACCTCCTCTCTCAGATACTGGGGTAGGGGGTATAGATGAATCATCATCAGTTGACAGCTGAATAGACGACAGAATTTTAATAAAAATTCATATCGTTTTCTTTAAAATGTGCAAAGCGTCTGCTCAGAAGAGCTCATTTAGCAGCAGGTGCTACTGCTTGTGCTTAGAGCTCAATAATCCGCTATTGGGCCTTTGGGCAAAATACTTACATTAAATGCCTCAGTAAATTTCCAGCCATGCTAATTAGATGCATGAAGTAACCTCTTACACGACGGTGCGCCATTGGAATCAAAAGGTTATGAAGAAGAGTAGGGAAAGGGCTAATAGTCATGAGAAAGCTGGGCTTTATAAATCCATCCACTGTAGTAATACCAGCTGTCCATAAATTTAACCTCCCTTGCAATAGAGGATTTCCTGGGATTTGGGGAACATTACACAGCTCTGGCCAACGAGTTTGTTTCTAAACAGCAGAGCTGCACTCAAGCCAGGGCCTTCTTGGCAACAAAATCAAGAGTTCAGACGATCACTTGACAACACACCCCTGTATCAGGGTACCAGGTGGAACATAGTCTGCCAGTTTAGTGGAACAGCCTGTTAAAGGCCTAGATAAAAATATTGTAATTTAAGTAATGGTTCCCCTATTATGCCACCACATGCCAGCACAGCTAATTAGCCATTATGAGCCAGTTCAAAATTTCCCCTTCCTGATATTAGAAGGGGGAGTGACCACCCAGAATTATGAAATCTGATTGACTGCTTGGCTGAAGTTGATCGACTCTTCTTGCCTCTGGCTGGTTACTTACCCATGTGATGTCAAGAGGGGAAATATTTTGAAATGGCTTGTGATAACTAATTAGCTGTGCACCTGGTGACATAATTGTAATGGCCAGTAGTATACGGAGGCCAAGCCCAATGAGCAGAGAGCAAGAGAGTAGCATGGACACAGTACAAACACAGAGAATAATATAGACGAAACGCAAGTACTCGCGCTTCCAAAGGACGTATAATAGTCCGAACCACGGAAGCAAAGCGATAGAAAAAGGGAGAAGAAACTCCAAAAATTGGAAGATAGAAAGTCATACAAAACCTGACTACAGATATCTTCGGATATAGTGCAAAGCTAAACACAGAAACTCTGGGTGTGCCGGACTACCTGCTTATATAGAGTCTGGGAAAGTGTCACCCCAGCTCAATCAGCCAGCTGGGTAAAGAATTCGATAGTCCAGGAATATGATATCGTCCCGGGACGAGAGCCACAAAGAAAAGTCCAAACAACACGCAAACCAAACAAACCATGACAATAATAGGGGACCCTTAAATAAAAATCACATTGCCTTCATAAACGCATTGGCAAAATAAGTTCATGGTACTGTGTTTCAAAAGTGGAGCCTGCTTGCAAAACAGTGACTATTATGATGGTCAACGCTGAGTGTCTCCAATCTTCTGTCTGAAAGATCATTGCCGAATTAGCTGTTTAATTCCTACATTGCCATCTGCTCAGATTAAACTTCAGTGCAAAGTGATCAGATATGGAACTGCAACTTGAAAATTTGTTGCTTTCAGGAAAGGGCTTGGCTGAGACACAGGAATGACGTCTGCAGTAAAAACACGGCAGTAAAAGCCTTGCTATACTGAAGGTAGCCTAAATAGAATGGTACTGTAATGTGAATATAGGCCACTAGATGGCAGTATTTACCTTTTTTTTTGTTAAGCTCAGACTGGAGTCATGTTTAGACATGTCCTGGACATGTCTGGGGCAAGTCTCAGAAAGTTAAAAAAAAAGAGGTCTAAATGTGGGTGGGGTCTGAAAGAGAGTATATAAGGAAAAGAATTGAGACAGTAAAGTAGTAGGAGAAATTGCAAGAAGATGACCAGACCTGCCATTCTGTTCAAGACCTGTGACGTTTCTTTTGTGGATTTCTTTGCCTGTGTTTGAGCATTTTCTTCATCCAGGACATCACCAAGCCACCCCACTAAAAAGGGACTGTAATTATTTCAGTTTTTTTCTTATTTATCAATCTTGGTCTTTAGTTGTAGGTTGTTATTAGTCTTTGTCTTTGTTAAAAATTAAATGTGTTTTAGTTGTTAAAACTGTGTTTGTCATCCCTTGCTGTTGCTGTTGTGTTATAAATGTAATAACAAACTGGGGCCATAACAAATTGGGGGCTCGTCCGGGATAGACCATTGTGTGAGTAATTTATTGAAAATCTAACATTCCAAATTGTGAAATTGTTTTTGTGAATTTTCCTAGATATATATTGACAACAGCAATGGATGATTTCTTGGCATCACCAACCGTAGGGGTTTTGAAGTCTTTTAAAAAGACAGAACTGCTAGAAATTTGCAGACAGTTGGAGCTGACAGAGGTAAAACCAGCCATGCGAAAAGCAAGACTGGCTAGAGAGATAGTTGAATATTACATTGATGAAAATGTGTTTGCACCAGGAGATCTGGAACAGTTTCCAGTGGAAAATCCAAATATAGAAATGGAACTTAAATTAAAAATGCTAGAGATTGAAAGGGAGGAAAGAAAAAAAGAAAGGGAGGAAAAAGAGAAAGAAAGGGAAGAAAGAGAAAAAGAAAGGGAGGAAAAAGAGAAACAAAGAGAATTTGAGAGGAAAGAAAAAGAAAAAAAAAGGCAGTTTGAGTTAGAAAAATTAGCAAGAGAAGAAAAACAAAGAGAATTTGAGAGAGAGAAAGAGGAAAGAGCAGAAATAGAGAGACAGAGACAGAGAGATTTTGAATTAGAGAAATTCGATAGAGAAGAAAGACTCCAAATGGAGCAACTAAAAATTAAAATTGAAACTAAAAATAAATTTTGTGCCAGTCAGGAGGTGAAACTGGTGCCTCCATTTTCAGAAAAGGATGTTGACAACTATTTCCAGTGTTTTGAAAAGGTAGCAAAGAGTTGCCAGTGGCCAAAGGAACACTGGCCTCTGATGTTGCAAACTGTCCTCAAGGGTAAAGCTCAACAAGCCTATTCGGCTTTGTCTGCAGATGATTCCTCTGATTATGAGGTTGTCAAAAAGGTTATTTTGAGAGCTTATGAGTTGGTTCCAGAGGCTTACCGACAGAAATTCAGAGGTCTGAAGAAATCTGAAAATCAGACTTATGTTGAATTTGCTAATGAGAAGCAGGTTTGCTTTGAGCGCTGGTGTACTTCTATGGAGGTCAAGGATGATTTCAACTCACTAAAAGAGATGGTGTTAGTTGAAGAATTCAAGAACTGTGTTAAGGATGATGTTAAGACCTACCTTAATGAGAAGCAAGCACTGAACTTGCAATCAGCTGCCAAATTTGCAGATGAATATGTTCTCACTCATAAGTCCAAATTTCAGTCTAGCAGTAACAATAAATGGTCCCAATTTCAGAAAAAGGGTTACGGTGGTACCCAAGATTCCTCACCCAAAGACAAAGACAAATCTGGTGATGGTGCTCAGAAATCCAGTAACAGGTCTGATCAAAGTGTGAAAGCTGACAGTGACAAAAGTGGTCTAGTTTGCAGTTATTGCAAGAAATCTGGTCATGTTACAACTAACTGTTGGTTCCTTAAAGCTAAGAAAGAAAAAGAAAAGGATACCAAACCAAATGCCTTTGTGAAAACAAGGTTAGAAACCCCTGTAGTAGATAACCAATCTGCTAAATTGCCTGCTTCTTGTGGGGCTAAAAAGCCTAATACAGCTGACTTTGTGAGGGAGGAATTTCTTCCATTTGTGTCAGAGGGATTTGTGGCTCTGAATGAGCATACTACTCCTGTCCCCATATATATCCTAAGGGATACCGGAGCTTCTCAGTCACTTTTGTTGATGGACTCCTTGGAGTTACGTGATGAGACCGCTTCAGGGGATTTCATACTTGTACAAGGTATTGAAGGGAGGACTGTATCTGTACCCCTGCGCTCTATATTCTTGAAGTCAGATTTAGTTACAGGACAGGTAAAGGTGGGACTTATGTCAAGTCTACCTATAAAGGGTGTTTCTCTGTTGCTAGGCAATGACCTGGCTGGGGGCAAAGTAGTTCCCCCTGTACATCTTACTTCACAGCCGAGCACTGAAGATGGGGATGAGGACCCATCTCTGTATCCTTCTTGCGCAGTGACTCGTGCTATGGCCAAGAAGGCTAAAGAAGAAGATGATGTGGTGCCGTCCAGTACATTGAATAGTCAGGACTCAGGTGGTTCGCCTCATGACTCTGATTGGCCCACTATGGTTTCTCCGTTTGAGGACTTATCAGATACTTTTATCAGTTCTCTATTCAGCCAGCCGGATGGGTCTGGTGATTCTGATGTGTCTGGAGACTTGTCTCTGTCCAGAAAGCGGTTGATTGAGGAGCAAACTAATGATCCTGAAATTTGTGTACTAAAGAGGAGAGCCCTTCCTGAAAAAGAAATAGATGCAGTTCCAGTTGGGTATTATCTCAAGGATGGTGTGTTGATGCGGAAGTGGCGCCCTCCTGATATCCCTGCCAATGCAGATTGGGCAGTGGTCAGGCAAATTGTTGTTCCGAAGGTCTATAGGAATGAGATCTTAACAATGGCTCATAGTTTACCTTTAGGAGGTCATCTTGGTGTTAACAAGACTGTTGATAAGATCATGAAACACTTCTTTTGGCCTGGGCTTCGGAAAGACGTTTCCAACTTTTGCAAAACCTGTCACACTTGTCAGGTAGTTGGAAAACACCAGTTAGACCCACCTGTAGCTCCATTGCAGCCTATCCCAGCATTTGGGGAGCCATTCTCTAGGGTCATTGTTGATTGCGTTGGTCCATTACCCAAGACTAGATCTGGAAATCAGTACTTGTTGACAATCATGTGTGCATCTACCAGATTCCCCGAAGCCATACCTCTACGTAACATCAAGGCAACTGCAATCTCGAAGGCTTTGATAAAGTTCTTCACGTTGTTTGGTCTTCCCAGGGAAATTCAGTCGGACCAAGGTAGCAATTTCACTTCAGGATTGTTTCAGCAGGTTGTGTATGAACTAGGTGCAAAACAGATTCTTTCTAGTGCCTATCATCCAGAAAGTCAGGGTGCCTTAGAGCGGTTTCATTCCACTCTCAAGACAATGATGAGGACTTATTGTTATGACCATGAGAAAGACTGGGATGAAGGGGTTCATTTGCTGTTGTTTGCAGCTAGAGAAGCAGTGCAGGAGTCTACTGGATTCAGTCCATTTGAGCTAGTGTTTGGTCATGAAGTGAGAGGACCTTTGCTATTATTGAGTGAACAATGGCAAGAGGAAGAGCCGCAAATCAGTCTGTTAGACTATGTTAGCAAGTTCAAGGAAAGATTGCGTGCAGCTTGTGACCTTGCCAAAGAGAACTTGAAATCAAGTCAGGGAAAAATGAAAACTTGGTATGATCATAAGGCTAGAAGCCGGGAGTTTAAACCAGGAGACAAGGTCCTTGTGTTGTTTCCCTTGCAGTCCAATCCATTGCAGGCTAGATTTCATGGTCCTTATGAAATTCTGACAAAACTCAATGATCTCAATTACATTGTGAAGACTCCAGATAGGAGAAAACCAAAACAATTGTGTCATATTAACATGCTAAAGCCTTATCATGACAGAAATGCTAGGGTTGCAGCTGTCACTTCAGATTCTCCAATGGTCGAAACGTGTGAAGATGAGGGGGAGTTTCAAGATGATGAACCAAGAATTAAAGCTGAAGTTCTTTCATGTAAATTGTCAAACACTGAAGTGTTGCAAAATCTTGATGTAAAACTCCAGCACTTAGAACCCTCACAGAGAGATCAGTTTGAAAGGTTGATCAAGAAATATGAGGATTTGTTTCCTGATGTTCCAAAAAGAGTTACTATAGCCTCTCATGATGTAGATGTTGGTGATGCCAAACCAATAAAACAGCATCCATACCGGATGAATCCTGAAAAGAGAAAGATTGCTGAGAAAGAGATTGAGTACATGTTAAAACATGATATTATCAGACCCTCCAACTCCGATTGGAGTTCACCCTGTGTGCTAGTTCCAAAACCTGATGGAAGTACTAGATTCTGTACAGATTATCGCAAAGTCAATGCTGTAACTAGAACGGATGTGTTTCCAATACCTAGGATTGATGATTGTATTGATAGTGTAGGGCAAGCAAAGTTTCTGACCAAGATTGATTTATTGAAGGGTTATTGGTGTGTGCCTTTAACTGAGAGGGCCAAGAGCATCTCTGCTTTTGCCACACCATCTGGATTGTACCAGTATGAAGTCCTACCCTTTGGCATGAAAAATGCCCCAGCCACGTTCCAAAGGATGATACAGTCTACAATCGCCGGATTGCCACACACGGGTGCATACATCGATGACCTGATCACATGGAGTGACTCCTGGGAAGAACATCTAAAAGATGTAGAGACGTTGTTCCAGCGCCTGACCCAGGCTAACCTGACTGTTAACCTGAACAAGAGTGACTTTGGTTGTGCTACTGTCACCTATCTTGGCTACGTCATAGGCCAGGGTAAGGTGGCTCCCATAAATGCTAAAGTCCAAGCCATCATGGACTTTCCAGTTCCTGACAACAAAAAAGCTTTGCGCCGCTTCCTTGGAATGATCGGGTACTACCGCAAGTTCTGCAAGAACTTTGCTGAGATTGCTCTCAGTCTAACTAACCAACTGAAGAAAGGCATAAAGTTCACCTGGGATGATGCATGCCAGAGAGCCTTCAATCACCTGAAGTCTCTGCTGTGTCACTTCCCCGTGCTCAAATCTCCTGACTTCAACAAACCGTTCTCCATCGCGGTCGATGCTAGCGACCAAGCTTGTGGATCTGTGCTCCTACAGAGAAGTGACTCTGATGACATTGAGCATCCCGTGGCATACTTCTCCAGGAAGTTCAATCGCCACCAAAGGAACTATTCCACAATAGAGAAGGAACTGTTGGCTCTGGTCCTTTCTTTACAACACTTTGAGGTTTATGTTTGTACAGGACAAAAGCCAATGATTGTGTACACTGACCACAATCCGTTAATGTTTTTGAGTAAGATGAAAAACAAGAATCGGAGATTGTTGAATTGGAGTTTGATTTTACAGGAGTTTGACTTGGAAATTAAGCATGTGAAGGGTACAGACAATGTAATTGCTGATTGCTTATCCCGTGTTTGAATGTGTATATATATATCATGTGTTTGAATATTGTATGATATGTATATGTAGACAAGTGTTCACTTAACCATTTTGTATTGAAAAGAAAAATTTTGCCTTTATGAGTCAAAATTTTTCCCTTTTGGAATGGAGGTGTAATGTGAATATAGGCCACTAGATGGCAGTATTTACCTTTTTTTTTGTTAAGCTCAGACTGGAGTCATGTTTAGACATGTCCTGGACATGTCTGGGGCAAGTCTCAGAAAGTTAAAAAAAAAGAGGTCTAAATGTGGGTGGGGTCTGAAAGAGAGTATATAAGGAAAAGAATTGAGACAGTAAAGTAGTAGGAGAAATTGCAAGAAGATGACCAGACCTGCCATTCTGTTCAAGACCTGTGACGTTTCTTTTGTGGATTTCTTTGCCTGTGTTTGAGCATTTTCTTCATCCAGGACATCACCAAGCCACCCCACTAAAAAGGGACTGTAATTATTTCAGTTTTTTTCTTATTTATCAATCTTGGTCTTTAGTTGTAGGTTGTTATTAGTCTTTGTCTTTGTTAAAAATTAAATGTGTTTTAGTTGTTAAAACTGTGTTTGTCATCCCTTGCTGTTGCTGTTGTGTTATAAATGTAATAACAAACTGGGGCCATAACAGTACAGTGTACAGGCACTTGGGTTTACGGCACCATAAATTCCTAACAGCATCTTCATAAAATGTTTTACAAATGGCCATTAGGTATTCATAAGAGGGGCATAAAAACAGTCAGAAATGGCAATAGATTAACCAATTCCTATCACCAGCCTTAATAGCTTCGGTCATCAGCATAAGAGCACTGACGGAAAAAAAATTGATGGTGTGTTTTTTTGATGCAGATTTTTATTTGTTGAGAAATTGAGTAATTCTATTTTTATTTCCCCAAAATTGTTCCAATCACATGGGTGATTTGAATCTATGAATTCAAATAGGAAAAAATGTGTAAAGTAAAAAATAAATGTGAGTTTCCGTTTTGGGAAAGTCTCCAGTATTGAAAAGTGACAGAATGCTATATGACTGAATACAAAAGTATTTTCCACGCAGGTGAACATTACTGAAGCCCCAAAAATGTCTCACCTCAGATAAGTATACAGCACATTTTCTGTGAATTAAGTAGCAATTATATCGAAATGAGGTACTAAGGGCACAGAACAGAAAGGATATTTAATTACCAATTAGCCTCAGTGCAGATGATTGAGATATTTATTGAGAAACTCTGATTGCAACAATGAATTTTTTTAACCCTTTGAACCCTATAGGCTGGTTTGTAGGCCACTTGATGAATGTGCAAGTACCCAAAATGCTGAAAAACTGACCTCCAAACATGTGACATTGATCGCATGACTTTTGGCTGTCATGTGACTTTGTTTATGATCAGGTGATTTCCCCCTCACAGTAAGCTGTGTTTCAGCATAGGTGGGGGTCACAATCCCTTTATATAATACAGGATCCAAGGGCATTTGGCATCTCCAATCCCACCCAAATCAAGAATGTCCAAATAGTATGTCCTCAGCATGTATAAGCATGTTTGTACGCAACTCATGCTGCCGTCTCCAGAGATCGGAGACAGTTTGGAGTTCTCTCCCAAAACACGCTTGATACCTTGCAAACTCGGGACAAGGGCGGCTGAAATCAACATGCGCTCACTTAGAATTTTACTGATGAGCAGCCTAATAGCCATCAAGAGGCGCTTGAGGGACAAATACTGCTGACACAAACTGATTGTGTACCTCCCATATCCCTGAGCAGCGCAAAACCAATTCATTGCTCGCGCAAAGCTGCTGGCACATAGTAGGCACTGGTAGGTCTTGGATAAAAATGCATTTTACCCTCAAATTCTGTTGCTGGCTTTTTAGTTAGACCCAAGGTGTGCGACGAATGAGTGCTTTTGTTAACATACCTGCTTCTTAGTCTCGAAAAAGACTTGACGGCTCTGCTATTCATCTAAACATCCCCAGATAAGCATTACAGTCTGTGGAGAGTGTGCTCCTGCTCCACCCACTGCATGCTGGGATTTACTGCGGTACTACGGTACACCAAGCAACCCTGAGCAGGATTGAATTGGCCGAATAATGTATGGATGGATGAATGAACAGACTTCAGCCTCGCTTGAATTTTCCTGTCAGTTCATCTGAGGCTGCAAATGTCCATCACATCCAGACATGAAGTCAAATGAGGTAAATTATCTGATATGAATGCATTTTAGATCTGCTGTCCATTATAAATGGATTAACTGCGGCCTGTCTGATATGGCCGTAGCCGGAGGCGCAATGTATTATGTGATTATATTGGCGTTTCTTTGCCCGGCAGCGAACTGACTGCATTGATATCAGGAAAGCGAAGCTGAGAGCCTCCCAGCAAAAAGAGGAGATGGGCGCCTGCCGCGTCGAAGCGGTCGGTGCAGCACGAAACAGATTCAGGGGTCAAGGGGGCAAAGTCTACATCCCGTCATGAGACTTCAAACTTTCCACGCGTCCTTAGATCAGGGGGATGTGCACTTAAAAGGCCCAATTAAAGAAGCCTATACGCTATGACCGAATGAATCCAAGAGGAACCCAGTGATTTCATGAACCTGGAAACCTTGGCATAGGAGAGTAATATATAAGCACTAAAAATATGTCTAAAAACAGGAGTAAAGCTATGTTTTTTCCTTAGTTGGAGGCTGGCTTTGCAGCACGTCCATACAACTTTGGTGGAGGACAGGTATGCATCAGTTGAGTAACCCTTTGATTCCGAAACATTATGGTTGTTTTGAAGCGTTTATGACTATTTATGTATGACTGCCCTGGTGTGAATTTGTCTTATTCCTTTTCAGCTGTAGGGGAATCCCTGCCTAGAATGCATTGTGAGGTACTCTTGCGAAAAAATGTTCTAAAAGTGATTCCATGGCGGAAGCCTATCTTAAAACAGGCCATAGCTTTCAGCTCATATCCTCAAAACATATTCAGTCGCGTTAGAAACAATTGTTGAGACAGTTTTTTTTTTTTCTAGGAGGAGTGGAGTTCCTCTCGCCAGCTGTTACTTAGCTTCACGCGACAAACGGAGCGGAACGAGATAGCCGACGACAGTAGCAAACCAAAACAGGGTCATGAACACATGCCAGCAGCAGAAATGCCAGCCAGCATGCCATCTCTGCACATGGGCACCCGGGCACCTGATCTCCTGCAAAACGGGGCATTATCTCCCAGCCAGGTGATACACTCTGCATGAGGTCTGACAGCAGGTTTACTGCACTGTCTCTTACAACCCAGGAGGTAACCTGGAGCAGGGTAGAGATAGGGCAGCCATTTTGTGTAAAATACAACTGGCACTAATATAAATACTTCAAGAAATACTACTATTACTGCTGAAACAACCGCAACTTTGACTACAATCACTACCACGATAACTGCTACGTCTACAATAACCTCTTCTATTTCAGTAATTACGATTACTTCAGCTAATACCACTACTGCTTCACTACCACGGTAGTTACAACTACTACCACAATGAATACTTCTACAATTCAGACAATAACCATAACTTCTACAACCACCTCTACTAATACCACGACTGCATCGAATATAATCACTACCACAATAACTATACTTCTACCACTATGAATAATTCTACTATAGAGACAATAACTATTACTTTTACAAATACTACTAATACCACTACTGTGACTACCGCAATCACCATCTTGATAAGGCCTACCAGTACTACTACTGCTGCTGCGAATATGAAGACATAAAAGATTTAAAAAAAAAAATACATTTGACAATATTTTGTAGCAGTTTACACAATGAAAGGCTGCAGCATGAAAATATGAAAGTGGGTAATTTATCCTGACAGATGTCACTAGCCATATACAGCGATAGCATTTAGGACTAAAGCGTCTAATCTCTGAGCTGCAGTGTTACAAACACACAGTCATGATGAACAAATGTTATTATAAGGCCATATGTAGCCAGTGGCAGTGATCCAGCGGGTTCGATAATCTAGTGGCTGGTATTAAATCTCCATTTGGAGATGCCAACTGTGGCTTACGCATAAATGGCCACAGCATCATCAACTGCTGTGAGTGGGGTTATTTCTGTTTAAATGTGTGGCAGCAGCTTCTCTGGTTGATCAGATCTGTAAGATCAGGTGTGTACAGTGCTCTCATATGTGATGGCCTTCAGGCCTCCACACTTACTATCTGCTTAATTGGTCATTGGGATCTGGAGAGAGGCTCATTAGGAGTGATGGCTGGCACCTGCCTTGGTGTGTCTGCTCTGCGATATGCCGGAGCAGTTATTTCTATGCTCCTCTTTTGCTTCATTGGGTTTTGATTCCTTAGTCACATATCCACACACTACACACATTCCTGACAAACAGACTGAAAACTTAATTTAGTTTCCTTTTATAAATTCAGTTTGCTTTGAGGAGTATTGTGCAGTCTCCTCCTTTTGTACTTCCTTTTAGCCCAGGCTGCGACACTCACGGCACAGTCCATTAGTATTAGAGCAGCGAATCTATGTATAAACTGAACTGTCATGGTTTTGCCCCCGCCGGCTACAAACAGCAAACCAGTGGGCACTGGGACCATGTACCCAAAAGGGAGAGAAGGGACCCAAATGCACAGGCTGAGTAAAAAGATAAAGACTTTTAATAAAACTGGTACAAACCACAAATGAGGGGAGCAGCAGCGCAACACAACAGGGCTACGACTTCAGAATGCAGCTGCACTGCCAAATTTCTCTTAAATACTATTCACTTCACCTCCACCTCAACGAGCAACAGGTGTGGCTTGTTGAAGTGGACGCGTAGACAGCAGGAGGGGGAGGGAGTGCAGGGCAGAACCATCACATGAACAGGCCAAATTTATTTGTTTTCAACTGGGACCTCATAATATCTTATTGCTTTCCTGGTGCAATGTCAGTGAGTCCAGGGCTTAGAAGCAAAAGTTGTTTAAATGCTATGAATTTGCAATGAAATGAGTCAAGAAAAGTTATAACTGCAGATTCTGAAGTTTCATAAAACTGGCAAACTGTGCACAAGAAGTGCTGCCATTGTACAATGTACAATGCAGTTTGACCAAAATGTACAAAGATTCCCTAAAGTTGCCTGTCAATCACGCATTAATTCTTTGATCACAACTGCACTGGAAAAGGAATTCTAAAAAAAAAAAAAAGGATTTGTCCCAAACATCATGGAGCTCAGTGTGTGAATGAGAGCACGCTGTAAAAGAGACTTGCATAAGAAGTGCATTACATTCCTCAACATCTCCATTCCTTCCTCGCCCATAAACTGCACATTTTTCCGTGAAAGCATAAATCATAACTTCACAGAAAAATGTATCGTTTGATGAGCAGCTCGGTGTCACTCGCAGCGAGCGCCATTAATCAATACCTCCATCTCTCACAGGACGAGCACGGGGAAGGGCGAAACGGACTTTTGGAAGTTTGACTGATTTATCCTCTCTTAATTGAAAACGCGCATTTCCAAGCTGGGTAGCCTGGGTCGAGTGCTTCACAACGCTAAGCAGGTGTACCATTTTAGTGGTTTGACATCCATTTGACATGGGTCTATTTGTTTTTGTCTTTTTATTTCACTACTTTGTTTTTTTTTTCTCGTTTTTTTAAAAAAACATCTGCGCAGCCCGCTCTGGGGTGCATTTCCCAAAAGTGTAATTGAAGCACCTATAACTAAAACCCCATAAGTCACACTTGACTTGACTTGACTTGACTTGACTTGTGGGGTTTTAGTAATCAGTGCTTCAATTGCTAACTAAGTTCGCAACTTACATAGTTCTTCCTTTCGCAGTCAGTGGGTCCAACTACATAATTAAGCATCCGTGCTTTCGGGAAAGGCACCCTTGCAAATGGAGATGGAGTGTAGTGGCGAGAGATAAAGCAGTTTGGGTTTTAATTGCGGCCTTGCCAGATGCAATACCCTCGATCGCCAGATGGCTGTAATTCTTCATCCGGGGCGGTTCAGACCCGTGCGACAGATCGTTGTTTGTCCGAATCGCAGTCAAACGCATGGAGGAACACTGTCTATGAGCGAACCCCCCAGGATTTCTTGAATTGTTTCAATAATTTTGAATGCACAGCATGGTAAGATCACCAAGTATACATTAGAGATAACAGCTGTCAATGTGAAGTGACTTAAAAGTGAAGGATTCTTATGTATATGCCCAGTTTTAATGCTGGAAGTTCCCACGTCCCCGCATGGTGACGTAATTTCTGTACACCCAACAACACCGATTGTCATTTCAGAAGGATGCATGAGACGAGCCCCAAACTACATGTTGCATGTAGGCCAGCTGATGCAAGGCCTATGGCCATCGGCCGGGCACCACACGGTTTATGGCCGAATATCCTACTTTTTTAATACCATGTCAGACCACTTAAATGAACCAAAAAAGCCAATCGTGCATGCATGTTTGGCACAAGACAGATGTACCAGTCAGAAAATCAAATTTTTTTCCCTCAAAGAAAGACGGTTAGAGCCCAAAAGCTGCTGTTAAATAATGTAAACAAACTGGCGATTTGGCTATTCTCTGCTATTGCATATTCATAACTCAGGGATTAGCCCACTTGGACTGTGATTTTAATGACAGTTCATGCACGATGTGGGGGGGAAAAAAGCTTAGAACTTTTTAAGACAGTGATAGCGCCTTCTGCATACAGCTGACTGCAAAATCGTTGTCACCGCCCGATAGTTCTAATGTTCCTCTAATAATTAGCTAACAAATTAAGACGATAACCTGCATTTATTCGGTGAGTAAAGCAGCTATTCTCCATGAATCCAATAATCTTCTCAAACAGACAGTTTAAAACAAACTGGGCATGCGCAGTAGGAACATCTTCTCATTAAATTGCTCTCAAGACGAAGAGCGCAAAATTAAGAAACTGAAAAGAAATATACTTTTTGTCTACCAATCGATAGACATTTTTATTTCAAAATGTAGCTAATTGAAGGATAATAATCTGGAGTACCTAAAGAACAAGAATTTATGGGAAGGTAGGCACGATTTATATATTTTTTGAGACGTTTTCGAAAGTCTAAGCTTGATAAACCCATTACAATCCTGGGCTACCGTTGTACACAGTGAGCAGCACCTAGGCTACTCAGGGGTGTTTATCGGTGGAGAAATGCATTTAATACTCCAAAATGCCAATTTTTTTGGCCAGAGGTTGATAGTTGGAGTCTTCATCCATGTATACCTCACTTAGAAGATGTCTCTGTCACACGAACGATGATAGAAAAGTCGATGAAAGCAAACAACAAAATTTTTCGCATTGACTTGTAAGCGGCAGTTCATACAAGCTGTACGGCCAACCGCCCTGGATATCATGAAGGAAGGTGAGGACATCTAGCCGCAGAAAACTGAACCGCACATCTGGCAAGGCCACTATTGGAAGAGAGATGTCTAATCATCTCAAAAAACCCATATTAGGGGAATTATTTTACTCATCGCAAATGATTCATCAGTTAAGAGAAGCTCTGGACAATGACATGTCGCCTGATGTGTAAACTCCATAGGGGTCCCTCTGCAGAGTGTAACTGCACCACACTAGCAGTAAGGTCATTTACATTGATTGTGGCAGGAGGTGGAGACAAGGGCCACTCGAAGCAGGCAACAGAAAATTGTTTTCCAAGAACATTCCTTTTCATTGGGTCAGATAAACTGTCTGTAAGAGACAATCGAAAGGGGAAGGGTATGGGGATGGCCAATCACACTGCGTGGGGGTGGCCCCGCCTCCCTCATCATGCAGAAATAAGCCCTGAGAAGCAGTGGGTTACAGTTATTCTACAACAGCGGAGGGGCGTTCTAAGGGGCTTTAAAGGGGCTTATTGCTATTTTATGAAATGGTTACCCTACATATAGCCCATAAAATAAGCACACAAGGAAAAAAATCCAAAATTTATCACTAATAGTGAAATAGCAAGCTAGTTAGCGATGTAGCTAGCAAGGCTAAAGTGATATCGAACTCTATAATGCAATAGCTGGCTAGGTAGATAGCCAACTGGTTAGCGGGCTAAAAGGCTAAACTTCGCTAACACTAAAATAGCGAGCTAGTTAGCAACCTAGCTATAGAGTTCCATATCGCTACAAAGTCTGACATTTTGTTTACAAAAGTCTTCAAACAAACGTAACCTAACCTGTCAGTTGAGCGCAGTCTGTTGCTAGGCTACGCGCTCAGGGATATTTTGTGCTGCCGTCTGCCTCAGAATACAGTGTTACACTGATTTTATACCTGCATGGAACGCAGCTCAGCCAATCACATTTGAAGAAGCACCCGTTTTATGAATGATAATATACAAAGAGTAGATTGATGATACTAGACTGTATGAGTTGGCTTTTCCTGAAACATCCAAGTGTACAAATGTTTTCGGAGCAGCTGTAATGTGTTCCAACTCAAACCTGGTAGCAGTTGTGATATAATTTCAGAAAGATGGACATCAGCGAGGCCGTAGCTTATTTTATGAATGTCCATGCTAAGAGGAGGCAAATGGCACTGTCACTTAGTGGGCGTGAAGGACATCTGTTAGCATAGACACCTGACTGTGTGTCTGTCTCTCATCACACACTGTGGCCCAACTCCATCCACAGCCCCACAGGGCCCTCATTAACCCAGTGTAAGCGGTAACTTTGTGTAGCTTTGTGTGACGGTTGCTCCTCTCTGCGTGAGCTTTAGCGGGAATTAGCGGACACGTCGAGCATCTGTCATTTTGCCCAGGCAATAATGGGAATGGGCCTGGCTAGCTGCCCAGGGGCTTAATACACTGACTCGATTGTGCATCCATACAATCTGCTGTCGTCTGAAAGTGACGAAACATCTATTTCTTCACCTGTCTGTGAACAGTGTGAAATCCACCCTGTTCACTCCAGCCTTAGCAAAGCACACCTCACTCTACGGTTGCAGTTCTTGTTTAGTTGCTAACCAAATTAGATTTGGAGAGAAACCCAACTGGATGGTAGATCTCCAGAAACAGTTGGTTACCACTGCTGCAAAACATCTCTGACTTGTCAAGTCTTGTCAGTGTTATGATGAGACTAAAAGTCCTATTTTTGACAGGCTTCTAAAAGGTAAATAAGCGATCGAAATGAAATTTTTATATCGTTGGTTAATCTTTGCAATTATTTCAGCTGTTTGACAGATGTATTTGTTATATTTAAGCAAATATAATGGATCCAAGATTTTAAGTCATATTATGAGCCTAAAATGCATGTTGAAAATTTTTGCTGTCACCCTGTAGAGTAAAAGTGAAGTATTTGACCTGTTTTATTCCAACCTGAGGCATTCACATTCATAAAATTGAATATACATATTCATGACATAAAATTGTTATACATATGTCTAATAATTAGTTTCATACTAATCATAATAAGGGTATTTCCCCTAAAGAACCAATAGTACTATTGCTGAGAATGTGACAGACGGTTTAATACAGTTTGTGGCAGTTGGCCTGTATTTTACTATGATCCCCCCTGACAGAAAAGAATTTTGAAGAGAGAATAACCATGGAAACTGAACAAAAAAAGTGCAGCTTTAAGCGCCAATTATCTGCTTGACAACAGCAGAGTTTTTTTGTGATTGGTGGGCAGCTCACAAGCCATCCTCAGGCAGCTGTCTAGTGAGAATTGTAAACAGCTCAGCACACGGGATTATCCTAATATATCCTAAGCTTAGGGTTATATAACCAGCAAACTGATCCTTTGTCGTATTCTGTTTCGGTTTTGTTTTGTTTTTTCATTCCTCTCCCTCGCCTAAAACTTGGCAACATTTTCTTACAAAGAACCGCTGCTTTTGTGATAACTGCATGGAGGGAAAAATGCCCAAATTAAATGACAAAGCCAGTAAAATATTTCTTTTAAACATACGTGGTTATGTAAGGACATCATCTAAAAGCAGAAGACATCTTAAATAGAAGTGCTTCATTTCCAGTAATGGGTCACTCTGTGTTTCTGTTTGCATTCACCATTAATTGAATATACTGAGCAGGGATGAGGTTTTTCCACAAATTCTATTCCCTCTGCCATTAACTTCTAAAATTACAGTATAAATTGCTTTTCTGAAGCAACTCTTTATAGTTCGTTGTAGTTCATCTGCCACCAATTCTCTCCAGTCGCAAAAAGTAGTCCCTCAACTCAATATTGTGTCTCTAGAGGCAAATCCATCTTTACTGAAACATTTTAAGTTCAACTGTTTTAACTGTCTTCCAGTGCATGAATTAAAATGCGATGCATTTTTGTGTAATCAAAAAATAAAAGAATACTGTAAGGCATGCCTGTGAAAATGAAAGGAACTTCTGCCTCTTTTTCAGAAGAAAACACAGTATGCAGAACCAATTCTCAAGTCCATTTCACTTACACATAATATTGGGCTCAAATACATGAACACTGTTGCTGAAAATTGCAGTTGAATTCTAAGTCATTGCATAAAAGTTTTCAATATTTAAACCCCTTTATGCCCGATAGAGTTGGAAGCAGAACAGGCTCGCAATTCCTCTTACCCACAGTACAGTTGGAACCACACTGCAGTCAGGAAAAAGGCTCATTCAGCAAATGTGCACAAGAGAGGGGCTAAACCTGGTAACCATGGGATATTCAAAGCAAATGGGTCCTACACATGAAATTATGATTAACTTTCCGTTAAATTAAGCAATGTACTTAATTGTCTGTATGCCAAATGGATAATTAGTTTCAAAGTTGCTTTTAGGGCTTACCCGCAAGTTTATAATCTAGTTATATCAGCTGGAAGTCTTCTCTTTTTGTTTGAGGGGAACATAACCGGTTAATGCATGAACAGTGCATGTTACTTTTCCTTGGTGGAGTTCATCGCACACATACACAGCTGGGCTTGTTTTCGGAATGTCTGAATTTCAGGGTCTTTGCAATTCTCTCCTCTGTGTACCTGGGTATTACTGAAGAAAAAGGTAGCTTTACTTCGCAAAGTTAATTATTACCACTTTCTGTCAAAAAGGAGCACAATCAACAGTTTTTTTTTTTTTTTTAAATGTTTCTCAATGTTGTATTTGTACACGTGTTTGCGCTTGTGTGCCACCAATTTCTGTCATGGTGTATTTGCAGTCTGAGAAGTGTACAATGCCTTATCGAGCTCAATGTTATCATTTATGTTCAAAGGCACAAGTTTTGTTTATTGACACCGTTCATTGATAAAAACGTCCCTCAGTATTAAACAAAGGGGCGTGTCGTAGCACTGTTGCTAAAGACTATGATGTGGGAAAAGTCAACAGCGATTGATATAAAGAGAGACAAGAAAGAATTCAGAGGTTGTGAGCCAGGACGACAGGTCACTGAAAGGAAAATGTTCTCTTCCTCATGGACAATGAAACTTGGTGATGAAAAACTTGGTGATGAAAAAAATGAACCAGATCCTGAATGTGACTGATTTTCAGGATATTTAGCAGTAAATTTAGACCACAAAGTGTTCAGAAATGAAAAAGGATTCTCAGATGCCTGCCTTTAAACACCAAATTCGTATACAGCAGGCAGGATTGCACCCAATAGCAGTATAAAATTGTGCCCCTAGCCAGCAATAGATAATTAATTTGTTCATGTATAGCTGGTAAATGGCAATTATTATCACCCAAATGGAGCATTATTTTACTTTCAGAGTACGTTTGGGAAATTTGTTCCATAATGCACAGAAATGTACCTCCACTGTACCTTTATTGCAGGAAATGTGCTGACATTAATGTGCTTCATATAACTGCTGAGACTATAATGACGAGGAGATTCGGCATGAATCTTAAAAAAAATGATGCATAGAAACAATTTAACAGGCCTTCCCACATACACTGTACATATGCACAAGAAACATAGGATATTAAAGAGATAAAATCCTCAGTTACCTTACATTCATTGCCCACCGATGGCACCTGAACGACCATGAGTGGCTGGCAAGCTTTTCAGCAGTTCATTTTTTTTAATTCATTTTTTATTATGCAACAGGTCAAGTCAACTATCGAATCGGTGTAAATGCATCTTCTTGTGAAATTTCAGTCAACATTCATATGGGATAAAATATTTAGAACTAAATATTTTAGATTTTTTAGCAACAGCAGTGCTAGCTTAGCAACAATAGCAGTGTTTTTAAACAAAAGTGCACATTCGTACACTATTTTTTCATCTAGGTACTAAAATGTTTTCCATCTACTTTAGAAAGGGTTTGTCTAATTAAAAAAAAAAAACTTCTGAATGTCTCTCTTAGTTTTGCTAGAATACATGAGGAGTCCGCTTGCCTTCTAAGTCAAGTTGGTCCATTTTTTAGAAAAATCATATTTTTTGATAGAAATTAACTTCCTTTGATACCAATTTTCACTATACTGAAACTATACTCAGCAACAAAAGTTTCTGTGACACCAATATTGTTAATTATTTTTCATAACGCAATTATGAAATTGTCATACATGGTGATATCAGACTGAAACAGTACACGTAAACACAACATTGAGATGGAAATCATGAAAATGCGAGAAAATGACTTTGCACGTGAAAATGTGCGTAAATCATGCTTGTGGATGGCAATAAAAGAGGAGAATTTTTGGAATGTTCACATTGTGCCTGATGAACGACGGAAGCATCACTTATCGAAAACACAGCCATTTCGGATCAGGAACTCTACCCTCTAAATGCCAAGACTGTCTGAAAATGATCGGTGGAGGGCCATTGGGATGATTGAATCCGGAACCTCGCAGAGGGAAGTTGCTCATCGCATGAATGTCCACCGAAACACCATTTGGAACTTATGGCAGCGTCATCAGCAGACAAGACATGTCAGAGACCGTCCTCGCAGCGGCCGTCCACAAGTTACCACTCCCAGACAGGACAACTGGATTCGAACAACCCATCTCCGAAATCGATTCCAACCTGCAACCATAACTGCAAGAACGATACCTGGTTTGAGGCGACTGTCTGCACAGACAATCCGTCGCCGTCTCCGTCATTTTGGCATTGTCCCACGTCGGCCAGCAAGACGTCCAATACTCACAGTACAACACCGACGACTGCGTCTACAGTGGGCACAACAACATCGACGGTGGATCCAACGTCAGTGGGATCTTGTACTCTTTACTGATGAATCAAGATTCATGCTTAACCGATGTGATGGTCGTTTACGTGTATACCGTCGACGTGGAGAACGTTATGCCAACAACTGCGTTCAGGAATTTGATCGTTTTGGAGGTGGTAGTGTCATGATTTGGGGAGGGATCACGGCTAGAAACAGAACAGATTTGCTTGTTATTGATGGAAATCTGACAGGTCAAAGATATCGCGATGAAGTGCTACGGCCATTGGTGGTACCGTTTTTGATGCAACATGGTCCCGGAATAACGCTGCAACATGATAACGCCAGACCACACGTTGCAAGGATTGTACAGCAGTATCTGATGAAACAACATGTCAATGTCCTGCCATGGCCAGCCAGATCCCCAGACATGTCCCCAATCGAGCATCTTTGGGACGAGATGGATCGACGTTTGCGGCGGTTGGATAACCCGCCAGCTACACTCCAGGAATTGCGACAACGTCTACGTCAGATTTGGAATGACATCCCACAGCAATTTCTGGCACATCTGATTCGGTCCATGCGCCGGAGATGCGTTGCTTGCATCATGGCACGAGGAAGTCACACCCGGTATTGAAGTGTGAAGGTCACAATTGGTTAGACGTCAGACAAGTGCTTCATGACGCATGAAAATGACATTTTTCGTTTTGAGTGACGTTGGCACTGAAAAGTCAGTGTTTCTCCTGTTAAATAAACATATTGATTGCATTGAGATCTTTGCGTGTCATTTATAACATACACATAAATGGTGTCACAGAAACTTTTGTTGCTGAGTATATTTGCCTTACTATTATCAAAATTATTATTTTTTTTTTTTTTCGAAGAAATGACTTTGATTTTGCAACACAAAGTTTTGACTTAGCGGGTTTTGAAAGTGGAGTGGGAATTTACCAGGTTTTGACAGTGTTTAAACCAGCCTTGTTGCTCAATAGGTGAAGGTATTTGACTCAGGACCCACTCAACATGCAAGAAATGCATTTTAAGACATGCACGGATATCATTCAAACTCATAATAGTGTTTACCTTTCAAGTTTGAGGAGCTTCCTTTTTGAACCCTTACTAGGTGACTTGTTTGCATTTTCTGTGATCAAAACTAAACTTGAGTCTGCATCCCCCATCTTGAGTTAGAGAAAACAAAAGCTGAACAGGCTATAAAAGCTTGACTGTGATTGGTTCCTTCTAGTGAACAAAAACAGAATCACGTTTCCAAGTGGTGGGTTTTGACAGAGTTTTGTTTTTTCTATTACAATTTATAACATGGTTTAGTAGGTTTTGAAAGTGGAGCTATCGGTGGGACGTGCGCAAGTGCCTGAAAGGGAGGCTAAGAGAGATAACTCATTCATTTTCAAAAAGACTGAGCAGGTTTTGCAAGTGGACTCCACACATCGTCTTGTTTTTTGCTTTCTGGTTGGTAAGTGAAGTCATCCTACTCCACTGGTAAATCTTGAAATGAGAAAAACAGCTTCAGGCCACCGAAAATCCATTGCGTCTTATTCATCAAAAAAGCAGCAGAAATAAGATTTTGAATTTAGGATATTTTCATAGAGGATATCTAAAGTTTTTTCTTAGTAATACTGTAGTATTTGTGGCATAACTATAGTATTACTCTCGCTTGCAGTGTATAACTGGAGTAGTACTGTAGCCGCTATCACATTATTACTATAGTATTACCACAGTCAACCGCACAATCATATTACTTGTCCGCACCTCTGTATTGCTGTAGTTTTAATAACTATAGTATCACTATAGTAATACAACACTATGGCAGGGAGATTACCATCCATTTACTATAGCATAACTATAGCTGGGATGTAGTTATTTTTCATTAGGGATAATGATAGAATTCTTTGGAAGGACTTGTTTGTTTGTTTGTTTGTTTGTTTTTGCCATGTGCTAGGTGGGCCGGTTGGTACATTCGAGTAGATCCTCTGCACATCCGACTCTGCTGAGGAGCAGCCAAAGAAGATAAAGACTGATGCAAAAAAGTACTAAGGGCACTCTCAAGATAATGCACCTGAACTTTTATTTAAAAAAAAAAGAGGAAACAAAAAACCAAGCTTTCGGTCAAATGACCTTCGTCAGAGTGACGCACAAATGAAAAAAAGGGGCACTTATACAATTGTGAAAGTCTGTAGGCTCTCTTCTACTTAGTAGTAATCAATTAGTCAAACACGTCTAACAAATAAGCCAATTCATATAGAACATTTTGTTTTACATGCATCACATTTCTATTATATGCCAGAAAATTAACCCAAATCATGAAGAATAGCTAATATGACTTGTAACAGCCATACAAGTTCTTAACCCGATGATATATGCTAGGAGTGTGGATGTACATCTGTAGACTTCTAATTAGGATTTGTCAATTAGTCCAATAAGTCAAACACAAGCAAGCAGATTCTTGTAGAACATTTTGTTTTACATGCATGGCATTTCAGTTGACACCAGAAGATTACAGAAGGACAATTCTCTTTGATTTTGGCCAATTTAACTGCTATTGAGACATAGTTATACCAGTTCTTACATAGTATACATTATAATTATGAAAGTCTGTAGACTAGTCGGTGGTAGTTGACTTAACTAATTAAACACAATTGGCAAGCAAATTCACGTGGAACGTTCTGTTTTGCATACATGATTTTTCATTGTTTCAGTTATTTATAATAAATAATTACATATAGTCATGTTAAGTTAAAATGCTCATTACAAAAGCCTACTAAAGAACCTCTGTGAAAAATAAATGAATGAAAAAATATAAAGATAATATATGGAGGATGTATACAGCACAATCAGGATAAATGTACCTGTAATCTACATCAGGGAATGCCGTCATAAAAGGTGCACTGAAGGCCTGTAGAAAAGTAGATAGATAGGAGAAAAGTGGGGTTAATCAGACATGTGGATCGCACTCCACGACCAAGTCAGATAAAAACCAATTATAGAAATAAACGCATATCAAAATCTTCATTGAGACCCCTATTAAAGCTGTCTAAAGTGTGAATCCAATATTCTCTTTTAAGAAGTAACTTCTCAATGTTGCCTCCTCCCGCTGGTGTATTTACCTCTCAATACCTAAGAAGCGCAGGGAGATAACATTGTGGGAGCAATGATTAAAATGTACAGCAACAGGATAGTCTGAGTCTTTACTTCTTATGGTGCTTCTGTGTTCACTGATTCTTTGTTTTAGATTTCTGGATGTTTTTCCTACATAAACCAGGTCACAAGGACATCTTAGGACAGATATCACATTTTTGGTGTTACAAGTGATCAAGCCTTTAATCTTAATGTTTAGCAGATTGAGGATGACTAAATTCAAGAGTTTTGTAAGTATTATGGCACTGAGCACAGTTACCACATGGGTAATATCCATCTTGAATAGGAGCTATGAATGACTGTAACGAACCTGTATTAAAGCTAGCACAAACAAGCTTGTTGCATAGATTGGGTGCTGTATTATAAACAAACTGAATTTTGAACCCAAACTAGGATCTGGCTTGAGCAGATGCCAATGTTCTATAATGACATTTTTAAACATGGAAGATTTGGGAGAGAATGTGGTAATACAGGTGACGGAGAAATCCCTCTTCTTCTTTTAATTTTTTTGCTAAGGTTCGCGCCTTGATTTTTTGAAGGCAGCATCATAAGCTTTATTTACTAATTCATTGGCATAGTCTCGATCTAAAAAGCGTTGTTTCTTGGCTGAGGACTGTTGCACAAAGTCTTCGTTTGAATGACAAATACGTCTGAGCCTATAGAACTGGCTTTTAGGTAAACCCTTTTTGAGGGGTGCAGGATGAAAAGTACTAGCATGAGGAGTAGTATTCCTATTGGTTTCTTTTTGATATAAGGTAGTTGTCAACTTACCATCATGGAGTGCGATCCACATGTCCAAAAAATGCACACGTTTAGTGTCATATTCAGCTGTGAATTTCAAATCTGAGTTACAGCCATTAAGGAATGTAACAAAGTTGATTAGTTATGTTTCTGTTCCATTCTAAATACAAAGTACATCATCATTTTTGAAGATGTGGATTTCTTAAACTGTTAAACAAAAAATTTTGTTTAAAAAAAACCAACATAAATTTGCATCATTTGGTGTGAATTTGCTGTACCTTGGACCGGCAGGAAAAAATCCTTCCCAAATACAAAATAATTAAATTTTAAAACAAAAGAAAATTCACTTGAAGGTGTTTCATGCCGATCTCTCAAAAAATAATCCAGGGCTTCAAGGTAATCGATGATGGGTTATATTCGTATACAGACTTTCTAAGTCCATGGTTACAAGCAGTATGTATTCGGTAATCCGTTTAACAGGGATAAATTATTGATGACATCAGTGGAATCTTTGATGTAGGATGGTAGAAAAGCCACATAAGGTTTAATAAAATAATCAAAAAAATTAGATAAAGGTTCAAGAAGGGAATCATTGCCAGCTACAATTGGTCTTCCTGTAGGTTTATGCAAATTCTTAGGAAGTGTATAAAACACAGGAATGACAGGGTGTGCACAGAAAAGGCGGTCAAAATCTTGTTTTGTGATCCAATTATTTTCTACAGCCAATGTCAAATATTTAGAAATCTTGATTTGGAAGGCACAGGTGGGATCGCCATCAAGTTTTCTATAAAATTTACAGTCATTTAATTGCCTAAAAACTTCAGCTCTGTAGTCAGATGAATTCTGAATCACTATTGCACCCCCTCTGCCAGCAGGCGTAATAACCAGTTGTTTACCATTTAAAAGTTTTTGTAAAGCACACCTTTCTGCCTTCGTGAGGTTGTCAGAAAAGTAAGAGGGCCTAGATTCCACACATTTTAACACATCTTGTTCTACAAGTGTGCAAAAGTTCAAAAAAGAAGCATTTGTAGTTGGTGGTAAAAAGGTACTTTTAGGTTTAAAAGGAGTCACACGTGATGTTTGCGCAACCTTATCATCCCCAAAGAAATGTCATAACTCAATTCTTCTGAAAAAGGCAAAAAAATCGATCTTTATATGAAATGAATTACATGAACAGGCTGGTACAAAAGATAAGCCTTTATTAAGAACATCAAGTTGCGAAGATGTAAGTACCTTGTCAGAGAGGTAGATCTCACAGTCATTTTTGTTTGTAGGTGAGTTGGAGGACGCTGCTTGTAGTCGGTGTTGTCTCTTGCCCCTCCTCGTCTTCTTACAGCGCCTCAGGGTCGTGCTTCGTTTTTTGGCCATCGGCCACGTCCATGTCCACCGCTATTGATCCAGTTGGTACGCCGGCACTGGGATAGAGTTCTGCTTCCAGCTCTGGGCTTGTTTTACATGACTGCAGTCAGTTCATTAGGTCGCTGGCCTGGAGAGGGTCAAAGTTCCAGAATAATCCCTGGCTTTGCCACTCAATTATGTGCTGTCAGAGTTCCAGAATAATCCCTGGCTTTGCCTCTCAATTATGTGCTTTATAATGCAATGGGCTTATTTTTGTGGCTGTTTTTTATCTCTCATTTTATCTTCCATTTTCTCTTCACTGATAGTGGAGATTAGATGAATATTTTGATCCATAAATTCTCGACTTATAGGTCTTATACCAACTCTTATAACTCTTTATATGGTGTTACATGGTCTTACAGATTTTCAGTCTGATGACCACTTTTGAATTAAGGAAAGGCAGCCAGCTTAGAAACAAAATAAATGCCTCACAGTTATGGGGTCTATATATTGTTAAGACGTGAGTTTTAATTTATCAAACTGACCGGAAGGCCATAATAAGACAGAAATCAGACAAGATAAAACCAAGTTTTTATTGTTTTGGGTCATTCCATGCCAAATCATCAGACATACAAAACATTTGTAACCATGTAGTAAATTGCTACCATACTTTCACATTAGATAAACATGCATTATTGACGAACAAATCCGAAATTTCAGCTCATTTGGACCAAAAATACATTTTTGGTAAATTATTTTCAAAGGCTACTGTCCGACAGTTTACTGTCAGCATTTTCTGAATAAGCAGTATAACATTAGCTTAGATGCAAAGTTTCAAAGCTATAGGTGTAATAGTAAAAAAGTTATGCCATGTTAAATACAAGAAAAAAGTCAACTGACAAAAAACTGACGGACGGTACCCTTAGAAAATAATTCACCAAAAATTCATTTTTGGTCCCAATGAGCTGAAATTTTGGATTTGTCAGGGATATATATTTATACAGCTACATACAAAAAAGTTGCAAAATTGAGAAGGTGGCGGTGAGACCCATTAGATGATTTGACACCCTTTTGCTTTATAACATTGTTTGGAGGAATATGCAAATGAGGCAGATGCAACCTGAAATTGTTTTACACAATTTTATTGTATTATGGCTTCCATAATTCCCGATGAAAGATTTGGGTTTATTTGGGTTACCCTGTGGGTTAATAATCACAAACATTTTTGCATTTCCTGCACTGTTTTCTGTCAAGGATAACCGTTAATTGTACATGCATTGAATTCTGCATAAAAGATTTAACCTCTATTCTAATATATTGGTTTATATTAATCTCATTTTACCTCACTGACATTCAAGTTTTCATTATTTTAACTCATGAGACAACTACAGTACTTTCTACACCCCTCCCCTAGATAAGCTTGTTTTATTCCCACACTCTCTCTTAATTTGGATTTTATGAAAAGCAACTGAGAAGTTAGATGTCATAGACAGTTCATTATTCTTTCATTTTTAAGTCAAGCGTAATATGAAGGCTGCAACACTAACCGTATTTCAGGTTTGGCCGTACTTACATCAGTGCCACGGTACGCAGTGCTGGCAGCGTAAGCATTACATTTTCCAGAGAGAAATGGCATTTTTAGGTTATTAAAGCTTTGGAAAATGAATGACACAGACCAAGGTATTCATGCTGTAGGGTGGAGTGGAGCTTTGGGCTGTGATGGACAGGTTACATTTTCCAAGTTCTCTCACTGAGAGTCGTCACACTATACCCTGTGCTGGAGCCGATGAGCTGGGTATAGGGTTCTCCTGTGTCTTTCTGTGACGAGCATGGAAAACCTGTGACAGGTCGCGTCTGGCTGAATCCTGCGCGCGCGTGTGTGTGTGTGTGTGTGTGTTGGCAGCAGTGTAACCAGCACTGGCAATGTATGTCTAATGCACGTGAGTGCTTTTTAAAGTGCTCCTCCGAACGTGTTTAAACGAATCTACTGATGTGAACATGGCAGCCCAGTTTTCCCAGGGTCACATGTGGTGAGGGGCGTGGTTAGGAATTCAGGGCTCCCTATAAGAATATTTCTCAGTCACCTTTCCCCCACCGTCACTGTATTGGAATTTTTGAGATCTTTCTTTAGCTGCATTATAAAAAATAAAAGGTTAGCTAAACTTAAGAGAGTAAGGGAACCAGCAGAAAAGAGTTTGCTCTTCTTTAAGTCCCAGTGGTCCCACTAACTTATTTTTGAATGAACCTGCTGTACCTGATGAGCTATTTAGCACCAAACACAATCCGGTTTATAGTGTGTAACTCCAAAGCAATGGGTCAGTAGGTACTATCCTACAGGGTCTGCATAATCCACTCACTTCTCTCAGTTGACCACCACTCAGTAAAAACTCTGGCTGTAAATGGTGAATAACTACAAATTATCTCAACGCAGCTTATCAAATTGCCGTTGATCTGGGCTGAGCGGCGCGACACGTGCTGCGTGTTTGTGGCGTGTCGCCGACCTGCGAAAGAGGCCGCCGCCGTGTGAAGGCCAAGCACACGGCTCGGCGACGCCTGATTAGAAACGCCGCCTCTCGCCTCCTGCACTTTCCCACCACCGCGGCACTTCAAAGGCAAACGCGCGTCGACACACCTGTCCGTTCTCACAGTGGGCTCTTGGAGCCAGAGCACGATTCCAGGAATCCCAGCCCTTCAGAGAAGTGAAACTTTGCTATCTGATATTGCTTAACGGACGGACGCCCCCAGGCAAATTATTCCACTTTATTTATTTTATGAATGCTTTGCTTGCGGGGGTGGAGGAAGTACAACGCAGATGTGTTTGAAGACAATAAAACCTAATGAGGGCAATTTTTATCAACACTTAAGCTGCTTTCACACTGGACGTGAAACTGAAGGCAGGGCTTTACACCCCGCCCCTCACCTTACCCTGATCTCTCATAAAGTTCGCTCAGATAAGGGGCAGTCCTGCCGCTCAAATGTGACATTTCTCTTGGAAGATGAAACTTATGTGGCTGTTATTTGGCAAACATTGCGCAGTAATGTTCTGCAATAAAATCTTAGTAATAGCTGGTTTGATCACTTTATGTGAAATTCAAACTTTATTTTATGACAGGAAATTGACTTGTAAATAAATACTTCAGATAATACCTTTATCTCAGCACCATTATGTTTGAATACAGCGCTTTGATCAGTTATAAATTTGCTTCTGTTCCAATGTAGGCTTAATTCTTCACATCTATGGTCAAATTTCTCAACTCTGCTGCTCAGCAGCTGACATAATTTATCAATGTCATTATTTATTTCCATGTAGTCATACAATTCTTCCATGACTGACACAAAAGACCAGAGTCAAACTTATGACTGGTGTGGAAATAAAGGCTTGAAAGTTGTGGTCAGCATAAAAAGGACTGCATATCCAATTGGAGTACATGTTTTTGTCTTTTCCTTCGTAAAATTATTTTTTTTTAAATCCCCAAAAGTCAGTTAGACATGCAGGGATGTAATTATTTATTATGTTTCCTTACGTTTGAAAAGTAAATTGCATAATTTATCCGTAAAATGAGAGTGAAAAGAATGGGGATGGGGAGAAATGCACTCAAGATTTCAAGATTTGTTACTGATTGTTAAAAATGACGCTTCGCTTAAAGAGACTACAACGCTTTTTTGCTGCGCTCAGTGGACTTTATGTTCCCACTGAGATGATGTTGAAGAGATCCTAATCAATCGGTAGTCCGTTTCAAGTGCTCACTTTATGGTGATTGAAGTTTGCACAACCCTGCAATAACCATCAGAGAATTACACAGCACTGCCGACACTCACTGAATTTAAGGAAAGGGTTTATGGGATTTCACCGCAAAAAAACCTGCTTTACCAAACGTCTTCCCCCAAGTTACCACTGAGTGGACACAGCAACTGCGCAGTGAAAACGGCTATACTTAATCTCAATCTGTCCAATGCGTAAATCGGTTCAGCTCTTTAAATCAGTAATCAGTGCTCACGGTGGGCGTGATTAAGCACAAACAGTAAATGGACAGCATATTGAAATGGCAGATTTGGGGATGTAAACCGTGGTAGGCCGCTTAACTGCCAAAGCCGTTTCCAACTGCTCCAGTGTTTTCTCTCTCTGTCTTTCCCTCTCTCCCGCTCAGGGCTATTACCCAAACAAACGGGCATAATTGCATTTCTGCAATGTTGACACAACTCACGCAGTGGGGGAATTACTTCCGCTGCCAGGATCATTACGCTTCCTGAGCTCGACGCAGAGATGTTTACATTTTTATTCAAAAATATCTCTGAAAACACTTAAGCATTTATACAGCATGTGTACTTATGCATTAAGAAGTTTGCCCTGCATGAGATCCACTGACCTGCCCAAATCACAGCTGGCGCATAAAAAATCAATCAAATGCCATATAGTATTCAGAGTTATTCAAATGATTACAGGTAAAACTAATAATTTGAGAATTGGAACAATATAATTCAATTGTGAGGGTCATGAAATGGAGGCAAACCCAGCTGCCTGTTATGATCTGTATGTGCCTGATTTTGTATTTATTATTTTTCATGTTTATTTGTCTACTCCATTATTGCATTACACATTGTCTCCCCTGTAATGTCTGATGTGATCTGTGTCATCATGCCAGTGCACTCCCCTGTCTGCGTGCAGACACGCTTCGGGTAATTTTGGAAGTTTTCCGGTATTTCACGAACTTCCTTCATGTCTCATTTTACCTTCCTTCCCGCTTTTCTGAAATTATGATAATTTACCGCTACGCTGCTTAGTTAGGTACTGGTAATTTTACTATATTCTAATCCCTTTATCTGTAATGTAACTAACTAACTGACAATCACGTATTTTGATTAGGTGTGTAGATATCACTGTTTACCAGTATAACTAACTCTGCTCTGCTCTGCAACGCTGCCCCTGTTGCTTTCTCTGCCTCTCCCTGCGTTTCCGTGAGATTCTCTCACGTGCTTAATTACTCTTTTGCACTAATTGTCTGTGCACTTAGAACTCCTTGACCGGAGCTGTTTATCTGTCATAGGTTGTCTGCGTTGATTCTGTCCGTGTCTTGGCTTTTGCCAATTGTAGTGGTTTAGGACTTCCCCATGTGTGCGTACCTCTGTAATTAGTCTTATCCAATTCACCTGTTCCCTGTTTAGCATGTGACTTCCCTCTTGTCTACTTCAAGTCTTCACTGCAGTTCATTCTTTGTCAGAACTTTGATCAATATTCATTTGTGCAGAGCTCCTCGTATGCCTTTTGGGCTTCTTCACAACTGTTTCGCCCGACCTTGAGTTGGCCATTGCCCTTCTGTTCCTGTTTTGTCTTTGTCTGTTTTGTTTTTGTATGACTCCACTTTCCTTTTTTGGATGCCCTGTGTATGACCTACCTTTATGCATTTTGACTACAAGTTTTTTTTTTACTGTCTATGTACCGTTGCACTTCTGCCCTACTGGTTTTGACCTCTGCCTGTCTAGTCGACTTCGCTTTTTGGACACTGTTTTTGGCTTAATAATTCCTGTGTCTTCTGGTCCTGACCCTTTTTGCAATAAAAACTAACAATTTTTGGATTATCCCTGAGTTGCGATTGGTTCCTCTGAGCGTATCATTACAATGCCATCATAACAGAAGTATTTCAGTGAATCTACATCGGCTCTTTTGAGACTGAGACATAAAGCTCATGTGTATTCTCCAAATCACGGTCCTCGAGGCCCGAGAACTGCTGGATTTCCACCTTCTCTTTATTAAGGAGTCAAGTGGGATGACAGTCGGACCAATAAGAATCAGCAATTGTTCACGTAATAGCTTGGAATGAAAGAAAAACTGGGTTGGGTTTGGGTTTAAGGGCCAGGTTTGTGGACCCTTGATCTAACCCTTTGTCTAACCAATTACAATGGGCAGGGTCCGAAACCTATCCCATAATACCCTGGGCAATTTAGTAACCCATCACAGGGCACACACACCATTCACTCACACAGCCAAACAATTTGGAGCCATACGCAGCTGGGTAATTTGGAGTCTTCGAATAGCCTGACATGCATGCCTTTGGGCGGTGTGAGGAAACCGGAGTACCCGGAGAAAGCCCCTGTGAACAAGGTAAGACAGGGACCGCGGAGCCGGGGGGGTCGCTGCACCCCCCCCCCCAGTAATTCGTCACTCACTAGAAAGTCATGACATTCATGTAAGTGCATTAGTGACCGACTAATTTACCCGAGTTGCACTTCCGCCTAACTTCTTCACATGAACTTGTTGTGTATTTCCAACGACTTCTGCCCGGTTCTCCAGTTCTCTTCGTTCACTTCTGCAACTTTTTTTTTCAGCCGACTAATTTGTGTTCTCAGTGTGGGGGAGACCAGTAAGCCTACTGGAATGAAACGCCGCCAACCAGCCATCACGTCATTTTTTGGGAATGCTTTGGCAAAAAGGTAGGCTTTTTTTGTCTAGCCTTCTTTCGTGCATCAAGTACGTATGTAGGTCTGAATTGCAGTACATTGCATTTAGGGCTATTGCTTAGCGTTGAAATCATTTAGCGATATAGTAAAGTATTATTGATGTAACCAATGTACCTATCTTACATAAACCTCCGATAAGACGTCATTGGTTGTATCCTCGGGCAGGCCTATAAAGCAGGCATACACTTTACAGTCTACAGAGATGAGCAAAGAAATTTCTTACCTTTGATATTTTATAATAAAAAAAACTGTTTGAGGGTAAATCCAAGCTTGCTATTGTTAGCTCAATGTGTCTGCGTTATAACGAAACTAGATCTGCAAGTCTCAATTAAGCATGTTTTTCTTCTCCATTGCTTCAAAGATCTCAGTTCCTAAGCATTCAGCTTGCTTGCAATGAATTTTCCTCTCTGTGATCAGCTTGTGATGCTGTCAGTATGACTTTACCGGTAGCCATTTGATTATATGGCTTCTGGCATTTCCAACGAGCTCTAAACCAGGGGCCTATTGCACAAAAGTTGGATCCTGAGATCCTGGATCAATGCCAAAGCAAGGATTGCCATATCCCAAACAGCATCTCGCTGGTTTAATTGATTGCACAAAGCCAACAGCGGGTGAAGGAGGATAGGCTTAGTGAAGCCCTGTGCTGCTGATCCTGCTGAATGTGCGCACATGGCTACCTCAAATAGACCCTGAGATCGATCACAGAATCGCTGACCATCACCATGGACACTAAGTAGCTGCAGCAGACGCATGCGCCAGCAACACTCAAAGACCAAGTTCAGACAGAGGGACGATGGGATCTCTGAAATGCTTCTGTTTGCTATTCCGTTACTTTCTGTCTGAATGGTGGCAGACGTTTGAGAGATAAATTAAAGTGAGCTAAACTCAAGTGAAAGTAAACTCAGAGGTATTATAGCGCCGTCAAAAAGAAGTAGCTGATGCACTTCAGCGTTGCCGTGAATGAGATAAGCCGTCGCTGTGAGACAGATTTAATGTCGAGTGAGACCCTCAGTGTTTGAGCTTGTGTGTGTCATGCACATGGTTAAGGCATAACTAAATTTGATGAAAAAACTGGAGCATATCTGTGTCCCACATACACTGCCCTCAATAATTATTGGCACCCGTGGTTAAGATGTGTTCTTTAGCTTCTAATAAATTCTGTTTTTTTCTAAATACTATAGGACCACAATGGAAAAAAAGAGGAAAATCCAACCTTTAATTCAAGTGCATTTTTTCAGTGGGAAAAAAATCCCACATTAAGAAATACTTCTTTTACTACATCAAATCATGTATGCCACAATTATTAGCACCCCTGATGTTACAAACCCCCTTTGCCAACAAAACAGCGCCTAATCTTCTCCTATGTTTCACAAGATGGGAGAATACAGAAAGAGGGATCTTTGACCATTCCTCTTTGCACAATCTCTCTAAATCATCCAGCGACCTGGGTCCTCTCCTCTGCACTCTCCTCTTCAGCTCACTCCAAAGGTTTTCAATGAGGTTGAGGTCTGGGGACTGAGATGGCCATGGGACAAGCTTGATTCTGTGTCTGGTGAACCATGTCTGTGTAGATTTGGCCACATGTTTAGGGTCATTATCTTGCTGAAAGACCCAGTGATGACCCATCTTCAGCTTTCGGGCTGAGGCCACCAGATTTTGATATAAAATGTCCTGGTATTTCAAAGCGTTCATGATGCCATACGCCCTAACAAGGTTCCAAGGGCCTCTGGAAGAGAAACAGGCCCACAGCATCACCGATCCTCCCCCATACTTCACAGTGGGCATGAGGTGCTTTTCTGCATACTCATTTATTGATTTCCGCCAGACCCACTTAGAGTGTTTGTTGCCAAAAGCTCTCTTGGTCTCATGTGACCAAAGCACACGGTCCCAGTTCAAGTCCCAGTACCGCTTAGCGAACTCCAGACGTTTGCATTTTTGATTGTGAGTGAGAAAAGGCTTTTTCCATGCATGCCTCCCAAACAGCTTATTGGCATGTATATAGCACCTGATGGTTGTTTTGGAGACTTTGTGACCCTAAGATGCTACCATTTGTTGCAATTCTTTAACAGTGAGCTTTGGAGAACTTTTTATTTCTCTTATCATCCTCCTCACTGTGCGTGGTGGCAAAATAACCTTGCGTCCTCTTCCAGGCTTGTTTACCACTGTTCCAGTTGTTTTAAACTTCTTAATGATTCCTCTGACAGTGGATATGGGCAGGTGCAGGCGAGTGGCTATTTTCTTGTAGCCATTGCCTGACTTGTGAAGGTCGACACACTTCTACCTTACTTGAATGGAGTGTTCCTTTGTCTTTCCCATGTTGAAGAGTGGATAAGAGAAATGGCCTCTGTGTCACGTCATATTTGTACCCCAGGGAAACAGGAAGTGATGAATTACTAATTAAATGTTCCTAGATACTCTGATCAACTTTGTAAACTACTGTAGAACTGACAGAAATACTTCAATTACATTTATTTCCTTGGAATTGTTAGGGGTTCCAATAATTGTGGAACAGGTGATTTTATGAAAAATAATTATTTCTTAGTCAGGGATTTTTTTTCCTTTAAAATTCACTTGAGTTGAAGGCTACATTTTTCTACAATTTTCAGTGTGAGTGTATGCTTCTCCAATAAAAATTGAATTTATTTTCAGGCTTTTAACACATCTTAACCAGGGGTGCCAATAATTATTGAGGGCGCCGTATGTCTCGTAATTTTGCTACAAGCTTTTTTTTGTTCTTTACACACTGAATTGATTGTCTGATCTTGAAGACATTTACAGATAAGTTGAGTTAATTTTTTGCTTTTAATCACCTCTGATGGAGGCATACTCAAATTAAAAAGTAGAATGATAGCGTCAGAAAATTACATCTAGGAGCCTCCTGAAAATGTTTGATACCAGTATCGCGAAGCGAGCGACATTGCACTCGTGTCCAGCACTAAGGCAACGACTCTACCTTACCCGTTGCAGTCTGAATAAAGACGGAGAAAAGTATCAGCAGTGGTGTAGGTAGGAGGTTACTGCAGTGATTTAAGACCGCGCTGAAACATGGTAACCTACGTCATACAGCACTGCTCATTTTCCACTCTGATGGTAGTCTCAACTTGGGGAATAAGGATTCTAAATATGGTTAAAATGTGACATGGAACGGGGACTGATTGAACTGTGATGGTCACTGTGACATGGATACTTGAATATAATGATCGAATATAGGCTATTTTACTGACATCAATGGTCACAAGTTTCTAAGATAATTACTCTGGATCTACTCTAAATAGGAAATAGCAATGGATAGTGGACAATTCAGAATGACTCTTAAAAACATTGATTTTCAATTTAGGAAACTGCTGAATGAGGTAAGGTGAAATTGGCTGAAGACAGGAGCATAGCTAGTTTGTAAGCTTGCTCCGGAGTTGGCTAGCTCCACAGACTTTGTTTCAATAGTAACTAGTGCCATGGCTTAGCTCTCTGCAACCAAAATGGGGCTTGAGATCAGGCTAATCCCGTGCCGATCCTGGGCTAATCCCTTATCCTGCCTTGTGCAATAGGCCCCAGCTTTATCGCACAAAGCTAGCTTCAGCTTGAGCCTTGCGTTCCCAGTGCATGAAAATGAGTCCATGGGCCATTCGAATGTAGGCCTACTTAAGAAGCGCGACAATATAAATGTTTAAGAGGTTTGTTTGTGGTATTTTCGGTATAATTATGCGCGAAATATTCAACAGTCGTTTTCAAAGTCGTTTTCCGACAGAAATGCGTGAATATTGAGGGCACAACAGAACAAACTACGTGAGTGACTTGTTTTCTTGACTCATTCTTTATATCGGCAATTTGAGCATGAAACAACTGCTAAATGGTACAGTCTAGTGTTTAGTATTTACAGCTGCGACGCAGGCGACTAGAGTTCAAGTCCCTAGCTGCTCGAGCTTTATTAAGGCAAGGGTAGCATTTTTCTTGTATAAATAATTGCTGGGGTTGTTTTTCTTTTTTTCCCCCTTTTTGTATTCATAATCTTAGTAATTTGCATTTTTTAAATAAATCTGCTCCAGTGGAGCCAAACTTCATTTTCTTTGTATTTATTGTCTTTGAATGGGAATTACTTTGACAATCAGATGCTACATACTGTACATTAGTTTTCAAATATGTAAATATGATTTTTTTCTAGCAATTACCTGAGTCAAGCATAGTGCGCCACTTTATCTAGCACTTTATGCAAGGCAAGCGCTATCTTACTGTATTTTGTTGGACTGAACTGTGAATTGATTACAATATCCTCTATCCTATGCATACTTTTATAATACACTGCTGAGTGGACCAGATCTGCATGTCTCACATTAAAGCCTGTCCAGATTGTTGATAGTCTTACAGTACATAGTTTATTTTTCCACAGTCGTATCCACATTGGTGACCCACATTTTTTCAGTCAACGCGTCATTTTATGCAATCGCGATGCATGTTTCTCGACTGTTATTCCTCTCAGAAAAGGTTTTATATGCGTTCTATGGCAACCAAATTTTCAAAATTTTCTTGGGGGAGAACCCCCAGACCCTTTTCAGGGGGCTTCGCGCCTTCGGCACTCGCGGCCGCAGTCACTATCAAGTGGAAGAGTCAGCCCCCCAAAAAATTTTAACGCTCCGCGGTCCCTCTAAGATCATGCGAACTCCACACAGAAAGGCTCCAAGGGGGATTCAAACCCACAACCCTCTTGCTGTGAGACAGCAGCACTACCCACCGCACCCCTCTGCTGCCCACATGAGCATGTTCATATCGGCAAACTTGGGTAGTTTAAAAAAGAAAAAAAAAACGGGTGTGTCCTTACTTACCTTTGTGAAATGTAAGCAGTATGTGGGCGCTTCTATAGAAGTGAACATCTGCTTGACAGCACATTTTTCAATAAGGCAAGATAACATATCTGCTCTCACAGAACTGAGAGCCTAATCTTACTTCTGTTTTACTTCAGAAAGTGGAAGTTTTGGCCACCTGTAACTGACAATAACCACCTCCGAGAATGTAAATTGTAATTTTATACCCCTATTTCACCTGTGCAAGTCATATCCTCAGTAATGCATTAAAACGCAGCTTTTGATTTACAGAAAATACTCACTGAGTGGGCGCTTTTGCCCGCGTTGAATCGGCATGACTCTTATTTAACCATACACAATAAACTGTGTAAATTTCAACTGAGAGTCGTAGCTGGGGGCTGCAATTACGAAACTCGAAACCTGTTATTATTGATTTGGGTTCAAAAGCGCGGTGATGGATGACGCATTGAGTAATAATGATGTGTGCTCACCTAATCACCTGCTGTAAACCGGAATGTCTGGGAACTTGGCAATTTAACTGTCCTCCGGGCTTCTTTCTCTCTTTCATTGCATTTTCGGTCTGTGGCTTGTACTGCAAAGTAGAATTTCATCACGTTTTAACCTCAAGTCCACCACACGGGGGTGTTTCATTAAACTCTTAACTCCCTTTAGGAAGGCTGGCTGCGAGCGATTTAGCCTGCATTGCTTCATTAAAAATAAAGCCGCACATAATACGCCATGCGGAAAAACATAAGCCGAGCATGTTGCATGAGTGAGTTCACTTTTTCCACCGCGTTTCACTGTGCAAACAAACAGCGCTAAGTGCACTCGCGAACAGCACCCAAACACCAACACAAAAACCGCAAGATCCCACTTTTCACTTCAGGGAATACTGTAAATACTGACACTGAATAATTTACTGTGAATACTGAAACTGCATAATTTACTGTGACTAACAGTAGTGTACTGTAAACACTGACACTGAATAGTGTACTGTAAATACTGACACAGAATACTGTACTTTGCTGTCACAGAATACTGTACTGTAAGTACTGACACAGAATTCTGTACTGCAAATTCTGACATAGAATACTGTACTGTAAACAGCCAATGAATCCTGTAAATACTGACACTGTGCCCTTGGCTATGCTGACCCAGAATACTGAACTGTAAATATAGACACTGAATTCTGTAAATACTGACAGTGGGCTATGCTTTATTTTATTTTTTTTCCCCCAATTTTTTTTTTTTTTAATTAGTTTCAATCAAGTACATAAAACAAAATACATGAATGAAACAGACACAAACAGCCCAACTCCCCACCCCTAGGTGGCCAAGGATGTGACACATATACAGGTTTACGTAGCAAAATAAATAAATACATAATGGTAATAAAAAATGTTGAATAAATGTAAAGATGTACAGTGCATATACTCCAGAGTAGTATTAAAGAATAATAATAATTATATATATATATATATATATATATATATATATATATATATATATATATTTTTTATTTATTTTTTTTTTAAATTTATTTATTTATTTATTTTTTTGAAAGTAGGAGAGAGAATAAAAGAAAAAGGAAAAAAGGACCTCCAAGATCCAGTTTATGTACCTGCAATGTTCAATGTTCAAAGTCCAGGAGATGATAGTGGCTTGCGTAGCATTATGCATTTAGTAAGCCTAGTAAAGAATTTAACTAATGATTCAGAGAGAGAGAGTGAGAGGGTTTCCAGCGAATTGGCAGCATCTTTTTTGCAGCTTTCAGACCGGCAAATAAAACAAATTGGTAGTTAGGTAATGTTTTATCATAGGTATCATTCAATAAAAGCAGTTTAGGACCATAAGGGATTACAATATCAAGAAGCTCTGACAATGTAGTTGAAACCATTTTCCAAAAGTTTACAACTCCTGGACAATACCAATACATATGCATAAAAGATCCAATGTCATGATTTAGGCAAAGCCCGCAATTCGGAGAGGGTACAAGTTTCATGAGGTAAAGCTTTATAGGTGTAAAATAAATCCGGTGTCAGAATTGAGTGTATTAGTTTATGATTAGGATTTTTAGAAGTATAATCTAAATTATCCCAAACAGTTTTCCAACATATATCCTCCACAGAGATGCCAAAATCTTCACTCCAGATTTGTCTAATACTTAGTGGTTTGCAGACAGAGTTTAAAAATGCATAAATTTTAGATGTTAAACCTCTAGTCTGACCTCTGGCATCTAGTATAGAATGAAGTGGATGGATTGCCAGAATTTCACCACATGGAACACCATAAGTACGCATAGCCAGTCTAATTTTAAGATCGAAGAAGAAAGAGCTCTTAGGGACACTATGGGGTCTATTCTCCCATGTGCGTAAGTCAAAAAAAGTGCGTAGCTACGCGCTTTTCAGCCTAAGCGCATTCTCCCCGTGACTTAAGTTTGAGCATTACGCACCCCGAAGGCAGTTACGTGCTTGGGGCGGAGCAAGGCCAAAATCGGGGCGTTTCCAGGCGTTTTTCTGTTGAGCGCTTTTGAGGGCTGTATTAAGGTCAAGCGCCAACATAAGGCGAAATAGAATATTGCGTTTGATGTCGGTTATAGGCCGAATTTAACAGGGTTTTCGTCTTTGGCTCGACGTCGCCATCATTGTCTTCATGTTCTATTTACAAATGTGACAATCTAAAAAGTTGTGATATTCTCACGAAGGAGGTGATTGATTTTCTAATTGAGGATATCTGCATTAACTAACTTGTGTCTTTGTAATTTTTTTTTTTTTTTTTTACCATCGATAATACTGTGTTTTTTAATGTGTGAATAAAGATATTATTAAATAGGCTACTAGATTGAACCCTACCCTGGCCAATACCAAAGCACTACCCATCTGTTATTTAATTTTAGCCAATAATGAATAGCCGACATGGGAAGAATCATCATCGGTAAATGGGATAATTAATTAAAATAAAGTATTAGGCACAAGTTCAAGTGAATGTGTTGCTCAAATCAAATGTGACATAATAGATTAGGGATATGGAATTGTGTGATTGCTGAGGCGGTTTCGGGGCGGGGGGATGACCACGTGCGGGGTAAGAATCCTTTGTGAAAGCGTTTCCATGTCCTTCAGTCGCAAACCTGACATTGGAGTAGTTTGAGATTTCAAGTGTGCAATTTCTAAGTTAGATCATATAAAATGTCTTTGATTGTTGTTTTTGTGTGACTAGAACGTTCCCTTTGTCTTCTTCCCTGTCTTCCACGGAACAAACAGGCTGGTGTAGGAGGGGAACATTTTCAATGATCTGATTGCGCTGGTTGAGAAGCGTTAAATTCTTTATTTTTTATTTCATTATCGCGGCAATTTGTTTGTTTGCATAGCTTTAATGCCATGGTGGCTAGAATAAGAAATAAAATGTAGATGTCTGCATTACTTCTTGTAATTGGCACAGACATACATAGGCCTACTATTACAGCGGCATATTGTCAGCCTGCTGATAAAACCTTGTATCTTCAAAATGATAAACTTCACAGGAAAATTAAACATAAGTGTAAAATTAAAAAATAATAAGAAAATAATATAAATTGATAAATATAGTTTAAAATAAAAAAGTTTAATTTTGCATTTAAGAGTATTGGACATACGAGTTTTTGTTTCTTATCAGTTTGGAGATACGAGGTTTTATCAGCAGGCCCACGATATTGAAATTAAAAGTCAGGTTTGCGTTTTCCATGGACCACAACTGCTTTTTCATGGTTAAGCAGAAAATCCTTTTTCCATGTTTTCCTGATCGCCATAATCAATGAGCTTTGTACAGAGTCTGCCTCTCTTTTGCATTAGTCACACCTCTTTCATAAGGCCGCCTACATTCTGAAGTTAAGCGCTGTGGGTGAGATGGAAGCGCGTAGGGGAGAGTACACATAACTCAAAAGCGCTTAACTCGAATTGCGTAAAAAATGACTTATAAATGGGAGAATAGACCCCTATATGAATTGTCAAAATATCTCAAAAGATCTCATCCCACTTTCTTTCCAGACATCCACAAGAATATTAACACCCTTACTAAGTGTTAATATTAATATTACTAAATGTGGACATTTACCATCCCACCAAAATTTAGAAATGGTCCTATTCAAATTATCCCAATATTTTTGGGAGGCAAAAAAGGAATCATATTAAAAATAAAATTTATTCTTGGAAGAACTTCCATTTTGATTTTGGATATTCTGGCTGACATTGAAATAGGTAATTTTGTCCATCTTTCCACATCTTTCTCTACAAGTTTAAAAATATTTTGAAAATTTTTGGTGGACTAAAGTGGGATAGATATCAACACCTATATATTTGAAAGGGTTAGCCACTGGGATAAAAGCTGGAAGTGTTGATGTATGAAAAGAAAGATTTAATGGCATTAGCTAGGACTTAGCCCAGTTAATCATAGAACCAGAAAGGGTACTTGTTGTGTTCCGGGGTTTTGGCCTTTGGCTAGGACAGCATTTATGGTTTTAACAGTTTCATGTTCAAGATTTCATAGTTCACAGTTCATAGTTATTGTCCATGTTTTTGTTTTCGCCAGGTCTGCCAAGCCACTCCACCGCTTGTCTGCGTTCCGCCCCGTGCCTTCGTTGTTGCACATTTCAGAGCTATGGTTGGCTTTGGTATTTCCCTCTTCCTTCTGTGCTGTGCTGATTCGGGGCTCTCTAAGCTTAATTGACAATGAACTGTTTTTAAGTTACTAACATTTACTAACACTCACTGGGTGGTGTAATTCTTAGAAAGGCACATTACTAATACTACTAATTTAGACAGGGAGTTTATTGTCATGATTCCTGCTTTGCTATTTCAAGATCTTGCTGTGCTTTTCTGTTCTGAACGTTCATGCTGGTTTCAAGCTGCATACTTAATTGGTACTTAAGCTGAGCACGCTCATTCTCTTAATGAGCAAGTCTTGTTATCCAATCTTGGTCCATGTCTCATGATCTTGCCCTGCCTCTCGTTTCTCCTTCTCCAGGTGTTGCCCCTCATGTGTCTTGATTTCTAGCCTTTATCTGGATGCGGTGGAAGTTGGCTGGCAGACAGTGTCTCAAGTCTCGTTTCATGTACATGTTTGTTTCAAAGCCAAGTTCTCGCTCATGTTCCCAAGCCCTTGTTCTTGTTCGCTAGTTTATGTTCCAAGATCTCATTTTCATAGTCATTTTGTATATAGCCCCAGCCTTGTTATTCATTTCTGTTTTTGCTTATCTCCCTGGAGTTTCCAGTGGCTTTTGTTTTCTGTCGTTTTCTGATCCTTAGTTCCCTGCTCTGTGAAGCACATCTTAGTTTGTCTTTTTGCAACCCTTTGGGCCAAGTTTTTTGTTGGCCCTTGTGCCTGTTTTCTTTTGTTGAAATAAATTCCCTTTCCCTTCCACCTCGCATTTGGTGTCTTCCTGATCACGCATCAGTACTACACTGAGCAAAAGTTTCTAAAATGGGAGGGATAGAGACTAAAGAGTTTTTGACATATAACAGAATGTCATCAGCAAATAATATGTGATAGAGTATAATGCAAAAAGTAATACGTTCAATATATGGATGCTGTCTAATACTCTGAGCCAGAGGTTCAAGAGAAAGAGCAAAACAGAGTGGAGAGAGGGCACCCCTGGCGTGAACCTATACAAATAGGGAACGGAATGGACAAAATAGTATTAACTGTAACTAAAGCCGCAGGGTTGTAATAGAGAAACTTAACCATTTCAATTAACCCTTGCCCGAAGCCAAATCTTTTCAGGACCTCCCACAAGTATTGCCACTCAAGCCGATCAGAAGCTTTCTCGGCGTCGAGGGACAGCACTGCGCAGGGGTCCCCAATATCTTTGGAAAAATGTATCACATGTAGTAGCCTACGTATATTATCTCCTGCTAGGCTAGATTTCACTAAACCAGTCTGGTCCTGATGTACCAGCTTATTTAAATGGGATTCAATTCTTAACGCTAGGACTTTGGCACATATCTTCACTTTGGCACACAAAATACTCAAGGGTTTATAAGTACAAAATAAAAGGTCTTTCTTAGGTTTAGGAAGGACAGCAAGTACAGCCATTTTAACAGCGCGAAGAAATGAACCTTTTTTAACCAGTCAATATCATGTCTAACATATAGTGTCCAAGCTCTCCCCAAAATGTAGTGTAAAATTCTGGTAGAATACCATCCCCTCCACGTGATTCTCCTTTTTTCAAGCTAAGAATGGCATTTTCAAGCTCACTTAGAGTAATAGGACTCTCCAAATGGCTTGCCTCCTCCTGAGTTAAGGAGGGGAGATTAAGATTTTCTATAAAATCATTACATTTTGAAAAATCTTGTGTTAGCTCTGAATTATAAAGATTAGAGTAAAAAATATGAAATTCTGTGTTTATTTCTCGTAGATCTGTTAATATTCCATCTGAAAAGCTAATAGATGTAATATAGGAAAATATTTCATTTTCTTTGATCCTTAATGAGAGCAAGTGGCTGGGCCTAAGTCCATGAAAACAGTAGTTTCTCCAAGCTCTCAACATTAAAAATTCAGCTTTTTGTCTCAGCTTAAGTCAGAGCATGTGCCATGAAGTGTCACTTTAATCTCATCAGAAGAAGAACCTTGATGGATGTTTTCGAGATCAAATAAATTAGTCTCTATTTGATTTATTTCCTCTAACCTAGTTTTTTTCTGATAGGCTGAAAATGCTATTGCAGAATTGCATATCAATCCCTTTAAAGCACCCCAAGAAATCATTTAAATAAATAATAAATAATCATTTATAGTTTTAACTATATAACAACTCATCTTTAAAAAATTACTAAGTAAAGATGAGTTGAAGTGCCACCATATTGCTTTTTTGGCTGTTTTCTGAAGAATAATCTTGGATAGCACAATATTATGATCAGAAAGGGAGGTGGGTAGGATGCTTGCACTGTGAATTTCACCCATCAATGAAGCAGAAATAAAAATAATCTACGTGAATAGGATTTATGCCTATTGGAATAAAAGCTATATTGAGTCAATGTTGGATTAATTGCACGAAAAGTGTCAAGGAGGCTAAAGTCAGCCAAAAGTTTAGAAAGAACATTTGAGGAAGCATTATGGGAGTGCTGATTTAAATAATTTGAAACTGGGCTATGCTATTTGAAACTGGGCTATGCTGACGCAGAATACTATATTGTGAATACTGATGCGAAATACTGTACTGAGCAGACACAGAATACTGTACTGTAAATAATGACACTTAATACTGTACTGACTCAGAATGCTGTAAATACTGACACTGTACAATGCTGACACAGAATATTGTTGTGAGGTTATGCTCAGGAACCAGATTCGAGAACCAAGTAATCCAAAAAGCTTGTGTTTCATTAGGAAAGGGGGCGAACCCCCGCAGAGCAGGAGGCAACAGTACAAAGTCCACAATCCAAAAATCAGAATCCCAGGGGCGTAATCCCTGGGATTCTGGGCTGCAAACACAAAACTTGTGGTCTGGGAAAAAAAGGTTCGATACACAGATGCAAACAATTCCAAGACAAAGCCAAAATCGTAATGAGAGACGGTCCAGTCAGAAGTGAATCACAGAGAGTACGAGGCATAAACAGTCGCAGCACAAGTAAACTAGGAGAAACGTTCTGACAAAGAGTGAAATGGCTGCTTACAAATGGGAAGTCACATGCTACAGAGGGAAACAGGTGAGCTAGATCAAACTAATTACAAAGGAATGAACATGAGGAAGTTCCTAACTACAAGAAATTGGCAAAAGCCAAAACGCGGACAGGGATCACGAAGACAGCCTACAGACAGACATACGGCTCCGGTTAGGGAGTTCTACCGTGCACAGAAAATGAGAGAGAGGGGAGTTTAACAAGCGCGGAGGTTCCGCTGAAACTGCAGCAAAGTAAATTAAGTAAAGACAAGAGGCGGAGACTAGAATAGGGTGAACACTGAGAGGTCGTTAGTCAATTAGTAAGTGCAGCGATGCAATTCCTTAGTGCCCGTTAGTAAGTTAGTACTATAAACAGTGTTAGTTTGGGTTAGTAAGTTAACTAAAATGATAAACTGTTATAAACAGTAACTGTTATTACTGTTGGTTAGTAATATAATAAAGCAAGGTGAAGGAAGTAAATGAGATTGGAATGGTAGTACATGGTATGGCACAAAACATGGACCGGAATATGACTGAGGGAATGGACTATGGGAGAATATGCAGGAATAAACAGAAACAAAACATGGCATGGATCAAGACATGGAAAAACATGAACAGAACAAGGCAGAATCATAACAATTGTACTGTAAATACTGATGCTGAGCACTGTGTGCTGACAGAGAATTCTGTATTGCAAATACTGACACGGAATACGGCATTGTGCTGACACAGAATACTGTACTGTGAATACTGACACTGCGCACTGTAGTCTGCTGACAAGGAATACTGTACTGTGAATACTGACACTGAATACTGTTGTAAGATCTGGAAAGGGGGTTGGAGCTTTGCAAACGCTGCTGAGTGGGGGAGCCCAGAGGCTGGAAGCGGCAAATGGCTGATAGCTCGGGAACTGGGCCTCAAGGAACTCCAAAGCCATGCAAGATAACAATAAAACTGTTTGGACCTCCTCCATTATGAGTGGGCCCAGGATGTTTGCTCAGCCTGCAAGTGGAAGGTGTTCATGGTCTTTGTGTCCTTGGTGTTACTCTGTAGGGGAGGGGTAGTTACAAGGCTCTGGCTGACACAATGCCCCCTGTGGAAGTCATATTACTGTCCTCAGTCTTTAATACAACTGGACCTTAACTTATCTGTTTAAAATAATCTAAACCTCTGGGACCTTCGCAGTATGCTCATATGTTCATTACACTGCTAAGAAATCACTTTTGTACTTATAACCCAATTTACCTATATAATAATTCATCTTACGACTTTTTCATGACATTGCATCATATTAGTACATATTCATATCTTGTTTGGTCTTGTAATTCTCGGGAGAATCCAAGGAGTTGAATGGAGTATGTTTCATTCCCATTGAAATGATGGTTCATTCCCTTTTGAAAACTCTTGAAAATTGGTCAGAATCTTCTCGGGTAATCATTCTGTTCCTCTCTCTCTGTGCTAAATTGTTTTATTACATCCTCCAAATGATGGAAACCCAAAAACCAGATTCGACCCCCCTTCCAGGTAATTTATGGCCATGCCGCCTGGATCAAAGACGTGATTTGGCTTAAAGCAAAGAGAGACGAGCCATTCTGGGAAGATCGCAGCCGACTTCCCACACGTGCATCTCTATGCCATGTGTAGCCAATCTATGTAGTCAGGGAAGATCGTATCCGATCTCTCCCCGTGTACGCAAGTGCATGTGTAGCATCTTTAATTATGGAAGATCGCAGCCGACTTTCCACACGCGCATCTCTATGCCGCGTGTAGCCTCTATAGTTATGGCAGATCGTCTCTCTGATCTCGCCCTCACACAACTCTGTGTGTGTAGCTTTTGCCGGGTATGACATTTATATTTGTCTAAATTCGTGGTAACTAATGTTTGGTCTGTTGATTTAAGCTCTTGCCTACCTGATGAATAAATTATTGTTATTCCTTTAAACTTGCGTGGTCTAAGTCACTCTTAACCCTTTTGCATTCTTTCTAACCACGTTACGACGGAGACTTAGGGGTTAAGCTCAACCAAGGAGTGACTGATCAGCGGCTTTGGGATGAGAATTGGTTTTATTAAGTTTGAGAGACAATCATGATCTACTTACATAAAGGGTTTATGTATTGCCAGTTCTGGGATTTTAACCTTAAAGAGGACCTAATATGCTATTTTTACAAGTTTATATTTTGGTCTTTGAGTCCCCTAGAGTACTCCTGATCGCGCAAAGTAAAGAAAGGATACTTATTTTGCTCGTACTGCCATCCTCAAAAAACCCCATTTGTAGTGCATAGTAGTCTCTGCCTGAAATGCCTCATTGGGGTGGCTCTTTGCTATTGCGCCCAATCTCCGTGTGCCCACTTTCTTCTGACTGGCCAGTTCTGTGGAGGGCGTATATAGGCGGGAAGATGCAATGTCACAATGAAACGTGAGATGCGTCTGCCATCTGAGCTAAGGAATCAGCGAGGAATTTCTGCTATAAAACGCTGTACATGTGTATAGATCTAATGAAATTAACTTGTTCTAATAAACGCAACGACGAAAGTGGAGGACGCAGTGCGGAGGTCGGGCAGCTCAAGAACAAATTTGCTATTGGCTACAGTTTGCTACGGCAACAGTTGGTGAGTACAGCAGCTTTACTACTCCTAGCTAGGATGCAGGGGAAGCTAGAATCCACCCCATATAGACACATTTGTAGAACGGGTCAACATGCCCAAGTGTAGACTGGAGACTGTAGAAATCCGGTGGGTCTGAGTTTAGAGGGGAACATGGACAGTGAGGGGCAGCTAAAAGTGGACCAACAGTTCATGGGCTGCTTCAGTGTGTATAAGGACCTGCTGGTTCATGTGCATAGCTGTGGTGTGTTAGCGTGGAGAAAGGAACAGCTTCCGCGCTGTTATATGACGGAGGGGCGAAAGCTCCGAGCTAAATTCGGAAATTGCCCATGGTAATTGCCCTCGCGGAAAATGGGCCCATTATGGATAGCGTGCGAGAGCTAGACAGAGCTCCGGTTATGTCATGAACATAATACAGGTTTTACAGACTGTAACTTCCATCTGTGTGAATCGTTGCTTATGTGGAGCTAGCGAATCGATCACTTTTACAGGAAATAATTTAATATTCAATTGATGGTAATGCAGTGTTTGTTATACCGAACACGTTAGCCCATGCACTTCCCTATTGCTTTCACCGGTAGTATCAGAGAATTGGGCCAGCCATTGGAGATGTATCAGGCTTACCCCGATCATGGATAAGTGAAGTGATCGTTTCATAAGCACCCAAAAATGCATCCCAAGCTCCGCAAAATCTACGTCTGGTCTAACTACAGCCCAACTCGGCAGACACATACAGCACCTCTCTGGTTAGCTTCAACTATAGTGGTTACAATCAGGCAACGTTATGATGAAACTGCCACATTGATGCTTACCAAAGTAACAGAAGCAAACTGATCATAATTGCTGCATATAAGCTTCCCAGGAGCATTTTTAATTAGCAGAGCACGCGAACGAACATGCATTAACTGATAAGCGGTCATGACTTTGAATGTAATCTGTCGTGCGAAAAATGTGACTCACGTCCGGTGTGAAAGCTGCTTAACGCTCCAATAATGCCTGAATTTGCGTCTTTGCAATGACTAGGAATGTAGCTAATCTGTCGCGCAAACAATTCGTTTTGTGTCTCACGTGAAAGCAGCTTTATGGATAGTATGCGACAGCTAGAGAGAGCTCAGTTATGTTATGAACATAATTCAGGTTTTGCAGACCGTAAGTTACATTTGCGCAGACTAGTTTCTTATGTGGAGCAAGCGAATTGATCACTTCTACAGGAAAGAATTACCTATTTATACTCCGCTTTTACGTCTTTTTATTAGCTAAAACAATTTCTAGAGGGGGATGAAATTATGTCAAGGTAGTGCATAGAAATCATTTTAAACCAGCAGAGCTTCTGCATTTAGCATTGCTTTCATGGTAGCACCAGAGAGCTTGCGCAGACATTTGTGATGTATCCGGCTGATCCCACTCATGGATAAGTGCAGCGATTACTAACTGTAGTGGCTACAATCGGGCAACGTTATGATGAAACTGCCACATTGATGCTTACCGAAGTAACACAAGCATACCGATCAGAATTACTGCATGTATGTTAACCAGGAGCATTTTTAATTAGCACGACATGCCACCTTACATGCAGTAACTGGTAACTGAACGGTCATAACCACAGAGTCAAACCCTTGCAATACAGGTTTTACAGACAGCAAGTTCTGTTACTGTGAACAGTTGCACTAAGCATCTAAATTACAAACAAGTATTAAAAGTTAGCTTCAAATGAGGTTTATGTTCACAGACCTTCTGTAGAATTTGCCCTGATACCACTCTTGCATAATTAGGACACAAACATTAGCAATAGTAACTTGGCTACGTTAGCCGCTGTGCTACAGCAACAATCAACTGGCTATCACGTCAGGTTGGCTTATGCAGTAAAAGCAACTTACAGCTTCCGTGTCTGTGAGTCATGAGTCACAGATACAGGCTTTATCTTCAGATATTTTATAAAGCCTGCGTTTGAGGCCAGTTGTTAATGCTACCTATCGCTAGCGGTCCTGCTAGCCACCCGTAACACCTTAGCTTCACTTACATTGTTTGCTGTTATATGGTTACCTACAGCTTGTGGCTTCAAGCGCTTGATCAATACAACTGCTTCAGGTTTGAGAAGCTGCTGAAATGCTTATCCTGTGTCGAATTATCTTTTATTGACAAAGCTGTCTTTGGTGAAATGCTGAGCACAAACGGCTAACATTCACTTTGGCCGTGACTGTTTGCTGCCGGCATACAAAAAAGCTACCCACTGATTTCTGGTGGCATCGTCTTTTGGAAGAGAAATATTTGTTTTTCTTTTTCCGGGTCCAAAAGTAAACGGACAAGTAGCTTTGGGAGAGATACTGACAAAATTTCACCTCAAATGATCTGCAGTTCTTCTTCCCAAAAGTGTAGATGCTACTAAGGCATAGTATGATCTGACGTTGTTAGTGCCTGCTAGAATAATTTCCAGTGTGGGCAGGTCCAGCGAAGTGGTTGGCTCTGGCTAGGTCTATACTAATTGGACGGCACAACCTGACGTCAGGTTTTACCCAGATCTCGTGAAGATCTCGGGAGGAGCTGTTCAGAAAGGAAATAACGCTCTCAAAATCACGTTCTTGGATTATGGCAAAATCCTTGTATCTTATGTTTAGAAACTTTTCAGAGGTTGAGCATGGACGGCCAACATTATAACATTGCTAATATGTATTAAAAGTAGGATCAGCATGTTAGGTCCCCTTTAAGGAAACCCATGGACGAAAAGTTGGTTATCTGTTAAAATTCCCTGAAGGAACCAATGGACGTGCATAAATCTGGGTTCGCAGTATTCATGCCAAAAGATGTTGTTGCTGTGACGATTGACTTCCATCCCCTGATATTACCAACGAACCTAAGATTCGGCAATAATGCTAATACCCGGGAGCATATATTTAGTGACGGCGGTTGTCTCCTAAGAGTTTGAGGTGTAGTCACCTTGAGATCCACGCATGCTTGCACTAAATTCCAAATCTCAATTCTAATTGGAGTCAGATATTGGTATTGATATTCTATATTGGTATATTGGTATTATATTGGTATTCTAAATTTACTATGGAGTCAGATTAATTGTAACCGTTGTGCTTTTGTGCCCCGTTCTTCGAACGGAGGAAATTGATTCATTTTATTGTGATTCGCATCAGCCAAAAGATTGCGCCTGAAACACCAGCCCAAAGAACACGTTGAGCTTTTGCCCCCCGCAATTTCCGTCGTTGGTATTGTTTTGTGGGGTTTAACACTGTACTGTGCTGACACAGAATACTGTTCTGTGGATCCTGACACTGACTACTGAGCTGAAACAGATTACTAAACTGTGAATACTGACACTGAATACTCTACTGTGCCGACATGGAATACTGTACTGTAATTACTGACAGTGGTTTATCAGCGGAAATCAATGGGGATCCTACGAGAGTCTAAGATGGTTTAGGCTTTATTTCCCGATGCTATAGTCAGTCCTTGCTGGTCTGCAGATGCTCAACCTTGGTCTCCAGGTGGGAAACGGAAGGCATGGCCTGTTAAGTTAGAGCTGTGAGACAGTATCAGACAAGTACAAAACTGACTATGTAGGAGGCTCAGCTTTGGAACCGCATGTCAGCCAGAAGAAAGTGTTGACGAGAAATCCAGCTTTGGCCATCATGATTCAGTATTTTCTAGCAGGGAGGGAAAGATCTGTATTGATGTCTTCTAATTACCACAGCGCAATTTCACCACTGACATTACATTTGTGATATTTAATGATGGACGAAATTATCTGAATTATAGGCTACTGTAGTTCAGTAAAAGAGAGAGAGAGAGAGATGTTATTTTTTGTGGACAACAATGTGGAGAATGTGTCCCTGCTTTCAAATATTCATCGGTGAAAATGTCACTGAAGGTACTCTGCAGGACCTTTAATATCTGTAAAAATTCGATCTGGCTGCTTCACGACCGTAAGGACTGTAAAGATTAAAAAAAAAAAAAAAAAAAACAGCAGCATATTTTTTCCCAATGGCCGAAAGCTAATGAAGCTGACAGACTTGTAAAGCCACTGTTGCCTGGTCTGTCGCCTACACAAGTTTCTGTTGACTGTACTTCTTCGGTGCACCTTTAGGGCGTATTCAGCGAGCCCCGTCCTCCAGTTCTGAAGGTGAGCAACTAAGCAGTACTCGATGATTGGTGGTAGTGAATAAACACATCTCAAGGCCCAATATTCATAACCACGCACGCTGAAGTAACTTTCCGCAGACTCGGCCTCAGAACTATCCCATAAAGCAGGGATGGGCAACTCCGGTCCTGGAGGGCCGGTGTGTATGCTGGTTTTTATTTCAATCAATCACCCTGACTAACTGAGTTAATTGGTTGCATACACAAATGTAGATTTGTGCAAAGGTTTGATCAAAGAAAATTGTTTTATATAGGGAGACAAGAATAGTCTTTGGTGGTCATTCATGATAATTTAAAGAAATGCATCATAAATGTCAGATTTCATGAATAGTTTGGCTAATTTAGATAATCAACTCATTAAAGCCCAGAAGTTGGGGTGAAAACCAGGGACAGATACGGCCCTCGTTGCCAATCCCTGCCATAAAGCATCAGAAATGGAGGGTGACTGCAACATCAAGGCGTTCATTTTTATTTTGGTATTGACGATTGCTTGAATTGTCAATTTATACCGACACTGCTCAAGACCCAAGTGCGGCTCGAACTCACGACTTAGGATTCCATCCCACCGCTCTACCAACAGAACTACTGAGTCCAGTCTGGAGTGGTTTGCAAACCTCATTTTAGCAGCGTCAGTATAAATTTATCCCTGAAGATGACACCAGTGGGGATTGCACAGGAATTCTCAAGAACCATTACAGCACTTACATGGCATATGATGATCCATGATGAGCACGCAAAGTGCCACAATCTTTTCGAACATTTTGAAAATGATGCCGCAACAAAAATGAGACAACGACTTGGTTGCGACTGTTCAGGAATTCCTCTGAGTACATCTACGACTCCCTCAAGAGATCCCTACAACTTGCCACTATCTGACTGCGGTGTATTAAATTGTCAACGTGGGAAGAGGGTGTAAGCTCTCCACAGGGAAACACAGCCGCAGGCTGGCATGCTGAGGAATACTGTGGGAATGCCCCCAGATTCAGGAGACCAGCGTTAATATACAGGGCTGTTCCTGGCTCTGTCTGGCCAGCTAATGCCACATAGGCATGTGTACAGAACCAGCATTCAGCTTATGTGTATGTGTGTGTGTGCGTGTGTGTGCATAAACTCATATTATGTGTACACAGTACCAGCATTGAGCCCACTGTGAGTGTGTGGGTGGGTGAGGATGGGTTTGTGAATTTGCTTACAGTACTAGCAATTTGCAAACTCTGTGTGGCTGTCTATGTGCCTATGTATGTGTGTACAGTACAAGTGTTCTGCAAACTGTGTGCGTCTGTTTGTGTGCTTATGTATGAGTATACAGTACTTGTATTCTGCAAACTGTGTGTGTGTAAACAGAGCAAGCATTCTGCATACTGTGTGTGTTTATGAAAGTCCATACAGTTCCAGCAATATCCACACTGTGAGCGTCTGAGCTTGTTTGTGCATGTGCATGCGTGTGTCTGTCTGTATGTATGTGCAAGTATTTACAGTTTATTAATGCCATTCAAATGCAAGCATGAGCGCTATCTCTCATTTATTTACAAAACATTGCTGAAAAAAACGACTTGACGTTGGAGCTTGCAGGAGCAGATTAGATCTGTTTTCTGTACGCAGGTGTGCAGACACTTAAAGATGCCCTTCAGTTTGAGTCCCCACATCGAGCCTCTTGTCTGCATACTGCAGAGAGGATGTGAGGAGAGACCCCAGTGCTTATGTAAACACTACAGATCAAGTACATTAACTCTCAGGAATGATGCCAGTCTGTTTTTAACCTCAGTGTGCAGCTGGGAGCGAACGGGGACATGCTCTCGAGCAGGGGTGGCCAGAGCCCTAGTCCCGGAGAGTCGGTGCGTCGGCAGGCTTTTGCTGCTACGCAGCGGTTAACTGATAAATCAGAGCCGTTAATCGCACAATTAACGTGCCTCCCCTGGTTTCATGGGACTAAACTGGCTTGTGAAAACAAAAACCAGAACATTCTGTGGCACTCCAGGACCAGGGTCGGCTACCTCTGCCCTGGAACATTACGCTCCCTGAAAAAGAAATGATTCCAAAGAACCCAGTGATTGACTTCATGGCGGAAGTCCACCTATATATTCAGCAGAACCATTTTTTTGAAGTCATTTGCCAGGGTCGGCTACCTCTGCCTTGGAACATTACGCTCCCTGAAAAAGAAATGATTCCAAAGAACCCAGTGATTGACTTCATGGCGGAAGTCCACCTATATATTCAGCAGAACCATTTTTTTGAAGTCATTTGCGTTCAGTCGTCATTGGACCAGATAAAAGCACAGAGTCAGACAGTGCATCAGTCAACTCAGTAATAAACTCAGTTATGCTGTCCCATAACCTGTAGTTCAAAGGCTCTTTGTCATACAAAATGGTCAACTGAGAACATTCACAATTTGATACCTATCAGATACAGGAACAACTGGTGAACTGAAATTACAGGATGCACGGAAGATCCCTTGAAACTAATGATTAGTCTTAATCTGTTTTCTATCATTTATTTAAATTAAAATCACATGAACTATGAAAACATTGTAGTATGAAGTGTTGCCAGTTCTTCTCATCAAGCGAAGAGAACTAAGTAGTAATCGAGTCTTGATCGGTTTACAGTCATTTTCCTTGCTTAGAATTAGGGATCGACCGATATGGATTTTTTAGGGCCGATGCCGATACCGATTTTTTTTCCATCACCCTTAGCCGATGACTGACTATGGACTGCCGATTTTTCTTAGGCCGATATTTGTGGCCGATACCGCTTTTGCTCCCTCAATTTACATTAAAAAAATGGCACAATGATAACAAATATCACAGGTCTCAAGTAAGACAAACATTTATCGAAAAGTTCCAACCAGCCATTGATGTGATGGCTGCTCCTCCCAAGTGAGACGCGCACCAATCCCCCCCCCACACACACACACACACACACAAACACACATCAGCTGAGCAGATGCTGACTGAAAAACTCTGCTACCGCTGGATTGATAATGGCAGCAAACGTCTCTGAATACGTTTTTCACAAAACACTGACACAAAGTACTACATATAAAACATTTCTCTCATCAGTTAAGTTCTTCTAGTGCATGTTAAAGACCTCTTTGATAGCAGACATGGCTGCGCCACTCCGCTCTGAGGGAGAGAGCACACAGCAGGGCTCGACATTAACTTTTCTGCTTGGTAGCGCTGCGCTCCTAAGTTCAAAAAGAGCGCACAAACTGAAATCAAAGCCCCAATATATATTTTTTTTAATGTTTAAAGAAACTACAATATAACACTCCGCATTAACATTACAACCGTCTCCAACAAATGACAATTATTAAACAATATGAGACCCTTGAGTTAATTGATTAACAAAGTTTCCACTACATTGGCTTTATGCCATATCTGGAGGCCAGGATTTAAAATTGGGTCTCCTTGCTCTGTGCCCTTCTATCCATCTACTCATTGCGTATGAGGCAGCAAATATATCCAGAGGACCCACCACACTGATCCCAATCAAATGTTCAATTGTGTTAGGGTTAAATGCAGATCTGACGTAAGGTCCTTTTTTTTTTGCCTCAATATTGCAATATGAATCAGTCCACCTTGGTAACTTTGCTATTTGTTGGCTTATCATAACATAAGCAGACTTTATAATGAGTTGGATATGTTTGTTTTAAGATGGCCTATGCCACACGCCCAAGGGCGTCTCTAGGACTAAAGATTGGTGCGGCCCAGAGCTCCCCTTAAGTACTAACCCTGACTTGCACGCAATCATTCGCATAATTGACCAACAATCCTTCCTGGATTTTCCTGCCTTTTTTTTTTTTATTGTTTCTTTTATTTTTTGCTGTGACTTTTTCAAAAAGTGGCAATGAAAGTTGCAATGTCTTTGGCAATTTATTTTTTGTCCGCGACAAATTTGCGTGGATTGGTTGAATTTGCTTTAATAGTTGCAACTTCATGCAACTTCCTTGAGGGACTGGGCAATAGATTCACTCCGAGAACACGCCGGTACGGTACGGTACATTTCGGTACGGCGACAATCATTAATCTGGAAGTGTAATTTTGTGCATTTAAATCAGCGTTATTCAGAATTGCACATGGACATTTCAAATGGTCTTATATTCTATTTAAACAAAACGATCATTTAGCGCCAGTTAAATCACTTGATGTGTGGAAAAGGTAGCGCAGACGTTTGAGAGCAGTTTGTCATTCATAAAGCGTTGAACAACTTTTGAGTGGCCAGAAAAATTATTTAGATCTGAATTCATCCCATTGTTTAGGCATCAATAGATCTCACGGAGAGAGAAACCGTAGCTTCGATTGTCAAAATCGAAAAACGTGTTAATAACGGAAAATAACTGAGTACAAGCCAGGAACAATCCTTGACGCAAAGGCATGGTCTCTGGTCCGGGCTTCACCAATTATCACTTCCAGAGACACCACTGCACACGCAATTGTCTTCTAATTTCTGCATTTTCAGGAAAACGTTGCATGTACCTGAAAATATATAAACGTTTACTGGTCTAAAGACGCAATGTACAAAATGTTAATGATTTTTGCAGATAGGATACATAAGATATGAGCAAAGAAACCGAGATGGAGATTTTAGGGCTGCGCAAACGCCGAGCCGCGAGGCAGCATATTTTGATAAGTTGTCACTATTAACAGAAATACGGATCTACTCGTGTCACACGTGACACAGTATTTTCTGTGTTTCATGCTTTCTCCATGATTTGAAGGACGTTCACGTTTAAAGTGTTTGGACCCAGTAGATAACGTGCTGTTGTCAGCAAGATTCGGGCCATTATCTTTACAATAAACACGGTGCACTTCACCTTCTTATAACCTCAGCCATTCAAAATTTTGATGCAACTCTTTGCGAAAATAATCAACTGATTTCGCCACCGCTTAATCCGAATCACCGTCAAGATTTTCAGTTTCATTAACTTTTGATACCGAGTCGACATTTTTAACGTTAACGGTACCAAAAAAAAGAAGTCTTCAATTGCTCTTCGTTTCATTTTCAGTCCAAATCTTGTGCATAAGTACAATAGTAACTCTCATTCCCACGAAATGGATTGTTTGACGGCTAATATTAACCATTCTAGAATCAGAACTGAGGTTTAGGACGTCAACCTCCCCTTTGATTGGTCAGAATGGTCACCGTCAGGTTGAGGGAACACACTGGGTGCGCTCGGCTGCAGTATGTCCAGTAGATTCATGCGCTGCTCCAAGTCATACGCCCATCTTTATTTAAGCTGCAGCGGCAGTTGGCATACCTTCTGACTACCAAATGTACAAAAGAGGCGATTAATTGGGGGAAAAAGCGATCGAAGTGTGTTAATTTTGGTCGCAATTTCGAGCCCTGCATATACACACACGACACGAAACGCATTTAACCTCACCCCGCTGTTCGCTGGATTAAACTCCTACAAACACAATGGAACTGAATTGACAACACTGACATTACTTAATCCTTAAACCTGTGATCGTTGCATCAGTACATATTAGCCTACAACTATGTCAACACCTCCCTAAATACAATAGTAAGCACTTCTAAAGACGAAGCATTCAGCAGCATTCCTGTTTTTCTGACCCAAAAACTTAACTATGTTTGCAAGCACGAGTATTAATTGGCAGTTACTTGGCATTCATGTTTCCTATTTTTTTTTTTTTTTTAATATAAATTTGGCATCTCCAATCCCACCCCAATCTGGAATGCCCAATTGGAGAACTATATACAAAGCTTGCTCGTATGCGACTCCTTGCTGCCAACACAGGATACTGAGGACAATTCACGGCTCTCCTCCGAAACACATGCCTGTCAGCCACTGATTCTTAGACACTCATTGGTCGAATACTCGTAAGTTCAGAACTAGGGCGGAGCATACCCGGACATGAACAAACCCAGAGTCTTCCTGACGAGCGCCCGTCTGGCCAACAGGAGGCGCTGGGGCAACGAACAAAGCTGATTATGTACCCCAAATCCGGCAGTCCCTTCCCAATTTGAAACCCTTGTATTGCGATAGCCAATTGTGCGCTACTCTGAAAAAGCTGCCGACCCCTGCCGGTGGGTACGCTGGGGCTCGAACCCGCGACGTGGTAGTCACCTGTACTGCAGCACAGTGCCTTAACCGAGTGAGCTATCCGGCAGCTCCATGTTTCCTATTTTAAAGTGGGTGGCAATATTTCAACTAAGTTTAACAGTGAAAGGCTAATTGAAATTTTAAAACACCTTGTTCTGAAGCAACCACTGGGTTCACCACTTCCAGTGGGGAGGAGTAATGCGTCTGCATGTGCTGCAGGGTCTTCCGGCAACACAGAGCTGCCCCTGTCTGTAAATCATGCCGCGGAAAAATAAATTGGTGAACCCACGCGCGAATCGGCCGATGCCGATTCAAGTAAAAAATGCAAATATCGGCCGGCTGATGTATTGGTCGATCCTTACTTAAAATAAGCCACCACCTATTAAACACACAGTTTCTTTCTTATTGCAATGTTGTACAGATTAATAGAAAATTCATATCAGAAAAATGATTCAACAATGTGAACTCCAGTGTTTGCTGACAGCTCAAATTGCTCTATCCAACCCTTATTTCATGACAGTTTGACAACAAAAAAACAAAGTTTGGCGACAAGTAAGTATACTGACCAAAAAAAGAAATGTAATTACGTAATCCAGTGCCAAATTTCGACAAACCCATTGAGAAAGATGCTTTTGCTCGGAGTTATTTTTGGAGGTGAGTCTTTCTACCATACAAATTTTTGCGGTCACAGCGCGTATTCTGGAGCCGCCATTCGTCCGGAACCAAACAATCAGCAGTGCTTGGGTTGAAGTACTACCATTGTCCTAACACTCCCATTTTTGTCTTGATTTCCTCATAGACACCGGGGCTTATTAAAGTCTCATCGAAAATGAGTAAAAATCAGAGGGGTAATAATGCCACGACTAACGGAAGTTAAGCGAGAATGCGCGATTGTGATGCTACAGGCCGGAAGTCGGGTAGTTGCCCGTCAGTTCGGCGTGCATTCTGTGATAATCAGTCGCCTCAGAACCAGGTGTAATGCCACTGGACACACGGCCGATCACTCCAGATCCAGTAGGCCACGTGTTACATCCCCAGCGTCTGACCATCGTATCACTACGGACTGTCTGTTTCATGCTGATCCAACCTTCATTTTACCGCAATGAAATTCTCCATCCAGTCTTCCTCCGGTTTGTCTGACCTCACTGACTGACTTTCCAACAGGACAACGTGCATCCGCATGTGGTACCTATCTGTATGGAGTTCCTTTGGGCCAAAAATGTGCAAATCCTTCCTTGGTCAGCGCTTTCTCCAGATCTTTCATCTATAGAACACTTGTGGGACATTCTGGATAGACTTTCTGGAGACGTCAACCACTGCCAGCTACAGTACGTCACCTAAGACGAGCACTGTCCGAAGAGTGGAACAGGGTTCCACAAGCAACAATCAGACATCTGGTGAGGTCTATGAGACGCAGGTGTACTGCCGTGAGCGATGCTAACAGGGGACATAGGAAATCCAGATAGTCATTTGTGTTTCGTAATATTGAACTTTACCTTGTTAAATAAAAGCCAACATGGTGATATTTCAACCCGATTTTCTGTTATATCTATTGTCTGATATTGGTCAGTATACATTAATTGAAATGGACTTCTACATTGAAATGACATGTTTAATTTCTTGTGTTAACTTAATGAAAAAGAACCCGCTGCACCTGATAATATTGAGTGTTTTCAAAGTTTAATGTTAATTTAAATTTAACACAGGTGAAGACTGATCACTAGTTTCTCAGGATGTTCTCTACCTCCTCAATTTTCAGCTCACCAGCCACCACTGCTATAATATAAAGTTCAAATACAACTGAAATGGGTTCCATATTGAAGACTAGAGGCACTTCTAGAATGCAAATCTCCGCCAAGGCAGCACAGTCCAATCTTGCTGAGTGAAAGCAAAGTTCAGTTATTGCATGTCATAGGATTTCAAGATGGCTGCCATGGAGGCCATATTGTTTCTCTGATCATGGTGAAAATCAGTAGGGTCCATCCCTGATGTAATAGCGTCCCATTAATTTTAAGAGATACAATTTAATTTCAGAGTTTTCTTATTCGGAGCGTGTTTCTGTATTTACAGCGTTTTTCTTTTGCATCTGTTTTCTTATATGCATCGCGTTTCTGTATATGCATCGCGTTTCTGTATATGCATGTCGTTTCTGTATTTGCATGCCGTTTCAGTATTTGCATCTCGTTTTTATATATGCAGCGCGTCGTTTATGTATATGCATCTCGTTTCTGTATATGCAGCGCGTTTGTACCTGTCGGCCACCGTACTGATCACATGACCTCCTGCTAACTCTGTTTGGCGGAAGGAAAAAGCGAAATAAGCCGTTTTCTGGGAGTGTGCGACACATCTCACTCCACCTTTGCTCTTTGTTGGCCCCGACTGTTACAGAACTGATGTCAAGCAGAATTCTTGGACAACAAAATCACACTTCTCTTGCCTAAGCATTCTCGTGTAAAAAGATACAAAGGGTGTGAATTTTTCACCAGAATTGTATACCTTGGGGGCAAGTGCTTGTGCCAGGTATTTTTCACAGCGATAATTTGAGCATGACATGTCTATCAAAAAGGACGTGCTGTTGATTAGACCAAGCAGGGGCCAATTTCCACTCAAAGGAACGTGGATTTTAGAGCCCAACAGCAGCTGCAGTTGTGGAAACACTGGGCACTGACCCATCAAACCTCCAAGTCCCAGTCAGACATTGTAGCAACAAGGCTATACGTCACCCCCATTTACTTATTCAGTGAACTTACATAATATTATTTGCTTTTTTTTTTACCAGAAAAAAAAACAGAATTGGATTGAAGCTTTCATTAATGAGGAGGAATGAGGACAGCATGTGTGGAGGTGGCTGTTAAATTACTCAAAGATAATGCCAATATTGTGCAACAACTTTCAGCTAGATAATTTCCGGCCTGATCTATTCTTCAGCCACAGTGAACTGTAAGTTTTACAAACCAACAACACTCAATGAAGGGTATTGTAAAAGACAAATGTTTTGTACCCATTTTAAATTGCCCAAATTGCTGTTCAAAAGACATGCATTTTTGCTCAAGGATGTCAGTCATTTGGCAAGATATAATGAGAAAGTTTCAGTTGATAATTGTAACTGCCACCACTGGACAACTTATTCATTTTCTTTGGGTAGTATGAGCTGTTTTGAGCCAGAATTGCTATCAGACTATTAAAATATATCTTTTTTTAACCCATTGTAGTCAGAATATTACCAACATGATATTTTGAGCAAAACTCTTTCAGAACTCAGGAATACGCTGTTGTAGGCGATAAACCATTTATATTAATTGTTGGAGAAAGCCTTCGTTTACGGACAGTGTTCCCTGAACAGTCTAAAAAAACAACCAACAAAGACAATGCAGAGCAGTCAAACCCCCCAACTCTGACGGAACATAAAACAAGTCAAAAACTCATCGACTTTTTTGTGGCAGTCTATTATGTTAGAACTGCTTTGACAGCTTTTCTGGAAACGCAATTAGTTTTCTATTGAAAAAGTTTTCACTTCCTCCATTTTGCAAAAGGCCATTATTTCACTTGTCATGCCTTGGCTTCCAGCGACGGCGCTGTCATTTTCAAAAATGGATGAAGTCTGGAGATCAAGCAAGAAAAACATCAGCGGCAGACTAGAGTTACTTATAGGAAGCATCCTCTGTTGTCAGAATCGACTCCAGGAAGACAGAAAGCTTTCCAAAGGCGCTTATGTGTTACTGTCGGCTTTCACTTGTAGTGTTTCCATTATATGAGCTCTAAGTAATCACTGAATTAGTTTGAGACAGGAGCACTGTGACTGAGTAAAGATTTAAAGGATTTCCTGATGGATAACCGTAGGTAACATGACATGTTAAGAGGGTTTTATCAGAGATACAAACAAATGCACATTCGCAACACGTTGTGATGCATGTATGCAGTATATATTCAGTATATACACTTCAACAAATCTGGAAATATTTTGATATAGCCATAGAAATGCACAAATATATAATACATGCACATATCGCGAGAATGCGACATGCTGTGGATTATTTCCAAAAAATGAATTTATAGCTTTTTTTCATTTACAGTCAGGTCCATATACATTTGGACATTGACAAAGTTATTTCTGCCTTAGCAGTCAACCACTGTATGCTGGAGATGAAATTAAAAATATGCAAAGTGCAAACTCTAAGAGTTAATTTAAGAGTATTTACATCGAAACCAGACAAACAGTGTATGAATTACAGCTTTTTTTTATGTGTGCCTTTTTCAAGGAACCAAAAATAGTTGACCAAATAACTGCGCAGCTGGCCAAGTGTGTGTAATTATCTCATTGTTTCACTGGTAAGCAGAGGTCCAGAGCTGATATAAAGCATGGCATTTGTGTTTGTAGTGCATTGTTTCTAAATATCAATTATGAAGTTCAAATTGCAGTTGATATAAAATCATCAGAGCAATGGCAAATACATTAGGCGTGGCCAAATCAACCATTGGGTTGAGTTCAGGAACATCAAAAGGCCCAGAAAATCACTAGCATGTTAGACGACAAGAGATTTCCTCCCCTGGTGAGGAAAAAACTCCTCTGAACAGTTGGCCATATCAAGAACACTCTTCAAGAGGTAGCTGTGTACATGCCAAAGTCAACAGTCAAGAAAACACTGCACCAGTGCAAGTACAAAGGTTTTAACCACAAGATATAAGCTATTTCTAAGCCTCGAAATAAGAAAGTTTGCCAAAAACAAAACCATCTTTAAAAAGCTTGTACAGTTCTAGAGCACCATCCTATGGACATGTGAGACCAAGATGAACTTGTATCAGAATTTGGGGGAGATAGGGGAACAGATACCGAGATGGGAAGAGCTGCTCATGATCTGAAACTTAGCACTTCATCTGTGAAGTGCGGTCATGTGGCCACCAATTAAATGGGTTCTTCTGTATTTATAAATGATTTAACTAATGAGAAAAACAGCAGGATAAATTCAGATTTTTAATAGGGCTGTATTATCACCTTAGGTTCAGCTAGGATGGTGCTATATTGCGCAGATAAACAGTGACCTGAAGCATGCTGCAAAAGCAACCCAAGATTTTTGTGAAGTCAGAGGTGGAATGTTCTACAATAGCCGAGTCAATCCCCTGACGTGAATCCAACGGGGCTTGCATGTCTCTCACACAAGACAACACTGGTGGCAAAACACCCCCAAGAACAAGCAGGAACTGAGGACAGCTGCAGTAAATGCCTTGCAGAACATCACCAAGGAAGAAACCCAGTGTCTGGTGTCTGAGTTACACTCTTTAGGCAGTCACTGACTGCAAAAGATTTGTGTGGTCCTCTCTGGCGCTAAACAAAGTAAGGAGTATGTAATCCTAAAAACTTCTACATATTTGCTAGAGTGCTGGTTGTGATGATAAAGAATTGTCAGAAAATACAAAATATTAATTATCGATGGATGAAGCCAGATTATTAAGTCTGAAGCCGATGTTTGTCCATGAAAGGAATGCAGGGCTTATCCTTTCCTTTAAAGGAGAGGTACTTCAGGACCTAGTGGGTTTGCTGGTTTAAGCCAAATTATCTCACCTGGTTTTGTCAGCCAGAATTCGTAAATGATACTCTGAAAAAACAACCTCACTGTGCCCTTCCACAGCATGGACTGAAGATTGTGCTTTAGTCTGTAATGCTTTTTCATGGGGTTCTCCTTTTCTTATGGGCATCCGTGTAAAAATAAGAACATAAAATTGTATCAGGTCATGTGCACTTTATTCTTCACATTGTGAGTAATAATATTCAGCCAGGGCGTGGGTTTACGATCTGTGACACCAGAGAGCCCTGCAGTACTGCTTCAGAGGGCTCATTTGTAAGTCTGCCCGAGTTCAGACAGCCACGGTCAAGGGTCAGAGGGCATCTGGAACTCAAACCTCAATATGAATATACATTTACACCAAAAACCGTGCTTTACCTTTTTTTTTTATGAGCGATCGCTTTCACTAGGATATGACTTCAAGAGTGCAGACTATTGGCTCCAGTCGATCATTAATAAGCAGCAAGTGACCAACCCTGAAAGAAAAGTGAAACCAGTAATCATATTGTGTCCACATGGGTCAGGTGTGTGTTAATCCAGGCATGGTGTTGTATTTCCTTTGATCCCAATTGCTGCCACACACAAAAAATAATTGCCCTCGTTGCTGTTGCTTTAGGTAACACTGTTTGGGGTCTCAAATGGTTTCAGTTTTCTTCTATCCAGAAACTGTTTCTTCCGGGGGAAACCTCATATGTAAAAAGAGCTTAAATTATTCAATAGACCTGCAAACAGCTGAATTTTATTAATAGGAGACACAGAAGCCACATCATAGATCCACATTTTACTTCAACTGAAGAAAGAAGAAATCCCACAAATGTTCTCAGAGAATATGGGAACAATTACTGAGTTTGTCCAAGGCCCTATGTTGACCAGAGGAATTTCCTTTTGAGGTAAAATGAGATACGATAAACGATTTTTGCCACTGGTGGTAAGTATAATGTTGTGCTGGGCAGCAATGCGCCTCTGAACTTATAATTAGACGAGTCTTGTTCCCATTGGATAAATAATTCAGCGACAGCTCTGTTTTTAGCCATTCGTTCCACGTAAACATTTCCCAGAAAGCTAACATGTTAAAATGATTAACTAGGTCTTAGAGTTAGGTGGTAATTGCCAGGTCACTGCGATGATGACATGTTTACAGACATGTCTGATGTTAGCTCTAGTGACATGTAAAGATATGATGGCAGTGGGTCACTGAAGGATCGCAATGGGAAATGAAGCACTGATTACTAAAACCCCACAAGTCAAGTCAAGTCAAGTGTGACTTATGGGGTTTTAGTAATAGGTGCTTAAATTGTCTCTGAGCTGTCCTGCATCAGGGTAAAACACGAGACCTTGGGCTCAGAAATGGATAGTTCAGCCAAAGGACTAGTGAAAGTCAAATGTTTCAACATCAGCGACTCTCACTGTGACACAAAATGGCTACCCATAGGAATGTAGGTTCAAGAGTGTCTAGATCAAGAGTCACTCAGGCCTAAAATTATAACCCAAATAACTTATTGTAGGCTATGAAAAGTTTTTATGATTATTATTTATGTAAATGTTCCACAACAAGTTTGCTGAAGTAATTATGAAGTCAACACGGTTTTGTTGTGGTGAAAAGATTACGTCCCATGAATAACAAAAGGTTGCAAGTGACATTCCTAATGAAACCTGTTTTTCTGCACCACAAAGTACTACAGTGGCTGTAGTACTTCCTGGTGCAGAAAAATAGGTTTCATCAGGAATGTCACTTGTGACTTTTTGCTATTCATGGGACGATTAACTATTCAAGAATTGGAAGTAAAAGCATATCAGGCAGGTGGATAAAGTAAACATTTTTTTATCAGATCATCCTAATGTGTTTTTCCCCCTTAAAAAGCCAGTTGACTGAGGAAAAGTGCTCTACCTATGTCATAACAGGAGTCAAGAGTCCAGTGTAGTGTGATTTTGGCAGCCTGGGGTAATAATTATGGCATTGGTGCACTTATGTAGAGTTTAACAGAGGTATTACACAATGCTTCAAAATACCCACCAAAGGAAGGTTCCAGAAATCATTGTTTCATGGGCTTCAGTGTATTAGTGCCTGAAGTCTATCTGTTACTGCTGCTGACAGACTAAGCTGTGCTGCATACATGAAAGAGCTCTGTCCTAGAGCACAGCCTCATGGCTTGTTATTTAGCTTTCCTAAATTAGCCTATTGCGAAAGAAGTACTCCCAACTAACACAAAGCATACTCATTCACTGTTGCGTCATCACATCCGCAAATGTTTCATAAAATTCACAAAACATTATCGTAGCATTGAGAGAGAACATTTTTTGTTTTTGTCAGCCAAGCTGGCCAAAACCGTAAGAAACTAGGGGGTACTCAGAGAGTGCATGACCTCCACTGTTGTGAAATTTGTTGGCGAGGGAAGTCTGTTTAGGATTTCTCGTAACATAAAGCATTTGTACAGCATAATCTGACGGCTGATGTGGGCGTTAATGTCACTGACACCAGTTCTCAAACGCGTACAGACATTCTTTCGGACCCTGGATCAAGAATAGGCGTCGGATCTTCACCAAAATGATCACTTCCTCTGAAGCACAATATCTATCAACGCAGAAGTTTTACTGACATCCTTCACAAACTTTTTGAGAGAGCCTTTCAACTGATGTACAAACAAAGAAACGCCAGTGAAAACATAGACCTCCCCCAGACAACAAGCATCTCCTGTCTGGATCCACGCCAGTTCCGGGCCAGTTCCAGCTGTTCTGGGCCAGAGCCGGTGTGAACCTGACCCAGAGTCACCTGCTGTCTGGGCCAGTTGGAAGTATAATTACAACTTGTCTATCTTCCGGCTGGACTCCCTGTTAACATCGTCGGGTTGCACAAGGAGGGGAGTAGCCGGCTAATTAGGGGACACTAGGTCATGTGCTTCATTCAGAGGAGCTTTTCTTTAGTTTAAACTGGGAAATAAGGTTTATGTTAATGTACACTAACAATGAGGAGCTGTTGTGCATAAAATTGCCGCTGATACCGGGGTGAATTTAGAAAAGCCAGCGTGATGACAACCCCTTTTCAGCCATCTTCAGCCAGGGAATCTTTTTTTGCCATCCATTTGACATCTGTCACCAGGGTAGGAACACCCAGCGTTCACGCCTTCCCTTTAAAGGTTCCCTGACATCAGGCACACCACCTGAAATTGTTGGTTTATTTTGTTCTGTATGATTATTTATATCTCTCCATGCACTCAAAAGTTCTGAAATGGCTGAAAAATCCATAAATTTTATGGAATAAAAGTGATTTTTTTGCACTCTTACGCCCCGCCCCCTGAAGAAGTAGGAAGTGTCCGAGACGTAAGTCACATGTTCCTATGACATCATCAAAGGAAAGCACCTCTGCCATAGCAATCTCTGCGGTCCATTTTTGTTTACACACGTTTTCTAGTGTGTTTGTTTAGTGTATGAGCCTGCAATCAAGATATCTATCTATCCATCTATCTATCTAATTGTTACACTCGACAAACTGTATTACGTAGGCTAACGTAGTTAGATGGCTGGATACATGACATGAGAACAACTATCCAAACTCGGGTATAAATCTAATGATGAGGGTACAACAAGGCATCAAGATAACTCGCCGCTTCATAAAAAATATTGTATGCATGTTGTGGCTGAAGTGACAAAGCTATTAGCCAGCGTTAGTTCCACAGTGATCATGGGTGCCCACCTAAACGGCACAGCCAGCGATCAAGCATCGCAATACAGACTCCCGAGTTCATCTGGCTCATAATGCGACAGCAGCTGTCATCCAGTTACTCTCCAGCTGTGAGAGTTACCCTTGCCTGCTAATTTATCAAAGTTAATTACCTATGGCATTAAAGTTAAGGATTATTCGCCAGAACATTTGCCAGAATAGGCGGCGCCGTTCCACCTTCACACCGGACGTGAAACAAATTTTTCGCCTGACAGATGAAATTCAAAGTCAGTGCAAAGACAAGAATACATGCAAAACGCTCTGCTCATAAAGCTCGCTAACTGCATGAACTGAGAATGGGGCGATTGGATAGAGGGAAATACACGCAACTGCCACTAACTAAACTTGGCACGCTAAATGGGTAAGGCGGTTATTTAAACTAGTAGGTAGATAGTTAGTGTGTAACTTGGCAGTTAATTCAACACTGGACTGAATGCGAGCTCTACGATTTCATAATCGAAATTCATGAAAATCTAACGTTATTTCGAACTTAAGTTAGCTGGCTATCCAGATAGCAAGCACCGCTGCTCCAGATCTGTCCGGCTCTGCCGACTCCAGCTGATTCAGCTCAGAGCCGGGCCAGATCCTGAGCGGAGGCGCTTGCTATCTGAGTAAGTACAGCAGCAAATTAACGTCAGCTAGCCACCTAGCTTGCGTGCGCGTCTAAAGCTGCTTTCTTATCGGACATGAAACAAACCTTTCACAGGAAATTTCAAAAACAGTTCTTGAACTGTTCTTGAACAATTCTTGAAAATTGTTCATGAACTGTTCTTGAAAGGTATTTGGGACAGTTCTTGAAATCTGCATTCAAGAACTCAAATGTTCAAGAACTCAGTTCAAGAACAGTTCAAGAATTGTTCAAGAGCTGTTCAAGAACTGCTCAAGAATCTGTCAGGAACCAGTTCAAGGACTGTCCATAACCTGTAAAAGAAAATTTCAGTAACAGGAAATCTTCTGGATCATGACTTGTACAGAAATCCAATAACAAAGCACCACTTGGGTTCAGATAAGGGAGGCCATTCCTCCCAATCACTCCACTCCAAGTGTCTCCATCACTGCCCACATGAGCGTTGAAGTCTCCCAGTAGAACTATGATATCCCCGGTAGGAACCCTTCCCAGGACCAAACCCAGGTACTCCAAGAAGGTTGGATACTCTGAATTGCTGATTGGAGCATAAGCACAAACAAAGGTCAGAGCATTCCCCTCTGCAACCCATAAGTGAATTGCAGAGACCCTCTCATTCACCGGAATGGACTCCAATGTAGAGGCACTCAGCCGAGGGGTCACAAGTGTAGCGCATTTTATCTCTTTAAACTATGAAGTATAACGCTCCTGAGTTCTCTATATACTTTGTATCTTTACACTATTGAAGTGTTTAACTTCTCTTTTTATGTGTTTTTAGTATGTTAAGATTTATTCCAAATATCCTGAAATGTCCAAATATAACTTCAATAGAAAATGTGTGTGGGGCCCTTTAAGGTCCTACGGAACTCCAAACATCACTGTGGGTCACCAATTGACTCCTATTAAAATTCTGGATTATTACTTTAAATTTGCAAATACAAGCGTGTCATGCGCTTTAACCCTATACACCCTATATTAGCTTATATTCCCCACTACAGAAAAAACACATCAAGAACACATTCCACATCAATAATTCACACACCACACAGGCTCATAGAATTATATAATATAAAATGTATTTAGAATTAAATAATTGGATGAGAATGTATGAATGAGAATTAGCCCCAAAGGCTTACGTTAACATTAAAACATTCGACCACAGCGCAATAAAACATTCGATTACAATACAATAACGCTTCTAAACGCTAATCTAGCCGGCAAATAAATGGTAAGTAAAAAGAGTCCACCTCCGTTGCAGGCCTGTTTACATTTGAACTTTCCTCTTCGCTCCAATGAGCCAACCATATTCGGTACCTCAATATCCCTCGCCGTTTCGCGCTTGGGTGAAGGTTACCGCGCATCCAGCAGCAGGGTGAACTTCAGGCATAGCTCTCCATCTATCAGGAACAGTCGATCTGCGTTCCTCTTCGGTCCACAGCACCTCCTTCCCACTTACTCCACTCGAACGTTACTTGTCTTTCGACGACTAGCTTGGAAACGGCATGACTCACTGATAGGGAAAGTCCCTTTACCGCATCCCATCCCACTTCATGTAGCGCTGGGCTAGCATCACACAGTGGCTGGCATAGTGTAACCCTGGACTCACGTTAAGTATAGCAGAGTAATTCAAAAGTATTGACCAGTTGCTAGGTTCAGTGGAGTTACAATAGTGGCCAAAGTGACTGTGTAATGAAATAGCTGGAGGCAGCAAGTGAGCCAGAATGAGTTTATTATTTGTAGAAAAGTGAAAATAAAAAATAGAAAATTTACAATTCAGCAACAATAATGGAAATAGCTGGCGTATGAAAAAAAAATATTGAAAAACCCAGTCCCATTGAGCTCAATGTCTTAGTCCCTTTTGTTTTCAGTCAGGTCAAGGTTTTTTAGTTCAGAAGTTCCGTTTCCTTCTTGTTTCCTTTCTGGGGTAATTTGAGTGGTTACCACAGTGTTGTTTGCCGAAGAAATGAAGAATGAGGTTCTTCCGATGAAGGTCTGGTTCAGTTCCGGCACAGGCTCGCCATCTCCCGTCTGAAGAAATCCAGTATACAATCCAGAGGTTTCAGAATCCGTAGTAAAAGGACAAAAAAAACCTAGCCTGCACAATAATAATTGTGTTATTGTATACAGCTAAATAAAGTCCATTCTCTTATTCTTTCCAATAGCTATAGCTTAATTTTTATCTTTTCTCTCATATTGCTATTGTACAGTATACAGTAATATTTTACATGCATGTTTTTAACTCAAACTTTGTTGTACATGAAATTATTTTAAATCCCTGTAAAACAATTAAATGAATTCCGCTTTTTATCTCTTTAAATCATTTAACCATGAAATTATGATTCACATTTCTTAACAAATTTAATTATTGACTTTTTAACCAATTTTAAGCTTTTGTAAATCATGAACTGAAATACAATTAATTTATCTCATTGCCAAGGAGGAAATAAAATAATAACTTCCATTATTCTCCTTTAAAGCTATCCATTGTGACCGTAAAACCCTATCTGGGCTACTGTTTTAGCATTACATAGGAATTAGTGTAAGCTTTCATAAAATAAAATCAAAAACTGTGCATTCAGCATCGAAATAAACATCACATTTTACTAAAAATAGTGCACAAAAAAACTACAAGTGCTTACTTATACCTTTATGATTTAGAGTACCATTTGGCAAACCGTAGAACAACCAAAAATAGCTTTTATATAGTTTTAAACAGAAAAGATCCACTCGCGATTAGCGTTAGCATAATGCTGATATTAGTATGGCGCTAGCATGTTTTCTTTAGCAAGCACGTTGTCTGAACTCACCAAGATGAGGTATCGCACGGCACACGGCAAGGAACACCGACCACACAGCCACTAGCTCGTGCTCCCATCCACTTGACACAATAAATATTTCAAATTAGCTTTTAGACAGGGCAAATATTTGTTTACAACACTGTTTTTCATCACAACTCACCAAAACTATTCATGAATTTCGGCACGGACCGCCAGATAGTCTGTCCTGCTCATTTCTTCTTCTTCTTTTGGTTTTATGGTAGTAAACAAACCAATTAATGTATTACCGCCACCTACTGGGTTTATATCATCGCTTAAATTATATTTAAAGAAATCCAAAAAAAAAAAACCTTCACACTAATTCCAATTATTCAACCATATCTCCAAGTACATCTACTACACTTTTCTATACGCCCTTATTTCTCTGCAATCTGACCACCACCAAATCCTCTCTCCAAAATTTTCTGTATGTCTTCCCTCTTAACATCTATGACGCCTAAAATCTCTCTTGCTGCTTCCACCACCATCTTTATTCTCTCAGTTTTACTTTCAATTTCACAAGCACAATTCAGCACCATTGATATAAAAGTTTTTTATTCCAAATTAAAATGATGCCATGTATAAACACAATAAACTTGAGAGAAAAAGAGTCGTTTTCTCTACTGGGTTACACCAGCAAGCTAGCTAGCGCGCTAGGCTAGCTCAGTAACAGTTCCCACCAGGTCCGACCTCCTGGACTAACAAACAGTTACTCCAGTCTTCTCCGGTCCAATCCTTAACAGTTCACGAGTCGTGGTCTCGTAGGGACACCCGCACACATAAAACTGATGAATAAACTCGGCTTACATTACCTATTCCACTGAATACAACACTACACACTCGACATAAAGTATTAACCGTCTCTCTCTCTGACGCTGTCAAAAAAAAAACTCAACCACCGCTCTCTCTCTTCAATGCTTTGACGTTGCCCACCCGCTCTCAACCAATCACATACAGGGTAAAATCTCTCTCCACAATACTGACCAGTCACAAGTGCTGTAATGAATATAGTCAAAGTAAAGGTATTTCTACATTGTCAAACAACGGACTTGAATAACATCTGTATCAAAATATCATCAATAAAACGGATTCAAATATTAAAGGTAAGTATCAACAATAGAACAGATTCAAATATTAAAGGTAAGTAAAATAATAGACATAGGCCAACCCCTTATTAAATTGCGCAATATTGAATATTAAATATTTAAGGCCTATAATTGTGTCCTTTCAATGTACCAAGAAATTTCAATTTTCATATTAAAAATGTTGAAGAACATATTTCAAACTCATCGTTTTTGAACTGTTTTTTTTTTTAAAGAACTGACTAAGGGAAGTTCAAGAACAAGGAGTTCTTGAACATTGGTTTAAGAACAGTTCAAGAACTTTTATGTTCATGAACATTATTTCAAGAACAGTTCAAGAACTTTTTATGTTCATGAACTTTAGTTCAAGAACAGTTCGAGAACAGTTCATGAACTAGTAGTTCAAGAACTCGGTTCAAGAACAGTTCAAGAACTGCTCTTGAACTCCACAAGTTCATGAACTTCTTTTCGCCGGGGAGATCACACCCTAAGTCAATGCGAAGACGCGAATACATACGTCTTTGAATAACATAACATAACATAACATAATGCAACATAACATGAATGGCAAGAACAGGCCTTTCAGCCCAACTAAGCTTTCCAGTTTCTTTATGCCATTGTGAATATATCCCTTCAGATACTGAATGACTCAATGGTATCTAGCTTTAAGTGAAGCCTGTTCTTGAAAACCCCGAAGATCTGCCTCAACAATATGGTCAGGCAAGCTATTCCACATTGAAATTACTCTTTGGGTGAAGAAATATTTCCGAATATCAGTGCTAAATTTACCTTTGGTGAACTTCCATTTGTGACCCCGAGTTCTACTCACAAGACTTGGTCGAAGGAATCCTACATAATTCACTTTGTTATTTTACAAAATATTACATACATATTTAAAGACCTCAATCAAATCACCCCTGTGTCTCCTTTTCCTAAGGCTAAAGAGATAAAGGATCTTCAGCCTCTTCTTGTAGCTTGCATCTTCTCAACCTGAAATAAGCTTAGTGGCTCTTCTCTGAACTTTCTCTAGAGCCTCTATATATTTCTTAAAGGGTTTCTGAACTAACTTTCCATAACTGCATTTAATACATAAAATCCAATATATGTATAGTAAAAACACAAAATATGTGTGTTTTGGAAACATATTTTTCAAAATAAATTTTTTCATGGGCCAAATGTATATGACAGTGCGCTCTGTAGCGTTTAGGCAAGAACCTGCCCAGTCCAAGGCCACGTGACCCGAGTGACGTCAGAGAGGTCTTAATTGATGACCCGGGGCAGCCATATAAAGCTATGTGTACATTAATACGACTGAAGTCCGGTTGCGACAGGCTGCGGGGCAGACACGTGACATCGCATGCGGCCCATGGTGCGTCCTCAGTGTTTCCATATATACGGCTAAACTACGCTATTATTGTGAAATTATTCGGAAAAATACGCATGCGGCTCCGCTTCAAGAGCCGGGTGAAAATCGCATTGATGGAAACACAGGGCTCATAAGTTTTGAATGCAGTTTTGATTTTCTCTGGGGGGAGGGTTGATAATCCCGTATTCAAAGGTGCAATTTAAGTGCATGTACTTCGTTACAGCACTTCAGTTGTTGTTATTTTTTATTTTTTTTTTTTTTGAGGATTTGTAGGCTACTTTACTTTCTTTTTAAAAAACAGGGACTTTTTCTCTACTACATTTGAAAGATAAAAAGTATGCTTTCACTTCGTTACTTTGACACTGGCAACTTGGTTACTTCTTTCAAATTAAAATATGAAATGAATTCATCATTTACGTATTATCCGGATTTTGCGCGTTCGCGAAGAACAGAAGAGTATCTTAGTGCAGATGTGTCCGCCAGTGGACGTGGAGCTGCAAATTTATGCGCGCAGTTACAATATTCTATCACTAGATGGCACACCAGGATCGGTCGCGGAAGTTTTGTGCGCGTTGTAGGCTATTTGCAGAATGAATGCTGACCGCGTTATCCGTCGCATCTTGTTATCAGAAGCGGTACCTCAAGTAGGCGAGCAATTAAACGTTGCGATATACAACTATATATCTTACATCTGCATTTTGCGTGTATATTTCCTTTAACTTTGCAACATCACAACACAGCTAACAGCTGAGCTTAGCATCACGAATATGAGTTAGCTGGCCAGCTACGGCATTCGCGAATGCTATTTGACATGAGCTTAAAAATTTGATTTCAACTTGCGAGCATTTCCCCCTGGAGTAGTTGATAGATTTTGAAGATAATGTTTAGCCATACCTGTACTTTTTTTATTTCAGTGGGACTCCCCAGTATAATAAAGGCTAAATTAAATAATTGTGTATTTGAATTTTATTTGTCTGTCACAAACAAGAGATGTTGCGGTACCACCTGTGACACCGGATCGGAGCAGGGTTTGTTTTCAGCCAAAATATACAACATGGAGAGCGCGAGTGAAGAAGGTGATTTGGCGCTGCTATTTCACCTAGCAACAAGAAATACTATTTTCTGATTGGCTGATAGGTTGCTGATTCAAGCAGAGCAGTCTCTTTACTGTAGTGTATTGAGTTCACTGAGTGTTGCGGAATGCCATGCTGTAACTAGGTTCTCGACTTGAGCTCTCTCGTTGTCTCTAGGCAACATGTAGGTCAAGTTGAATTTTTTTTTTCGGTGACCATCTCTCTCTCTCTCACAGGACATTTGACGTGTGTCTGTGGGGAAAATCTCTCTCACTCTCTCTGATTTATTTGACTTGTGCCCGTTGACAAAATTACCTAGCAGAACTTACTGCTTGCTCATGCCTATAAAATTTATTACCAAGATAGCCATCGTAGTCACCCATATTTTCTGCACACGCTGACGATCAGACACGCTATAACACCACCTCGACTATAGACCTTGATAGCAGCAGGGCATGATGAAGACCTCTCTGACGTCATCGGATGACGTCACGGGCACCTAATTAACTCTGTGGCTGTGCAGACACGGACATTATTTTGTTTATTTATAGAAAAGATAAACTGCCTATATATATTTTAATTGATTTTAATTAGGTTATATATACAAAATATACTTTTAAAAAACATATTAAGTTTATTGTTCACAAACCCTTTAAAATATGGTCCCCAGAACTGTAACCAATACTATACATGAGGTCTAACGAACGTGTTGTACAAAAGAAGCATCACCTCCTTAGATTTGTACTTAATACTTTTGACAATGTATCCCAGCATCCGATTAGCTTTTTTAACTGCTACGGTACAATGGCTAGAACCTGTGAGGGTTTGGTTAACAATCACTCCCAGATCTTTCTCTTGTGCAGCACATTCCAGTTTTAAACCTCCCACGAAGTAATCTCATCTAATGTTTTTATGACCTACATGTACAACTTTACATTTTGCCATATTAAATTTCATTTGCCACATTTCTGCCCAATTCTGGATTCTATCCAAATTGTCCTGAATCACTTAAGTGGACCCTAAACTATTTGCCAAACCCCCCAATTCAGTATCATCTGCAAATTTAACTAATCTACTCTCAATATTCCTATTAAGGTCATTAACGTAGATAAGGAACAGCAGGTGTCCCAACACCGATCCCTGGGGGACGCCACTCTCCACCATATGTAGCTCAGATGAGATACCCCTGACCACCACTCTTTGTGTTCTGTCCTGTCACCAGTTTTGAATCCACTTCAGAACACCTCCTGTAACTCCAATGGAACGCATTTTAAAAATTAGTCTCTTATGCGGTACTGTATCAAATGCTTTCTGAAAATCCAAGTATATGATGTCATAAGCCCTGGTGGGCTCTTCAAAAAATTCTAGAAGCTTTGTTAGGCATGACCTTCCCTCCCGAAAACCATGTTGGCTATCCCTCAAGATATTGTTACGTTCAAGAAATAAGTCCAGCTCGTCATTTATGATAGATTCCAATATTTTGCACGCAATGCAAGATAAACTGACTGGCCTGTAGTTCCTGGCTCGGTATGGTCCCCTTTCTTATTGGTATATTGGTATTATATTGCCCTGTTTCCAATCATTTAGTATTTCTCCAGTTTCTAAAGACCGTCTGAAGATGGAGGATAGTGGCTTAAAGATGATCTCACTAACTTCCCTGAGCACTCTAGGATATAAGCCATCAGGACATGCCACCTTGACTGCCTTTAACTTCGTTATCCCGACCTCAATTTCGCTAAATAATCTTGAGCATTTGACATGCCCTCTGGCCAAATAAAGACCCCCTCTGAGGTAAAATTCTCAACAAAGTAACTGTTTAAGGCATCCACAATATTCATCATATAGCAGCGATCTGTTTTTATTTTTTATGACAGAATGTAATCTGTCATGCGAAAAACCCGCCTCGCATCTGGTATGAAAGCGGCTCAAGGCCACCTATTCCGGCAAACGCCCTGGCGAATAATCCTGAAGTTTATAGTATTACAATGGCTTTTTTTCTGTACTGTTATTTCATTAGCTATGGTAGCCCTACAATATTTAAATAGTAACACTCAAATCTATATTGTGCGTTCCAAAAAAAAAAAAAACATTCAATTACTACAGTCATACAATAGTTTTTTGGTGGTGAATATTACGGTATTCCAGCAGTGTTTTTTGTAAGGGTCTGTCAGCTGGCTGTGGTAAATAAAGTGTAGTGCATGTACATTTCGTTGTGGAGCGAGTGAGATCTGACCAGCTGGCTGCCTTGCGTGACATCAGTTGCCATTTAAGGCCAGTTCCGTACATTTTGAAGGGGGCGTTTCCGATCAGTTTAATTAATCCAAAATAGTTTAAAAACAATACATTTTCATGGAAAAGCGTTTGCATATTCGTATTCATCGCGAAAAAATACAAAAGCAAGTTTTAAATGCCAATTTCGGACATCAGGGAACCTTTAAAGGGGCCCTTTGAGTACAGGGGCTACGCTGCTTTGTCTGTCTGGAGTCAGGATGTGTCAGTAATGTTCATCAGTCAAAGAGACAACAGCTAATCATGTCTGACTCAATACATACATCGCAGAATTTATGGCGGCATGGTTGACACTAGACGGGCTTTCTTCTAAAATGTAGCGGGAATTGCAACAGTCTGCAAGCTTGAGGGGGTGGTATTTTTCGTCTGTGTGCAATTCTGTATGTTGCAAGAGCCCACTGTCCATCATAAAAAGGAGAAAAATGAATCACAATGAGACAGCGCAAGCCTGCTGCTTTAACTATGAATTATCTTATATCTGTTTAAGTAGAAACTGAACTTGAAGCAAAACAAGTGGCTGTGTGGGAGGCAAGTTTGGTCATCAGATAGAGCCTGGAGGCAGGTAGTGTACATTTGAGGTTAGGGGAAGATTCACTGAGCAGAAGGTAAAGAATTTACTGCCCTGGAGAATTTACTGTCTCTTTCTTTGAGAGTGCATTTCGCGTTTGAATCCAGAAGGTAAACAAAATGCTTTTAAGAGAAAGGTTTTGGAAAAAAAAAAAACGAACTGATGTTCTTGCAGTCTAAAGTTATGAGCCAGACAGACAGCTTGTTTGTAGCCAGTTCATTTTGCTGTCACTGTTTGCGTGGTAATATGAGGCCAGTGAAAAAGCCAGGTCAAAGTTGATCAGAGTATGTAGGAAAATTTAATTAGTAATTCATCACTTCCTGTTTCCCTGGGGTATAAATATGACGTGACACAAAGGCCATTTCTCTTATCCACTCTTCAACATGGGAAAGACAAAGGAACACACCATTCAAGTAAGGAGGATCTGTGTCAACCTTCACAAGTCAGGCAATGGCTACAAGAAAATGGCCACTCGCCTGCACCTGCCCATATCTACTATCAGAGGGATAATTAAGAAGTTTAGAACAACTGGTTCAGTGGTAAACAAGCCTGGAGGAGGACGCAAGGTTTTTTTAAAACCACGCACAGTGAGAAGGATGGTAAGAGAAATAAAAAGTTCTCAAAAGCTGACTGTCAAAGAATTGTAACAAATGGTAGCATCTTGGGGTCACAAAGTCTCCAAAACAACCATCAGCCGCTATCTACATGCCAACAAGCTGTTTGGGAGGCATGCATGGAAAAAAACTTTTCTCACTCACAATCATAAACGCAAATGTGGCTAAGCACTAAGCGGTACTGGGACTTCATCTGGGACTGTGTGCTTTGGTCAGATGAGACCAAGATAGAACTTTTTGGCTACAAACACTCTAAGTGGATATGGCGGAACACAAAAGATGAGTATGCAGAAAAGCACCTCATGCCCACTGTGAAGTATGGGGGAGGATCAGTGATGCTGTGGGCCTGTTTCTCTTCCAGAGGCCCTGGGAACCTTGTTAGGGTGCATGGCATTATGAACACTTTGAAATACCACGACATTTTAAATCAAAATCTGGTGACCTCTGCCCGAAAGCTGAAGATGAGTCGTCACTGGGTCTTTCAGCAAGATAATGACCCTGAACATGTGGCCAAATCTACACAGAAATGGTTCATTAGACACAGAATCAAGCACCTCCCATGGCCATCTGAGTCCCCAGACCTCAACCCCATTGAAAACCTGTGGAGTGAGCTGAAGAGGAGAGTGCAGAGGAGAGGACTCAGCTCGCTGGATGATTTAGAGAGATTGTGCAAAGAGGAATGGTCGAAGATCCCTCTTTCTGTATTCTCCCATCTTGTGAAACATTATAGGAGAAGATTAGGAGCTGTTTTGTTGGCAAAAGGGGGTTGTACAAAGTATTAACATCAGGGGTGCTAACAATTGTGGCACTCATGATTTAATGTAAAAGAATTATTTCTTAATGCAGGATTTTTTTCCCACTGAATAAATGCACTTGAATTAAAGGTCGGATTTTCCTCTTTTTTCATTGTGGTCCTATATTAGAAAAAAACTGAATTTATTACAAAAGTAGAAGCTAAAGAAAACATCTTAACCAGGGGTGCCAATAATTATGGAGGGCGCTGTAAATACATATTAAAGATCACAGTACCTACTGGTGAAGGTAATAACTTGTTCTTCAGAATCTTAAGGTATGATTCTAGCACATGGATGATTACTATGGTCTGGTGTTAGAACTAAAACGAGACATTGCTTACGGTGACATCCTTGCGTTGGTCTAAAGAGAAAGAGTATTTCATTCTGGTGGGATGACGGTCAAATTGCTCCCTGCCCACTGGTGGGTACAGAAACAATTAGCTCTCATAAATGTAATTAAGGGTTCCCAATTGTGAGAAAAAGAAAACACAATTGCAGTCATTATGTTCTGAAAGTCTGTGTGTGGTTTTTGTGGTAGTCTATTATTCTGAGTTGAGCCTTTATAATTTTTCATACCAGGAGACATATCCTTTCAAAGTGTAATTCTAAGCAATACATTTTTAAAGCAGCCCTGTCATGCTACATTGTCAGTTCATTGCAAGAGGCAGTCAGAGAATAAGTTGCTCCCTGCAAGCAAAATAACTCATATGCGATGGAATAACAAGATCGTTTCGCTCCATATAAAGCAAATTTCAGTCGACTTGGAGGCTTTTCACCACTTCCAAAAAACCCAGTGTGATTTACCATTCATTTCTGTGGAGATTTCTGTTCGAGCAGATGTTGATAAACGCAAGCCCTGCTCTAGCTCTTGGGTTTGCTTAATGCTAACCTTTGATATCGTAAAGTAATTATGCAAAATGACCACATTTGCTGCAGCTAGTTGCATGTTAATTTGATGTGGTGACCAGTAGCGGCTCTATACCCGGGAATGGCAGGGCGCAGACACGTCCCTTTATGACAATTAGTCCTGGGTAGTTCGCAATCATTTTCCTTTACTGACGCGTTTTCCATTTATCGTACTTGGCAACTTAAGACACGGTCTCTCCATATGCGATGAAACGGCGATGAAATCATGGGCTTAATTCAGCTCATAGCCGGAACCTGAACTGAGAATTGTGACAAAAACATCCGTTTAAAACAGTCCTTAGTCCTGACCTCTTCTCAGTCATTTTCATGAGTAACCTAAGGTTCGCTCCAAGAGCACTCCACAGTTAACAGCTGCTGCTTGTTCTCCCCGATTACGTAAGAAGACAATCATTCATCTGGACGCTTATTTGCTGTATTTAAATCAACGTTAGTCAAACTTGCATACCTGTCGCCTCTCACGCAAACAGCTTGAGCAGCAGGCTGCCTATTTAACTGCCAAGTGCCACTTTTTTTTTTACCAACCCACGCAATACCGAGAGTGAAAGGTGATATTTCATGGGAACACGGACCTGATCAATCAACGCGAAGTACTGGCCAATTAATAAGTAATTTTTTTTTCTGTACTGAATTTCGCCCATAATTTCATCGTTGTTCGATCACATATGGAGAGACCGTGTCTTAAGTTGCCAAGTACGGTAATTGGAAAACGCGTCAGTAAAGGAAAATGATTGCAAACTACCCAGGACTAATTGTCATAAAGGGACGTGACTGCGCCCCGCCATTCCCGGGTCTAGAGCCGCTGCTGGTGGTGACCCTTCGATTTTTCTGATGTCTGCGTCACTGTCCATAATGACCTTGGACGTCAGAAGGACACTGTCCCTCATGCAGGGGAGTAATTGTAGTTTGTGGAGACATCTTCCTTCAAGTGCAAACACTCCTTCAGGTCTTAGGCTATGTTTGCACTGATATGTTTTCATTTTAAACCAGTATTTCAAAAGGAAAATGGTCTGAAGCTGCATTAAATTGCAGTCCCAGGGTTTCCAAACTAAACCAGCGTCAGGAGCATTTTTGAAAGCCTTTATTTTAAGAGTTTAATCCTTTGAACCCTGTAGTATATAAAGGGGAAGTGACCCCTACCTATGCCTACAGACGACTTATCGTGATTGGGAAAAAACCTGATCGTAGGCAAGGTCACATGACCAAAAGTCACGCGATCAAAGCCCGTTTGGGAGCCAGTTTTCTGGCATTTCAGGTTTTCCACCCATTGTTGATGTGGCCACTAAACAGGCCTAATAGGGTTCAAAGGATTAAAAACATCGGAGTAGTGTGGAAGTTGGGCAAAACGTTGCAAAAGTTATGCGCTTTAAAATGAAAGCATATGAGTGTGGATGAACATCGCCTGAAATCACAAATACCGTGCGTGATTCGGATGTTCTTAATTACCAAACAATCACTACTGGTAATCTGGACCGCAATGAAGTTCTTTGACGCTGACCTAGAATGTTGGAGAATGCAATCTGAATAAGTATGTGTTAATCTGGATATAGCAGCTACAGGCCAAATAATCGAAAACTAGATTTGACTGATCAGATGACTCCCACACCTCACCTACTGTTTCCTACAGCTTTGAGTTCAAAATTATGATTGAAGAGCTTTCAGTTCCTAATCTGTCATCGTGAAGGTGATTGCTGAATATACTGCTACAGGAACACTCTGTTCAAGTTCACTTCATACAGAAATAAGGACAAAAGAATGTTTTCACCAAGTACACATGTACTGGATCACAGCGGGGCCATGTAAGCACACTGTCTACATCAATATGCGGCATTATGCTATGATGTGAGGGTACTAAATTCGCAAGTCCTTGATTCATTAGAGGTCATCCGAAAGGGCCGGCAATTGCAATAAAGCTTTTGAGCTGTGTCCCATTTTTATGAATGAAAACTTTTCTGTAAGGGTTCTACGGTGGAGTATTTGAACTTGTCAAATTGATGTAGTTTGATTCAGGAGAAGATAAAAATGATTTAAAGTGACTCATATTGCAGTTAACATAGTTCAAAAGCAAAGTCAATTGATCTCCCTGAAAGTGACCGTAAAATGACTGATGTAGCTCAATCGAAGGCATAAGTGTAGCCACTGCTGAGGACTAGCGAAGGATGCAGTGTGTTCGCCTGCCTCTCTCCCATTGGATGCTGGGACATGTAGGCCACAGGCCCCCCAATAGCCTGACCAGGAATAAATGGGAAAGAGGATGGATGAATGGGGGTTGTGAAAACAGACTGGAGATCAACCATATTGAACAGAACAGTCATCCATCCATACAGTATCTATATTGTTTCTTCCTCACTAGGGTCACGGTGGAGCTGGAGCCTATCCTAGCCAACTACGGGCGAAAGGCAGGGACACACCCTGGACAGCTTGCAAATTCATTGCTGGGCTCAAACACCATTCACACACCATTCATTCACACATGTGTTTGGACTGTGGGGGGAAATAGGAGTACCTGGAGAAAACTCACTTGCAGTGAGGTATCAGTGTCGCCCATGTTGAAGAGTTTAATCTTGTTAAATCTTGAAATCTTAAGTCCTCTTGAGCCCCTGTGGAATCAGGCGGTGTTGACATAAAGAGCAGGCTGGCACAATTAAATCCCTTTTTTCTTGATTGGTTGAGTCTGTCACAAGGTCTTTGGCTTTAAAGGATGAAAAATTATAGTGACGGTACAGACTCATTAACTTGTGCTCTCTGATCCTGCTGCTGAATGCGAGCCCAACTCAGGTACCCTCAGGGCTGACAGATCCCCCACTGGTGATGTTGGTGGTTTTAACAGCTTTGGGCATCCCCCCTGACTCACGCCTGAGGTGCCAGAGCATCAGAGTCTGTCCTCCACACCTCCTGGTTACTCAATCCCACAATGCTGCAGGTAGGTCTTGTTCTGTGTTCATCTCAAATTTAATCTGCCCCCTGGCCCAGCTGCTCAACTCAGACTTGGATGGTTGATGATTCAAGGTCCAGTGCAGCCACAAACACATCAGGGTACCTGTTGGGCCCTCAAGCAGGGCCCCTTAACCCTACAATATTCCAGGGTTTGGCCCCTGCTATGTTCAATCAACTTTATTTCACGTTTGGAAAGAAGGGTTAGATTAAGAACAACAATGAGGAAATGCGCTCTCAGGTTAGCATGTCCCACGCAGTGATTTCAAAGAAAATGCCTTTCCAGTTGAAGGTTTATTTGTGGGGCAACATATTTAAATCTGGGAGCTTTCAGATTTCTCACCCATAAAAAACGGTTCAATTAAAGAATCTGCTTAGCGTTCCTCTATGGAGACTGACCAAATACCGCTCTTTTCTCAGGATGCAGTTAGGGCCTCCCTCGTTACTTTGCCTTGTGCGTTAGGGGAACAAAAAGAGTGATACCAGGGGTGGCAGGGAAGATTCATGAGCCTGGAACAAAACTACATTATTATAACACACCAGGGCACAGGACAAATTTAAGTAAACATTTACTATTAATACACAAAGATCATTGCCCCCTGCTCCACTTTTGTTGCCCGTGGGGGACCATCCATCTGTTTCTGCAAAACCCCTCACAGAGCTTTGTAAATTTGTGCAGTTCCCAGTGCAATTTTTGCACAGATTTTTTTTTAAAGCTTTCTCTTATCAGGGCAATTAAATACCCTTTCAATTTTGAGAGATCTCATTTGTCTCCTTTCTCCTTTGTGCAGCGAGCATGCTTGGTTACGACGGCGTTTAAAAAGCCGTTTGTCTTCATTGCCAGATTAAGTCAGTTTAAGGTCTACCATCAGTACAAATGTCACTTGAAAGAGGAAGCCTTAATTTTATTGCAATAGCTATTATAGCCCACTGATATCAATAAATGTATAATCATATTACTGCACGTAGGTGAGAATCATTTGGGTACTCCTTATGGGCAAGACAGAGGAGGGCTGCTTTGAGTCAGAGATGATAGTGACTCTATAAAGGAACTAATCCACTGGAACAAGTGATAAAATCTTCAAGGAGCTCAACCTCATTCAAGTTTTTCTGCTGGAGGTCAGATGCCAAAAAAGCAAATTTGCAATATATGAGTCAAACAAAAGCACAGGGCAATATGATGTGCTTTGCTAATCAAATCACGGGCGCATTGTAGTTTCCTTATCAGCTGAGTTTACTACAGAATCACCTGACCAGAATTACCGAGATTATGACTCAAACTCTGACTTCTATGTACCTTTTAAACTCTTTCAGGAGTTTTTATTATGTTTTAGCAATACCAATTTTGCCGTCTCTCATAAAAGTGTCCGAACGCTGTTAATTTCTCAAAAGTGGCCAGGACAGTTTTTAACCACAGAAAACCTATGGACCCATATATTAGTCCATTAGGAGCAGCTTGTGTCAAACCTTTGGGATTCCAGTTCTATTTCAAATTCTAGCAGAGATCCCAAGGTTTCCAACAGTCCCAAATATGCCCTGCTAAATTACAGAGAAATACATATGTATAAAATGATGTACAAGATCTAGATATTTTGCATTTGATGTAATGTTAATGCCATAAAAACATAGTGTCCGGGGTTTGAATATTTTTTTCTGACTTTGAACCTACTTAACAGAAAACTTAAGTGAAAATTTGCTAAGGCTAATCCGCCTCCCTACCCCTGAAGAGCTGGAGGAGATTGGAGCTGGGTTCCAGCAGCTGTCTGGTTCCCCAGCCTTTGGCCGGGTGGCAGGGAGCATTGATGGCTGCCATGTCCACATTGTTCCACCTGGGCGGTTTGCAGCGGACTATTAAAACAGGAAGCTGTTCTTCTTGGTCCAGTTCCAGGCCATCTGCGACCACAAGGGTCACTTTCTGGATGTGGTGCTGGGCCTCCCCGGCTGCGTCCATGATGCCCGGGTCCTGAGATGCAGCCCGTTCTATATCCACCAGCTGTACCCACCTCCTGGATGGTGTCTGCTGGGAGATGGCGGATACCCGTGCTTGGCAGAGCCCATCTGCAGGGCCGGCCCTAGGCATAGGCGACATAGGCGGTCGCCTAGGGCGCCATCTGCTGGAGGGGCGCACTGCCGGCGCCCTCCTCCTCTGGAAATTTTTAAAAATAAAAATCATAAAATGACTTGTGACGCCCACTTGCGCCCCATTTACGTTTTTTTTGTCTTATAACAAAATAACTAGGGCTGTCAAAATTAACGCATTAATGCGGATTAATCCATCATCATCACTATTAATCAGATTAAAAATTTTAACGCAATTAATCCATTTGCAGCGCAGAATTACTCAAAATCCCTGAAACGTCGCAGGCTATTAAATAGTGTTCTGGCTCGGCTTGCATGTGAATATTCAATAACTGATCTGGGGGTACCATCTTGTGATCGAGTACTGTAACTACATGCTTAAATTTGCAGTTCCATGTCCGCGAGCGTCTTTAGCGTCTTCCATACCGAGTTGTTTGGTTCTGCCTTGGCTTCTGCTGGATCAACTGCCCATTTTCGCATGCGCAACTGTAACACTACTTGGACAAACTGCCTGCGACGTTTCAGGGATTTTGAGTAATTCTGCGCTGCAAATGGATTAATCGCGTTAAAATTTTTAATCAGATTAATAATGATGATGGATTAATCCGCATTAACGCGTAAATTTTGACAGCCCTAAAAATAACAAATAAAATAATAAAATAAACTAAAGTGACTATGTTTGTCACTTGGCCATTTACGTCACGTGACGTGAGGGCGCATCTCAAGTTAGCGAACGAGCGATCAGTAAGAAGAGGACAAGTGGTTATATGGGGTTCCATGTTCGTCTTTCATGACATCTGCCTGAGCCTTGATTAATTTCGGGAATAAAGCTTTTGTTTTACATCCAATCAACAGAGGGAGCCATACGCCCTTTCTGAGTGTACAGAAGTGAAATGCATTAGATACTTTTCGTCAATAATAAAACCGTTCTGTTTTTAAACGGCACAGGGTAATAATTCTCGCCGTCCAATCATTGAACAGTAACCTTCTTGGTAAAACATATTTATACGACAGTGGGCTCGTTATCCTAATAATACCAATTATTTACAATATTTTTTCCATAATGAAAAGGACAGGTAAGCCCTCGGGCGCTCCTATTTTCTCAAGTATTTGTATTTCCTGAGGCCGGTGGGGGGGGGCCGCATTGAGCAAATTCGCCTAGGGCGCCAAAAAGGCTAGGGCCGGCCCTGCCCATCTGCCTGATGACGCCATTCCGGGAGCCTGTCCGGAATCCTATGGAAGGCAGGTACCACATCAGGCTGTCCGACGCACGGTGCCTGGTGGAGAGGGCATTTTGGGTCCTCAAGAGCAGGTGTCATTCCATTTTCCTGAAGGCACTGGAGGCGAAGGTGGAGTTTGTGCCTGAGGTCATCTGTGCCGCCTTTTCCTGCATAACGTCTGCCTTGGGAATGGGGACGTCTTGGAGCTTGAGGTTGTAGACGAGGATGACGGGATGATGGCGATGATACTGATGATGTTGAAGCCCACGAGCCACTCCAGCGGTCCGGGGACACCCTCAGGGACGGACTTGCAGCATAAGTGTTTGCTCCTGATGTTCCCATTGCAGTGCTGCAAGAACATGATTTTTGTTAGTTTTTTTTTTTTTGGTTTGTGTTTCTCTGCCCCTGGAGTTCTTAGTTCCTGATTTATCTAAAATATTAAGAGTGATTCACCCCTGGTGTACATAGTTGTATTATAGTTCTTTTATTATTGCCTCTTCAAAATCAAACCCCTCGTCCGAGGCGTAAGAGGTGTAGACAGGTAAAGTGCAGGATTGCCAGGCAGGGCAAAGTAAGGAGGGTGGTTTTACCACCTGGGCCGATACAGTAACCACGAAGGCCTGTCTGGATCTACCTGGAAACGCTCTGGCTAACGGGGTAAAACTATGTGGACCAATCATCTGCTTAGTGGTTAAGTTATGATTTCAGAAACATTGCTGGAAAACCTATAGCTAAGAGTGGTAGTCGAAGTTATCTCCCTCAAACATGGTGCTGGAACATGAAAGCTAAAAAGAAGCTGCTCAATTCATGTATGATCTTTTCCCACCTGAAAAAGAGGGGTTTTTAGATAAGTTAGTCAACTGGTTGATATTTGACTTTTTCATGTTCCCATGTAATATTTAGTACATTTCTGCAGAGCAAAAACCAGATGCAACACCTTCCATTATTGTTTAGGTTCTCTCAGGCAATTTAATTAGTGTGAGTATTCCATGGTACATGACAGTTTTTTCTCTCATGCAAGGTTGTTATGCATCATCAGAGCAAAGCAATGTAAAAGTATATGAAAATCCACAATGCAATAAACCAGCTGGTCACAACTCTTAATATCACTTGTTGTCTCTTACATTTTCATGATCTCTTGAAAATCAACACTGCTGCATTTTTCCCTCAACTTTATAAACGTTTTCTCAATTCAGAACAGAATTATACAAAAAGCATTTTTTGGTTAATATTTTGATTAAGTTCACGATCCCCATCATCATCTTGTTTATTTTGTGTTGACTGTAGTGCATATGATTTTTCAACTTTATATTTCTGTTTGAGGTTCTCTCATTTATGTTTTATCCACTCTGGCTCCACCTTGCCCTCCAGGCCATGTTCCTTTATGAACATTCTACAGAAACATAACATCGGTGACATTGACATAACTGAATATAAGCATTTACTAATGGTGCAATACTCCGAGAGAATTATTTACAAACTGAAATCCTCTGACCGCCGCACTGAACCCCCTGTGAAGAGCGCCTCATTGCTGGCTTTCCAGGAGATGAGGCGCCTTGTATCTTCATCTGTCTCCATAAGAAACTAACAAACGAGCAAGATGTGCGTTCTTAGATCCAACAGTTTGGACAACATTCAACATTCATAAAAATGAGCTCCATTGGAGTTACAGGAGGTACTCTGGAGTGGATTCAAAACTGGTTACAGGACAGAACACAAAGAGTGGTGGTCAGTGGTATCTCATCTGAGCTAGGTATGGTGGGGAGTGGCATCCCCCAGGGTTCAGTGTTAGGGCCCCTGCTGTTCCTCATCTACATTAATGACTTTGATAGGAATATTGAGAGCAGATTGGTTAAATTTGCAGATGATACTGAATTGGGGGGTTTGGCAAATAGTTTAGAGTCCACTAAAGCGATTCAGGATGATTTGGATAGAATCCAGAATTGGGCAGAAATGTGGCAAATGATATTTAATGTTGCAAAATGTAAAGTTGTACTATGTACATGTAGGTAATAAAAACATTAGACGGGATTACTTCATGGGAGGTTTAAAACTGCAATGTGCTCCACAGGAGAAACATCTGGGAGTGGTTGTTGACCAAACCCTCACAGGTTCTAGCCATTGTGCCGTTGCAGTTATAAAAGCCAATCGGATGCTGGGATACATTACCAAAAGTATTGAGTACAAATCTAAGGAGGTGATGCTTCTTTTGTACAACACATTCGTCAGACCACATCTCGAGTATTGTGTACAGTTCTGGGGACCATACTTTAAGAAAGCTATGGAAGCTCTAGAGAAAGTTCAAAGAAGGGCCACTAAGCTTATTCCAGGTATAAAAGATGAAAACTATGAGAAGAAACTGAAGATCCTTAATCTCTTTAGTCTAAGGAAAAGGAGACTGAGGGGTGATTTGATTGAGGTCTTTAAATATGTTAAAGGGATTAACAAAGTGAATTATGTAGGATTCCTTTGACCAAGTGTTGTGAGTAGAACTCGGGGTCACAAATGGAAGTTGACCAAAGGTAAATTTAGCACTGATATTCGGAAATATTGTTTCGTCCAAGGAGTAATTTCAATGTGGAATAGTTTGCCTGACCATATTGTTGAGGCAGATACCTTGGGGGTTTTCAAAAACAGGCTTGACTTAAAGCTAGATACCATTGAGTTATTGAGTATCTGAAGGGATATATTCACAATAGTATAAAGAAACTGGCGAGCGCTGAACGGCCTGTCCTTGCCATTCATGTTATGTTAAGTTATTTTACATGGATTAATCCCATTTTAGCTTGCCTACATTGGCTATCAGCCCGATTTACAGTATAGGCCGAAAGTTTGGACATATCTTCTCATTCAATGCGTTTCCTATATTTTCATGACTATTTACATTGTAGATTCTCACTGAAGGCATGAAAACTATTAATGAGCACATGTGGAATTACGTACTTAACAAAAAAGTGTGAAATTCCTGTAACTGAAAACATGTCTCATATTCCAGTTTCTTCAAAGTAGCCACCCTTTGCTCTGATTACTGCTTTGGACATTTTTGGCATCTTGGCATTCTCTTGATGAGCTTCGAGAGGTAGTCACCTGAAATGGTTTTCACTTCGCAGGTGTGCCTTGTCAGGGTTAATTAGTGGAATTTCTTGCCTTATCAATGGGGCTAGGACCATCAGTTGTGCTGTGCAGAAGGCAGGTTGATACACAGCCGACCGCCATATTGGACAACTGTTAGATACATACATAATTCCACGTGTTCATTCATAGTTTCACTATCACTATCATCTAATATTTAAAATGTCAATGAATTTACCACATGTAGTCTCATCTCACATAGCAAATTTCCTTTGCATCAAGTCTCTCATGAGGGAATTACCGAATGTTCTTCTGCTTGCATTCAGCAGGCTGCTGATCTCCCGTATCCAGAGGAGAAGGTCATGCACCCTTGCATGAATTCAAAGGAAATGCGACATGCTTGTCGCTACACATATTCTCATTGTCACATAGTATATTTCCTTTGTATCAAGTCCCTTAAAGTGTCTTGCCGAGTGTTCTGCTGCTTGCATTCAGCAGGTCGCTGATCTCCTGCATCCAGAAGAGAAGGTCATGCATGCTTGGAAATGCGACATGCTTATTGCATTCACATTGTTTATACCCACATAACACACTTTCCGCATATCGATTTATTTATTTTTGTCCATTAATGCTCCAGTCAATGTGATATCTTCTATTCCTTGATGATAGAATGAGCTTGTTTGTTATTCATATTCAGAATTGAATGGATCGAAAAGCATTTCATGTTCAGATCCCTGCGGGTGACTCTGCTCATCTGTTCAAGTTTGGGGGTTGTGATCTCCTGGGATTTCTGTCATGCTTGCTCAGATTGTTCCAGAGTATCACTTGAGCAGAGTCACCGCCAAATTCAAATGTTTGTCATTCCAAATAAATGGTTAAATCTGATGTGAGTGTCCTGTCTGAAATGGAGTGTCTATGTTAGTTCAGACAGGCACAGAAGTCAGTCTTGGCTCCACCCCTTGTCCAATCACATTGGACTTCAGCGTCACGTTCCTAATTTGCGCGTCTTTTTAAATAAGCCGGCGCTCTCCATCTCAACTAACCAAGCTCTACCATTCCCACCAAGACCCACTACAGATCTACACAAACATCCCCTCCACCTCCACAGCCTCCTCCTTTCCAACGGCACAGTCTTTGGCAGTGCTTGCAGTGTCATACTCTTGACTTTATATGGTATTGGCGTTGTTTCGTATGATAGCGGCATTGTTTGTAAACAAGCGCTGGCAGCAGCTGTCCTGATCCAGTTCTGCACCATCCTCGGCATGCCACTGCCTGGTGCTACTGACGCCACTGTTCAGATGGACTTAAATGGAACTCTTCTGCCAATTTACTCTATTTGACTTTATTTTGTTATTATTTAGCTAGCCCACGGAGGATGGGCTTCCCCACTATAGTCGGGTTCCTCCTGAGATTTCTCCCTACTGGGAGTTTTTTGCCTCATTTGCTGTAGTGTAAAGCGTCTTTGTGAGTCTCTGTGAAAAGCGCTATACAAATAAATTAAATTGATCTGAATTTCTGCTCAGATTGTTCCAGAGTATCACTTGAGCAGAGTCACCGCCAAATTCAAATGTATGTCATGCCATATAAATGGTTAAATCTGACGTGAGTGTCCTGTCTGAAATAATTACAAGGGAAGATTTCTGAAGTGCTGTTTCTCTCTATTTTCCAGACTGTGCATTCATTTCTGAATGTATGATTTTCAATTAAAATAGATTTTTTTAAAAGGTGTCTGAAATATGAAATAAATAAATGCAGCGCAAAGACAGCTGTTTGAAAAAAACGTGAAGCTATAATGTTATAAAACGTGTACCCATTGTCATGTGTCCAAACCCTTTTAACCCTAATCCTAAACTAACCATGAACCAAAATCCTAAAGAGAAGCACTCAGAATAAATTGATTAAACTGCTTTAAAAAAAATCCAGACCCAACATCTAAAAAAATATATAACTATAACTTTTCATTGAAAGAAATGATAGGACATTTGTCATATGAAAAAAAAAATGACAAACTAGGATTGTGAAGAAAATATATACTGAGAATGAACCAATTACACAAAAATAAAAAGGAAACATGCAGTAACCCTAACCATGATCCCCCATGAACACAAACACATACAGTGCTGGCACCAAACAACCAGTCAGCGATCAGCTTCCATCTACTGTAAACTATTTAGAGCGACAATCATATTAACATCAAATTTTAATTAGATAACCAGTCGTGATTTTCTGTGGGCACCATATTTGAGGTACAATTTGATCATTAGGCCATTTTGTGAATGAGACCCTGAGCTTGATTTTGGCCTAAGTGACTCATCCAAAGAAACTAATGAGGCTCAAACCACAGCAGGCCTCTCCCATTAAAAGTCATTAGTTCTTACAGCATCACTTAGCTGGCATATTTAATTAGAAATTGTGTAGTGGCAGAACGTGAGAATTGGATGTCAAAATTAGCTGGAGGGAAAGCGCCTGATGGGTGAACGGAACACAATCCCTGTCGATCGGACTGCTTTAGGCCTCTTTTACCGGCTAATTATTGCACATTGAGCAATTTTTTTTTAAACTAATTTAACAGCAAGGGTGGTCCTTATGACCGCAAGGTAGGCAAACATATTGTGTTTTTTCCATTACCGGACTTCCTGAAGATGAAGCCATAGAAAGCCTTCACAATGGCTTCCATACTCAATATCTAAACTGAAAATTGCACCATTAGCTGGTTACTGACACTAGGGAGGGGTCAGACTGTAATTGAAGACGTGTATGCAAGAACTACCTCAGGTCATGAAATCGGAAGTATTACCTAGGTCAAAATATTGCACTTTTCAGATTTTGGGGGTCAATGTTTTCAAAACATGTTACAGATCATTTTTGTTTTTTTAATGGTAGCACGTAATGAAGCCTATTGCTGTTTCCAGGGGTTATAGAACAAACACAAACACTTTTTTGTGTAAAAAGAAAGAAATAAGAAAATTAGTTTCAGAAATTGGGACTTCTTCTGCTAAATTCCTAGATTTAAGTACATTTTGCCCCTAATAATCGCTGGACTTGAGGACTTTTAACAGATGAAGTCAACTGACTAGCCTTCATGGTCTCAATTTTCACGGCTAGACACGTGACACATACTAGAATTTTGATTGGACAGTCATGGACATAGGTATTTCTTGCTCAGACATTATGGGGTTGGATATTTCTTGCACTAAAGTTCAGCGAATTTGACAATGGCCGCACACCAATACATAGGACCTGAATACTTCCTCTGTAAATTCTTTGGTATCTGATGGTGCCCTGGCCATTGAGGCTTTTAATACTGGTGTTTGCTAATTTCTCTGCAAAATGTGAGTTAAATACCTCATGCATGCAAGTCTTTAATTGAAGATCCGTAATCATAATTCCAATCTATTCATAAATCTGGCTGTTAATGCCCACCCACCCATCCAATCTGTTGCTATTGGCCCACTGCATCGATGAGCTTGGCTTTATTTTCCAAATCCACGACCAAAGGCAGACTGTTTGAGAATGAATGCAGGGCACTGTTAGAGTGGGTGAAGCCTCTAGAAATGACACCACCATGTTTCCGCTGTTCCCTACTGTCTAATACCTCCACTAATTACCCCTCTCCCCCTACTCCCAAATGTTCCCCTCCAACCAATGCCCCTTAATAATTACACCCCCGTTGAACAAAAAAATTGAAAAAACTGTCATGGTGATATTTATTGTTAAGCTTCATTTGAACTGAAGAGCTCTCACACAATACAATAAAAGCCAATTAGTGAAGTGAAGTGTGTGAATGAGTGCACATTGGATTAGGAGAGTAGGAATTATGGACCCACAGCTCCTCTCTGTAAGACGCTTTTGTTTCCTATAATCATATTTCCGAGCCCCTGTCTGCCAGGAGCGTGCCCATCCGGAGTCAGGCGATAGAGGATCACCACGGCAACCAGCCAGCTGTCACTCAAGCCGCCAAGCTACGGGGAATGTCAGAGCTTAAACCTTTGACAAGCCCACTCCAATGTCCTCTCTACATCTGAAGTACGGCCACTCAGTCATGGATTACTGTTAAGTCATCCTGAGAAAATGGGCAAAGAACTAGTGTACTGGTGGCATAAATACTAAAGTGAATTTACAAGAATGGATCTCCTTTTTGATGTCCCGCGCAGTGCATGTTTCAGCATCATTGAATATACTGCTCTTTACAGTAAAAGCAGAAACTTATCGTTTCCTGCAGGGACACAAAATTTTATCTTTAGGAGGTTATATATTTTGCACTTTTTGGTGAAGGGGGAAATGGTACTAAGTGCACTAACTTCTAAGGTGATGTACAACTCATTTCTAACCAGAAAATTGGCCCAGATCAGTTGTACAGATGGATGATAAATTCTGCAATCCCACTTTATGGGGTGATTACGAGAGCAGACGAAGAGTCTGGTTGGGAAGATGAGAATATTAGGGGCACAGATGCCTGGGACACATTTTCTCAGGCCTGGCCGGAGAGGGCCAAAGTGTAAGGGGTGTTAAATTATTTTACAGTTTGTTTCTAAATACTTTAAATATTGTATACTGGGGAGTAGTATGTTTTGGGCCAAGCTTGAGAATTCATAGCTTTGGCCCTGATCTCTGGAAAGTTAATCAATCCACTCTTGACAAATATTTTATTCATATATATTTAGATGAGCTTTCGTATTGCTGCGTGATAAATAACACAAAAATGATGTTGTGTTACTCATTTCCTCATGAGTTATCAATGGGGTAAGAGTTTCATCAAGCAAAAAAAATAAAATAAGCTAATATTCTCTACTGGAGACATTTTAAGACTCATCACAGGACGAAACACTTGTTTGCACAGAATAAGTGTGCATTAAGGGTAGAATTTTGCATTAAGGAAAACTCTCGCGAGAGAAGAGATTGGTTCAATATGCTATCAGAAAGTGTCATTTCCTGCTACACTGTTGCTGTTTCCTGTGTTCCTGTTGCAGTCTTTGTTCCCAGCTATGAGGAAAACTGTAAATTAATGTAAACTTTATCTTTAGATCTGCTGATTCAAAAAGGGCTGGCTGCATGCAGGTTCTTACAACCGATTCAGATTAAAATCATCTGTCAGAGTGCGATCGAGACAGCGACAGAGGCAGTTCTCTCATAAAAGTGGAAGTCACGCTGAAGAAGGGTCCAATTGTTTTAACCCAGTGGTTCCCAAAGTGGGGGGCGCAGAGCAATTGCAGGGGGGGCGCGGGGTGCGGGAGTTCCGGACACCAACAGAAAATCATTTGCATACAGTCCATTCGCTGCCCAGAATTCCGCGATTACATCGTAAATGCCTGCCTTACTCTCAACATAACTGTTCGCCAAATCATTCATCTAGCCTGCCATTTTCATAAATAATTTATGAATGTAGTTGTTCAAATATTTGAAGCCGGTAATGTAGTCTCGCGATACCCAACTCGCCGCTTTTTATCCTGCACTGATCTGGCATATTGATAATAAAATGGTAAGTGACACCGAACAAAATCCGATGAATACAAAGCAGAAATAACCGAGATTGCGTCATCTTATTCTCGATAATATGAATGCTCTGTATGCCGACAGATTATTTTTATCTAGCCCACCAACTGAACGTTACAAACATATCGGCAGGTTCGGCAAGTGGTGTTCATGAATTTTTTTTCGTACTTCGCTGTCTTTCTGCATCATAGAAACATAATTTTAAGTAGACGGCTATACTCAGGCAGAGGAGTGTGATACAGCCTAATGATTTTATCCTCTAAAAGAGATTTTGCATTATTAAATTTTCGTGTCCTTAATTGGAAAATAACTGTGGCCGTTTCCAAACGTGCCAATCATTTTTAATGTTCCCAGCTAGGCTGGACAAAAATCATCTGTGCAGAGCATTCATATTTTCTAGAATAAGCTCACGCGATCTCGGTTAACGTATTTTAACTTAAAAGTGCGAGGCCAGTGAAGAGAGGAAAATGTAACTGTCTCGAGACACTCCTTCAGCGGTCCGCACAAGGTTGCTGATTGGCTGTATGCAAGTAAGTTTCTGTTGGTGTCCGGAAAATGCATAAATAGCAATGTTGTTGTATATTAAAAAAAATAAACCTGTTACACTGAACATAATTACGCAGTTAAGGTGCTTGAAAACAGTTACACTTAAAATAATTACACCGTGGTTGTTTGTTATTCTGCTATTTCCAATTCTAAAAGTAGCCTAGTTTTATTTTATGACAATCTACAGTTTATGACCGTTTACTTACATTTTTTCCAAAAAGGTTGAGGTTTATATAAATTACAATGAGTGAAATAAACTGCAATGGTCTCTGAAAACAAAACGTGCCTATGTATTACCCATTTTTTTGGGGGGGGGGGGGGGGGGGGCGCAAAAATTTTTTTATGTACCAAAGGGGGGCCCAGCAGAAAAAGTTTGGGAACCACTGTTTTAACCCAACAGGGCCCTGTTAACACATCGCAATATAATGAGCACCAACCCGGAAATTAGCGGCGCGGAGATTACGGAGACAGACGACCGTTGGAAACGCGCCCCGGAGCAAGCCAGGGGTTCAAAGTTCAGCTGGGGGTCCCCGGGTCAGCAATCAATCAACAGAGGGGTTTGGGGGAACCCCTTCCCCCCCCAACGGCTCCAGGTTTCGCCTAGCTCTGACTCACCACAGCAGTGAGCTTTACCTCACGTTATACAAGGACAGGCAGCCCTGCTGACCTCACAGAGGGAAACACTTCCTCGCCGGACACAAAGGGCCACTGTTGCTGTGAGCCCGAGCCGTAAGTTGCCTCCCACAGCGTCCGCCAGCTACCCATAATTCTGAGGGTGGGCCCAGGTGAAGAGAAGGGCTCTTTGTTTCGGTTTTGGCCCCACTTGTTGATTATCTCCTAGGTAACAGGTTTCTTCGGGTGGCCAAGGATTAGAAGGTGCAACCCGCTCTCCAGCCAACCTCAATACAAGCTTTGTCATCCAACGAGTCCAAAAAAATCTTGTTTTGTCATATTACGCCTCTACGCCGCTAGCAGAAGCCAGGTCTGTTTACTCGGGTGTTGACAGAGTTGTGGAGGGGTACTGAGGGGGTCACAACCAGCACTCATGACACAGCAACAAACAAAAAAGGTTGTAACGAATGTTCTAGTCTTCCATTTAGTATTAAAATCATACTTTTTGTGCTTTCAAGTATAAAAAAAGTTTTGTTCGCCTTAAGCTATTGTTTGCCTGACAATTGAGATTTTCTTTTCCCGACTGACAAATCTTGAAATGAGTCAAACTCCCTCGCGCCAGTAACGATATTTCTATTTTATTAAGATGGAAAGAAACGGTAATAATATTTTATGACTAACATACTTCATACTTGTTTGGATTCACTTTTTGCTGTTTTTTTTTTTTTTTCTTCACAGGAGTGCCTTCACTGCCTGGAAATTGGAAGAGCGCGTGGCGGTACCAGGGGCAGTGACATCCACCCTGACCATCGAAGACACCCCCACACAGGGGTCTTCAGTCCACCGCATCGTGTATCGGAAGGAGAAAGAAGTAGGTGGCAGTCAGGGCAGCCTCAACCAGAGGAAAACCATGGCTACCCAAAATCTGGAGGAGACCATTGACTGCGGGACGCCCAGCCAAGAAAACGAGGCTATGGGGGCTTCCAGACCGAGAACCATGATGCCGTAACGGTGGTGGGGAAGCAGGCCTGGGACCTTTGTTGAGTTGCGCTTGAAAGTTTCCGCTTTGAGGCCGCAAAGCTGGTGAAGGAAACGGGCGCTTCCTCCTGCACAAGGAAGGTCCAATCCTGTGTTTCAAAATCTACACTTGCATCGGTTTTCACTCCAACACTAACTTAGCACAACTTAGATTTCTCAGGGAGCTGATAATTCATAGATTTGAAAATGCAAGATTTCAGGATAAAATGGAAACTTTCTCGACGGTATATCTCCTGGAACATGGTCAGCCGGCCTTTCTCCAATCAACCTGACATCAACCTTCATTTCAACCCTAATTGGGCACATGGGATGATACGAATCTGCAGCTCACCGAGGCCTCTTACAGCTGAATTAAGTGGGCTATTCTAGGGTTTAAATAAAAATCTACTGGAGGGTACAGTAGATCCTTTGGAACTATGGATACCACTGCTGTGTAGAACCTCTGTACAGTAAGTAAGCCCACTCCCACCTATTACCCAGACTACGTCATTGTTCAGAATTTGGTCCACATTACAGTCAGTAAGTCTGGGGACAATGATAGCATTTGAAAAGACATCAACTATAATTACTACATGTTTTACAGTATATGAAATGACTGTATCAACCTGTATTTAAAGCTGACAGTCTCTACTTGAAAATATGAGGAGTCCAACCTGGGCACCCCAGACTATGTGCCGACCTCTGGGATTTGCAAACCACACCTCTGAGCTCACTTGCCAAGAAATGCGCATAAACATGTTACATTTGCTCAGAAACTTGGGAAAAATTGAAAAATCAACTTTGTCAGTTGCTGCATATGACACTGTTCAATCCCCTCATGCAGTTTCAGAAAGATTGGCCAACGGATTGAGGAGAAAAATGGATTTAGAACAGATGGACAGACAAGAGTTTTCCTCATTTTATAATGGAATGCAGTGCTAACTAGTGAATACACAGCAAATATGGGAGTGTTAAAAATTCAGTGTCAGTGTTAAATAGAGTGTTGGTGTTGTATTAACACCACAATGATTTAAAACAACACTGTGCGTGGTGCTTTTGTCAAAGTAATGTTGTTAAAGCAGGGTGTTGATAATATTGGTGTTAAACCAATCTGGATTGGTGTAGATCAAATCACGTCCTTACGTCTTTCATAGCTCTAAGAGTTCTAGAATGTTTGAGGGATTGAAGAAATATTTCAAAGCCAGCCATCGCCATTTTTAACAACAAATAGTGTTAAACCAACATATTCAGAAGTGTTAATTTTACACTGCACAGTGTGGACACATAGACACTTTATGGGTGTTAAATTTAACACCATTGGTGTTAAATTAACACGAGCTAATTTGCTATGTAGTTTCAGTGTTGCTGGCAGTGCTATATAAATTGTAAACAAGCTCTCAACTAGTTTCAGGTCACTGTTGAAACAGCATACACAGAGTCACTCAGATAACATCATACCACAACATTTTATGAAAAGAAAAACATACATGCATTTCTGGTGCTTTCTCGACAAAAACAACCCTTAACGCTTCCTTGGGAAATCGTCCTTGTGACTTAAGACTGAAAACCACGGCACATTTTTCAGTCTGAGAATTGTTTTTCCCCCAAGACAAATGGTTCATTTACAGGATGATAAGCACATGAACTTTTGCTTATCTGTTCAATAACACGCAGAAGAAATAATATATCAAGAAAAAGAATTGTGTGACCTGTGAATAAATATTGCCATTTCTGAAGCCACACAATTATATATGAGCGAATATGATTAATATAATGATGAAAATAATATAAATAAAATAATGAAACGGCATTTGGAGAAAAGGTCAGGGCAGAGGCTCATCTAAATCTACTGCTGGCAGCCTTTCCTGAGCCTTTGTGTAATCTGCTGTGATTTTAACCCTTAGAGCGCTGAAATAATTTAATTTATAATTTCTTGAAAATGTATCTTGTGCCGTTGGAAACCTTTCATGTGGCAACTTGTTTAAAAGAGCTCCCCTGCAAGAGCTCTTTTAAACAAGTCGCCCAATGATAGGTTTTCAACAGCTTTGAATTTGATATCTTACATCATTGAGCAACACTGAGGGTTAATCAAGATTTGTAGTTCCTTGACTTTCTAATACTGCAGAGATTCTCCTGATCTCATTAGAATAACCTATTATTCATCCCTTAAGGTTTCTTGTTTGATCACAAATGTGTGAAACAATGGTGTTAACTGGGTATACTTATGCTGATAATCACTTCCGTCGATAGAAAGCAGTGGCGTTTTACTACAGTAGCATAAAAGTTTCAAGAGGCAGCAAAAAAATGTACTCTTCAGATGTTAAATCAATTTTCTGCCTTGCGAAGAGGAACAAAAGGATGTGTTTGTGGTCAGAGTGAATGAAAAGAGGACTGAGGCACACACAGCTATGTCTTGACAGAACAGAATTATTTTTCAGGATTACTAGATAGGAGCCCAGGGATGAAATTCGCAGGCTTTGCATTTTGCAAGAGCCTGGTGCAGGTAAATGGCAAGATTAACTGTTAATTTCGCTTATTCAGTGACATAATTGGAGAGAAGGGCGGGCCCGCTTTCTGTCGAGAATCCATGGGAACGTGCGTAAGGTATGAACACACGCCCACGCGGCCCCTCTCACAGGCCAGCTTTAACTCCTTAAAAATCAGATTAAAAGATTAGAACTGAAGAAAAATATGTGCCTGGGATCCACAAACCTGTCAGCTTCGTAAGCGCTAGTAATTCCCAGAGTTCTTCACCCCAGTGTTTCTTCACCGTCGGCTGCCTTCCGCAATTTCAAAGATTTTGTCTTGTTTCTGGTACTCCTGAACCCCCAGCTGCGTGACCAGGGTGTAAAAGTCATGAGGCAGTGTTGTAACACACCCCGCCGAGCCAGAACTCAGTAAACAGTTAGGCCAGCATCGCCCTCCCGATCTCAGAAACTGAACCACGACCTACAGTTCAGTGAAGTGAATTACAGAAAGCTTTAATGTTATAAATGAAAGATTTAGCAGGCAATGATGAAACATTATAATTATTTTTTTCAGTGTCATTTAATCTGGGATTAACCCCACAGCCTAGATACTGACTTCCACCACCACTGACCTGACCCTGACCCTTGACCTCTGACCGCTCCCCTCCCAACCCTACCGCCCTTGTCCACAGAAATTTCTAGAAACCAGAGAAAGGGACAGAGCAAGAAAAAGAGGGACGTATCTTCCCCCACACAAGCATTATTCCCACATTATTTACCACCCACCCATGGAAATCCTATCAACCCTCCCTCCTTGATTACCCCACTCACCAGACTGGCTGATGTCTGTGAGCGAAGGCCAGCGCCCCCTGTGGACGGTGGCTGAGCAGCAGAGCAATGGCAGTTCACCACGTTATCTGCTGTACACTTGGTGTGCTGTGCGGCGCTAGACCAAAGAATTGATGGGAAGGTTTACCCTCAGAGCTAAAATGCTGCTATCGCTGCACACTGATGTAAGATTTCAAAATCAAAGCTGTTGAAAACCCTTCACGTGGCAACTTGGCGTCACATGGCAAAGCCCATCATGTGCGAAGTTGACACACAATAAGTTTTCAACAGTACAAGATCATTTATTTGCAATTTTTGTTCCCCGCCGCCACGGTAGCGAGCGGAGCGGGGTACATTGTATTCAGCTCCGTCAGTCCGTCACGTCCCGTTTGTTGTGAACGTGATATCTCAAGAACGCTTTGACCGATTTCATTCATCTTTGGCTTCGATGTGTATTAGTGTGATATGCCGACCCCAGTCGATTTCCGTGACCTGGTGAGGGACATGGCCACACTTAGTGGCCATCGTTGTTTGAAATTTTATTTCAGTGCACTAAGGGTTAATTGATTGCGGCTGAAGTAATGAAGATGAAACTGCTGTAGTGCACAAAAAAATTTTGTCATACAAAGGGCTCTAATTTCTTGGCACAGGGCAGGGTGGCGCAGCCCACGCAGTGGTAATTTTGTCCGGTGCAACACCGTGTGCTGCCACTTTGGCAATTTGGTAGACAGACGTGCGCCGAGATGGGTGTGGCAGCGTAGTAGGCGGAGGTGTCACATATCACACTATGACACAGTGACAATTTCGTGACAAAAGGCTCCGCCGACAGTGCGCAGAGAGCTTGCCAGCTCCAACCTGGTTTACTTTCTGTGCAGTGGTAATTAGGCAGACTGGCGCACAGTGCGCACACATCACCGAAACCTCACAGACAAGTTTCCGGAATGGCTGGCACATTTCAAGGCAATAAATAATTACAGCAAGCACTATTTAATGTAACTATCTGAATCAGAACATAAATCATAGTATCTATATCGATTGTCCAGATGTCAGATCAAAGAGAGAGAGATGTGCATGTGGTCACGTGAGTGCGTGTGTAGGCTATATGGGTATCTGTCCTTCAGCTGCTTTCAAACTGGACACGAAACAAATTTTTTGCACGACTGAATACATTCAAAGTCAATGCAAAGACGCGAATACACATGTGTATTCGCGTCTTTGCATTGACTTTGAATGTATTCAGTCGTGCGAAAAATTCATTTCGCGTCCAGTGCGCCAGCAGCTTAATACTCTTATTGTTGCTTAGATTTTATCATTTTTAGTGGGGGAAAGGAATGCAGCCTGATTGCTATGATCTCGTGCAGAGATTAGATCGCATATTGAAAAGAAATGTGTGACATATCTTGCATTGTTGTCCATGCATGTGAATCCCAAAATTTTAAGTAGCAACAGGGTGTAATAATAGGAACACGCTATCCATCGTTTCTCTTCCCAATGATGCAGGCAGAAGAAAAAAATGAGCAACCGTCATATTTCATTCCAACTTCATAAGTTTGAATGATCTGACGTAGGTTCGTTTTGAAATTCCATTCAAGTTCGCTAATGGAAATAATTTGCGAATGCTCTAGCTAGCCAGCTAATTCATATTCGTAATGCTTAAAGGAACAGTCCACCGTACTTTCATAATGAAATATGTTTTTCTATGAAATGAGACGAGATGATACGTACCACTCTGAGCTTTGAGCGACCACCCAGTCAGCCAGACGGGCTGCCACTCCTGTTAGCATTTGTAGCAAGACTCATTGTGGTCAACGGTATTTTTCGGGGCTGTAGTTTGATGCGACCAAATTCTTCCACGTTTTTCCTGTTTAAATAGGTTTATATGACCAGTGATATGAGTTCGGGTTCGGGTACACAAATCCAAATGTGGCTTTTTCTATGCTGTGGGAAGTGCGTACTATAATGACAGGCATAGTAACGCCTTCTGCGCGCTTTGACAACGCATTGATACCTTCACTTCTGATTTCTTTTCTCTCCCACGACCCCCCCCTACTTCCGTAAATACAACCAACGTGACTGCACTGCACTACTTGGTACACAGTCAGGAAGCCAGAGCTTGCAGAAAATTATAAGTAAGGGATAATTAACGAGAAGGTGAGCATTCCACGGTTTTAATGCACGACGCGGAGTTCGCGGTTGCTGATACATGAAGTGGACACGTTAGCTTCATTTGTAACCGTACACAGTAACAATCTTTTAATGGATAAAGCCTGATTACTTCGCTGCTACAATATTTACGGTCATTATCGCTTGAGTACCCATTGTTAATCGCCCCGCAGGACGCACTTATATGACGCCGCTAAATTTAGTGGAAATAAATGAGCTGCTAGGTTTCTGTTGTACCCAGTCAAATATCAGCTCTAACATTGCTATGGTTACAAGTTGGGTAGTGGATGAATTTCGAATGGTGAAACGACCGTAGCCGAACTACCTGTGCGGTTCCACGGTTTTAATGCATACCTGCCAGCCAATTAGAAAAAAATCGAAAAAAGTATTCACCCAGACCATGGTATAAAAGAAAATAATCAAGTGTGCTGCTATGCAACATTTTAAAATGGAGGACATAGATGCCGACGACTGGCTTGTGGTGGAGCCGGAGCCATATCTATTTGAACCGGAATATACCGAGGAGGAGCTAGCCGAAATGGACCGTGAGAGGGAAGAAGAAACGGACAAACATGAATCGTATGTGAAGAAGTAAAGTGAAGGTTCGCAAGCTACGTGCTTTGCCAGCAGACTGATTTCACCTCGCTGACTCGTACTCAAGCAATAATGATCGTAAATATTGTAGCAGCGAAGTAATCAGGCTTTATCCATTAAACGATTGTAACTGTGTACGGTTACAAATGAAGCAAACGTGTCCACTTCATGTATCAGCAACTGCTGACAGTTCGCTAGCTACCTGCTATGCCAGCAGACTGATTTCACCTCGCTGACTCGTACTCAAGCGATAACGACCGTAAATATTATAGCAGCGAAAAAATCAGGTTTGATCCATTAAAAGATTGTAATTGAGTACGGTTACAAAAGAAGCTAACGTGTCCACTTCATGTATCGGCGACTGCTGACAGTTCGCTAGCTACCTGCTATGCCAGCAGACTGATTTCAGCTCGCTGACTGCGGAAACCGTCATAAGTTCATTGTAATTGTGGGTAGCAAGTAAGCTACAGTCCGCATAATCGCGCATAATGTTGGGTTATGCATGATCTCCGTTTCAGATTAATGCTGCGATTTGATATTGCTGGCAAATGACCATGGTATAAGCGGGATAATCAACTCGAAGGTGAGCATTCCACGGTTTTAATGCTCTTCGCAGAGGCAACCACCCAACGCGAACTCCGCATCGTGCATTAAAACCGTGGAATGCTCACCTTCTCATTAATTATCCCTTGCTTATAATTTTCTGCAAGCTCTGGCTTCCTGACTGTGTACCTAGTAGTGCAGTGCAGTCACGTTGGTTGTATTTACGGAAGTAGGGGGGGTCGTGGGAGAGAAAAGAAATCAGAAGAGAAGGTATCAATGCGCTGTCGAAGCGCGCAGAAGGTGTTACTATGCCTGTCATTATAGTACGCACTTCCCACAGCATAGAAAAAGCCACATTTGGATTTGCGTACCCGAACCCGAACTCATGTCACTGGTCATATAAACCTATGTAAACAGGAAAAACGTGGAAGACTTTGGTCGCATCTAACTACAGCCCCGAGAAATACCGTTGACCACAATGAGTCTTGCTACAAATGCTAACAGGAGTGGCAGCGCGTCTGGCTGACTGGGTGGTCGCCTAAAGCTCGGAGAGGTACGTATCATCTGGTCTCATTTCATAGAAAAACATATTTCATTATGAAAGTACGGTGGACTGTTCCTTTAATATAGACGTAAGCGGTGCAGAAAACATGCCTGAAGCAGCATGCAAAATGCAACATTAACGCATCATGCAGATATAGGACAGAGGCTTCTTTATTCCGACATTTTAAAGGTGAGGAGAGGAGCTCATTTGATTGGTGAAGATTTAACTCGGCTGTGTTAAACCCACTCATGGCTTTTCTCCTTCCTCTTTGCCTCTGGCAGGAGGGACAGAGGCAGGACAGAGGAGTACTTGCGGTGAGCTGCGCCGGGCACAAAATTGCAAAATACGCCAGGATACACCCCATTGGCGCGGCGCACCCCCCATTCGCCATGCCTGCACCTGGTCAATGAATTTAGAGCCCAAAGTCTTATTTCTATCACTTTTTAAAATTTTGAATAAAACAAGAAATCCACCAGTAAGGTGAGATTATTTGACTCATTTCAAGACTTGTCGATAAGGTGACACAACAATTCTTGTTTGAATTTATTTCCCCTTAAATGAGCTCAATGTTAGTGAAAGCATTACTTTCACGCTGTAGGACAATGTCACATATGAAGACCACAAAGGAAAAACAATCAGTCCAAATTTAGCATTTTTGTATAATTTATATATTATATATTATGATGATATATTTAATATTATACATTATTATAAATATTTTTTTTCGTATTTTTTCAGTGCTTTGTTTCTAAGATCACGTAAAACTTTTAATTGATCATTTCTCCACAACATGAAAATGCAACTGATCATTTTTCCACTGTGTTCTTCATTCTGTATCTGTTAGCTGCAGTGATTCACTGAAGCCTCACACGAATAATGAGGGGAAATATTCTAACCCAGGCAGGATGCCATGTTTTTATGACAGCATACATCAAATAGAAAATATCTAAAAATTATGCATCATTTTATACACATTTTCCTGTAAATAAGCTGGGGATGTTTTGGAAACCTTGGGATCTTCAGGAGAATTTAAAATAGGCCCGTAGTTCCACAGGTTTGAATACAGCAGCTGAATTTTACAAATCCATTTGAGTCCATAGGTGTCATGAGACTAAAACAAGCTATTTCTGACCTGACGATAAAAAATAGGATTGTACATCTTGTAATACTGCAAGACTAAAACTGTGAAGACACTTTTTTGGAGTGAAGCATATCTCCCCAGAGTGAATTTTACTCCGAGTCTGAACAGCTGGTGTGTAGCGTGGGTCTTCCCCACTGATATCTACATCTGTTGAAATTTGCATGAGTTTTGTGGAACCAGAGGGGTAACCCTGACATCTGTTTATCTGTTTGCTGAGGAGGTAAAGCAGCTCCACTGGGGATGGGTCAGGAGTCTCCGAGCCATGCAAGGAACTGGTAAATAACGTGCCGTAGAGATAACTTGGGCTTCATTACCACAAACCTAAAAATGATCTTTTCGGCTGGCTACAAATGAAAAGAAAACTGTCCAATGCTCGTATACAGAAGTTGTCGATGTGCTAATTTCACGGGGGCGCTGGAGTGACTGGGTATTCTTTCAGTATCGCTATCATTTTCAACATCAATTTCCTGCCGAAGTAGCATTTATCTCGTCTGCCAAAGGGTCCGAAGACATTTTATGAGTATTGTGTCAGCATTAAGATAGCTGATATTCTTCATCAGGGACTAAAGCTACAGTTAGAATTTAAAATACATCTTCCAGTTGTAAAGATGCCGATGATTTAATGCGCCTGGTGAAGAGATTCCCGATGGGAAATTTTATCGACATTTCCATCCCAACCCCACCCTCTTGATCCAGTGTCATAACCTCATGAAGGGACAAGGCAATATGTGTTTGGGAGGTGGGAAGGGGTCCAAATATCCCCCCCAAAAAATGACTGCCCATCGGAGTGTCTCATACACATTTCCCACATTACTTTTTAAGGACTGCAGGGGATGGGAATCACAGATCTGGACAGACGACGGAGCCTGCAGATAAATTAGTGGCCTCCATCTATTTAGTAGGCAGTTAATGTGAGTGATCTTCAGCCAAGGAGAGCCTTAAATGAATGACTTATGCGGACATGAGCTGAAAGCCACCAGCAGACACAGCCTGCGGCCTCCCAGGATGGGAGTTAGGCCTGCAGTCACTGACGGCGTGAGCCGATACTGCAGCCCTGCTGAAAGGCTTCAGGAAAGACTCCTGATCCTGCGGGAGCCATTTCCTGTGACCTTTAACCCCTCTTTATGTGTGAATTCCCCCAGCTGTGCACGGTTTATTTGCTGGCTTGTGTGTGTGTTTGTGTGCGCGTGAGGGTGTTCCTGTATTTGAGCACGTGCATGTGTGTGTGTGTGTGTGTGTGCATGAGTGCGAGCAGGAATGTGAGCGTGTTTGTGCGTGCACATACAAGCCTGTACCAACTGTGCCCATAGGTGTATGCATTCATATGTGTATGTGTGTGTGTGTGTGTGTGTGTTTGTGTGTGTTTACTTTATTTAGTGCAAAGGGCAAGGTCTTGGTCTGTGGTTACAACTGGACTAGGTCTAGTTTAAAGGTTAATATTAGAATTAAGGTTAGGTGTTAAATTAAAAAAATGGAAATTAACAATGTCAATGGCACGAGAACTTTAATATGCTCCCTCAACTAAAGCCCCTCTGCTCCCTGTTTGTATTTTACAACCCCAATTCCGATATAGTTGGGACCAAAGTGTGAATTGTGAGTAAAATCCAACTGCAATGACTTTCAGATCATGATCCATGTTATGTTATTTAAAATAGAACATAGATAACATTTCAAATGTTGAAACTGAGACATTTTACATTTTTATCCACAAAATTAGCTTATTTCAAATTTTCTGGCTACAACACCATGAATGCTGAAAGGTATATAAAGGTTTTAGAGCAACCTATGCTCACCTCCAGACGGCATCTTTTCCAGGGAAAGCCTTGTGTATTTCAGCAGGATGATGCAAAACCACATACTACTGCTATTACAACAGCATGGCTTCGTAATAGAAGAGTTTGTGGGCTGAACTGGCCTGACTGCAGTCTTGATCTTTCACCCATTGAGAACATTTGGGGCATAATTAAACGAAAAGTCCGTCAAAGGAGACCCAAAACTCTCCAGCAGCTGGAAGGCTGTATTAAACAAGAGTGGGATCATATTCCAATGGCTAAACTCATGAAACTTTTATCCTCAATGCCCAGATGGCTCCACTCTGTGTTAAAAAGAAGAGGGGATGCTACACCATGGAAAACAGGCCATTGTTCCAAATTTTTTGAGACCTGTAGCAGCCATTAAATTTAAATATGCTCATTTTGTGGAGAAAATTTTTAAATTCTCAGTTTCAACATTTGCTATGTTATCTCTGTTCTACTGTGAATAAAAAACTGGCGGGTGTGGTTTGAAAGTCATTTCTTCTTGATTTTATTCACAATTTACACTTTGTCTCAACTATTTCGGAATTGGGGTTGTAATTAATTAATTAATTATGTATTTATTTTCCTCCATTAACACATTAGTTGTATGTTTGTATGTATATATGTAGGTGTGGTTATTTGTATGTGTGCGCGCATGGTTGATATTTTGTGTATATAGCATTATTTCTTCTAAATATCACAGTTATTTTAATCATTTGCCAATCATTATGTGATTAAGATGGAGTGTGTTACTCTGAATACTTCTGTGATTTACCTTTTTTTTATTTTTCTCTTTTTACTGATCTTTTCTTGACATGGATGTAGACTCACCGATGATCAAAAAAATTAAGCTTAGTAATTTGTTTGTTTTGAGGAGTTTTTAGGTTAAAGTTAGGAAAACTGTTAGGAAAACGGTAAAGATTCTGAAAGATTTTAAGGTTTGAGGGCTTGAATTTTAATGCTAAAACCTATGCATGGGTGTGAACATGTGGGGATATGTATGCATGTGTTTGCGTGTGTGCGGGCATGTATATCTCTCCTCATGGGTGTGAATGTGTGTCTGTGTTCGCCCTTAAGTGTGTGTGCACTTCCATGTGTTTAGCATGACCTAACGCCTAAACAAACAATATTATAGGCAATTAAAGTGTTTGTTGACACAGGACTGACCCACAGGACCGAGCATCCGGCCAATCAGAAGCCACTGTTTACAAGGTAATTCTGTCTGAGCTAAACAGGCCTCATATTGAACATTTAAAGAATGAAGTTCTGGCCCCCTGGTATGAGGAAGTGGATATTTACTTTGCGATGACATAAAGCACTATGGGTGACATTACTTAAATTTAAATTCTTTATTGCTTTACCAGCACAGCCTAATTTTTGAATGTTATTGAGTCATTACGTTTTATATGTACCGCAAATAACTTATATGTAGCCTATATAAAATAACAACCGTAGAGAGTGATGTAACGTGTGGGTGTAGCATAGAATCTGTATGTTGCAACAGTGCAGAAAGCCTGAACGGTGATAAAATCTGTGTTCAAATCCTGCAATGAGATTTAAAATTACTTTTCCCTCTAAAGTCAAAAAAATACTTTGTTTCTAGCTACTTTTTCCTCACAAAGTGTAATTTTATCATGCCACGGATAGATCTGGAAGTGAACGCAAAAGTGTTGCTGCCTTATTTCTTTGTCCTTTACTTTGTCCTTTACTTTACAGAAAAGTAAGAATATATTTCAAACATAAATATTAAAAAAATATTAAATGCTCGCTGAGGTTGACTTTTTTCAGTTTTTGGAGCACGATGAATCAGAGCAGCATGCAAAATGGCTGTAAAGGTCATTTCCAACCTCCGATGTTCTTGCCTTTCATTTAAAGGCACGATGTGCTCCTGTTACTGGATCAATCAAGGTGGAGTCGGCGGTGCAGGACAGCGTGCGGTGTTGGTGGGCGGGGACGAAGGCTGAAGGATGGTACCTCAGACAGGACAGGGGGGGACAGGGGAGGGGATTGGTATGTGAATAAAACATGCGTGTGCTGACTGTGCATTTTGCGATGGACCCTCTTGCATTATTAATGGTGGCCGGTCTTAGAGGGGTGGGGGTGGTCTGGGAGGGAGGATGGGGTTAGGGGTGGGGTGAGGTGGGGTGGGGGGTGTGGACTCGGAGATTTTAGCACGGGAGTGGCCTGACAGCTTTCAAAAGGAGAGCGTGAGGTAATTACCCAATTCCTCTCCGTTTTACGGATCGATGCCCCCTCAGACACCAGGGTGGGGCTCGGAGGAGGACGGACGACACAGTAAGACCCTCTGGGATGGAATCTGAATATGACCCAACACCTCTCCAGGGACAAAATGGGGTGTGTCACGTGCTTAAGGGCAACATTTTCTCTCTAAATGCTATTGTTCCTAAGCTATGCACTTTCTTCTGTTGTGAAGGTTGTAATTCCTTCGCTCTGTGCTGCTGTTTTTTATTGTAATCCTTCTGTTGGATCTTTTTTTGCTTCTTTTAGCCTTTTGTCTACACTGAACAAAAATATAAACGCCCAATGTCAAATTTTTGAGTTTTTATTAACAAAAAACTGGAACCAGGATTCGTCTGTGAATAGCACTCTTCTCCAGCGTGCCAAGGGCCATCGAACCTGTGTGTTTGGCCATGCGAGTCGGTCCCAACACCGGACAGCGGTGAGATCCTGACCACGGTGAGGACACTGAGCGTGCAAGTTGGCTTCTCACAGGCAGTTACGGACTGTCTGTGGTGTGATGCGTCTGTTTTGCAGACCAACGGTCTCATCCGCTGTGCGTGTTGCTGATCTGAGCCGATCCTGCAGGTGGACCAGCCCGATGTAGCGATCTTGTGCTGGTGTGGTTCCACGTGGCCGACGTGGATGAGGCGAATTTGCAGTACTGCCCGTCTGTCGGAAACAAACTCTCAAACGGCCTATTGTCTGATAGTTAACATTCAGCTGCACAGTGACCGCTCTGGTGGACATCCCTGCATCCAGCATACCAATGGCACGTTCCCGCATGACCTGAGACATCTGAGGCATGATGATTTGTGACAAAATTGGACATTTTGGGGTGGCCTTTTATTGTCCCCAGTATAAGGAGTGTCTGGGTACTGCTCATTCTGTCTGATCTCCGTCTGGAAATGCCACACCCATGTACTGAGTGAAATCACTGCATCACTGAGCAAATGCTCACTGACAGAGAGATGGATTAAAAAATGGTACACAAATCAAGAGAAATATCCCTATTGTACAAGTAAAAGTCAGCATACGCTCACTTAGAGTTTTAAACTCCATGTGGCATCAATATTTGACATGGGGCGTTTATATTTTTGTTCAGTGTATGTGTAAAGCACTTTTTAACCTTGGTTTTGAAAGGTACTTTATAAATTAAACTTTCTCATCAACTTACTCTCTCAGGTACTCAGAGAGCAGAACACGAGGGCAGGGATTTAGGTTTTTTGAGACTCTGCTTGTGATGTGTGCTTAAGCCTACATTTAGGTAACTGGGAGGTGGTACCCTAATTCAGGGGTGTGAGAACATAGGTTTCCACAACTTGTGAACGTATTAAGTAAAATGGACATGTCATGACACCTTATGATTTTAAAATAAAGGCTGGTAAAGTGTGGGCACTTTTTACTTGATCTGCGATAATGGAATCATGTAAGATGTAAACTGTTGAGATTAACAGGTGAATCACTCTAATATTTTGACATCAAATGCATTATAGGTACATACAAGAAACAAAAAGTCAAAAAGGTCCAACTATCATGGAATGTCCATTTTTACTTTATGCCTTCACAAGTTGATGTGATAGAATATCGCTCTGGACTCCTCAACCTTTGTGTGGCCTTTCCTGTTGTGCATCTGAAAAATCATCTCAACCTTTCTCCTCACTACAGGTGAGACGCCCAGCACTGTTCATTCTGGCAGTTTCTGGCATTTTCACACTGACACTGGCTCCTCAAACCTCGGCATGGTTTTTCGGCCGTTTGCGCCACACAGCGCAGGCGATAACTATTTTTCGGTGATGTAATCTTTTTACTTCTGGCACTGTTGTCAGGCACAATGCTGGATAAAAAATAATGAATGTGAGGTTAAAGTACACACTGTGAGTCATAACCCGCGGGTATTAACATCTATGTAATGGGAAGCACAACAATCGCAGCTGCATCAATGTCCAAATACTTATGGACTAGGGGGATTTGCACACCCAAAATGGCTGCTTTCACTCACACTCTCTCAACACAGGATGATCTGTCATAGGACCCTGGTAGAGATTCCAGCTCAAGGACCCAACTGATTTACAACCCGCCCTTAAATTGCAGCATAAATATTTTAAAAGCCTCTCCTTATCAGCGTTTATGATATTTCTGGTGCACTGCTTTAGGCGCCTATCAGAATCTGGGACCGGCAGGTAGTCGAGGTTTGTCTTCAGGGAAAGAGAGGGCTAAGCATTGCTTTATGTGGCCCCTCTAAGATAAAGTTGCTTGTTTTAGTGAGGGAGTGGTGCGCTCAAGGCTAAGAGGAGGATATGTCCGTCAGAATCCGCAGAATCATTCAGGAAAGTGACATTACAGCGCCACCTGGAGGCCATATGTGCAGGAACGGATTTATACATGGCTTCATGCGTCTCTCTACATAAATATATATTCATGTACACCTGCCCACTATCTGCAAATCCATACAGACACATATATTCATACTGCAGCATTCATGTACACGCAATTACTGACATTCATGGACACTGTCATGCATGCGCACAACCCCAGGAAATACAAATCCACATTATTATGCCCATCTGTACATGACCACATACACCTATACATACACATACACACATGTACCAACAAAAGTATACACAAGCACACATGGATGCTTGCACTCATATACAGGAGCATTTTCTGACTCAAAACACAAATTCTAAAGCACATCTTCACAGCCCTCTCTCCCTGATTTCAGTGTAGTTTTATCTGATGTCAAAATAAACTGCCCATCAGCTATATACTGTAACTGAAGGGGCTTCCAGCTCGATCACTGCTCTTCATCAAAACGTGACTATCGTCCAAGCAAGTATACAAAGATAGTCTCAGATATAAAGCCAGATATGATTTACTGTATATTCCTAAGATAGACGCAATCTCACAGTCCACCAGTATCACATTGAGAAAACACAGAAAGACACTGCAAACGACATAATGTAATTCCATCCTTTCCCCCTGAAGCAGGAACGCAGGCTTAAAATCCTGTCGCTCGGGGAACACCAGACCAGGCCGGGCCGGGTGGAGAGAGGTAGAGAGAGGGGCGTGTCAGAAGCAGCAGCCAGTGAAATGTAATTAATTAATTAAGCGAGACGGTGGGATTAATTTGAATTAGAAGCCAAACAATGTCTGGTGTGGGGGATGGGGGTTTACAAAGCGGCAGGGTGTAATTAGAGTAATAAGATTTCGCAACACAGGCAGGCGGCCTACAGTGGCTCAGGACCACACGGCAAGGCCCAGACGCACCCATATGCACCCCAAAATCGGAGATTTAGCAACGATTTCACCCGGTTATAGTTTAACCCCATAACAATCCAGATATGTCACATATGGATTCAATACTGTGTTATGGCCCCAATTTGTTATTACATTTACAGCAACAGTAACAGCAAGGGATGACCGACACAATTCAAAACCCAAACACATTTAATCAAACAGACAATAACAACTAACTAATCTACTATCTACAACTACGACCAAGATTGATTTATATACAAACAAAACAGAAATATTTACAGTCCCTTTTGTTGGGGTGGCTTGGTGATGTCCTGGGTAAAGAAAAATGCTCAAACACAGGCAAAATCCACAAAAGAAATGTGTGGAAAATCCACAAAATCCACAAATCAGAAATGACAGGTCTGGTCACATGTATCCTTCTTCTTGCAATTTCTCCTACCACTACCTGTCTCAATTCTTTTCCTTATATACTCTTTTGCAGACCCCACCCACATTTAGACCTCTTTTTTTTTATTTTCTGAGACTTGCCCCAGACATGTCCAGGACATGTCTAAACATGACTCCAGTCTGAGCTTCACAAAAAAAAGGTAAATACTGCTATCTAGTGGCCTATATTCACATTACAACTGTAATTTATTAAAACTGTACCGTAAGTATAATTTTTATGTCGCATGCAGAATATGTCTGCTTTTGAAACTACAGGGCACCACACTCACTAATTCATTGTGCGCTGTGGCTCGCACTGCTGAGAGAAGTTCTGAGTATTGCTTTCAGTTTTGTGCTTCATAGTGATGTATGCACCTGATTTTGGAGAGTGTGAGAAATCCAGTTGATTGAGGATGAGCACGTTTGCATGACTGCTGTGGCCACTGGTCATCAGATGGAGTTTCCAGGCTGATGCTGTTGCGGTAAGCAGTCCTGTTCCTGAAGGTGCGGTACATGCAGTTTCTCATGTCAACCCTGAATGGGGATACAGTTGCTGGCGTTGCTAAATAAGGTGTGCTTTTCTGAAAATCGTACAAGATGGAAGATTTTCAGGATCCAGACTGGCCACCTGTTCATTATGGCGTCAATATCATCAAAATGTGATCAGAATGTTCTTAACTGCCAGTGCAACATCCACCATCAAAGCAATTACGATTGAGAGCACAGACTTAAGAGGTCAAAAAGCATTCAAGGAAATTTGATGCCACAAAAGCCAAGCAGCATCTCCCAGTCCTCCAGGCACGAAAACACGAAGAAGCTCGTTAGAGAGGCCAGACGGGGTCAGAGGTGGTGGTGGGACAAGCTGTAGCGGCTCACGCCAGAGCGTTGAGTGGCGTTGAGTGGCGTTGACGGGCGTGGTGAGTGCGGCGGGCCTTAATTAGGTCAGCTCAGCGTCCGACTCGACGGAGTTTTAAATGGCAGGATGTTCTACCTGCTTCCACTGTCAGAGGCCAGATGGGGAGCATCTGTAGTGCTGGTGTAATAATATCTGTTCATTCATCATCCAACCTGTCTCTGCCTGAGCTGGAGCCTTTCTGCATGAAGGGTAGGAATGCAAAATGACCGGGCCACCAGTCCACTGCAGGAACCACTCAACTGTACTTAAGGGCTCCAGTTAGCCTAACACTCCTGCTTTTGGACTGTGAGAGTTCACTGGAGGCAGATAATCATGCGTTGAACTTCACACAAAAAAGCCCAAGACAGGGGCTGAGACCAACGACCCAAGCAACAGCGCCATCCACTGTTCATTCACCTCAATGTGTAATGAGGTCCATTTAAACTCTAGTTGAGGCTCACCAATTTGGTAGCAGGTGCATGAGCTTATAATCCATCACTTGAGAACAATAGTCCCCGAAGACTTAATCGATAGGATCCTCTAAGGCGCAAAATATAATTTAAATATGGAAGGAATCCAGTCAAATCCCCGCTACTAGTGAGCAAGGCCCGCAAACTACTCCTAAGTCACTTTCACTGGCATTTTCCATAATACGGAAACTTTTTCAGAACTGGAGTTAAATATACTAGTGTCTCAAAAAGACCAAATAATGCTGCTGTAAAACCAGATCACAATATGCTTTGAAATTTTTCATTATTTTACCAGACAGATCGTTCCTTGTGTGGCCAGATTCTACATAAGTAATTTCCTATTCTGAAGCAATAGAGCTATCCCCAGCACTTATTATAAAATTACATATTTTTATAAAATCCTTCATACAGAATGAGCACATAGAGCAAAATGCTTCCCAGAAAAATACTTGCAGAAACCGGAATATATAAGCAGGCAGTGCGTGCTGCTATTTAAATTTAAAGAAATACATAGTTTCCTCTCCAGGCTTAAGCATGTACAGCACTGTCAGGCAGAATTTTTTTCTGAATGACAACTTCCTTCAGCACTTCCTATTTGGGGTTTAACTTCCTCATTTTTGCCCTGACCCTGACAGAAACGATGCGCAAACCTGGCCGCAAGGGTCAACGGTCACGCCTCCCCGGTTCATTCAGTGCCTGCCCGCCAAAATTTCTCAACTTCCTCTCGTCCATTCATGAATGTGCAGGAATATGATTCATTCTGAAAGAGAGGAACGGGGGGGGGGGGGTTCTTGGCAGATTCTGCAACACCGTGGCCGAGGCGTTTGGGGAGGGGGTGCGTTGGGGAGACTGCAATTCATATTTTATCAAACCGCAGTTAACCGTCGCTTTCTATCGGGGACGCAATGCTTGCATTTGGCAATAGTTTTATTGGCAGGAGGAACCTCTTCTTCTGCAAACTTCTCCAGAGCTGCAGGAGGGCTGCTACGCATTAGGGTCCAAATGCAACAAACAACCAAACATTGGGCCGGATAGAGACTAAGACCTAGATCTAAAATCAAGTTTGAATTCAGCTCAGGACCAAGCAGAAGACGCGTCTGCAAATCTTATCCTGTAATATTTGAATGTTTGTTGCAGGTCTTCAAGGCTTTGGATAGCTGTTTTAATCAGGCTTTGTCTTTATTGTAAAAAGGAGGGGGTAATTTGAATAAACATGCAGCTTTTTACACAGTCTGCTTTTCTTTGATAAATGTATGGCCCGTGAGAGAAGAGACAAGAGGAAATGCATAAATGCGAGGGATGTGTTCCGGCCCTTTCTTTAGTTGCAGAATCAGTCATAAGCCCTCTGGCTAAGGCGGCGTGATTTACAACCTGTGTTTATAACCTCAGAGTTAATGCTTTACTTAACCCGCGGATAGTTCAAGTCGCTTAATCTATTCAAAATGATGGGGCCCGTGGTCACGTTGATGGATAACCTGGCAGATAAATGGCCTAGAACATATCAATTAGAGTCAGAACCTCCGAAGAGTCGCTCAGTCTGGCAAAAATAATGATTCGAGTGAAGATTCACAAGTGGAAAGAGGTGACTAAGCAAAGTTGACTGCTGATCAATTAGGCTACTTAGTGTCAATTTTATACAGGTAGTCAGGAGATAATTTGGATTTGTGACACTCTGAGTAAACAGCCCAGCCTCGCTATAGAATGTATAGATCTACGTTGCTGCAGCAGCAAGTTGGCTCCAAACCACACATAATGAGACAATTATGCTCATTGGCAAATGGAAATTAAATCAGATATTTGCAGAGTCAGATTTTTTAAAAACTTTTTGTTGTTGTTGTTGAAAATCAGCACATAATATGTATACGACATGCATCACATAATACAGGGTGTTTCAAAAAGATGAACCCGATCAAGAAATTAACTGCATTGAAATTGGGTCCATCTTTTTGAAACACCCTGTATGCATGCTGTCTATACGTCAAATTTGCGACAGAGAAGTTGGCAGTTTTCTTCGATAGTCAAACCCTAGTGTATTTGCACAATTGTTGTACAATTAATTTCTATGAATTGTACAAAGGAGTTGTACAATTAATAGAACTCTCAATAAGACAAAGAACACATTGACATAAATATTGCCCGTCATCGTGGAATCCGGTTTTCGAACCAAATCAAGGTATGACGAGTAGCTTACAAGCACAAGACTTTATTTATCCAGGGAAATTAGTTCTCTGAGAAAATGTGTCCACACTGATCTGGATGGGCCCTTGGGCGGACTGAAGGATGGGCTCCATTGAAGATTCCTCTGATCCACTTTGTGCCATGGCGGGGGAGAAATACTTAGAGTACAAAGAGTCTTGATCACAGCCCTCTTCACCAGTTTGTTCCACTTCAGAGTGGCCTAAATCGCCTGCTATCGGTGGACAGTCATCCTGAAGATTTATTGTTCGACCGACTCTCTCCTCTGGTCTGAGAGTTGTCTTTAAATATCTACCTTCTCAGTTGGACACCAGGCATGTTTCAACACAGAAATGTCCGGGTCAATCTGTTCATCAAAAACAAAACCTCTCTGTTAAAAGGCCCATTTCATTAATTGAAGAGCCATTCCACGAGAGATTGACATTCGGTGCGCAGTTAACCCCGCTGGAATTGAATGAAACTTGGCACATAGGTAGATATGGGTGTCTCACAGAAAAAGCCACATTTTTAGGTCCGTATTTCACTTTGCCTGCTAATAGGACCACCTGGCAGCCACTTATGTGGCTCAGTTTTGCTGTTGACACCACATTTTACATCAAGTATCATGACTTAAGGGTACACACTACCAAATATGTTATACTTCTGTTATGGCCCCAATTTGTTATTACATTTACAACACAACAGCAACAGCAACAGCAAGGGATGACAGACACAGTTTTAAAAAAACTTAATCACATTTAATGAACAAACAAAGACTTTTAACTAAACTACTATCTACACTACAGACCAAGATTGATTAACAAGACAAACAGAAATATTTACAGTCCCTTTTGGTTGGGGTGGCTTGGTGATGTCCTGGGTGAGGAAAATGCTCAAACACAGGCAAAAATCCACAAAAGAAACTTCACAGGTCTTGAACAGAATGACAGGTCTGGTCACATGTATCCTTCTTCTTGCAATTTCTCCTACCACTTTACTGTCTCAATTCTCCCCTTTATATATTCTTTTGCAGACCCCTCCCACCTTTTAGACTTTTTTTTTTTTTCTCTGGGACTTGTTTCAGACATGCCCGAAACATGCCCAAACCTAGTACCAGTCTGAGCTTAACAAAAAAAAAAAGGTAAATACTGCCATCCAGTGGCCTATATTCATATTACACTTCTGTCATGACCTGTGACACATCAAGTCCTGTTAGACTTCACCACCACATAAGCGCCAAGCAGGGTAACTACATTATCGAGCCAGAATTATTTGAGAAATAAAATAAAAATTGAAAATAGGAATGAAAACAAAATAGTATCCCATACATATTCCAAACTTGAATGCTTCATTATGTGTTTAAACACAATAAGACTATCATTTTCAGTGAATAGTACTTTGGTATCTTGCGGTGTTTGTGCAATCGACAGCCAGAAAAATTGTTGAAATTCATTTTTGGTGCATGTTTGCTGTATGTTTTCTCTGTAACCCAGATTTCTACTGTGAGGGTAAATTCTGTTTGTTATGCTTTTGTAACTATATTTTTAGGAATACCAAGCATTTCTTTGGTAGTATCCACACTTTCAAGCTAGACGGAGCCAAAGTTGGAGGAAAACTCAAAATGGTCCATTTCATAGCATATTGCGCCTGTGTTTTGGTGGCATTATTTTGTTTACCCAGCAAGATCGAGATCTGAAATTGTCTGGATACATAGTCCTTTTGGGGTACATTACAGCATTAGTAAAATCTCAATGGTAGTATTTAGATGATTTTAAACATCAAAAGTCGGAAAAATTTACCTCCAGGGGCCACTGTACGCTGTGGATACAAGTACTGGCCATCCCCATCGAAGTACCAAAGTGCTGAGCTCTGTACAATTCAGGTTAGCCCGAAACAGACCACCCTCTGCAGTGGAGAGAGATTTGTTTGGTGTAGTTGCTGCACAGAAAACGTGCTTCTGGATTGTTCTTAGCACTCTACAACATCTTTGTGAGCATATCGCGCCAATAAACGGCAGTACATGGCTGGCAGCTACAGTCAAATAAATTCACCTGTATGAGATTCAAACTGAATTTAGCGCTGCCTCACCTCCAGTCTCAAACTAGATGTGAGCCGTTAAAATATTTATCCTCTTGATAATCCAAGATCAATAAATCAAGTCCATATATGACATAAAAAATATTTTTATTTTGACATCATACATTGACAGTAAAAATGTATTGATGCATGGAAATAACAGCTCTCAATAAGAGGTGATAAATGCCATGTAGCTCTGTAAATATGCCCCACTAACAACACTGCCACACCACAAACAGGGTGTCAATGGGTGCAGGGCATAAATCATCATGAACAGAGTGGTAAGTAGGACATCTAGGAAAAGGAGCCCCTGCTAACAAAAATACCACTGGCAATACTGCTGTACCATTGGCTGGGAGGGCACTACATTATGACATAATCCAACTCCAACTCAATGGAAGTTGATATGGTACGGCAAATGCATGTAAAAACACAAGAAGTGGGGAGAACAAGTGATTTTAGGATTTGTAAATTGACTTATAGGTCATTGCAGATAGTTTGAAGGTGATGTATTTAAGGGTTTGTCTGGTCCTGCAATTCAGGCCCAAAACATATTCTAAAAAGTTGGAAAGAGGAAAATTTAGGACTATTAATGAAAAAAGAAAAATGGCGTGATTTGCAATAGCTAATGTCAGCAGGTGATTGCAATGATATGGCACAAAAGCAGAATCTGGGAAAGGTCTATCAAGAGCAAAGATGGGCCAAGGATTGCCAATTAGCTCACAAATGAGAAAATAATTGGGAGATCTAAAAACAATGTTTCGCAAAAAGGAAGGGAAGGGATTTTGATGCTTCACCCTCTGTGGTGCATAACATAATTAAAATATTCAAGACATCTGAACAAAAATTGTAAACTGCTGTGAAGTACAGCACCATGAAATTAAATCCACAAACTTAACTGTGCAAAAATGAAGTTTTATGTTATCTGTGTCCGAAAACGCCATTGACTTTTCTGAGCTTGGAGGCATCTATGATAGACCATAACACAGAGGCAATGTGTACTGAAGAAAAAAAGGCAGAAAAAAAATCAATATTTTTGGTCTTTTTTAGAAGAAATGGATGCCATGTGACCCAGATTAAAAAGGAAATGTATTACACAGATTGTTACCAGTTACAAGTCCAACAGCGATGCTCTATCATAATATGGGGTTGTGCCTGTACAGGCAGCAAGACTAACACTTTGGCAAATGCATTATTAATGCTGAAAAGAACACTGAGAATTTGGAGCAGGATATGTTGCATTCAAGATGGCATCATTTTCTGGGATGCCCATGCATATTTCGGCAAGACAATGCAAAGCCACATTCTGCTCGCATTAAAAATGCATGGCTGTGTAAGAAGGTGAAAACGCTGGACAGGCCTGCCTGCAGTCCAGACTTGTCCCCAACAGAGTACATGTGGCACATTTAGAAACACAAAATGCGACAATGCTTCATACTGTTCCTAACAATAAGACTTGTTTGCAGGAAGCATGGGACATAATGTTTGACACAATCACTTGGTGTCTTCTGTCTGTCAGTTTTGACAAAGTCTTGTGATAAGGAATGGCAACATTACAACATTATTTAATGGTAAATACTTCGCTTTCTCAACTTTTTTGAAGTATGTTGCAAAAATCTAAATTGAAATTTTTATTTTGAGAAACCAGCAAAATGAATGGAGTGAATTGTCAAATGAAGTGCTGTTGTATTGTTTTCTTGTAATACAGATCAAAGAATTTACTGATCTTAGATTTGAGCTTTAATCGTTATTCAACATTTCATCACAACCTTTTCTGATTTGGGATAGAGAGAACTGGGAGAAGTTGCTCTGTGAAGGTTCTGAGCTAGCTGGCACCATTTCCCGTTGGCTAGTAGGGGCCACATGCTTGTGGTGCCAGTGTTATTACTAGCAGGGTACATGTAATGCATGCAATGTGAGGTGTCAGAGTCGAGCCATTGCTTCACTCCCTCAAAGAACAAGATGTGCTCTCTGGAAGTTCATTAATAATAAAGTCACAGAACATTTTGCTCCTGTTCGCCATCTGAGCTGCTGGTGTCCAACCCATCCTGGCGTGTGACAGAAGGAAAAGTACAGAGGAGAGAATTGTTCTTCCGCAAAAATCCCGACCAACATTTTTTTTTTCCCTTTTGCCAGTAAGTTCTCAGTATAGCAGGCACGGCGGGTGGCCGTCGCAGTACAGATTCGAGCTTCAGGGCGCCGACAGGAAGTGCCTGGGCCTTCGCGATTGGGGAAACTGACCGAAAAACCCAAACGACCACGGATGTTTGCCTCTCAATCAGTGGTGCTTAGCCCCACACCCCGACTTCATGAGGTGATTAGATTAAACACTAGAAAACCAGGGGCAATAATCGGCCTAGAAAAAGGCGCCCCTGCCGCTTCCAGGAACGAACTGAACTTCGAGGCCTCTCGGATTATTGAACCATATCAGACGGCCTTCTGAGACGTGCTGGGACCGATGGTGAGGCAAAAGGGGGTTTTGCACTAAATCATTGCGGTGAAAGAACGGCCTTTCTTGTTTTTATGTCTTTCTTTGCCTTGCGTGTGCACGATTGGCCGGTTCAAAGCGGTATTGCGAGGCTCCTTGAGACCGAGCAGCGGCTTGTCCTGCTGTCGTTTCAGGCTTTACTGCTAACCCCAGGAAGCAGGCAACAGCCTGGCACCAAGAACGCAGTAACCTGCGAGTCTCTTACATCTGATCAAACAGACCGCAAAAAGTGACTGTTTTCTTCTGTATTTGCCTAAAGGAAGACAAATATAACACCGAGCCATCATCACCTGCATCCATTTTCCCAAAAAGAAATGGACTCCTGCCCAGTACGTTTAGTTCTTGCTGTGTGCGCAGAAGCAGGCCTGTGAGCGTCAAACCACGGGGACCATAAAGATCAGCACATTAAAAAACAAGGCAGTCACTCTCAAAAAGCCACCAAAATGAATGCAAAGATCTTGTTCCACTGCTTCAGGTGGGAAACCATTGCATGCTCTACATCATACATATGGCCTGCACAGTCCTCAGCTGTCATACAAATCAAAGATTCGTTGATGTCCTTGTTTAAGATTACAGCATCTCATCGACATACTGTCCATGTAAAACCATAAAAAAGCCAACTATTAAAATCTACTCCCCCAACACAAGCTCAGAAAAAATCAACAATTTCTGAGTGAGGCTTGTTTCATCTTAAATTTCAAAAAAGGGACCCTAACTGAACAGGAAAATGCAATACTTCTTGTTGCTGCATGTGGCACATAGTATTGCATGAGCACCGTTCTGTTCCATTATCATATCATCCAGTCAAAGCCATGGAGACCACAGCACGGCAGCATCAGAAAAAGGCAAGAGGGCGCTCCTCAAAGCACTGATGGAGCAGAGTCGGAAGTGGAAGATCTGACAGCATGAGGGTCACAAGACAACAAACCTTGACAAGAACCGCCTCACCAAAAAAAAAAAAATCGATTAAAAGCCTTTATTGCATAGAACTGGGCAATGAAAGCCTGACGCGTATTGATGCCAGGTCTTCAATGAAGATCTGGTCTGCAAGTACACTGTCCTTTTTGTCGATTTGCTCAAGCCCGTACAAAGACATGTAATCCATTTTCCCACCTGAGCACTGATTTCCTTGGCTTTTTTCCATGATGCCACACTCTTGACTCCGATTACAGTATATTTTGGCGGTGAGCCTGGTCATTGTTGTCCTAAGTATATCGGCCCACACTCTCAATTAGCCACAACAGGTCGTAGACCCAAGCAGCGATTATTTTAGTCATTTATCACGTGCACAGGGTCAGTAGGAAATGGGGAGGTAAGTGCAAGGAAGTCGCATCAAAATGAATGTGAAAGAAGCAATAAGTAAGCAGATACTCGTGACTGCTCAGCTGAATGGGTCAGGGAAGGTAAGTGCGAATGTATTCACAGACAGTGAGAGTACAGTCACTCTACAAACAAATTTCACCTTTCCCACTCAACATCAAGGCCGCGCCTCATTACATTTACGACAGTTGCAGAAAATGTCATCAAAGAGAGATTTTGCCGCGTCTTCCAAGCGTAAGACCTGGTCTTCGTCATGCGCTGAGCACAAACACGATTTATGTACAATAAGTCTTTATGTGGTTTAAAAAAACAGGATCTGTGCCGTTTTGAATGCGAGGAGGTTTGGTTTGAGGAGGGGGGGGGGTTATAAAGCATTCTAGAGGCAGTTCTAAGAAAATTGCACAGCGCATTCACACTTCTGCAGAGAGAGGGAGGGGAGGTGAGGAAGGGGCGACTGGTGGTTTTGGGGAGGGAGGGGGCGTCAGGGGTGGGCAGTTGTTGAGCATTTATGGGAAACAGCAGCGAAGGGAGACTTGAATGAAAGTTGCAAAATGCATACTTGCCACGCCCGTGAGAAAACGATATTCGAGAAGAACTGAAAATACGCCAGCGCTGCAATGTCAGAAAAGAATTTCAGTGCCGCAGGCAATTTACAAACACCATATCCTCCAGCACAGTACAGTATTCTTTATAAATATAATATAATATATTCTTTATATTTACCAAAGCAGGAGTCACGGTAAAATACTAACGCTGACATGTAAGGGGATTTTGAAGTGTACTAGGGGGGGGGGGGGTCTAATCTTCAGATCTATAGGGATGTCCTCAAAGGGCCCGCATGGGTGCATATATTCAGGCTGGCACAACTCTCAGATAATCAGCTTATTGACAAAAACCATGATTTGTCAGTAAGCAGAATTCATGGTGCCATACAGCTAGCTCAGAGCAAAATCAGCACCCAAGCCATTGCTGCGAGGGTCACTTTCGTCAAAGCAAATACACAGTAACCAATCAACGCAATAAATGGCATGGAGCCAAATGCAGGGAAAGCTTCACAAACACCCCCCAGGGAACAGAACAGAGCCGTGCAGCAATGGCACCCATGTTATGACACTGCTATGGTATGATAAGTCAAGACCACCAGTTTTGACATTTAACGATGGATTAAAAACAATCAATTAATAATGAATTACCAATGGGGTTACATCAAGGGCACTAAAATGGGATGGAATATGGCATTTGGAGCTTATTTTGACCAAATAATTTGGAAATTAGTTTTAGCAAGCTTAATTAGCTGAATATTGTGCTGATTGACTGGCTGGGAATCAGCATCTTGGCGCAATGGAATGCATGTCCTGTCAGAACAACGCCTGCGATGCTAACTCCATTTGCAGATAAGACTGTACATTTCAGATCAGTGGTTCTCAACATTAGCCAGAAACGGCCGATGCAGGTGCAGGCTTTCATTCCAACCAAGCACTTACACACCTGATACTACTGATCAATGTTCATAGCAAAGACACTGTGGGTTGATTTGTAGAATTAGGTGAGCAAATTTAATATTGCCAAAATATAGGTCATATATGACTTCCAATATGTTGATAATGCAAACTTCATCTCTATCTACGACCATTTGGTCTCCATAGGCCATCTTGCGTATTCATAAAGTATAGCGCCCTCACTGGACCCGTTTCCGTTGATTCAATCAAAATTGTGCTCGCATTGTACATTGATGATACTAATGTAAGTTGATTGTCTGATTTAGAAAAAAAATTATCAAGCAGTTTTTGAGAAATAATTTTTAAAAATTTCTCAGTCCTATCTTTAAGATTGGGGCCAAAATTTCAAGGGACCATAGAACAAACAAAAATGATTCAATCAAAAATCCGGAAAAAAAAAAAATTCTGGAGATATGGTCTTGTAGTATGTTATCGCAAAGTTACACAAAAAATTCAGAGGGCCAAAAAAGACTTGAACTCCATTAGTAAATGATTACCAGACACATTCGTCAGCTGTTAATGAATAGCTATTTATTGCTGCATTAACTAGCATTAATTATTGTACCATTATTGTTAAGTGTTACCAGAAATGCTACCCCTGTCAACTCACACTACCAACTGGTCAGAACACCAAGAGTAACGCTATCTATTCTGACATCAGTTTCTCTGCTGGTCTGCAAATTTCACACTGCATGAGAAATGGCCACATTTGGTCTGCAATTTAACAATTGCTTATAGATTTTCTCTGCCCATTTAATAATCCTGTCCACCAGCCCAAATTCAGTATTCGCATGCCACAAGGTTAAATGACAAAATTTGCTGGAGCTGCATTGCTGAAGTGAGACCAGGTGTCAAGGTGGCACAGGGAGCCCAATCAATATGGACAGTGGTCCGTGTTTGTACGGCTAATTTTTATCGGGTGGGGGCTCGTAAGAAGAGCACTGCATAAACAGTTCAGTGAGTCATGTTGGTGCAGCTGAGCTGAGGATCTTGGAAACAGTTGAGGTCACCGCAGAGTCTGGGTGGGGGGATGGTGTTGTGTTGTTTGGACACGCATGATGCAAAAAAAAAAAATCAGGTCAAAAGGTCAATCGGGCAGCACGAAGGGCATACTGGCTTACTCAACGAGTCACGTTTCTTACACTGCACTGGCAAAGGTTGAAATGAGTCCAAAGACCTCTCTTAATACGCTTTATTTAGCAAATCGAGTAACAGAAATGAGATTTTCAGTCTAAACTCAAGACCAATGACTACTTGCTTAGATTGACTTGTTCTCTGGTTTTTCCACTTTCTGAGAAAATGGCCATTATAAGCATTAGATGTGACCTATATTTGTGGAAATGTTCCCAAGCAACCAATCTGAAACATGCCAAGTAAATGATATATTCCCTTGAGAGGCTCCTGACTGAAAAGGCTAATATTCACCACGGATTACTATCAAAGGATTTTTTTTTTAAACTTTCGGCCACTAACTGAGGCCACCCCTCAGAGACGACAGCCCGCAGTCTCGTGGTTGTGACTGTTCCGAGAGGAGATTCTCAAGTCTTTAATGTAGAATTCCCTGTCCTACCGCTCGTCACATTTCTGTTTCTATTTGCTTTTCACAGGCCTACTCTATCCCCACAGCTACACGACCCTGGAGCCCTATCTGCCTCCTCTGAGAAGTATCTAGCACATTCCGTACGGGAAGGCACTCACTTGGGCTCGTATATTTATATCCTTATATTATCATTCCTCCACTTCACACAGTACTCTGTCTGTCTATGCATCTTGTGTGTGCTATATCTACTGAAGGAGTGGACAGGTTATGATAAAATCAGATATGTTGACCCCCTACAGATGGTAGACAAACATATTAGGCTTTGAAGGTCATTGGGTCAAAAGTCAAAGTCACATAAAGTCAAGGGACCAAAGATCAACTTTTCAGGGTGCATGTAGCAGATGAAGGCATTTCAATCAAGCCTTTGAATTGACTTCTACCATGTTATTTATTATTATTATTATTATTATTATTATTACTAAAACCCCACAAAACTGCCAAGAAATTAATCTCTTTTGCCATGTCCGGTCAACAACCATACACAGTTATAACATGTAACTCAGTGGAACATATGTATCCATTAAGAGTGGTAGGGTATGCACAAGCCTATCCCAGCATGCATTAGGCTAAGGGGGAAAATGGACTCTGAGGTGGTGGTGATTCCATCTTAGAGCACATAATCCACTCAGTCATAAATTGTGTCAAAAAAAATTAGTCATAAATGACAAATAAGAATATTTTCTCTTCTGGAAAACAACTGCACTCCTCAGATGCAGTATTCTCAACAGTTCATTTAGAATTACGCACAGACATACATGCACTGGATGTCATTTGGTCTTGTTCCATAGAATGCGCTCCTTGTCCTTACATACAAGAGAAGGACGCTGAACCCAAATACTGTAGTTAAGGGCATTTGAGAGAGTTGTGACGATTCTAACGCCGCAAGGATAAACAGGTCAATTAGCATTACCTGGAAATTTATTCAACGCAAAAAAAAAAAATCTGTTTGCTTAACCTGCGCTGCATTGATTGAATTAAACCATTTATGTAAATTCCCATCCAGGCAAATGACTTTGAGGTACCGTGACACTGTCGCACTCAACAGCTACGCAAGCAATTTTTCCCCCTTGTTCCTGGTCACTGAGGTGAGTTCGACAGCAGACATTCTGAACCAGCAAGGTAAGCGCTTACCAACCCTGTTGCTGGAAATTAACCATCCTGCAGGGTTTAGTTGCTACTGTAGTTCGGCACACCTAATTCAACAAAGCAGTAGTGTCGGGAGGGCTCTAAATGTTGAATGGAGTGGGGTGAGGTTGAGGGTAGAGTAAAGACCAACATGGAGGGTGGATCGCCAGGAGCAGGGTTGGTTCTAGATCAGCAGGGGCTCAAATCACACCTCGTAGCCAGGATCCATCTCAACCTCTTTACAACAGGGCAGTAATGAAATCCCACCACAATGGGTCAAGAATGAAGCATCTGACAGTCATCCCATGGACTTAATTCCGACTGGATTACAGCAGCATTCCGGTGGGATTAAGGCTCTTCCATTTTGCGGGACCTCCACACATTCGTATGCACTAAAGAACCTTCCACCCACCTTCTCCTCCATCACACTTTAGAAAGAGACCATTAATTACACAGCCTTAGATACAGAAGCACTAACATTATGTTAATTCTCTCAACACCCCACTTGGAGGAACCAAAACAGCTTTTCTACACCGAGTGGTTTCTGAGTGGTTTCATTGCTCAACTGGAGCTCAGAAGGTTGTTGGTTCCTACCCCACTGTAGCCGCAGTAAGTCCATCACAGCAGTCAGGCCTGTAGGTAAGCCACACACTGCGCCAGAGGAACTGGCCCCTGCTGTGTCAAAATCAACTGGTAGTTCATGGATAAATGCATCAGGCAAATAATGGTGATTTGACACTGGGCAGCTGCAGTGGTGAGAAATGCCATAAATCAGGCAAAACCTACTTTTAGAAACTTAAACCAGGTTTTCTGCAAGAGGAAAGTGCTCTCATGAAATATCAGGTGAAATTTCCTTTAAACACATCTATTCTCAGTAATATGCACAAGTACAGCATGCAGATAATCAGAGATGTTGTAAATTAATAACAGTCAGTTTTGGTTTGGAAGCCCGTTCATCATACAGTGAGTATAACGTACGTAATGGCTTGTTCTGTGGTGTCTGGTGGTGTATAATTACAGCTTAGCACAGAGGTGGGCAACGAGGGCCGTATCTGTCCCTGGTTTTCACACCAACTTCTAGCCTTTTATTACTTAATAATCTTAATTTGCCAAACTATATATGATCTTTATATGAAATGTTTAAATTATCAGGAATAACCACCAAAGGCTGTTACTGTGTCCGAACATGAAACATTTTTTAAAGTCTAATCTGTGCTCAAATCTGTCTTCATGCATACAACCAATTAGCTCAATTAGTCAGAGTAACTGATAGAAGAAAAAAACACACCGGCCCTCCAGGACCAGAATTGCCCAGCCCTGGCTTAGAGGGCCAAAACAGGTGACCACAACGGTATTGACAGGTAGGTATTTACTTCTGGGGCCTTTTTCTTACTGGAGCTGTAGTGACCAGGACAACCATATTCCATTATGTTCCAGGGGAAAATGGCGTTCACAGGGGTGCCAGCTAAGAGCTTTAAAGGCGAGACACTATCAGAGGAAAGAACTGTGGATATAACAGGGCGGTCAAGTGCACATGTTAAATTTAAGTGAAATTTACACAGGCGAGCAAGCCCTTTTCACAACAAATTTCACAGCAGAACTTGAGATCAGACGGTCTAATCTGAGGCCGAGGTCACTTAACACCCAAGGTGTCTTCTTTTTTGATGTTCCCATGTATTTAGACCTTGCAAATCTTGTGTGTATATCTTGCTACATTGGAGGCACCACACGTTTTCTTCAGTGCTGCGGGTGACATATTGTCAGTTGACAGTTCCTGAGAATTCAGAAGCTCAAGAGGGCGTGAATTGACATATCTGTGGGCTGTCATTTCTGGGCTCAAATCCAGATCTTTGTGCCCAAAAGCCACAAACACTGTCAGTTGGAGTTACAATGAAAGGAAGTGTGCATGTTTCTTTTTTTTTTTTTAAAGGAGAGAACATAGTTTTGCAAAAAGATACACGACATGAGATATTACATGATATCAGCACTTACAGAAGCAAGAGAACTTCTTTTTGCAACCGTAATTCAACCATTAATAATAAATAAGCACTAGAATTACACTCCAGTGCAGATGTGTGTCCAATAAAGTTCTCAAATCAGCTTCAAAAACAGTTCTCCCATGGAGAAAATACTCTTTCATAAATAATCTTTACAGCACTTTCACATTGATTACCTAGTCAACCAAAGTGCAAATTATTGACGTACAACTCAATAAAAACCAAGTTGACGTTTCTGATATACAACTCAATAAAAGCAAAGTGAACAACCCAGCACAAATATTCACAGGACAAAGCAATAATATTTGTATCAATGAATCATGTAGGCTACTTCAGCCACGATCTTAATTTACCCATTTAAATGTTTCAAAAGGATCGACAAATCAGCAAATGGGTTTGAGCATGAACATCTGTGCATTTGCAGATGATTGGCTGTGAATATCGTTCTATAAGTTCAATCAATTAAAAATCAAGTACTAAAATGAGGCATCAATTCGACAATTGAAGGAAGTCGTTTTTTGCGGTATTCCCCATCCCCAAACCCTGACCGCACACTCACAATCACACGAGCGTGCACACGCGCACACACACTCTCACAAAACCACTCACACATATTTCACACGCTTCTACTGCCACCTGCAGATTCCTGGAGACCAGTAGAGGATCACACTGAATTGTTAACACTGCACTGATAACATGCATTGTTGAATACACACAGTTCTGATCATGTCCAACAACGAGCAGTTTCCCTGAGTTTTGGTGGATAGTGAAGCTGCTTCGGAAACTCAACTTTACTGGTCATTCTGGCCCATGCACCAGAGAGAGAAACAGCACTAAAAACTATACCATTTCTCCCTCACTTAGACGCGCACACACAGCCAAACACGCAAAGCTATCACCCACTCCATCACGCGAAATGTAAGCCGCCCAGCAGTAATTTGAGAAGCATTAAACGGACTGACAGCTGTAATGAATAATGAATGTCAGCTCGTTCACGGGAGCTTTTAATCATCGGCTTTGCAGCGATGGCAAAAGACAGGTACTCAGTATTTAGGAGTCCCATCAGAAAGGGTGGGGAGAAGCCTTCACTGACAGCCACACAGGAGCGTTCAGGTAACCCAAGAGCAGCACAGGTGAGCTGCCCTACCCAGAAGCGGTGGGTGAATGGGGGAGATTTGATCGATCAAAGTAGCTGCTGAACTCCCTCACCCTGGAGCAAACACCATCAAATGAGTGAAATTAGTGACTCGAGACCTCAAAAACAAAGTTTATTTGCCACATAGACCAGACCGGCCACAACAGCTACGACCACGCCCTTTTTTTGGGAAAAATATCCGCAGCTATATATTACCAGAGAAGAAGTGGGATGCTGAAAAGCTAAAGAAGGTTGTAAAACATATAAACATACAAACCCAGATCTCCAGCTCCCCACCCTTATGAAGAAAAAGGGAAACTGAAGAATGTTACTACTGAAGGATTGCTGGCTTGAATAGAAGGCTGCTGGAGTGCTGTCATACACTATAGCAGCACCAGGCGGTTGTCTCCTGGTAAATCTCAGCCTGATTAGTTGAGGTATTGCTAATGCTCAGGTTCCAGTAAGGCAGTAAAATAATTATAAGGCTACAAACGAAATGTTTTCTTAAAACAAGGTGAGTGTGTACAAACTCTTCAAAGCTGTCATCCAATGGCTACTCAAATCGCACTGAAATCCGAAGAACCTGAGGTTCTCAATACTCCAAGAATGGGCGCGGCCAAGACATTTTGAATAGTACCCATGTAAGCGAGCCCAGTCTCATCCCGACGCATCATTTAGTGACGCTACCTGACAAAGCGTCGATAAGCGCAAAAGGAGGCTTTTGGTGTCCTTATTTGACGCCAGTTTAAAACAAACCCTACCCCCTAACCCCTCACCCTTAACCCGAACCCAAACCGGAAGAGTCAAATAAACAAAGTGAAAGCCTCCTTTTCAGTCGTATATCAATGCTTGGACAAGTAGCGTCACTATATAATGAGCCGGAGTGAGAATGTGTGGTATGAGCTAGTCTGGTCCAAGCAGCAGGGATCCCTGGATCAAACGCAACAGAGAAGACATGAATCTTTAGCACATCCCTCCGATCTGGGCCTCAGGCAGATGTGGAGAGAAACCAGGAGGTTAGGATGTGGTATGTCCAGTCTTCCCGACAGTAGAAAATAAGAGACTGGTAGGATAAGTACATTGAGGGTAAAGGCTTTATCATGCAGTGTGGATTTCACCTTTTGTAGAGTCATAATTCTTACTCCAGGACTTCCTTGTCAGCCATGGTGCAGACGGGGCTTAGATGGTGTAAACTCAAGCTGATCCATTTATTCTGCTTCGGTAGTCTGGGTAGCTTTTGAAAACCCTTGTTCGAGGGCCTGATTTTTTTCATTTTCGGCCACACCAGGGGCTGGGGAGAGAAATTATTTTTATAAAGAGTTTTAGCAACATAAAGTAAGAGATCGGAAAAGAATCTGACATGGTTAGCCATGGCTAGTTGCACCGAATATTGTGTGACTATTTATATGGACAATTCTGTTAAATACAATTCAGCCTAACCGGGTAACACATTCTCATGCTGGTCTCCGAAAATATGACTGACATAAAGTGGTCAGCTGAGAAAAAGGAAGGAGCTAACAGTCTTCCTGTATCATCATCAGTTTTTGCGCTGATATATTGTTCTAAATGAGGTGCAATGGTACAGACACACAAATATGGTTCTTGTGAATGGTAAGTGTCCCTCATGCTTCCTGTGTACGAACAGAGTACATCCTGCCAGAGCCAGGAAGTTGGGCCCATTTAGCAAAAATGCAACGCGTTAATCCTCTGCAATAAATGACAACAGGAACAACTGCTATCCGAGGTCAACCTGACAGTTTCCAGGGTGTTTGTTCTGGGGGGCACTACTGTGACATCTTTAGACATACAGAGGACGGAATAAATGTTCTGGGGGGTGGGGGCATTGGGGAGTAAAGTCAGAAAATAGTGGCAGTTCTAGAATGGCTCCCCAACAGTGTCCTCATTGGGTTAGTGTTATGTATGAGTAGTTTATGTACAGCATTTATATCATTTGTAAATGGAGATTTGTTACATGCTGTTTTTGCTGCCTTGCTGGTCAGCTATTTATTTTGTTCTTCAGCACCCTCTGGTGGTCTGTCTGTAGCAAAACAATCTGATGTTATATCACTTCTTTGTAATAGACTCGTGCAGGGTTCACCAATTCAACTAATTAGTTGAATCAGGTGTGCTGAACAGCAGGTAGAGCAGAAACCTACAGGATAGTGGCCCTCCAGGAACACAGTTGGTGACCCCTAGACTAGTGCTTTCTAGAAGCTTCTGTCATCTTCCTGCCTGGAGGGGGCGGGACTATCTAGGAATCCTGTAGATCTTTCCAGAATGTTGCTTGTCTATATAAATGCCGTGATTTTGGTCACCAAGAGCAGAACAAGGCAAGGAGGTTTTGTTTTGGAAACAGAGTTACATAGTGGCATTAGAGTTTTATTAGAGGATTATTTGTAGAGGTTTTTTTATCAGTGAAGAATAAATTTGTTTAAGTTGTCATTGCTGGTTTTCTTTGTTGTGATTTTTAAGTCATAACACTTAGAATGAGAAGATCTGTTACCGAGTGCATCCTTCAGAGCTCATCATGCCACTGGCAGACTAGCAGGCCAAAGCAGTTGAGTGGATGGCCCAGTTATCCCACTCCTGCCATATCATACACATGCTGACAGTTCTCAGTGCAGTTATATGAATTTCCAGAAAAGAATTTTCTGTAATCAATAAAAACACTTCCACTTAACTTCCTGCTTGGTTTCCTAAGTGCCCATGAGGGGAAAATTAGTTTCCTTCAAAACAGTTACAGTAAGATAAAATAAATATAAATAAAATATGATGCCATCTTTTCTGGCACATGTCCAGCAAGCCACATTCCTCAGCACATGATCTGTCTTCTCTCTCTGGACTGTACCTTGACCTTCTGCTTGTTAGCATTCTCCCAAATGGAGGCAATTTCAGCTATTGCCAAGGCCTTTAATTAATAACAGAATTGAAGCTATTAAATGCTAAATCAAAAGATTTCCCTTCACAAGAAAATCTCGGGGCAGCTACGCCGCCAGACTCTTCCGTGAAAACCACTGTTACTCAATTTACGCCCCTGAGGTCATAGCGCAATTGCCGGATCTTAGTTCGGTGATAGTTCTAGGGGATGGAAGAAATCACCATGATAGAGGCATCCTGGCATAAACATATCATGAACCCAGATTTATGTACACCCCAGGGCCCCCTAAGGGGATTAGCCAGGCACCAGCTTATAAGCCCAAGGGTGCCCTTAAGGTCGAATCCCCAGAACCCGACTACATAAACCCTTTAGATAAGTAGACCGTAATTTGCAATCCAATTTAAAATGTATCACTACCTATAAACATCAGCTAGCTACCCTGGAATGGTAAGGAATCGCCCCCTATGTACCGGTCGTAACATGGCGAGAAAGAAAATAAGGATTAGGAGTCACCCAGACCACGCAAGCTTAAAGGAAAAACAATAATTAATTCACCAGGTAGGCAAAAGCATAAATCAAACAAATCCAAGTTAAACCAATTATAAGTTACACACAATTTAGAAAATGAGAGTAAAGTCATACCTGGCGAAATGGCTACACACGGAGCAAACATGCGGGAAGTTTGAATTACAAGGCTTCCGCAATTAAAAGGGCTACTCACACACTAACATACGCGGGTAGAGATCAGATAAGATCTTCCCTGACTATATGGTAAAGAGGCTACTACACACGGCATAGGTATGCACATGTGGGAAGTCGACTACAATCTTCCCAGAATGGATTGTTTCTCTTTGCCTTAAGCCAAATCGTGTCTTTGATCCAGGCGGCCTGGCCATAAACGACCTGGAAGGAGGTTCGAACCTGGTTTTTGGGTTTCCACCATTTAGAGGATGTAATAAAACAATCTAGCATAGAAAGAAGAATAGGGTGACTACCCGGGAGGACTCTGACCAATTTTCAGGAGTTTCCAAAAGGAAATGAACCATAATTTCAATGGGAATGAGACATACTCCACTCAACTCCCTGGATTCCCCTGAGAATAACAAGGCCAAACATGAGATGAATATGTACTAATATGACGCAGTTGTCATGAAAATGTCTTAAGATGAATTATTATATAGGCAAATTGGGTTCTAAGCACAGAAGTGATTTCTTAGCAAGATATTGAACATATAAGCATAATATGGAGTTCCCAGAGGTTTAGATTATTTTAAACAGATTAAATATAACTGGACTTTAACTTAAGACTGAAGACAGTAATATGACTCCCACGGGGGCATTGTGTCAGCTAGAGCTTCGCAGCTACCCCACCGTACAGAGCAAAGAAGGAGCACTGACAACTTCCACATGCAGGCTGAGCGAGCATCCTGGGGGGGAGTCCACAAAAGTTTTATTGCTATCTGGCATGGCTCTGGACCAAGCTTATCAGCCATTTTGAAATTAGAAAAAAGGTCGCACTTTGCATAAACACATTTAATGTAACAGCGGTGAGAACCGCCTACTGCCGAGCGAGGCCTGGTATATTTTTTCTTTGAATACAGTTGTACCTAATGGGATGATAAGGATCTGTCCCTTACCTGCTTTTTAGTATGACTTTGTATATCTGTCTTAGCTATAAGCGCAGTGCTATGACGCCTGATTATGCGTGCTGGCATGATCGTATATATTGGAAATTATCATGCAATTTACATAATTGCACTATCACCTAATCGATGAGGGTGTATCAGTGCACTGGCACGGGTATATAACCTGTGGAATGACAATGTCTGTAAGCAAGGCACTACGTCGAAACGCGTTTGTGCAGAGACGCTTGTTACATTAAATGTGTTTATGCAAAGTGCGACCTTTTTTCTAATTTCGTTATTGCTGATTTTGGTCTTGCAGTCTTAAAGTCTGGGAGTGAAGCCCGTTTGTGCATTTAGTTTATCAGCCATTTGTCATTTACAGCCTCTGGGCTCCCCCACGCATCTGCGTTTGCAGATCTTCCAGAGTTGTTGTTCAGAACCTAATTCAAATGCACAGATGAATTTTACTGGTTTAGGAGTGGAATAACCTTTTGTAAAATTAAAAATGCAATGAATTCTTACCAGTCATCTTACAGCATTTTTAAGCTTAAAAAAAAAACTGCCCCCTTGCATTTGAATGGGCACAATGGCATACTTTGGTTAAAAAATTAAAAAAAGAAAGTTAGTCCAGCAAATTAATTATTAAACCAATAGTGAGGGAAAACAATCTCAAGTACCCGAACAGCATCCCGTGACAAGATAAAAAAAAAATACTCCTAAGGTCACTCAGGGGAGCAGCTAATGGAAACCAGCGGAGTTTGTGCAGCATTAGCCGCTGATCCCTGGACCTTAGGCACTCGTTCTCCGATGAAGGACACTCACGGGCATGAAAGAGGCCGTTTAGTCTGTTGTGGTCGGAGGTCCAGACATTGCTCCAAACTGTGGTCGGCACACCGTGTCATCTTCACCCCGAGGACGCTGGCGAAACAAACCGTTCGCCTGCTGCCAGAGTGTGAGCGGATCTGACCTTTGCGGATTCCGGCTTGAGTTCATTCAGAAACCTGCGCTAATCTGACCTGCAGCCTTCTGGGACAACGTAAGATCGAGGCCAAAAATGCCTGCAGAGGTGCAATGTCAGCGCGTCAAAAAGAAATGTCTCCCTCTACAAGTGTTTCAGCATTAAAAGACTAAAATAATTTTTCTTTCTCTGACATGCAAATAGCTTGATATAAGCTACTTTCTGCCTGACAAGTTCTTATCCCACTGGCTAATGGTAAAATTAACTGATCTGATTACCGGGGTGCTTTTTTCTTCCAAAAAGTCATAGATATAAGATATTTAGCGTAATATAAAAGAAATGTACTTGTTAAGATGGACTCATCTTCATGACTTTCACAGTGATATGACCATAGATGCTGGCAGAAGAATCACGACTATATTTAAGTACGAAACACTTCATGTCAAAGTCCCAGGGGCACATTTTTTAATGCTCACATGGCTGATGAGTCCATGACCATATCGAGGGCTGACTGCAATAAACAGTAATGTCCAATATATAACATCTGGACATAACTGCTTACTGCAGTCAGCCCTCAATATGTTCCCCAACAGAACTGTCCCCCTGGGAGGAGGGTCAGGAACAGTTACTCGATATACAACAGTAAGACAGGAGGCACACGAGAGAAAAAACACACATGCCTGCATCAACTTTTTTTATTTTTGCTCAACCAGAAGATGCACCAGCAGAGAAAAAGAAAGCGGGAATGTGAAAAAAAAAATGGCCCTTCGCTTAAACCCTGGCTATGTGAGCTAGGCTTTCCTGCCCTTAGCGAGGAGGACAGGGCTTTCTATTCAATTCTCCCTCCTGCATGAGTATCGCTCTCTCTAAAACCACAGCAGGAGGATCAGCTGACTTTCAGGAACCAATGAGCAATCGGGCAGCGGGCCCAACATTCCGCACGCCCGCGGCCAAGTCCGTACGCCCGCGGCCGACCAAAGGAATGTCGGGGACACCTTTCATCCAGCTGTTACAGTTAGTCAGCAGCGCTGGCGCAGACGAGGGCGGGGGGGAGGGGAGAATGTTTCCTCGGGATGCTTTGAAGATGAAGTAATAGCAGGATGTGGGAAGAAAACGGAAGCCCGGGGGGGGGATAGCGAAACGCGATAGTGGCATCCCGCATAATTCCACAAGGGCGAGAAAGACGTCTGAGCAACCGGGTTATTAAATATGGGCAGAATGTTCTGGAATGTACCCTCCAGAGAGAGAAAGAGGGAGGAGGAGAAAGAAAAAAAGAGTACAGTAAGAAAGAAAAAGAGAGTAAGAGAAGGAGAAAGTGAGAGCCCAGGCACAGGAATAACACCCCCACCCCCCCCCCCCCCTTTTCTTTTGTAATCTTAGAATGCTCCTAATAAGCGTATGGCACACTAAAATGTAAAAGAAATCCATCAGGTGTAGAAACTCGTCGATAATCAATTCTCATATATTTCTGATAAAAGTCTGACCAATCATTTTCCTCGGTCTGAAGAAAATGATTTGCCGAGCTTCCTGTCTGTCATCCGTTGCTGTGCCCCTTCCAGTTGCCTAACGCTGTCACTGCTTGCAACTTGCGCGCCTCTCAGGCAGAGCAGCCGAGACAAAACAGGTAGCTACTCCACGAAGTAAGCCTATAAACAAAGCAGCTGCAACTGCGCTTGATTTAATGACTAACGTTAAAATGTTTGCAGGATTTCAGATTAGAGGGACAACATTGTAAATGAGAGGGGATTCACTGCAGAGCTTAGAGCTGAATGTGGAAGAGGAAAAGAACAGAGAAATGGTGACCTCTTCTGGAAGAGCTCTCCTATCCTCCTCTTCTCTCTCTTCCTCTCTCCATCTCTCTTTCCCCCTCTCCCTTCCTCTGTCCCCTGAATGGCATATCCCAGGGGGCTCTTTCTTCAGTCAGCGATGACTCAATACACCACGCACAGTGAGAGTAACCAAGTGCTGACCACTAGATGAGAAGAGTCGCGCACATCTGTGTGTGTGTGTGTGTGTGTGTGTGTGTGTGTGTGTGTCTGTGGGTCATCGTGAGTGAGAGACAGGGAACGCAGACAAACATGAGGATGCATGAATCACTCACCATACCACCGCTGCATCCGCACCGATCCCCACACTCTCATAGTCACTCACCCCAGTACCAGCCCAGATATCCTGCAGACCTCGGAATAACCCTCACTAATTCGAGATTTGGCTACTCTTGGAGCCAAAAATGTGATCAATTTCCTCAGCTATTCACAAATACTGACGCAGTTCTGGGAAAAAACATGAACTTTGACATCATATCCGTAGGGCTACTGTGTAATGTTAGCACAACCATCACATGAGACCAAATACTATTAAAATCCAGAGCTGATTACTGTCATTTCATTCATATTTTAATCTTTTGAAGAGCAGGAAACTTTATATTGAAATTTCTCAGGGCTTTAGGACTCCATCCTTTTACAACAATTATTAAATCATTTTCTGACTATGAAGAAAAGTATACTCTAATCACATAAGGACGACCTTAAAAGGTCAAACACATCCAATGTGAGGGTGGTCCAATTCCCTCCAATATGGACAATCTCATCATATTCTACTCGAGGAGTGGCCTGCTGTGGCTCAGAGCACTGGCGTACCGACAGTGTAAGCGAATAGAGTTTGCCAGAGACGGAGCGAGCGTGAGAGATACACCCAGTACGTTATTTAAAGATTACAGTTACACGGGTTCTGGACCGACAGCGCCGCGTAGTCACTTGGAACCGATGGTGTTCATAATTATCCGACCGGGAAATCCACAGCCTAAATCCCCCTGCCACCCCCAGGATTGTGAAATCGATGCATGAACGGGAATCGCACGAGCAAGAGAGAGAGAAATAAGCGCCAAGTCACGCCCAAGCCGTAACATCTGGCCGTCTGCATCACTGACCACTCAAACAAGCTGGACACACGCTGGGGTGGGCGGAGCTTGACTCCATTCTCGTAAATCTTTGCCCGTCCATGATTAGAACTCTCTAGTGTCCTCGCTCAGTTGGCCAAACAAATTAATCGTGTTAGTTTTGAGTACATTTATAGCAAACTGCCTGCGATTAAACGCTTGAGCTGCCATTAATAACCAGCAAAAAAATAGAGAGAAATAAATCCAAACATAAACATGAAGTTAAAGACTGTAAATGGTTGTACTAATAAGATATTTACAGGTTGTACACTGATACCAGCAATTGGAAATAAACAGTTGTAATTAAAGCAAATGATAGACATAATAATAAATGAACAGTAGTAACCCGAAAGGCCCAGTTTTCATAAAAAGCTTTATTTAATTTCCATCGACACCCAACTGACTGGGCGAATGTGTGCAGTCGCTGCTGTCACAGCTCATAGTATGTGCAGTCACCACAACCACAGCACATACACACACTGTCACCTCACCACCCTCATCTCAGCTCAATATTCATTTTAAACTTAAGAAAAAAAAAGCCTGTAAAGCCTTTCTTTTAATTCTCAAACAATCACCCAACTGAGAGTACCTTTTGTATAAAAACCATAATTTAAAATAATTTAAAAGTCCATTAAAATGGACTTCACACGCAATCAAGCACAGTAAAAAAATAAGAAGAAATGAGATGATTGGAGTGAAAAAAAAAAGGTTTTAAATAAATCTATTTTTCTTAACATTCAAGTCTGACTGCCACTCTCTGAAATGCTGTGCTGTAGCTGCCACATTGAGATGTGGCCTTGAGAAAGCATCTAACAGAGTTATTCCGTTTTTATCTTTGAGTACGGTTTTGGCACAGAGAGGAGGGCCTAAAGTTACAGGAAGAACATTTTGTTTAAAAAAGTGGGAGAGGGAGGGAGAGCAAACCACTTGATGAATTTTCCAAAAAAAAAAAAAAGAAACAAAAAACACTTTTTTTCAAAACAGTCTGTACATCATGACAAGTTAAGCACATCTGTAGGTGGACACTATTGCAACATGGACTTAATTTGCTTGGAGGTAGTCTCGTCGTTCAGATGTTTTGTCGTGTACCTGTGTGTTTTGGGGGAGAAATTAATGGAAGAAGCAAGATATATATTGTGAGAGAGGGAGAGACGGAGAGAAAGAGGGAGAGAGAGAAAAAATAGGCCATAAGACCTCAAAAGACCGTCAATGACCTTGGAAGGCTGAGAATACACATGGATGATCTGACCATTTTACAGCTTATATATTTGTTGATGCACCAATACCAACCCACATTATATTTACAAAAGGCCCCAATCGGGTCTCTCAGTTTTTTTGCTGTCACAACTGAAAACCCACACTTTAAGTTTTAAACTGCTCTGGAGTGCACTGACTATTATGTGAACATCTAATAATTAAGTCATTTATTATGAGACGATGTTGAGAAGCTTGAAAGAGCCGGTCACATGACCCAAGGCCTCCTAATACCTCATCCAATTACAGCGGGCCAGCTGACTCATTGCCCCTCCCCCCTAGCAGAAGAGTGCTGAGCGGCCAAATCAGAACAGAGATCCAAGAATGAGTGACGGCTACATTTACAGGAGATGATGTTGGGGCTATTTATGAAGCTGCACAATTACTGACTCCATATAATTTCACCCTGCTCGGTTTCAAGTATATGCACTTTATAACACTGCCTGACAATAATCATTAGTAAAAAAAAAATTCACTGTCAATTTGTAAAATTCAAAAGATGCATATATCTGTCAAGCAAAGTAATCGTAGTTTTATAATCAATCAGTGAATTTAATAAGGGCCAAAACTCCATGTTGAAAATGTGCGGAGTTGGGCCCTTATTGAATTCATCGATTCAACTTTGTGGCTTATTCTGCACGTTAGCGAACAGAAAGGCAGAGCACAGACCTGAGAGCGTTCAGGAGGCCTTCTACACTGCTGGGCGGCTGGTCCTGCTGAACATTAATGCATTTATTCATCTGTATGAAGAAACACATAAAAAATAAATCAGAACATAAAACTGCTGGCTGTGTAAGGAGGCTCCGTGGGGTTAAGACAGTAGCGGGGAGAGCAGTAGCCAGAATCGAGATGGCCAGAGGGGGTTAGAGATGCTCAGTCATAAACGAGGTTTAACCCCAACGCAGGGTGAATCTCTACATACCCCACACAGCCAACAATGTGTGGAGACTTCACTGAAACATCACTGACTTACAAAGAAAATGGGCGTTGATAAGTTCTAAATATCTGACATTTTAATTGAATTTGGAATGACTTGGTCAGTAAAGACTAATAAAATAGACTTTAAGCTTTCATTTCAATAAATGGCTTTGTTCATTGCTCAAAAGCGCCTCCTGTTGGCCAGACGGGCGCTCGTCAGGAAGATTTTAAGCCTGTTCATGTCCGGGTATCCTCTAGCCTGACTCCGCCAGGATTCGCACTTCCGCTTGATTTAATTTTGCTTTAGTACTTGGTCTGGCCCCTCGGAGCTCTGCCTCTTCTACCCCGGCAGAAGATCCGCCGGACCAACCAACGATCAAAAGGCGTGGCCGAGAGCCATGATGTAGCAGCTGCGCCGAGTTTGAAATTGTAGTCTCTGAAATCAACAATGTCGACGGACATAGATACACAGGAGGCCATTTGCTCTGTTACGGAGAAAATCCTGGCTATCAGCGACTTATATCAACAACAAGATGAATGTTTGGTTATTTTTTTTTGAAAGGAAATGATGTTGTAGCGCTACTCCCTACAGATTGTCATATCTACTTAATAGCCATCATGAAATAGGCACCCTGTTCATCTCTGTGAGAGACAGCCGAACCACCTTAGCTAGCTTGTAACTTCTAGTGTTACATTTCACACTACATTAAGTTAGCAGCTAAAGTTAAAAGTCGTGAGCTGCCGGGTGGCTCACACGGTTAAGGCACTGCTCTGCAGTGCAGAGGTGATCACCACGTCGCGGGTTCGAGCCTCGGCGTACCCACCGGCAGGGGTCGGCAGCCTTTTCGGAGTAGCGCACAATTGGCTATCGCGCTACAGGGTTTCAAATTGGGAAGGGACTGCCGGATTTTGGGTGTTCAGCGACAGCTTTGTTCGTTGCTCCAGCGCCTCCTGTTGGCCAGACGGGCGCTCGTCAGGAAGACTCTGGGTTTGTTCACGTCCGGGTATCCTCCGCCCTCGTTCGTAACTTACGAAGATTCGACCAATGAGTGTATAAGAATCAGTGGCTGACGGACACGTGCTTCGGAGGAGAGTCGTGAACTGTCTTCACTATCCTGAGTTGGCAGCAAGGGGTCGCATACGAGCAAGCTTTGTACATAGTTCACTAATTGGGCATTCCAGATTCGGGTGGGATTGGAGATGCCAAATTTAAAAAAAAAAAGTTAAAAGTCGTGTTTTTGTTCATGTCACAAGACCTATTCCCTGTCTCAGTGTTATGTTGTGATTATCCATGAATGAAATGGCAGTCTGAGACAGCCAAACGCTTAGAGCCAATCTATGTTGCTATAAATTTAGATAGCGAGCTTGGTATGATGTTAAGGCAAGTATGGTTCACTGTTCAGTTTTCGTGTCAACGCAGATTTCGTCTTACGTTTTTTTTTTTTTTTACAGCAGCAGTATCTGCAGGAAAAACGATAGCTCAACAGTTTGTTTCTTGTTAGGAGAACAGAAAGAACACCTTTGATTCTTTTAAGTGAATGAGTGAAAGCTAAAATTTGGTAGATGGGCAAATGTATGGGTACAGTATTAACTTTAATGTAATGATCAGTTTGTTTTCACTGCAATCCTGGTATGAAGGACTGTGTTTACAGTAGATGTACTAGGCGGCTGAGCCAGCGCGTAACATACGTCGTCACCAAACGTTAGTGATTAGTTTACGGGTACACCAATGATTTTAAACTTCAGACAAGCGCCCACCCACCAGGAAGTAAACACTTCTCAGTGAGGACTGGCCAGACTCTGTACGATCAACGAGAAGAAGCAGAATCGGGTTTTACCAGGCTAGGTATCCTCCACCCTCGTTCTGAACTTGCGAAGATTCAACCAATGAGCATATAAGAAGAAGCAGGCTGACAGGCACGTGCTTCGGAGGAGAGTCGTGAACTGTCTTCACTCTCCTGAATTGGCAACAAGGGGCCACAAACCAGCAAGCCTTGTACATAGTTCACCAATTGGGCATTCCAGATTCGGGTGGGATTGGAGATGCCAAATTTAAAAAAAAAAAACAAAAACAAAAAAACTAGTGTTACGTTTGCCCGTGGGCAAAAGTGCGGTCTCCTCATAATAGCTGGACCTATGAGGATGACCGGTTTGACACCAGAGACATAGAGGAAATTTTCCGAATGTTAGTATTTAAAAACAATTTGTTTTTGCTTCAAAGTTGAAAGATCGTTTATACATACTGAAATTCAAAATCTTCTAGTTTAAAAAGTTAAATTCATTTTCAGTGGCGGCCCGTGACAAAAATTACCGAGGAAGCCAGAATGAACAACGAATTTAATTCAGTGTTTACGTGTTATTAGGAGAAACTTCTTGTGACAGGACCCTACAACTGTCACACAAACAAATCAGCCTACTGTTACAGTACCTTTATTCTACCGACTTCACATTCATTTTTGTGAAAAAAGAGGTTTAAAAAAGAGGACCGTGTGTGAGAGAGAGTGAAAGCGCGAGGGAGAGCTGTGGATGTGCGCTTCGGGCTGTGCGCGTGCTCATGGCTCTGGCACACAGTAGTATGTGATCAGTTAGAGGAAGCCCATGCAAAGTTGGTAAACGTCTCGTAGCTTTATTACAGCAGAAAGCTAAACACATAGCGATCAGACAGCAATTATGACAAGATCTAGATATAATAAAAACATTTTAGCCGTTGCTTTCACAGACAGTATTAATGAAGTTCCGTTTTGCGGACAATGCTTCTCTCTGACTCATATTTAATTAATTGGCAACAAAAGCATTTGCAAGAATATTCATGACGCAGGCGAGCCGCGAGGCCGCAAATTTTTTTCTTACTAAACTTTTATGTCTATTGCACCTTTTACTTCTGATTGGTTAATCGTCTCTAAGGAGACATTGAAACTTATGAATGGGCAATGTCATGTGGTTGAGTCCCTGACTTACGGTAGCGTATTGCTGCCATTCCTGGAAAGTAAACGGGTCTGTAATCACGGCATGAGTGAAAAGTTTCTTGTTATTACAAGATCGTTTTCGTGTTGTGACACATTTTTTTACGTTTTATCAAGATATCTGCACGTTATTTCAACGCGAAAATAACACATTATGACAAGAAACTTTTAGCTCATTTGCATGATTTGATTACGTTCTACTTTTTGCTTGTCTTGAAACATGGCGAGATTATGCTATTATTGAGCACGGCGGGCAACAGAAAGATTAGTATGCGTACAAGAGGGATTTTAAAATGCTTGGGGCTGTGCAGAAGACAGCATGAGCCTGACCCCCTGGAGGTAGCGATGTTTCTGAACATCGGTCAAGCTATCACTAGCTCGGAAAACGACGGTCATACCGTCACTGCTAATAATAAAATGCGCAAATACAGCAGACATCACGTTAGTAACATTACGTGAGGGGGGTCTTCTGTACAGCCCCAAGCATTTTAAAATCCCTCTCATTGTACACATACTAATCACTCTATCGCCCACCGTGCTCAATAATAGCATGATCTCGCCATGTTTCAAGACGAGCAAGAAGTAGAACTTAATCAAACCATGTAAATGAGCCAAAAGTTTCTTGTCATAATGTGATGTTTTCGCGTTGAAAATAACGTGAAGATATCTTGTTAAAGCGTGAAAATATGTTGTCATAACACGAAAAAAGGATCTTGTAATAACAAGAAACTTTTCACTACAGACCCGTTTTTTTTTCCAGGAATGGCAGCAATACGCTACAGGGACTCTACCACATGACGTTGCCCATTCATAAGTTTCAAGACGATTGGAGACGATTGACCAACCAGAGGACAAGTAAAAAGTGCAATAGACATAATGTTTAGAGAAAAAAATTTGCGGCCTCGCGGCCCGCCTGTGTCATGAATATTCATGAGAAAATGCGAAATCTGGCCTCGTTTCGTTACGAAAAAAAAAAGACGCTGGTGGGCAGAGAAAGAGAAAAATGTTTACTTCCTGGTAAAGTGACGGGAAGTGACGTTGTCCAATCAACGTCAAGTCATGCCACCCGAAGGTACCTACCTTTTCCGCTAGAGTTAATGTTGTTGTGTTTCCTCTCTTGCGTTTGTGTTTTCTCTTTTGCGTATGTGTTTCTTCTTTTGCGTTTGTGTTTTCTCATTTGTGTTTGTGTTTTCTCATTTGCGTTCGTGTTTTCTCATTTGTGTTTGTGTTCCCTCTTTTGCGGTCGTGTTTTCTCTTTTGTGTTTGTGTTTTGCACTTCAGGGCAACCATATAATTCCATTCAAACTACTTTCAAGACTCGCAAGTTCTACAGTAGATAGTAGACAAAGACTTATGAAACACAATAGATATAAAAGAAAAATAAGATTAAGAAACTTATGGCATTTCCAACATTCTGGCCATTGTGCTTTAACAGTCTGTCGTGTTCTCGAGCGGTGAGTCACTGTTCTGTTAAAACCAAAAGAAACAAGTTTGCCCTCAGTGTTCATTGGCCAATAAGTTTAGAGGAGGTTTCCTGACATAAAAAGAGTGGAGCAATTAAAATTGAACTACACACCAAGTAGGCCTACTCTCAGGCTACCCTTGACCTAGACAGAAATGAGCAGAGATATCGTGCATAGCTTTCATTTTCATGATGTGATGCCCTCTACGTAATTTATAATTTTTCACGTCAACGATAAATCGATCTAGGCAGATGGACGGGCAGGTGGTGGACAGATGGACAGAGGGACGGATGGACAAAACTGTGGTCCACTCGAACTGCTTTATAGGTAGCTTGACGAAAAAATTTTTTTTGCATTAATTACACCATGCACCAGAATCATACTGACTTTACCACCATAAAATGAACTTCTACTGCAGAAGGGCAGCTGGACTCTTGATAAAACAAGCTCTGCATTTGCAGCGAGTATAACCGCCACCTACAACATATGGTCCATGTACCTACTTCTCTACACATTACAATGTCTAGATAGGCTTTCACATCATTCATTGGGGTGGCTCCTTGGATACATTACTGAGGCTCTTTTCCCCACTAGCCAAACAAGGAGCTGCCCAAAGTACCTGGCCCTCCATTGTTCTTCAAAAGAGAATCAAAGTGACACTAACGATATCTCCTGTTTGTGAATCTTGCCACTCATGGTCCAACTAACGGCAAATTGATTGACTGTTTGATTAGTTAGGTGCGTGATACTAGAGTCTCATCACAACACTCCCTCCTAAGCTTCGCTTATCCAGCAGTAAAAAGAGTGAGAATTGATGATCCCCCATGCTCTTCATGAGTTATATGATTACAGACATACCTCTAAGGCAGTGGTTCTCAACCCAGTCCTGAAGGACCCCCTGTCCTGCAGGTTTTTGTTGCAGCTTTACTTTTGCGCACCTTATCCATTTAAGGCCCAATGCACCTTCATGCACACCCTGTTCAGGTAGATCTTTTTCAGCCAATTAGCATGAAGCCCATAAATGGATCTGGTGTGAAAGAGTAGACCTGGAGCAAAAACCCGCAGGGCAGGGGGTCCTTGAGGACTGGGTTGGGAACCACTGATCTAAGGCACAGGAATTACCACACAGAGTATAAATCAGTAATACATCTATCTGCCAAATGTGCTTGATGTTTTTAAACAGTGGAATTCACCTTTAAGACCATCTCTCTTCTTAAACACAGCCTTCATCTTCAAAAATAATGAAAAAGATTGGCAAACAACACAGTCAATCACACAGTCATGCAATGAGCTTTACCTCTGATAAAAACTTCAGTGGCATCGCTCAGCATTTTCAACACGGACGTGGCCTCAGCTTAAAACAGGGACATCCGATTGGCCGTTTCATTGTTAACTTCATTTTCACCTTCCGCCTGAAAGGGACATTGGCCCTCATTTATCAAACTTGCGTAGGATATGGTGTAGATTCTAGTGTAAATATCAGTGTTCGCCAGGTGTCACGTCTGATTTGCTAAAAGTGTGTACGTCGCAGATGGGGTTGATAAATCTGGCGGCTGAAACCATTGTAATTTACATGACACGCCCCGATAAAGTCATGCTCCGGGAAGCATAGTCCTGCCCACTTTACGACAGGGACTCTCGAAAGACAGGAAAGATGAAAGAACTTCACTGAGGAGGAAATATAAATTCACGTCCGAGGTGGAGAAAAACAAAATATTTTTATTTGGAAGCTTTAAAAGTGGCATAAAGGGAGCCCAGAAGGCTGCAGTTTGGAAAACTATAGCTGCTGCAGTAGTAAACACCGTTGGGGTGGAAAACCGGAGTGCAGCAGACGTTTGATTTAATTCATTAATAAATCGAAGCGACTATTCGTACGGGAGCTCCGGTGCGAAAGTACGAAAGTAACTCTGGATGAAAGTAACACGGCGATTTACTCACAGCCATCCGCACTTCGATGCGTCATACTAGGTCAGCACGTGCAGCTCGCGCCCCTCTCCAGACCCGCAAACATTCTTGAGGCGTCCAGTCTTTCTCGCGGCCCAAGACCGAAAAGACTGTTTTCCACAGCGGTGAGTAAATTTGGTTGAATGCTAAACTTTTTCTATTTAAAGGTTGTCTTTATTGCTCCATGTGTCATATTTATGATGAAATGATAGGTGATTTAGTTCCGTAACATATGGTGAAGTTTGAAATGTCAGAATTTTTCTACTTTGGAAGTAATCCTCGTTCAAATGTCAGGAGTCACCGTCAGGACTGAAGTAGCAACAGTTAAGTTCATCCCTCTCTGCTAATGCGGCCGCATTTTGTTAAAGCTTAATAAAAATTTTTGTTGTTTTACCGACAGAAAATGCCAAGAGTTAGGGTCAGAACTACCCAGAGAGGAACGGTTGACCCAGAGGTTTACACAAGGGCCTTTTTTGATGTCCGAAGAGGCGATAGTATAAGGAGGGCAGCAGCGGTGCATGGCGTTTGTCATGTCACCCTTTTCAGGTACTGCAAGAGGAGTGCAGAGGCAAGAGGGCAGCAGACCAGGGCCCCGGGGTACAGAGCTCACTACAAAGTCTTCACAGAAGAACAGGAGAAGAGACTGCAGCCATATATAAAGAGAGAAACCGATATATACTTTAGCCTGTGTCCTAAAGAGGTGCGAGTAACACCGCAGACGGAGCTACACATCTGCCCCGGCTCTGAGCCAGATCAGCAGGAGCCAGGGCACATCCGGGGCAGATCCGGAGCGGAGGTGCTCGCTATCTGGGAATTAACCTTTTTTTATGCTTTTTTTTAGGTGCGAAAGTTTGCATATGAGCTGGCCGAAGATATTAGCCTCAAAACTCTGTGTTCATGGAAGAAAAACCAGATGGCGGGGAAGGACTGGCTCACCTCCTTCCTTGAGCGCAACAAAACCCTGTCCATCCGTCGACCTCAAGCCACCAGCATGTCCCGTTCCACCAGCTTCAACAAGACGAACTTGACCACGTTTTTTAACAATCTCAAGACTGCCCTCACTCGCTATAATTTTGAGGCAAGTGACATCTGGAACATGGATGAAACAAGGTAAAAATGTATATTTAGATCATTTTAAAAACAACAGTGATTTGCACCAGCACTAATTCATTTAATTTATTACTTCAGGTATCACAATGGTTCAAGTGCCAGACAAAGTCATTGCCACCAAGGGCCAGTGCCAGGTCGGTGCTGTGACCTCCGGGGAAAGAGGGACATTGGCGACCGTTGCCTTTGCTGCCAACGCACAAGGCAGCTTTGTTCCCCCTTACTTTATCTTCCCAAGGAAGAAGCTCCATGACCACTTCATCCGGGATGGTCCCCCTGGCTGCACTGGTTCTGCCAATGGATAAGGGTGGATGGAGGAGACAGATTTTTTTTTAGGCCTTTTTACTTCATTTTGCAAGACACACCCGCGTGAACCCGGAGTCAAAGTTGCTGCTACTCTTAGACAATCATGCATCACACCTCTCTGTGGTAGCTATTGACCACAAGTCACATGGCATTGTACTCCTGTCTTTTCCACCCCACTGCTCCCACCGTCTTCAGCCACTAGACCGAAACGTTTTTGGCCCTCTGGAGCACTAAGTTAAAAGTGCAGCAGACAATTGGATGTGAATGAACCCTGGAAGAACTTTGAACATCTACAACATCCCAAGTCTTGTGGCTAAAGCTCTGCCTCAAGCTGCGACATCAAGCAGCATTTCGTCTGGGTTCGAGTGTACCGGTATCTGGCCCTTGAATCCAGATATTTTCAGTGAGGCAGACTTTGCTCCAGCTTTTGTGACCGACCATCCTGCACCAGCACCAGCACCAGCCGCCAGCGCCGGCTCCATCACCAGCTCCATCGCCAGCGCCTGCTCCCCTGAGACACCAATCTAGCCCGAGCCCATTGGAGCTGCATCTTTATGAGTCAGCCAGTCCTGCAGATAGTGAGAGTTTGCGTCTGTGTGTGTGTGTGTCTTTAAATGTGCATGTTGAGCCTTGCCAAGCATTTTTTTTCTGTATCATTTATCCAGGTATGCTAGTGGTTCCAGGAACATCTAGTGGCACGCCAGTACGGAGGTTCGCCCATATCCAAAGGCTGGCTCGAGAAAAGAAAATAAAAGGAGAGAAAGAGGTGAGCATAGTGTCATTTTTTACTCGTCTTGATTTTCTTGCTTGTATAAAAGCAAGCTGATTCTGACTATCATCTCATTGAACGTTGCGGGTCAACAGCAATACTGACCGACACCCTGGTGAAAGCTGCTTTGGAGGAGGAGAGTTGGCAGAGGGGCCAGAGAAAACAGTCCTCTTCAAAACTCTCAAAGAAAACGCGGCTTAGTGGACACACTGCAACCACAGTTTCTCAGGGCAGTGATGATGAGTGTCTTGTTTGTGGGGAGACCTTTGCCTCATCTTTGCCTGGAGAAGTGTGGGTGCGGTGCATCATTTGTCTGCTATGGGCACATGAGGGATGCACTGAGGGTGCCACTCATTATACCTGTCACAACTGTGATGAGTAATTTCATCCAAGATAGCAAGCTCCTCCGCTCCCGATCTGCTCCGGCTCTGAGCCGTATCAGCTGGAGTCGGGGCAGATCCGGGTCAGATCCGGAGCAGAGGTGCTTGCTATCTGGGATAATTTTTATAAATAGACCTAGCACATTAAACATGTTCACTTTTGGAACATTTGAAGCCAATTAAAATGTTTAAAACGAATGTCTGGCTGTTTTTGCTTCTGCTTTAACAACATAAATGTAAAAAGATTCAAGGAAATTTGATCACGTTACTTTTGCCCTGCCCGTGCATTATTTTCACTCCGACTGGATGGGTCGAAAGAAGCAACCCACAACTTCCGTTCGACGTCAAACTATGCCGAAGTCAATATATATGGTGAGGTTTTAGCACCTGATATTGACAGAGCACACACGAAAGTAGTTAATCGCTCCAAAAAATGTTTTCGGTCTGTAATGTTATCTTTTAAAATGACGTCCAAGTGAAAAATGTAACTTTCGTACCAGCTCTCCCCTACTCGTGTGCCCAGATGCACATTTCTCCATTGCCCACACTTATTTTAAGTGTGTCCAGAGTTATAAAAAAAAAAAAATTCTTGGCCAAACTTATTTTAAGCAGTTTGTACTTTCTACAAGCGGTACTGGAATGGTTATCAACTGGTGCATTTATAAGTGTGTTCAAGAAAAAAAAATTGCTTGGCCACACGTAAAAGTGCGTGCCTTAATAAATTCAATTTATAGATCCATGATATTTCATGTAATAAAGCCTACATTATTGACAATCCAAATGCTTTACATGTAGGTTAAAAAAAAAAGTGGTCCGATTTTAACATCGCCACCAAAAAATGGGTTGCGGCACTTTCCCGGCGGAGATCTTCTATGTGCCGACAGTTCCTCTCACGTCGGACAGAGGCTTATTCCTCTAGCAATAGAAGATCTGCCATTGTCAAAATGTGATTATGGTCAAAGTGTTTGTTAGCCGATAAATATCTGATTGGATGAGCATCTGACCCATCACACTGCATATCAGTGAAGCCACGCATTGCGCTTAATCAAATTGATTGTAATTGCCAGCCTTCTGGCCTGACAAGCAGGTTGTTACCAAGTAAGTGTAATTTCTCAACACAGGTGCAATTTATTTATTTATTGAATAAATTTATTAGATAGATCGATAGATAGATAGATAGATAAATAAATAAAAGACATCTTTGTGGAGAAATTAATTACATTTATATTTGAAAACCAACTACATTTATTAATTAATTTATTCATTCATTTATTTAGCCTATCTATTTATTTTACTAATAAGAACAACAACAGCATGACGTCCGCATCGCTGCATATAGTTTATTACTCATTTTGAGAGCTGCACTCGTTCCTGCAGGTTGTTCGCTGTTTTCAGATTTGCGTACACCTGGTCTGAGCTGGCGTGAGATTTTTGCAGACCGTTCGCTCACGTTCAGATTGATAAATGCCGATTCTTGTGGGAGATTTGGCGTACACCCATTTTTTTTTTGGTGTACGCAAGTTTGATAAATGAGGGCCACTGAGATTTTCATTGAAATGAAAATGCAAGACAATTAAACAATAAATTGGGAGGAATTTTCACAAGGAATTTCAAAATCTCCTTGAACAAGATTTTAGCCTTTAAATTACTAATTTAATTGACAATATTAAATGCATCGATCAATCCATCCATTGACTAATCCTCTTATTTCTGATCAGGCCAAGAATCTGATGGCAAAGAGGCGCGAACAAACACTGAACAGTTTGCCAATACATCACAGGGCACTCACACCATAAAGCAAAATCTGCTTAAAACATTAATTCAAAAAGCACAGCATCTTTTAAAATTTTACAACTTTGAATGTAACATTAGCAAACCATTTAGTAAAATAAATATCACCTATTGAGAAATAATATGAAGTCATTGAACATCATATTTTACAGATACGAACAATACTTAAAGCTCTTAGTTAAGCACAGGGATTTATAAATGATGAAGAGCAAAGATAATACGCATTCCAAGCATTACACCCGGATGGCTCAACAAACAGCAAACAGGAAAAAAGACTTAAAATATACCATCCAAATGAATCATTATTTACTGTCAACATGAATCAGCAATCAACATGAATCACTCTGAACCACTCATATGATTGCGCAGAGGCATTACGGAAGGGCCAATGTGGATGATTTTTCTTTCTTTTTTTTTTTTTAAATGGACAGAAATCACTTTTTACAGTAACAGAATAGAATGTCATGGTTGTACTTCATCTGACCAATGAGATTCTCCCATTAGTGAAATAAAATGTCTGGACTAACTGGGACAAAGTCTTGGTACAAAATGGGCCAGCCCTCCAGGGAATTACAGCTATAATAGAGTAGGGTGGAGGGGGGAGAATCCACTTGTCTAAAAAAACAATGATTTGCTTCAAAAACCAGCTGAAAAATTCATGACTTCACTTGCGCTTTCCTATCATTGGGCTTTTGTGCACAAAAAGTGTTATTGAAGGACATGTGGTTCACGGTACGCCAGGTCCAGCCATTGCCCTCCACACATACAAGCCCAACTCACTAGGGCAAATGTTATCATGTATTTGACCCTGCGTTTGCCAGTGTAAATTTAGAGGCCCACTAAGTCATCTTTAGTGACTTTCCTATTCATTAATGTTCCAATGAGATACAATTTTATAGTTTACTGTATATTAGTCTTCCAGAATCCACACAGTCAGTAATTTTAGCTATAAAAACTGTTCCCTTTGAAAGCACTACGGAGGAGGAGCATCAATGAAAAATCTCTAGTCTTTTGCCCATCACCTTCACGTGGAGACTTGTTTAGTTCTCTCAAAGCCAACTCAGTTATATTGCAAGATTATTAACTCATCACAGTATATAAACACTTCCCAGGCTGTAGCTGTGATCTGATTGGTCAGCTGCATTCTAAATCATAAACGATAGCAGAAATAAGCTGATTAGATAATGGATGGATGAACAGAGGTTTGTAAGTGACATGGTCAAAATGGGCCCCACATTTCGACTGACTTGGATGTAGCCAGACTGCTGTAACAAGCTCCAGCCTGGAGTGCTTTAATAGAAAGTGGTGCAATATGTGGGCTCCTGAAGAATCTGGTCATGTGACATACAGAGCCAAGCAGTTTCCATCATGTTATTGGGTGCCGTCGTATAAACGTGACTAAGTTCATACCCATTGAACCGTTTCTGAAATGCAACTTCAACATTCGTCAACATGACGGGTTGCTGCACCTGTGTGAGCAGCAATAGGTCGGAGAAAAATAATTTAAGGTAATCATTTATTTTTGACATCATGTCAAATGGATGATATGATGAGATGGAAAGCTTTGTATAAGTTTTCTGCCAAGTGATTCTGTAATATATAGTTGCATGATACCAACTAAATAATTGTGAAAGCTGGGAAAACTGTGAATAAAGGGATTATTATTCCACACAATGAGAAACTGCCTAAGATATGATGGCATGGATTTAAAGAAGAAATAGTCAAATGTATTACACATCTCTGAATATTTTCCTGACTTCAAGTTATTCATTCCACTGCTAGCTAGATTCTTGTTTTTTTCCTCCTCAAAACAAGTATGTCTCTCTCACCCCATTACAAAAAGGATGGAAAAATCCCACAATTTGCCCCCTTGTGAGATGCCGACAGGATTTGCTGTCATGCACAATACACCCAGTTCACAGCGCCGCGGTTCAGTGCACGGCCCGCTTCGGCTGAGCGGTTTCGCACAATGAAAACAAAATGGCACCACATTTCAAGTTGTCACTACTCTCTCTATTAAGGGACTATACTCCCACACCCCCCTTTCCTACAACCCTCACCAAAAATAAGACGATGTTTGGATGGAGTTTCCCTGCCAGATCACTGCATCTCAGCAGAAACTCAACTTTACGAGAGTCAACACTGTCTGGGTCTGAAGACCTAGATTTCAGCCCCTCTGTGTGTCTAGTGTGCAGATTTTTGGTCCATAGCCCTTCAAGCTATTATCACACCACCGCAACCCCCCTCCACAGAACAAATTATTAATATATTTATTGAAAATATTTCCCCAGAGACAGTGCACGCTCAGCTTGTCAGAATGTATTTGCGGAAGGGAATAAAAACGGAACAATTTTCACGGTTCAAGTTCAAGTCGAGGACAAACGTCAATCGAGTTCAAGCCTTTGGTGTGAAGTCAGGTGAGGTGAACTCAGGGGCCTCGGGGAACATGGGGTAATGAGGGTTACCAGGTTGCTGGGGGAAACAGTGCGCATATACGTATGACTGGCCACCACCCCCGACTTCCACATTTGTAGCCCGGGTCAGGCACACTGTTATGCACATGAGCAATTCCCAATGGCGACAAGCTACTGGCTCCTTTCTCACTTCCTGGTTTGGTGACCACAGGCGAGGGTCCAGAGGGGCTTGCGGGCCCCTGGCTTTGGAGCGGTTGAAGCGCGAGGGTTGAAGCACGAGGGGGCCTACCCCCAGAATCAAGCGAGGTCACCCGCTAACAAGGGCGTAGAAAATCAAGCTCCACGTCAGAATGAAAAATAACGTCATCACGCGTCAACGACCGGGTGTCCTCATTTGGCTTGCGTAACACTTCGCGTTGAGCAGGGGGTTACCGTGTTTCAAAACATCCCATTTATTCTTCCTTTATCTCGGTGTCCTTCTCTCTGCTCCTGTGGCAGAGCTGAGCTCAGTGACCAAATTTAAATGTCCTATAAAATACATCTGTGGGCAGAGGCTGTTTCACAGAGCAGTGTTACTCAACACCCGGAACATGGACTCATTTTTTTTTAAAAGAGAAGCACCCCAGGTTTTCCCCAGGGCAGGTATCTGGCTAACCTGCTCTGTGAAATGCCATCCTAGTGTCTCCCTTGCTTACCTCTTTTTCAGACGTTTCTCAAAGCGTTTACGGCAATTCAAAGCCAATGTCTTAGTTCAGTACCTTGGCCAAATTTTCATTGTTTATTCCCAGCATGCATTGCTTTATTTTCGAGCTTCAAAACCTGAGGCCCCTCCTCTTCAGGAACTGTAGTTGAAGAGCGCTTGTGAGGGTAGTGAGAGGCATTTCAACACGCGAGGCACAGACTGGATTTGACAGAGGAGGTTCTGTTATGGCGCTCTGGCTGGGATGTGTTGTTGTAACTGCATAGGGAAGGTCAGTGAGTCTGTCGCCCGTCTCTCCCAAATGTGTCCTCCCCATCACAGCCCGATGGGTAATGTGATTCTGTAGTCCTCAAATTCAGATTTTCAACACTTCAACCCATCCCCTCCCACACACCGCCCAGCCCAGACCTCAGTCCCTTTTTGTAATAATCAGTGGTCGTGTTATTGGACTTGCAAGTGCTAAAAGGTTTTGCCCGCGTAGAAGCCCAAAGAGAATCAAGCCAATCTTCTACTGCAATGCTTAAAGAGCATGGTGCTCCATCCAAAATGTGGCCACCTGGAAGTAAACCTCACCCCCGAGATGTTGATAAAAAAATCTCCCTTTAAGTGTCTGGTCTACGTAATAATTAGTTTTCAAATCTTTATTTCAGTCAGGAAATTAGTGTTAGCTTGGCAGATTTTGCTTGAAATCCTCTTACAAGTTTTGAAATGAGTGAAATTTTTCCACCTCACATCTCTACCCATATGTACTGCACCAAAAATAGCCAACTGGATTTCATGTCGTATTTGAAGGTATAGCACTTAAAGGGTTAAATGCGGAGATGGGTAAATAAAAGGCCTCTTACCGGAATATTCTTGATCCTTGTGCGGCTCAGGGTCCGGCGGTAGTAGCTGAAGTCATTCTGGATGGCGGGATTCATCATAGGTCGTGAACAGGGGAGATTTTCTGTTAGAGGTTGAAACGCACGTGAGAAAAACATGCCTCATCTAGACCAACCGTCCCTGAAGCTCGCCCCAGCTAAATCCTGTAGTTGGTTGTGTTTTGCCGCCAGGGCACTAGAAACAATGAGAGGCATCCTTGATCAGTTATGTCAGGTGAGCTTGAGATCAAATACATTAAATATAGGTTTTCCCGGTCAATTTCATACTTTTGTCATTCCAATTCTTCAATGTGCATTCAAATTCACACAGCGCACGCACGCAAAAAATTTTCGGGCATTCAAATTCAGAATCCGAGTGATCAATTTCATTTCTGCAAACTCTATTTCGTTTCCAGCAAATCAAATTCACGCATGTGCGTACAATTTCCAAATGCAAGCAATGCATTTCCTACTTGTGCATTCAAATTCACGTGATATTCACGACGAGCGTGTTTGGGGAGTTCAATTTCATTTTCAGGTGATCAATTTCCTACTTCGTGCACTCAGTTTAGTGGAAAAGACAGGATAGATTTTTGAAGAAGGGAGTTATTGGGGGAGAAGGGGGTGAACGTTTCTCATAAAACGAACACACATACAAAACCCGCCGGCACACCCTCCCCCAACACACACACGCCAAATATTCGTTTTTCCAATTCCATAGTCTTCTATGTATATATATGTTTTTTTTTTAAGGTTATATATTGTTCTGTTATTGTATCTCTGTGATATCACAGTGATATCTTGTCCTAGCTTGTATATGTTCATGTATTCTCGTTCTTTCATTTCAAGAAATTTTACATGATAAGGCCAAGTCAGCAGTACATCCAAACAACACAACGTCATTTTCTAACTTGCACTCCTTGATAACACCACACATAACAAAGACAACAACCACACAATGCGTCAATCCGCAGACCAACTGATGAACAACATGATATCTCAATCTCACGGTTGGAAAGTAAAAAAGATACCAATCAACAACAAATGTTTGTGTTATGACTTTTAACAAAAAATGTATTTCATAATTCTTTAAGATATTGAACTAAAACAAGAAATATAACATCAAGTATACCCTGCTCAACATGTTCAAAGACGTCTCCAGCTTGAAATCCTCCTACAAAGATACAAACTATCAACCTGGCCGCTGCTCTATTTGTTCCAAGGGTGTCTGCCAAAGCAATTTAGGCAAGATTTTCGAGCTCGAAGGCGTCGATCAACATTCCCCTATCCTCGTTGGTAATGCGCCTGTAGCGTACGCATTGAGCTGCCATTGTACCCGAATGAGGTTACACTTGAGAATGAACAGATATAGGCCCTCCCCAAAGCAGCTGTATTGATGATGGAGCCAATTTATTCAAAACTAAATGGGAAAAAAAGCTACACAAAGACCCCAAGCTCACTAAATGCAATGATTCATTTAAATAGAATGCACTTATTTGGAACACGGTTGCCTTTTCACAAATATGAATGACCAACACGGTTCCACCGCCGGCTTGAAATGAATTTGAATGCTCACTGCTGAAATGCATGCTCCTATTTCGAATTCGAGTGACGCTAATGAACAACTGATTGCTCGGATAGTGAATTTGAATCACCAGATTGGGAATTTGAAAGCTGATTCCGTGCTGCGAGCGTGTAATGCGTGAAATTGAATGCTCGGAATATGAGCTTGAATGACAAAATTACGAAATTGCCCGGGAAAACCTATATTTAAATATCAGAATCAGTTTGGAGTCAATCATGCGAGGTATAGGAGCCACCAAACTAGACCACCAATCTAGTAAGTGAGCGTGAGTGTGTTCAAGCCTGCGTGTGTGTGTGTGCGCGCGCGCGCACACGTGCGCCCAGGCCTCTGTTTGTGGTGGGGGCGTGGAGGGCTGGTAAAGCAATGGTTTTCCAGCCCTGTTCGTGGAGATCCATCATCCAACAGGTCTTCAGTCTAACACTCGCTGTGCACAGATCCAGACCAAACAGAGCAGCAAAATTGTCGACTCGTCCTGCTTCGAGGATCTACGGGAAGGTAGAGCTCCAAGAACAGGGCTGGAGACCAGTGGCGCACAGGACACCGACATTAAAGGAACTGCAGGAGCCGAGAAACCGTCAGGCTAACAGTGATCACACCTGACCCCAAGGTAAAGGGAAGGTGGCAAACCAGGGCTGTGTTCGAATACTCTCTTTTGTTAAAGAAATTTCTGCATTCCTTGAAAATGACCAGGAGCTGTTTACCTGGCAGTCATGATAAGTGTGATCGAATTCTCTAATTATTGGGAAAGGGTGCTTCAGTGCCTCCTAGCTTATCTCCTTTAGCACAGGGTGCACTGAACAACCCTTTTTGAAATGCAAGATAACACCATCTCACAATTCTATGCGGCCATCAACATTTAAAGCGACGACCATCCATCTGGCCAATCACGAAAACAAACGAACATGACAGGCGAGAAATGCGTGATTGTGTCCCCTGGTGTAAGTGCATTTGAGTTCTCTTAGCAGCGCTGTTGTTTTCCTCAGCTGACCTGAATCCCCCTTCACACCTTTCCTTTACCTCATGACATCTTCCCTCAATGTGAAAGAAAGATCGTTAGGAATTAGGCGACAGGACATATTATGTTAATTCAAACGCAGCCCAGCAGTTCTCGAACCTCAAGATCCATCATTTGGGAAGCCCTGTTCCTAATTGAAGCCCTTCCTTCTTATCCAGCCCCCATTCCAGAAACATCTGCAGAGCTTCTCCTCTATATTTATTCAATAAATTAATTTACATTCAAAATATGATGGATGAGCCATTATTTTTAGATGTTTCGCGATCTCGGTTCTTTCTCTGCTTGACTACTTTCCTCTCTGTAGACGGGCGTTAGAGGGAGCGGAGCAAGTAAACACCAGACGCTACGCCACGCTAAGAGCTGTAATGGAATGCGACACTGTCCCAGGGCGGCGAGAATGCGACGGGCGCACTGCTGACACTGCATTTCCGAGTTCTGCTAATGTTTCAGCTCGCACCTGCAGCTGTGTGGCTGTGCTATACTCCACACTCAGGTGTCAAACCTGTGAGTCTCGGTAGGTTTGTCCATGTCTGTGTAGGTGGACATAGGCTAGAGTAGAATACGTTTGCGGAGGCAACTACGTTTTAGTGGTTTTGCAAATGCTTGTAAGTCCTTGCAAAGGTTTGTTTATAGTGCAAGTTTGAATAAGTTTGCAGGTGCTTTTGCGGGTTTGTATAGTTTGTGTAGGTTTTTACTGGTTTGACTGGTTTCATAGTGTATAAACGTTATGCAGTGAATCAAAAGTAAACAACGAATATAATACCGAGGTTCTGTATATTCATAGATGCATTGTAACTGGGAGCCCCAGCACAGCTGAAGGTTACTGAGGTCGGAGTGAGGTCAAGTGTCAAACAGACCCAGAGAGTATATCGTCTGAACCAGCTAAGAATGGCAGTGCTGAAATTATTGCCCAAATTTTCAAGCTTAAACTACTTTAAATAAACCAAGCTGGTTTTGGTTATTTTTGACACAGGTTTTGATATAAATGCATGACCTTGATTTTGCCAAATATTTGAAGCTCTGTCACTGATATTCATCTCTGTTTTATCAACATGACCCCACTGATTTGTCCACATCCGGGGGGAGAGACAACCACCAGCTGACCACATTAGCCAAGGCTCTGGAAGTGAGGAGCACGCTCAGTAGGTCCCGCAGTGCCGTCTCTGTCAGGGAGAAAGAGAAAAAGAGAGATAGAAAGAATAACTCGGATACACAGCTGCTGCCTTCAACCAGAGTGACTTACAGTTGATGAGGCTCCACAGCTTCCAATACCCTGGAGTTGTGTGGGGTGAAGACTCTTGCTGAAGAGTCCAACAGCTGCACAGATGTTTTTGGGGCTTAAACCCACATCCTTCCTGGTGCCAGTGTAGCACTTAAACCACTAGGCTACAAGCTAACTAAAGGTGGGCGACCTCATTCCAAAACCTCCCAGAGATAAACTGTCCTGTATTTTTCCACTCAAACCCTCACACAGCGCACATCACTCAACAGCTATAGCAGGTTCCTGGATACATGCCATCCTGTAGGTGTCAACTCTAGTTCTCAAAAAGGCATAGCTCAGTAACAGCCAAGGGTACATTTCCCAAAAGCTTAGACGCTAATTATATTAGCAACTGACATAGTTTGAACATGCGTATTGTTCTAACAATCTAAGTTAGCAGCTATGCTATTGAGAAACGTACCCCAGTATAGAACTGCCCAAGCCTGCCTACTTGAGAATTACAATTCGGTAGGTTTATATCAGTGGTGGTTCTAGAACCGGGAATTGTGGGGGCGTAGACACGTCCCTTTATGACAGTTCGTCCTGGCTAGTTCTGAATCATTTTCCTTTACTGATATGTTTTCCAATTATTGTAATTGGCAACTGAAGACATGGTTTCTCTCCATATGCAATCTGACAGTGATGAAATCATGGGCTAAATTCAGAACAGTGGTGGAACCAGAACTAAGAATTGTGACAAAAAATCCGTTTAAAACAGTTATTAGTCTTGACCTGTTCTCAGTCATTTTCATAATTAACAAAAGGTTCACTCCGAGAGCACTCCACACTTAACAGGTGCTGCTTGTTCTCCCCGATTATGTAAGAAGACAATCATTCATCTGGACGCGTATTTGCTGTAGTTAAATTATTCTATTATTCTATTAATTATTATTTAATTATTTTTAAAGTTATTCAAATTTGCATACCTGTCGACTCTCACGCAAATAGTTTGAGCAGCACGCTGCCTGTTAAACTGCCGAGTGCCACTTTTTTTTATTTTTTTAAAAACGCAATACTGAGAGTGAAAGGCGATATTTCATTGGAACGTGGACCTGATCAATCAGCGCGAAGCACTGGCCTATTAATAAGTAAATTATTTTTCTGTACTGAATTTCGCCCATGATTTCATCACTGTTTGATCGTATATGGAGAGAAACCGTGTCTTCAGTTGCCAATTACGATAATTGGAAAATGCGTCAGAAAAGTAAAATGATTGAGAACTAGCCAGGACTAATTGTCATAAATGGACATGTCTGTTACCCCACAATTCCTGGTTCTAGAACCGCCACTGGTTTAAATTCTCCCCAAAAAAATATGCGGCACCCAACTGCTGCAGATCTGCACCGAGCTGCCAGTGAGGGTAGAAATTATGGTCGAAATGAGAAGCTACAGGACAGTAGATCTCCAGGGACCAGAGATGTCCAGGGAACGGCGTTTGGTAGCCCTAGAGCAAATAATAATACACTGAGCTCCAAAATTGCAAGCACCCCTAACTGGCAATGCACAAACAATACAAATAAATATAAATAATAAAATTACAAAGAAACAGAATGTATCAACATGTTTGAAATACAACCCCAATTCTAAAATAGTTAGAATGAAGTGTAAATTGTGAATAAAATCAAAATGCAATGACTTTCAGATCACATGAGCCAGTATCTTATTTACAATACAACATAGATAACATTTCAAATGTTGAAACTGAGACATTTTACATTTTTATCCACAAAATGAGCTTATTTCAAATTTTCTGGCTGAAACAGGTTGCAAAAAAGTTAGTTCACAGGCAAAAAACGGCTGAAGCAATTGATATATAAGAGAATTAGGTGAAAGAACATTTAGCAAATAATCAAGTTAACTGGCATCAGGTGTGTAACATGATTGGCTAAAAAAGGGATGTCTTTGAGAGGCTGAGTCTCTCAGAAGTAAAGATGACCAGAGGCTCTCCAACCTGTGAAGGCTTGCGTAAAAAAATTGTGGAACACTTTTGAAACAATGTTCCTCAACATCAAATTGCAAAGGATTTGAAGGTCTCATCGTCGACAATGCATAACATCATCAAAAGATTCAGAGAAACTTGAAAAATCTCTGTGCGTAGGGACAAAGCCAAAGACCTTCACTGGATGCCCGTGATCTTCGGGCTCTCAGATGCCACTGCATCACTCACCGGCATGATTCTGTCATTGACATTACTAAATGGGCCCTGGATTACTTCAAGAAACCACTGTCTATAAACACAGTCCGCCGTGCCACCCACACATGCAACCTAAAAGTCTATCATGCAAAAAGGAAGCCATTGTTGAGCATGATCCAGAAGCACCACCGTGTTCTGTGGGCCAAGGCTCATTTAAAATGGACTGTAGCAAAGTGTCCTGTGGTCAGACGAGTCCAAATTTGAAATCCCCCCCATTCATTTCAAAAGCCAGCATCTCTGATGGTATGGGGAATGCATTAGTGCATATGGTGTGGGACACTTGCATGTTTTCAAAAACACCACGAATGCTGAAAGGTATATAAAGGTTTTAGAGCAACATATGCTCCCCTCCAGTTGACATCTATTCCAGGGAAGGCCTTGTGTATTTCAGCTGGACACTGCAAAACCACAAACCGCAGGTATCACAACAGTGTGGCTTCGTAGTAGAAAAGTCCGTGTGCTGAACTGGCCTGCCTGCAATCCTGATCTTTCGCAGATTGAGAACATTTGGAGTATAATGAAACAAAAAGTCCATCAAAGGAGACCCAAAACTCTTCAGCAGCTGGAAGCCTGTGTTTAACAAGAGTGGGATCAAATTCCAGTGGCTAAACTCAGGAAACTTGTCTCCTCAATACCCAGACACCTCCACTCTGTGTTAAAATTGAAGAGGGGATGCCACACCATGGTAAACAGGCATCTATAGCAGCCATCAAATTTTAAATGAGCTCATTTTGCAGATAAAATTGTAAAATTTCTCACTTTCAACATTTGCAACGTTATCTCTGTTCTATTGTGAATGAAATACTGGCTGGTGTGATTTGAAAGTCATTGCGTTTTGATTTTATTCACAATTTACACTTTGTCCCAACTATTTCGGAATAGGGGCTGTACTTTATTTTATTAATGTTTTGATGGAAACAACCGAAATCATTCCTAAAATTTCATACAAAATAAATGTCAACATAATCAAGGTATCATTATAATTGCCACCCTTCATTTAGTACTTATTGCAAGCACCTCTGGCAAAGATGACAGCTGGGATTCGTTGCCTATAATTTTCAACAAGGTTAAGGCACACATTTTGTGGGATTTTGGATCATTCCTCTGAGCAGATCCTTTCAAGATCCTTCACTCTCTCGGGTTTGCTTCTATCAACTGCCCTCTTCAACTCAGCCCACAAGTTTTAAATTGATTGAGGTCTGGTGACTGTGATGGCCACTGCAGAATGTTGATTTTGTTGTTACAGAACCATTTCTGTGAGGATCTTGAGGCATGATCACTGTCTCAGCCAATTACCAGTCTTCTGGCAGAGGCAACCAGATAGTCAAACAAAATATCCTGCAACTCAGTGGAATTCATTATGCCATTAATCTTAAGCAGTGCCCCTGGACCTCTTGAATTAAAACTGCCCCAAAACATGACTGATCACCATCATATTTCACTGTGGGAATGGGATGCTTTTCCTTGTATGCATCTCTGTTTCGACGCCAAACCTGCCAATGCTGTATCTGACCGAAACCTGCAATTGTTGTGACCAAAGCACCTTGCTCCAGTCATAATTCAAATGATGTTTGGCAAACTCCAAGCGGTCGCTTCTGTGTCTTCTGGTCAGAAAAGGCTTTCTTCTGGCAACCCTTCCAAAGAGCCTGTGGTTGTGGAGGTGGCGCCTGATGGTGCTTCTTAAAACCTGCTGACCCCAAGATGCCACCAAGGCCTGCAATTCCTTCACGGTGATTCTTAGGGATTGTGTTGCTTCCCTCACCATCCTCCTTAATATCCTGGGGGGCAGAATGCAGTTACGTCCTCTACCCACAACGTTTTCAACACTTCCATATCTTCCATAATAATTGCCCTAACTGTGTTCAGTGATGTATTCAGTCATTTGTGAATCTGCTTGTATCCATTACCAGATTTATGAAGGTCTACGATCATCTGCCTCGTTTAAACTGACAGTTGTTTTGTTTTCTTCATGATGTTGGATGACAAAGGGATATTGCAGGCGTCATCACATATTTATACCCTAGTGAAACAGAAAGTGATACAATAGCTCAATATAGTTCCTTAACAATTAGATAAATCTTAAATAAGTAGAACTTGTTATTTACAATAATCTTTAAGGCTGCCATTAATTGTGAAACCTTGATTCGGAGGAAAGTGATTTTTAATTAGATATATCAGTAAACGATTTTGGTTGGTTCCATTGGAATATTAATATTGTACCGTATTTCTCAAAGGTTGTTATTCAGAGTTTCTCTATAAATATATTTTTAGAATTTTACTCAGAACTATTGTTTGTGCATCGCCAGTCAGAGGTGGCAGTAATTTTGGAGCCCACTGTAAACACTAATGATTCCGCCATCACAAAAAAAACAGCCATGATGAGGGTTCGAAGGACAGGTGCGCATTCCTAATGTTTGACTACTAGAGATGAGAGAGGTTTACTCATTGACCTCCTCAAGCTTTAATTACATAATTGAGTCAATTAACACTCTTAATTAAAGCAGGTAACCAAGCCCACATGGTGCGCTGCATTTTCTGTTGTGTGTCGATCAATCGTAATCATCTAGTCATCGGATGAATTATTTAAAAGTATGAATGGAAAAAAACAACTCTCTCCTGCCTCAGCACCAGGCTGTCTGATCCCTGGTGAAAAGTAACCTCTGACCTTTTGGTAGCAGCGCAGCACAATGGGTAAAGGAACTGCACCGGTAATTTTGAAGGGCCTGTTCCGAATATTTAAAGTGCTAGGTGTGCCGATCCACGCTTGGATTATGCAGAGAGGAAATCATGATTACCCACATGCTGACATGGTTAAAAGCATCATTAAACAAAAACAATGAAAGGCAATTCAGACCCCAGATAGCAATCCCAAGATAAAACAAAAGGATTAAGTCATTAACATCCCCTATCTTTGTATGCAAAACGTGCGCGCGCGCGGGTGTGTGTTAATGTGTATGTGTGCGCACATCAGAAATTAGATCAAGATGCAAAGGCTGACAGTGTCGTTAAACGCAAAGAAAAAAGCAATTCAAACCCCAGATAGCAATCCCATGATAAATGCGAAGAATGAAGTCATTAGCGCCCCAAATTTTCGTACGCAAACTCATTATGCGTGAGTGTGTGTGAGAGAGAACGCATGCAAGCGTTAATGATCATCGTACTCGCTGTGTATACGCGTGCAGTGTGCGCGCAAGACACTATGTGAGTGTGTGACAGCATGTGAGTGTGTGAAAATGAGAGTATGTGCACATGTCCATGTATGAATGTCTGTGTGTGTGTGTGTCTGTGTGTGTGTGTGTGCCAATGCATTAAACTGCGAGAGTGCGTTAGCGTGTGTATATGTTGGTGACAGCATGTGTCAGTGTGCGTGTCTGTGGATGCATGTGTGAGTATGCGAGTGCGTGTACCTGTGCAAATTAGAGTATGTGCCCTTGTATGAGAGGCTGTGTGTGTATGTGAGTGTACGAGTGTACAGGTATACGAGTGTGTGTGTCTGTAAACAAAATGAGATCATGCAAATAAAATCCTGAGTGCGTGTGTTAATCCAATTAGGCTAAGATAATACCTTTCTGGTGGCTACCCACACCCCAGCCAGTCAGCATACACACATACACACACACACACACACGCTATGTCCCGCGGGGAATACAATAGGAGCAGCATACAGCCCGTTTGCCCTCTGCAAACACACTTAAGCTAACAAATACAGGTCTCTGAAATACAGTTTCCCTTTTTGTCTTTTTTTTTTTTTGGGGGGGGGGGGGTGCTTTTAGTCCTGCACCGCCTCCAGCATCATCAGCCCTTTTATCATGCCCGGGGGAGGGGAGGGATAAAAAGCGAATTAAATAAGTACGAGGGATAATAAAAAAAGAAACAGATCTTGATATGGGCAAAAGAAACTATCAGCACCCAGCGCCCGCAGCAGCGTCGGTCCTGCTGTAGACCGAGCCTCAGGAGTCGGCAGTGTAACATCAGACTGCGCCACCCCGGCGCCTCCCCCCACACCCCACCCCACTACACCCTTTCCCCCGCCCCCCCACCCCCTCCCCTGACCCCGCCCCAGGTCCAGGTTCAGCGAGTTCGCAGACAGTGCTATTTCTGTGTTGGGGAGCGAGAGAGTGCGCTTAAGGGGAGGAGTGCGCAGTGAGAGAGGGAGGGTGGTGAACTAAGCAGGGCAAGGCCGCTACGGCCATACCGGCCCCTAACATGGAACAGTAGGCAGGTCACCCGAGGTCCCTCTTCCCTGGTCGAGGATTCCTCAAAAACAAACAAGACAGAAGCCGCTGCCGTGTACCGTAACATGAAGTAGTGCAAATCCCCCCAACCCCCATCTCCTCTTCTCCCCCTCCTGTTTTCTCCTCACATTAGCAAAACCGAGTGCAGAAAGGAGAGAGGTGACCTACATTGTTACATAACCACGACCGGCGGCTGGGCCATTTAATTCCGTGGAGCTGGTTTGTACTGGTTTTGGCGACCGAAGACTGCGGGGGGTGGGTGAGGTAGGGTTGGGGGCGTAATGGTAAGATTTGCTTCGCCGACTGACCTTCCCCGGGGGTCAAGGTGGCCGACGATATCAGCCCTTGTCCTCTCGTCGAAACAGCACCCGCTAACCAGGTTCTCATTATGCCTCCCGCGAAGACGCTGACTGCAGCACAAACGAGAACGCCAATCGCCGAAGTGAAGTCTGAGTACGTGCAGGGCTAGCAGTACTACAAACGGTGACGGCAGCCACTGTGAGAGTAGGCTGAGCCGCACGCACAGTCTGGGCCGAGCGAAGCGCGGAAATGTCATGATAAACTATGCAACATGGATTGAATCATATGACGATTAATTCTAATTGGGAAAATTTACCATGTTTCATATTGATAGCCAATCAGTGTTGATGCCAAATGTTGTCAGTTGAAACAATAAATTTGTCACTGCTAGCTCCATTGCCAAGGAAAAGTGTTCTGTGACTAAATCCATTTTCCCTTTGACACTAGCACCGTCATTTGAAGCGTAAAGTGATGTAGTTGCTGTTATGGAAAAACTACGTTACTTGAGCTTGAATTTCTCGCCCCGGCTTCTAGGTAGCCAGGGGGCGTGCTCCAGATGCCATTCAAAAATAAACTTCCTTGCTCTGTTTGTGTCCATCGCAAAATAGCTGCATTTCAAACAGTGAAAATGGCACCTCAAAATATGAGTGCGGAAGGAGTCATGGATGAGAACACACTTTTTTGCATTTTGGCTGATATTTAGCCAACAAACAAGACAAGCAGGGCCAAGCGGGCAGATGACGATTGAGCGAGTATTTCTGTCGCCTAACACTATGTTTTAGCCGACAAAGTAATAGCCATAGGCAAGGACGGCACTCTTACAACACTGTCATTTCGATTAAAACATATGAGTGCTGGGAGCGTGGAAAAATCCGTCTAATAGAGACATTGTTTCAAGAAACATTTGATTATGACATCATATTATGACAAAACTAGCAGTGACATCATGACAAGGCAAATCTAATAATGACGTACCAGGATAAATTTACTGGTGACAAATCTACAGGTGACATCACATCATGACAAATCTAAAGGTGACATATCAAGTTGTAAAGTATTACAAGTAAAAAAAAAAAAAAAATCTCAAGCACTTTGTAATTCAGGACATCACTTTTGTGGCACACAGTATTGTGCTTAATCCTGTTTAATGGAGTCATATTGTTATCGATTCAGAAAAACTGCATTTCCGCAAATCATTGTTCAGAATATCACTACCTGCATCATAATGTGATCAGGTTCATCACTAAAGATAGAGCTAAACTGAGAAACACTCCAGCCGCATGGTGAGAGTATTTTGCTTTAGCTGGGATCACAGCGCTAGGACACAAGCTAAGTGGAGCAGCGTTGCTTTGGGGGCAGGGTCTGGCATTAGGTGGGCGGGGTCAACACACAGGAAGGCCTGGGGAGCGTCCCAAAAGCTTAAAAAAAATGTACTTCTTTTGTTCCTTCGTCTCCTACACCAAACTCTGGGCCATGCTTACCAAAGCCTTTACAGCAAGTTAAAAAAAAGCGACATGATTTCCGACAGAACAACTGAAATGCCTCAACCAATCACATGCTCTCTTGAGCTTTTTGCACCCAGCATAAACCCTAAACGTGCCCTTAATGGTTGAGTTATTCAAAGAGGCGGTACGTGTGCTTACCCAGCTGCATGGAGAACTTGTAGAACTTCTTCAGTTTACCCACTAGAGGGACCATTGCACCCCACGACTTCTCCTGCAGTCCTTCATCGCCGGGATGCAGGATGGCCTGACACAGGGGTCAAAGTCTACAGCTTCAATACCGGAGGCCAAAATATGGCCATCGGGTATTGCGAAGACCTTGCATCCGTCTGTCTGTCTGTCCATCCGTCTGTGTAGACAATAACTCCTTTGTTATTAATGTCAGGGTCATGAAATTCGCAGGGACTGTTCTTGGGATATATGGCTAGCACAAGTTCGAAGATGGGTAACCTTGACCTAATTTAAGGGGTCAAAAGGTCACATTCTTTGTAAACACTGTTTACTTTATTACATTCACTATTTTTGTTGTAGCCAAGTAAAATTTACAGTGTGTATGTTCTGGATAATCAGCTTGCAGAACATAAAAGGTGGATGACCTTCACCTGGTCAATAGGGTCAAAAGGTCACATTGTTTCTGAACAGTGTTACTTTCATTACACCTTTGCACTACCATGACATTTTTTTGATGTAGCTATGTCAAATTCATAAGGTGTAGTCACTGGATAATCAAGTTGGAGGACATGGAAGATACATGGCCTTCACCTGCTTTAAATTCCCTCTAATAACGATTTGATATAGCAACATTATCAACTGAACTGTTCATTCACCTTCAACATAACATCGAATTTTGACAACTGCGCATCATGTCAGACTTCATATTCTGAATGCCAAATGATGTAAAGTCCCAGTTGTCCTGTTCCACACTTTCTATATAACCTGCCAGGTCCTTGATGAAATTGGACAATTACCTCTGTCTTCTTTTTCACTCTTGAAACTTCCCTCGACCCTGAAAGTATTAAGCACATTGTGTTACATAGGCATACATTAAAAAACCTTTTATATGTTGTGATACCTTGTCGTATGCCCATACAGCTGAGGGTACTTTAGCATTGCATTCTATGTCTTACAGTTACAGTCACTTCACAGCAACATAGCAGAAGCTTGCATCCAAAGCGACTTTCAGGTGACTGGAACAAGCAGGGTATGGCCTGAGGCTTTGGTCAGGAACACAACAGCATTTTAGATCTTTGTGTAGCTACAATGGGAATTGAACCACACAAAGCACCTTCTGCATACCAGTCAAGAATGCCAAGCAGTGAACAATCTTCAAGTAGAGCAGTTCCAGTCGACATGCTAACCAACAGGCCTGAATGACCTTCAAGCCAAGTAGTTGTGTGTAACTGTTTGAAACTTTCCATTGGCAGAGGGCTCAAATATCTCTATGTATCTGGATAAAATAATCTGGAGCGTCTAGGAGTCTGAAAGTCACAATTAGCTCTAACCATGAACTCAAACAGCTGACTTCCAAATCCAGCCCAGGTTTTCTTTTTTCCCAGGAAAGCAAATGCCCATCTAGAGCCTCTAATTGGCTAGACTGTCTTTACACTCTACTCCCAGGCAAAGGGAGGGTGGAAACCCAGCAGTTTTCAGGCTTCAATAACTATGATGTGAGGATCATGGCCCTACAATGCAATCAATGATGACAGTGACAGACCGTTTCCAAAAGAGGGGTTGATTATAGAAGCTCACTACTGTTGGCCCACAGAGCCCAAACGGGCCAGTACCTCAACCCCAGCCCACCACTCCCAACCTCTCGGATCACCTCCCCGGCGCCATCGTAGGACTGCAGGTCTTCCAGAATTTCCCGTCCGTCTTTCAACACCACGTTCACCTGGTCCCACAGCTCCCGCTCGGACTCGGAAGGTTCTGCATCTGGGAGGGGAAGAAAACATTTGTTCACCGATGTGTTTCACGGTTAAAGACAGTGATAATGGCGCCGCTGCGACAAGATGCTAACGACGAGTAACAGATGGATAGGACCAAATGGCATCGATCGCATTGATTTACTGCCCGGTTGATTAACTGCGTTAATTAAAAACATTGCATTCAAGTGCCACAGAAAATGCGGACAAATAAAAAATGGCTGACGGGCGACAATCAGGCACCCCTGTGACATTATGCCAATGCTCTTGCCGCTATGCAGATGCGACTGGGGTTGTGCATTGACACACCCATTCAACAGGAATACTGTCTTTACAACCATCACCAGATAAGGAGGAGACCGCTTAGCCTAGCCAAACTAACATGTAACCCTTTTTAAGTTAGCGTTTGTCTAAGTATACCGACATCAAAGAAGTGAAAGTTACTGGACAGCTCTCCGCATGCAGAAATCATCTAAAATCAGCAATGGACAAGAGAGGCCATGTCTGTTTCTAGATTCCAGATAAACTGTAATTTCTACTCTCTGCTTTACAATCGGCACAATCATTTGTATGACCAGCAAGCACTGCAAAAAGTGTCTGTCTTAGCAAGTCTTTTAATATTATTATCAGACCTAAATTCTCTCATTTCTCTCATAAGTAAAAACCAATAGCTAATTCTAACCCTTAGAGTGTTAAATGCATCTATTATTGCTTGACGATGTAAGATGTCAAAATCAAAGCTGTTGAAAACCAATCATATCTTGATTTCAGGGGAGCTCTTTTAAACAAGTTGACACATGATAGGTTTTCAACAGCACAAGATAATTACATTTATATTTTTTTTTAAATTATTTCAGCGGTCAAAGCGTCAAGTTTTTCTTTGCTTGAAAATCTAGAAATGACTCAAAAATCGCTCATGTTATGGGCAGATTTTTGTTTTACTTGGAAAAAAGTAACAGAAAAAGTTTTTGAAGCGAGATAAAAGACTATATTGCTCGGTAAGCAATATAGTGCAAAATTCTTACCATATACCCTCATGTAACCAGATGATTGTTCCCATATATCAATATTTTACATTTTAACAAAGGAGAAATTGATGTGTAATAAATATCTGTTGGTGTATGTGAATAATCAGCCAATTGAGCTGGCCTTGCTAGACATTAAAAAAAGCTGAATACACTTCGGACCTCCAAGACTGTATCAGCCCATCCTGGGTCTAAATTACTGTGAAACTGTGTGCAGAGGATGACTGCAGCAGTTTTGACATATCAGTAGTACCATACCAATCCTAAAGCTTTGTGTTCTTAATTTCATGCTGCAGTCATGACAAGAGTACAGAGACAAAAACTACACTCAATAAATAACAAAACAATCAACACAAGATCACTGCCTCACTTTAATCTGCGTCACTATAATGAACACCCCTACTGAGCCAAACAACAAACTCATAAATATGCTAATCAACAAGATCAAATTCGATTTCTGCAAAACTTTCTCAATGTCGCAGCCCATTCCCAAAACAGTTTCCATCCCTAATTTGCCAAAGATGAATTATTGAAAACCCTCATAAACACATCCAAACGGCTGAGCGGTCGTACGCGCTCGCTGGGCTGGAACAATATGCCGCGCTGAACACAGTCATAAATACTTAAAGAACGCAAATATGTAGATCCACGAAAGGCTATTTGTCATTCCCCAGTGGAGCATTTCCTGTTTGTGAATGTGGCAAATGAGACCAGGCGATGAGCTTGGCAGGCTGAGTTTTACCACAGTATTGTGCCGTCTGTGTGTTTGTGTCAGTGTGTGTGACAACACAACAGAGGTGATCTGCATTGGTCATTTTGCAGCTAGATTAAGAAGCTAGAGAAGAAGAAGAATGCAAGTTTAAGAGATGTTACCACAAAACATGAAAACAAAACCTGTGTACCAATGTGGTTAAGGTCAGGGATCAAATCTGAACTGAGGTTAGGTGAAGTCTAGGGTTAGGCATGATTTGGAGACGGTTTGGGTTAGGGTAAGGCTGTCCACAATGAACGGAAATCAATGCAATGTCATAATAAGTACTACTGCATGTGTGTGTGTGTGTGTGTGTGTGTGTGTGTGTGAGCTGATCTGTTTTAGTACCAGACAGTGATCACTGCAGTGTCTATGAGTTCTGCCTGCCTCCTTTGTCTGTCAAGCTACTCGTCTGCGTTCCCTTATGTCCAGCTGTCTGTCTGTCCATCTGTCTCTCTGACTGTCTGCCTGGTTGCCTGTCAACCTATCAGTTGGCCACCCTCCCATCTGTCTGCACGTCACGAACCTGCCGATTCCTCGTCAGCAAGTCTGTCTATCCGTCTGTCAGCAGAACACTTGTGTCATTCTGTCTGTCCATATCTCCCCATTGGCTGCAGCCCACAGAACTGAGCGTGTGCGACACGCCCACAGCACCTCCCAGCCGTTCGTCCCTTAATCACCTCGCTGTGTCTGAATGTCTAATGACGTACACAACTAAAGGAAAATGGCAAACATTTTACGGGCGGCTCATTGTTGTTCTGCAGAGCGAGAAGAGGACTGCTAATGAACACGGAGGCGCGGCAGTCACGTGCAACTTCGATTTGGATCCGTCGTCTGGAGCGAGAACGTCAAAGGAATGCTAACATGGTACGTGGTAATTTCTTTTAACATAAGCAAACACAGAACATGACCAATGACTGGTCTGTTCCGTACAGGTAAAAAATCTAAGTATATCAGGCCCCATGTCACATCCTCCTGCCCTTCAAAACTGTAACAATTAGTCAGGTGCATGAATATTTCTAATTAAAAGTGAGAATCATTTTGCTATGTTTACGACCACTACATGTTACAGCAGATTTCTGATCGGCAGAGACTTGTGAAGTCCATAAAAATTTGAATCCCATAAAATCTAATTTCTTCAATTCATTTAGACAGTTTGCTTTTTTATTTAGGCGGAGGCGCCGGTAAAATTAAAAGGGCTTTGATCTAAAAGTGAAGGAAATAAGCAATAATATTCTCATTGTTTAACCCAGTACAACCGACGGACCCACATGAGCGTCTGTCAAGTGCAGCAGCTGTATTCAAACCTGCAGAACTTCAGGCCTGTTTTCCATTCTAGTGGAGATGCTACGGTTTCCAACAATACCAAATATGTCCTGCTGAATTACATACAGATGTTAAAGAAATAATGTGTAAGACTTAGACATTTCCCATTTAAATGAAGGTTGTGGCCATAAAAAAAAAAACTGAGGCCTCATTTTGAATATTTTTCTCAGTATAAATGTGATGTAGCTTCAGTGAAACACTGCGACCAGCAGGTACAGAATATAAAAATATATACAGTATATGCCATTGTCCAACAATATGAAAAAAATGCTTGAATGCTTTTTCAGACTTTGAATCGACTTAAGGTAAAACTGAAGTGAAAAATTAGAATTTAAGGGGTTACAGTTTCCATTAAAAAGACACCTGTTAAAATTAGAGGAAGAGAGAGAAATTGAGACAAGGAAATAATGTATTTCTTTCAACAGACAGGAAGTGACATAGAGAGTGGATGTTGAAGACAAGAAACAGGTGGAGAAAGAACTAAGGATACTAATAATACCCTCATGGTGAATATATGTCCACGATTTCACCAAGTGAGGCCTCTGCCCGAACTTCCTGAGTCCACAATATCAAGCACCTCCTCAGCACACTGCCTCATTCTTCCCTCCTCATTATCCTTCAGTCGCAAGGCAGCTGTGTCGCTCGGGGCGAAATGCACTCGCCTCTTTTTATGATGTGAAAAAAATTGGACCCAAATTGATATGACCCAAAGAAGGACCAGCGTTTTTCAGAAAAGTTCTCAAGCCAAGCCAAGGAAATATCTACATAATCTGAGAATATTTAAAGCAAATGTCCTTCAGAGACAGTTTCACATAAGCAAACCCTGCATCCAGTGAACTGAACTTGCTACCGCGAGAAAAGGCCTGTATTTGGTTGAACAGTAAGTAATCAGCGGCATGATTAGCAGAAAGGTCATTTCCCTTAACGATTCTGTAATTGTAAAGCTTCCACCACTCTGTCAACTAATCAACCCACATACACACACACACACACACACATATACACACACACTCACATGCCACAAACAAACACAAACACACTCATATACCCACAAACACACACACAGACAGCCTGGTTCCGGTATCACTGTATATGGCCGCCAGGTCAGACCCAGACGTGGCAGTCCTGTCCCCCCCCCCCCCCCCCCCTCGTCTCCTCAGTGACTCCCCCAGGGCAGTGTATGTGTTTCCTGTGGGTGCCCTACTTTGCCAGATGTCCCTAACGTCTTACCCCAATTTCGGCACACCCTCACCCTAGAGGCCTCATCCCAGGGCCCCTGGAGGTGGCCCATTTACAGGAAGCCCCTTCCTCTTTTCATGAAGAAACCTCATCGAGCGAGACACCTCAACACTAATGTCTCACACTCAGCCAATCGCCAGATGATCGGAGCCAAGCAGAGCAGAGATGCGTGGTTAAACGCTACTGAAACTCACACCCTTTTCATCTGTACGCAACCCAAATGAGTCAAGACCCGAAAAGAACCTGTGACCTTTGGACCCAGTGAAACACAAGGATCACATGCAAAGCAGATGAATCACACGAGCAGAATTTAAAAACAAAAGATCAAACAAGAATAGGAATTAACTGCAGTCTGGAGCTAAGCTTCTGTAATAGAACTCTTCCGTAAAACCTTAGCTGACATTTACTCTCATTCATCACCCTCTAAAAAAAATAAATTATTCCCTTTGGTGAGAGGAGTATCAAAGTGCAGATGGAAAAGCGAGAGCAGGATGGTGGACTTACTTTCAAAATCCAGGAAAAAATTCCCTGCATTGTTGTCTATATCCCGCGTCAACACCTTAATCAGATTTCCCATCCTGGCACACCTGAAACCTGGAAAACAGAGAAGAAGAGATTAAGAACAGGGCAGAGAGGAAGCGTTGTGTTTGTCTATCCTCCTTCCTTGGTGACACTGGTATGGCCCTGACATCACATTCAAAACCTAAACCAAATCTGAAAGCATGTTAAAAGTGTATATTAAGCCTGCAAGGAGTAGTTTTTTTAAGTGTTAATGTCATCATTCAAAGTCCAGATATTCTTTGCTTTCAGTTGCCATCCACATGGAAAGAATCTATATGAACATATATGTGCACATATGCAACCTATATACCTATATCAAGCAAATAACGTTCAACAGGTGAAAATTTACTTACACCATTGGCAAGATAGTCAAAATGACCTCAAATCAAGGACAAATTTCTTGTCTTACTAAGAAAAATGGTGATAGAAATAAGTGTTTTAAGTCTGAAAATAAGTAAATTTCCCTTTCTTGAAAATCACTCTTTGCAGTGCAGCAGCTCTTTTCAGAAGTAGCGTGTAATTGGCTAATGCGCTACAGGGATGCAAATTGCGAAGGGCCTGGTGGGAAGGGTTATGTAGATTAGAGTTCCCTAGGTGCATCCTGTTGCCTAGACGGCTGCTTATAAAGAAGATTCTGACCCATTCTTCATATAACTACCCTCTGCTTTTGTTCTGAACTTGCGATGTCCCATCCAGCAAATGTATAAATAGCAATTGCTAATGGCTGCGGGCTGAGTACACTCTTCTAAACTAGGCTTATGCCGTCGGAGGCAACGGCTGGGGCTATATCCCCGAACGCCCCAATCCTCCAATTCCCCAATCCTTGAATAGACCTTGAATAGACTTTCATTTCAAATTAATTTCAGGTTAATCTGACAAATGGTTCTGAAGATATGGCCAAAATGGTAATATTCCATCACAAAGCGCCACCTGGTGGCAAAATATTGAACCATACAGGTATGATGTCATCATGTGACACGTTGTGAGGTCATGGCCTTGCAGTTGCATATAGTTTCATGTCAATTGGACAAATAGTTCCAAAGATATGGTAAAAATTGTGAATTTTATGTGACAAAGCTCCACCTTGTGTCAAAATTTTTAACCAAACAGGGATAATGTCATCCTGGGACGCATCCTCAGGTTATGACCTTTCATTTGCACTTGATTTGAGGTCATTCGGACAAATATTTCCAGAGATATGGTAAAAACCGTGATTTTTTCAGTTTTTGGCCCCTGGTGGCCAATATAAAAATTGTAAATTGTTCAAAAATTGAATCACTTCTTCCTCTTTATGATGCTTACTTATATGCAAAACTTGGAATTTCTAATTGAAATATTACTGAAGTTATTGCATTAACACGTTAATCAGTTTTTGGCCCCTGGTGGCCAATATAGAGATCGTAAATTGTCCAAAATAGAGTCAGCTCTTCCTCTTCATGATACTTACTGATATGCAAAACTTGAAATTTCTAATTGAAATATTACTGAAGTTATCGCGTGAACATTTAGGGCGGCGGCAGTCGGACCAAAAACATAATATCCCTGGAACGCCATTCGGCGTTCGGGGATATAATTATCAGCAGGGGGCTACGTATGTGAAAAAAAAAGTCTAAGGACTGGTACATGATTCCCCAGTTGGATATCCCAGATCCGGGTGGGATTGGAAATGCCAAATAAAAAAACAAAAAAAAAAAAACGTTTACGTTATAGTATAGGGCCACATGTAAGTTTCATGTATTTATGTGACATACATAAAATTGGCCGTTTTCATATGTTATAAGTAGATATATGTACCTATAATATATGAAAACGGCCAATTTTACGTGTGGCACATATATGCAAAACCCATATGTGGCCCATATTAAAACCTATGTGTTTATGTAGGTCCCTCTCTAGGTTATGTACTTCCCTCTCATTCACACAACTGAAAATGAAACCTCACACACTCATTACTGAAAACCTCTCACATACACCACTGAAAAACTTTCACACATACTACTAAAAACCTCTCACACACAACTGAAATAGGAACCTCTCATGCTCATTACTGAATACCTCTCATATACACTAAAAACCTCTCACACACTTGACTGAAATTAAACCTCTCACACTCATTACTGAAAACCCCTTGCATACACCACTGAAAACCTCTCACACACTTGACTGAAATTAAACCTCTCACACTCATGACTGAAAACCTCTCACATACACTACTGAAAACCTTTCACACATACTATTGAAAACCTCTCACTCGCACGACTGAAAAAGGAAACTCTCACATTCATTACTGAAAACCTCTCACACACACTACTGAAAACCTCTCACACATACAACTGAAAACCTCTCACACATACTACCGAAAACCTCTCACACACAATACTGAAATCAGCTCTCTCAAACCTGCAAACCTGTAATCACCAGGGGAGTGTTTGAAGTATCCAAATAGTAGACAATTTAAGTATAAAATTCATAAAATGTCTACTTAAAGAAGGAAGTATACTGAGTCAAAAAAGAAACTTCACACTCATAAATTTGTAAATATTTTCTTGAAACTTTTAATAAGAGTTTTTATTATATCTAGGGGTTAATACGTTGTCAAAGACATCATGACACACATCAACTCCGATGTGCACAGGTACTTAGCACATGCGAGCGTACTTTAAGCTAAAACCATGTTTTCTCGTGTTCCTAGTCACGTGACCATATGAGAGATGTGCAACTGAGCTCATGTTAGCATGTTAGAGTGACATCTCGGAAAAACAAGTTTTTACAGTTAATTATTCGTTGATTTGCAATGCCATGGCTGTCAAACATTCAGCGTGAACGTGCCATTGGCATGCTGAATACGGAAACGTCCGTCACTGACGTTGCAAGGGTTATGGGATGCAGTCGGCGGACTATCCATGATCTTCGGCCACATTTCCAACAAACTGGCACCACAACTGACTGACCTCGTTCTGGTAGCCCACGTGTGACATCAAAAGCAGAAGACCGACAAATTGTCTTACGTCATTTGCATAATCGATTTGCCACTGCAACGTCCACTAGGAATGAATTGTTTAGAGGTTGTGTGACTGCCAATACCATACGTAATTGCCTGCGCACTGCTTTTATTCAAGTTGTAACTTACCATTTTTACTCTTGGACAATTCCGTAGAATTTCCCGTGGAACTGGTTACATTATGGGCATTATTTTTATGATACACTATCATTAATGAGTACAGAATTAACAAAATCATTATTTAAAACCTCATTTCTTGTATGTTCAACTTATCGACCTCCAAACGAGTGTGAAGTTTTTTATTTTGGCTGAGTATAATTAGTTTTTAAGCAATGGCACTTGTAAAAGAATATGTTGACATACAGTTGCAAAAAAGGTTGGAGGAAACCTCTGTTCTTTTTGGTGTTGGTATGCAATATTTTTCCCTCAAACCTAGCACTGATCCAATAGTTCCAACAGTGCTGTGGGACATCCTGGTAGGTTTTGGAAAACTTGAGATGGGCAGCAATTTATTTATTTATTTATTTAATTTTTGAGAGCAATGGCTTCCTCTGTGGTAGCACTTTATTCATTTCTGCAAATAAAGTGGAAGGGTTCATACACTTTTTCTTGAAACAGAAAATGAAATTTGTTCAAACTTATTATACATAGCCTAATCTTCCAAGCCCTTCTAAATTATAAGGAATAATAATTATGGTGGAAATCATGAATCCATTCATAAAATAATATGATGACACAGACATAATATATTCAATATAATATAATAATAATAATAATAATCATGAAGGAATTAATAAAATAATGTAGTGAAACATTAAATAAAAACATTAATTTCTGATTTGATTTACTAGAAAAATAAAGACTGCAAGCCTGAGATCTGCGGCCTGGCCTATCTCCAGATTTCAGTAGTGTATTTATCTCAGTTGCTTGTGTGAGACTATCGCAGTAGACGGAAGGCATTTCAATGCAACAGAAGGCTCTCTAACAGGACGGAAGCCTCTCACCTCTCAGCAGGCTGTGTCTCAAACCGCATGCAATATCAAGGCTACAGTTTGCGTAGTCTTACTCGATAGCGAGGTAGTTGGCTGCCTACCCTGCTGAAAATTCCAGCTTTGACCAGCCTAGGCTGGTTTAAGCTGTGTTTTGGACAGTTTTAGTTGGTCGACCAGCCCTTCATGAGCTGACAATACCAGCTTAACCAGCTTTGAACACCTTCATCAAGCTATAGAGACCAGCTTTAAACATTTAGACTAGTCGACCAGCTAATAACACAGCTCAGACCGTCTTAAACCAGCTTAGAATTCTAGCTGCTAGAAAATGTGTGTATTCGCGTCTTTGCATTGACTTTGCATGTAATCTGTCGTGCGAAAAATTTGTTTCGTGTCCGGTGTGAAAGCAATTTAGGATGTTAAATACATTGGCATGCTAGCTATACCATTATAGATATCGATGCATCTTTATCTTGCTAGCTAGGTAGCCAAATAGCTCGCTTGCGAGTATTCCATTGTAAGCGAACTGTTGCCTTTATAGCTTGCTAGCCAGTTGGCTATGTAGCTAAATACATTGGTGTGCTAGCTGTACTATTGCTAGCTAGGTGGCCAACAAGCTTTCTAGCGAGTAAGACTACGCAAACTGTAGCCTATCGCGTGTGGTTTGAGACACAGACAGAGACTTCCGTCCTGTTTGTGTGCCTTCCGTTGCAGTGAAATTCTTTCCGTTACAGTGAAATGCCTTCCGTTTCAGAGAAATGCTCTCTCATACACTACTGAGATCTACTTACACATACACTACTGAGATAGTCTCACACAAACAACTGAGATAAATACACTACTGAAATATGGAGATAGGCCAGGCCGCAGATCTCAGGCTTGCAGTCTTGATTTTTCTAGTAAATCAAGTGCGAAAGTAATGTTTTTATTTCATGTTTCAGTACATTAATTTATTAATTCCTCCATGACTAGTATTGTTAATTATCATTCATTATTATTTAGATTGTCTTATCATTCGAGAAAACTAAATTAATTTTTAAAGTTGAATATATTATGTCTGTGTCATTATATTATTTTATTAATGGATTCATGATTTCCATCGTAATTATTATTCCTTATAATTTAGACAGGTTTGGAAGATTAGACTATGTATAATAAGTTTGAACAAATTTCATTTACCGTTTCTAGAAAAAGTGTATGAACCCTTCCACTTTATCTGCAGAAAAAAATAATGTGCTATCACAGAGGAAGCCATTGCTCTCAAAAATAAAAATAAATAAATAAATTGCTGCCCATCTCAAGTTTTCCAAAACCTACCAAGATGTCCCACAGCACTGTTGGAACTATTGGATCAGTGCTAGGTTTATGAGGGAAACATTTTGCATACCAACACCAAAAGAACAGAGGTTTCCTCCAACCTTTTTTTGCAACTGTATGTCAACATATTCTTTTACGAGTGCCATTGCTTAAAAACAAATTATTTCCTACTATAAGTAAACTTTTTTTAATGAATTTTATACTTAAATTGTCTGCTATTTGGATACTTCAAACACTCCCCAGGTGATTACAGGTTTGCAGGTTTAAATAATGTGTGAGAGAGCTGATTTCAGTAGTGTGTGTGAGAGGTTTTCAGTTGTGTATGTGAGAGATTTTCAGTAGTATGCGTGAGAGGTTTTCAGTAGTATGTGTGAGAGGTTTTCAGTTGTGTATGTGAAAGGTTTTCAGTAGTATGTGTTAGAGGTTTTCAGTTGTGTGAGTGAGAGGTTTTCAGTTGTGTATGTGAGAGGTTTTAAGTAGTATGTGTGAGAGGTATTCAGTTGTGTTTGTGAGAGGTTTTCAGTAATGAGTGTGGGAGGTTCCTTTTTCAGTCGTGTGAGTGAGAGGTTTTCAATAGTACATGTGAAAGGTTTTCAGTAGTGTATGTGAGAGGTTTTCAGTAATGAGTGTGGGAAATTTATTTTCAGTCATGTGTGTGAGAGGTTTTCAGTAGTGTGTGAGAGGTTTTCAGTTATGAGTGTGAGAGTTTCCTATTTCAGTCATGTGTGTGAAAGGTTTTCAGTAGTATGTGTGAAAGGTTTTCAGTGGTGTATGTGAGAGTTTTTCAGTAATGAGTGTGTCAGGTTTCATTTTCAGTAGTGTGTATGAGAGGGAAGTTTGAATTATGGCCTATACGGCCCCTCATAGAAAGGTGTAAAGGGGAATTCACAACAGCTTTGGAAGAGAACTGTGCTGCTAAGAGAATCCCAAATGCAATTGCACTTGGCTAGGTGATCATGCATCTCCCGCCTGTCATGTTCATTTATTTTTGTGATTGGCCATTTGGAGAGTCATCGATTTAAATATTGCTGCCGCATGGGATTGTGGGATGGCGTAATCTCCTTTCTTTTTGAAAAGGATGGTTCAGTGTACCCTATGCTAAAGGAGGTAAGTTAAGAAGCACGGAAGCTCCTTTCCTTAACATTCGGAGAATTCGATCACTCTTATCATGGCTACCAAGTAAATACTTCCAGGTCATTTTCTAGGAATTAGGAAATTTCCTCAGCAAAAAAAGACTAACATAACATAACATGAATGGCAAGAACAGGCCGTTCAGCCCAACTAAGCTCGCCAGTTTCTTTATACTATTGTGAATATATTGTGACTACTTTAACGCAGCCAAAGTGACCCACCTGGAATGATTTTTGGCGCTGATGAATGACAGTGCCATGACACCAGATTCCCAGGTAAAGGGAGGGTGGAATTCTGGCAAGCCTCAGCCCTTGAGGATGGCGATTTGTAGAACAGGACCTAACAGGAAGTAGTGCAGTTTCCCAGAGAGAGATGATAGGTCTGTCTCTAACTGAGAGCTAAGACAACTACTTTAACTGGTGTGCAGAGACCACAGCAGTCAGTCTAAACATGTAGACAGGGAGAACCGTCCCTGCTGTGATTATCTGGACCAAACAGATTGGCCGGATCTGCAGCTTTCTACCCACAGCTGACCCACACAACCTTTCACTAATCTTGTGGTAGTGTTATAACGCAGACAGAACATTCAATTAACACAGTGAAAACACCTCATGCAGCTGTCAGCAGGCATTTGGACAGTGACACGACATCAAAAAGAGCTGTGATTCCTCCACATTATATAGATGTACATTAGAGATGCATCTATACTGATCTGATATTGGTCCGATACTGATTTGATATGTCTAATACCGATCTGATACCGGTCCGATACTAATCGGATATCAGTCTGATACTGACTCATATAGCTGGATCTGGCATCAATGACAATGGACTGATCTGGTATCGGATATGTGAGGTTGTGTTCAGGAACCAAGCGTGAGAACCAAGAGATCCAGCAAACTTGTATTTTATTAAAGCTGGTAGGTGAACCTCCGCAGGGCAGAAAGCAATGGTACACAATCCAAAATCAGAATCCCAGGGGCATAAACCAAATCGTACAAAGGGCAGCAAACACAAAACTCAGGGTCGAGCAAAACAAGTTCGTTACACGGGTGCAGAAAAATCCAAGACAAAGCCAACATCAGAAACAGGGACGGTCCAGTCAGAAGTGTAACACAAAGAGTACAGGGCATATTGCAGCGCAAGGAAAACATTCTGAAAAGAGCTGGTGAAATGACTGCTTAAATACACATACAGGAAGTCACGTGCTATAATAGGGAACAGGTGAGCTGGATCAGACTAATTAACAAAGGAATGAACAAGAGGAAGTTCCTAACCACATGAAATTGGCGAAAGCCAAAACGTGGACAGGGATCACAAAGAAAGCCCATGACAAACCAACGGTGCGAAGGTGCGAAGGTTAACAAGGTGCGAAGAATCCGCTGAAGTACAGCAAACTAAATTGAGTGAAGGCAAGGGGCGGAGACTAGAGCAGAGCGAGTGCTGAGAGCTTGTTAGTCAAATAGTAATGTGCAGCTATACAATCCCTACTGCTTGTTAGTGAGTTAGTACTATAAACAACGTTAGTTAATGTTAGTAATTTATATAAAATAATAAACTGTTAGTATTGTTAGAAAAGATATAACAGTAAGGCGAAGGAAGCAAACGAGATTAGAAGGAATGTTTGGAAACCCAGAAACCATGAAATCACCTGAAACTGTGGCACACAAGACTGGGGAATAAAACTGTCACAGGGGAGACAGGGGATACAATGTGCAATGCAGGGCATGAGAAATACAAAAACCAGAATGATAATCTAAACTGTGAATATGGGAAATGGCAGGCAAAGGACATAACAAAGAAAGACAACAGAATCATAACAGGATACCATTGATTTAATAAATCACCATTCAGGACATTTACATCTATTTAATTATTTGCCACATTTTGCCTTACAAAGTTAGGATTGCAATGTTTCAGTCAAGGCGAATGTTGCCTTACTCATGAAGGAATGATACTAGTCTCTACCGCACATTTACAGCTTATTCATTAAATATTGCCATCACATCAGAATTCCGTATTGGCCGATACCCAAAGCCCAGGTATCAGTATTGGGGGTGAAGAGGTCAGAGTGCTGCATCCCTAATGTACAAACTCTCAAATTAAAGTGCTCCGTCTCTACTATAACCCTACATTCATTGTTTCCAAATCAATGCACTGGAATAAAGAGAGAGAAATTAAAACCTGTGTCTGTGTCCACATACTTATGCACTGCACTTTATACTTGCCTGGTTTTACCCACTGAAAACATCACAGCCCAGAGCCTCGTTACCCAGGTTATTCACGTCAGAGTTCCATTCTCGACCTCAGAGTGACCTCATCACCATTTGCCGAGGGGGAAAGTGGTTTTCAGAGCATCAACTCTCATTAGGCCACTATGCAGTTTACTGTGCTTATTTAAGGGGAGAAAACAATGCAGACATGATCAAAAATACAGTAACCCACTCCATTTCCTCCATTCCCGTTTACTCCCATTTCTTTTGCAAGAGAACTTCATATTCTAAACATGAGGCAGTGCATGACATTACTGTCAAATTCATACAGTACCCCACAGGCATGAAGATAGACACACATCTATGCTTGTTTATGAAGCAAGAAAATTTTTATCAAAGAAAGAGCATTCCTACAATATACTTGCATATATGATTTTTTTTTTTCTTTTTTTGGGGGGAGGGTGACTAGAGATAGTCCTTACTCTCCCTCGCCAACTGAAAGGCTCACTGAAAAAGCAGTGTGGAATAGAGTGGTCACAATCTTCGGTATTTCAAAGCATCGAATGAAGCATTACTTCATTTTTCTTGAAATTATAAGCTCCAAGCATAAGAAAAGATATCAGCACCGCAAACTTTGCGTAAAACTGCCACTTCCCATGAATAAGACAGCGCATTGATGGAACTCTGGTTAAACAAAGACGTTGAATTAATCGAGGTGCCGGACCGGGAAAAAGGGCACGTGAGGACGTCAATCCCCCCGCCAATGTTTTTGTAATCGATTCTGAGCCACAAATTGGTACAGAAGAGATGTTAGGTCTGAGAGTGGGCGTCGAGAGTAGCTTAGCGCGAGCGGGATGTGTGCATACAGGGATGCGCTCAGCGTCGCCTCCTCTTTGCCTTCTCTGAGCTGGTAATGGAAGATGACAAGCTCACTTGGCAAGAGAATATTATAACGCTGACTGAACATTTCAGCAACATTGTGGGAGTGTTTTACAATGCGGGCCATAAATATTTAAAGAGCAACACTGCGTAAAATCGAATGCAATTCACGCGTAGTTCACAGAATATGGATAAAGCACTGCGCGGCGGCGGCTGCTTTTAGCTCGCTCTTTCAGCGGTTTATGCGGGACGACAGGCCAGAAAGGCGTCAGGGTGGAGTGTGTCTGGGCGCTAAACTGATCCTCTGGAGGGGAGGGGCTATATCAGTAAATGCGAACACAGGGACTTTTGGTGGGGAGGGGGTGGATTTAAAATCTCACCCCTACCTGAGGGGAGCACTGGGCAGGTTGGTATTTTTGAGGGGTAGACAAAAAGATAAAATCTAGCTCTATACACATTTTGTGCATTTTCAGTCAATTATTTGACTTACAAATCTGTACTCCCATTCACAAAAGCAGCTTGTTTGAGACAATCACAGACTTGCCCAATTAATCGGCAATTGAAAAGTATTGCCATAACCTGGTGGTATTATTTGAAGGTTACTTTTGGCAGTATGGCACATTAAATCTAACAATACATTCAGTAAAATCTGTCAGCCGGCAGAAAGACTTGGATTTGGATGGTTTCACAAAAAAGGCTGTTTCTGAAAAGGTGTTTAGACCCAGGTGTGCTCACCAGAGAGAATCTTTAAGAAGAACATGGGTGTACACTACAGGCCAAAAGTTTGGGGCCACCCTCAGATTAAAAAAAAAAAAAAATCACACATCAACTGTTCTTTCCTTATTTTTTGTGCATGAAGTGACTTCAGTGCATAAAATATAGGAAGCCAATAGGTTTTGGGTGAATTCCAGGCCTCAGACCTCATTTTAAAGCTGTCTTGATGGATCACTGACCACAATGTTTTATAATTGAGTTCTCCAATGCCTTTGTGTTACATAATTTCATGTCACTAGGATGTGAACAATTTTATCTAACAAAACGGCATGCTGTATAAATGCCTTTCTCAAAACCAAGGGGTCACATTGCACTTGGTGCACCATTAAAAATCTGAGGGTGGCCCCAAAATTTTGGCTTGTACTGCAGATTAAGTCAGTGCTCAATTGAAGAGTTTTATAAGAGCATTAGCCAGAAGTCTCAACATATTTTACATTAAAAAGAGAACTAAGGATAATAGAGAGAAGCATGGGTTACTCAGATTCCCCTGCACGGGACATACAGTATATCTGGCCTGAAAACAAAAAGGCTGTGGAGGGACAGACAAACAGACAGACAGACAGAGGTATGTAAAGGCGCATCTACACAATAAGATGTACGTACCCATATCTCAAATCTAGTCCAGAATTATTGAACGATTCAGCAGTTCTGGCCCAGAAAAGAAGCACGACAGTCAGACACGCAGACTTACGGACCGATAGACAGACATGCGGAAGGACAACCCTCATTCCTATATCCCCATGTACTGTGTGGCAGGGGATAATAACTCCTGTTCAGAGTTAAGCATCAGCAGGACATGACACCATATGCCAAACTTATGGGAGCAGTCCAACTGTGGGAGAGTGAGATTACAACAGTTTAAAAGAGAACTAATATCTAACTGTTGATGGAGGAACATTTCAGAGGTAAAGAAAGCACATTTAATCGTGCTCTAAATTGAACATTATATCCCATTTTGGGTCTGGCAACTATCTCGTCCAGGAGAATTCGCATATCCAACCTCAGGGCGGATAAAAACTGACGTCACTTCAGCTTCAAGAGCAGGTCCTCACCTGGGAACCGAAACTGAATTCCGCAGTGTCCCGGGCCAAATTTCCCAACATCAGCGCCTGTCTCCATGCAACAAACTCTCACTCAAGCACCACGGACAAGTTCCAACAACTGATGAACAAGTCATTCATCTCACTCTGTCGATCTGGTCCCACTTACTGTGTCTGGGTTTGTTCCAGCATGTCATTTTCTTGTTCACTTATTTTTTACACTCAGGACAAATAAGGAAAAGGAATGCCGTTCAGCAGCAGCTATCGAAGCAAAATTTCACATTCCACTTACGAGAACAAAACTTCGGAACGCCTTAGGTAACTGCAAAGGGGAAGGGAACATCCTCCTGTGAAGCGTTTGGGCATTTGATCCTGATCCATTTTTGTGTCTGCCAAAGAATCATTCCCAATTTCTGTTTCCCTTTCAATCACTACAAATGTCCTTATTTTTTGGAAAGGCAGCATTTTTGTGGAACAAATTTTGGAAGGGGTGAGCTAGTTTGTGGGAGGCATCTAACAACGTTCAGGTAAGACAGGGGTACGACACTGTAACTCCTCACCTCGCAACAGTTTAACCCTTTCAGGCTGTGGCAGGGTCCCAAACTAACCTCACTCAACCCCAGTAGCTCCCTAACCCACAATCCTCCTCAGTTTGATTATGAACAAGTGACGTGAGTGTTGTTTACACAGTTAATTCCCCTCAAAAGCCCACATTACCCCACCACCTCGGCTCTTTGCCGCCATCTTCCAGCAAGACTCTGACTTAATCCCACCCGGATTCCAGCGATGTGGTTCCACCCCCATCCTTCTTCACTCCCAACCCCCCCACCCCACTCCAAAGACCACTAAGATCACACATTCTAATCAGCAAAATGAGGTCACTGAGAGAATAGGGATTTTCCGCCGTCTAAAAGAGCTGTCTGAGGTCCTGTAATCTGTAATAACAGACAGGCAGGGGTCGCGCTGGGTGCGCCCTCACAAAATGGCTGAACCATAGAGCACTGCGCTGAGATCCCAGCTCCGCCAGATTTCTGGGAAATTCTGACCCCGATACACCGGCGTAAGAGAGAAACTTGGTTAACCCCAGTGTCCAGGACTGTCAGTGTACGACTGTATGAGTAAATATATTCAAAATTGATATTAATAATTAATTGCAGGAAAAGAATTCCAGGACAGAAACACGCTTGACCTCAGTTAACTGAAGGCTTTGATAACATGCACCAGCAACAAACACCATTGACTTTTCGCAGAGAAAGCAGATTTGGCGCAGAATCAGTGTACTTGATGCTTGAAAAGGGAAATGTCTGAATTAAAAGGGTGTAATGCACAGACAAACATAGGGTCTAATGACTGAATTAATACGCTGGTGTTATAACAGCAGGGAGCTCAAGCGCAATAATGAGGAGAGAAAATGCTGACTGCGCTACAAATAAGAGGGTGGGGGTTTCGAAGGGGAGCAAAGATTCTCATGGGCTGTCAGTCGGGGGAAAAAAGGCCCCCCCAACGTTGCTCTGACCCCTAGGGATTCAGCTGGCAGGGGAGGCACGGGTCGTGTGGGCAGTAAAAAGAAGTCACACTTGTTTTTGTCATAAAAATCCCCCCTCCGCCCCCCCTAATGCACTCGCTTCAAGAGCTCGCGAGCCCAGTCTAAAATGGGGGGGCGGGGGGGTTGGGCAAGGTTTGCCCATTATACAACGGCTCGATGGTGCCGTGATCCCATTGGCTGCCCGGAATCTCTCAACACGCTGCTGTATCCAAGGAACCAAAAAACAAGCTCTCAGCCAATCAGGAGAGAGCCTGCGGAGGAGAGGGTGGCAGAGGGTGAGTCTGAGGAGGCATGAATATATGAACACGGTGTGGAGGGAAAATAACAGACTGACAGCTGCATTCACCAGGAAAAGGAGGAATAGATTAATTATAAATCCTAAGCATTACGCTCCTGCAACATAACATCCAGGAACTGTGCTTCCAAAACCAGGCTTTCCGTCCTGAAATCTGATTTATTAAAAAAAAAAAAAAAAAAAAAGCTGCATGGGCTTCTCTTGAAACGCTAAATATACGCAAATTTTCCCCCAGCCTGTCAGTAGAGCCCAGTTGAGATTATTTTTTAATAAAACCTACTATTATAAAGACAGGGCTGCAAAACTCAAAATTCTTAAATGGTTGACAAAACATTAATGAAAATACCCAAATTTTTGACTTCAGCAACATATTCACAACCCAGATGCAAATAGCACTGTACGTTGCATTTAAATTCATAGTTTCCGATATTATAATTACTGATATGATAAAACAACCGACAAATAATGTTGGAGTGGGAGGTGGTTGAGGTTTCCTTTGCCAGAATAGAGGGGCTTAGATCTACTTTGCTTATAACGGAGACCACTTATTAGACAAATGCTTTCAGTCATAACGGTATGAAACAATAACAACCAATAAAATTATGGAACAGCTTGCTGTGGAGGAGTGACTCGTGCAGGAGGCAGTGTGAGACTGTGACTGGCATATCATAGTGTGCTTACACACGCTTGGGGCATTACTACGACTACAACCAACTGCAACCCCACCCAAATGCTCCTGTGCATCACGTGGGCTGATCTGGGGGGGCGGGGCTGCATTAAGTCTGACCCACATTCTGTCAGTGACACGTCAGAGCACATTAGTCCTCTCAGCACAGTTGGGGGGGGGGCGTAGATTGGGCCAGCAGCGGTCAGTAGCAGACAGGCAGAAAACAGAGGAGAGCCTCTGAGCCTGCAGCTGGCGTACGCACGAATACCACCTCCAAACCGTGTACAGAGTATACACTGCACTCCCAGACATACAGTATACTGCCATCCCGCACGTATACCACCACCCTGACCAGACAGAGTATACCTTACCCTACCTTACCAAGACTGTGTACAGTGTATACCTCACCCTACTGCACATATACCACTGCCCCAACTGTGCACAGAGTTTACCTTACTGTCCTGAACATATACCACTGCCCCGACTCTGTACAGAGTATACCACACCCTCCTGCACATATTCCACTGCCGTGACTACGAATATTCCTTACCATCCTGCAAATCAACCGGTGCCCTGACTGTGAACAGAGTTTACCTAAGCCTGCTGCACAAATACCACTGCCCCGACGGTGTATAGAGTTTACCTTATCCCCCTGAAAATATACCACTGCTCCAACTGTGTACAGCGTATATCTTTCCCCATTTTCCACTGCCCTGACTGGGTACAGCGTATACCTTACCCTCCTGCACACATACCACTGCTCCAACTGTGTACAGAGTATACCTTACACTCCTGCACACATACCGCTGCCCCAACTGTGTACAGAGTATATCTTACCCTCCTGCACATATACCACTGCCCCAACTATGTACAGAGTATACCTTACCCTCCGGCATATTTACCACTGCCCTGACTGTGTAGAGAGTATACCCTACCCTCCTGCCCATATACCACCGCCCCGACTGAAAACAGAGTATACCTTATCCTTCAGCACATTTACTACTTCCCCAACTGTGTACAGAGTATACCGTACCCTCCTGCAGACACACTGCTGCCCCAATTGTGTACAGAGTATACCACACCCTCCTGCACATATTCCACTGCCCCAACTATGTACAGAGTATACCTTACTGTCCCACACATTTACCACTGCCCTGACTGTGTACAGAGTATACACTTCCCTCCTGCCCATATACCACTGCCCCGACTGAGTACAGAGTATACCTTATCCTCCAGCACATTTAGCACTTCCCCAACTGTGTACAGAGTATACCTTACCCTCTTGCACATATACCACTGCCCCGACGGTGTACAGAGTATACCTTACCCTTTTTCACATATACTACTGACCCAACGCTGTACAGAGTATACCTTATCCTCCTGCACATTTACCACTTCCCCAACGGTGTCCATAGTATTCTTTGCCCTCTTGTACATATACGACAGCCATGACTGTGTACAGAGTATACCTTACCCTTTTTCGCATATACTACTGCCCCAACTCTGTACAGAGTATACCTTATCCTCCTGCACCTTTACCACTTCCCCAACTGTGTACAGAGTATACCTTACCCTCCTGCACACATACCGCTGCCCCAACTGTGTACAGAGTATATCTTACCCTCCCGCACATATACCACTTCCCCAACTGTGTTCAGAGTATACCTTACCCTCCTACACATTTACCACTGCCCCAACTATGTACAGAGTATACCTTACTGTCCCGCACATTTACCACTGCCCTGACTGTGTACAGAGTATACACTTCACTCCTGCCCATATACCACTGCCCCAACTGAGTACAGAGTATACCTTATCCTCCAGCACATTTACCACTTCCCCAACTGTGTACAGAGTATACCTTACCCTCCTGCACACATACCGCTGCCCCAACTGTGTACAGAGTATATCTTACCCTCCTACACATTTACCAATGCCCTGACTGCGTACAGAGTAGACCTTACCCTTTTTCACATATACTACTGCCCCAACACTGTACAGAGTATACCTTATCCTCCTGCACATTTACCCCTTCCCCAACTGTGTCCATAGTATACCTTGCCCTCTTGTACATATACGACAGCCATGACTGTGTACAGAGTAAACCTTACCCTTTTTCACATATACTACTGCCCCAACTGTGTACAGAGTATATCTTACTCTCCAGCACATTTACCCCTTCCCCAACTGTGTCCATAGTATACCTTGCCCTCTTGTACATATACGACAGCCATGACTGTGTACAGAGTATACCTTACCCTTTTTCACATATGCTACTGACCCAACGCTGTACAGAGTATACCTTAACCTTTTTCACATATACTACTGCCCCAACTGTGTTCAGAGTATACCTTACCCTCCTACACATTTACCAATGCCCTGACTGTGTACAGAGTATACCCTACTCTCCTGCCCATATACCACCGCCCCGACTGAGTACAGAGTATACCCTATCCTCCAGCACATTTACTACTTCCCCCACTTTGTACAGAGTATACCCTACTCTCCTGCCCATATACAACCGCCCTGACTGAGTACAGAGTATACCTCAACCTTTTTCACATATACTACTGCCCCAACTGTGTACAGAGTATATCTTACTCTCCAGCACATTTACCACTGCCCCGACTGTGTACAGAGTATACCTTGCCCTCTTGTACATATACGACAGCCATGACTGTGTACAGAGTATACCTAACCCAGCTGCATATATACCTCTGCCCTGACTGTGTACAAATTATACCTTACCCTCCTGCACATATACCACTGCCCTGACTGCATACAAAGTATACCTTACTCTCCAGCACATATACCACTGCCCCGACTGTGTACAGAGTATATCTTACTCTCATGCACGTATACCACTGCCCCAACTGTGTACAGAGTTGACCTTACCCTCCTGAACAGATAACACAGTCTCAACTGTGTGCAGAGTATACCTCACCCTCCTGTTCATATTTCACTGCCCTGACTGTGTACAGAGTTTACCTAACCTTGCTGCACATATACCTCACCTCCTGCACAAATTCCACTGCCCTGACTATGTATAAAGTGTACCTTACCATCCTGCACTCATACCACTGCCCCGACTGCGTACAGAGTATACCTTACCCTCTTGCACATATTCCACTGCCCCGACTGTTTACAGAGTATACCTTACTCTGCTGCAAACATACAACTGCCCCAACTGTGTACAGAGCATACCTTACCCTCTTGCACATATACCACTGCCCCGACTGTGAACAGATTTTACCTTATTCTCCTGAACAGATACCACTGCCCCAACTGTGTACAAAGTTTACCTCACGATCCTGTGTTATGATCCTGATCTGCCTCACCATGTTTTAGATGTTATTCTGCCTTTTTTCCCCATGTTTCTGCTTTGTCTGACCATGCTCTAGCGATTAGCGATTCTGATTCCATGCCTTATTTTGTTTTTGCCTTGTCTCTGTCTGTTTTCCGTATTCAACTTTTGCAGTTATATTCTGGTCCATGTTTTGTTTCATACCATGCATTGCACTTTGTCTCCCCCTGTCTGGTCTTATGTCATGTGATCGCTCACTGCCCCAGTATTGCGTGCCACACTTTCGGGTGATTTCATGCTCTCTGGGATTCCAATCATTCTTTCCAATCTCGTTTACTTCCTTCACCTTGCTTTTCTATGATTACTAACCAGACTAACAGTTTATTATTTTAGTTAAAGATACTAACCCAAACTAACACTGTTTATAGTACTAACTTACTAACGAGCACTAGGGATTGTATAGCTGCATTTACTAATTGACAAACGACCTCTCAGCACTCACCCTATTCTAGTCTCCACCCCTTTGGCTTTACTCAATCTACTTTAATGCAGTTTCAGCAGAACCTCTGCGCTTGTTAAACTCTGTTCTTCCGCCTTATCTGTGCACGTTAGAACTCCCTAACCGGAGCCGTATGCTTGTCTATAGGTTGTCTTTGTCATCCCTGTCCGTTTTTGCCAATGTCTTGTAATCAGGAACTTCCTCGTGTTCATTCCTTTGCAATTAGTCTGATCCAGCTCACCTGTTTCCCATTGTAGCATGTGACTTACCGTTTTGTGTATTTAAGCAGTCATTTCACTCACAGCTCTTGTCAAAACGGCTTCCCTGTGCTGTGATCGTTGATGCTGTGTATTCATAGTGTTATACTTCTGACTGGAACGTCCCTGATTCTGATTTTGGCTTTTTCTTTGATACTTCTCTGCCCGTGTACCATACCTGTTTTGCCTGATAGTTTTGTCTCTGCTGCCCTAATAATGAATCAGATTACGTCTACTGGACTTAGGCTTTGGATTCTCTGACATTCCTGTGCCTGTGTACCGAACCTATTTTGCCCAACTGAGTTGTTTGCTGCCCTGTGTGCAGTTTGGATTATGTCCCTGGGATTCTGATTTTTGGATTGTGGACTCTGTACCGTTGCCTTCTGCCCTTTGGGGGTTCAACCCCCAGCTTCAATAAAACTCATTTTTGCTTAAACTCTGGTCTCGCATTTGGTTCCAGAAGGATACCCCACATCCTGCTCATATTCCACTGCCCTGACTGCGTACGGAGTATACCTTACCCTTCAGCACATATACCATATTTACCGCACACAAAGTATACCCAATCCTCCGGCACTCTGCCATTAAGCCAACTACATCTTTAATCCTACCCCACACCAACCTAACCCAGCACCTCAATCATCTGATCCTACCCCCAATCTAACCCAACCCCTGACCCTCCTGATCCTACCCCACACCAAACCAACCCTCCCTCACACCCTTCTGATCCTGACTCATATTAAAGAAACCCAATACCCATCTAATCTTACCCCACTCCAACCCAACCGCTCACACAAACGACCCCGCCTGAAATTTGGGCCCATTTCCACGAAAACTCTAACACTACCCAGCACACAGAGGGAGTGGTTCCGTATTCAGCCATAGAGAACCATCCAGCTCAGTTTGGCTTCTCTTTGAATTTTCAATCATCCCCCCAGTCTCACGGCAACATTAGAAGCTCTGTTTGCCATGGACACTTCTTACAAGGCAAAGCAGAGGCAGAATCAGATATCACCCAATCTCAATGCCACAGCTATTTCCATCGACTCCCCAGATTCTGATTTTGGCATATCCAGGTAAAGGCGATGAACTTTGAGTTGTGTTCCGTGGTCTGTGTGTCTGGTTAGTCTATTTTAGGTTTTTATGATTTTGGAGATGTCAGTTTTTAGTCCATGTCTCAGTGTTCACATTTCATTCCTCTCCTGTGTAGTCCAGTCCACGTTTTACCCATGCACTGTCTTTGCTTTCTTCCCGGTCGCATCACTGTTTGAAGCAGTTTCTGTCTTAATTGATTGTGACACTGTTTCGGGTGATTTAATGGATTCTGGGTTTCAGCCTTCCTTCCATTCTCGTTTACTAATTTCCCCTTGCTGTTCTATATTACTAACCCCTACTAACAGTTTGTTATTTTCTAGAATTTACTAACCAAACTAACATTGTATATTAGACTAACATACTAACGAGCACCCGGTATTGTATAGCTGCACTTACTAATTGACTAATGATCTCTCTGCAGTCGCCCTGTTGTAGTCTCCGCCCCTTGCTTTTCTATTCACTGGCTTTGCTAAGTTTTCTTGCAGAACCTCTGCATTCTCATTATGTATTCTGGCTCTTATTCTGTACACTTAGGAGTCTTTTTATTCAGTTTATTTATCCTGCCTTTGGGATTGTCTTGTGGTCCTCGTCTGTGTGTTAATGTTTATCTGTTTCATGTAATTAGGTTTCCCTTATGTTCCACCCCTTGCTAATTATATTAAGTTCCTGCACCTGTGTCTGCCCATGCCCCTTGCCTATATCTGTCAGCCTAAAGCAAGCCAGTTCAGATCTGACTTCGCTCCCGCCTGCTTCACGTCACTCCCTGCCCTGTGCACTTTCCCTCTGGTCCCCTCATCTCTTCTGTGTGTGCTTCAGCTGCTTTCCCAGCCCAGCCTACCCTTCCTGCTGCTCAGCCCCTGGTGCCCCCCCGTCTCCAGAGCCCTGTGTGCCACCTGTCCTGTGCCCAGTGTGCCAATCCCCTTCGCCGTCTCCAGAGCCCTGTGTGCCACCTGTCCTGTACCCAGTGTCTCAGTGGCCTTCATCGTGTCCTGTGCCCAGTGTGTCAGTAGCCTTCATCGTCTCCAGAGCCCAGTGTGTCAGTCGTCTTCACCGGCTTCCGAGTCAACGTTCCTGTCGTCCTGTCTGCCCCCCTCCTGATCTCCCTGACCCTTCTCCCGGCCAGCTGTGCCTTCCGAGTTAGCCATCTGCCAGCTGTGCCCACTGTCTTGTCTTGTGCCTCAGACCCCGCTTCCGAGTGTTCCCTAACTCCAGCCTCCCAGTGTCCCCTAGCTCCTGCCTCCCAGTGTGCCCTGGCTCCTGTTTCCGAGTGTCTCCTTTCCGAGTGTTCCCTAGGTCCCCTTCCTGAGTTGTCCCGAGTCTGCCCCCTTCTGGTTCTAGTTTTTGGATTCCTTAGTTCTCCCTTCAGTGCTGTTGCATGGTGTTTCAGTTGGCCGGAATGCCCCCCCCCATGTCTGTTCCTGTAATTTCAATAAATCATTATTTTGGATCCCTGCTCCTGGCCTCTCTTCCCTTTTTTCTCTCCCAGTTCCCAGCGTTCCGAGTTCAGTTCCGAGTTTTCCAGAGTTTCCGAGTAGTTCTAGTGTTTTCCCCCTAAAACCGTAACACTATGTTCTACATTGAGAATACTCATCAAATTAGAATTATAATCATTTTTTTTGAATGAGAAATTTTAAATGCACACGTCTGACTTTTGGTAGCTTCTCCTCTTTTGAATACCAGGCTATTATAGTGGAATCCCAAATCTCTCTGCTTTTAGTTACAAAATATCATCCACCCAAGTATGCAGCTCCTTTATCTGAAATGTATGAACAAACTCTGTCGTATTTAACTTTGATAAGATTCTTTTAACTGGTGATTTTTATCTACAATTTGACAACCCCCTAGACATGAATTCTCTGGATTTCTCCAACTTCTGTACCCTTTTGATTACACGTAACATGTTGTTGCTTCAACACACAATTGCGGTCACACCTTAGATTTAGTCATTTCCAAAGGGCTGAATACTGTGGTTGATAAGATTGTTGATTAAATCTTTCAGATCACTACTGCTTTAATGCAGCTATTTTTGGATTTGCCAAGAATGGTACTGAGCGTATTATTAAAAGGCGTTTCTTTGGTCCGTCTTCAGCCGAAAACTTCTCAAACTGTCTACTTCTCTCTAACAAAATCATAACAATCCAAGATAAAGTAAATCCTTTTAATGATAAACTAAGATCAGCTCTTGATATGGTCGTTCCTGAGACGATTAAAAAGAAGTCTTTGACCAAGGAAACCCCTTGGAAAAATGAACAAACTCGCATGTTAAACAGGGAATGTCAGAGTTGAGCGAACTTGGAGGGAAAGCAAACTGACAGTGCACCGAGAGATCCTTTTAACCTCCATCTGTACCTACAAAAAAGCCTAAAATTGTGAGAGGCAGGCTTATTTCTCTAAGATTATTAGTGATAACTAGCACTCTGCCTGTGGGGATCCACGGGTTCTATTTTGTGTAGCTGTGTGCAGCATTATGATGTCATCACATTTACCTCTATGATGTCATCACGTTGCTAGGGTGTTTCCATAAAACACCACAGCGGCTGTCACGCGACCAATGTTTTTATAGTAACTAAAACTAAGTAACTATCAAGGGGAATACGCTGCGCTAACATTCCGCACTCAGTGGAACACGAAGTCGCCTGCAAGACGGAGCATAATAGCGTCGCTCACGTTATGCAGCAGATTACGCGTTACTTTCTCTTGTGGCCTGGCATCTGTTTTTTGGGATTCAGGACTCCTGTGGATGAACTGGCTTGGGTTCAAAAGGGGGAATACCCAGGTGAGGGGGATAGCGGGGAATTCCCCTGCATGTCTATATTATAACAGTTATGCTGTAGATACGCGCCCGGTGGAATCTTGCACCGATACGCGCCCAGCGGAGTCTAGCACTGATTGGCCAGACACAGTCGCCTGACAGAGGCCACTCGGCTATTGTAATATAGATGGAAATAGCCTTAGGAATGTTATTTTCAACAACTGACCACCTCCTACATCCCTCAAACTCCATTGATCATTTACTCCAAGTATCACAGTCAAAATGTGAAGAATTTGCGTCATTCTTTGAGAACAAGGTGATTAATATCCGTGCTAGAATTGTAAAAGATATTACCTAACAAAATCCTCCTGTTATTTCTCGAGGGAATATAAACTCCTACCATCAACTGTAACTTGTTCAAAACTCAGCAGCAAGAATTCTTATCAAAATCAGGAAAAGAGCACATATTACTCCAGATTTAATATCTTTGCTCTGGCTACCAGTAGCGCTGAGGATAGGTTTTAAAATTCTTTTACTTGTTTTTAAAACCTTAAATGGTCTATCACCTTCTTATCTATCAGACTGCCTGTCGAAGTATGCTCCAAACCACTCGCTTAGGTCTGTTAACTCTGGTAGACTTAATGTGCCTCAAAAACACAGGAGGTACGGTGAGGTAGCTTTTTGTATCTATGCACCAAGGATTTGGAACAAACTCCTGCATATTAGAAATGCAACACATATTAGACATGCAACCTCTGTTGATAATTGTAAGTAGCTGCTGAAAACTTATTTTTATGGTCTTGCTTTTAATTAATTTAAATATCTGACATTTCTTGGCATCCTATATTGTGCTTTTACTTTTTATTTACTGTTTTTGTTTTATTTTTCTTTTAATTTCATTTGAATTTTATTAGTAATGTTTAATTGTTAAGCACTTTGAGTTGCATTTTATGTCATGAAAGGTGCTCTATAAATAAAGTTTATTATTATTATTATTATTATTATTATTAAGACTTTTCTCTGCACATAAATATTTCAATTTCAACAGAACCAGACACCTGACCCTCATTCTGTTCTGTGGTCGTGCCTGCATTTTGAAATTTAAACGGTTGTACATTTGTTCGATTTTAATGGATCCCAAATCCAAAATTTGGACATTGAATTTTCAAATGAGTTCACGTGACAATTTACAAAGCTGAATTAAATAATTTAGCCACACTTGACTGCACTTGCACGTTCAGTTCCATTTCATTCATCCACAGTCCTCAAGTTTTTTTTTTTTGATAAATATGATTCAAAATCAAACTCTCAGACCTCAAAAGCTGGAGGCTCGACCTCAAACCAGTTGCTCCTACCCACCACCACTATTAGGCCTGTTTCCACTGCAGGAACTTCAGGGTAATCTTACAGGTCCGGGGCTGTTGTTGTGTGTCTCCACCGCTGGAACAACCCCCAAAGGACTGAGTACCGGAACTTTTAGAGGGGCTAAAAAAGTCCCTACCTCGAAGCAGGTACTCTGTACGGCCCCGAAAAACTCCTGGGTGGGGCTTGGGGTTTACTTGGCGCTGATTGGATTTTCTCAGGGCGAGATGTAACGTCTACAAAAAGTGACAAAATAGTCGGCATTTTTAAAACTCAGCAGACGACGAGGGGTCGCATTTTTAAAAGGAGTTCTCCTACTTCGCCCTCTCAGTGGAGACGCTGCAGTTTAGACGGCCAAGTGAGAGGACATTCCTGTAGTAGTTCCTGCCCCCCAAATACTACCAGGAACTTCTTCGATGGAAACGGGCCAATAGAGAGAAGACAGAATTGGCCCTGGATCAGCTCTTTACCTCCAGGAGGTTCAAAATAAATAGGCCAGTAAATTGTTATCATAGTAATAGACTTGAACCCGGTGTGTGTGCTCATTGGGCTGAGCTGGCTTCATTCCACGCTGAGAAACAGCAGGACGAAAAGCCCCGTAATAAAACAAACAGCGAAAACAGCAACATTTAGATTATTATTCATGCGTTAAATCGCTGCTTGCTCAAAACTGCACACCCACTAAAGACTGAAGGGAGCAGTGGGTGTGCCTTCAGGAAGCTGTCAGTCGAAAAAATGCGCTCCAGAACATTCCGATGACAGGCGCAGGTGATCACAGACTCGATGCTTCGCCCAGAAGAGCAAGGATGCATGCTAAAAAGGGCCCTCAGATTCAAAGGCGCGCTTTTCGCAAACATGCTAATGACTTTCTTTACTAAGGCCGAGGACACAAACTGGGGTGTAAATTACGAGCCCTTCTTAACCCGACGGCCGTGAATTACCGTCCGAAATACGCTGCCTAATGCAGGAAGATGCTGAATAGGCTGGACGCATCGACCCGCCCGGAACCGCCGCTCTCATCTGCAATCCAAATTTCCGTTGCGCTCCCTGGAGTCGGCACAAATTTGGGTTGCAATTAGGTACGGCCCCCTCTCTCCGGGAACGAATAGGGGCCACATCCCTCCCGCACACTGCCTAGACGGCTGCCTTGGAAATAAGGCAGCCAAGTCGCAATCAATTAAAAAAAAACACTCTAGAGCTCTAGCAAGTGGCAATTACCATTATTAAATTCCATTAACTCCAGGGCAGGAAGAGAGCATTTCCTATGCATCTCCAGAAGGCAATGAGAGAGACAGAGGGGCTAATAGACAGGGGCGAGCTCATTAGTTTGTCCTGCATGTTGCAAGCTCATAGCCAGGTTTCCTATGAAAACCTATTTCCTATTTCCTACCTGCCAATACTACTTCATTATTGATCAACCGTACAAGTTAGACTACAACATCTTCATCTTCAGATCCAGACTCAGGGTGCATGCGCAAAGAGTGCAGGACTTAAATGTAAATATTCAGGTACAGTGCTGCGAAAAAGTGTTTACCCCTTCCAAATTTATTTTATTTTTGCATGTTTATCACACTTAAATGTTTCAAAGCAAACTAATCTTAATATTGGACAAAAATAAACAGAGAAAACACAAAATTGAGTTTTTAAATGATGATTTCATAGATTGAAGGGTAGAAAGCTATCCAGCCCTTCCTAGCTTATTGTGATAACGTAATTGCCCACTTAGTAAATAAATCAACCAATTAAACAAATTTAATAGATTTTTATTTTAATTCCATGAGACACACACAGTCATGATAACTGCTAGCCAGGCTGAATATCGCTTAAATGTTTGACTCTGTGAATTGGGCAAAAATCAGCACATGATGCCGCAATGTAAAGAAATTCAAAAACAAATAAGAGGCAAAGTCATTGACTCTCAGTCAGGAAAGAGTTACTCCAGCGAAATATGGAACCATCTTCAAATGCAGAAAACTTTTAACGGTAGTGGACCTTCCCAGCAGTGGTTGGCCCACCTAAATTCCGCCAAGAGCACATCAATGATTCATCCAGGATTTCATAGAAGAACATCTGATGAACTGCAGGCCTCACTTGCCTCAGTTAAGGCTGAAGTTTGATTCCTCTATATTAAAAGATTCTGGGCAAAAGTGGCGCCCACGAGAGAGCTGCAAGGTGAAAACCACTGCTGACCAAAAAGAACACAAAGGCTCTTCTAACTTGTCAGAAAACATCTTACCGACCAACAAGACTTTTAGGATAATATTCTGTGCACTGAAGAGAAACAGAGGAACATTTAAAAAAAAGCTCCCATTACTTCCAGCATAAAGCCAACACTTATGGTTTGCACCCCGCTGGACGCAAATGGCTACCCAGTGGGCACTAGACCATGAGTTTGGGGAAAAGGAGACTCAAGTGCCAAGGCTGGGGGTGAAAGACTGAATTTACTTGAAAAAAAAAAAAAAACCAAGAACTGAAGTACAAAAAGCCAGAAACAAGGCAAGGTGGCAGCTAAAACAGACCTGCTGTGGCCAAGTAAAAATGCAGAGCATCAGGACTGGCACCTGCCAGCCCTAAATACTCTGCAACTGCCTCCACCTTAATTGGCTCCGGCTGAGGCCAATCTTGGTGGAGGCAGAATAACGTGAAAGTGGAGGGGCTGAAAGGCCCAAACCTCAACAGACACAGCATTGCAAGAGATAATCATGCCAGCAGTCAAACACTATGGCGATAGTGCGATGGCCTGGTGCTGCTTTGCTGCTTCAGATCTGAATGACTTGCAATAATTGATGAAGCCATGACATTACGAACCAGAAAATCCCGAAGGAGAATGTCCAGCAATCAGTTCACGACCTAAAGCTCAAACGCAGCTGAGTTACGCAGCAGGATAACGATCCCAAGCACACAAGCAAGTTCACCTCCGAGTGGCTAAAACGAAACGAAGGGAAAGTTCTGGAGAAATCCAATCAAGGTCATGACTGAATCCTACTGGATGTGGTAGGATGACCTTAAACAGGCAGTTCATGCTCGAAAATTGTCCAATGCTGCTGAATGAGTTAATTCTGCAAAGAAGAGTAGGCCAAAAATTCCTCCACACCAATGTAAAACACTCATTGCCAATTATTGCAAATGTACAATTGCAATTGTTGCTAGCAAGGATGGTACAACCAGTGATTTTTGTGTTTATTCACATTGCCTTCATCTAATGTTAAAATTTGTTAGATGATCACAAACATTCAAATATGACAAATGAACGGTCATTCATAGAGTGACGACTTGCCAGAATCATGCACAGATCTCTGGAACAGAATGAATGGAATGGAGTTGGTTTCAAGTCTCTAGCTGTAATAGTAGCGAAGTTATGAAACAAAATGTGTTTTTGATCATTCTGGTGAGCTTGACCTTGACCTTGACCTTTGAGCTTTGGCCTCGAAAAGAGACTGGTCTCTAGGCACAAGGCAAGTCAATGTTGTCACCAAGTTTGGTAAAGATAATGTGAAAATTGTGGCCTTCAGAGAGCACAGAAACAGACAGACAAAATAATAAACCAGTATAGAGCGCTGCTTATGTGACCTTGACCCTTGACCTAGATGTACCAAAATAGTTCAGTGCTTAGGTCAGGTAATGCAGACCTTGAATTTATCAACAAATTTTGCACTTGAGTTGAAGTGTGTACAACGATTAGAAGCAAAGCTATGGCCACTTATGTGTTTTTGACATTTTGTGTGACCTTGACCTTTGATGCAGATTCACCAAAATAGTGCAGTTCCTAGGTCAAGTAACATAGAACTTTCGTTTATGAACAATATGCACTTGGTTTGAAGTCTCTATGACAATTAGAACCGAAGATATGGCTTCTTATGTGTTTTTGACCTTTTGCATGACCTTGACCTTTGATCTAGATTCACCAAAACAGTACAGTACCTCGGTCAAGTAAGATAGACTTTCATTCTGTGATCTCCTGTGATTGGCTACATGTTTCGTGAAGCCCGAATTTCAAGATAATAAACAATAATTATTCTGTCATGTGTTATTTGCTTTTTTGTTGTGAAGGGAAAAAGGTAAATTAACATCCTGTGTGGTGATTTCATAAAGTCAAACAGAAATGACAAATATAGCCGCAAGCAGCAATTCCGGGGTTCAAACCAAGAAAGACCATTAAAAGTTGAAAGCTTTAACAGCTTAATTAATGATCGCTTTAAGTGTATGTTGCAGGTATTTATGTGAACCTATTTTACCTGTGTAATGATTGGACCAACAACTTATGATGTATAGTCTGCTTTGTGATATGTTAGGCTATTTTGTGAATTTGTAGCTCCCCCTTGTGGTTGATTGCTATGAAACTGTTCAGGTATGTTTTAGGTATTTCGAGAAGATATCCTGCAAGTTTTGTAGCAATAGGACAAACGATTTCTGATTTATAATCTGATTTTTGTAATACCACATCCCTTTTTTGCATTTGTGGCACCCCTAGTGGTTGATTTGATTGAAACTTCCAGACTATGTTTCAGGTTATTATGTGGACATATCCTGTGAGTTTTGTAATGATTGGGAAAACAATTTATGATTTATAGTCTGATTTGTGTTATACCACGCTGCTTTGTTTTGCATTTTAGCGCCCCCTATTGGTCACTTTGTGCAAAATTTCAGGTATCTACCATTTATCATCTCATGAGAATTTGCGAAAACATTTCTGTAGAAGAAAAGAAAAAATAAACATAGCCGCAAGCGGTAATTCTGGGGTTCAAGCTAAGAAAGACCATTAGTAGTTGAAAGCTTCAACAGCTTAATTGAAAAGTGTTGCCACTAAACGTGGCCATGTCCCCTGCCAGGTGATGGAAATCGAATGGGTTTGGCGTATCACACAAATACACATTGAAGCCAAAGATGAGTAAAATCGGTCAAAGTGTTCTTGAGATTTCATGTTCACAACAAACGGGACGTGACAGACGAATGGCTGGACGGATGGACTGACGGAGCTGAATTCTATGTCCACCGCCCCTAATTTACCTTGACACCAAAGAAGAATGGAATCAGTCCAACGCTCTTGAGATATCATGTTAACAAGGTATTTGTAAGTAGTTAAATGGTTGTAGTGACCTTGAGAATAATGCAAAGGTCACGTAAATCGAGTGCGCTGTGACCACTCCCCAAACACACCTTGACACCAAAGATGAATGGAATCGTTCAAACCTTTCTTGAGATATCGCGTTCACAACAAACGGGACATGACGGACGGACGGGCAGACGGAGCTAAATACTATGTCCCCCCACCCCTAATACAAATTATCCTGGTATCAATTGGGAAATGGTGGAAGGACAGGAAAGAGGGATGGAGGAATTTCTAGATGTTATAAATGATAATTTCTTGGTGCAGTATGTTAATAAACCTACCAGAGAGAAGGCAATTTTAGACTTAGTGCTCTGTAATGACCCAGAGAAAATTTGCAATTTTGAGGTAATGGAGCCACTTGGGACAAGTGATCACTCTGCTGTTAATTGTGATGTTTCATGGGAAGTTAAAAAAGTGTATTCAAAAACAAAAATGCTCAATTTTTGGTGAGCAAACTTTGACAGGATGCGCTCATATCTAAGTGAAATAAAATGGGAGACACTCCTGGACTGTGAGTCCGTAAATGAGATGTGGGAAAGATTTAAGGGGGTTTTACTTGAATCACAATGCAGATTCATTCCAAAGGTGTCCAAAAGTAAGCTGAAAAAGCAGAATCCTCATTGGATGACTAAAAGTATCCGTAGGATTTTGAGGGAAAAGAGGAATCTTTATAAGATGTACATAAAGGATATCACTGAGAACACGAGGCTGAATACTGTAAAATGCGGGCTGTGGTCAAAAAAGAGCTGAGGAATGCTAGAGGACTGTATGAAAGACAAATTGCAGAGGGGGCAAAAACTAACCCAAAGCGCTTCTTTCAGTACTGTAGCAGAAAAATGGAAAGTTAAAGAGCAGGTTAAGTGCATAAAGAATAAAAACGGATCGCTGCTATATGATAAAAAGGATATTGCGGATGCCTTAAGCATTTACTTTGTTGAGAATTTTACCTCAAACATTTACTTTGCTCAGGGAAGTTGGTGAGATCATCTTTAAGCCGCTATCCGCCATCTTCATACGGTCTTTAGAAACTGGAGAAATACCAAATGATTGGAAACAGGGCAATATAATACCAATATATAAGAAAGGGGACCGTACCGAGCCAGGAAGCTACAGGCCAGTCAGTTTAACTTGCATTGCGTGCAAAATATTGGAATCTATCATAAAAGATGAGCTGGACTTATTTCTTGAACGTAACAGTATCTTAAGGGATAGCCAACATGGTTTTCGGAAGGGAAGGTCATGCCTGACAAACCCTCTGGAATTTTTTGAAGAGGCCACCAGGACTTATGACCAGAGCAGGGCTTATGACATCATATACTTGGATTTTCAGATAGCATTCGATACAGTACTGCATAAGAGACTAATTTTTAAAATGAGCTCCATTGGAGTCACAGGAGGTATTCTGAAGTGGATTCAGAACTGGTTACAGGACAGAACACAAAGAGTCAGTGGTATCTCATCTGAGCTGTATGGTGGGGAGTGGTGTCCCCCAGGGATCGGTGTTGGGACCCCTGCTGTTACTCATCTACATAATTGTCCTTGATAGGAATATTGAGAGCAGATTGGTTAAATTTGCAGACGATACTAAATTGGGGGGTTTGGCAAATAGTTTAGGGTCCACTAAAATGATTCAGGATGATTTGGATAGAATCCAGAATTTGGCAGGAATGTGATAAATGAAATATAATCTAGCAAAATGTAAAGTTGTACATGTAGGTAATAGAAATATTAGACGGGATTACTTCATGGGAGGTTTATAACTGGAATGTGCTGCACACGAGAAAGATCTGGGAGTGATTGTTGACCAAACCCTCACAGGTTCTAGCCATTGTGCCGTAGCAGTTAAAAAAGCTAATCGGATGCTGGGATACATTGCCTAAAGTATTGAGTACAAATCTAAGGAGGTGATGCTTCTTTTGTACAACAAGTTCGTAAGACCACATCTGGCGTATTGTGTGCAGTTCTGGGGACCATACTTTAAGAAAGATATAGAGGCTCAGAGAAAGTTCAGAGAAGAGCCACAGAGCTTATTCCAGGTATAAAAGATGAAAGCTATGAGAAGAGGCTGAAGATCCTTAATCTCTTTAGTTTAAGGAAAATGAGACTCAGGGGTGATTTGATTGAGGTCTTTAAATATGTTAAAGGGATTAACAAAGTGAATTATGTAGGATTCCTTCGACTAAGTGTTGTGAGTAGAACTCAGGGTCACAAATGGAAGTTGACCAAAGGTAAATTTAGCACTGATATTCAGAAATATTTCTTCACCCAAAGAGTAATTTCAATGTGAAATAGCTTGCCTGACCATCTTGTTGAGGCAGAGACCTTGGGGGTTTTCAAGAGCAGGCTTGACTTAAAGCTAGATACCATTGAGTATCTGAAGTGATATATTCACAATAGTGAAAAGAAACTGGCGAGCTTAGTTGGGCTGAAAGGCCTGTTCTTGCCATTCATTATGTTATGTTATGTTATGTTATGTTAATACTCCTTGAGACCAAAGATGAATGTAGTCGGTCAAACCATTTTTGAGATATCGAGTTCTCAACAAACGGGACGGGACGGTTGGATGGAAGGAGGGACGGATGGACGGACGGAAGGAACGATGGAGTTAAATACTACGTCGCCCGCCCCTAATACACCTTGACACCAAAGATGAATAGAATCGGTCAAACCGTTCTTGAGATATCAGTTTGACAAGGAATTTGTAAGTGGCCAAATGGTCGTAATGACCTTGAGAATAATGACACGGTCACAGAAATCTACTGGGGTCAGCGTATCACGCCAATATAACTTAAAGATGAATGGATAGACCAAAGTTGAAAGGAATTGGTCAAACCGTTCTTGAGATATCGCCTTCAGAACAATCAGGACATTTCGGATGGCTGGATGAAGCTGAATACTATGCTACTCCGAGTGGACCTATTTTGCCAGTGTAATGATTGGACAACAACTTATGATATATAGCCTGATTTGTGTTATGTTAGTTAATTTTAAGCATTTGTGGTGCCCTCAACCGGTCGATTTGATTGAAACTTTCAGGCTATGCTTCAGGTTCTTATGTGGACATATCCTGTGAGTTTTGTAATGAATGGGAAAACTATTTATGATTAATAGTCTGATTTGTGTTATACCAAAGCTGATTTTTTTTGTGTTTATAGCGCCCCCTATTGGTCAATTTGAATGAAATTTTCAGGGTTTGTTTTAAAATACAAAACCCAAAACCAGTGAAGTTGGCACATTGTGTAAATCGTAAATAAAAACAGAATACAATGATTTGCAAATCCTTTTCAACCTATATTTAATTGAATACACTGCAAAGACAAGTTACTTAATGTTCGAACAGGTAAACTTTGTCATTTTTTGCAAATATTAGCTCATTTGGAATTTGATGCCTGCAACATGTTTCAAAAAAGCTGGCACAAGTGGCAAAAAAGACTGAGAAAGTTGAGGAATGCTAATCAAACACATTTAGAACATCCCACAGGTGAACGGGCTAACTGGGAACAGGTGGGTGCCATTATTGGGTATGAAAGCAGCTTCCCTGAAATGCTCAGTCATTCACAAACAAGGATGGGGCGAGGGTCACCACTTAGTGAACAAATGCGCGAGCTGATTGTCGAACAGTTTAAAAACAACATTCCTCGATGAGCTATTGCAAATAATTTAGGGATTCTATCATCTACGGTCCGTAATATCGTCAAAAGGTTCAGAGAATCTGGAGAAATCACTGCACGTAAGCAACAAGGCCGAAAACCAACATTGAATGCCCGTGACCTTCGATCCCTCAGGCGGTACTGCATCAAAAACCGACATCAGTGTGTAAAGGACATCACCACATGGGTTCAGGAACACTTCAGAAAAGCACTGTCAGTAACTACAGTTCGTCGCTACATCTGCAAGTGCAAGTTAAAACTCTACAATGCAAAGCGAAAGCCATTTATCAACAGCACCCAGAAACGCCGCTGGCTTCACTGGGCCCAAGCTCATCTAAGATGGACTAATGCAAAGTGGAAAAGTGTTCTGTGTTCTGACGAGTCCACATTTCACATTGTTTTTGGAAACTGTGGACGTCGTGTCCTCCGGACCAAAGAGGAAAAGGACCATCCGGACTGTTACAGGCGCAAAGTTCAAAAGCCAGCATCTGTGATGATATGGGGGTGTATTAGTGCCCAAGGCATGGGCAACTTACACATATGTGAAGGCACCATTAATGCTGAAAGGTACATACAGGTTTTGGAGCAACATATGTTGCCATCCAAGTAAGGTCTTTTTCATAGCCCCTGCTTATTTCTGCAAGACAATGCCAAGCCACATTCTGCACGTGTTACAACAGCATGGCTCCGTAGTAAAAGAGTGCGGGTACTAGACTGGCCTGCCTGTAGTCCAGACCTGTCTCCCATTGAAAATGTGTGGCGCATTATGAAGCGTAAAATACGACAAGGGAGACCCCGGACTGTTGAACAACTTAAGCTGTACATCAAGCAAGAATGGGGAAGAGTTCCACCTGAAAAGCTTCAAAAATTGGTCTCCTCAGCTCCCAAACGTTTACTGAGTGTTGTTAAAAGGAAAGGCGATGTAACACAGTGGTAAAAAGGCCCCTGTGCCAACTTTTTTGCAATGTGTTGCTGCCTTTAAATTCTAAGTTAATGATTATTTGCAAAAAAAAATAAGGTTTCTCAGTTTGAACATTTAACATCTTGTCTTTGCAGTGTATTCAATTGAATATAAGTTGAAAAGGATTTGCAAATTATTGTATTCTGTTTTTATCAACAATTTACATAATGTGCCAACTTCACTGATTTTGGGTTTTACTTATATGAATATATTTTGTGAGTTGTATGGCTATAGGACAAGCAATTGCTGATTTATAGTCTGATTTGTGTTATACCATGCTGCTTTATTTTGCATTAATAGCGCCCCCTATCAGTCAATTTGAAATAAATTTCCTGGGTATGTTTCTGGTACTTATATGAATATATCCTGTGAGTTTTATGGATATAGGACAAACATTTGCTGATTTATAGTCTGATTTATGTCATGCCATGCTCATTTTTTGCATTTATAGCGCCCCCTATGAGCCGATTTGCATGAAACTGTTATGGTCTGTTTCTGGTACTTATATGGACATATCATGATTATGATGACAAGCCCTATGCGCTTGAGTTAAACACTCGCGGACTTGAGTGCCATAACGTGGTGACAGTAGTGCGCGTGCCCTGATCTAAACATAAATATTTAATTAACAAGCAGGTACCATGGAGGCAGTACTATCCTCTAATGGAAAAGCAACCCAATAAAAGTACCGGGTGCCAAGTAGAGTAGAGTAGAGTAGAGCCAGTACCATGTAGTGGAAAAGCGACGTTAGAAACTTTCACCTGAACTCCACGGTTGACAAGAAAACCAGGCCGAACAGCAGTGAATCTCACAAGGACCAAACATCAAAAGTGTAGATGATGATGTCCATAGAAACACTGCCAAAAGCACGCCACCCTGGCTCCCCCCGCCTGTATCCATTCCCTACTCGAAACACAAGCCCCATCTCGCCTTCACTGACGTAATGGCCTGAGTGGGTGTGGCAGGCTGGTTTTTTGGTTTACCTGAAGGCGGCACAGGTTTGGGATCAATGGCTTTGGCGGCTTGACGGCGGACTGTGAGAAAATAACATGGCGTGGGAGGTGTGCACCAGGACACAGGACTCAGCGGGGAATAGTCCTGCCCGGTTTGGCTGTACACTCAGTGCCTGGGGCCGTTTCACTTATTTACCAACTGATTTCACCTTTATTTACACAGGGTTGGTTGACTGAGTATACAGCCTCATTCACATCAACGCCCTGTTCTTGGAGGAACATTCTAGTAGTGATGTAACAATAGTGTAATCATGTTTTTGGTCACAGCTAGTGACCAAAATCAGTTGGGTTGTGGAACAGCATTTCCCAACCTTGTTCCTGGAATACCCCTCCCGTGCACATTTAAGATTTCTCCCCAATTTAACGTACCTGATTCAGCTGATGAGCTCAGTAAACTCCTCTAACATGTCACCAAGTGCACAGCCAATTAGCCATTGCAGGCTATTTCAAAATCTACTCCTTAGTGACATCATATGAGGAAGTGACCACTCAGAGGCAAGAAGGACTAATCAACTGGTAAATCAGTTACCTTATTATTCTGAGAGGGGGTCTCTCCCCATGCGACACAGGACAGATTTTTAAACGCCTTGTAATGGCTAATTGGCTGTGCACCTGGTGATGGGGTAGGGGACCTTGAATGGAGTACTTGAGCTGAACTGGGCGTGTAAGATCAGGGAGACAAATAAAATATGCAGGGCGAGGATACTTTAGGAGCAGGGTTGGGTGAAACTGCTCAAGAACACAGATTTACGATGTAAGAAATGCATTCCGATGAGCCAATATCTGAGCACCTAAAGGCCAAAATTTCTCCACTCCAGAGTCTGAAATCAGCAGTGTACAGCCCCACTGAGATCACAGGGAGAGTGTGTGTGTGTATGTGTCTGTGTGTGTGAATGTGTGTGCGTGCGTATGTACGTGTGCGTGTGTGAGTGCGTGCGTGTGCGTGTGTGTGTGTGTGTGTGTGTGTGTCAAGTACACCATCCAAATCAGATTCTGCCCAGTCGCACTCCAACTGTCTTTTCCTTCACGACTTAATAGATCAAATTCGGATGTGCGTGTCCTGCACTCCAAGCCGTTTTCAACACGTTAGCGGCTCATGTCTTTTAAAAAAAAAGGAGAAAAAAGTGTCAGATGCAATGTGGGCTACAGGTCACCACCTGCATTAGCCTCGTCTTCTTCTTCTGTTTTGCGAACATCACACTCTGACAGCTCAGGCCCGGCAGGGCTGAAAAATAGACAGACTTCAAAGACAGCCTTTGCCACGCTGAAAATCTGGCATGACACACCGTACTGTCAAGACATTTCTCCATTTCACAGACATAGATCGCCCTCTTGAGGACAACGCGTAACTGCAGACAAGCCAGATTCCCTGCAGTCAGCATGTCAAGAATACCTAACGTGTGTAATATTCATGATCGCCTGGAGGCAAGATAAACCCATCCCGGGAAGTTCTCCATGCCTGCATAATGCTCTGCATTAACGTCTACACCGCAAGTATCAGCGCCGTCTACAATATTGCATCCATCCTCATAGTAGGCGGCAGTTAAAATGGTGTAGTAAAAAAAAATGGTACTTGAGAACGACCTTGTGACAAGGGCAATGATTCAGAGCGTCAATGTCCGGCAATACTCTTAAAAATAAGGTAACGATGTTGCAACGTAGCAGAAATGCAGGGGAAAAGCCCCGTCCACCGCAGTCGCTTTATCGCCAGCTTGTCACATCAGCTCCCCTGAGCATAAAAGCATGTGGCTTCGCTGCTCCCTTTTATGGCTAATTTAAATCAAGGGGACTTGAGACACTTCCACACCACAGTCTTCACAGTGAACCGGCTCTACCGTAGTACAGAAGAGACCGACTGAAACAAAATTACACATTACGGGGGGGGGTTCAGATAATTAAATTATTATTATTATTATTATTATTATTATTATTATTATTATTAAGTTTTTAAATTATTATTATTATTATTATTATTTTGTTATTTCATCAGTTTTTGAGCGGCAGCATAAAACAGAATCTTTTGACTAAGGCTGGCAATCTTGCCCATCAAAAAATATCGAAAAAGCGTTTCAGATTACACTACATGACACGGAATTTAATCAGGGATTTACATGCGGAAGCTCTTTTAAATAAGACACCATTTCATGTGTTTTCAACAGCTCTAATTTTGATTTCTTACATCATTGAGCAACAGTAGCTGCATTTTGCGCTCAACGGGTTGATATATAGGGTAGAATGGGGTCTGAAGAGTCATGGGACCCAATGAACCAGATCACATGTTTACAATCAATAGATGTCAGAGCAAATGAAAATAGGGAGGATGGTGGAGCAGCTCATTGGTCTCCATGACTTACACTGATCCAAAGTCCTCTGGGTGTTTAAAGGAGTGCAGCAGAATGTATACTGCAGGTGTGAATATTGAGACACATATTTTAGAAATAAGAACAGGAAGGAACAGCAAGAAATGAGCAGGACACGATGGTTCATAAAGTAAAGTCACAGTAATGAAGCAGTGCACCATGGTCGTAATGTGGGCGGGACAGTTTGTAAACCTTCACTCATTATCACACCTCCATTTTCACTCTCTGTGGCGTCCTGTCGCCGAAGCCACCATCACACTGCACGTCGCCTTCAAATGCGAAAAGCTTCCGTGTCGTCAGGAAGATTATTCTTGGGCCCGAAGTGACATTCCCACAAGGAAAACATCTTGTTCTCGCCAGGAAAACATGCTGTCTCCGCAATTTCAAATTCCAGTGGAATCAGCTAAAAGCTTTGAGACATTAAACACACACACCAAATGCTTCCAAAAACTCAGATCTTCGCTTCGTCATAGAAACAATAATATTGTTTATTCAGGAGAATTTTCGCATGTGCCTTATCAGCTGTGGAGGATATTTAAGTGGATGTTGGAAAGCAAGTGGCATTTTTTAGGCAGTAGGGCATGACTACCGAAACAGGCAAGAACCAAAAATCAGAGAAATGGCTTTAACTTTGTTGTCTCACAATGTCATTACAACAGCATCTGCAAAAATCCTTCCTGTCATAGCTAATGCTAATGAGCAGCTTTTTTTCCCTTTTTGCTTAAGAGCGGTCTGGCCAGCAGAACTGCACTTGGAAAGTCCACAAAGTCAGATGTAGATACTAACCATAAGGTTCCAAAAGGAAAAAACTGTTGCCCCAATTACAGGTGCATCAGTCACAAGAAAGGCATGAGTACTGAGGCTGGCAAGGGGAAAGTGTCAAAAATTATGAAAATGTGCGGCAATGATCTCCAGCAATGACAGATGGACACTGGGTAGGATAGCCGCTCTTACCCACCGACCTGCAGCTCTAAAATTTACCACAGAAACGACTCAATCTACAACCCCAATTCCGAAATAGTTGGGACGAAGTGTAAATCGTGAATAAAATCAAAACTCAATGACTTTCAAATCACACCAGCCAGTACTTTATTCACAACAGAACAGAGATAAAATAGAAAAGTTGAAACTGAGAAATTTCACAATTTCATCCACAAAATGGGCTCACTTCAAATTTGATGGCTGCTACAGGTCTCAAAAAAACTTGGAACAGGGACCCGTTGGCCATGGTGTAGCATCTCCTCTTCTTTTTAACACAGAGTAGAGGTGTCTGGGCATTGAGTAGACAAGTTTCTTGAGTTTAGCCATTGGAATTTGATCCTACTATTGCTTAATACAGGCTTCCACCTGCTGGAGAGTTTTGGGTCTCCTTTGACTGACTTTTTGTTTGATTATGCCCCAAATGTTCTTAATCGGTGAAAGGTCAGGGCCCATATTCACAGAGCATCTTCGCGCTAAAAGTAGGTCCTATCTGCCGGATTTAGGAGAAACTCCTAAAAAAATGGACGTGTCAGTTGTAAATCTAGGACTCCTAATTATTTTTACTAAGTGTTATTCACAAAGCATTTTAGGCCTGGTTAAGAATATTTCCTGCCGTGGAGTCAAGTTGGGACCGATGAAGTGACACACCAACGACCACTTTCCAATTGAAAAGGCTTTTATTACAATGCGCAAGGGAGGATCCTAGCGTCCGCCGTAGCCTTCGCAGAGAATCCTGACTTACTGTTCACATCTCGGGGTTTAAGTACAAGATCCGTGGTAGAGCAAGTGGTGGATGTAACACCTTCCCATAGACTTCCAGCCAAACTTAAAGGATGTTGATATTACCTTTGATCATGTACCTTCCTTCTGAGTACAATACAGCAATTACCAAGTGTGAGCAGGAGCCAGGCGCCCCCCACTGTGGGAGGATATTGATGTGAGTGCGTGTGTGTGTGTGTGTGTATTGGGGGGGGGCTGGGGTAAGCAAGGGGAGGGTGCTGGGAATGAGTGTGTGTGTGTGTGTGTGTGTGTGTGTGTGTGTGTGGGGGGTAAGCGAGGGGAAGGGGCTGAGAATGGGTGCGTGTGTGGATCTGTGTGTGCTGAGAGAAAAACCTTAATCAAATAGCTCAATTCTATCAGCCTCAAAGTAGCTCCTAAGTCTGGGAGAGCTTAAAAGTAGTCAAGAGGACTCCTAACTCGCTAAAACCTACTCACAAAGAATCGGAAAATGGCTGCTGCTGTTGAAAGACGGAATGACTTGGAAATTCTGAATGATGCGCAGTTCTTGAAAAGATATCGGATCGACCACGAAGGGATTTTATTTGTTGTTAACTTGGTGAGGGAGAGAATTACGTCTCCAACCATGAGAAACAACCCAATAAGCCCCGAAATAAAATTTTTGATAACAGTTCGTAACTTGGCCACCAGAAAAATGCAACTTTGCGAAGCAGGCAATTTAGGGATTTCATAGTCATATGTCAGTCGCTCAATTCACAAACAATCATTGCGCTCAGTGAACCCCATATCATTCGACAGTTCATGTGGTTTCCAACTGACATTCGCCAACAACACAGAATCAAACTTGAATTCATGTACATCTCAGGTATGCTCAGTATCATCGGTGCTATTGACGAGACCAATATTTGAATTATTTTTCCGACCCAAGATGAAAAGGAATTTGTTAATAGAAAAAAAGTTCATTCCATCAACACCCAGATAGCATTTGATGCCGAATACAATGTTTTGGACATTGCTGCGAAATAGCCAGGATCCACGCACAACTCACAATTTAATGGAAAGCAGCTTCTGCCGATTATTTGACAGGCATTAGGTGCCTGAGGGATGAGGCAGGGACTGCCACTAGCTCAGAGACAGTGGCTTTGGTGCTGCACCTCCTCCTGCTATGCATGAATTATATTATTAGGCTGTTGAGTGATGGTTACATTTAACCCATCATTATAATAATACCACCCTGTTATGATTTTGAATCATTGCTATGTCTGACCATTCTTTGATATAAGTATTGTGTTTTGGTACTTCGTTTATGTATTGTCTTAGTTTTTCACTTTTCCATATTTTGCATTTTGCCATAGTTTTACTCCGGTCCATGTTTTGATTTTTCCATGCATTGCACTTTGTCTCCCCCTGTCTGGTCTCTTGTCTTGTCTCAGCTCACAGCTCCGGTATTGCGTTTCACTCTTCGGGTGATTTAATGGTTTCTGGTTTCAATCTTCCTTCCAATCTCGTTTGCTTTCTTCTCCTTACTTTTCTATTTTACTAACCATACCAACATACTAACATTTGTTGTTTTCGCTAAAAGTGACTAACACTAACTAACACTGTATATAATACTAACTTACTAGCGAGCACTATGGGATTGTATAGTTTCACTTACTAATTGATTAACATGCTCTCAGCACTCGCCCTGTTCTAGTCTCCGCCCCTTGTCTCTCCATAATCTCTACTGCTGCATTTCTGTGGAATCCCCACATCTGATCACGCTGTCCTTTCTCTCATTATCTATGCACGTTAGAACTCCTTGACCGGAGCCATATGTTTGTATATAGGTTTGTCCCGTGATCCCTGTCCGCGTTTTGGCTTCTGCGAAATTTCATGTGATCAGGGTCTCCCTCATGTGTTGCCCCCTTTTAATCAGTCTGACTGCTTGCACCTGTGTTCCTTACCATGTGATCTCCCTGGAAGTGTATTTTAGGTGTCTCTTCTCAGTTCTCTTCTGTCAGATCTTCTCTCGTGTTTACCTGTGCAGCTCTTTATCTCGCCTCGAACTCATTGCGTTTCTTTTCTGACTGGATAGTCCGACTATTGATTTTTGGCTCGCCCTTCATTGATTACTGTTGCATCTGTGTATTCAAAACCTTTTTTGCCTGACTAAGATTTTGTGGATTGCTGCCCTGTTAACGATTTGGATTGCCCTTTGGTTTATGAGTTTGCTTCTCCTACAAACCACCGCCTGTGTACCGAATCTGTTTTGCCTGACTACGATTTTTGTGTTTGCTGCCCTGGTTACGACTCTATTTCTGCCCCACTGGATTTTGACTTTTGGATTGCGGATTCTGTACTGTTGCCTTCAGCCCTACGGGGGTTACCCCCCTCGCTCAATAAAATCCGCTTTTTTTGCAATCCTTTGTTCTCGCGTTTGGTTCCAGATCGATACCTCACACACCCTATGTCATATTTTGTATACATATTTAAATTGCAGGCTACAAATAACAAACCAAGCTTAATATGCGTTCCTGTTTAAACGATAGCCCATTTATAGGCTGCAGTCTCAGCCCATAACACCGCTTCTTGCAGTCATCTGTCGTCCGAGGATCTGCTGTTCACCCCCGAGCCAAAATTCCCTTGCTTTCACTCCAAAACCAACTTGGCCAGAAGCAGTAACCGGTTGTAGCTCCAGTTGGGCTTTTGCGTCCTTTTTGAACTTTCATCCATGACAGTTTAGGACAAACAAACTTGAGCGGCTCGTCATTTAAATGATCGCAACATATTGTCATTGGGTAATATAAGTTGCCAATTATTGGGGAAAATGATGCATTTTATTATTGACTCGTTTTATGCTATTGGCGTTTTTACAACTAGGCCCTATCGCTTTCCTATGTATGTATGACATGTGGGGACTGCGCATAGTGCATTTTTAGGAGTGCTCAACATATTATTATTTTATGGGACAAACCAGCTGCTTGGACTATTTCATCATTTTTTCCTCCATGGGTTGTATGTGGGATATTTTTCAATGGGCCGCCCTGTCACCAAACAGCCAATCACCGTGCTCATTGTCCCAAGACTCGTGCATGAGAATTGACGTCATATATAGCAATGGAGATTTACTCCCACCTATCTCAGAGCGACTCCTATTCTCGGAGTTACCAGTTTTCTAAACTAAAAGTTGCTCTCAGCGGCTTTGTGAATAACTTTTAAGATTTTACTCCTACATAAAATGTTTTAGCACAACTTAGGGGTACTCTTAGCAGTAAGACAAGATGCTTTGTGAATCCGGGCCCAGGACTGCAGGCAGGCCAGTTCAGCACACGGACTCTTCTACTACGAAGCCATGCTGTTGTAATAGCAGCAGTATGTGTTTTTACATTGTCCTGCTGAAATACACAAGGCCTTCCCAGGAATAGATGTCGTCTGAAGGAGAGCATATGTTGCTCTGAAACCTTTATTTACCTTTCAGCATTCATGGTGCTTTTTTAAACATGCAAGTGTCCAACACCATATGCACTAATGCATCCCCATACCATCAGAGACACTGGCTTTTGAACTGAACGCTGATAACAGGAGGGGTGGTCTTTCTCCTCTTTAGCCCGGAGGACACAACATCCATGATTTCCGACAAGAATGTGGAATTTGGACTCGTCTGATCACAGGACACTTGTGGTCATTGGCAGAATCATGCCAGTGAGTGATGCAACATGGCGTCTGAGGTCCCGAAAATCACAGGCATCCAGTAAAGGTCTTCGGCCTTGTCCCTTACACACAGGGATTTTTCCAGTTTCTCTGAATCTTTTGATGATGTTATGCACTGTCGATGATGAGATCTTCAAAGCCTTTGCAGTTTGATGTTGACAAACATTGTTTTAAAAGTATTTCACAGTTTTTTATGCAAACCTTCACAGGTTGAAGAGCCTCTAACCATCTTTACTTTGGAGAGACTCAGCCTCTATAAGACATCCCTTTTATAGCCAATCATGTTACACACCTAATGCCAGTTAACTTAATTACATACTAAATGTTCTTTCAAAAGATTCTCTTATGTATTATTTGCTTTTTCAGCCCTTGTTTGCCTGTTTCCAGTGATGCTGATAGGTTTTCAATTTAGTGAGCCCCGGGGACCCACAGGTGTTGATTTCAGTGGGTCCCTGGGAAATTCAATGAGTCCCCAAAGAAATAAATAATTTCTTTCTATTTCTTAAATTGTAGTGTTGAACTCCTTTGATGGTGGTATGGTATGACATGGTTATAATTAAGGGATATATTCATGTATGTTCAAAATGTATCTGAAATTAAACGAATAAATGAGAGTTGATTGTTGATTGCAAAACAACTGTTACAGTGGCATGACATACAAAATTCTAATAAAATAGCATTTTTATTGCAACGTAAATAGCACCAAAATAAATTACTAAAATTCAAATGAAAACAAAATGGTGTCTGTAGTACCAAAATAAACAATTAAAAAAAAAATGCTGATTTTAACATATAAACAAAATATGCTCATCACCATGACCGAGTCAACAAATAAATAGTCACCAAAATAACACAAAAAATTTCTTGTCTGAACGTCAACTAAATCAAATGAACTGAGTCAATCACTGTGAAACTTTTAGCACAAAAATTAAACAACTTACACAGTGGAAAGTCTGTTGACAAAGATAAAATGATGCAGATATGTTTGTGGTGAGAGGGTTGACACAGCGCTTGTCTGGTCGGCTGACAGCGAGGTTTCTTTCGCTAGTTACTGTCATTTCAAACACGAGTTGTTGTTCCCTACGGACCGATTTCACAAAAGCATTTTAGCGTGCGTATAACTAACACGAGTTTAATTTTTAAACGCATGTTAAAATGCCGTTGTACGCGGACAGCTAAATGAACGCTTAAACACCATTTCTCAGGATGGGATCATCGCACGTTTAACTGCACACGGATAACCTTGCGTTAAGCCCTCAGACCGAACAGGTGCGGTCAAGTTATGACAACCTGACATAACATAATGGGCATTCCCAATTGTCGTTACAGGTTAATACAGATGTCGGCAAAGACGGCGAGAATTTCTCTTCGCTTCAATGAATGTCAAACTTCATTTGCTTGTCCAGTGGACGTGAGTAAGATGCTGACGTCAGACGCATCCTTCACCAAAACTGTCTCATCCTTGGCATGCGTGGTGATTTCACACGCTCATTTGTGCTTTCATTATCAGTGAAGAGTAAAAATGCAGTTCGGACTTCATTCACTGAAGCCTTTTTTGAAAAAGTAAACTTAGATGGAAATGAAAAACGTGGCCTTGAAAAACCGCTCTGTTAAGTGAATAAGAAACTGAAGAAAGCAAATAATTTATACATTCATTTCATTTATTTTATTCATGCATTTCTTTTCCAGAAAAGGCGCGGGTCTTGCTCAAAATCTACCAGGCAACCAGATGAAGGCAGGGCGGCGTCACTTATTTAGGGGCAAATCAATCTGTGGTTGTAGTTTTCACGAGGTAAACATACCCTCACGAGCGTTTGCGTTTTCTTTTGTTATTTTAACCGCGGGCGTTTAAAATATTTAGACGCACGCGGACAGTTGCTCCTCGTGAAACGGTGGTTAAAATTAAACTCATGCTAAACGCGCGATTGAGAAAGTTCTCCTCGTGTAAACCTCAAAAGGCTTTTGTGAAATCGACCCAAAGTATCGTTTTTCATGGGTAAAATGAGGTGCGTCCTTGGGACGCATGGACAGTGAATTTACTGCGTCCTTTCAGATTTGCATCAGGGACGCAGGACGCGTACCTAACAACATAACTGCTGTTACTCAACTTTTTTGAGACCTGTTGCAGCCAGAAAATTTGAAATAAGCTCATTTTGTGGATAAAAATGTAAAATGTCTCAGTTTCAACATTTGAAATGTTATCTATGTTCTGTTGTAAATAAGATATTGGCTCATGTGATCTGAAAGTCATTGCATTTTGATTTTATTCACAATTTACACTTCGTCCCAACTATTTCGGAATTGGGGTTGTATATCTGAACAGTCAGTGTCAGCAAAAACAGTATGTCATAAGCATCACAAAGCTGGTATTTAGGGTAGTACTTCTGACGATTTAACCGAAAGAAAAATAGGCTTTAAAGAAATTTAGAGCCAAGTCAATTGATGTGAGCCGAGCCGTTTAATGGCAAAAAAAACTGCCCGAAGGAGAAGGAGCTGGATTTACAACCACCATTCCCAAACAGCGGACCACACACTAAACCAGGGACGAGACTGATTTGTGACCACAACTAATAAACAACAAAAAGATGATGTCATCAATATCCCCCACTGCCATGGAATGCCATTTTCAAACCCAATCAAGGTCATGACAAGTAAACAACACAAACAAAATTTCAATCATCTAGATGAACTAGTTAAAAAAAAAAAAAAAAAAAAACACGATCCAACTTATCCAGACTTACAGACAGACGAATGAAAGGGCTAACAGACGAGCTTCATTGCAATATCCCCCACTCCTCTTTGTGGCAGAAGATAAATTGCCAATGTATACAGGGGAAATCTGATTCCTGCAGCATCTTAGGACAGGGCAGGGCAAAGTCGTGAAGTTACTCAGATGCTTGAGTGACTCAAGGGTCGTGAGCTCAGAAGGTTGTCGGTTCAAGCCCTGGTAAAAGGACAGTAAGATTAGGACCACTGTCGGGGCCCAGGAGGCTGGCTCATAACCTGACAAAAACTGGCCCCTGTTCTGTCCGGTCAGATGTGAGGCACTTAGGAAATGTGCCTAAGAGGTAAGCTTGTTCACAATTACACTGGACTCAGCTGGCAGGATCACACACTCTGCCAAAAGTAAATGTCCTACATATATTCACTTCCTCTCTAGTATCATTCAGCAAGAATTATAACAGTCAGTAACCGGGCAGCAAAGCTCATCTGCCCAGCGACCACAGGATTTGAGGTGCTTGCTAGTGTCGCCACCAAAAGTAGAACTGCCAAAAGAATGGTGAAAAGTAGAACCGCCTTCGCTGCATTATGCAGGAGATGGTGAACTGTAACAAGACTGGTATGTGACAGCATACAGTCCACAAGTATTTGAGTAGTGACACCAAGTACATTACCAGTCAAAAGTTTTAGGACACCCCAACTTTTCCTATTTTTTTATTGAAAATTATGCACTTTCATTGTACTCTGGAATGAAAGCATAGACATGATAGAACAAATTCACAATCAAAGTTAAAAAGCAAATCATGGAGTCAATTTATAAACCAAAATGTATTTTAAACTTTTGACTCAAAGTACCCACCTTTGGCAGATATAACAGATGAACACACTGGTGGCATTCCTTCTACAATGGAAATCAAATATTCCTCAGGACGTTTTTCCCATCTCTGTTGCAGATGTTGCACTTGTAGGTTGCTTTGCTTTCACTCTTCTGTCCAGTTCATCCCACACCATCTCAATGGGGTTTAAGTCTGGGGACTGTGCGGGCCGCTCCTTGTTTTCAAGCTTACCATCTTACTCTTTTTTCCTAAGGTGGTTCTGGCAGAGTTTGGAGTCACGTTTTGGGTCAGTATCTTGCTGAAGGATGAACCCCTGACCAACTAGGCGAACACCAGAGGGTACTGCATGGCGCTGCAGAATACTGTTGTAGCCGTTTTGGTTCAGGGTGCCTTTCACTGTACAAGTCATCGACCCTGGATCCAGCAAAACAGCCCCAGGACCATCACACTACCTCCTACATGTTTGACAGTTGTTGCCACACACTGAGGAACCATCCTATCACCCACTCAATGGCGTACAAAAAGCATGGGTAACCTTACTTTTTGTTTAAAACTTCTGACAGTTCACCACTTCACCCTTGTACCATTTCAAGCTATTCATTGGAATGTAACTGCATAATTTTCAATAAAAAACTCGAAAACTTGGGGTGTCCTAAAACTTTTGACTGGTAGTGAACGAAAAGGCTTCAATTCCTGCATGATTAAGGATCCACAAATTAAGGATTCAAATACCTAAATTCATTTTCCCCCGAATTTAAAGTCAGCCAAACAGTAAAAAAAGCTTTAAAAAAAGTGTTCCCATCCAAACCTTTCTTACATCACTTGCCCCTCAGTCACTTCACAGAGTATGTACTCCTGGTTGGGTTTGAGCGGTTAAAGATCATGAATTAGGCAGATATCTGGGATTTCTGTAACAGATTTTAAACGGTTTGTATCAAACTAAGCAAGAAGACAAAATAATTTGACTGCAGGGATGACATTACGGCGGCGAACGATCGAAAAGGAGAAGGATGATGCAGGCTGGAGGTCGTGGGAGAGGGTCCGGGTCCTTGTTAAGGACAGAAATGATTGGTGGAATCGTGTGGCAGCCTTATGCATAACTAAGCGCAAAGAGGCGAGGTAAGGTAAGGATGACATTACGGGTCTTAACACTTACACAAACACACACTCACACTCAGCCAATTCACCGTGACCTTTTTAAAACTGCCTCAAGCAATGTTACAACCTAAAAGATTAATCTAAAACTGAATGAAAATAGATCATTATACATGGAAGTGCCAATGGTCGAGCAGTAAATTGAAAAAGGGCAAAGATCCCCCCTCGCTTGTGACCTTGAAATTTTTGTAAAAAGACTTACATTCTCGAGCCGCCATGCCATGAGCACAAATTGCATTCAATCAATTCAGAAGCAAATATTTCCACTAAGATCCTCTGTACTCGTTAACATTTTCAACAGAAAAAAGCATTACACATTCAGCACTAGGCATTTTCAGGACTGCATACGTACACTGCATTCCATCAGTATTTGCTGTGTGATGTGATTTGGTTTTGTCTGGGAAATGTACTCCAGAAAATTGAGACCAAAAAAAATCAATATGAGGTTAAAGGACAAACTATCAGCTTTAATTTAAAAGCATTTACACCAGTGTTGAGTGATAACAGGAATCGCAACCATTTTAAAGGGGACCTATTTTGCTATATTTACAAGGTTATATTTTGATCTTGGACTCCCCTAGAGTACTCCTGATTGTTCAAAGTCCAAAACAGCGTCCTTATTTAGCTCATACTGCCATCCTCAAATAACCTCATTTGTAGTCCATTTAGTCTCTGCCTGAAAAGCCTCATTGGGGTGGCTCTTCTGCTATGGCCCCCACTCCCCGTGTGCCCACTTTCTTCTGACTGGCCAGCTCTGTGGAGGGCGGAGTTGGACGGGACGAGGCTGCAGAACGCAGTTTCGCAGGTCCACCTCCCAAGAGTAAAACGTGAGACATGGCTGCCATCTGATAAAGAATCGGCGGGGAAATTCCAAAATCTAACGCTATACTTGAATATAGATTTATTTAAATTAATTTGTTGTAATAAATGCAGCGGCAAAAGTGGAGGACACAGTGCGAAAGTCTGGCAGCTCAAGCTCGAATTTGCCATTGGCTACAGTTTGCTACGGCAACAGTGGTTAGTACAGCGGTTTTTCTACTTTATAGCTAGGATTCAGGGAAAGCTAGAATCCACCACATACAGACATATTTGTAGAACGGGTCAACATACCCAGGTGTAGACCGGAGACCGTAGAAATCCAGTGGGTCTGAGTTTAGAGGGAAACATGGACAGTGACGAGCAGCTAAAAGTGGACCAACAGCTTATGGACTGCTTCGGTGTGTATTAGGACCTCCTGGTTCATGTGCATAACTGTGGTGTGTCGTTAGCGTGGAGTAACGAACAGCTTCTGCGCTGGTATATGACGGAAGGGTGAAATCTCCAGGCTAAACTGCTTTTTCAGAAATTGCCCGTGGTTATGGTTTACTCATTGCGTCGGAATGACCAGCGTTTCCTCGTGGAAATTTGGGTGCGTTATGGAAGGTGCGCCACAAGCTCTGCAAAACCTGGTCTGGTCTAACTGCAGCCCTAGCAGCTCAACTGCAGACACATACAGCACCTCCCCGGTTAGCTTCAATTGTAGTGGCTACAATCAGGCAACTTTATGGCGGAACTGCAACATTGATGGTCAGCGAAGTAACACAAGCATACAGATCATAATTACTGCCTATAAGTTACCAGGAGCATTTTAATTTGCAAGCACGCGAACTAACAGGCAGTAGCCGATAACCGAGCAGTCATAGCAACTAGGGACAAATGTTACCCTGCAATACAGGTTTTACTGACAGTAATTTCCGTTACAGGGGGGGCAGTTGTACCAAGCATCCAAATTACAAACAAGTCTAAAAAGTTTTCTTCAAATTTAGTTTATGTTCGCCCACACCTTCTGTTGAATTTCGCCTGATATTACTCTTGCATATTTAGGACACAAACATTAGCAACCGTAACTTGGCTACGTTAGCTGCGGTACTACAGCCACATTTCAACAGGCCGTCAGTTGGGTAGGCTTATGCTGTGAAGCTACTGGTTCCGCATCTGTAGCCATGTTTCCATCCACACATTCTTATAGGAATTAAGTAATAATGAATTAAAATGCCTCACGGAGTGAAATTAGACTTGATTTCAAGACTATCAACTCATAGTTTGTAAAGTTCGTCTCATCAGATTTTCTCTTGATCAGAAAAAGGCTTATGCGATAAATGCTGATGGAAACGTTATTCGCTGAATAAATCTGCTACTGCATCTTGACGGTGTTTTGATGCTGTCGTTTTCTTCTGATAATGGTCTGCCATGCTGCTAATAGCTGGCACCTAAGCACTACTACACCTTATGTAACTATTGTCATTTGTTGGTAAACGCGATCCATTTTGGCTAACCAGCTAAATTAGTTGGCTAAAAAAATACTTTTGTTCCCTTGAAGGTTCTGCGATTCAGTGCGAAAATGAATGGAAGAAATGTACTCGATACACTAATTTGATCCCATAAAGCATGTGGCGTCATTATGCACTACTTTTTATTCTCTTGAATGCCATTACAGAAACATATTTTTCACCAGCTTTATTCGCATGAATATTTTTGGCGAACTTCAGATAATTCGATTGACAAGTGGATGGAAACATAGCTTGTGAGTCACTGACAGTCGCAAGCACTACAGGCTTTATTTTCAGATATTTTACAAAGCCTGCGTTTGAGGCCAGTTGTTAGTGCTAATTATCATTAGAGGGCCTGCAAGCCCCTCCAAACTCATTAGCTTAGTTGGCTAGGTCTGTACTAATTGGACGGCACAACCTGACGTGAGGTTTTGCCCAGACCTCGTGAAGATCTCGGCAGGAGCTGTTCAGTGAGGAAATCACGTTCACCTAATCACTTTCTTGGATTACGGCAAAACCCCTGTATCTTATGTTTGGAAACTTTTCAGAGGTTGATTATGGACAACCAACATTATAACATTACGTATATGTATTAAAAGAAGGATCAGCATAATAGGTCTCCTTTAAACAAAATAACAATACTGACAGACTGTACAACATTTTAGCAGGTGGGCGTAAATATCCCAATATATTTGTAATGTCGACTTAATATTGTTGAATGTTTACAAGGCTAAATAAAAAATCTGAACTCATACGGAGCGTCATGCCATTCTATTAACGCCTCTGCATGTGTGCATTAGCACTTATGAACCTCAAGGAAGTACCAAATCATGAATCAGTAAAACCCCACGGTCCCCATTCAGGATGCGCTCGCCACAGTTGCAGTAGTCACGGTTCCAGCGGGACGCTGATTGATGGTGTGGCTGCGGCACAGCAGCTGCCGAACCTCTCTCGAGCAGCTGGCAGGAAAACGCCCGGTGTGCTTTCAAAGAAAAGACGCAGCGGAGGAGGTTACCCTCTCGATCCATCCCCTCCCCTCCTGTTTCAATCCATTCGGCATCTCGAGCGCCATCGGACAACCGTGACCGGAGGTGACCGAGTCATATCTAGCACCGCAAGCGTTTTGAAACGCAAAGCGCTGCCTCGGGAAACTGATGGCCAAAAGACACTGCCACTCTGCTGTCTGCACTCCATGAAATAGTCACGCTGAGAATTCACGCCGATGGTAAAATCAAATAATTATCACTGTGTATTCAAGAATGAACATTCCAACTCTGTCCAATAAAACATTGACATTTTGCCCTGATCTTTGCACGGTCACTGCTACAAATCCTAAACACGATGTACACAAACTTAAAATTTGTATTAACTGCAGATCATGACACATTTGCAGTACATCATCAGTACATGCATATCATCCCTAATAGACTATTTGTGAGAACTGCTCAGTACAGATAACTTAGTTGTAAGAGTGGTACCTATCTGGCTCGCTACAGCACCACGCCATACAGAATTAATCAACGTTACACTAAGTATTCAGTTTGGCGAAGTATTAAGAACGGAACGTAAAGTTGAGCAATTTCCCCTCCCCACACACACGTACAATCTCAGGCAAAGTTGAGAGTCAAAAATACGCCTAAGCTGGGCTCAGGGAAATGTACCTAAGTTGTGTAATAAAACATCATTCGTCATGGGTCTTATAAATCGAATCGTTCGATCTTTCCTATTCTTTAATTGAAAATCGTAGTCTACTCTTTCTTCAGTCAAGACAGGCCATGTTATAACCGATAATGTAAAGACAACGCGTAATGTCAAAAATGTTTCACAGCTTAAAATGCAATAAAAGTCTCTACACAGTAATACCACAGGCCATATTGGTGATAAAGATACACTCAACAAAAATATAAACGCAACACTTTTGTTTTTGCTCCCATTTGTCATGAGATGGACTCAAAGATCTAAAATTCATTCCAGATACACAATATTACCATTTCTCTCAAACATTGTTCACAAATCTGTCTAAATGTGTTATAGTGAGCACTTTTGCTTTGCTGAGACAATCCATCCCACCTCACAGGTGTGCCACATCAAGATGCTCATCAGATACCATGATTAGTGCACAGGTGTACCTTAGACTGTCCACAATAAAAGGCCACCCTGAAATGTGCAGTTTTTGCTTTATTGGGGGTCTGGGGACTCAGAACCAGTCAGTATCTGGTGTGACCACCATTTGCCTCATGCAATGCAACACATCTTCTTCGCATAGAGTTTATCAGATTGTCAATTGTGGCCTGTGGAATGTTGGTCCACTCCTCTTCAATGGCTGTGCGAAGTTGCTGGATATTAGTGGGAACTGGTACGCGCTGTCGTATACGCCGGTCAAGCACATCCCAAACATGCTCAATGGGTGACATGTCCGGTGAGTATGCTGGCCATGCAAGAACTGGGACATTTTCAGCTTCCAAGAATTGTGTACAGATCCTTGCAACATGGGGCCGTGCATTATCTTGCTGGAACATGAGGTGATGTTCATGGATGTATGGCACAACAATGGGCCTCAGGATCTCATCACGGTATCTCTATGCATTCAAAATGCCATCAATAAAATGCACCTGTGTTCTTCGTCCATAACAGATGCCTGCCCATACCATAACCCCACCATTACCATGGGCCACTCGATCCACAGCATTGACATCGGCAAAGCACTCATCCACACGACGCCACACACGCTGTCTGCCATCTGCCCTGAACAATGTAAACCGAGATTCATCCGTGAAGAGAACACCTCTCCAACGTGCCAGACACCATCAAATGTGAGCATTTGCCCACTCGTGTCTGTTACAGCGACGATCTGGAGTCAGGTTAAGACCCCAATGAGGACGACGAGCATGTTGAGCTTCCCTGAGACGGTTTCTGACAGTTTGTGCAGAAATTTTTTGGTTTTGCAAACCAATTGTTTCAGCAGCTGTCTGAGTAGCTGGTGTCAGACGATCTTGGAGGTGAACCTGCTGGATGTGGAGGTCCTGGGCTGGTGTGGTTACACGTGGTCTGCGGTTGTGAGGCCGGTTTGATGTACTGCCATATTCTCTGAAACGCCTTTGGAGACGGCTTATGGTGGAGAAATGAACATTCAATGCCCGAGCAACAGATCTGGTTGACATTCCTGCTGTCAGCATGCCAATTGCACGCTCTCTCAATGCTTGTGCCATCTGTGGCATTTTGCTGTGAGACAAAACTGCACATTTCAGAGTGGCCTTTTATTGTGGGCAGTATAAGGTACGCCTGTGCACTAATCATGGTGTCTGATGAGCATGTTGATGTGGCACACCTGTGAGGTGGAATAGATTGTCTTAGCAAAGCAAAAGTGCTCTTTATTACACATTTAGACAGATTTGTGAACAATGTTTGAGAGAAATGGTAATATCGTGTATCTGGAATGAATTTTAGATCTTTGAGTCCATCTCATGACAAATGGGAGCAAAAACAGAAGTGTTGCGTTTATATTTTTGTTGAGTGTATATGCAACCTGTCTGTTTGTTGATTCATGTACTAACAAGTTGATTAAGCAAGTTTAAGCAAAATATAATCCCCCAGTTAATAAAACACTCAATCATGTGATCTTTTCTACATTTGCAGGTGCGAACAGACCTAGAACTGCGTTTCGTCAGGACGAACTTCAAGAATGAGCTTGCTAAAATGTTGACACTAAAGTGAAAAGCAATGACTCTCTCTCACTCTCACACACACACACACACACACACACACACACGCACCCTAGAGTGGCAGTCTGGCAGAGTGTAGTTAGTTCATCTGTGTGTCTCTCTCTCTCTCTCTCTCTCTCTCACTCACTCACTCACACACACACTCACAGACACACAGGTATCATCTGAAATTGCTTAAAGGACAAATTTGGTCTATCCGAGCCTGTTTAATTGCTGATGCTGTATTTTTACCAGTGAGAAACACAGACAGATGTGTGTGTGTGCGTGTGTGTGCGTCTGGCACAGCAGCTCCTCTTTGTGTATGCCTGTCTCTATGGAGACAGCAGCACCCCTGTGTGCTTGCTGTCTCACAGGCGCTGTGAGACAGAAAGGAATTCAAAGATATCGTCAGTGACCAAACCACTACCATTTTCTGGCAGACCGTAGGACCTATGGTGAAAACAAAAACATTGTGCGCATGAGGGGACTCTGCTGAGCGTCCCCATGTATTTTTTTTTCTTGTAGTTTCGAGTATGTGGTCAGAATGGCAATTTAAAAAAGGTGTTTCTCTACTGTCTTCCAAAACTTTTCTGCTCCTGTTATAATGGCTGTTTTTGGGACAGTCAGTCGGCGCTCTTGTCACTTTGGGGCACCTAGAATCTCAACTTTTTGTTTGTTTTCTTCCAAAGTGAAGGCCTGCACAAATTTTCCTGTGTTTTGATGCAGAATTTGTGTGTGTACGTTAGAAATTGTGGCCGGGGGAGCGATTTAAAAAATTTTTTCTGAGTTTTTTTTTGTCTCTCTGCACTCTAAATCCTTGAAATCCATTCCACCCGTTGATATGAACATTCCGCCTATTGACTTGTATGGGAAAAAAGAAGGGATGTAAAACAGGGATTGCGAAAGAAGGAAAATGGGCTATGCAACCATTTATATAAGGCCGGGAGGCACGGTCCATGTTGGTATCTCTGATACTGATTTAATTTACCACAGATTGCTTTTTATTTTGAATAAATATGTGCATGTTGACCTTTAACTTGGTCTAGGAGCCTCTAATAATTGCAATGACTTTCTTGTTCTTCAAAACCTACAAATAGATGGGTCTCACATCTATGTATCTTCAGTATTCGTGAAGTTATCATTTTTCATGTAGATTATTTGCCAGGTTGGCCGCCGTCTTGAATTTCTAACACAAAACACAACATTTTTTGGAGCATGGGATTTTTGTATTCACTTTGTTTATAGGTACCTACAAAAAAGTTTGGTACTTTTGTCTAGCATGTAACAATCTTACCCTTAATACCCTTCACTAACTGTCCCAGCAAACATGAGACGTCTGCCCGACGTGCAGATATCCACTAAAAGGAATGATTGGTCACGATCTGTTTTCCATCATTCGTTTGAATGACTAATCTCCGAAAACTCTCAACAATGTCAGGTGTGGTCAGTTTTCCATACCTCCCAAGTACCTATATGTACCTATAATATATGAAAATAGCCAATTTTATGTATGTCACATATATGCGAAACCTATATGAGACCCTGTGTTAAAACCTATATGTTTATATAGGTTCTTTCCGTGCAGGCTCCTACATTTTAGCCTTTAAAGCACTTCAAAGTTGCGCCACTGTCCAAAGACTATTGACAGATACTACCTATAGCTGCAGCCTGTAAAAGTTGTTTGGAAGCTTCATGTGACGAAGTTGCAGACAAACCCAGGCGCTGTACTAATTCAGTCACAAGCTGAGAGGAACGCAACCTTGATTTAGGCCTTGCACCGCGGCAAACGCACCATGCCGGCTACATTTCCACACAAGGCCGTCGTTTGATTGGCGGAACAAATCAACAAGGACAAGAGCAATATCACCAGCAGCTAGTCTTACCTCTGAGACCTCTACATGTTACAGCGGCCTTCTCGGGTACAAAGAGAGAGCGCATGCTGTGTTTTAGCCTTGAAAAAGCAGATTCACCTTTTTTTCTCAAGTGTACGTTTGAAACTGCCAGTCCTCTGGAAAAATAACAGATTAATTATATGGGAATCTTCAATCTTTTTTTTTTTTAAAGGACACCTTTGAGGCAAAGCTGAAAATGCATTTGAAGACTGCGACAGACTCAAAATAAAAAAAAGAGTGCATCGGTGGAATTGGCCGAGACTTATCTGACGAGCCGGCAGATTGTGCGCCGGCGTGCCAATCTCTCGGAGAGAATAGGTTACACGGCGCTCAATGCTTTTTTTCCTTTTTTAAAAAAACTTTGACAGACTTTTCATGTCTGGGGGAGACAGCAGTGACAGCAAGAAGATGAAATTCCTGCGAGCTGCGGCCTGAGTTACGAGGCGCGAGAGAAGCAGCTATCGCCAGCCCTCCAGGGGCCTAATCACCAGATCGATTCAGTAATGGATGAAGAGCCACAAGTGTTATTCCTCTCCGGTAAACTATCGGTGCCCCAACTCCATCGCTGAGAAACAGCCCAAAGATAAGGTTTAAAGAAAGACACACTTGTGTGCACTCACAGACACACAAACACACACACACACACACACACACACACACACACATATCCACATAGACACAAACGCAGAGACTCACTGTTTACGGAGATAAAATATTCTGGATAATAATCATGAAAGTAATTTACATTACTGCATTTAAGTTTCTAATATACACCGGCATAGCAAGGAGCTGAGGGCCCCTTAAAATTGCACGGCCCTGGGTCCCCCTTTTCAATAACACACGTTGACTCTCTGGCAGTGGGCCCTCAGAGCTGTAAGGAACTGCCATTTTGGCTCTCAAATCCAAATCCTGTTTTATTGTTGTTGCTGTTGTTGTTGTTGTTGTTGCTTTTGAGTGGCCAGACTGTCTTCACACCTGACTCCCAGGTAAAGGGAAGGAGTTCAGCCAGCAGTTCTCGGCCATCCAGGACTGTGATTGGATGGTCTCTGCTGTAGGTGTAACGGTGAGCTCAGGGACAAACACAGGAGTAAGTGCTGTGGCTTTGCTTTATGCAAAAGGGAAACCACAAAGGCGGAATTCGAGGCGAGGTAATTACACAAAACAAACAAAGAATCAAAACAAAGCATGAAACATTCGCGGACAAGACCGCATAATAATAAATGTAATGATGTCAGCAAAATGGCAGGGCACGCAGTCAATGGCACAGACCAGGTCAACAGAAGGAAGTGCAGTAGTAATGATTGATTGAAAAGTTAAAGTTCACATCAACTACATTTTGCAAATTATCCTCAAGATACAACACCACCAAATACAACACCCAAAACCACAATGGCTGTTCCCAATCGCTGAATATTTGTGTTCGCAAACTCACTGTGTGTCATTTTTGATACGATTTAAAGGTTTCCATACTCCTGTATCGCAATTATGACTGATTTAGTTGGTTCGCCAAACCACTTCTGCTAAGCACATGAAGTTTTAATCCCCTTTCAAAGATTAGCACTTTGTGTTTTCCGTCAAGGTTTCTTTTGTAAAAGTTGAAAAATCAATGAAAAATAGATGGATGGAAACAGACCTAATGCATATTCCCCTCAAAGCATATCAAAGAGCGTACAGGTCTGCAACGACACTGTATAAAGAAAAGCTCAAGTACAATCGCATCAGAGGTAATTTCCTCCAGCCTTAAGTTATACACAGCACTTTTCAGTACCAACTGTAACTCCTGCCTCAACACATTGTACTGCCAGCGAGAATAACTGACCATAATGGTTATATTAGGACAAACCTGCAGGAATAAGCAGTTCTTTGAGTTCCTTTTTAAAAAAAAAAAAAAACTCTAGTGTTTGCGCACCAGATTAACGGACATGCCCGGACTCTCAGGTGATTGCTTTCATTTATTTAATCTGGCGTTAATGTGTGACTAAGATTATTTAAAGATATATCCCTAAACTATTAAGAAATATTTCAGACAAGTGCAGACAAATTTTTTCCTGCCTCAAAGGACAATGTTTATTTTATTCTCTGAGCAGAGACCCGTTATTTCACAATAGACCCATGTGGGAGTGTGAATGAAGCTTATTCTATTTCTCACACGGCTTGGTGAGATTTGATATCCAGGAAAGAGTGTGGATCATCTAATATAACATAACATAACATAACATGACGAGAACAGGCCATTCAGCCCAACTAGGCTCGCTAGTTTCTTTATACTATTGAATATATAGTGATATGAATATATCACTTCAGATACTCAATGACTCAATGGTATCTAGCTTTAAGTCAAGCCTGCTCTTGAAAACTCCCAAGGTCTCTGCCTCAGCAATATGGTCAGGCAAGCTATATCATATCAAAGTTACTCTTGGGTGTAGAAATATTTCCGAATATCAGTGCTAAATTTACCTTTGGTCAACTTCCATTTGTGACCTGAGTTCTACTAAAAACACTTGGTCGAAGAAATCCAACATAATTCTCTTTGTTAATCCCTTAAACATATTTAAAGACCTCAATTAGATCACCCCTAAGTCTCCTTTTCCTAAGACTAAAGAGATTGAGGATCTTCAGCCTCTTCTCAAAGCTTTCATCTTTTATACCCGGAATTAGCTTACTGGCTCTTCTCTGAACTTTTTCTAGAGCCTCTATATCTTTCTTAAAGTATGGTCCCCAGAACTGTACACAGTACTCCAATTGTGGTCTGACAAATGTGTTTTACAAAAGAAGCATCACCTCCTTAGATTTGTACTCAATACTTTTGGCAATATATCCCAGCATTCAATTGGCTTTTTTCACTGCTACAGCACAATGGCTAGAGCCTGTGAGGGTTTGGTCAACAATCACTCCCAGATCTTTTTCGAGTAGGACACATTCCAGTTTTAAACCTCCCATGCAGTAATCCCGTCTAATGTTAACATTACCTACATGTACAACTTTACATTTCGCTACATTAAATTTAATTTGCCACACTTCTGCCCATCCATCCATCCATCCATCCATCCATCCCAATTTACTATTGTAGTATCATCTGCAAATTAACTAGTTTGCTATTAATGTAGATGAGGAACAGTAGAGGTCCCAACACCGATCCCTGGGGGATGCCACTCCCTACCATACCTAGCTCAGATGAGATACCACTGACCACCACTATTTGTGTTCTGTCCTGTTACCAGTTTAGAATCCACTTCAAAATACCACAGGTAACTCCAATGGAGCTCATTTTAAAAATTAGTCTCTTATGCAGTATTGTATCAAATGCTCTCTGAAAATCCAAGTATATAATGTCATAAGCCCTGCTCTGGTCCTAAGTCTTGGTGGCCTCTTCAAAAAATTCCAGAAGGTTTGTCTGGCATGATGTTCCTATACGGAAACCATGTGGCTATCCCTCAAGATACTGTTATGTTCAAGAAATAAGTCCAGCTCATCTTTTATGATAGATTCCAGTATTTTGCAAGCAAAGCAAGTTAAACTGACTGGCCTGTAATTTCATGGCTCAGTAAGGTCCCCTTTCTTATATATTGCCATTATATTGCCCTTTTTCCAATCATTTGGTATATCTCCAGTTTGGACATGCCCTCTGGCCGAATAAAAACCCGCTCTGAAGAAAAATTCTCAACAAAGTAACTGTTTAAGGTATCAGCAATATCCTTGTTATCATCCATATTTATTCTTTATTATTCTTGTGATCCATATTTATTCTTTATGCACTTAACCTGCTCTTTAACTTTCCTTTTTCTGCTACAGTACTGAAAGAAGCGCTTAGGGTTAGTTTTTGCCCCCTCTGCAATTTGTCTTTCATACAGTCTTCTACCATTCCTCAGCTCTTTTTTGACCACAGCCCGCATTTCACAGTATTCAGCCTTAGTGTTCTCATTGTTATCCTTTATGTACATCTTATTAAGATTCCTCTTTTCCCTCAAACTCCTACAAATAGCTGTGGTCATCCACTGAGGATTCTGCTTTTTCAGCTTTCTTTTGGACACCTATGGAATGAATCTGCATTGTGAATCAAGTAAAACCCCCTTAAATCTTTCCCTCATCTCATTTACAGACTCACAGTCCAGGAGTGTCTCCCATTTTATTTCACTAAGATATGAACGCATCCTGTCAAAGTTTGCTTGCCTAAAATTGAAAATTCTTGTTTTTGAAGACACCTTTTTAACTTCCCTTGAAACATCAAAATTAACAGTAGGGTGATCACTTGTCCCAAGTGGCTCCGGTACCTCAACATTGCTAATTCTATCTGGGTCATTACAGAGCACTAAGGAGCTCTATCTTTCACACTGCCCTACCTGTTGCAACTACCCGCTACCCTGAATTACGCATTTAGCAGCTTCCACTAACCCTAAAAGGTATCTTGCAGCCACACTACCTGCTATGCATTATGCCGACTCCCTAATTTGCGCCTGGAGGTGTGCCTGTGGGCGTGTTTATGCACTTTCCCTACGATTGCTATTTTGACCACACAGCGGGTCCTCAAACAACCCGCTACCCATTTGGCAATTAAAGACACGACTTCCCTCCCCCTATGCGATCTAACAGTGACAAATGGGCTACATTCAGTTCAGAAAAATAATTAATTATAATTAGGTCTATGCACTGGCACTCAGCGACGTAACTTTTTTCCAGCGAGAGCGGCATTTCAGAACTCTTCAGCGAATGAAGGTAATTCTGGTGACAAGTACGTGGTTTCACCCAGTTACATTATCCAATCGGATGGCTGTCTATTTTTTTACAGCAAGTTGCGTGACCGTGCTGCAAAAACAGGTGTGTGTACTTGTCGCTGAAATTACTTTCATTAGGAAAAGAGTTCTGAAATTCTGCTCTCGCTGGAAAAAAAATACCTTTGCTGAGTACCAGTGCATAGACCTATTTATAATTAAATTATTTTTCTGTACTGAATGTAGCCCATTATTTTTCGCTGTTAGATCGCATAGGGGAGAGAAGCAGTGTCCTCAATTGCCACTTGATTATTCTTGAATTGGAAAACGTGTTAATTAGGGAAAATCATCAAATTATCCAGGACTAATTGTAGTCAATAAAGGGATGAATATTTTCTCCCAAATTTTCAGGTCTTGTGCCGGCCCTGAGTGTTATTTCCCATAAAACGGGAATGCGTGACAAAACTACGCCTCTCACGTCAGGCAGTGACGGAAGTCTGTCACCTGGTCTAAGATGAGGTGGACACCGCTGCCAGCTGTCCGTATGCCTTGCCCATTGCTGTTAGGGTTACTGTGGCACTATTTTCTTTATGCTAGTGGGTCATTCCAACACCCACTCAGCTCAATTGGAAGCATGACCCAATTGTGGTGAAATGCTTTTTTTTTTTAAGTTTCCCTCACAAAAGGGATAGGCTTGATGTTTTTTTTAATTACATACCAGACATTAAACAATATGTCAATGGCAAATAATAATAATGGCAAGAATAATAAGAATAATAATAATAATACAATTAATGATTACCTTAACAAAAACAGATCTTCCCTGTCTGGATTTGACCTCATGCACAAGCAATTTAACTTGGCAATCTTCCTCTTTCCATCACGCGTTTCGGTTTGAGGTTTGGGATACTGCAGCCTGCTCCTAAAGCCATTGGTACCTGGCACACTGATTGGTTTAACGGGCGTAACGCCCAAACCACACCTACGCATTATATCACAGATAGTGCAGGAGTTTTAGGGATAAAGGACGGTGTGCAAGATAGCAACCTTTGCGGGAGAATGCCTTTTCCGCAATGCTAAATCCCCAAACAACGGGTTTAGGGACTCTGGCGTAAGATAGGGCCCTAAGTCTAAAATTGCCTTCTCTCTTTTAGGTTTATTAATATACTTATTCACATAATTTAAACATAAGATAAGATATACAAAACCCAAAAACAGTGAAGTTGGCACGTTGTGTAAATCGTAAATAAAAACAGAATACAATGATTTGCAAATCCTTTTCAACCTATATTCAATTGAATATACTGCAAAGACAAGTTAGTTAATATTCGAACAGGTAAACTATGTAATTTTTTGCAAATATTAGCTCATTTGGAATTTGATGCCTGCAACATGTTTCAAAAAAGCTGGCACAAGTGGCAAAAAAGACTGAGAGAGTTGAGAAATGCTCATCATACCCTTATTTGGAACATCCCACAGGTGAACGGGCTAATTGGGAACAGGTGGGTGCCATGATTGGGTATAAAAGCAGCTTCCCTGAAATGCTCAGTCATTCACAAAAAAGGATGGGGCGAGGGTCACCACTTAGTGAACAAATGCGTGAGCTGATTGTCGAACAGTTTAAAAACAACATTCCTCTAGGAGCTATTGCAAGAAATTTAGGGATTTCATCATTTACGGTCCGTAATATCGTCAAAAGGTTCAGAGAATCTGGAGAAATCACTGCACATAAGCGACAAGGCCGAAAACCAACATTGAATGCCCGTGCTCAGGAACACTTCAGAAAACCACTGTCAGTAACTACAGTTCGTCACTACATCTGCAAGTGCAAGTTAAAACTCTACAATGTAAAGCGAAAGCCATTTATCAACAGCACCCAGAAACGCCGCCGGCTTCGCTGGGCCCAAGCTCATCTAGGATGGACTGATGCAAAGTGGAAAAGTGTTCTGTGGTCTGACGAGTCCACATTTCAAATTGTTTTTGGAAACTGTGGACGTCGTGTCCTCTGGACCAAAGAGGAAAAGAACCATCCAGACTGTTATAGGTGCAAAGTTCAAAAGCCAGCATCTGTGATGGTATGGGAGTGTATTAGCGCCCAAGGCATGGGCAACTTACACATATGTGAAGGCACCATTAATGCTGAAAGGTACATACAGGTTTTGGAGCAACATATGTTGCCATCCAAGCAACGTCTTTTTCATGGACGCCCCTGCTTATTTCAGCAAGACAAGGCCAAGCCACATTCTGCACATGTTACAACAGCATGGCTCCGTAGTAAAAGAGTGCGGGTACTAGACTGGCCTGCCTGTAGTCCAGACCTGTCTCTTATTGAAAATGTTTGGCGCATTATGAAGCGTGAAATACGACAACGGAGACCCCGGACTGTTGAACAACTTAAGCTGTACATCAAGCAAGAATGGGAAAGAGTTCCACCTGAAAAGCTTCAAAAATTGGTCTCCTCAGTTCCCAAACGTTTACTGAGTGTCGTTAAAAGGAAAGGCGATGTAACACAGTGGTAAAAAGGCCCCTGTGCCAACTTTTTTGCAATGTGTTGCTGCCTTTAAATTCTAAGTTGATGATTATTTGCGAAAAAAAATAAAGTTTCTCAGTTTGAACTTTAAACATCTTGTCTTTGCACTGTATTCAATTGAATATAAGTTGAAAAGGATTTGCAAATCATTGTATTCTGTTTTTACCTACGATTTACATAACGTGCCAACTTCACTGGTTTTGGGTTCTGTACTTTGTTGAACCCCATGGGGTAATTTGTCCTCTGCATTTGACCCATCCTATAGTGAGGAGCAGTGGGCAGCCACAGAGCAGCGCCCAGGGACCAACTCCAGTTCTAAGGCCAGTACATTGGTCAGGGTCAGCTGGCGTAATCCTCTTAAAGAGCATTTCATTGGCAATACTGTTCAAAGCTGGCAGTCGATAGCATACCCCTATGTTTAAATCAGTCTCGTCTTTGCCAACTAGCCTGACCCAGATATCTTCACAGGGCAAGGAATGTTCAATTTCAGGAATTTTCTGCACATTTATGTCTCTGTTCACATAGAGTGCTACACCCCCTCCTCGCCTATTACATCTATCCTTCCTAAAGAGCTTAAAACCTTCTATATTACATTCATCTCCATCCTCTTCACTAAATCATGTCTCTGTAATCCCAAATATGTCATAGCCCTCACTAATCATAAGGGCCTCAAGTTCTGGAAATTTATTTTTTATGCTTCCTGAATTCAGATAAAAACATTTCAGGTTATCACAAATGCTCTTCCCCTTCAATTTCCCATGTGCCCACTGCTCTAAGCCCTTCACCACACTTTGTTGCTTTAAAAATATATCATCAATTGTGCATGTGACAGTGTCAGCTTCCATCAGGGCAGTTTGTATTTCCCTCTGTATAACACTCTGTGACCTCCCTGTCCCCCAAGTCCCTAGTTTAAATAACTCTGTGCTATCCTCAACATAAGCTGACCCAGTGTAAAGGTAAACCCTCTGGTTCAGGTGTAGCCCATCCGGCTTGAAAAGGTCACCCCTGTCCCAGAAGTAGTTCCAGTGCCCCATAAACTCATACCTCTCTTTCCAACACCAGGTTCGTGGCCACATGTTAAACCTCTAGATAAAATTCTGCTTCCCTCTGCTTGCACGTGGTACCGGTAGAATCCCGGAGAACCCTACCGTGGAGGATCTGCTCCTAAGCTTTTCAGTTAATTCCACAAATTTGCCTTGCAGAACTTCAAACCTACCCTTACCTATGTCATTTGTCCCAATATGGACCATGATAACTGGATCCCTCCCAGCTCTGGCCAGGAGCTTGTCCTCACGCTCCAGGAGGTCTCCTACTTAGGCACCAGGCAGGCAACACACCGTACGAGACTCCTTGTCGCACGAACAGACTATACTGTCTATTCCTCTAAGTATTGAGTCCCCCACTATCACTAACTGTCTTTTCTGAGGGGTAGAGGCCAACAGGGTGCCCTGCTGCTCATCAGTCCCCCGACTCGCTGGGTCAGGGGCCAATTCGAGTTCCTGCAAGGGCCGGAATCGGTTGGACACCTCAACCACTGGAGGAGCTGTCGCTGTACCGTGTGCACGCCCTTTCCGGCGCTGACGTCCTACAGTCACCCAACTTTCTCTCCCTGCCTGCTCTGGGGTCCCCGGGAGCACCACCCTGCTTTGGCGTGCACACCATGTCTCTAAACAACATACTACTTAATTCCTAGGAACTCTACTGATTGCGATCTATGTTGTGCCAGCAACTGGCCCTGAAGATCTGTTAGGTTCTGAATCAGTTCTTGGTCAGACTTCCTGGATGGCCACATACAGCGAGGTGTAAAAAATTTGGAAAGTGAGACGATCTTTGTTAACTGTGAATAGACTTTAATTATAATGCAGACTCTCCACATGTATTTTAGTGAACTGTGTGTATGTACATTTATGCTGAGTAAATCATGACGGTCTTAAAACTTTGAAGATCATGTCAATGTCAGATTCGATGCGGACCTCAATGCACCTGCTACATATGTTCACACAGACACACACATGAACACGCACGCATGCGGACAGACACACATGCTCACACTCACAAACATACGTGCACCTACTCACACACGCAGATAAACACGTGCACACGTGCCCGCACGTGCACACACACACACACACACACACACACACACATACACACACACAGACACGTGCACATAAACACATTTACACACAGACCCATATGTTTGCATGTGTAGTTAATCTATAAATATTCCGACAGACCTCCACACTTCAGTATAAATAATGACTCCAGCTCTTACTGTGCTCAGGTTTAGCTGTGACTTTCCTGAGGTCATGAGGCAACACCAGGCAGACATTTCTACACTGTCTTAAATTTGCACCTTTTTTGCCAGTTATTTTAACTGTAATTTTGAAATAAGAATTACAGCAGAGGTTCAGTGTATGTTAACCACATTTAAATGCGCAGGACTCCACTTCCAGTTAAAATAACTGGAAAAAAAGGTGCAAGGTTATAACAGTGTAGCAATTATCATTTGTTTTCAGACCGTGGCCTGCACTGAGCTAATTTTACAAAAAAATATTAGCCACAGGGGATTTGGAAAAGGACAATCAAGATGCACTTGAAGTGCAGACTTTTGTCAGGAATATTGTCAAAATCATGCAGTAATTCCACCCATTGTACACACAGCCCCCCTCAGTTTTAGGGCCTCAAACGTTTTGGGACAGCCTGACATAATCATCAATTATACTGTCATTTTTAATACTCTGCTTCAAGCCCATTGCAGTCAATGACTGTCTGCGGTCTGGAACTCACAGACATCAGAAGACACTGGGTATTTTCCCTGGAGATGCTCTGCCAGGCCTGTACTACAGCAGTCTTCACTTTCTACATTATTGCTGGTGTGTACTGTCATTTACACTGCCCACCCAACTGGAGGCAAAATGCCTGCACTGTTATAAAGTGGCACCTTTTTTTGCCAGTTATTTCAACTGTAGTTTTACAATCAGTTAAAAACAGACATTCTGTTTATGTTAACTGTAAACCACAATTAAATGCATGCAGGACTCTACTTAGAGTTAAAATCACAAAGAGACAATCCATTAATTTAACTGTTAAATTCAGTCAATTTATAGCAGTGTGCACTGTGGGCACTTGTTCCTCATATTATTTCAACTCCAACATTCCACGGTCAACAGCTAATATATCAAAAAGGTTTTCAAAGTCTTAATATTGATTGAGCTGACTGTACACGTGTAGTACAAATACACATGCTCCAAACACACATACATTCACACTCTCATACACACCCTCGCATTCAAAGTGATAAACCCGGCAAAACAAGCCGTTGGCTGCCGTAAGATCTCTCTCTCTCTCTCTCTCTCTCTCTCTCTCCCTGTCATTACAGAGCAGTGATATGTAACTGTGCTTCTTTCAATGTGACTCATTGAGATGGCATCCCGGTGCCTTTGTGTGAAAGTGAGGTGCTGTCAGGTCAGTAAAGTCACCCTTCGGCTCCCAGCTATCTTTGCATGAGACTGTAAAATGAATGCTTCCCTTAAAGAACTGCCACCGGTTACACAGAATAATGAGCCCATCCTTCATATGACAACATTTACTCCTGACCCAGATATTTTCATAGATTTAGGCAAATTGAAGACCCCGGCGTAAAAAATACTTCAGTTGCAAAATTTCCATTTTGACAAAATTGAAGCACGGACTTAGGGCACTATTCAAGATATTGTCCCATCCTTGCCTCACGGTGTGTGAAAATGTGTACTAAAGCACTTTTAGCATGAGGCATTTCCATTTCTCTTTCAAACAATAACACCCAATAGAAAATAAAACTGCCTCTGATTAAACCATTATACCATGAGACCAAAAGAGTGAGCTCTTCCTCTTTCAAAAACATTTTTTAAAAATTCTAACATTGGTGACACAAAATAAAGGCATCATCCCTGAGTGAGGCAGCACTCATACGATTCACACGTTTGCATATTTTTACTGTAAAGCGCCTGGGTCACATATTTCACCTGAGTTTTCATGAGAAGCAAATGTGACTCAGTTTTTAATCATCTGGATTTCAAAGTAGCTGCCAAATACCTGTTACTAATTTATGACCCTTTGAGCCTCTAAGCTCACAGGCACACGAGAAAAGAACATCACTCTCATTTTAAAGCTTTTTGGGTGTGTGTGAGCAAGAAAATGTTTCCGTTGTGCAAAAGTTTCCAGAGAACATTCGGAGACATGTCTGAGGATAATAGGTTTCCCTGGAAAAGAAAAGTGTTTTAGGTTTGTTTTGATGTCGGTCGAGAGAAAAGACAAAGGCCTTTTCTGTACATTAGACATCTTTCCTTGAGAAAGGAGAAAATGGAAAGTGTTTCTGAAGATCGACCGCCCTGAAGGACTTCACTCCAACCCTAAAAAAGCTCAGCTCATTCGACAACCAGACCACCTGGAGCCGCTAAATATTAAGCTGTGCAAATTTTAAATTCAAATGAAAAACTGAAGGGTGATATATTCCCAGGAATTGGGCTGATTGCCCCTGCCCTGGGGTGTCATTGTCACTGTTGAATTCAAACTCTCTCCCCAGGCTACGGTTACTCACACTGCTCTTTTTCTGTCAGGGAAACTGGTTCTTTGGGCTCCTTTGCTTGGCTGCAATTTTACATGTAAGTTAACAACTTCGAGGAAATGTTTCACCGTTATGGAAACGCAGCTCCTTTGATCCTGATGCTTGCCGCTACTGGAAGCTCAGGAAAATGGGAATGGATCTCGATTGAGGAGTTTCAACCGGCATTTGATTTTGTGTGCCGGTAGTTGCAGAAACAAAACCCAGTTTTCTGCTCCGATAAGGATTACAAACTGGATGGAGGAAGAACCTGCTGTACCTGCTGTAAGTCTGGTCACTAATAATTTTGTTGCCTGGAAGAGAGACCAGGGAGGGGAACTAGAATTTAGGGCAAGAGGTTAGAGTCCCCTGGTCTAGTTAGAGGATCCAGCTCCATTGAAACAAAACCAGCAGCTGAAATGCACAACACCGTCAGTGGTTACAGCTGATCACTAAGGGCATAAAGATACAATCCATCACTGAACAGCGTTACAGGTTTCTTCATCCCCATATTTTTCATTCCCTAATGATAAAGAAACGTTCCACCATTGTTGACTGATGGATGGATGACGGACAGATCACCATGATATAAGGGTTAGGGTTAGAGTTAGGGTTAGGGATAGGTTTTTAATGCAGGAAGAGGGCAAAGCACTGTTGGGTGTGAATAATCCAGGGATGAAGGGTCTGGGGATGAAAACTTCATGGGGAGAAAAAGTCTACGGGGATGAAGAACCCGGGGATGAATATTCCTGGAGAACTGAAAATTTGGGAGGAAAAGTCCGGGGTGAAGGGTCCTATGGCCTGCTGGAACAGGGGAAGAACCAATTCGGCAAACAGGCAGGTTGTGACAATATAAGCACGCACTCCTGATCATTCATATAGAGTAGCTGTGTCACAGTGCTCAAAATCTCTTCCACAGTAGGTCTACAACTATACAGAAAGACAGATTTCTATAATTAACCAGAAACTTTGATGATGACTCGCAGAATGCAAGTTGCTACGCACAATCTTAACAGGGCTGTCACACTGGTGCCATGGAGGGCCAAGAGGCTGCAGGTTTTCATTCCACCCAAAAACTCCAGCAGGTGACTTCACTGATTAGTCCCTTCTCTCAGCTCGAACGTGAGGTAATCAGTGTAATCACCAGGTGGAGGTTTTGGGTGGAATGAAAACCTGCAGCCTCTTGTCCATCCATGGCACTAGTTTGACACGTGATCCAGAAACTATGACGATGCTCTATCAATCACCGCTTACTGTGGATGTATCTCAAAAAAGCTTGGGCGAAGTAAAATGTTTTGAGTTACATTAATGCTTTCATAGACAAATTCTAATTTCCTCTAACCAGAGTAGGATCAACTCTGAACATTTCACTGTGTAAACTGCCAATCACCTGCTGGGGTAGAACGTTCAAGAAACGGTAGCACTCATTCACCGTAATCGTTGAGAGCTCTCAGCCTGCCCTCCTTGCCCTGTAGATCTGAGCATTAGTCATTGACACCCAGCTGCAGCGCACACACTAACTGTATGCGATAAGCGGGAAAGATTGCTCTATTTTAAACACTGTTGTGTCAAAGTGTAAAATTAGCATGGTGCGAGTAAAGTTTATTTCAGCCCAAGCCACAATCTGCAAGCCAATAATAATTGCTAGAAATGTCCGCCTGGTGTTGCCAAGTGACCTCAAGACAGTCACAGCTAAACCTGAGCGCAGGAAGAGCTGGGGCCTTTTTTTTTGCAGCATACGAGCCACTCGCTCCCCGCAACCCCCCTCCCCCCGCCCTCATGAAATAGTAAAGCCACAAAGGCCCCATGGCAACAAAAAAAAACAAACAAACAAAAAAAATGAATAAATTAAATTTAGCATCCTTCACATTTCAGTTTTCAGTGGCGGTGGGTGTTTTTTTAATGATTATTTTATTGTAATAAGATGTGGGATCATTACGCAATCCGCACCAGGCGAGTACAATTATGGAAAAACCTCATGGGCACATTTCTGCCCCGGAGTGAATATCTGTAAGAGCCCTCAGAGTTAAGCATAGCTGAAGCATCATCCATGTTTTGAAACATTCTGTGACCCAGAATGTGAGAATGAATTCCATGCGGTGATTGGTCCGTTGAGATTCTTTCATCATCGGTGCTGTAATGGTCACACCTGTTCTCGAGGTAGCTGAGGGCTTTGTCTTGGGGCCTGACAGGGCAGGTCGGAATAGCTCCACTGTTACTAACACGAATGTACAAATAGAAGTCTCAGTAGACATAGAAAACTCAAGAAAGGAACCATCATAAATCAAAAAGTAATGTTGGCATGGAATAAAATAACCTTTCAGAGTGGACTGTGATTTGTGTTCAACTTATATCATCACATATCAACAAACTGTCCATTTTGTCAGGTCTATTATTTTAAAATTTGACTGGTGATTCTGTTTTTATCACCAAAATGTTTCCGCTCGTTGCAGTCATGATACAGCACTATTGTGTAAGTGATAACTCAGCACAAAGACTCAAATTTTCATAATCCTTTTGAAGCCACAATGATGGCATTCACACGTGCTTGTTATTAATAGTTACCAGGTTTCGTTAATGCCATTTAAAGGAATAACCAGGTTTCAGTATTCCGGTTAAGGGGAAACCCAATGAGCAGACGTATGGCTTTCCTACCAAGTAGCTCGATTACTTCATCATGCAAACACATGAACAAGTTTCTCCCCCAGATTATTGAAATTGCTGAGGTTGCTAAATAAGTGCAATTGAAGTGGAAGAATGCAAAACACATCTGCTGCTTCATAATGTACAACTTATTCTAGTGGGTTTGTTTTCCCTGCTTCCAGGTTTATCTGCTCCTGGTCAAACTCCTTTCGCTTCACATTATGTCTTCTGATTCTTTGGCCATGGGAGAAGCTCAGTTACTCATGAATGTATTTATCGGTTTTTAAGTGGCCTGGTCTCTGCCACTACCAGCTGTAGAAAAGAGGAAATCACACCATTAAGGCATATTCAGATTTAATGCACATAAGAGCTGGACGGTTTCAAAAATGGAACAAGAATATTCATCTGCTTATTTTAGGTTGATCTCACAATAACTAAATGAAGCCTTTCAGAATCATACCAAGGTGAATAGCATTTTACCACTTTAGCAAACTGATGTGTACATGCATCTGCTCTAATTCCTTCGTTGTGTTTTATACCAGGTCCTCAACTCCTTGTTAAACCTCAGCCTTATCTCTTCTTATCAAAATTTGGGTTTCAAAACTTTTATATTTCTTGAAGTCACTGTATGTTTGGACCGTTTAGCAAAGCACCCATACATATGAGGGTTAAAGTTACTGCAATACCAGAGCTAATAGAGTTGAATGGGATAATGTGACCTTATTAACTTCAGCCAGCAGTCTTACTGTGAGAGAGGTTATGTACTTCATTGAATCAGCAGCAATGGCCCAGGCTTCATTTGTGTACTCCACTCTCAGTGCAGTGCCTGCACTGTTCTCTAATCGAGACTGAGTTTATTTTTGACTGCTGGATTAAAAGCATTGTCCAGAGCTGTTCTCCTACTCCAGAAACAGGAAATCCCTGACATTAATATCAAATCATGAGGCAGCATTTGCCACTTACTTCCTTTAAGAGGCTTCAGCCCTGGACATCTCGCTCTGCTTGAGGGTACGTAGGAAATGATGAGTCCAATTTCTGTAACAAAGAAAATAAATCAGATGACGCAAACCATCCCACCCAGATGTTTACAAAAACCTAGACTTGAATCATTTCCTTTTTAGAAACGCCTTTTTCAGGTTAGCTTACAGGCACTATGGTAGACATGTAAAAGTAAACCAGTCGAACATATTTGCCAAGGATAAACAAGCAAACGACCGCTTCACAGAATTAGAATTTGGTAGCACGTTCAGTTCTACCCTTTTGCTGAATGCACTGGTCCTCTGAGTTCAATCAGTCAGACAACGGCCTTTCAGAGCTTAATCCCAGCTTGCTGGGCCGGCAGCTACATTATGTAGTCACCCTCAATACAGAGATTATAATCCGTTAAATGACTCTGGCCAAATAATTTTAGGTTTCCTCCGTCCATAACTTCAGATAAGGTACGTCGAGACTGTCTTTTACCAAAGTATTTTACTCCTGAATTTGTGACATGATTGACCTATGAGGTTTCCTCTCACCATTTGCCACACAGCTGCCATGCCTGGAACTGTCATTGATCAAATTCACTTGGAAAAGAGGTTTTAAAGAGCGAGGGGGGTTTCACCACCACCTTGTCTTCCTTTTATGTTGTCTACCTGAGGAACGGAGCAACGAGATTTATTTTTCGTTCTCTGTAATGACCCTGATAGAATTAGTAATGTTGAGGTACTGGAGCCACTTGGGACAAGTGATCACTCTACCGTTCATTTTGGTGTCTCATGGGAAGTTAAAAAGGTGTCTTTGAAAACCAAAATTTTCAATTTTAGGCAAGCAAATTTTGACAGGTTGCGCTCATTTTTAAGCAAAATAAAATGGGAGACACTCCTGGACTGTGAGTCCGTAAATGAGATGTGGGAAAGATTTAAGGAGGTTTTACTTGATTCACAATGTAAATTCATACCAAAGGCGACCAAAAGTAAGAAGAAAAAGCAGAATCCTCAGTGGATGACCACATCTATTCCTCGGAGTTTGAGAGAAAATAGGAATCTTTATAAGATGTACATAAAGGATAACAATAAGAATACTAAGGCCAAACACTGTAAAATGTGGGCTGTGGTCAAAAAGGAGCTGAGGAATGCTAGGAGACTGAATGAAAGGTCAATTGCAGAGGGGGCAAAAACTAATCCTAAGCGCTTCTTTCAGGACTGTAGCAGAAAAAGGAAAGTCAAAGAGCAGGTTACCCACACGGAAAGAACCTATATTGTTATGACTTGAAAATCACAACAAAGAAGCTGATGACCTGTATTGTTTAACACCAAGCTCATGCATAACTTGTTGAAATATGCCAGAAATGAAATTTGACCCTTGATCAGACTGAATATAAAAACTTGATAAGAGCCTTGATGATAGTCTTCGCCGTAATGTTATGAAGTGATATTGCCTCAGGAAACCGGGTGGAAGCAAATATGATAGTCAGTAGGTACTCACAACCAGATCTAGTCTTCAGCAATGGTCCAACACAGTCAACGATGATCCAACTGAGAGGTTCTTCAAAAGCGGGAATGGGCTTAAGTCAAGCCTTTAGAATATTATGGTTTGGCTTCCCAACCATTTGACAAGTATAACAGGATTTGCACTACTCCTGCACATCAGACCTCAGAAGGCCAGAAGAAATTATTCCTGATATTTTGAAGGGTCTTCTTGTTACCCAAATGACCTGACATAGGATTGTCATGGGCCAGACTAAGAGTTTCTTGATGATAAGACTTTGGAAGAACAATTTGAAGGGTGATCATCCACTCTTCATCTTCAGAAACAGCAGGTGGATGCCACTTTCTCATAAGCACACCATTTTTATTGTAAAAACAGACAGGAACTTGATTAGCCTCTTGTTCACTTGCAGCCTGTGGAAGAAGATACGCTAGATCACAAGCTTGTTGTTGCTCCTGAATAAGTTGTTTCTGAGAAAGAATGTCATTAGAATGACCTAACAAGGACAAGTCTGAAGATTTCCCAGACATCTCAGGACTGGAAGGGTCCTTATGAAAAGACTGCCCAATGAAGGTATCAGCAAGGTTGAAGTCCAGGTCAGCATCATCTTGAATAGCTTTTATGGCCATAGAACAAGTAACTGCACATGAAGGATAGAGGTCTCTAATTTCCTCCTCAAAAGATACAGATTCTTGATCAATCAAACGAGTGTCAGTTACAACAGGGTGGGGCACAACCTTATCCCCAGCAAGATCATTATCAAAAAGCAAATGAACACCTTTGAAAGGAAGAGAAGACCTAACACCAACAGTAACAGGCTCAGAGACCAAGGGCTCTAAATTCGTAGACCAGGCACAGGCACGGTGAATGGGGGGTGCACCACGTCAACGAGGTGTGTCCAGGCGTATGTTGCAATTTTGTGCCCGGCGTAGCCTGGTGCAAGTACTCCTCTGTCCCGCCTCTTTCCCGCCTTCCTGCGCAAGTGGCAAAGAATGCGTGTTTGGGTATAACACAGCCGAGTCAAATCTTCACCAATCAAATGAGCTCCTCTCCTCACCTTTAATGTGTTGGAATATAGAAGCCTCTGTCCTATACCTGCATGATGCGTTAATGTTGCATTTTACTTTGCTGCTTCAGGCATGTTTTCTGCACCGCTTACGTCTATATCAAGCATTACGAATATGAGTTAGCTGGCTAGCTAGGGCATTCGCGAATTATTACCATTAGCGAACTTGAATGGAATTTCAAAACGAAACTACGTCAAATCATTCAAAATTATGAAGTTAGAATGAAATACGACGGTTGCTCAATGGAAGGAGAAACAATGGATACGTGTTCCTATTATTACACCCTGTTGCTGCTTAAAATGTTGAGATTAACATGCACGGACAACAATGCAAAATACGTTACACATTTATTTTCAATATGTGATCTTAACTCAGTACGACATCATAGCAATCAGGTTGTATTCCTTTCCCCCACTAAAAACGACCTAAGTGACAATTATAGTAGAGTATTGAGCTGCTTGCACACTGGACGCGAAACAAATTTTTCGCACGACAGATATCTTTGAACGCAGTGTCTCGTGTCCGAAAGTCTGACAGGGTTTTAATATATCTCCGTGTCTGACAGTCAATTATTGTTTTTAATTTCTTCAAATCTACTGACTCTTTTAGATATTAAACGTGAATATTTTGATAAGAGGGCTCAGTTCTTCAAGATGCGTACCGAGAATTTCAATCAATGTTTCTGTTTAAGCTCTGCTCAATAAAGTGAGTCGACATGGACAATGTACAATGCACCATGTCTGACCAAAAAAAGAAAGAGGACGATTAGAACAGATTGATAACGAAATAAAAAATAAAAAGAAACATTTTAACAACAGAACATCCGATGAACACTGCGATTTATTTATTTGCAGGTCATCTTTCTTGGATGTTCCGTTTGTTGGTGATATATTTTATTCTTTTTTTTGTTAAAAATGTGTTCTCATATCAATACTTTAACTTTTTGCTGGCTGCTGGACATGGAGTATTTCGAGTTGGACAGTCTTGATCGTGCATGCGATAATTTATTCACACCGTCAATGGTCATGGAATTGATTCGCTCACGCACTATTTTATCTCTGGTGTGGAAATAAAGCGTGAATCTGTTCAATCCATCTGACTAATTTTTAAAAGAAAGACCAAATAAAGACTGTTGTCTATCTTCAACGGAAGAAAACAGACGAATAGGCTAAAAAGACCAAGAAAAGTCGATAGCTATCAATTTTGCATTTTGTGAAAGTCGAACACAAACATGGCCGAGTTTGCACGTCTAATAATTCCTGGAATACTCAGAAAATTTAAAACTTTTATAACTTTGGGACACAGAGCTATATTAAAACCCTGTACGACTATCGCGTCTTTGCATTCACTTTGTCTGTAATCAGTCGTGCGAAAAATTTGTTTCGTGTCCAGTTTGCAAGTGGCTTTACCAAATGCTCAATATTTCTTGTTTCTTCATTGATGATTTCACATCAGATAATCCAAGGGTTGAGGCTATTCGCAGCAAGTCCTTCTTCTATGCCAGCACAATTGATTTCTGGGTTGGAGTTTTGAAGAAACTTTCAAGAGCAAAAGTCATGATTGCTGGCTTTTCAAATAGCCACAAGATTTAAAAATGATAGATCAGCTTTAATCTTTGGTGAATCCAATCATTGATCCAATGAATGGTTTATCTCTGTGGAAAATCACAAACAGCAATGACAACTTAAACAAATTTATTCTTCCCTGATAAAAAAAAAAACTTCTACAAATAGTCCACTGTTTAATCTTATGATAGCATTCTAATGTCACTATGTAACTCTGTTGCCAAAACAAAAACTCTGCCTCCACTGACCAAAATCACGTTGTATAGATTGTAAAGCTGCACATTACATATTGACTAACAAGCTCTCAGCACTCGCTCAGCACTCGCTGCTATATGATAAAAAGGATATTACGGATACCTTAAACATTTCCTTTGTTGCAAATTTTACCTCGGAGGGGGTTTTTAGTCAGCTAGAGGGCATGTCCAATGCTCAAGATTATTTAGTGGAGATTGAAGTTAATAATATCTTGAGACACCGCCAACATGGTTTCCGTAAGGGAACATCATGCCTGACAAACCCTCTGGAATTTTTTGAAGAGGCTACTAAGACTTATGATCAGAGCAGGGCTTATGACATCATATACCTGTACTTGGATTTTCAGAAAGCATTTGATACAGTACTGCATAAGAGACTCATTTTTAAAATGAGCTCCATTGGAGTTACAGGAGGTATTCTGGAGTGGATTCAAAACTGGTTACAGGACAGAACACAAAGAGTGGTGGTCAGTGGAACCTCATCTGAGCTAGGTATGGTGGGGAGTGGCGTCCCTCTGGGATCGGTGTTGGGACCCATGCTGTTCCTCATCTACATTAATGACCTTGATAGGAATATTGAGATCAAATTGGTTAAATTTGCTGACGATACTAAATTGGGAGGTTTGGCAAATAGTTTAGAGTCCACTAAAGTGATTCAGGATGATTTGGACAGAATCCAGAATTGGGCAGAAATGTGGCAAATGAAATTTAATGTAGTGAAATGTAAAGTTGTACATGTAGGTAATAAAAACATTAGACAGGATTACTTCATGGGAGGTTTAAAACTGGAATGTGCTCCACACGAAAAAGATCTGGGGGTGATTGTTGACCAAACCCTCACAGGTTCTAGCCATTGTGGAGTAGGTGTTAAAAAAGCCAATCGGATGCTGGGATACATTGCCAAAAGTATTGAGAACAAATCCAAGGAGGTGATACTTCTCTTGTACAACACATTCGTCAGACCACATCTGGAGAATTGTGTACAGTTCTGGGATCCATACTTTGAGAAAGATATAGAGGCTCTTGAAAAAGTTCAGAGAAGAGCCACTAAGCTGATTCCGGGTATAAAAGATGAAAGCTGTGAGAAGAGGCTGAAGATCCTTAATCTTTTTAGTCTTGGGAAAAGGAGACTTAGGGGTGATCTGATTGAGGTCTTTAAATATCTTAAAGGGATTAACAAAGTGAATTATGTTGGATTCCTTTGGCCAAGTTCTGTTAGTAGAACTCGGGATCACAAATGGAAGTTGGCCAAGGGTAAATTTACCACTGATATCAGGTAATATTTTTTTTTTGAGTTTTTAAGAGTAATTTCGATGCGGAATAGCTTGCCTGACCATTTTGTTGAGGCAGAAACCTTCAAGAAATTTTCAAGAGCAGGCTTGACTTGACATATTGACTTACATATTATATTTACAATAGAAAAAAAAAAAAGCTGGCGAGCTGATTTGGGCTGAATGGCCTGTTCTCCCCACTCACGTTATGTTCTGCGTGCATAAATTTGCAGCTCCATGTCCGTGGGCAAACACATCTGCACAAAGCACTAATGATACCCTGCCCGAGCACCGCTGTTCTTCTCCAACACGGCAAATCTAGATAATCCATAAATGATGATTTAAATTCATATTTTAATGTGAAATGAGTAACTAAGTTGCCAGTGTCAAAGTAATGAAGTGAAAGTATACTTTTTTTATCTTTTAAATGTAGTAGAGTAAAAGTCCCGGTTTAAAAAAAATCTTAAGTAAAGTACAAACAACAACTAGCCTACTTAAATACTGTAACGAAGCACATGTACTTTGTTACTCTGCACCTTTGAAAACTAGCCTGCGTTGCCGGCGGTCAGCGGCTGGCAGGAGAAAGGAGAGGAAAGACCGCCTGCACGATAACGTAGGGATTTTGAGTTGTCCGTTCACCAGTGAACGGGAAATACTGATTGGCTTAAGTAGAGGTGTCAATCAGAATTGAATTGTCATCGAATGTAACGCAACGCATGGTTACGCCTTAAACTGCCAGAGCAAAGATGGCGAATGTAGAGAACGACGCTTTGATAAAGAAATCGCTTTAATATCTTGAAATTCACGACCGAAAGATTACTCTAAAGAACGAACAGCTACAGTCGATCAATCATTTACTAGATGGTAAAGATGTACTTGGAGTTTTGCTGACTGGCTTCGGTAAAAGCATGACTTTTACTGTACTTGGTTTGTCCAAAAATTTGGAATCAACGTCAATGCGAAAGGCAGAAAGCATTCTCGTAATTTCTCCTCTGAAAAGCCTCATCTCTGACCAGCTACTAGATTTACAATCTTTAGAATGCACTGCTGCAGAGCTGAACAGCGAAACGTACCAAGAAGTACGTATTGGTTTAAAAAAGGGGTGGTCCGTCGCGGCTCGTTGCGCAAGGAAGTGGGCGGCTACTCAAAATCCCTACGTTATCGTGCAGGCGGTCTTTCCTCTCCTTTCTCCCGCCTGCTGCTGACCGCCGGCAATGCAGGCTATTGAAAACGGGAGTAGCCTATCATGCACCCCCCAGTGAAAGTCTCACTCTCGCCGGCATTAACGCTGTATTCCGTTAATAAAGACTTTTTGGATGTGAATTAACTGAGTGCCTGGACTTGGATTTTTTTCCTCTTTATGTTTCAACCAAGTTCCCTTCCAAGAGCACCAGTTTTTTCAAAGGATACAAGCAGCACTTCACCTAACTTCTCTCTTGCTGAGCAGGCAATTTCCTTATTTTTGTTTCAAAGCTAATCTCTCTGTTGCACATCAATGGCATTCTTTACAGTCCAATAGGTATCAAGGTCACATGGTTAATTGCCTGAATTACCATAAATCTCACCACGGTTATGCTTCATTTTTATAATCTTCAACAGATACATAAATATTAGCTAAAAAAAACACAAGAACTGAGGATGAGGTGCTCAGCGTGATTTTTATTTTATTTTATCAGAAGCCCAGGATTTCTGCAATTAATGGGCATTGGCTGCCTAAAGGAGTGTGTGTGAGTGTGACCTATACAGAGATGGAACAAGGTAGTTGTATTTCAACAGATAGAAAAGGGAAGAGCTAGAAACAGAGATGGAGAGTTCAGAGAGAGCAAGAGAGTTAGAGAGAGATGAATATATTTCTGTTTGTATTACAGTTGCTATCATTATCATTCTGATGCAATATTATATGCAATATGCAGAATATGCCACACCAATGGTGCACTTTGAATGGGAAAACATATGAGGGAAAGAGATGGAGAAAGAGAGAGCGAAAGAGAAAGATGGGGAAAGAGTGATGGGGTGGGAGAGAGAAGAATGAGTGACTGAGAGTGAGAGGAAGCAAAGGGTGAGAGAGTGAGTGTGAGAGAGAGAGAGAGAGAGAGGAGAATCTGCATTCTCTGGAGCCTCATTAGGAGCTGAGAGGAAATTCCTCGTTCAGGATACAGGTCGCCGGAGCTGCGCTCTGAGAGAGCTGTCTGGCCTCGCTCCTGCACCCTCGGCCCAGAGCCACCGCCGCCGATAATGAGATGAAATAAATGATAGTGTGTCCTCCTCTTTAATTGAAGATTAGCTGATAGAGATGTACAATGTGCGTGGAGGATGTGCAATTTACGACCGTCCACGTGTGGCGAATGGACAGGAAATATGGTCCGTTTGGATTGTTCAGAGAAAAATGGATGAGAGAGACTCACAATCACGAGCGAAGCTGGGCACATTCGGGCGATCTATCAAACGCTCGAGGTTATTGGGTGCAGCCTGTCATGTTTTATACCAGGAAAATTGCTCCGCAAGAGCACCCTGATACCGGAACCAGTACAACAGGAGGGTATCCCAGCATGCCCTGGGTGGAAGGGCGGACCGCTGCTTTGGCAATTTGCCAATCAATTTCAGGGTTATTGGTGATTACATTAAAAAGGAGTTAAATAAACTGCTTGATTATCATGACCGCATAAGAAACTTTGGTGTTTCTTAAACTGTCAATCATTTCACTCTTGAAACATAGAAAAATGAATCATTTATTGTACAATTCAGTGCTGCAGTCTTCACTGTCTTTGCACCAAACATGAGGCCCCATCTTTACACTATGTCATGCATTAAATCCTTATAGCCACGATGTTAAAAAAGGTGAACCGTGTTTACTGAAGATGATTCTGACTGTGCAGGAAACACATCTGACGCAGGAATCTCTGTAAGCGTTATAGCAGGTAATTTATTTACTCAGAGAGGGTGCGAGGAAATGCAGAAAATGAATAACTTTTCAGCAACACCCAGAAAAATACACTTGTTCACACATAAATATGCACCCAAATAAACATGGACATGTGCAACTAATGGCTAAAAGCAATTCAACAAGCAAATCTCTTGTAGAAAATCCCCTTCACACAGTATTTAATTACAACATCCCATCAATGTTGAGTCGGAATTAAAACACAATTATGAGAATCTTGTGCTTGATGCAGAGATATCAGCAGCATCCACTCTTGATAAAACAGTGAACAGAGGGGGTTAGAAAGCGGGTGGAATGAAACTGGCTGAGTCGGAGCATCAGGGTGTCAGTGCAGTGACATGCTTCATTATTGGCCAACAATAGAATGCTGACGGCCTCAGTATCGACTTTGCCTGGAGATCCCAGGGGACTAATAAGCAAAATCTTCAACAAGAAAGAAAACACACAAACACACACCTACGCAAACACTTACAGATACTCTAAAACAGACACACACACACACACACACACACGCACGCACATCCATAAACATGTACACAGATAGACACAAACATGCACATACACACACATGTGCATGCACACACACCCACGCAAACATATACTGACCAAAAAAAGAAACACAATTTTCCATTTCTTGATTTTATTGAGTGTAACTGTTATTAATCAACATTTCATTGGTATCAAATGAAAGAGGGAATCTCAGTAGATAGATCTCAATAGATATAACAGAAAATGGGGCTGAAATATTGGCATGTTAGCTTTTATTCAGCAAGGCAAAGTTCGACATTATGAAACACAAATGACGCTATCAGTATCTCGTATGTCCCCCGTTAGTGTTGTGCACGGCGGTACACCTGCGTCTCATAGACATCACCAGATGTCTGATTGTTGCTCGTGGAATGCTGTTCCACTCTTCGGACAGTGCTTGTCTCAGCTGACCAACTGTAGCTGGCGGTGGTTGATGTCTCCGGATCGTTCTATCCAGAATGTCCCACAAGTGTTCCATAGGTGAAAGATCTGGAGAAAATGCTGGCCAGGGAAGTATTTGCACGTTTTCGGCCCGAAGGCACTCCATACAGATACGTGTCACATGCGGACGCGCATTGTCCTGTGGGAGAGTCAGTCGGTGACGTCGGACAAACAGAGGGACGACTGGACGGAGAATTTCATTATGGTAACGGATGGCGTTTAGGTTTCCTTCAACAAAATGAAGGTTGGTTCGATGCGTAGCAGACGGTCGTTCATGATACGACGGTGCTCAGATGCTGGAGTTGTAACATTTGACCTGTGGTGATGGGCCATGTGTCCATGGTTTGAGGCGACAAATTGTTGCAGAATGCGCGCTGACTTCTGGCCTGTAGCATCACAATCGGGCATTCTCATTGAACTTCCGTTAGTTGTGGCATTATAACCCGTCTGATTTTTACTCATTTTCGGTTGTACTTTTATAAGCCCTGGTGTTTACGAGGAACTGAAAACAAAAATGGGAGTGTTAGACCAATGGTAGCACTCAAACCCAAGCACTGCCGATTGTTTGGTTCCAGACTAATAGCGGCCCCAAAAAACGCACTGTGACCACGAAAATTTGTATGGTAGAAGTGCTCACCTCCAAAAACAACTCAGAGCAGAAGCAACTTTCTCAATGGGTTTATCAAAATTTGGCACCGGATTACATAATTGCGTTTCTTTTTTTGGTCAGTTTATATAGATACTCTATAACACACACACGCACACATTCATGAACATGTACACAGATACATACAAACACACACACACACACGCAAACATATATAGTTACTCTAAAACACACACACACACATCCATAAACATGTTCACAGATACACACAAAAACACACTCACACACACACACGCACACACACGCGCCCCCGCGCAAGTCCGCGAAGCTATCCTTGTTAGGACATTGCATTGACTTCTATTCATTATGGACAGCCTTACCCTAACCCTACCCCTAATCTTAACCAAATCATACCTAACCTTAGCCGTAACAAAACCTCAATTCACACCTGATCCCTTACCTCAACCAGGACCGTAGAAATGACATTTTGCCGTATTATGACCTGGCTTTGGTCCCCATTAGGACTACTGGTCCGGACAAGGTCAGTGTTTATACTGGAAAAGGTCCCCAATAGGTTACAAAAACATGAACACAGACATTCACAAACGGACACACTGTATGTCCCATAAGGGCTGTCTTCCTAATCCCTGAAGAAGCATACAGTAGATATGAGCATTTTTTAAAAACTAAATTGACGACACAACTGACACTCATTTTGACAGCTAAATTTTCGGTTAGCCAACTTCTTCAAAGCGAAGATGGATTATGCGATTAAACTGCTCAGGAAAGGTGAAAGATGTTCATCTTGATAAACTGTAATATTAAAGGCCAAGATTTTATTCTTGCAGCAAAACCTTGATATATGTCTATCTCAGCAAGTATTAAAATATATATAAGTTTCAAGACTAAAATCAGACTGAAACACTTGTTCATACAGACGTTTTTGCATCATTATTAAAAGAGGAGATAAAAATGAAGAAGTCCAACATACCTTTAGAGAAGCTTCATGTTCATGTCCACTGGTCCAGCTGAGAGACTTCATGAAGCATTACAGTTTTTTTCAATTGCTTAAACGCAAAACCTTTATATATCACACGATCTCTAAACTCTGTCACTCAAACTTCACAACTCCACCTCAAATCAGCAAAACCATAAACTAGGCTGCCCTCCAATCCAAAAATGCTTGCTTCGTCATGTTCACTCGAGGGGGGCATCTTCAAAAAATCCCGGATGTCAGATACCTGCCACTTGTAGGGTCCTTCCAATTCAGTTTTGCAGAGGGAAGGGCGCATTTTCATTTGCTCAGAAGTAAGCCTGTACGAGCCTAGTGACCCATCAGGCCGGTGGGTGCTTAACCCCGGTTTCCATGACATGAAGCGACTAGGAGTATTACTACTCCCCCTGGATGGGATGCCAGTCCATCACAGGTACTCCCCCCAGCTCTTAGACAAGTTTCCCTGCCTATTTGCTGGTACCCATTTATACACCTGGGTGGAGTGAGGCGTGTAGTGTGGGAGTAAAGTGCTTTGCCCAAGAACTCAGGACCTTACGATCTCAAGTCAAGCCTACTTGACCACTGACGTGCGGAAGAAATACGGCGAGGGTCGTTCCAATCCGATTTCCCACAACCCTCCCCTAAGTCCAGGGCCGGATTAACACAGTGCTCTGCCCCAGTGTGACCAATCATGAAATGCCCCCCCTGCTAAAAAGTTACTTACCATGACTTATAGAGTGCAGAAATGGACCACTTTTCTCTTTGATAATACCAGCTATTATATATTATTATTATTATATAGATATAATAATAACGGTGTCTTCAAGGTCAGTATGACACCCCTGCTGCCTTCAGGGACAGTGCCCAAAATCTTAAGGGGTGATCTGGGGTTAAATGTGCAAAATTTGATTATTTTTCCCAAAAAAAATTTTTTAACTAAACATGTTCCATAATGACCCACCTTTAATAATCACCAATTACTACATGAATTAGACACTGAACTCAACTTTTCAATGCGGTCAAATGCATTTTCTTTTGATTTCCTAAGGTATCACTTTTCCTCATGTTTGTGGCAGCCATAACTTTTTTATTTTTCATTGAAAATCAATTAAATTTGGGCTGCTGGTACTTTACTTCATTAGAAATGCAATGACATGGAGAAAGTTTGCCTATCTGTTACATACATTGAATATTTTCAGTTTTCATGAGATTCTGCGCAAAATAATTTCAAAATGAGAGTAAAATGCCCCAAAATCACAAAACTGATAAACTGGGCAAAGAATGGCTATGTCATTGCATTTGGATAAGCAATGGCTTTTAAATGATGAAAGAATAATTGAATTCTATCAGAGAGTTAAAGAGGGATTGGTGCCATCAGTTTTCTGCATATTTAATGAGCTTGCTCGGTTACCATGGCAACTGCAAAAACAGAAAAAAGTCGACTTTTATCTTTTTTGGTGGTTATTATACATACCTCTTTAAATGAATTCTGAGTTGTTTCCTGGTGTCATTTTTCATTTAACCCCAGATCTCCCCTTAATTATAAGTACTTTCCATCCAGTCACTAAAATGGCACTTTTGGGTATTGAAATGGCATGGCAACAAAGGCCACACGTTTACATTTACTAAATACTAAGACCTGAAATTCTATGGCAGAGGGTTTTAAAAAGGGAAAGGCTTCGTGCAGTTAACTCACCATTGTCAGCTTCTGCGATCATGCTAACGTTCTTCATTTCCGAGTTCAGCTGTTGCCGTCAGCCCACCTGCGACAGGCTCCCGTAAACGTCAGCTAATGTTAATGTGTTGACTTCTGTGCGTAATACTGTATTTTCATTCCTGTATGGCAATATATTACAGTTTCCTCGATTGCTAATACGTATTTCTCGAAATCTGCTCTCCTTTTCTCTAAACTGAATTCAAAACCCAATTTTTAAACTACATTCACAAAATCTCAGACTCTTCTTGCAAAACCAAACTTTCACCACAGCAATTTAATCTATGCCCAAAAATGAACTGTGTTGTCAAATTGTGCCCCGAGTCAATCAAAATTAAACACACTACTGAGCAGTCACTAAGCACTATATAGAAAACACAATGCTTTATTCTTCACTGTAGGCTAAATGCATGTTGCAAAAAAAAAAAAGGAAGAAATCTTGTGCATTTTGCACTTGTATGCAGTAAGCCTATGTAAAAATAAAGTACAAAAATATACAAATGAGAAGTGCATTACTCAGCCAGAGCATCATTTCTCCACACTGGATCAGGCCACAGGACTTCATCCACATCACAGGCTACATTTTGTCTGGTGGCCAGACAACGGGGAAACACCCCCCCCCCCCCCCCCGCCCCGGCATGCTGTATCCAGGCTTGGCATGCCTCCACACCTGTCAGCACATGGCTTGCAGGAGATTTACCCTGGTGTAAGGTTGGCGTTCATATACCTTCCACCGCCATGAGGAGAAGAATTTGTCAATGGGGTGGAAGGCAAAGATTGATAAAACATTGGTTCATATTGAACCACTCTAACCTGGAGGGCTCTGAAACTCACATTGTCCCAAACAAATGGGACGCTCATCCTGCTGCCCAAACAGACCATCTCACATGTAATTGAGGAAAATGAGCTGGTGAGTGTAGAAGGGCCCCAGGTTGGCATGATGGTGGATGATTGCTGATGGCAGCACACAATGTGACATTGCCACCACGTTGCCCAGGAACACCAATAATGGCCTGCAGGCCAATCACGCTATGGCCTCTCCTTCTCCTTTTGATGAGATTAAACCTAGCTTCATCCATGTAGATGTATTCATGGGGTCTTTCCATTGCATTGTAGTATCAGGAAATGTAAGTGACAATTGGCTGATAAGCTTGGTCCAGAGCCAGACCAAACAGCAATAAAACTTTTGTGGACCTCCCCCCTAGGATGCTCGCTCAGCCTGCATGTGGAAGGTGTCAATGGTCTTTCTGTTACTTTGTACGGGGGGGTAGTTGCAACGCCCTAGTGACACAATGCCCCTGTACTACTGTCCTCAATCTTAAATCCAGGTATATTAATCTGTTTAAAATAATCTAAACCTCTAGGAACTTCGTAATATGCTTATATACTCAATATTCTTTGAAGTAATCACTTATATACTTATAACCCAATTAAACTATATAATAATTCATCTTAAGGCTTTTTCACGACAACTGCATCATATTATTACATATTCTAATCATGTTTGGTCTTGTTATTCTCGAGGGAATCCAAGGAGTTGAATGGAGTATGTTTCATTATACTATATGTATAATTATGGTTCATTCCCTTTTGGAAAGTCCTGAAAATTGGTCAGAATCCTCTCGGGTAATCGCCCTATTCTCTCTCAGCTAAATCGCTTTATTACATCCTGCAAATGGTGGAAAACCCAAAAACCAGATTCAACCCCCCTTCCAGGTGTTTATGGCCATGCCGCCTGGATCAAAGATGTGGTTTAGCTTAAAGGAAAGAGAAACTATCCATTCTGGGAGAATCGTATCCTGTCTCTCCCTGCGCACGTTAGTGCGTGTAGCTTTTCTTCCAGGTATGACTCTATTCTCGCTTTCTAAATTGTGTGTAACTTGTGATTGGCTTACCGTTGATTTGTTTGATTTAAGCTCTTGCCTACCTGGTGAATAAATTATTGTTATTCCTGTTAAGCTTGCGTGGTCTCCGTGACTCTTAAGACTTGTACATTCCCTCTAGCCCAGTTGCGGTGGACACCTAGGGGTTTAATCCCAACCAGGGAACGACTGGCCAGCGGAATGGGAATTGGTTTTTATGAAGTTGGAGATTCACAATCTTCTTACATAAAGGGTCTATGAATTGCCGGTTCTGGGATTTTAGCCTTAAGAAAACCCATGGACGAAAAGTCGGTTATCCGTTAAAATTCCCCGAAGGAACCCATGGGCGTGCATAAATCTGGGTTCGCTGTATTCACGCCAAAAGATGCTGTTGCAGTGATGGCTGACATCCAACCTCTAATCTAACCAACGAACCTGGGATCCGGACATGGTGTTAAAACCCGGGAACATTAATGGGAGTGACGGCGGTTGTGTTTTTAAGAGTTCGAGGTACAATCATCAACTTTGAGATCCACGCATGTTTTCCCTAGATTATTAATTTTAATTCTAAATTGGAGTCAGATATTTAACGAGGTTATAACTAAATTTGGTATTCTAAATTTACTATGGAGTCAGATTAACTATAACCGGTGTGCTTTTATGCCACGTTCTTCGAACGGAGAAAATATATCCATTTTATTGTGATTCACACCAGCCAGGAGGTCGCGCGAGTTAACGCCAGCCAAAAGAACACGTTGAGCCTTCGGCCCCTGCAATGTCTGTCCTTGGGATTGTTTTGTGGGTTTTACAGCATCCAGTTGAAACTCTGTCGAAATAGATAGTTTTGTAAGTGATACAGAGTAATTTAGGCCACTACAGTAAATCACTACAGTAATCAACACTGAATGTGTCTGGATTTATACCAACCTGTACATAATGGAATCTTAGCTCTTTGAGTCTGCCTGAGTCGCATTCAAAAGGCACTCTGTACAGCTGTTTCATGCGCAGTCTGTTGCGCTTGAGGACGCAATCGTAGAGAGGCTGACACTTGATACCCTCAATTTACATGGTCCTCAATGATCTTCTGCTGAATTTCAGTTTAATGGTCTTGTTCTCACAGACCATATTGACAATTAGGGTCTCTAGGTTTGGGGAGAATATACCTGTCCTCCTTCCCCCACGTGGCAGCCTTTCAATTCTACAAAAAGAGAACATGCAGTTGCAGAAATATACATTGAATACTAGGCCTACAAACAGTTAGACTTACCCTCCATTACAATAATACAGTACATTGGCACACAGTGATGTACTGAAACATATTTAAATGTACTGTGGAACAGTATGTAGAATAGTCATACAATAATTGTGGTCAACATTTACAGACTATAATGTCAAAAAAGGTAATTACCTGCTCTCTTCTCTAAATCTTCAGATTATGGTGGACACAGTGAATCTACTGATTTTTAGTTGTACCCTTTGTCCGGCCTCCCTCATGCACATACAGCGTCCTCCATAATTATTGGCACCCCTGGTTAAGATGTGTTAAAAGCCTTTAAATAAATTCACTTTTTATTGCAAAGGCATACTCTTACACTGAAAACTGAAGAAAAATGTAACCTTCAACTCAAGGGAATTTTAAGGGGAAAAAAATCCCTAACTAAGAAATAATTATTTTTCATAAAATCACCTGTTCCACAATTATTGGCACCTGTAACAATTCCTAGGAAATAAATGTAATTGAAGTATTTCTGTCATTTCTACAGTAGTTTAGAAAGTTGATCAGAGTATCTAGGAACATTTAATTAGTAATTCATCACTTCCTGTTTCCCTTGGGTATAAATATGACATCCTCCAATTCCCCAATCCTCGAATTGACCTTGAATAGACGTTCATTTGAACTTAATTTCAGGTCAATCGGTCAAATGGCTCTGAAGATATGGCCAAAATGATAATTTTCCATCACAAAGCGCCACCTGGTAGCAAAATATTGAACCATACAGGTATGATGTCATCGTGTGACACGTTGTGAGGTCATGACCTTGCAGTTGCACATAGTTTCATGCCAATTGGAGAAATAGATCCAAAGATATAGCAAACATGATGAATTTTATGTGACAAAGCTCCACCTTGTGTCAAAAGTTTGGACCAAACAGGTATAATGTCATCGTGGGACACATCCTCAGGTCATGACCTTTCCTTTGCACTTGATTTGAGGTCAATCGGACGAATACTTCCAGAGATATGATAAACAGTGATTTTTTTCCGTTTTTGGCCCCTGGTGGCCAATCTAGAAACATTAAATTGTCCAAAATGGAATCAGTTCTTCCTCTTTATGATACTTACTTATGTGCAAAATTTGGAATTTGTAATTGAAGTATTACTGAAGTGATCGCGTTACAGTTTTTTTCGATTGCTAAAACACGTTTTTCAAAGCTGTACGTTTTTTTCAAAACTGCACACACAAAACTCCAAACATCACACACAAATTGCTAAACCCTGGCATCCCTTTGCAAAACAACTCTTTGCCATCAAATCTCTTAACATGTTCACAAAATGGAACTCGTCTTTTCATTTGGTAAACACAGCCATATTTTCACATGACACACACACACCATTCATTGAATAAACACAACTAAGCTTTTGGCTGAACACTACCAAGCATGTACAGAACACTGAAGAGCAAAATTGAAAACACAATTATAGAAATGGAACACAGTGAATGAATGACAATTGAAGCACTGATTACTAAAACCCCACAAGTCAAGTCAATTCAAGTGTGACTTATGGGGTTTTAGTAATAGGTGCTTCAATTACTCTGGTAAATGAACCAATTCCCTTTTTGTAAAATGACCCAGTGTATGCCCACTTCTCTCATAGACAAATATAAAACAGCACACAAATTTTCAGACAAAACATTTTATTTACTGTAGGTCTAAACGTTTACCACCAACCCCCGTCCCCCCTTCCCCCCATTCAAGCATAAACATCATGGGGCATCATGCCTCTGGTTTCTGTCTGGCCAGAGGGCCTCATCAACATCGCAGGCGATGTCCTCCTGGTCCAAACAGCGCTGGAAGAACCGCCTGGACTGCCGCATGCAGCCCTGATAGGCCTCAAAGCCCACATCTCCACAAGCCTCCTCCATGGCTTGAAGCTGTGGGACCTGACGGCTTATGCACACCAAGATTAAAGTTTGCCCGCGGCAGTGAAAATACATGGGAGCAGATTAGTCCTTTCACACCAACCAAGCGTTTTGCAAGCGGTAGCGGGGCGGGCCCCGCTCAGTTACCGCGCGTGCAACTTCGAATCCAACTCGAGCGGAAATTTGCTCGCGGTGTGTGAGCGGTGCCCAATAGAAATGAATGGGAAAGGACAAATCGTATTCAATCAACGTTCTACCAACCAAAATTTTTCCCCTTTTCCGGTCTACAATAATAACATAATCAACAAACCAATTCTGTAAATTTCAGTCCGACCATTTGGTTTTGTCAATAGCCAAGACGAATGCATAGTATAATAAAGGATGACAAAAAACACATTGCTTACCCATTTCGACAACTGCAATTTTAGCTGTATCACCACACGAGTAAAACGCAAAACAAACAGGCTTCTCCACGACTCTTCAGATAGCTTCTGGTTCTTGGATGGCCTTCTTACACCTTTTATTTATGTAGGCTATTGGCAAGCCCTCCCCCCACGCCTACCTTTACAAACTGGACTTTCGGGGCAACTAGAATGACGAAGGACAGAGAAAGGTCAGTCAAAGACAATGACGCGACACCATTGATAGAACATTGCTGCAGTAGAAAAATCGCCCGCATCAGAGGACAGTTGTAGCCGATTATGTATTCATTTGGAGAAATGAAAAATAAAAATCCATACACATAAATTCAATGAATATTCCATTAAAGTGTGATTAACTACCATTAAGAACAATGGGTTGAGGGGGGAATTTGAACTGGGCCAGCGGTGAACACACCGCGCGCGGAGACTGTCTGGTGTGAATAAAGAAGCAGAACGCGCCGCTTGAGACCCGGCGCGGAAACATTCCGTAACCGCCTCCGCCACACTGACTTTTGTGTGTGAATACGGCCTGACTCGCCAGACCCGAAAGTTTAGAGATTTGAATATTTGTGTGTTGTGGATTGATGCTTTGAGATTTTATGTGAGTTGTGTTTTGACAACAAGGTGATGTGACATTGACATCAGAGTGTAAAGAAGGATAAGTCAGAGTCTAATATGATCAGGAAATCTAAAGTAGTAACAAATTGAGTCAAGCGATTGGGGACAGAAGTAAAGGTTGTGAAAATTGTGCCTAATTTTTGCTTTTTGTGTTTTAGCAATCAAAAAAAACTGTAACACTGAAATCTGCTTTTGGCCTCTGGTGGCCAATCTAGACATCGTAAATTGTCCAAAATCTAATCAGTTCTTCCTCTTTATGATACTTACTTATGTGCAAAATTTGGAATTTGTAATTGAAATATTACTGAAGTTATCGTGGAACAGTGATTTTTTCCATTTTTGGCCCCTGGTGGCCAATCTAGAACACGTAGTGCGGCGGCGGCGGTGGCGGCCGGACGAAAAACATAATATCCCTCGGTACGCCATTCGGTGTAGTGTTTTAGCAATTGAGAAAAACTGCAAAAAAAAAAAAAATCATAAAAACTAAAGAGCTACTGTATGTAGATGATATACACAAGTATGTGATAATATAGTAAATGTGTTAACGATGAAAGACAAATGCTTGCTTTTGAGGTGTGTTTAGAATATTTTGAATACTGTGTTTTATTTAGAAGGAGGTAGGGTGCTTTTTGCATTTCGTGTGAGCAATAATTGGATTTGTGTGTAAAGTTTTGAGAAAAAGACACAGAGCTTTGAAAATGTGTGTAAGCAGTTGAAAAAAACTAAATAACAAGCCCAGCATTAACTCAGAGTGCGTTCAAGCGCGTCTGCAACTTCGGCAGGATTCTCGCGTAATTTTTCAGGAATCTCGCACAGCCGGTTTACTTGTAGACGCGCTCGAAAGCACCCTCATTCTCTGACATCCCAGGATCCTTTAGTGCCTGCCTGTGATTGGCCCTGCCATGTCTCGTTTGAATTTAAACGGACTCGATTATGTTACACTTCTCTGAAAAAAACAAATTGTGAAAGAATGCCTGCTTCACTATCACCCAAAACCGCAGTTTCCGATTGGTTAACCCCTTAGTCAAAGTGATACTACTATTTTCATAACCATGAATTGAAACCGGAAGATGGGTTCGATCGGAGGTGTGAAATGACTGCAAGAGCGAACGCTGCATCAATAATTGGGGCTTTTCAACGTGATTATGTGATACTTCAGTTAAAAATTTCATCAATAATATTGCTAATGCCGTAAGTAACTCTCACATACACTTTTATGCTGATGACACAATCATTTATACATCCAACTCCTCCCTTCATGTTGCATTATTCACATTGCAGGTCAGTCTTAACAGCATCCAATGGGCTTTTGCGGTTCTCCACCTAACCCCTAACACAAGAAACAAGAGCAACGCAGAGCGTGGCATTAGCCCCCGCCTGACTGTTGATCAAGGGCATATTGAGATGGCTGCTGTGGCGGCCATATTAGATATCGCACGACGCTGGTTTTCGTAAGGAACCTTCCTCTAGCCACTCCCAATACGCCATTAAGAAATGGAATCAATCTGACGAGGGATTCTATAGTTGTCCCACGGAAACGAAAAGTTAACGGATGACGGACGGACAACGGACAGACATGGTGTCGACATAATGCCCCCTTTCCTCTTTGGAGGGCGGGGGCATAAAAACTAAGTGTGTGGTCTTTAAATGACTCCTACAGCAGACTCTCTCTGCTGTGCCCTCTCACAATCACTTCTATAGATGGAATTGAGTTCGAATTTGTGTGAAGCTACAGATATTTTGGCATTGGTCTCGACAGCAAGCTTACATTTGAAACATACATAAACACACTACCCATCAAGGTCAAATCCATTATAGGTTTTCTTTACCGCAACAAATCCTCCTTCACTTTTTCAGTAAAAGAACTCCTGGTTAAAATGTCAGTACTCCCAATATTCGATTGTGGTAACATAGTTTTGCAGATCTGCCTCACAAACCCTCCTTCACAAACCCCGATGTTCTGTATCATTCTGCCATCCATTTTGTAAATGGTTCCTCATTTAACACTCATCACTGCTTCCTCTACTCCCTGGTTAATTGGCCCTCACTCCATTCACACAGACAGATCCACGGTTCACAAACATCTACAAAACTCTCATTGGAAAAATGATATCCTTCATATCTCCAGTCACCACTCAACATTCACACCTCTAATCGTATATTACGTTCCGGTAATCTCATCAATCTCCTTATCCCCAACGTCCGCACCTTCTTTGGCCGCTCCTCTTTCGAGTTCTCAGCCGCAAACGATAGGAATCTTCTGCAACAGACCATAAAACTTAGTTTGTTCATTCCACTCCACTCTTTCAAAAAACTGATAGGGGGGACCGGGGCTTGTTGTCACACTTTTTACACTCTTTAATATTTCTTGGAATCAATACGTCATATATAAAAAATGTGTACCAGATGAAAGATCAAAGTCTTAGGTATATATTTTGTATTCATGTCATTTTCATTTCTTGTGTCAGTGCAGAGTTATAAGCAATCAAATAGGGATAGTCACCCTGTGACAAGTTGCCCCACCAACGGGTAAGTTGTTACACTATATGGGGTAAGATGTCACACTGGATTTTGCAACTAATAAAACAAGGGCAAAATTATTGTTGTTGTTTTTTTTCTTGAAAGCGAATAAATCTTAACATAAAATATTATACAACATGCATTATGAAACTAATGAAACTTAAACTAGTCCTGGAAGATCCATTAAAAAAAAAATAGAACAAAACCTGACCACGCTAGTCAGTCCTGGAACATCCAGTCAGAAAATGTCAAACAAAACTTGACCTCACTAGTCAGACTCCTCATCTGAGTCGCAGTTCTGGCATACGTAGATTGATTTGCCAGGGGTGCAGTCTTCATATTATGCACTGCACCCAGGTTTCCCCTGGGCGGCTGTTTCCTGGCTCTTCACAGACCAGGTACAGGGACTCATCTTCTTCCTGCCCTCTGTTTCTTCCCTGTGCTTTGCATCTTTGGTATTTTGGGTTTGGTTGCCTTGTCTCTCTTTTTGAATTGCCTGTTTTTCCCTTGTGCCTGCCTTTCAGCTTCAAGTGCCTCCTTCACAGGTGTGTCAGTGAGAATAGCAGTTTGCCTCCTCTTTCTCTGTTGGTTAACTTGTTTTCTTCACATGTGACCACTAAGCCCCAAATGACTGAGACAGTTTGCCCCAAACAACCATGTTTGCAAATGCTAGCTCTAGCTTAAAATTATTTTAACCCTCCTATTAGCCTTGGGGTCAGTTTGACCCCATTCAATGTTTATCATTCAAAAAATAATAGTTGACTTTTTTTTGCTTCATATTTCATGACTTTTCCTAATTTGATGGGGACAGCTGATTAAGCATAAAATTAACATGATGATATTCTTTCAATGTGCTGAACACATATTGCACGCATTGGTGTTCCTCTGGGGTCAATTTGACCTCAAGCTGTTTTAGCTGTGAAAAACCTGTCTGTCTGTGTGTGTGAACTAACATACCCATACCTGCAGGTGCAGAGTTGATACTTTTTAGTTGATTCATGATGGGGGGGGGACAACTATTCCCATGAGATCTTTGATGCTTCTCCTGGTGTGGGCATGTGGGAAACAACTTGACCTGTGAACCCCTTCCAAAATGAGGAAGCCAATGTAGGCTTGCGAGTTGATCACATCCAAGTCTTTCTAACTACACGTGCCTTCCCTCTAAAATTATCATCTCAAGTACAATATTTTCAATTGATGGTTATATGAAGAGCTCGAATAATGACTCTATGTCTTCAACATGGCTGACTGTGTGTCTGGTGGGACACTCTCTGCAGCACTTCTACCTTGTTGTTGAAGTGAGTAGCAGGACCATAATTTTCCATTTTTGGTGCTAACGTGGCATGGGGGAGGGGGGAAACAATATTCTCCAGAGAATTTTCCCGCACCATAGGCATGAAGGTGTGTGTGTGTGTGTGTGTAGGTGTATATGTGTGACCTACTGTACTCGCAACTGCCGTAGTAGAACTGATATTTCCCGCACTGCGGGGGGCGGGGTATTCCCGCAAAGACATTGGTAGTTCATGCAAAATAAGGGAGGAGCAAACATATAAAAGCTTGCATGGCAGCCCTCTATCCAAATCATTCCTCATTGTGTTCTGTGTGTACTGCAATCTGCACACGCTCCCACTTGCAAATGTCCTCTGGGAAAAGGTTTACTGTCCATGAGGTTTTGGAACAGCTCTTTGACTGTGAAAGTGACATAGAGGAGAATTTGTCTGAGACAGAAGATTGTGTTGAGGAGGACCCTGATTTTGAGGCAACCCTCCTGTTGTCTCTCAACCACCAGCAGACACGATCCCTTCCAAAACTGGGAAGATAATATGGTCCCAAATCAATCAATATAGTTCATTTTGTGAGAGTCATGAATGTGCACCCCAAATGAGAAAAAAGTTTGATGAAAGATTTTCAAGATGGGCGGCACGGTGGCATAGTGGTTAGCACTATTGCCTCACAGCAAGAAGGTTGTTGGTTCAAATCCGGCCTGGGGCCTTTCTGTGTGGAGTTTGCATGTTCTCCCCGTGTTCGCGTGGGTTTTCTCCGGGTACTCCGGTTTCCCCCACCCACAAAAACATGCAATATAGGAACACTGTGTGGCTGTGTGTGAATGTTTGGTGGTGGTCGGAGGGGCCGTAGGCGCATATTGGCAGCCACGCTTCCGTCAGTCTGCCCCAGGGCAGCTGTGGCTACTAAAACGTAGTTTGCCACCATCAGAGTGTGAATGTGTGAGTGAATGAATAATGTATCCTTGTGAAGCGTCTTTGAGTGCCCAGAAAGCAGAAAAGCGCTATATAAAATTGATGCATTATTATTAAGATACATTAATTCTAAAACTGAAAGTTTGACCTGATGGTGGCGCTACAGGAAAGGTCATATCATCACTAAAACAAACAGGCTTCATCCTCTTGTGGTCAATAATGTTGTCAGTAAATTTGAGAAGATTTGTATGAAAATTTTTCAAGATAAATAAATTCTAATGTAAAAGTTTGGCCTGATGGTGGCGCTAGAGGACAGGTCAACTAACTAATAAGTTTCATTATCAGGGGGTTATTTATATATTCAACAAATAAACAAAGTGCCTGACACAAAAAATTGGTCAACAATTTTATGTAAATCATTTTCTGGTGGCAGATATCCCTGGGGTCAGATTGACCCCAAGGGTAAAATGTGTTAGTAATATTTGAGGATAATAGGAGCGTTAAAACAGAACGATGAATGAGGTATGACAGGATGCCTTAATATCTTCTCTAACAAGTCCACATGTATCACTGCTAGGATTTTTATCTGAAAGAAGCTTATTTTAAAATGTATAAAGTTAATATTTTTACTTTGGGTTGTGGAAAATGGTTAATTGGTGCTCATCTCAACTGACAATGTGTTGTTCTCTTCTCACAAAGGGGTGACCTGACCGTGTAAAGGAAGAAAACTAGTATTCCACTTCTTAGTCACGCCATCTAGTGGAGAAGATAATTGCAGTGTGACAACTTACCCATGTGACAACAAGCCCCGGTCTCCCCTACACTCAGCAGTCAAAGATTGCTGCACCTGTTTTTAGTAACTTCTTTGTAATGATGTCACTGTACCTGTGGATATGCCTGTCTGCCATTTATGTTTGTCTTTTTTTTTTTTTTTTTTAGATAAAACCAATAAAATAAATACGTATTAATACACAATAAAAAAAAATACTCAAATAGCTGCGAAGGAGCCGGTGCTCACTCGGCTGCTCATTATCAGCTGATCCTCACCATCGTCTTAACATTTTCCCCTCCCAGGGACAAAGGGCCCTCAGTCACATTCGATCAGCATCTATAGCTGCATGTACTGCACCCTCAGGCCATGTTACTGCACTTTAGCCCTGTACCTCTCCGCACAGCCCTTACTCCTCTGTCTACTGGGACTCTACTGGAGAGCAGCTTAGAACTGAGGCCACAGGCCTGACATCCCAATCTTCTTCACAGCGAAAACTTCAAGCAATTTATGAACCAGTACGTATATTTTAGATTTATCATCTTATTCATACCATTTTCAATGTTTTTTTTTCCCTCCCACAGTCCAAAGACATTCATATCAGGCTAATTGGAGACTTTAAATTCCCCATAGGTATGAGTGTGAGAGCGAATGGTGAGTGAATAGTGTGTGCGCCCCGTGATGGATTGGCAAGCCATCCAGGGTGGGTCCATGCCTTTTGCCCAGAGTCAGCTGGGATAGGCTCCAGCTCCCCCTGCGACTCTAGTCAGGAATAAGCGGGTATAGAGAATGGATGGATTATATTACTATTATTATTATAATTATTATTATAATTATCATTATTATTATTATTGTTGAGAAGATGAAGAATGTTGTTTTCCAAAGAAAAATACATTTTCACGCATTTCACAAACATTTTTTTCCATTTCACAAACGATTAAAATTAATCAGATGATTTTCAAAGAATGATCTACATTTTTGCATCGAGGCCTGTTATCAGCAACTGTCAGTCCTCTGCATCAATCTCCTGGTATGGCTGCTAATCCAAGTTAAGCGTTTTATAAGGCTAATTGATTATTAGAAAACCCTTATACAAATGTGTTGCACAGATGAAAACCGTTGAACTAATAAGGGAGCGCAAAAGGGAGCATGGCATTCTTGAGTTTGGTCTAGTACCTGAAGCATCAGCAGTTGTTTGTTTGTTTACAGGCTTAAAATGGCCAGAAAGAAAGAACTTCCTTTTGAGAACCATCAGTCTGTTGTTGTGCTTAGAAAAGAAGGCTATTCAATGCGAGAAATTGAAAACTTAAAATCTCTTACCGTGCTGTCAACTACTCCCTTCAGAGAGCAGCAGAAACTGGCACTAACAAGGACAGAAAAAAGGGGTGGGAGGCCCCGATGCACAACTGTGCAAGAAGACAAATATCTGAGCGTGTGTAGTTTAAGACAAAGACGCCTCACAGGTTGTCAACTAGCAGCTGCGCTAAGAAGTCCCCGTCAACCACCAGTTTCAGTATCAACACTGAAGGTGTTTTTTTTTTTTTGATGAAGGCAAAGTTTGAAGTACATATTCATCATTTTTCATAAAAATCATTATTGCTAACTCAGACAATGTCAGCATGTTCTGTGCATTTTCTATATTTCCTATTCAGACTAATTTCATATGTGTTTCCATGGAAAACAAGAACATTTCCAAGTGATCCCAAACTTTTGAGCGGTAGTCTATATATTTATTTTTATTGATTTACTTTTGTTAAATAAAATCCTGCCAGTAGTGTAAGACATTTAGACCCATTTCAGGTTTTGCCCACAGGGTGAGAGAATGATTTCTACCTATGATAACAAAGATTTTATGTCTCATTGTAAGATTAAAATACTGGTTGAGACTGATTTTTGTGGCGTTTTAAAATATCTCATGCAATGGTCTGAGTCCTGCTGGCTGTTTAGCCCACACAGAGAACACTGATTCCTGAAGTGCTGTAGTATTATGGTCTGGAAAAAGGGTTTGTTGAGCCTCTGAAAGGCTGCTGAAGTATCAACTGTGGCCGAGATTTTTGACTGCAATGACTTAGTTTATCTAGCAGTGTAAATGAATGCCATGAAACAGTGTAAAAGTCACTTTGGATGTCATCAAATAAATACTGATGATGCCATTTCCAACACAAAGAAATGTCCCTAATTATGTACTGCACAACAACATTTACCTATATAATTCACCACTGTTGCATGTCAACACATTATAGTTATAAAGTTTTTCTAATTAAATTGCAATTTATGAAGGCTTCATGTGCATTTCAGTAATGCTGTGGTGCATGAACTGGGAGAGTTTTTAAGCGGCCATTTCAGCTTATATTTTGCCTTGTGCACTCATACAGTTTTCTCCTTATTACTTACAGTGTGAAGTATAGTCATACTGGACATGATCATTAAAAAAAATCCCCTTTGGCTCAGGCATAACTGCTCGCCGTGTCGTTTGCAGCCAGGGGAATTTACCAAAGACGGTTCTCATCAGACATCGCGGAAAATGAATCATTAATACTCTAACGAATTCTCTCGGTATGAAAAACTTGCTGCTAAAGGTGCAAAGAGTTCTGAAGAACACATTTCAATCAGGCGTGAAAACATGGTGGGCCCAACTCATTAAGTCATGCGGACACAGAAACACAGCTGTGCATGAATTAGGATTGTACATGGAGGTGCTTGATCTGTGTTTGGGGCAGGTAAAGTCTCTACACAGCAGATCACCTGTGTTTGGGCAGTGGAACAGATTATGCACCTCTTTTATTTGTGTGTGTGTGCGTGTGTGTGTGTGTGTGTGTGTGTGTGTGTATTCTTTGGTGGTATTCCATGTTAAGCTAACATAAATATTACGGCATGCAATGCAGTGTATATGTGAACGCATTCAGCAAAAACAGACGTTGTGACACTTCGTGATTTTGAGATAATGGCTGCTAAAGTTGGGCACTTTTTACTATTTCAGCAATAACGGTTTACTGATGACATGATTCCATTGAAATTACTGGGTAAATCACACCAATTTTTACTTTACAGGTTCGTACCACAAACTATAGAATAAGGTCAAAAAAGTCCAAGAGTCATGAAATGTCATTTTTAACGAGATGCGTTGACATATGTGCTGTCTGCCTGCCTTCTCCCCTCCCCTGGGAAATGTAGTCCTTATTTCCCATCTCTCTGTCCTCATTCGTCCTTGTTGTTCCCCAGTCCTCTCCTTTCCCTTCTCTCCTCATTTCTCCAGGGCTGACCTCAGGCAGTTGGGTTCCCCCTTTCTTAGAGCTGGGTTTTGCTCAAGGGTTCTTCCTGCTGGGGAGTTTTGGTCGGCTCTTTGTGGGTTCTGGACTTGTCCTGTGTAAAGTGCTTTGGGTAAATAACAAGTGTGAAAAGCATTCAACATATAAAATTGAATTGAACTCAAATATTGTGCTCCCCTCTTCTTAAGGGCAGGTCAGTGGAGAAGATGCCTCTCCTCTGCAGGGCTGCCCCAGGAGAGATGCCTGAGTGCTGGGGGTAAAACTCCTGGGGCAGTTTTTGGGTTAAGGGGCAGGCATCAGAGTTTGTTCCTTTGTCATTAAATGGGCCCAACTGCATCTTTCCAGGTACAAGTCCATCTACACTGTAAAAAATAAGATTGAGAAAGTAAGGCAGTCAGCTGCTCTGTACTTTCGTGTTTTCGAGTGTTTGAGTTTGCACTTAGTAATTTTTGAAAGAACTCAGAATTTCAAGTACAGCCAAGTTTAAAATGCTGTGCAGTTTTTTGCCTTAGTTTTTTAAGTTGAGTCAACTTTTTATTTTTAAATGCCCTCTGGGGCTCCCTCCCTCCCAATCTCCCATTCTCTCCCTCTCACTCTCTATCCTTCTCTCTCTGATCCATGAGTGTGGCTCCAGGATGAAGGACTCACACACAGACGAAGACGAGAGGGGCTCCCTGAGCGTGTTTTTTGATTCTTTCTCATCGCTTTGAAGTCAGGAAATGGGTGAAGAAGAAAAAAAGTTCCCGTGACATATGTATGTGTTCCTTGTATACCATCGCTGGAATTCAGCGTATAGACAGACGTGTCGCACGCAAGAGGTGAAACCAGTCGAATGTGCACATTCTATTCGCATCACTTCCCTTTCCGATTAACACGCTAATCTGTACGTTCCGCAAAATCTTTTATGCAATTGTATGAAAACGCTCCTCAACAGAATATGCCCCGCTTAATGCATTTTATAAAAAAGAAACCATTTTCCCTTTTATTTTGTAAGCCTTAAGGCAGCACCACTGAGGTACTGATTTGAGGTACTTTATCTGAAGCTGTGTTTTGTGTTTCCATATGAAGTGCTGCTTAGAACAGAGTGAAAACTTTGTCGGGCCAGTTACAATTAGTCTACAGCTTTATCATGATGAATAAAAAGATGACTGATAGCTTTATCATCAGTTTTTTTTTTCTCCTGCCAGATGTTTTTGAACTGCTGGTAAATATTTAAGGTAAAATTAAGACAGGAAGGAAGCAATATTCTATGGCAACAACAGACAGTCTCAGAATTTCTCAGGCCACAAGTCACGAACCCCTGGCTCCCTGTATAGGAGACATACTCTGGCGAAAAGTGAGGACTTTGAATATTGGGACTGGACACAATTTTGAAAGGCTGTCATTCCACCCAAGTTCTCTCTGATCGGATGTTAATCATTGAAGTGCAGACTGTAAGTATTCATTTGTAGTAATATAATCCAGTTAATTGCTTACAAATTTCAGCCCTGGAAAACTTTGCCTGAGATGAAGTACTTATGGACTGCACTGTTAAATGCTTCACTTACTGTCAAATCTGCTCTAACTTTTGCAAGGTATGTCAAAGCGAATCTTCACAAGGCTTTTTGATTTCCTGATTTTGGTTTGACACTTTTTGGTTCATAGGCTGCGCTGGCATTAAACCAGGGAGAAATCCGGGTTATCGGGGTCAGGGTGTGGTCTGAGGCTGTGCAGAAGGCAGCCTGAAATAGGCCACAGGTGAGATGCGACGGGTGGTGATGGTGAGAAAGTGAATGTGCAATGGAGGTGTGAAAGATTGTAAGTAAGTAAATAAACTTTATTTATAGAGCACTTTTCACAGACAGAGGTCACAAAGTGCTTTACATCAAAAGAAGCACGACACCGAAGCAAAGCAAACCGCAGATTGTGGTTTTCCTGGCTGACCCCGCCCTCTCTCTGTAATCCAGCTGCTGGGCGATGGGTGGGTGGGATTTGGGGCGTGGGCTGGATATGGGGGGGACACACAGCTACAGAGAATCCACAAATCATGCAGCAGGATGCAGGACCAAAAGGAAAATGTGTCAGTGGGTCCAAAACCTCTACCTCCGGCCCTGATGGCAGGACGGGTGTGTGGGAGGGGTGGGTCGGTCAGTGGTGTTGGTGTGGAGCAGGATCTGGCCCTGATGGCAGGACGGGTGTGTGGGAGGGGTGGGTCGGTCAGTGGTGTTGGTGTGGAGCAGGATCTGGCCCTGATGGCAGGACGGGTGTGTGGGAGGGGTGGGTCGGTCAGTGGTGTTGGTGCGGAGCAGGAGGGAGGGAGTGTGTGGGATCGGTCGGAGCAGTTGTTTTGGTGCAGAGCAGGATTTGCCCCTGGGCCAGTCTGAGGTCCTGGACTGTAGACAGCTGGCGCTGATAAACAAACAGCGGCCCACATGAAAGGAGACGTCAGCACAGCCCAGCTGACCCACAGCAAACAGAGAGAGAGAGGGTCAGTCAGACTAGCACAGCCAATCAGGCGCAAGCACAGAACTACCCAGTACAGGGGGTACAATACTGCTACATGGATAAAAAAAAAACTCAATTAAAAAATAAGCCGGGTGAGCGCGCTGCCACAGAACTTCTTTGTGTTTGTCAAACATCTTTTTGTAAAAACTTACAAATGTTTCACAACAGCAAGACCTCTTACCAGCTTCACTCCTGAGTTTAAATGAATTTTTTTTGTGTGAAAATTTTAAATAAGAAGCATCTTTTTTCTTCATTTCTTTCTTCTCTGCTGGGGAAACACCCACTCAGAACAGAGAAACAGATTACCTACGATAAGCGAATCCTCATAAGATTCTTATTGCTCTATTTGAATTGAAAATAAAAATATTACTCATGTCTGTGAACTGTTCTGTGTTGGTGGGGAGAACACGCATCTGCGACTCCCTTGAGTCAATACAGTATTGGATGGTGACCGATTTCTTTGTTACTGCTTAATTATTCATTAATCAGATATTAAGAGATAAAAACAAGATTTCTTTTCCCTGTATGGTTCACTCATTGAGATGAATTACTACTTTGGGCACCCTTCCATCTTAAAAACCGCAGACCTTATCACCATGTTTTTTTTTTTCTTTTAAGGGAGTATTTGAGGAGATTAAGAAAACAATAGAAAAAAACATAAATAATCAATTCCAAGGATTAAATGTAACAGCATCTGCTTATTCGATAATCAGCTGCACATTTTAAGTATCCCATCGTCATGGTTACGATTACCGAGAGCCACCCAAGGTTTGAAACATTTGGCACATGCACAGTATGTAATATATACTCTTCCAAAAAAGAAACTATACATTGTTTTTAGCATCAATTTATTATACATGAAATGTTTTGACAAATGTGGAAAACATATTGAAAAGAAAGTGTAATCAATAATTCAATATTTGTATAGTTTCTTTTTTGGAAGAGTATATAGAGTGAAGTGGCTCATTATGGAAGCGTTAAGGCAATTCAAAGGGCCCAAAGCTATATTTACTGTAGAGATTTGACCTTTGAAGCCCTTCTAATGCATAATTAAATAGATCTTTGTTGAAAGAAAATCTCTAATTCATGACATCGGAATATGTATATTTGATGTACTGTATTATGGTGTGTAAATAGAAGTTAATCAAGGGTATCAAGCTCCTGGTGTTATAATTAGTGGTGATTCTGTCCTGATGTACACAGCATTTTGAGGACCAATCAGAATGGTTTTGTGGAAACTAAGGACAGAACGAGGAACCAGGAGATTATGTCCTATAAATGACTGGCGACATACAATAACAGCATTATGACAATCTTGATGAAAAAAAAGATACAGCTTTGCAAACATGCTTGCACAAGAACGTGTAAAACATTCACGGCCAATAGCCTTCCAATGACCCCGCAAAAGCCTGGAGGCTTGAAATGTAGTTTTACCCAGGAATACAATGTTTTGGCAAAGAAAAAAGCATTGAAAGCATTTTAAATGATTTTAAATCATCTTAGGATCCTGGTTGGGCTTACCTGGACTGCTTCAGTCTGGGTGTGACTATATATCAGGCACTTATTCAGGGAGACCTGGGGGCCCTTTGTAGAGAGGTGAAAGGTGTTAATGGTTGTTGGGACCCAAAGTGCAGAGAAATACAGCCCACATTTTCTTAAAAACGTTTTTGCCTCAAGCAACATTCTTTCAAGGGTCCTGGAATTCCATGATTTGACCTGACCTGAAGACCTGAAGCCGCAGTCACTAGCTGCTTTCACACCGACCGGGAAACGAATTTCTCGCACGACAGATTACATTCAACGTCAATGCAAAGAGGCAAATACACGCATTTTGAGGCCTCTGGCCTCAGTGTTAATGACCCTGTCTCTGGCTCTGGCTGTTTAAGGATGAGGATAATCCCTTTCACCTGGGCTGCCAGATCCATCACCATTTGTTTTGCCCAGGCCAACTCTCAGGCCTGACCTGCTGGTGCTGAAACATGGCAACCGCAATCAAAGAGGGGAAACCCAGAGGAACTGGAGCCCCGTGTAATTCTTTTGGAGCAGATGCTAATTAAATTCTTCAATTAGCACACTAATTTGGGGCAGCTTGTGCAAGCTTGTATTAGACACCATTCTAACAGAGAATGGTGGGGATTTTGTCTTTTCTTTCTTTTTTCTTTTTTTGCAAGGCTCGGTGCTTTTGAACCCTTGAGAAAGCTAATTACATCAAGTACTCACTTATAACAAGAATAAATTGACTTCTTTCCAGTCTTCAAAGCAAAACTGTGATTAGAGTAGATTTCCTCCATCATAACTGATCAGAGGAAAAGGGTTTTTTTTTTTTTTTTTTTGGAAAAAGCCAGAAATTAGTTGTACCCTTCTACACTACAAATTAGGGAGACCTTATCACCAAACACTTACACTGGGTCCCTTGTGGCTACCCAAACACAATGTACAATAGTACCAGGCCAAAGGTTGAACATACCCACTTACAAATTCAAATGAATAAATGTGGAAAAAATTATATATAATAAATGAACACCTTTTATTTCACAAAAATATAATGAGAATTCACACCCATCACAACCAGTGGCGGCTCATGAATTGGCAACAGGGGAAGCCCAAACAATCCCTTAATGTTAATGATTGTTCATCACCTATTTTCAATCATTCATTTAAACAGTGAAGGGTCGTCGGCCGTAACAAAGTTAAGCCAAAACCTCGCCCGTCAAAGCTTAATGACTTAAACCTTTCGCAGTTTACTTTTCTTGATCAGCAGTTGCTCATACGAATTGTTAGAAGAACAGTCAGTTGAGTCAAATTTATTTTCCATAGCATTGTTATACATTGCACCACGAAATTATGAGGGGTTTTCTTTCACGCGTGAATTACGACATAAATTACCATAGGCTTACTCTATAAATTCTGCGCTCAAGAAGCTCATGAAACGGCATAGATGCGCAAATTCATTAGTGAGGCTCATTAAGCAATAAGCTGTGCAACATCGCATTCTTTTCTTCTATATTAAGATTGTAGAAAATGGAGTGTCGTGGCTTCTTGTGAAAGAAGCCTCTCAAACTAATTTACAAAGACGTGTTGATAATTTGCGTCGTCATTTGCTATCGAAAATAAATTTGATTGTCCTTCAACCAATTCGTATTGTAATGTGAATATAAGCCACTAGATGGCAGTATTTACCTTTTTTTTGTTAAGCTCAGACTGGAGTCATGTTTAGACATGTCCTGGACATGTCTGGGGCAAGTCTCAGAAAATAAAAAAAAAAGAGGTCTAAATGTGGGTGGGGTCTGCAAAAGAGTATATAAGGAAAAGAATTGAGACAGTAAAGTAGGAGGAGAAATTGCAAGAAGATGACCAGACCTGCCATTCTGTTCAAGACCTGTGACGTTTCTTTTGTGGATTTCTTTGCCTGTGTTTGAGCATTTTCATCACCCAGCACATCACCAGGGGACTGTAAATATTTCTTTTTGTTTTTGTTATAATCAATCTTGGTCTTAGTTGTTAGTTGTTTAGTCATTATTGTCTTTGTTAAAAATTAAATGTGTTTTAGTTGTTAAAACTGTGTCTGTCATCCCTTGCTGTTGCTGTTGCGTTGTAAATCTAATTACAAATTGGGGCCATAACAAATTGGGGGCTCAAGGTCCGGGATAGACCATTTTGTGAGTAATTTATTGAAAATCTAACATTTCAAATTGTAAAATTGATTTTTTTTTAATTGAATACATATATATTGACAACAGCAATGGATGATTTCTTGGCATCACCAACCGTAGGGGTTTTGAAGTCTTTTAAAAAGACAGAACTGCTAGAAATTTGCAGACATTTAGAGCTGACAGAGGTGAAACCAGCCATGCGAAAAGCAAGACTGGCTAGAGAGAAAGTTGAATATTACATTGATGAAAATGTGTTTGCACCCGGAGATCTGGAACAGTTTCCAGTGGAAAATCCAAATATAGAAATGGAACTTAAATTAAAAATGCTAGAGATTGAAAGGGAGGAAAGAGAAAAAGAAAGGGAGGAAAAAGAAAAGCAAAGAGAATTTGAGAGGGAAGAAAGAGAGAAAGAAAGGGAAGAAAAAGAAAAACAAAGGCAGTTTGAGTTAGAAAAATTAGCAAGAGAAGAGAAAATAGAAAGGGAGGAAAAAGAATTTGAGTTAGAAAAATTTGCAAGACAGAGAGATTTTGAATTAGAGAAATTCGATAGAGAAGAAAGACTCCAAATGGAGCAACTAAAAATAAAAATTCAAACTGAAAATAAATTTCGGGCTAGCCAGGAGGTAAAATTAGTGCCTCCATTTTCGGAAAAGGATGTTGACAACTATTTCCAGTGTTTTGAAAAGGTAGCAAAGAGTTGCCAGTGGCCAAAGGAACACTGGCCTCTGATGTTGCAAACTGTCCTCAAGGGTAAAGCTCAACAAGCCTATTCGGCTTTGTCTGCAGATGATTCCTCTGATTATGAGGTTGTCAAAAAGGTTATTTTGAGAGCTTATGAGTTGGTTCCAGAGGCTTACCGACAGAAATTCAGAGGTCTGAAGAAATCTGAAAATCAGACTTATGTTGAATTTGCTAATGAAAAGCAGGTTTGCTTTGACCGCTGGTGTACTTCTATGGAGGTCAAGGATGATTTCAACTCACTAAAAGAGATGGTGTTAGTTGAAGAATTCAAGAACTGTGTTAAAGATGATGTTAAGACCTACCTTAATGAGAAGCAAGCACTGAATTTGCAATCAGCTGCCAAATTTGCAGATGAATATGTTCTCACACATAAGTCCAAATTTCAGTCTAGCAGTAATAATAGATGGTCCCAATTTCAGAAAAAGGGTTATGGTGATACCCAAGATTCCTCACCCAAAGACAAAGACAAATCTGGTGATGGTGCTCAGAAATCCAGTAACAGGTCTGATCAAAGTGTGAAAGCTGACAGTGACAAAAATGGTCTAGTTTGCAGTTATTGCAAGAAATCTGGTCATGTTACAACTAACTGTTGGTTCCTTAAAGCTAAGAAAGAAAAAGAAAAGGATTCCAAACCAAATGCCTTTGTGAAAACAAGGTTAGAAACCCCTGTAGTAGATAACCAATCTGCTAAATTGCCTGCTTCTTGTGGGGCTAAAAAGCCTGATACAGCTGACTTCGTGAGGGAGGAATTTCTTCCATTTGTGTCAGAGGGATTTGTGGCTCTGAATGAGCATACTACTCCTGTCCCCATATATATCCTACGGGATACCGGAGCTTCTCAGTCACTTTTGTTGATGGACTCCTTGGAGTTACGTGATGAGACCGCTTCAGGGGATTTCATACTTGTACAAGGTATTGAAGGGAGGACTGTATCTGTACCCCTGCGCTCTATATTCTTGAAGTCAGATTTAGTTACAGGACAGGTAAAGGTGGGACTTATGTCAAGTCTACCTATAAAGGGTGTTTCTCTGTTGCTAGGCAATGACCTGGCTGGGGGCAAAGTAGTTCCCCCTGTACATCTTACTTCACAGCCGAGCACTGAAGATGGGGATGAGGACCCATCTCTGTATCCTTCTTGCGCAGTGACCCGTGCTATGGCCAAGAAGGCTAAAGAAGAAGATGATGTGGTGCCGTCCAGTACATTGAATAGTCAGGACTCAGGTGGTTCGCCTCATGACTCTGATTGGCCTACTATGGTTTCTCCGTTTGAGGACTTATCAGATACTTTTATCAGTTCTCTATTCAGCCAGCCGGATGGGTCTGGTGATTCTGATGTGTCTGGAGACTTGTCTCTGTCCAGAAAGCGGTTGATTGAGGAGCAAACTAATGATCCTGAAATTGGTGTACTAAAGAGGAGAGCCCTTCCTGATAAAGAAATAGACGCAGTTCCAGTTGGGTATTATCTCAAGGATGGTGTGTTGATGCGGAAGTGGCGCCCTCCTGATATCCCTGCCAATGCAGATTGGGCAGTGGTCAGGCAAATTGTTGTTCCGAAGGTCTACAGGAATGAGATCTTAACAATGGCTCATAGTTTACCTTTAGGAGGTCATCTTGGTGTTAACAAGACTGTTGATAAGATCATGAAACACTTCTTTTGGCCTGGGCTTCGGAAAGACGTTTCCAACTTTTGCAAAACCTGTCACACTTGTCAGGTAGTTGGAAAACACCAGTTAGACCCACCTGTAGCTCCATTGCAGCCTATCCCAGCATTTGGGGAGCCATTCTCTAGGGTCATTGTTGATTGCGTTGGTCCATTACCCAAGACTAGATCTGGAAATCAGTACTTGTTGACAATCATGTGTGCATCTACCAGATTCCCCGAAGCCATACCTCTACGTAACATCAAGGCAACTGCAATCTCGAAGGCTTTGATAAAGTTCTTCACGTTGTTTGGCCTTCCCAGGGAAATTCAGTCTGACCAGGGTAGCAATTTCACTTCAGGATTGTTTCAGCAGGTTGTGTATGAACTAGGTGCAAAGCAGATTCTTTCTAGTGCCTATCATCCAGAAAGTCAGGGTGCCTTAGAGCGGTTTCATTCCACTCTCAAGACAATGATGAGGACTTATTGTTATGACCATGAGAAAGACTGGGATGAAGGTGTTCATTTGCTGTTGTTTGCAGCTAGAGAAGCAGTGCAGGAGTCTACTGGATTCAGTCCATTTGAGCTAGTGTTTGGTCATGAAGTGAGAGGACCTTTGCTATTATTGAGTGAACAATGGCAAGAGAAAGAGCCGCATATTAGTCTGTTAGACTATGTTAGCAAGTTCAAGGAAAGATTGCGTGCAGCTTGTGACCTTGCCAAAGAGAACTTGAAATCAAGTCAGGGAAAAATGAAAACTTGGTATGATCATAAGGCTAGAAGCCGTGAGTTTAAACCAGGAGAAAAGGTCCTTGTGTTGTTTCGCTTGCAGTCCAATCCATTGCAGGCTAGATTTCATGGTCCTTATGAAATTCTGACAAAACTCAATGATCTCAATTACATTGTGAAGACTCCAGATAGGAGAAAACCAAAACAATTGTGTCATATTAACATGCTAAAGCCTTATCATGACAGAAATGCTAGGGTTGCAGCTGTCACTTCAGATTCTCCAATGGTCGAAACGTGTGAAGATGAGGGGGAGTTTCAAGATGATGAGCCAAAAATTAAAGCTGAAGTTCTTTCATGTAAATTGTCAAACACTGAAGTGTTGCAAAATCTTGATGTAAAACTCCAGCACTTAGAACCCTCACAGAGAGATCAGTTTGAAAGGTTGATCAAGAATTATGAGGATTTGTTTCCTGATGTTCCAAAGAGAGTTACTATAGCCTCTCATGATGTAGATGTTGGTGATGCCAAACCAATAAAACAGCATCCATACCGGATGAATCCTGAAAAGAGAAAGATTGCTGAGAAAGAGGTTGAGTACATGTTAAAACATGATATTATCAGACCCTCCAACTCCGATTGGAGTTCACCCTGTGTGCTAGTTCCAAAACCTGATGGAAGTACTAGATTCTGTACAGATTATCGCAAAGTCAATGCTGTAACTAGAACTGATGTGTTTCCAATACCTAGGATTGATGATTGTATTGATAGTGTAGGGCAAGCAAAGTTTCTGACCAAGATTGATTTATTGAAGGGTTATTGGTGTGTGCCTTTAACTGAGAGGGCCAGGAGCATCTCTGCTTTTGCCACACCATCTGGATTGTACCAGTATGAAGTCCTACCCTTTGGCATGAAAAATGCCCCAGCCACGTTCCAAAGGATGATACAGTCTACAATTGCCGGATTGCCACACACGGGTGCGTACATCGATGACCTGATCACATGGAGTGGCTCCTGGGAAGAACATCTAAAAGATGTAGAGACGTTGTTCCAGCGCCTGACCCAGGCTAACCTGACTGTTAACCTGAGCAAGAGTGACTTTGGTTGTGCTACTGTCACCTATCTTGGCTACGTCATAGGCCAGGGTAAGGTGGCACCCATAAATGCTAAAGTCCAAGCCATCATGGATTTTCCAGTTCCTGACAACAAAAAAGCTTTGCGCCGCTTCCTTGGAATGATCGGGTACTTCCGCAAGTTCTGCAAGAACTTTGCTGAGATTGCTCTCAGTCTAACTAACCAACTGAAGAAAGGCGTAAAGTTCACTTGGGATGATGCATGCCAGAGAGCCTTCGATCGCCTGAAGTCTCTGCTGTGTCACTTCCCCGTGCTCAAATCTCCTGATTTCAACAAACCGTTCTCCATCGCGGTCGATGCTAGCGACCAAGCTTGTGGATCAGTGCTCCTACAGAGAAGTGACTCTGATGACATTGAGCATCCCGTGGCATACTTCTCCAGGAAGTTCAATCGCCACCAAAGGAACTATTCCACAATAGAGAAGGAACTGTTGGCTCTGGTCCTTTCTTTACAACACTTTGAGGTTTATGTTTGTACAGGACAAAAGCCAATGATTGTGTACACTGACCACAATCCGTTAATGTTTTTGAGTAAGATGAAAAACAAGAATCGGAGATTGTTGAATTGGAGTTTGATTTTACAGGAGTTTGACTTGGAAATTAAGCATGTGAAGGGTACAGACAATGTAATTGCTGATTGCTTATCCCGTGTTTGAATGTGTATATATATATCATGTGTTTGAATATTGTATGATATGTATATATAGACAAGTGTTCACTTAACCATTTTGTTTTGAAAAGAAAAATTTTGCCTTTATGAGTCAAAATTTTTCCCTTTTGGAATGGAGGTGTAATGTGAATATAGGCCACTAGATGGCAGTATTTACCTTTTTTTTTGTTAAGCTCAGACTGGAGTCATGTTTAGACATGTCCTGGACATGTCTGGGGCAAGTCTCAGAAAATAAAAAAAAAAGAGGTCTAAATGTGGGTGGGGTCTACGAAAGAGTATATAAGGAAAAGAATTGAGACAGTAAAGTAGGAGGAGAAATTGCAAGAAGATGACCAGACCTGCCATTCTGTTCAAGACCTGTGACGTTTCTTTTGTGGATTTTTTTGCCTGTGTTTGAGCATTTTCATCACCCAGCACATCACCAGGGGACTGTAAATATTTCTTTTTGTTTTTGTTATAATCAATCTTGGTCTTAGTTGTTAGTTGTTTAGTCATTATTGTCTTTGTTAAAAATTAAATGTGTTTTAGTTGTTAAAACTGTGTCCGTCATCCCTTGCTGTTGCTGTTGCGTTGTAAATCTAATTACAAATTGGGGCCATAACAGTATGAGCAACTGCTGATAAAGAAAAGTGAACTATGAAATGTTGAAGTCATTAAGCTTTGAAGGGTGAGGTTCTGGCTTCCCTTTGTTACAGCCGACGAGCCGCCGCTGATCACAATCCTACGGATGTACAGCATTTGTGGTTTGCCTATACTAACCAATTTGTCCTAACGAGTTTGTTTTAAATCAGCTTTTGGAATACGGGAAGAATTTGTCTGTTTGTCCTACCAAATGCGGTTTCATTTACGAATTCCAAAATTTTGGACATTGTTCTACGTTCAGGTAATCATTTTTTTTCAACAATTTACTCCTTACCATATGGCATTTGAGGTCATATGTAGAACGTAAACCATTTAAACTTAAATAACAACAGTACTATAAGACAGATAAAGTGTGTCAAGTATTTTCACTGGAACTGCACATCACTCCCAAAGCTTTCAGTTGGGCGTTCTTGTTTCATTACAAGTTTATTTACACACTGTATGTAGACTGTTTTTACGAATCATTTAGCCGCCATTCATTCTTCATGGTATGTTTGTTTTAATGACAGTATTTAGGGGAGACCGGGCAGAAGTGGGCCACTTTTCTACTGATCATCATTACTATGCAGGAATGAACCATAGGAGATCCACAGTGTAGGTGACAATTAGCAATCCCTTACCCCAACAGCATGGAATACAGGCACAGTCCGAGAACGAATTACCATCACCTTCACTCATCTTTTTTTTTTGATGAAAAAATGGCTCACTTCTCCCTGATGTTGGGAGAAGTGAGCCAGCTTTCTGGGAGAAGTGGGCCGGCCTTGTCGAATGCTCTGGGAGAAGTGGGCCACCCCTCCTGAAAGAAATAATATTATATGCGGGTAGGTGACAGCTAATTGAACAAGACTAACATATCCCTTAGATACCCCCCATCCCTACACACCCTCGAGGCAACATAATACTTCGGATCACCCTCTACCCTGTCCAGTATTTCCTTCATGGAATTACATGTAGTGAGAAAGAAAAAATGGGGGTAGGTGAGTTCTCACGGCGCTATTCCATCATTCCGAATATTTTCACAGGGTTAATTTTGTCCATTTCAATCTTCCTAGTCCCCATACACAGTTCCTTGTTAAATGAATAAAAATCTTCAAAACATCAGCCAGGTGGATTCTACTGACACATGATTGAACACCTCTGTTACGGGAATCCCGTACTGCCGTCGGTATTCTGCGTGTGTGTGTTTTTGTGTGTCTCGTTTTTCCCGCAGGTGTTCCATTCCGGTATTCACTCTCCATGATTCTCCCATTCCGCTGTCAATCGCCAGGTCAACGCCTTCCGAATCCTTCATCTCCGTTCCGCCCCGAAATTCCACCCAATTCCATCTTATCCAATCCTCCGTTGCCCCGTTGGATCCTGGTTTATTTAGCGCGTCCCTTCCCAGTCTTCGGGAGCGCTCGTTCATTTTGTGTTGTGGCTATTCGTATGTTTGTGCTTAGGTTATTGTCATTATTATAATTATATTTCATTCGTTATACACTGGGGTGTGGGATTCAATGATGGTCAAGGTTAGATGGGGCCCTGTACATTTGCACTCACGCAGGATTTCTTTTGTTAGCGCACTAGTTAGAGACACCTGCCACCCTTTGTTTGTTTTTGAGTACATTAGTATAGGTAGGCTTTTTTTTTTTTTTCTGTGACGCAGTAGTTAGTTGGTTTCTTATTATGAGCGGTGTTTATGGTTTTGTAATTTTCTATTATTTGGCAGTGTCTTGTTGACCATATTGTGTCCCCCACACCTGTACCCTGTACTGACCCGCTGTTTCTGTCATTTTTCTTTTATGTATCACAACATATACCATTTTTTCACTTTAAAACAGTTCTGTTTCCCCGTTTATTTATTTGCGCTATTAATGCGTCGGACATATCGTCCTCTGGACGTAACAAGTGGGGGCTCGTCCGGGATAAATAGCGCCACCTTCTTGGGGAAACAGGAAACTGCATAGTTATTATTCCACTGCGCACAGGTAAGAGGCTTTTGTTTGTGCTTTTCCCAAAATGGCATTTAATTTGCAGCAATTTTTGGCCACTCCTTACCGTCAGAATTTGGAATTCTCTCGTAAGGCAGACTTGTTGACTATTTTGGATCATTTTGGTATTTCCATATCTAGGTCTTTGGCAAAAAAAGAAATCAAATTTGTATTGCTGACGTCGTTGGTGGAGATGGGTGTGCTGGAACATGAGCCAGTTTCGGCTGGTGGTACATCTGGTGAGACGCAGGTCTCTAACAGTGGTGCGGTTGAAGATCCGCCAGGGTCACCGTAAGCTGTGAGTGTGTCTGCTGTCACGGGGACTATGGAGAGAAACCCCGCTACTTTACCCAAGTTTGACCCTTTCTCGCCTGCCAGTCCCGTGTCTTCCCCTACTGATGCACGGGGAAAAATCCGCCTTGCACGACTGGAGGTGGAAAGAGAAGAGAAGGCTAAGGCACGAGAGTTTGAATATAAACTAGCCGTGCGTAAACTTGAACTAGAGGCAGAGACTGCAGTCAGGTTGAGGCAGCTGGAGTTGGAGAACGCCAGTGCCAAAGCCAGTCCAGTACCGCTCTCAGGAATGTCAATCAACCCTTCCACCTATGTTAACTTCGGCACCTGTTGACGTCAGCCGACAAGTAGCTCTGGTTCCCCCATTTCGAGAGTCCGAAGTAGATGCATATTTTACTGCATTTGAACGCGTAGCCATTGCCCTTCAGTGGCCTAAACCCGTGTGGGCCACTTTGCTGCAGAGTAGATTTTTTGGCAAAGCACAAACTGTTGTCTCATCTTTATCACTGCAGGACAGTATGGATTATGATATGGTGAAAGCGGCGGTGTTACGCGCCTATGAATTGGTACCCGAGGCGTACAGACAAAAATTTCGAAATTATAGGAAAAGCTCCTCTCAAACATATGTAGAGTTCGCCAGAGAAAAAGAAATTCTTTTTGATAAGTGGTGTTCAGCCACAGAAGCCACTAATTTTCATTCCTTGCGCGAGTTGATGTTATTGGAGGAGTTGAAGAGGTGTTTGCCTGAACGCGTAGTGGTTTATTTAAATGAACAAAAGACAGCTACCTATTCAAAGGCGGCGGTGATGGCAGACGAATTTGTATTGACGCACAAAAACTTATCCGTAAATTCTCGCAGTGAAAAACTTGTCGAATCTTGCAATACCAGTAAAGGGAATGTGAAGTCAACGGCCCTTAAAAGTGATGAAACGCGAGAGTGTTTCTATTGCCATAAAGTTGGCCATGTCATAGCCGATTGTTTGACCCTTAAAAAAAAGCAAGATGGAAAGATTGCCAGCCAACCCAAATCCGTTAGTTTCGTTAAAACTGTGTCTGAAAAACCCTTGAATGAAATTGAGGCTTGTTATCAGCCTTTTGTATGTGACGGCTTGGTATCATTAAATGGGGAGCCGAAAGATCAAAAGCCGGTTCGCATCTTACGAGATACGGGTGCCGCACAATCTTTCATTCTTGCGGGCGAATTACCCTTCTCTGACAGTTCTTCTTGTGGGGCCAGTGTAATTGTTCAAGGAATTGAAATGGGTTTCGTCCCTGTGCCCTTGCATAGAGTTCATTTGCGGTCTAATTTGGCCTCTGGGTTTTTCAAAGTTGCTGTGCGGGACGCTTTACCTGTGTCAGGCGTAACATTTATTTTGGGGAATGATATTGCTGGGGAGAAAGTGCACCCTGTTTTAGAAGTTATTGATCCTCCACAACCTTCAGATCCGGTGCGCTCTGATGTTTTTCCTGTATGTGCTTTAACTCGAGCTCAGGCTCGAAAAAGAGGAGAACAGCTTGATTTGTCCGATTCGATTTTTGCTCCATTGTTGTCTGATATGTCCGTTCCTGCTGTTGGCCACATTACGCCAGAAATCGACATGGTTAAGCCTATTTTTGAAGATGCATTAAAAATCCCAGTCACACGTGAGCAGCTTATTGCTGCGCAGAAAAGTGACCCTTCCTTAGTCAAATTATTATCGTCTGTCGTTGCCTCTGAAGAACTTAAAGAAAAAGGAGTTGCATATTTTTTAGATGACGATTTGTTGTTGCGAAAGTGGACCCCTGCCACTGCCATTGATTCGGAGTGGGGTGCGGTGTTCCAAATAGTCCTTCCTGAAGTGTACCGTCTTCAAGTGTTGGCACTCGCTCATGATAGCCCATGGTCTGGCCATGTTGGGGTGAGAAAAACCTATGACCGGTTGCTTAAGCACTTTTTTTGGCCTGGAATGAAGTCTTCAGTCGCCCAATATTGTAAATCTTGTCACGTCTGCCAAGTAGCAGGAAAGCCAAATCAAGTGGTTCCGCCAGCACCACTTCAACCAATTCCGGTCATGGGCGAACCGTTTGAACACGTTATTGTTGATTGTGTTGGTCCCCTTCCGAAAACAAAAACTGGAAACCAATTTCTCCTCACTATAATGTGTTCAGCTACTCGGTTTCCAGAAGCCATCCCCTTGCGTAATATAACATCCAAAGCCGTGGTAAAGGCATTAACAAAATTTTTTTCAACATTTGGATTGCCTAAAACTGTGCAAACGGACCAAGGAACAAATTTCCTTACCAAAATTTTTAAGCAAATTCTGCAGTCCCTCTCCATTACGCACAAGGTGTCAAGCGCATACCACCCTGAATCACAAGGTGCACTTGAGCGCTGGCATCAAACTCTCAAGTCCGTTTTACGAAAATACTGTATTGAGACAGGTAATGACTGGGATGAGGGAGTCCCTTTTGCTCTTTTTGCGCTTCGAGAGGCTAGACAGGAATCTCTTGGCTTCAGTCCAGCACAATTAGTATTCGGGCACACTGTAAGGGGCCCGTTAAAAGTGCTCAAAGAAAAGTTTTTGACGTCACCTTCAAAGGTTAATGTTTTAGATTATGTTTCCCAGTTCCGGGAACGTTTGCATCATGCTTGGGAGTTGGCTAATAAGCATCTTTCATTGTCACAGGACACTATGAAACAGCAATATGACGCAAAAGCTATTCCTCGCTCTTTGCTCCCTGGTGACAAGGTGTTGGTTTTGCTGCCAGTCCCTGGTTCCTCTCTGTCTGCTCGTTTTTCTGGCCCCTATGACATAGAAAAAAAGCTTGGTGAGGTTGACTATGTTGTTCGCACACCCGATCGTAAAAGGCAAACTCGTGTTTGTCATGTTAATATGCTCAAATTGTATAGCGGTCGAAGTGCTTCCCAACCTGTGGATGTAACCTCTCCGTGTGTTTCTGTTGCGAAGGTGTCCGCGTCTAGTCCAGACGAGGATGGCGTGGTGCTTAGAAATGCACCCCAGCAATGCGCAAGATTAGAAAATTCTGAAGTTTTAAAATCTTTACCTCAACATCTCTCCGACCTGTCTAAATCTCAGGCTGAGGACATTATTCGGCTAATTCGTAAGTATCCCTCTCTGTTTAATGATACTCCGACGCAGACTAGTGTCATTAAACATGATATAAATGTGAACAACACCTCTGCCATTCGACAACATCCGTATAGAATAAATGCTATCAAACGGGAAATAATGAGGCAAGAAGTTCAGTATTTGTGTGACCATGGCTTGGCGAAGCCTAGCGTGAGTCCCTGGAGTTCACCGTGCTTGTTGGTTCCGAAGCCTGATGGAACGCATAGGTTCTGCACGGATTTTAGGAAGGTTAACGCTGTGACTGTCCCTGATTCATATCCGCTACCTCGAATGGAAGACTGCATCGACAGTCTTGGCTCTGCTGCCTTTGTGTCAAAACTAGACTTATTAAAAGGATATTGGCAAGTTCCTTTGACTCCTCGCGCATCTGAAATTTCCGCATTCGTCACTCCAGATAATTTCCTCCAGTATACCGTAATGGCATTCGGGATGTGTAACGCACCAGCAACTTTTCAACGTTTAATAAATACTGTCTTATCGAATGTTCTCAACTGTAAGGCTTACTTGGACGATGTTGTGGTTTATTCCAAAACTTGGCAAGAACAGCTGGACACTCTTGATACTGTCTTTAGCAGACTCGCAGAGGCTTCACTGACCCTGAATTTAGCCAAGTGCGAGTTCGGGAAAGCTTCCCTTACCTATTTGGGTAAACAAGTCGGTCAAGGTCAAGTTCGTCCGGTACAGGCAAAAATAACTGCGATCACTTCTTACCCAGTACCTACAACTAGGCGAGAACTTCGTAGATTCCTTGGAATGGCAGGGTATTATCGGAGTTTCTGCAGGAATTTTTCCACTGTTACTGCTCCTCTCACCAACCTCCTTAGACCCTCCAGTCCATTTACATGGACTGAAGACTGTCAAAAGTCATTCGAAAATGTCAAGGCATTATTGTGTAGTGCACCTGTTCTTGTTGCTCCAAACTTCTCTGTTCCTTTTAAACTAGAAGTCGATGCAAGTACTTTGGGTGTCGGCGCGGTCCTTCTGCAAGAGGATCTAGACGGAATTGATCACCCCGTCTGTTTTTACTCGCGTAAGTTTTTAAAACACCAGCTGAACTATTCTACAATCGAAAAGGAAGCGCTCGCCTTGCTCCTTGCATTGCAACATTTTGAAGTGTACATCGGCTCTAGCTCTTCTCCGCTTACGGTTTTTACAGACCACAATCCACTGGTCTTTTTAAATCGTATGTACAATCACAATCAGCGCTTGATGCGCTGGTCACTAATTTTGCAAAATTATCCTTTGGAAATAAAACATAAAAAAGGGGTGCAAAATGTGGTTGCAGATGCCTTATCACGTGTTTGAACATGTTTGAATTATCACTGATTATTGTTTGTTTTCGCCAACTTACAAACCCGTTAGGTTTGTTTTAGGGGTGGTGGTGTTACGGGAATCCCGTACTGCCGTCGGTATTCTGCGTGTGTGTGTTTTTGTGTGTCTCGTTTTTCCCGCAGGTGTTCCATTCCGGTATTCACTCTCCATGATTCTCCCATTCCGCTGTCAATCGCCAGGTCAACGCCTTCCGAATCCTTCATCTCCGTTCCGCCCCGAAATTCCACCCAATTCCATCTTATCCAATCCTCCGTTGCCCCGTTGGATCCTGGTTTATTTAGCGCGTCCCTTCCCAGTCTTCGGGAGCGCTCGTTCATTTTGTGTTGTGGCTATTCGTATGTTTGTGCTTAGGTTATTGTCATTATTATAATTATATTTCATTCGTTATACACTGGGGTGTGGGATTCAATGATGGTCAAGGTTAGATGGGGCCCTGTACATTTGCACTCACGCAGGATTTCTTTTGTTAGCGCACTAGTTAGAGACACCTGCCACCCTTTGTTGTTTGTTTTGAGTACATCAGTATAGGTAGGCTTTTTTTTTCTGTGACGCAGTAGTTAGTTGGTTTCTTTTTATTAGCGGTGTTTATGGTTTTGTTATTTTCTATTATTTGGCAGTGTGTTGTTGACCATATTGTTTTCCCCTCACCCGTACCCTGTACTGACCCGCTGTCTCTGTCATTTTTCTTTTCTGTATCACAAAATATACCTTTTTTTTCACTTTAAAACAGTTCCGTTTCCCCGTTTATTTATTGGCGCTATTAATGCGTCCGACATATCGTCCTCTGGACGTAACAACCTCCCTCCCTGATCAGTTAGCAAAGAATATATGCCCCTAGTCACGATTGCCCAGATGGTGGTGAAATGGTGTTTTCATGGTTTTAGGCCTGTGCTATCAACATGATCAAGGCTAAATTGGGCTGGTAACATCCGGAGAAACGAGATGAGAGGTGAAAGATCTCGAACCTTGACACAACAAGGATCTGAACCCTGAAGTGAGCCGGGTGGGAGAAGTGAGCCACGTGGCTCACTTCTCCCATGACACGTGTGGCTCACTTCTCCCTGATGTTCATAGTTCCATACTTTTGGCCACCAGTGTTTTCAGCGTCAAACCTACAGGCTGGCAGGTTTACAGGCTGCCATAATGAACTAAACTCCTAGAGAACTTACATGAAACATTTATTCTGTTGAGATCTATGTCATGTTTGGACAAGAGGAAAAAAGAATTCGGAATCAAAAATTTACTTTTGAAGTCATAAAATGACAATTTGTGACGTACCTTGCACTGTACCTACAGTTATGTATGATAATTTTTTTGTACAGCATTATATTTCATTTGTAAATGAAAAAGATTTTTTTACATGCTGTTTCGCTGCCTTGCTGGTCAGCTATATTTATTTTGTCAATTTTGGCACCCTCTAGTGGCGTGTATTTGTAAAATCATTAAGAAAAGACTAGTAATTTCCAGAAGCTTCTGGCACTTTCCTGCTTGGAGGGGGCAGGATTTCCCTAGAATCCTGTGGATCTTTCTGGAAGGTTGCTAGACTATAAAAAAAGGCTGTGATTTTAAGCACAGCAGAGAGAGAGAGAGCAGACAGCAGAATAGAGCACAGCAGAAACAGAGTTTTGTTTTGGCAACATTTAAATAGTGGCATTGGAGTGTATTAGGGATTTAAATAGTGGATATTTTTTTGGACAACTTTTTTATTAAAGAATAAATTTGTTTTAGTTGTACTTTCTGGTTTTCTTTGTTGTGATTTTTTTAAAAGTCATAACACTACTTCCCGCTCATACTCAGGATAGCTGTTTGGGAATACCCGCGCTGCATCAGGTGACCACAGTAATGTATTCTCCTCGCTGTAATTTTAGAACTAAGCATAGGTGGCCCACTTCTCCCCCCGGCCCACTTCTCCCCCGTCTCCCCTACATTGAAAAACCATGCAGACGGTAGCATAAGGGGCCACAGCCTTATCCAGGAGAGTCGTGGTATTATGCGTGGTAACCACAGTCACAAATTAAATACCCTGCTAAAAGTGCTTAAGTCACACAATGCCTATTTTGAAAAAGAAAAAATATGTGAATATACAAAAGACCCATAAAATCAGCTAATTGAAGTTAACTGAATGCTAAACTTCAATCACAAAATGCATGTTTGGAGAAAATTGAGAAAATCAACTGAAGTAACTATAAAAGACATATTCCTATGCTCTCCTCACAGTGTGTGAAAATGCGACTCTAGTGCTTTTAGTTCTAGACTCTTCTCTCACATCATAGAATCAAGAAGGCACATGAGTTCCTGAAGGTGGTTTTCACATTATATTTGAGACAAGGTACATTTCAACATATTTATCATGATTCCAGCATTATATGCTAGTTTGAGAACAGCTGTAGTCTTGCCTGGTACACATCATTGGCCATGAAATCAAAGCCCTATGTGAAAGCACTATGAAGTGCCAGGACAAAAATATGTCACACACCAAACAAGCATCGTACCTGTGGCAACATAATTTGATAATATTACAGCAGGTGCAGATCACTTAAATTTCACTAAAAATAGACCCAGGTAGGTCAATGTCAAGTGGTCTAAGATCTAATCCTGTCAAAAGCAGTTGTATTCTCACACTGGTAGAAGGATTGTGTGCATACCACTAGGCTATAGGTACAATCGTGTGGTTGCCTGGATATCTTCAGCTAACTGCTAAAGCAGATGCCCCCTGAATCCACTCGCTCTCTTGCTGTGAAGCTGTAGTCTTGTATGTCCGCTTAAGTTCACGGTTTAACCTCAGAGAATATTCGTCAAGAAAAATACCTGAGGCTGACACACCACAAAAATATAATGATTATAAAAAACACATTCTGTTCAAGTGATGTTTGCACATTTCAGAGTTTGCACGTGTCAGAGCAAGCACAAAGTAGGTGCTTCGCAAGGCTCATCAATATGGATTGATAAGGACACACACACACACACACACACACACACGCATGCTTCGCGGTCCAGGTCGCAAACGTTCAACCCAAGGAGACCCAGGAACGATTGCTCTATCACTGAACTGAAGGCCTCTCCACGTGCCACAAATCCAGATGTCCAGAGGTATCGTAAGTTAGATCACAGTGAATCACATGACATGTCATCTTTACACCTCAACTGTCGATGCCGGGTATATAAGGGCACAAGCGTCATTAGATGTACATAAGAGGGAAAAACGGCTTTGAGGAGTTTTGAGTGCTAAACCACGCATGAACAGAGCACAACATCGTGTGTTATTGGTGAAAACATAACCCATCTCCATCCTTCACCCAGACAACTATGACAGCCGCAGCAACAGAGGCTGAACCAAAACAATGCCTCTTTCAGGAGAGAAACTCATAACCATCCAGGTATCAGTATAGTAACATGCACTGATACTGCTACACTGCCTCAGGCAAAAGACAAGTCAATATCAACAAGCATCAATATCAATATCAACAATCTTTTTTTCGAATCCTTTTCTCCTGAATGACACAAAAATGTTTTGCCAGTGCAGCGATATACAGAACTATGCATAAGTTTTACGCCCAATATTTTATGTAATTGATTTTTTATTTGATCACAGATTTAATTTTTTTTCTTTTCCACATTAGTGCTGCTGTAGACCAACAATGGAGATGCCAAATGTTAATTTAAAAGTAATATTACAAAAAAAGTCAAATTAAATACAGCCCCCACCCAGTACCACTCACACAGACCTAATATCATAATTAAGAATGGTTAGTTGGTGAAACTTACGCATTATAGTGTTAAATAGTTGTGCTAGATGTTGTGATTGGTGTCGTATGCGTAGTATTTCAAGAAATCGGTGAATTTTTTAATTAAAAAATGGTGATGTCTCATTTTATTATAAGCCTCATATGATTATATGACATACAGTTGCCAGAAAAAGTATGTGAACCCTTTGTAATTACCTTAATTTCTGCATAAATTGGTCATAAAATGTGATCTGATCTTCATCTAAGTCACAACAATAGACAAACACAGTCTTCTTGAACTAATACCTCACAAACAATTATATGTTTTTATTTTTTTAATGAACATAACATGTAAACGTAATTCATTATTGCACTAAACAGATTGACCAATTCAGAATTATTTGAAGGTAAGACCTTAAAAAAGACAAATATGGTGTGTGGCCACATTGGTCGTCAGGGGCTCATATACTTGTCTTTCGAAAGATTTTGATTTTCTCTTGCATGCAGCTCATGACTCACATTTTCTCTGTAATATTTTTATAGCCATACAGTATTGCTTCCCAAGAACATCTGTGGGAGCACATTAGTGTTCTTTTCAGAGCATATTTCTAAAATGTGCCGTTAAAGACACTACTGGGGTATAAACAAGTTCCTATTACAAGCCAAAAAGACGGAAAATGAATCAATAGGCTCATAAATTGCGAGTGTGATTTAATTTGCCAATAGGGTACTACAAAATGACAAGCATTATACCATTTTAGGCTCTTTTTATGTCCTGTTTTTAGAGAGTATTGTGTCAGCAGTGCAGCCCGGACTCTCCACTGAAAAGAGGGGAAAATGATGACAGTTTACTCAGATGGCCTCACTCTTTCCAGGTATTTGGAGAGGTTTTCAGAAAAGTGCTGTTTACCCATGTTCGCAAGCTTGAAGAGTAACACGTGTGATTCAATGCAGGGCAAAGGGTGATCGGGCAAAAACAGCTGTCCAGCTGGGTGTGTGAGATGAAGCAACTGATTGGGTGACGCGTTAGCTGAATGGATGGGTGGAAGTTGGAAAAAGTTGCTAGATGGGATGAGAGGAGGAGAATCAAAGGACAATTCAGGCTCAGGGGAGCCGATCACACCAAAAACATAGGTCAAAACAAGTGCTCAACTCTTCATTACCTCACTCAAGTAATAGAGCAAGAGTTTGAACCAAGTGAGTGCATCTATCCTGTGACCTTTGCTCCAGGCAGACCTAACACGGTGGATGCACAAATACAAATTGATATAAACAGATCCTTAAAGTATGAAACCCTCGTGCCAAGTGGTTGCTGAGATCTTGTCCACACAAAAGAAAACACATTTCCCATGCCCAATGACCTTGACCTTTGACCCAGGAGAGCCTAAAATGGTGGGTGCACAACTAGACATTACACATGCCAAAAGTATGAAGCCACGGTGCCAAGAGATTGCTGAGATCTCGTTTGCACAATAAAGCGTGATAACGCTAACTATTCTGCAGATGGGAAAGGAGAATAAACCATATAAGATTGCTTGTCGGGCAACCTCTTTTAGCTTCTTTTGATTTCATCCGTTGCCGTTGAGCAAAACATTTTTTAAACAAATCTTGAAAGGGTTCCATCTTCATGAATGTCATTTTTTATCTTATTAAAAAAGCGACAGAAATAAGAATCCATATTGTAATATGAGACAAAAACACTTCTTAACTGGTGATTTTTTAATGACTTTTTTTCTTACAATGTTAAGAGACCATTCAGATCTATGTGAAGAGTATTTGGATGACACAGAGGGAAGAAGGAAAATGATCTCATTGGACGTGAGTGGGAGCCAATGAGGGCGTCGTGATGATGCAGATGAGCGGAGTGATGAAGATCGGCAGGAGGTACTTTGGTCCAATTTACAAAACTTCTCCAGTGCCCTAAAATTCCTGTATTAGCGCATGAAGCTGCCTCAATTTCTTGAGAACCACTCAGCCAAACAACCTCAAACTTGACATGGTACTTCCCTCCGTCCTCAGCGATACAGCCACCAAGTTTGAAATCGACCGGATGTACGATTCTCGAGATTTTTAAGGGAAAACACATACACACGGATTTCTTGCTTTATACTTTGGGGTGATACAAATTCACCCCACATCTGCCGCAGATCCCTCATGTTAACCTTAACATTTTTTAAAATTACTTTAACAATTTTAATTTACTTGGCAGTGTAATTTGCAAAATTTGGGATGGACATTTAAGCTTGAGGGAGGGCAGTATCAAGTTTGATCCATTCATAATAAATTTAAATGCTCTTGACCAGTTAATTAATGGTAATGAATTTATAACCAGAATCTCGGTAATGGTGCGTTATATTGTCACATTTGACAATAGGTCTGTGGGAAATGGGGAATTCATGGGTAAACTCCAGCAGTCAAGGCCGACGGTGACCTCATTTATTTAATAGGTCTTAACAGCCATAGTGTGCAAACCACACATAAATCTATTTGCCATTACCAGAGATTTAAAACTAATGAACAGGACAGATAGCTGGTAGCAATAACAATAAGAGGTGGTGGGGGCGTGTAGGAGGATGGTCAGGTGTCGTAGGCGATCTTGAAGAGGTGGGATTTGAGTTGACTTTTGAATGCGGTAAGGGTGTCAGAATTTTGGATATGGAGGGGCAGGGAGTTCCAGAGGGTTGGGGCGGCGATGGAGAAGACTCTCTCCCCCACGGTGCGTTACTTAGTCTTAGTAATGGGGGTGAGAAGGTTGGCATCAGCAGAGCGGAGGCGGCGAGTGGGGGAGTAGCGGTGGAGGAGATCAGTCAGGTATAAGGGGGCAAGGTTATTCAGAGCCTTGTAGGTGATGAGGAGGATCTTGAAGTTGATGTGTTGCAGTATGTGGAGCCAGTGAAGGTGACAGAGGATAGGGGTGAAGTGTTCTCTAGAGCAGGAGTGAGTGAGCAACCGGGTGGCTGAGTTCTGAACATATTTTAGTTTATGGAGGACGGTGGAAGGGAGGCCATAGAAGATGCTGTTGCAATAATCTAGTCTGGACGTGATGATGGGGTGGATGAGTGTTTAAGCGGCTGAGGAGGTGAGGGAGGGACGGAAGAGTGCAATGTAATGGAGGTGGAGGAAAGAGGTTTTGGTGACGTGGTTGATGTGCGGTTTGAAGGAGAGGGTAGGGTCCATGAGGATGCCGAGATTTCAGACCATGGGGGAGGGAGTGACTGAGTGACCATCAATGCTGAGTGAGAAGATGTGGGAGGAGGGGAGAAGGGATTTTGGGCCAATGATGATGGTTTCCATTTTATTGCAATTTAGTTAAAAGAAATTGTTGTTCATCCAGGTTTTTATGTCAGTGAGGCAGTCGATGTGAGTGGAGAGAATGATGGGGGCGATGGCTTTGGTGGAGATGTACAGCTGTGTGTCATCGGTGTAGCAGTGTAAATGTAAACCATGGCGGCAGATGATGTGAACAAGTGGGAGCATGTATAGGATGAAAAGAATGGGACCAAGCATCGAGCCCTGGGGCACTCCGTGTGAGACTGGGGTGGTGCGGGATTTGTGGTTATTGATGGAGATGTAGTGGAATCTGTCAGACAGGTAGGAGGTGAACCAGGAGAGTGCGGAGTCAGTGAAGCCAATGGATTGCAGGCGACAGAGGAGTATGGAGTGATTGATGGTGTCGAAAGCTACACTGAGGTCGAGGAGGAGGAAGAGAATAGTGAGGGAGTCAGAATCAGAGGAGAGTAGGAGGTCATTGGTGACTTTGAGTAGGGCTGTTTCAGTGCAGTGGTGACTTCAGAAACCGGATTGGAATGTTTCATACATGTTATTGGAGAGGAGGTATTTCTTGAGTTGTGTTGCGACGGCTCTTTCCAGTATATTTGAGATGAATGGGAGGTTGGAGATGGGTCTGAAGTTGTTGGGGTCGTCAGGGACATTGCCGGGTTTTTTGAGGAGAGGTGTTATGGCAGCAAGCTTAAGGTGGAGAGGGGGAACTGTGCAGTAGGTAAGGGCGGAGTTGATGGTGCCAGTGATGAGTGGGACAAGAGAAATGACACAGGCTTTGACGAAAGCAGAGGGGATGGAGACCAGTGGGCAAGTGGATGAGTTCATGCCGGAGAGAAATATGCAGACAAATGCTAAAATTTGAGAAAAAGCGTGATTAGAATGCGTTAAGTGACCTCGAAATAAAAGTAAAATGCGTTGACTTCCAGTGTTGTTGAAGACATGAAAAGTCATGAAAAGACAAAACTCGCCCTGCCCTTGAGACTCTGTCAGCTCTGATAGGAAAATACTTTCAGAACAAAACAGTTTTTCTCCATTTTAACAGCGTAGCCCTCGTCTCTTTAAACCACTCCAGAAGGGGAAGACTATTGGTGCCCAACATAAGTGTAAAACCCCACACAGCTCGACCAACGACGGAGGAGCCAGGGGCGAAGGTTTACGCCTGTATATCCAGCTGTTATGAGGCAATGGAACGTGTCAATTAAATCTTTTATGCCTGTGTCCCGCCTTGGACCCAGTTTGAGACTTACCTGAGGTGTTTCTCAATAGTTCTCCGTTCCAAAACGGGGCTATGCCGAATTCACGGAATCATCTAACTTAATGTCGTGCTGCGAATAATCCCAGGTGCACATTGGGACACCCGCAGCAACTGAAAACGTCAGATTTATCAGTGATTTAAGCAAACTAAGCATAACGATTACAATGTTACTCTCGCTTCAAATCTGACTCCATAATAAATTTAGAATACAAGATGTAGTTATATCCTCGTTTAAATATCTGACTCCAAATTAGAATTATAATTGATAATTTAGGGAACACCTGCGTGGACTTCGGGGAGGTTATCCCCGGACTCATAAATGCAAGCAATGCACTAAAATATATTTTAGTACTATTTCGGTTGCTTAGGTTCGTCGGTAATACCAGAGGATTAAAAGTCAGTCAGCACTATAACAGCATCTTTTGGCTTGAATTATAGCGAACCCAGATTCAATCCGCCCGTGGACTCTTTCATAGGAATTTTAACAAATAACCGACTTTTCGTCCATGGGTCTTCTTCAGGCTAAAACTCCCAGAGTCGGCAAACATGAATCCTTATGGTGGTAGATCCTGGCTGCCTATCTAACTTGATTAAAACCGATGCTCATCCTAAAGCCGCTGATCAGTCAGTCCTTAGTTGAGCATACCCCTAGGTCATCCGGCGTGACGTAGCTTAAAAAGAAGGTACAAGAGTTATGAGCCACTCAAGTTTAAAGAGATAACAATAGTTTAATCACCAGGTAGGCAAGAGCTTAAATCGAACAAATCAACATTACCCAATTACAAGTTATACACAGTTTAGAAAATGAGAGAAAAGTCATACCTGGCGAAAAGGCTACATACAAATGGTCGTGCAGAAGTCCGAATTACGCAACCATTAAACGAAGAATATGCACGGACCAATGTATGGGAAGTCGGATACGATCTTCCCAGACTAGGTCGTCTCTCTCAGATTTAAGTTTGGTGGCCCCTTTGATCAGGCCGCACAGATGGCCCAAATCGGAATTTAGACTTCCCCCTCCGGAGGAAATAAGAAAACATTTATTATTCAAAGGAGATAATAAAAGTTCTTAGATCAGTGCCAGGACCCTTAGAGACCGACCTCAGGGAGGGGTCCCAAAGCGCTTCGGCAAAGGGGGAGAGATGAGTGTAAATACCTCAAGAGATACCTCTGGTTAAGGACAAATCATTGCTGGGGAACAGAAACTATGTATTCTTGAAATATCGTGGATATGAAATACAACTCATTCAACTCCTTGAATTTAGCTGAAGAGATGCATACCAAACACGGTTACATACAGAATTATAATGATGTAATTATTATGAATTTCCTTCCCAACAGACCCATTCCCCGTGAGATTCACATCACTATTACCCCAGGTATAATACAGTAATTCAGTGATGATATGAGGGCAATTAAAAACAGTGTAACAGTGGGTTTTGTGTAAATTGAAACTCTTAAATCAGAACAGTTACAGTGATGAATAAAAAGGTGCGGTGACAGTGTGACCAGAAGAGGTCACTATGGCACTAATAGGGCAGAGAGCACAGGTCACACCCTGCTGTGAGAGGAATTCCTTGCAGCAACCAAGCCATGCGCTCCCTTCCCCATGCTTAATGTGCTCAATCACCCATGTTGAAGTGTTTCGTTTCAGGCCCCTTTATCTCAGTGGTAGAATTGGGGGTGCATCTGTAGAGGATGTTTGGACCCTGATAACTTTTACTGCCCCACTGTTCCCAGCCATGCCTGACTGGAGACGAGGCCAGCTGAGGTGGAAGTATAGGTTTTTATGCCTTTATTATGCCACTATGTTAGGAACAGAGGGCAACAGGCACTGTCCATGTTATCTCCTGGCTTCTCTCTTACATTAGGCTTCCAGCACTAGCTCAGGGGAAAGCTTCTGCCATGTTTATACAGACAGGGGGCTTCGAAACTGCTGCTTACAATCTCACTGCCTTCTGTGTCTACAGTTTATCTTGTTAAAAAGGTGTTCTGAAGGGGAGGGTGAGGTTGCTATTTACACTTCTGAAAGACGCTGGGAGACAATTCCCCCGGTCTCAATGTAAGCATAAAGCTGTTCTTCTCCGCTGCTTTTCTAGATGAATGAATCGGAAATCTTGGGAGTGCCAAGTTTAGCATGCGGGCGAGCGGGTGGTGCAACAGCGACTCAAAAGCACCAAGGAGCAACTTTTCTGTTTAACAAACAGAATGGGAAGCCTGAACTGCCAAACAAAGGGAGGTGTGTGTAGATGCACAAGCCGCCTGCAGATGATACACCATAAAGCGTGTTCGGATGAAGAAGGACGGGCGGGGAGGACGGAGGATGTTCTTGTGAATCGCGGGCGACTTTGGAGAGACGTCTCTTTTGGAGGGAGGGTTCTGAAAGCATGATGCTGTGAAGTGGCCTTCCATCCCCTCCCAAGATGGCTGTCTTACTCATGGGTGGAATTCGAAAGCACCTAGCCCATAGCTGGATGGTGACCGCATTCAAAATGTAGTACCAGGAAGTCAGGAAGTGGGCTCTGTGCTCTGGTCATGGCAAGAACACCACCTTGAGAAAACAAGGTCTGTACAAAGACAATGGGAGAAAGCAAAAGAGGAAAAAAACATCACTTTCCATCACTCATTCTCGTACACCTTCCTTTCTCACCATGAGCCATCGCGTGCCCACTCCCCGCAACTGTCCCCAGTCATTAAGAGAATAGCCCCGCCCAAGAAGAACAACCTCCAACTGATTCAGGGCCAAAAACACCCGACAACAACGTGACGCTTATAAACCCTTTTCTGTAAACAGCATATCTCTGAAAATGGACTCTCGGTGGCATAAGGGAGAGATCATGCGCAATCATGTCAGTTATGGCAATGTATATGAGGGAATTGTGTACATTAAGTCGTAATCCGTAAGATTTCCGTCTCGTTACTGTCTGTTAAGTCAGTGTCTATCAGAGAGGGGGGATAAAACACCGTTGTTTGAGTCTATGACCCACTGATGAAAGCACTTGTATTTCCTTCTTTGCCAGGTAAAGCAATCAGTGTGTCTGTGGCGACATTCCCGCGCTATATTCAAATGCAGGCGCGCATCTTGTGACGCTTTTTACGTCAGTAAGCAGTGCTTGGTCTGTCCAGAAGGTAGGAGGAACCGAAGCTAGCTTGAAGGAAGTAAGGAACCCCACGAGAAGCAACGACAAGGTAGACATCAGAAGGAATCCATTAGCGGTTTTTTCCCTAACCTGAACCTTGGCTCTATCCCCTAACCCTAAATCTAACTTGTCCCTTTCACTACATGCCAGTTTTAAGAATGGAATTAAGGGAGGACCGTTAAAAATGCAGCCTTCCAAGAACCGGAAAGTACCGCTGCTGGATCCCTTCTGACGTCTACCTAATGGCAATGGCAAATACCATACTGTGTAGCTATACTGTGCACAGTTGAAACTAACGTTATCTGAGTCTCTGTTGAGGCCACCACTGAAACTAAAATTATAACTTAATTTCAGGGAGCAAACGGGAAAAAAGCTACATTAACCGCCTGGACAAGTTACTTTTGTTAAAAAAACTCATAATGTTAGCTGTTGACCAACTACCGTTTTCATTATTTACAAAGGGCTCTCAACTTTCACATCTTCGGCTTAAGTTTAAATGACATATCCACGTTCCCGTGCTATAGTCCGAAATTATTCTATCAGACCATTTTTAGAGATTCTCAGGTGGAATTGAAGTCCTTGTGTATTGAAGTTTATCAGTTTCTCGTGTTACAGAGGAATTTGCCACTAGTAAAATGAGAGCAATTATGAGTCCGGAATTCTCACACTTTTCTTCACTCTGGGGTTGAGAGCAGTGGAATTGTATAAAAATGTTTCAAATGATCTTATTTCATTTAAACAATTTGAACGATCGTGAAACATGCATTTTGTTGATTGAATAATTACTGACTACAGTACGTGAATGAAGCACAAATTCTCACAGCGAATGCGTGAGAGTTGGCAGCTCTTTATGTTAATCGATTTATCATAACAGCCTAACTTGTTACTTGAATGAGATGACGCTAATGGATGACTAACATCACTTAATTTTTACTTTTATTGAGATCAATTGCTCTGTCAAAGAGTATCTTTTCTGCCTGCATGAGAATTGAGGAGGCGTAGAACTGGTCAGATCCATCAATTTACCGACGTCTTACAGGCGACACAGTTGGGTCTCGACAAGAGTTACGGGAAATGAGGTCCAGAAGCCCACCTGCAATTACAGCTTACTGCCAAAGATGTCAATATAAACAAGTCAATTCAAAGCTTACGGATTGCCACTTCAAATGGCAAAGCGGTCTGATCATGTGATGACATCCTGAGTGCAGACACCCTAAGCAAAACCTCACGATTAGAATTTGAGCAATTGCTTTAAACCGCATTACTCAGCATTCCCTCTGGCTCGGAGTGGCTGCTCACACATCTCTGGTAAAACCTCTGATAATAGTGATCATAAACCCACAAGGGTCTCGCCTTTCAATTGGGCGAGATTTGCAATCCATCAAACAAAGCAGTCCCAGGAGAATTTATAAAATGCATTATCATATGTAAACTGATTCTAAGTTGAAAAAACAGAAAGCACTGGGCTATTGAGAAACAAACGAATAAACATATGTAATCTGCATTTCTTCTTCAAAAAGACAAGCTAATATATACTCAAAATGAAGCGCACAAGAGATTGCTCATTAAGTATTGGCCTTAATTACTTAAAGAACAATCATTAAGTGTGACTATTTGAGCTTGACAAGGTTTATTTTTGATAGGAAACAAAGTACAAAAAAATTCATAAGCAATCATCAATGAACAAATTGCAGACCTATCCCATTCTTTATGGAACCAATTAACACTGTTCCACTAAGGACTAAGAAATTTTTTCTCCTCATTAATTCCAATTAATTTCCAGGAGTGACTACCAAGTACTGGACAGAGCACAGCCTTGGCGTGGAGGTTAGTTCGTTGGGACACATGCATGCATTTTCGATAACCGGGAACATCCTTGAATTGACAGCACGTCGCCTCCGTAATCTTACACCATGCAGTCTCTCTCCTAAGGCCAGATATGACACTCTGGTTTCAACAGCAAACTCTTTCCTGGAACTACACAAACTGACAAAGAAATTTCAGTAATGGTTACTAATTGTGCTTTTTGCATCTGTCCTTGCTCTTAAATGAAGGGTATTGTTTTTTATTTTTTCAATTTTTTTGCCGTAACAATGAATAGCATCCCAAATGTTTTGCCAACAATGGAAACACATCTACATAAATTGCATTGTTATTCATGAGCAGAATCGTAATTGTTTTTGATGTCAAGATGACCCACGCGTCTAAGTCTATTACAGGAATTTTACTAAAACAATAGCATGAGGTTTTATATATTTATATTTGGTATCCATTTACGTAGACATAGCCTGTGTATTTGCACATTCAGATTGGAGCTTTGTACAACACTAACTAAAGTGACTGTTTATGCAAAACAAGGTCTCAAGTTGAGAAATGTCTTTGGTTAGAGTCAGAGCGAAAACCAACCGGAAGGTAAGGCCAGGATTGGGCACCCCAACTAACAGCTGAAGGGGATGTGCATTACTTGGGTTGGAAGTAGTTAAGGTCCATCATGGTTGCTAAGTTTTGTTAGTGACAGTAGATGTCCGAAAAGAGAGTTGGTTTGCCCCGCATTTGATGACTCCCACAGGCTTCTCAAACAGGACTGTTGAGCTGAGCTCTTCTTCAGGAGCTATCATGGAACTGCGCCTCTTGTTACAGTCGTGTGAGGAGAAACGGGAACAGGTGGCCCACTAGGAAATGGAGGCAGAGGGGTCAAGGGTCAAGTGAGACACATACAGTTTCAGACCCTGAGCATTTGGAGAGAGATACTGTTACATAAGTGCTTTAACTCCAACCTGCGTTCCATGTTTCACATTTCTAAGATGAGCCTCAATTTAAATCTTGTATCGTTTTCAAATTCAAATGACGGCAGAGCCGAAAAGCTAAAATCCGTATCGGTGCCCAAGTATTCATGGTGCCGTGTTCTGTAAACCCCACTCCTGGAAGTCCCCCTAACAGACTAGACTGGTGTCATTTGAACAACATGACAGCAGTCATAGAGCACAGGGCTCGTAAAGCCCCATGACTACAGCAGCGAAAACTTATTTAGGGCCGACCTACGCGATAAACAGCGAGACAGGATGCGACTCGGGCCGTCCCAGGTCAGGGATAAATCTAAATAACAAGAAAGAGATATTTTTCCAATCATTATCTTCAATGACAGCATATCAGCACACCCAGGTGTTATGTGCACAGAACGTCTGTGAACGACAGAAGGCCACAATGAAAGAAAATTTACTTCAAATTCATTTTCACCGAGCCAAACTTTTGTACCGGACTTTGTGCTGAACTTTTGCACGTCGTTCTGGTTAGAGCATCAGCTAAGTACCTGTAAAGTAATGTAATGAGCCAAATTTACAGACAGGGCAGAAGAAATTTGGGGTGTAAAAATCAGCAGCATGAAAGTAACTGGACGAGCAGGAAGTATGACGATGTAATGCTATTTGCTGTAAACCCAAAAAGACCTGACAGGCTGCGAGATGAGGTCTCCCACAGACTGGATGCAGGCAGTTTCTTTTTGTGACGATTGTTTTTGTATTATTTTCACATAGTGCAGTTTAACCACACTCAAGTCACAGGATAATTTGTGCTCTCCCCCCCTCCCCCTTTCCTGAACAGTGGGGTTATAAAATATTTACAGCCCATTGTAACCGGTCATTAATTTTTGTAGCTAGAGATTTCCAGATGGTTACGTTCCCCTCCTTTACCCTGTATATATACTGCTCATTGTTCCATAGAAACTATATCTGAGACTAATTACCTGTGGATGTTCTGATAAAGATTGTGGGAGTTTCCAGCGTAAGACAATCATCAGTAGGCAGGTGCGTTTTAACACAGCTGGAGCACAGCATACAGGTTCCTCTAACTGAGGCAGCAGACACCTGGAGATTCACCTGCTGCACAGGAGGGCAGGGCAGGGCAAGGGGATTCACACAGAACTGGGAGCGGTGAAGTGGACCTGCTGTATGGTGCTTTACAAGGAACTGGCTCAGGATTTGGGATTCTGACTTGTAATCTAGAGCAGTGTTTCCCATCCCTGTTCCTGGAGTACCCCTGCCCTGCATATTTCGGATGTCTCCTTGATTTAACACACCCAGGTCAGGTCATTAGGTACTCCACTAATGAGCTGATCAGCTGAATCAGGTGAGTTAAATTAGGGATATTAGACCTATAAAATGTGCATGACAGGGGTACTGCAGGAGCAGGGTTGGGCCTCACTGATTTAACACACCTGATCAGCTCATTAGTGGAGTACCTAATCCTAATCCACTAATGTTAAATCAAGGAGACATCTGAAATATGCACAATATGCAGGGCAGGGGTACTCCAGGAGCAGGGTTGGGAAACACTGATCCAGAGAGATGGAGATTAGGAAGAACTCCACCACTGTGCCCTTGGGCACGGCCCTTCACCCCAAAACTGCTCCAGGAGTGTAATCCCCATTTCTCTCTACACCCCCCCCCCCCCCATCCCCACCCCCGCCCCAACATGCAAATTTCCAACCAGGCATTTCTCCCAGGACATCCCTTTGAAAGAGAAAGATGTTTTCAGCAGAAAATGCTCAGTTACACTTCAAGTTTCAAACAAAATTAAGTCCACATGGATGAAGAGTCCAGCTCGCATTCTTAGCTGGGTTAAGCTTGGTTTACAACTCGTCTCGCTGGTCTGTGGTTGGTCAATGCTGCTGAAAGCTGGCCAATCAGGTGGAGTAAACTGTTCATCAAATTAAGTGTACTCGCAAGTAATGTCATTGTTAGCAACTGGCGAGAAAGGCCAAAACCAGCTATAACGTGACGCAATTCGCATTCTAACAACAGCTTTGATCATTCAAGTTGGATTAAGCAGTGATATTCATTGAAGGTGAACACAGACTAATGGCTATGGTCCACTGTCCTTGACAACGCTGCCCTCGTTAAAATTCCCGCTGCCCTTCCCGACGTTACAGCAGATGCCTCTGCAGACGTTACACTGCATGAATTATCGAGATGTCCGTTTACACGGACTTCGGCTTCGACCCCTGCGACGCTACTCGACGTCTTGCGAGTTTCCAAGTCTCTGCAGTTTGTTCCATCGCTCCATCTGCCTGCGTTCATCACAGGAGCTTTCGAAAAAATGGAGGTTTGTGTTTCTGGGCAGAGTGTTGTAAAGGAAACTTTGAACCGAACGCACGGTCTCCTAGTCGCCACGACACGGCAGGCAGTGACAGCTTCTGACAAAACGTAGAAAGCCAAAAAACCCACTTTTCATCTCCCGGCTCAATTCCATCAGAGCACAACATAAAAACACAGCCCCAGGAATCAGGTCCTAAGAGGACAGCTACCTGCACACAAACGATAAACAATACCAGAGGACATATATATTGTACAGGCTATGTACAGGAATCCCTGTTTCAAAGTCAAACCATGCTTTGTTTTGCCCGTAGTCCATGATGCACACAGTAAAAAACAAAAAATAAGGCAGTTACAAGTATTTTACTCTCATATTTAGGCAAAATCATTATTTATTACCATTTCGTCAAATGTGAGGTCAGATGTTTTTACTCATTTTAAGATTTGCAAAAGGAGTCGATAGAATTTCCCCTTATACAGGAAAAGTAACTTCAATTTCTCACCCAGGGCTAGAAAAATACAATTTTACAATTCGTTACAAGACTAAAGCACTGGTACAGACAGATTTTTGCAGTGCAGAGAGATCAGGCTTTACTTCTCTGTTCTGGTGTGTGTAGCTTTGCCAACACACTCAGTACGTGCTCACAGGCCACTAAAGCTCTAGGATAGAAAAGCTGAAGCGAGAGAGGGTGACGAGGCAAAGAAAATCTGAATCCTTTTGGAAAAGAACATTTCTGTGGTTTTTACTCCTCGGTGAGTTTTAGGAAATGATTTGATGCAGCCACAGAGAACATGCCCTCGTGTTCACAATTGCATAACAAATTTAAGTCAACTTTTATTCAGTACAGCAACAGTGAGTCGAGTACCGTACTTTGATTTCTGAAATATATCATTCAAAGTGAAGGACATTCTGCAGTTGGACTGAAACCCTTCCTCTGTTGAGATGAGCTTTTAGCTTCTGTTAGCAGCTATTAGTTAAATGCTTTAGCCAAATCAGCCAGTGGACAGTCAGACAGTGACAATTTTTGCAATTGTTTTCACCCCCTTACTCCAGGACATTTGATTTTAAAACAAATATGAGGTTAAAGCAGAAATGTTGACTTTAACGTGCAGGTATTTACATCCATTGTGTGCAAATAATGTAGAAATTTCCACCCTTTCTATGCATTGTCCCTGTCCAAATACATATGGATCACACTGTACTGACCCAGCGTTAGGACTCAAAATGAATCCAATGTGCCCAGATGACCCCTTCATTAGAGGAGAAACACCTCATGAGAGAACAATGTCAGTGGATCCCTGTGGAGTACTCAGGCAAACAATCACCCCGACCACCATGACGTTGATACACTGATCACAACCACATATTACGCATGTAGGGAGAACATAGACATATTCTGGGGAAGAAAACTCTGTGTGTGTGTGTGTGTGTGTGTGTGTGTGTGCGTGTGTGTGTGTGTTTGTGTGTGTGTGTGATTTCTGACTCACACCCTTAAAAATACAGGTGTGGGGGGGGCCATTCTATGTCCTGCCCAGTGCTTACTCATATAATATGCAAATTACATGCAAATATAGCACTACAGCTGTGCACCTGTGTACCTGGACTGAGAGGTCTCCCTCGCGAGTTCTGTTTGAGTGTGTTTGTGTGTGTGTGTGTGTGTGTGGGTAAGAACATATGGGTTTCAGCTTGTGTGTGTGCGTGAGCGCAAATGTCTGAAAGTGAGTGTGTGAACGGGTAAGTGCGGTATACATATGCTTGTGAGTGAACATGTGGGTACAGTCATGGAATGAAATTGTGGGTGTTGGTGTCTTGTGTTTGAAAATGTGTGTACAGGCATGTGGTGTGTGTATGCATGTGTGCGTTTGTGTGTCAGTATGCCGGTTTCACTCACTATCCAAACAAAGCCAAATTTCAGCTACTCCACATCTCAGCCACTCTTCCCAATTGCCCAGGTGAGTTCAAGAAAAATGCAGACAAATTGGAAGTTTGAGTAAAAATGGTTTTATTCATATTCACTGGCACATGGGCAACACAGTCACAACCACCAGGGTTACAGAGCCTGGTGAACCACACCATATCTAACCATATCGAATGAAAGGCAGTAATGATTTTACCAGCCCACAAGCTATGGCTCAACTGAAGAAGAGGGTCAACAAAATCTAAACAGTGGGATTAGGAGGGGTATATTCTTTCAGGGGGAGCAGAATTCTATGGCCCTGGACCCCCTTATTATACAGATGCACAGCAAAATACAGATGCCACCTTCTGGTCTGGAAGGCCAATTCCACTTTCCAAATTTTAACAGGCCAATGCAGGCAGAATTGCAGTGTTGCCGGATGGACAGTTAGCTCTTCTTCCAGAAAGGTCCACCTGTGAAGAAAATAAGAGTGAAAGCAAAATAAAATGTTTGTTTTGTCCCCCTGTCAGGACGGTGATTTTGGTCCTCAGGCCTCTCTAGGGCAGCCTTATAATGGGGGGATTGCAGCTTAGTATTCAAAGAAAACTTTATTGTAAAGCAGATCAAATATGGCAAATTAAAGTCACTGTTAGATAAAATTGCAAATCTGTGGGTAACAGAAAAGAAGCGATTTCTACCATCACAAAACCAGTGAATGCATATAAAATGGTTTCTAAAAGGTTTATACAGGAAATGACTCAAAATATTGCAAATATTTTCCTTGACAGTACTTTGAGTCAAGCCTTAGGACACAGTGTTAGTTACATGAAATATATTTTACACCGCACAACGTTTAGAGGACAGAAACTCTCACAGAGTACCCTACTGGAAAATCCTTAATCAAAAATTAAGCAAACAGGTATGCCTGAAAAAAAGGCACAGAAGATTTTGTGTTATCCAGTGCCAGCTAATCCAACACCAGCTCTGTAAATTTGTGAGTGCTATTAATACCAAGTAAAATACATTTTGTAAATGCTGTAATTTGTAGGAAAAACTTCAGCTGAGACAAGAAAATGCAAGCTAGAATTTCAAACAGAAATTTAAGCGGAACACCACCCTGCAGCAAGCAGCGATTAATTCTCAAAGCACTGCGTAACGTCTGAGGGATGTTCAGACACCACTGATGATCAGACGAGATATAAATTTGCAATGAGAGCAAAGCTGCAGAACATCAGCATCAGTTTGTGCACAAGACTCCATTTTGAGAAAACCACGTTCCGCTGAAAAACATTGAAGACCCATACAGCTGTGGCACACAAGAGTTAAGCTAATGAAGAGTGCACACATGCATGCATGAACACACATCCTTGCACTTCTATCCTGATAAGGAGATTTCATTGACTTCTATTCTTTATTGAAATTCTTTATGAGCGCCTACAACAGCTTGAATTGAGTATTAAGACTGTACTAAACCCAGATAAGCCTCTCCATAGATTTTTAACTGAAGGAATCTGGTTCACTCAACACTCATGGACACAGTCTTCACCTCTTTTCAGCTGCACATCTTATGTCAGAGGTGACTCCCCTAAGAACTTGAACTCAAATCCAAGTCACAGGACAAACTGAGGGTGCAGTTAATCTATGGTCAGCACTTTTCAGCTGGTTAAGATCACGGCCCAGGCTGCTATAAAGTGAAAGAGTCGTAATAAGGAGATCAGATCTTCCCAAAGTAGCTGCTGATCGCCGCATTTTTACGGTCGCTAGGGAAACGACAGCAGCTGGCAGTTTGCCATTTGTTTTGGCGAAGTCTCAGAAAAAATTTTTGCAATGAGCTTTGAGTGGTCATATCGTCATTCTCGCTACAGCGCTAATCAAGATCAGCTGTATCCTCCTCTGCTAGTGAGCTGGCCTCTGTCCATTGAGACGAACCGGAAATGGAAGTGTCAGACCTCAGGTGAACCAGAGAAAAGCATAGATAACAGATTTAAGAGCACAGACTCGCAAACGTACGACAGGGGTCGTATTAGTAACATATATACAAAACAATCTAGGCCCAAGTATGGAGCCTTGAGGTAAAGCTGAGGTAAGCAGCACAGGCGAGGATACACGTTCACCGAGGGAAACCAAAAATTTTCTGTTTGACAGATATGAAGAGAAGCATTTCAGAAAAGACCCAGAGAACCCGACCCAATTTTGCTTATCAATCATGATGACATGCTCAACTGTATCAAAGGCAGCACTAATATCCAAAAGCACCAGTACTAAGCAGTCACCAGAGTCAGCATTCATCAAAAGATCATTAGTGACCCTGAGAAGATCCGTTTCTGTACTATGTTGACGTCTAAAGCCTGATTGAAATTTCACAAAAATATTGTTGTTTTTCGCCACTTCTAAAAGTTGCTTTGCGACCACTTTTTCCAAAACTTTCAAAATAAAAGGCAAATTTGATATTGGTCTAAAATTACTAAGAATGGCTGGATCAAGATTTGGTTTTTTTTAGAAGTGCTTGAATGCAGGCAATCTTAAAATAGTCTGGAACACAGCCAGTAGAGGGAGAACTGTTCACCACAGAAAGCAGGTCAGGGCCAATATCCATCATTACTTCTTTCAGGAGCCTAGTGGGTATAATATCCAAGGGACTGGATGAGAGTTCCAATATCAGTTAGATCCGACAGAGAAATCGGTGCGAAACAACTCATCAAGTTTACGAGAGGGCACGAAACATTAACAGATGGAACATGACTGATACTAGACCAGAGGTGGGCAGCGAGGGCCGTATCTGTCCCTGGTTTTCACACCAACGTCCGGCCTTTAATTAGTTGATTGTCTCAATTAGCCAAACCATTTATGAAATCTGACGTTTCATGTGCATTTCTTTAAATTATCATGAAACTACAAAGACTAGTCTTGTCTCCCTTCATAAAACATTTTCCTTTGATCATATCATTGCGAAAATCTATATTTGTGCATGCAATCAATTAACTCAATTAGTCGGGGTAATTGATAGGAATAAAAACCTGCATACACACCCTCCAGAACCGTGATTGCCCACCCCTGTACTAGACCATATGATTGCTATCTTGTCAATAAATAATTTCAAGAACTTCTTACAATCAGTGGGGGATGAAGCAACTCGAGGGTTCAGTTGTTTTGAATAAAAATGTTGCATTATGCTGGTAAGCAGCTATTAATTTAGAGAAGCATTTTTAACTTCTTAATTATATAAGTTTAGCAGGCTTTTCATGCGCATGTAAAGAACATTTTGTTTAGTGTCCTTCCACATCCGTTCCGCTTTTCTGCATTCCCTCTTAAGGCTGCAAATTTTATCATTTATCCAAGGTGAATTCTGATGCACAGGTGTTGTTCTAATTTTGAGAGGCGCGACAGAATTTAGAGCAGACAGGCACGTATTATTAAATAAATTTAACATTTTGTTGCTTTCCGTTTCGCGCACTAAATTAACACAAGTATTTCAAAAAACAGACGAGAAGTTTGAGGCTGTGTTCGAGGTTACCACACGAGAACGAAAGGATTGTTTCACTTTGATTTGAGCAGCAGGGGCCTCGATATCAAAAGTCACACCGAAATGGTCGGAAATGAAAATATCCTCTTATCTTGAGGCCATTCAGATTCACACCGAGAGTAAAAACTAAATCCAAGGTATGGCCATGTTTGTGCGTAGGGCCAGACACCCACTGGGTCAGGTTAAAAGACTCAGGTTTAAAAATTCAGTGGCCAAGGTGTCTGAGGGAATGTGTTGTGTTCCAGGGTCCTGGGCCTTTGGCCAGGACAGTGTTTTAGGGTTTTAACAGTTTCTTGTGCCAGGTTTTAACATTCAGTCATTTCTCATATCACAGTTTTAACAGTTTCTTGTATCAGGATTTAACATTTCATAGTTCATGTTTATTGTTCACGTTTTTACTTTTCCGTGTCTTTTGTTTTGCCAGGTCTGCCCAGCCACTCCACCGCTTGTCTGCGTTCCGCCCCATTTCTTAGTTTTTGCACATTTCAGAGCTCTGATTGGCTTTTGGTATTTCCCCCTTCCTTCTGTGCTGTGCAGGATTCAGGGCTGCCTAAGCTTAATTGGCAGTTAACTGTTTTTAAGTTACTAACATTTACTAACAGTCATGGGAGGTGTGATTCTTAGACAGGCACATTACTAATACTACTAATTTAGGTAGGGAGTTTATTGTCATGATTCCTGCTTTGCTATTTCAAGTCTTCCACTGTTCTAACATTCATGCTTCCTTCCAATCTGCATGCTTCATTGGTACTTCAGCTGAGCACGCTCATTTTCTTAATGAGCAAGTCATGTCAACCAATCTCTGTCCATGTCTCATGATCTTGCCTTGCCCATTGTTTCCTCTCCAGGTGTTGCTCCTCAGGAAGTTGGCTGGCAGACAGTCTTAATTTTCACTGCGTATCATGTCCACGATCTTCATGGCCTTGTGTGTCGTGTCGTGTCGTGGGTTTTTTCCATAGTCAAGCCAAGTTCTTGTTGTTTGAATTCTTTTTCAAATTATTCTTTTTGGTTCATGGTTTTCTTCCAGGAGGTTCCAGTGGTTTTGTGTTTTGGATTTTTAGTTTGCAGCTCTGTGAAGCTTTTCTTAGTTGAATTTTTGCAACCCTTTGGGCAAGTTTTTTGTTGGCCCTTGTGCCTGTTTTTCTTTGTTTTTAATAAACTCCCAGTCCCCCTGTTTTTCGCGTCTGATGTCTTCTGATCTCGTATCAGAATATCGAAATGAAAGTTAAAATCACCCCCAATTGAGATTCAGTTATATTTCAAAACCACTGAGAAAAAAAAACTGAAAATTCTGACATAAAACCTTCAGTAGATTTAGCAGGGCGATACATAACACACAGAATTGGGTTATGAAAATGAGCTGTTAGCACACCTGAGGCAGCTTTCAAGAGAATCACAAGGTACTCAAATGAAGCAAATTTACCGAGATCAATCTCAGAGTAGCTAAACTTACTGGAATAAATAGCAGCAATACCACTGCCCCTTTTACCTTGTCTAGCTGCTTGAAAAAAAATTGTAATCAGGTGGGCAAGCGTCAATTAAAGTTGCAGCGCTATCATTCTGCAGCCAGGTCTCAACTAGAAACATAAAATGCTATTTCCTCTCATTTCCGGATCATTTTTGCCTCCAAAGGATCCACAGAAAATTCCAGAAAACAGGCTCGAAACATTACTTTCACTCGCAAAAAGTGAGCAATACAGCAACAGAACATCAGGAAGTGCCCAAAAATGTCAGCAGACACGAACATAAACCTCTCAGCTTTAGAAAAGCCTCAGCCGAAGAGACCAGCATTTCCAACACAATACAGCGGGACAGACTGTGCCTCCAAGGCCTAAAACTGTACAGGAGTGACAAAACTTGAACAAAAATGAAAAGTATGCTCTTTTCCCACAGTAAAGGTTACAAACTAGAGTGAGTTAGTGTCGTCCTCGCCGTTGGGCCATTCTGCGGCAGATGACCCGGGGAAATGCGCAGGTGTGGTCACCTGAGAGTAATTACGAGGGTTTGAGGGACATTCTTCTTCACTGTCTGTCCCAGGAAATGGCACGTCCATACCGCTCATACCTTTGTGACAGTGCAAAAATGGTCTTATGAAATGGTCTCAAGTAAAAAGTTCCTGTTTTCATTAAGTTACTGTTTTTCCTGCTAAAAGACATGGCTTGATTTCTCACCCCATAGGCAAATCCGTTAATGAGTGAAAATATCTTCCCCCATTGAAGCTATTTTGTAAAATTACGAGTCCACATCAAAAATGCTTCTTGGTTTTTTCGCAGTGTATGTCCTGTACCAGTTCTGTTCACAGCTAAAACCAAGAAGTTAATCTAAAAGCGAAAGATTTGAGTTATAAATATTAGATTAAATAATTGTTTTGAGATTAATCACCGTTTATATTTTGGAGTGCAGGCCAACCAGACCCATATACTACTGTCCTGATGGCTTCTAGCATCAGTGTGGCACGTGATGTGATTGAGTTCTTCTACGGGGTTCTTGTTTGTTGGTACAAGAATATGGAGGCGCGCGTCGAGGTTGATATATGAGCAGCCCACCTGCTCCCCCAGCAGCTGTTTCAGAGTGTGTTTGGTGTTGCATTATGGGACAGAGGAGGGTTTTACACACCTGCAGCCTGCAGTTGTTACTGAGCGTGAGGCAGGACCTGCTGACACCATCTCTGAAGCAGAACTGGGCGTGGCCAGGTGTATGAGGGACAGGTGGGTGTATACAAGACAGTACATGTGTGTGTGTGTGTGTGTGTGTGCGTGTGGATCTGTTTTATATGAACCAGGTCAGCTAGTGGTATGACCATGAGGGCCCTGCAGCACATATACCTCACGGATGTGTTTAACCTCACGCTTGTGGCTCTAAACCAGCGACAGTACTGTGCGGCTCAGTGTACGACTGCAAAGAGAGAAGAAACCACACATAAGGGCCGGGGCTTCAGAGCAGAGCCTGGGCTCACTAATGTGTTCCCACATCTTCAGAGGGGAAAAGCACTCTTCTATCTCCACAGTATACCCAGTGTTCCCCGATATCAGAGTACTACACTTACTTTGTTGGCTTTTGGTCTGAATTTAATCTGGTGCGGGGGGGTTCCAGGCACTGATTCTCTAGAACTGCTGCACTCTTTAAAGGTCACAAATTCATTCCTTATCCTCAACTTTTTTTCCCCATAATTTGCCAGGCTGTTCCAATGAAAAGATTTGTGCATAATGGAAGTTTTAATGTCGTCCTCGATCCCTAACAAGGATAAAGCAAAGAGAAACTGCTGCTGCCAGACATGGTCAGTTCAACAATTTTGTCAAAAAAATGTAAAGGGCTGCTGGAGAGCTAACTCGGAAAAGCATCGCATTGCGAAGCAGAAGTGACTACCACGTCGCGGGTTCGATCCCCGCCTCGTATCAATCGGCAGTGGTCGGAAGCTTTTTCAGAGTTGCGCACAATTGGCTGTTGCGCTACGGGGTTGCAAATTGGGAAGGGACTGCCGGGGAGGGAAAATAATAGTTGCCTTGTTCATTGCTCAAGCGCCTCCCGCTGGCCAGATGGGCGCTCGTCAGGACGATTCTAAGTCTGTTCATGTCCGGGTATCCTCCGCCCTCGTTCTGAACTTGCGAAGATTCAACCACTGAGTGTATAAGAAGCGGTGGCTGACAGGCACGTGCTTCGGAGGAGAGCTGTGAACTGTCCTCACTATCCTAAGTTGGCAGCAAGGGGTGGCATACGAGCAAGACTTGTACAAAGTTCACCAGATGGGCATTCCTGATTCGGGTGGGATTGGAGATGCCAAATAAAAAAAATATATTGAAAAAATTGAAAAATTATAAAGACAAAAAATAAAATATGCATGTTGATCCTGAAGCTAAATCTGAATAATCAACTCTAGATTATGTCTGGAGTTAATTAGCCCATACAGAGCACATTAGCATAGCTGGGCAACAGCTTACTGAAGACATTTAACTATGCTTCAACAGCACTGCCAGTGCGGGTCTAGAACCAGGAATAGGGGGGGGCACAGACACGTCCCTTTATGACAACAATTAGCCCTGGCTAGTTCTCAATCATTTTCCTTTACTGACGCGTTTTCCAATTATCGTAATTGGCAACTGAAGACACGGTTTCTCTCCATATGCGATCGAACAGCGATGAAAGGGCTAAATTCAGTACAGAAAAATAATTTACTTATTAATAGGCCAATGCTTCACACTGATTGATCAGGTCTGCGTTCCCATGAAATATCGCCTTTCACTCTCGATATTGCGTGGGTTGATTAAAAAAAAAAGTGGCAATCGGCAGTTAAATAAGCAGCGTGTGGCTCAAGCAATTTGCATGAGAGTTAACAGGTATGCAATTTTAAATAACGTTGATTTAAATACAGCAAATAAGCGTCCAGATGAATTATTTTTGTCTTACATAATCGGGGAGAACAAGCAGCACCTGTTGAGTGTGGAGTGCTCTCAGAGTGAAGCTTTAGTTAATTATGACAAGAGCGACTCAGAGCGTGGCCTATGCCCTCGCCTGTATGTTGATCAAGGGCATATTGAGATGGCTGCTGTGGCCGCCATATTAGATATCGCACAACGCTGGTTTTCGAAAGGAACCTTCCTCGGGCCACTCCCGATACGCCATTAACCCAATTGGGGGACCCTGAGACTCACCGCAGCAAAATACCTACAACGCCGCGCTAATTAAGTAGCAATATAGTCATATTACATATCAAATGAAACAAGAGAGCCTCTGCTACAAGCACATATAAGTCATTTTTACATACACCAAACACAACTCAAACGCCAAGCATATTAATGTTCAAATATCACAATCCGAGTAGCGTCAGAAAATCAACCCTCTCTCCACATTTCCATGTCTCCCTCTCTGATACTTCATGCTACACAAACAGAGATCTACTCTATTCATTTTGGGTATGTCATTTTCAAACAGAAACCTAAAAAAGAGGCTGGGGCTTAAGAGGTTAAGAAATGGCATCAATCCGACGAGGGATTCTATAGTTATCCCACGGAAACGTAAAGTTAACGGATGACGGACGGACGGACAGACGGACGGACATGGTGTCGACATAATGCCCCCTTTCCTCTTTGGAGGGGGGGGGGGGGGGGGCATAAAAATAACTGAGAACAGGTCAGGACTAAAAATTGTTTTAATCGGATGTTTTGTGCACCCAATTCTCACTTCTAGTTCTGCCACTGCTCTGAATTTAGCCCATCATTTCATCGCTGGTAGATCGCATATGGAGAGAAACTGTGTCTTCAGTTGCCAATTACGATAATTGGAAACTGCATCAGTAAAGGAAAATTATTAAGGACTAGCCAGGATTTATTGTTGTCATAAAGGTACGTGTTTGTGCCATCCCACTTCCCTGTTCTAGACCCGCCACTGAGCACTACACTGCCCACCCCTGAGATGTAATACAAGACAGACATGAATGAAAATGCAACACGGCACAGTACAAAAAACTGCCTCCAACAGGTTTTAAAATCCTTCACTTTGTAGAGAAAATTACAATTTTACAGTGAATTGACAACTCAAAACATGGAAATAAGAAAAAAGCATGACCAGTTTTAAAATCAAAATCCATGAAAAAAAAAAAAACTGTGCCGAAATCTTTCTGTGGTTGGATGACAAACCGAAAAATTAAGACCGGAAAAAAAAAATTAAAAACACTCTCGTCTGTTTGATTGCAGGACGTTTCCAGCTCCCCCCACCAGTAATATTATTGCTACCGCATCGCTAATTTGCATTCACGCCTTAATGGCATTTCCCATTATGTGTTAGCAATAAGCTAATTCCACCACTGAGCTACTCAGTCATTCAATCACTCATGGACATCTGCATTTGCAGGGCTAGTTCCGCTGTTGTGGTCCAGCCATAAAGCAAAAAATTGCACCACTCTCCAGACACTTTTGAGGCCGCGCAACAATAGACAAACACAGTCCTCTTAAACTAGTACCTCCTCGAGGGTCATTCCGTGCCAAGTGGAGACACACCTCGGCCATCCTGGTCTTGGATTTTACTTTAACCTTGTCTATATATACTATAATACTTTTTTCTGATTGGCTGGCAGGTATGCATTAAAACCATGGAACCGCACAGGTAGTTCGGCTACGGTCGTTTCACCATTCGAAATTCATCCACAAGCCAACTTGTAACCATAGCAACGTAAGAGCTGGTATTCGGCTGCGTACAACGGAAACCTAGCTGCTAATTTATCTCCAGTAAAGTTAGCGGCGTCATATCAGTTGCGTCCATTGCCAGATATATCCGATAAATAATCTACAGCATTTATTGACTCAAGAAATGCAACATTCACAAAGTTTCAGCTGGTCATCGGTGATGTCCTTGATCCGATCCCTGGCACATTAACGACTAGCCAGGTGCTCCATATTTTGCAGTGGGCTTTACTTTGACAGACAGCATCCATTGCTATAAACCAACAACTCTTTCCAACACATTTAACTCTTTTCCCCACTCTTGTATGAATGCAATAATACGGTAATGGCCGTTATCTTGGCAGGTTAGGAGGCTTTTAGCTGGCTAAAGGCGGGGGGCTGCGGCTGCACAGGTGCACTTGTCTTCTGGGGTAACATTTTACACTAATGTTTTGGGGTCCAGAGGAGAGGGAGGGGGTGTAGCTCATCTACATATTCCATATACACTCTAGGGTAGCCACGCATGTCCTCGGCTTCCTCCTCTGAGTTCACCCAATGAGAGCAGCCAAAATGCATGTCAATCAATGTTTTAAAAGCCATTGAATGTTTTTATGAATACGCTGATACAATGGTTCATTTTCAGCACTACGTGTGCGCTTAACAAATGCAAATTATGGATGTTAAATAAAACCGCCAAACCAGCCCAAAATGTGTCCACCCGCCCAAGGTTATTTTTGCCCTCATAATTCAATCGAAACCAGCCCAATCTGGCGACACTGATGTCAGGTGACCTGAATTATACTGGAAAGCACCATCAGTTCATTATATAGGCTTTTTTGACCACAAAAACATCTCACAAAAAGCAAAAAATCTCACATTTGCCCAATCACAGTTTTCATGGAAAAAAAGAACAGACATAACCATTGTAAATGATGGTGGTGCTATAGGAAGCCTCATATTACAAATCCATCCAAACACCAGACCTGTATCAGTAATAGGGCCAGACGTATAAGCATGTTTTAAAAAGCGCCCCTACAAGCCATTTCTTCATAGGTCCATAAAACCAATACCAGTGGGCAGTTCGTGAAAAAAATCAAAGATATCCATCATTTGGGCCAAAATGAACAAACAGATAAAGTTTAAGTAAAATCCAAGACCACGATGGCCCAAGGTGTGTTTCCACTTGGTTTGGAATGACCCGAAAGGTCACTACAATTGCAAAGAATATCAATATCAGGTTTTCAGCTCAAATAAAGTAACCACATGATGTTCAAGCGGGTTTCCTTATTTCCAGCACATAATAGTACATTGCCATGTACATTTCAATGCAAAGAAAAACAATGATTTTTATAACTTTTTAGGCCAGCTTTTTGTTGGGAAACAGTCCCATATACAGGATTTTTGGACCATAGCAGTGTAATTCAGGTCATTAGACACTGCTCAGGTGCAAAGTGGAGTCAGTGCAACTTTCCCCCGGGGGCGAGCCAGGCTCTTAAACTGGGGCTCTTTGACATTAATTTCCATTGCATTCACCACTGACACAAGCAACCTTTAAGACTGTCAGCCTAGAGCAAGGTTCATGTCAAGGATCAAGCCACGATCCAGATCTGTATCTGTCATAGAATCAAAGATATGAGACTTTTTCCACAGCATGTTTTGAAAAGTGCTCCCTACAGGCCATTTTTTCAGAGGCCCATAAAATCCATAATGGTGGGCCATTTGTTAAAAAAATTGGAGATACCCATCATTTGAGTTCAAATAAACAAATATACAAAGTTAGAGAAAAATCTGAGATCATGATGACCCAAAAGGTACCTTAAGCATTTCCACTTGGCATCAAATGCAACCCAAACAATTATATGTTTTCATGTTTTTATTGAACACAACATGTAAACATTCACAGAGCAGGGTGGAAAAAGTATGTGAACCCCTAGGCTAATGACTTCTCCAAGAGCTAATGGGAGTCAGGAGTCAGCCAACCTGGAGTCCAATCAATGTGACGAGATTAGAGGTGTTGGTTAAAGCTGCCCTGCCCTATTAAAAACACACACCAGTTTAGAGTTTGATATTCTCAAGAAGCATTGCCTGATGTGAACCATGCCTCGCACAAAAGAGTTCTCAGAAGACCTACAATTAAGAATTGTTGACTTGCATGAAGCTGGAAAGGGTTACAAAAGTATCACTAAAAGCCTTGATGTTCATCGGTCCACAGTAAGACAGATTGTCTGTAAATGGATACAGTTCAGCACTGTCGCTACTCTCCCTAGGAGTGGCCGTCCGGTAAAGATGACTGCAAGAGCCCAGCGCAGAATGCTCAATGAGGTGAAGAAGAATCCTAGCGTGTCAGCTAAAGACTTACAGAAATCTCTGGCACATGCTAACATCTCTGTTGACAAATCTACTATAAGTAAAACATCAAACAAGAATGGAGTTCCTGGGAGGACACCGCGGAGGAAGCCACTGCTGTCCAAAAAAAGCATTGTTGCAGGTCTGAAGTATGCAAAAGAGCCCCTGGATGTTCCACAGCACTACTGGCAAAATATTCTGTGGACAGATGAAACCAAAGTTGAGTTGTTTGGAAGGAACACACATCGCTCTGTGTGGAGAAAACAAGGCACAGCACATCAACACTAAAACTTCACCCCAGCTGTGAAGTATGGTAGATGGGCATCATGGTTTAGGGCTGCTTTGCTGCCTCAGGGCCGGGACGGATTGCTATCATCAACGGAAAAATGAATTCCCGAGTTTATCAAGACATTTTGCAGGAGAACTTAAGACCATCTGTCTGCGAATTGAAGCTCAAAAGAGGATGGGTAATGCAACAGGGCAACGACCCAAAGCGCAGAAGTAAATGAACAACAGAATGGCTTCAATAGAAGACAAGAAAGCCGTTCCTGCGGTGAACACCCCGTCTCATCTTTCTGACCTTAAATTCACAGGCAAGTTAAATCACAACCAGTTCAGTAAAATTGTGCACTCACTAACCCCATGACCTGTTTAATATACAAATTCACAGTTACCATAGCACCTTTCCACCATCATAATGTTATTGTACCAGAGGCCTGAGACTGGCTCTGTCAACTGTGACGGTCATTCGTGTTGACTATAACCTAATTTTAGGTCATTACGATCTTCAAGGTCAAGTTCAAGGTCATTTGGCCTCCAGTTGATATCCAAGGAAAAGAGGTACCTGCTGTAAAGATTTCAGCCACCTAACTTCATTACTAAGCTAGCAGTAGCCATAAATGTGATTTTTGCACTTGATGACCCTGTGACCTAATTGATACGCAAATTAGGTCAAAATCACCATGGTAACCCTTCCCCCATCCCAGTGTGATATGTACCAAGTTTGGTAAGATTCGGACCAGAGGCATTGGAGATATAGTGCAAAATGTTTGGACGGACGGACGTACAACCAGACGTACATACATACATACATACATACGTACGCTGGTCTCCACTAGACCCCCCTTTCTGGGCCTATCGGCCCGCCAACAAAGGGGTAAAAATATGCCTTCTGGAGTGGCCCAGTCAGAGTTCTGACCTCAACCCGATTGACATGCTGAGGCATGACCTCAAGAGAGTGATTCACACCAGACAGTCCAAGAATATTGCTGAAATGAAACAGTTTAATAAAGAGGAATGGTCCATAATTCCTCCTAACCGTTGTGCAGGTGTGATCTGCAACTACAGGAAACATTTGGTTGAGGTTATTGCTGTCAAAGGAGGGTCGACCAGTTATTCAATCCAAAGGTTGACATACTTTTTCCATCCTGCACTCTGAATGTTTAGATGTTGTGTTCAGCAAAAACATGAAAACATATAATTGTCTGTGAGGTTTTAGTGAAAGAAGACTGTGTTGGTCTATTGTTGTGACTTAGATGAAGATCAGGGCCCGGATTCACAAAGCATCTTATCTTATGCTAAGAGTACTCCTAAGTCGCGCTAAAACATTTTATGTGGGAGTAAAATCTTGAAAGTTATTCACAAAGCCGCTGGGAGCAACTTTTAGTTAAGAAAACTGGTAACTCCTAGAAAAGGAGTAGCTCTGAAATAGGTGGGCGTAAATCTCCGTTGCTATGGATGACGTCAATTCTCATGCGCGAGTCTAGGGACAATGAGCTCGGTGATTGGTTGTTTGGTGACAGGGCGGCCCACTGAAAAAATATTCCACATACAACCCATGGAGGAAAAAATGAGGAAATAGTCCAAGCGGCTGGTTTGTCTTTTAAAATAATAACATGTCAAGCCATCCTGAAAATGCACTATGCGCAGTCCCCACATGTCACGCTCTAGGCAAATAAACATACATAGGAAAAAGAGATGTAAAAATTCCACTAGCATAAAACGAGTCAATAATAAAACGCATCATTTTCCCCAATAATTGGCAACTTATAACCCAATGAGAACATGTTGCGATCATTTAAACGTTGAGCTGTTCAAGTTTGTTTGCCCTAAACCGTCATGGATGAAAGTACAAAAAGGATGCGAAAGCCCAATTGGAGCTATGACCAGTTACTGCTGCTGGCCCAGTTGGTGCTGGAGTGAAAGCATGTAATTAAAGGGAAATTTGGCTCGGGGGTGAACAGCAAATCCTCGGACGACAGAAAACTGCGAGAAGCGGTGGCATGGGCTGCAATCGCAGGAGGTCCGAGATTGCAGCCTACAAATCGTTTAAACAGGAAAGCATACTAAGCTTGGTGCGTAATTTATAGCCTACAATTTAAATATGTATACAAAATATGACATAGGCTGGTATTATTATGATGATCCATTTAATGTAACGCTTGCTCAACAGCCTAATAAAATAATTAATGCACAGCAGGAGGAGGTACAACACCAAAGCCACTGTCCCCGAGCAAATGGCATCCCACAGGCACAAAATGCCTGTCAAATGATTGGCATAAGCTGCTTTCCATTAAAATTTGATTCGTGCATGGATCCTGGCCATTTTGCAACAATGTCCAAAATACAATCTGGGTGTTGATGGAATGAACTTTTTTTTTTATTTACAAATACCTCTTCATCTTGGGTCGGAGAAATAATTCAAATATGGGCTTCATCAATGACACCGATGATACCGGGCATACCTGAGATGCGCATTAATTCAAGTTTGATTCTGTGTTGTAGGCAAATGTTCATTGGAAACCGGATAAACTGTCAGATGTGGGGTTCACTGAGCGCAGTGATTGTTTGTGAATTGAGCGACTGACAGATGGAGCTACTTTTAGGACTAAAATGCTTTGTGAATAACACTTAGTAAAAATAATGAGTCCTAAATTTACAACTGACACGCCCATTTTTTTTAGGAGTTTCTCCTAAATCCAGAAATTTGGACCTACTTTTAGCTCTAAGATGCTTTGTGAATATGGGCCCAGATCGCATTTGACCAATTTATGCAGAAATCCAGGTACTTCCAAAGGGTTCACATACTTTTTCTTGTAACTGTATAAATCAATAACAAACCTCATACCAGCGTTTCCTGCTCAAGACTCAAACCATAACCTTCCAGACACCAGCCCATCAGCACAGACCGCTGCCAGAAAGCCTATATTTCCAGCACACTTCATCAGTCCCTCTAATTTTGAGACAGATCTCCATGGAGCACAGGAAGAGAGACAGAATGAACGCTGGGAGTAAGTGATTCTAGCAACTCCATTACTGACAATTATGGAGCCATTTTGGATTGAAATCCAGACAACAGTTTTACCATTTCTTGGCCTTATAATTAGACACACCAAGCCTGTGTGTAAGACCTGGCCTTGAGCATGTGTGTGAGAGTGTGTGGGCCTTTTGAGCAATCCCACATTACTCCGAGGGAGTTGAGGGAGGAGGTGCTGGCCTCGACTTAGCTGCAACAACTGCATGTGTTTTTGGATAAAGGCTTCAGCTGAATAGCGGTAATGTAATGAGCTGGTGTGAATGTGCTTCTGTCATTAGGGCTTTGAGGTTTCCCCTTTTCAGCAGCAGGCAAGTCAGGCCATAGAGAAGACAAGAGCAGTGGACTCCAGCCAATGGGAGAGCTGATTAATCATTTAATAATGAATCATTTAATGTGTGAACATCCCAAAGTTCAGGAGATACAGGAGATGTCCAGCAGGGAGCCCTACACAACTCATCACGATACAGTATGATGAGGAGTAAAACCATCTACAGTCCCAATCCAGTCATTCAGGAGATAAATAAAGCTGGTTTATTGTAGATATGAAAAATGGCAGGCATACAGCAGTTTAAAGTGACAGATTTGTTGTTTTATGTTGAACAGTGATGCTGGTTTCTGGCAGGGGTTTATCTACTGAGATGTAGCATTTGTTCATAAGCACTTCGCGCAGACACAAGACCTGATATTACCATCTCCTCACAGTCTCGTTTGAGATTAATGGGAGCCAATGCAGACACACAAATCATTTATTTAACTCCACTAGGGACATCTCACCAGCGTGTAGTGAAGATAGATGATGATGCGCCAATTCATTCCGCGACCGTCGAATTGCACGCTCAGAGGTTGTTCCCCTCGTGCACTGCACCGCCGCTTGGGAGGCGAAGAGGTAACCTCGGGGCATGACTCTGCATTCTGCTGCATTGAAGGGTCACGGGAAGTCAAAGGTCATATGGCCACCCTGCAGTAGGGGAGCAGAGAAACTGGGAATAAGCCGTCGCCGAGAGGAGCAAAACTTTTTTCTTTTTTTTCCCCACTCACACCACACTCACACACAATACAGCATTCGCATCTCGCTAATCCTCGCCAGGCTTCGATCACTGTGCAATGTGTAGGACCGCCCTCAACCAGTGGGGCAGTCTTACTACACTTGATCTTAGCCAAAAGGCCGAGAAGCGAGGAGGAGCAAAACTATCGGGGATGTTTGGATTCACAGTGCATTTCTGTATCAGTTCTGCACTGCAGAAGATCCCTGTTTTAGTCAACTGTGTGCTTGAATTTTCAAATTCCACAAGGAAATCTTGAAATGAGTCAAATTCTCTCACCTCATCGGCAGATTTTTTTTGTCTAATGCTGTCAAAAATAGAATTAATTACCAGCCGCGATAGCGATGCTAGCATTGATTCAGTTAATCCGTGTGTGTGTGTGCGCATGTGTGTCCCTCCTTGCCACAAACTACAACATAACTACACTAAAACTACTATTAAATCTGTTTTGAGTATTTTTGAAGGTGTTAACATGTCTGTCTGTGTTCCTGTTTGTGTACAGAATCTGTGAACACGACAGGATCGCATCCTTTTAAGATGCAGCCAGATAACATTACAGGCGAGTAGCTGGGGTGAGAAGGAAGGCTGAGTTTGCAGATGGGTGTGGTCTAGAGTACACACTTACTGAACACGCTACTGTGAAGACTGCAGCGGCTAATATAATCCCAGATGGTCTTTAGTGATATTTCTACAACTACAACCCCAATTCCGAAATAGTTGGGATGATGTGTAAATTGTGAATACAATCAAAATGCAATGACTTTCAGATTACATGAGCCAATGTGTTATTTACAATATATAATAGATAACATTTCAAATGTTGAAACTGAGACATTTTACCTTTTGATCCACAAAACGAGCTTATTTCAAAATTTCTGGCTGCAACAGGTCTCAAAAACGTAGGGGCACAGGCGAAAAGTGGCTGAAAACGCTATTAATATATAAGAGAATCAGCTGAAAGAACAAGCAAGTAATTAGGTTTACTGGCATCAGGTGTGTAACATGATTGGCTATAAATGAGATGTCTTTGAGAGGCTGAGCCTGAGAGGCTGATGGCCAGAGGGTTTCCAACCTGTGAAGGCTTGCATTAAAAAATTGTGGAATACTTTAAAAACTATGTTCCTCAACGTCAAATTGCAAAGGCTTTGAAGGTCTCATCATCGACAGTGCATAACATCATCAAAAGATACAGAGAATCTGGAAAAATCTCTGTGCATAAGGGACAAGGCCGAAGACCTTTACTGGATGCCCGTGATCTTCGGGCCTCAGAGGCCACTGCATCACTCACCGGCATGATTCTGTCATTGACATTACTAAGTGGGCCCAGGAATACTTCAAGAAACCACTGTCTGTAAACACAGTCTGCTGTGCCATCCACAGATGCCACCTAAAACTCTATCATGCAAAAAGGAAGCCATTGTTGAGCATGATCCAGAAGCGCCGCCATGTTCTGTGGGCCAAGGCTCATCTAAAATGGACTGTAGCAAAGTGGCAAATTGTCCTGTGGTCAGAAGACTCCAAATTTGACATTCTTTTTGGGAATCATGGGCGTCATGTCCTCCGGGGTACAGAGGAGAAAGACCACCCCTCCTGTGATCAGCGTTCAGTTCAAAAGCCAGCATCTGATGGTATGGGGATGCATTAGTGCATATAGTATGGGACACTTGCATGTTTTAAAAAGCACAATGAATGCTGTAAGGTATATAAAGGTTTTAGAGGAACTTAAGCTTCCCTCCAGACGACATCTATTCCAGGGAAGGCCTTGTGTATTTCAGCAGGACTATGCAAAACCACATACTGCAGCTGTTAAAACAGCATGGCTTGGTAGTAGAAGAGTCTGTGTCCTGAACTGGCCTGCCTGCAGTCCTGATCTTTCTCCGATTGAGAACATTTGGCGAATAATTAAATGAAAAGTCGGTGAGAGGAGACCCAAGACTCTTCAGCAGCTGCAAGCCGGTATTAAACACGAGTGGGATCAAATTCCAATGGCTAAACTCAAGAAACTTGTCTCCTCAATGCCCAGATGCCTCCACTCTGTGTTAAAAAGAAGAGGGGGATGATACACCATGGTAAACAGGCCCCTGTCCCAACTTTTTTGAGACCTGTAGCAGCCATCAAATTTGAAATGAGCTCATTTTGTGCATTAAATTGTAAAATTTCTCAGTTTGGACATTAGCTACGTTATCTCTGTTCTGTTGTGAATAAAATACTGGCTGGTGTGATTTGAAAGTCATTGCGTTTTGATTTTATTCACAATTTAGACTTTGTCCCAACTATTTCGGAACTGGGGTTGTATGTTAACGTCACCGGTGACCTGAAGGGAGAACAGCTTCACTTTCACCGAGACTCGAGCCAGCTACAGTGGCGCTAGTGAGTGAAATCACTGAAGACAACCCGGAAACGAGACGCAAAAATAAAGCTTCATTGTGGACTGGGACGCACCCAAGGAGTGCTGAAACTCACACCAGTCTCAGGCACCCTACGTGTGTGGGACTAATCATTCCCGCTTTGTGCTCATTATACATCGAGAGCTGCCCCTCCCCCTACGAGCATGCAGTCAAGGGATTCAACCGCTCCGATCAGACAAACAGGTTCCTCTGCACCTGTGTCGGGTCAGAGATCCTCAACTATTTCCATCAGTTCTAACAAAATCATCTTTCAACTACTACATACTTCTACTGCCTCAAAACTAGTGCAAACTGAGGGTCACACCACCAGGAATATGAGAGAATCGATCAGGGATTTTCAAATCATGGTCCTTAAGGTCCGAGTGCAGTTGGTTTCCATCCTCCTTTTACCCGAGCGTCAGGTGTAAAGACAGTCCAGCCAATCAGCGGCACTAACAGTTCAGTTAATTGCCAGAAGTGAAAGAAGAGAAAACCTGGACTGGATTTTAGATCCATGGGACACGTGAATGTGCAACAAAGGTTGACAAAGACATAGTGGAAAACTGTTCGCTTAGTACACCCTCCGTGTCACACAAATGGGCTCCAGCCCCAGATTGTTTGACAAGAACCCCCCACAAACACGCACGCACGCACGCACACTCACACTAGCCAGGAATCGTGGCACTAAGGACAGGCTGAGGCCTGGCATTAACAGTGAGTGGCTCAGTGACAGCAGGGTATTAGCTGTACCATTAGTTGACTAGAGACACAGATTTGAGCCAAGATGGAGGACTGCGCACCCGGTGTAACAGTTCTAAGCACCCCTTATTAACCGCCAAACAGCAAGAGACAGCTGAAACAGGCTTAGATTTCTATCGTTCTCATTTGAAGCCCATTTTAAGCTGCATTCACCATAATACATGGAGAAAAAGCACCAAACATTCATCCATTTCAATAATAAACAGCCTTGTTTGCACATTGTGAGTTGATTTGCCACGCCGGGCCTCCCAAGGTCGAATAGTACTTCCCAATTCAAGTCGTCTGTTTAAATTCATACGGCGAACATCAATTGATAAAGATTTACTAGCACCTTCAGTTGAGAATAGAGATGATACCTTTAGTTCCAGTCCAAAAGACAAGCGTCCCATTGCCTATGTAAGGAAATCTAGTTCCTACCATTCAACTCACAGCCTTACTGGAGAACAGAAGTTCAGATGTGCAATGCAACAAAATAACTGCATTCTACACTGAAAGTACAGTGGGTACACATTTACCCTGTGACACAGTACAAAAATAACTAAAATCCCTATATGATACATACAATGTGAATGCAGCGCAATTACTCAAATAAAATCAATTTCTATTATACTGACACCCATGTTCTGTAAATCCAGTGGAATACAGCAATGCAAAGCAAACACAGTAAATTTACAGACTGCATTGTGTGTCTGTATTCCGTGCAGACTGTTGGTATCTCCTCTAACAGAGGCAGGCAACATGTCGGATAAATGTACTCGCTGCCATGACTGCCTGAATAGTAAACACCTTGGGCAACAGAATAAAATTGTGTTGTCCAGCAACGTAAAAATATGACATTGTATATAATATATAACTCAAAATTGTTGAAAACATTTCGCTCCTCTTGTAAACAGCCTAATGAGTTAGCAATGAGGAAATCCAAGTGGAGCAAAGGTTCTAGAATTTACAAGAATACTCCTGTGGTTGACAAAATGACAAAATGAAGACATTACAGCCCAAAAATGAAAAATAACTTCATCTTGAATTTAAAGTGAGACAAAACGCCTCTATGCAGCATAAATCATATCTCAAAAGAGGAAGAGATCTAAATTTTAGCTTGACTTGCAAAGGTTGCGGACGAACAATGAATGACACTGAACAACAAAGACGTTGTACACTTCACAACTGTAATGTTTCTGCAGGACAACATGAAAACAGATCCACAATATTCATATTCCATTTTATATACTGCAAAACAATTCAATACTCAGTCCTTGACTATAAAACCAAACTGTTGCCAAACAGTTGAAGAGTAGTGAAGAGTAATTGATAGTAGCAATTAGTCAGTATAATAGCTCATATTCATTCAGGTAGAATGTGTCAATTTAGAATTTATTTTAACCGGCTATTCCTATTCCTACAGCATATTCTCAAGTACACAGACTGCGTGGTATTGAATAGCATGGCAGGCTAAATCATCAGGATTTGATACAAAGCACATTTCTCATTCTATCATGTTTAAGAAAAGAATATCTGCAGTATATATGAAATATCCATGTTAATGATCTTGCTAGCAATATGCAAAGAAAAAACCTACTTGACAGAAATTTTATATTTAAGAGTAATGCAGTATTGACAAATAAATAATAATAGTACCTGCAATAATATTTTCAGAAATTCTGTAATAAACACAATATTTCCAGAAGAGGAAGAACAGGTACACTGTTGATCGTATGAACTTGGGGGATGGGCAGGCAGATTGAAACGTGGTAGCTAGAGAGTATTTTACACTACAGAATTCAATTATATCAATGCTACAATGCTTCATGTATCTGCAATAATCTATACTTATTATCCCAAATGGAGGTAATTCTTTAAAGTTAAGTGTGCCATCTATCATTAATAAACTGATGCAATTTTATCTTGTCATATTACATTTAACAAATTGATATCAAAATTGAGCCATCAAAGCGTCTTACACCTTTCAAATATGTTATTAATACAGAAAAGCAACTTAGCGCAGCTCAAATAGGCAATGGGTTTTCTTGCATCCTCGTGATCATTATTAAACAAAACATCCTGGAAGGGGATTGAAGGAATAAAAATTTAAATAAACCTTACCCATTCATCGAATTTCCCCACTTCAAATAACTGTACACTTGGGGAGTGTTCCATATCAGGAGTTGGAAAAATTTTTGAGAGCACAATAGCGCGCTTCTGCATGCTACTAAATCTCGACGTTATGTGCTCGGAGCAGCACGCGCTCGGCGGAATGCTCTGCAAAGTTAGATTCGCTGCGTGACGTCATGGGTTAGACTCACTGCCTGCCACAAGGAGAGCCTGTCAAAAACTCCGCAACACAAATCACAGACAGCGCTCTGCAGTCTACATCAGGGGTGGGCAATTCCGGTTTTCTGTCAAATTTTGCTCCCTTGTCAAAAAATGCTACCTTAATGCAAAGCGATCGTATAGTCTTTGTTTTCGCCTTGATATTGCAATATGAATCAGGTTACAATAGGAACTTTGTTATTTGTTAGCTAATTATAACAAAAGCAGATGTTATAATGAGTTGGATAAGTTTGTTTGAAGATATATGCCCATATTCGCCATTATCATCTAATTTCTGCATTTTCAGGAAAACCCAGCGTGTACATGCAAATATATGTACGCTTCCATGTTCAAATGTGCACTGAAAATAAATCTATTTTTTATGATTTTTGAAGATACTAAATATATGAGCGAGGAAACAGCCAGAGATTTCAGGTTTGGGCAAACGCAGAACTGCGAGGTAGCATATTTTGATAGGTAGCAAAATTTGTCAGAACACCGGTCCTGGAGGGCCAGTTTGTATGCAGGTTTTCATTTCTATCAATTACCCTGACTAATTGAGTGAAGTGATTGCATACACAAATACAGATTTGTGTAAAGATTAGATCAAAAGAAAAATGTTTTACATAGGGAGACGAGAACGGTCATTTGGCGGTCATTCATGGTCATTTAAAGAAATGTGCCTGAGATCAGATTTCATAAATGGTTTGGCTAATTTAGATGAACAACTAATTAAAGGCCAGAAGTTGGTCAGAAAACCAGGGACAGATGCGGCCGTTGTTGCCCACCCCTGGGGTGTATCTCAAAGCGTAGGCTGCAGCCGTGGAAGGCTGCATTTTAGGGGTCGTCACTTAATTCCATCTGCCAAATTGACATTTGGGTAAGAGACAAGGTTAAGTTTGGGGTTAGGTATAGGGCTAGGTATTAAAGTTAAGGTTAAGGTTGGGGGAAACAGCGACAACTCGCATAAATCAAAGCTGTTTAATGGAGATGAAATGACATTACGTCAGTTTGGCAAATGGGATGAAATGGCAACCCCTAAAAATAAAGCCTTTGAAGGACACAGCCTCGGCTTTGAGATGCACCCATACACACTACATGCTACTCACTACAAACGTACCCATTCCTTCTTCTTCTTTTGAGTTTTATGGGCACTGACACACCAATTTGTGTATTACCGCCACCCTCTGTGTGGTATAAAATAATGATTTACGAACAAACCCGTTTGAGAAATGAACATTTCCGAATGTTTTCTACTAAAAACCCCTTAACCTAACCATACGCAGAAGACCAAAAAGGGAAAAATCGAGCATTTGTTTTGAAGGGACGGCTGGCAACTGGGTGAGTGCATGTAGGCTGCGCAGTTCACTCATTCATTAAAAGCTGCTTCTTATAATCATCAATTCAAGGCTCGTTGTGACATACAGGTGATATTGGCTACTTCCTGAGGGAGTGGCTGCTAGTTCCCATCCCAGTCCCACAGGGTGGCCAGGAAATCCAGTATAATGAGGTCTATGCCCGTGCACGCTTCCTTGCCATCGGGCTCCGAAAAGACCATTGGCGCTGCCTGCATGCGTCGGGTGGTAGGCTCTTCTACCCCCCGAAAAAGGTCCGCAGGATCGTCTAGGCCTATGTCATCCTGCACAATGTGGCAGTGAGGTGTGAGGTTGCGCTGCCGCCCGGCCTCCCTCCACCCCAGCATGTGGACCTGGACCCACTGCCCCTGCCCCGTCATGAGGGCTTTCAACGGGGACCAAGGATATGAGCTGCGGTGAGGCAGCGGTTGTGAAGTCACCCCCCCACCTCTCACCCCTCATGCTGACATAAAGAATGTGTGTGTGCGTGTGTAGCTTTGAGTTTCTCAGTTTCAGTCTTGCAAAGTTGTGTTTAGTTTTCAGTATTGCAAGAACCTCATATTTCATTCCTCGTACATTTGATGTCCACAAGTCCAAAAGAGACAAATAAATTAATGTATATCAAACACAACATTATAATTTGTCTTTCTATGCAACTGAAATAAAACACACACCTACTGCATTTGGTAAATGATTCCTCAAGAAAGTCTTTTTTTTTTTTTTCTGTAAGACTTGTGACCGCAGCACTCGGCGTTTTTATGCTTCTCGGTGAGGCCGGGGCTGTGGCTGATTAAATGAGATTTTTTCCAGAGGTGAAATTGTTTGGTCCAACATTATGCGTTCATTTCTGCTGTGATTCTCTGTGTTCTTGTTCCTAAATAAACCACAAGACGAAGTGATCACACAGAATTAGTGCATATACCTGCCGAAGAGGACTTTTATCCTCGCCTGCACCAGCACGTGTTTCTCACTCCCTGAGAAGTTTCGCTTCGTTTCCCATCCATGCTTCACCGTCTTCCACTGTCGTCACTCCACAAATCCCCAGAGCGCACATGGCTACTTTACATGCAGATGCTCATTTGCATTGACCGTATATGGCTGTGTCTGGGCGTGTAGAGATGCGTATGCACTTTTCTCCGCCAAATTTGGGATCTATCAAAACCAAACCTGAGACAAAAAAGTACGGACATTTACACCAATTTTGAGCATGGCTTATCTTGATTTACACCCTTTTTGAAAAACAGGAGGAATGGGCGACGAAGCAGCTGAGTCAGAGAATTGCAGGGTGCGAGGGAGAGAGGAGCGCGGATTATAGTTCATTTAAAAGAACAATCAAAGCCCCAGCAAAGTCCGGTTTTCCTAATGTAATTGGAGCCATTGACTGCACTCATATGATAATTAGGGCACCATCGGTGAATGAATTCGTATTTGTGAATCGCAAAAATGTGCATGGGATCAAAACCCAAATCACAGAGATGCCAAGTGTCACGCATTCGGCGTCGGTCTCATGTATTTTTTAGGCTTATTCGCCGTAGTCCGCAATTATTAATTGAATGCTTTATGAGATTCTCACGCGGAATTAAAATCCTTCTGCATTGAAGTTTCCGTTTCAGTTGCGTAAAGGTGCAACTCATCACATGTAACATGGAGAGCGATTATGACCTCGGACCTCCCGAGCCTCTCTTTGCTCAGGGATTGGAAACAATGCATGTGCTTCATGATAGTTTACATTCTTTTAATGAAATAAGACCATTTGAGACGTTTTTATGCAATTCCATTGCTTTCAATCCCTCAGTAAAGACAAGCCTGGGAATTCCCGAGTCATAATCGATGTCCGTATCATTAGAGGGGAAATCCACGTAATGCACGTGAAACTGATTAACTTGATGCACAATGACTTAAATTCCCTGAGTGAATTCCTTCAGTGCCCTTTGATTGAATAATTGCTGACTATGACACAGGAACGTGAATGCCATGAAGAGGAGAGACTCACGCCTAAGGCGTAAGCCTTGGAATCGTACTATAATTTGAGGAATGTTAGTCTGTCTGTCTGTTTGTCTGTTTGTTCCCCTACTCCTCCGAGGTCCTCAGACGGATCTTCACCAAACTTGGTGGGTCTATGTAGGTTGTCCCTGGAATTGTCCTTGAGGGGTTAGTTTTTTGAAAGGTCAAGGTTACTGGGGTCAAAGGTAAATTTTTCGCATCTCCCATCTCCCTGGACAGATTTTCATGAAAGTTGGTACGTGGACGTAGGTCGTCACAAGAAATGACTGCGAGAGGTCCGTTCCATCAAAGGTCAAGGTCACGAGGGTCAAAGGTCACCATATTCATGAAAGTTGGTATGTGGATGTAGGTCATCACAAGAAATTATTCTCGCCACGGGTAATTCACTAGTCTCTGAAATCATATGTGACGCCGACGTGCTCAGAACGAATGTAGTGGCACGGTGGCCTGGCTCTACACATTATTCATTTATCCTGACGCATCCTGGCGCTGCGCGTGATGGCTGGCTACTTGGTGAATGCATGTAGGCTACACAGTATACTCGTTCATTGAAAGCTGCAGCTTATGATCATCAATTCAAGGCTGATACTCACCCCATCCTTGTGACTTACAGGTGATAGTGACTACTTCCTGAGGGAGTAGCTGCTAGCACCTGTTCGATACCCACAGGGCGGTCAGGAAATCCAGTGTAATGAGGTCCATGCGTGTGCGCGCTGCCTTGTGGAGCACGCCATCTAGCTCCAAAAAGATCAATGGCGCTGCCTGGATGCGTTGGGTGGTCCCCTTTCCTTTATTAACCCCGTGCACGAAAATCATCGAATCCCAGTCTCCCCGACTTTCAAGCAGAGGTGAACAGAGACATCTGTGGACACTGGTTGCATCTCAAAGCCTAGGCTGCATCCTTAGAAGGCAGCAGTTTTAGGGGTCGTCACTTAATTCTATCCGACAAACTAATATTTAGGGTTAAGAATTGTAGTTTATGGCGATGCAATCGGCCGATCGATGATTGATTATGCACACTGGCGAGTTGATCGACGTGCAATGTACAATGCCTGTGCGAGAAGAAGAACAAGTCCTCCGCAGTAAAGTGAATGGTTTAACCAGCAGACCTCCTGCCGTGAAAGTCTGTTCATGCGAACTGTCTACCCATATTTCGAACCCACAACTACAGCTCTATAAAACACAACATGGTGTCAGGCGGTAAGTAGTCTTTATGGAATACTGGAATTGCGATACGTAATATCTACACAGAATATTTTCTTGTGAAGAACACCGCATGTGCGTTAGCAAGCTAGTTCTGGTTAGCAACAGTTCGCCTTTTGCATTTAAAAGCGGAACTCCTTAAAAGAAAGAAAAAACATGGAACAGTTTAAGCCTTCCGCACCGCTTATATTTACCGATAATGTAAGCGAGAATTGGCGGTGATTGGGCCAGCGTTTTAAGCTGTATATGACAGCAACTGGCACTGACGAAAAGGATGAGTCCGTGAAAATTGCAATTATGCTGCACACAATAGGAGACGAGGCGCTAGAAGTGTATAATACACTTGATGTTCCTTTTGACGACGAAGAATATAAAATGATGCGGGAAATAACGGTTGCATTAAGTAGATATTGTATCCCTAAAAAGAATATCGTCAATGAATGTCACTAATTCTGGTCTCATTGTCAGGCAGAGGGAGTTGCTGTGGACAAGTTTGTGACTGAACTTCGCCAGAAATGTAAGGACAGTGAATTTGGTGCAGGGGAAAATGAAATGATACCTGATGCACGCATGAAGGAGAGACTGTTAAGGGAAATTGACTTAACGTTGGACAAGGCAGTTGACATTTGCAGAACTGCAGAAGCTGCAGGTACACAGATACAAGCCATGGGGGCAGTGCAGCGTGAAGCCCCAGCGCAAGCACTTTCCAAGGCTCCTGATGACTCGAGAAGAGGGACGGGACATAAAAGCAAATATGCAAAGCAAACAGGTAAGATAAAAATGCAAGCAGCCAGTTCAAGTGCATGCAGAAAATATAGAGGGACACACCAGCCCTGCCAATGCCCAGCCATTGGGTTCACTTGACATAAATGTAGTAAACGCAATCATTTTGCAAAAATGTGCACTACATCACAAAACAGGATTGACACAGCTAAAAGTGTTAATCACCTTGAGAGTGAAGTTGATTCCCTGTTAATTGGCACAATGTCCTGTGTTGGAGTTAATGGGATCACACAGCGCTCAAATAATGCGTGGTAACACCACAGCCAACATCAGGGACGTGGCTGTTAAATTTAAGCTGGACACCGGTGCGGAGGCAAATGTGCTTCCAATGGACATTTTTCAGCAGATACCAGGTCCCACACACCCCGTCCTCGTCGCCAATGGGGAAGCGCGACTGAAACCAAAGGGCACAGTGGCATTCACAAGTGTGACACCCTACGCAAAAGCACATTTCCAGTTCTTTGTGATAACCCACTCCCCCACACCAATCTTAGGTAGGGAAGCATGCAGGGTCGCAGCTACCCATTTTTGGGGGGATATGCAACGACCACAGCAGCGCCCCCCCAACACCTACACCCAGTGTTCTCCACAATGACCGGGCGGTAGGTGGCGTTCTTTTGCGAGCGGGTGCTGCACAGTTCATTGTGTTGAGGTGGGGGGTGAAGACCTGGGGGGGTCTTCATCTGCCAGTTGGTTTGGTGCCCCCCTTTGCGTAGCGCCCCTATGCACTGCATACCCTGCATACCCACTTTTTGCACCAGTGGAAGCATGCGAAACATTGCAGCTTGTAAGAAGAATGGAGACGCTTACTGTGAAACAACCAGCCACAAAAGAAGGAGTAAGTAGAACAGTACCCATCTGTCTTTAGTGGTCTGGGCTAATTCCTGGGCGTGTATCACATATACACAGACCCAGCCGTAATCCCAGTAGTGCATGGGTGTAGGAAAATTCCGATTACGGTCTTGGGCAGGCTTGGACCCTCGAGATCTGAATGAGGCAATTAAAAGGTAACACTACTCCACACCCACCCCAGATGAGGTCTTAAGCAAGCTGTCTGGGAAGTCAATTTTTACCATTCTGGATGAAAAAGATGAGTACTGGCAGGTGAAGCTGGACAAGCAATCATCTGAGCTGTGCACATTCAACACACCATGGGGAAGGTACCGCTTCAAAAGACTTCCTTTCGGAATCAAGTCCGCCAGTGAAGCGTTACAGCAGGAGAATTGTGACACATTTGGAGACACTGAAGGAGTGTATATCATCGCAGAAGACATGATCATCGCAGCCGTCACAGATGAGGAACACAATGCCACCCTTCAGAAGGTGATGGAGAAAGCATGAAAAAACAACATTCAATTTAACAAGGAGAAAATCCAGTACAAAGTCAACACTGTCAAGTCGCGGTTACATTTGTCTAGGGATATAATTTCACATATAAAAGAAGGCAGGCTGGCCTGGACTGGTGAAGGTAGATGGAAAGCCGGGACTTACCTCCCCTCAACACTGCACCATAACCCAGGGCTAGCACAAGCTACCGCTCCACCGGCAAATAGCTACCTGTCGTTCAGTCTGGTTCAGTATAGGGAGTGATTTCCTACAAGCATGGTAGTCTTATAGGTGACGGGTTAAAAATGAGGCACACATGCGTGGTTGCGAACAAAAGTTTGGGGTAGGTGTCCTCCACTTCAGGGCTCTGGTATATTGGCAAAACAACCTTTGATTTTGGCCCATTTAAAAGGGACGCCCCTCCCATGACCAACCGCTGCCCAATCAGGACACAAGGCATCGTCCCGATTTCCCCAACCAGTCACCAATTAGAGCGCACAGCCGCTATGCCACTAAATGTGTGTTACCTATATCTACATTTTACTATTACAACAGAGGAGCTATTAATGTTTGTATTATTATGCCTCGTTCCCGTATGCGAGGGCATTACAGTCAGGTACATGGGTCATGTCTTTACACCAGAGGGATTGAAGTCTGATGAGTCCAAGGTGAAGGCTGTCAACAAAATCCCGCCACCAGAGGACAAGAAAGGGCTACTAGGTATGACAAGATATCTTGCCCAGTACATTCCAAACGAGGCCACGATAACATCGCCGCTCTGACAGTTGTTGCGGAAGGATGCTGCATGGCAGTGGAACCACGAACATGATGCAGCTTCGAACAAGCTCAAATCAGTACTCCCAAATTCCCCGGTACTGCAGTTCCATAGTCAGACCAAGCCTTTGACCACACAAGCCGATGCCTCAAAAGACGGACTGGGTGGGTGCCAGGGAATTCGTTTTGCACCAATCACTAGCCATGTTATTGGTTTAACACTTGGTGAAAGGTTTTGCTCATACTAACAAATTGATTAAATCTGGTCTATAGAATTATAGTTTTGTTGAGCTGAGAGAGAAATAGTGTAAAGTCACGGTTTGCCCGGCGAGTTAAATTGTCTCTACAAAATGGTGAATTTTGCATATTACTTCCAATTTCATTTGAAGACTTTATGAACAATTTACTCTCCTCACTGGCATATTGAAGTATTATTCAGTGAAAAGGCAATATAAATAGGGTTAAAGTGAAGGTTAAAAAAAATTGATCTTATTGCTTGTTCTACTGTGGCCAAATGACGTACCCACAGTCCGCGCGCAATAACATGAATAGAAGGCGGGTTTGCCAAACTGAAAAAAGAAGCCGCTGTCGCATGAGAGCTTGCAATTTATTGAAGTGCGAACAGCCCAAAGAAGCCTCTTGACTTGATTTAAGCCCAGAATTTCTGCACTGAGGAGTTAGACAGAAGATTTGAAAAACCATAATCTTTGTTCCACAGCCAATTAGCCAAGGGACCAATTCCCGCTGCTGTCATGGGGATGGAGGGATCTGTGATGTCATCATAAGCATGACCCCTCAGTGCCGAAAAAAACATGTATTCTTATCAAGAAGGTTTGCACAATCGCACTCCAAACCTTTTTTTCGTCTCTGTCAAAAATACTAGTTTTAACAAGCGCCAAAACTGCACTAAGAAAACAGGTCGATCTGAGAGGGGGGGGTACAGGTGCTGCTGTGGGGATGGTGAATGGGGTCACCTGGCTGAGCGCGTGCGAAGGAAAGGGCGCGTCGGTCTCTGACGTGCGCGGAGGCCCCTGGTGGTATGCATGTCATTACACTCCTTCCTGGAAACACAGCACTGAAAGTCCACTGCGGAGGAAGAGTTCTGGGGTCAGTATGTACAAAAAACCCGCCAAGTGTTTCTCCCGCTGATAACTTCAGCCAGCTCATTTTCACAACGCTAACTCTACTTCCTGTCTGGAGAGTTGTGCGGGTCAGCAAATCGAGATGCTTGAAAAAAAAAAATATTGGCAAGAACGTTAGCTTTTCTGGACCGGAATTTTCCAAATCTGGCAGTACTCTGACATCAGTCATAAGTATTGGGGCAATCACACAATTTTGTCTTTTTGGCTCTGTGCTCCAGGAAGTAGGTTGTGAGGACATGACTTTGCAACACAGTAGTGTGTAATGTAGACTGTCTGCTTTGTAAACATTCACTGGTACATCTAAAGCTGAAGTGACAATTAAGGCGGAGCCCGGGGCGGCGCGTGCGATTTCTAGGCATTGGCTGGTGTGTAGAGATTGGCGAAAGATCAGGTGATAAGGCGGTCACACTCACAATCAAAAGTGCCCCATGCATGGCTATGAGCTCAGCCGGGTGCCACTAAGTCGGCCAGACTCCATGCAGGGCTTGGTCGGCGTCTGAGTGGCTTCTGGCCAATATATGAGTTGTCTGGGTTGTCCACAATATGGTCTGGCGCCTGCCCGATGTGTGTGATGCCCTGCCTGACATTTGCCAGGCACCGGCCTTTTTACTGGCGATCAGTTTGTGATGCAAAACGCCGCACCAGGTTTTCAGTCCGAGTTAAAAGTGTTATGGCCCCAATTTTTTATGACATATCAGACAGCAAGAGATGACTGACAAAATTTTAAAACTTAAACAGATTTAATTAAACAAAGCACTGACCAAGATTATCACATGTTTTTTATTATTTACAGTTCCTTTGGTAATTCAGATGGGGGTTGCTACTTTGCGATGTTCTGGGACAGGAAATTGCTCGAACACAGGCAAAAATCCACAGAAAGCTTCACAGGTCTTGAAAAGAGTGACAGGTCTGATCAAATGTATCCTTCCACAATTTCTCCTTGCAATTTCTCTTACTACGTGACTCTCTCAATTTTTCTCCTTATATACTCTTTTCCAGTCCCCTCCCACCTTCCAGACTTTTTTCAATTCTCCGGGACTTCCCCTCTGAGGCATGCCCAGGACATGCCCAAAACCCTAGCTCCAAACTGGGCTTACCAAAAAAAGTCAATACTGCCATCTAGTGGCTCCCCCCCCCCACATTACACCTCCATTCCAAATGAGAAAAATTTTGACTCATGAAGGCAGAATTTTTCTTTTCAATACAAAAATGGTTAAGTAGACCCTTGTGTATATATATAAATATAATACAATATGCTAATGAACACGTGATATATACACATACTCAAACACGGGTTAAGCAATCAGCAATTGCATTGTCAGTACCCTTTACATGCTCCCGTAAAATCAAACTCCAATTCAACAATCTCTGATTCTAGTTTTTCATCTTACTCAAAAACATTAACGAATTGTGGTTAGTATATACAATCATTGGCTTTTGCCCTGTACAAACATAAACCTCAAAGTATTGTAAGGATAGAACCAGAGCCAACAGCTCCTTCTCAATTGTGGACTAGTTATTTTGGTGGCAATTGAACTTCCTGGAGAAGTATGCCACGGGATGCTCAATGTCATCAGAGTCACTTCTCTGTAGGAGTACAGATCCACAAGCTTAGTCGCTAGCATCGACCGCGATGGAGAACGGTTTGTTGAAGTCAGGAGATTTGAGCACAGGGAAGTGACACAGCAGAGACTTTAGGCGATCAAAGGCTCTTTGGCATGCTTCATCCCAAGTGAACTTTTCGCCTTTCTTCAGTTGGTTGGTGAGACTGAGAGCAATCTCAGCAAAATTCTTGCAGAACTTGCGGTAGTACCTGATCATTCCGAGGAAGCGGCGCAAAGCTTTTTTGTTGTCAGGAACTGAAAAGTCCATGATAGGTGACAGTAGCACAACCAAAGTCACTCTTGTTCAGGTTTATAGTCAGGTTAACCTGGGTCAAACGCTGGAACAATGTCTCTACATCTTTCAGATGTTCCTCCCAGGAGTCACTACATGTGATCAGGTCATCGATGTACGCACCAGTGTGTGGCAATCCGGGGACTGTAGACTGTATCATCCTTTGGAACGTGGCTGGGGCATTTTTCATGCCAAAAGGGCAGCACTTCAAACTGGTATAACCCAGATGGTGTGGCAAAAGCAGAGATGCTCTTGGCCGTCCCAGTTAAAGGCACACACCAATAACCCTTCAATAAATCAATCTTTGTCAGAAACTTTGCTTGCCTTACTCTATTGATACAATCATCAATCCTAAGTATTGGAAACACATCAGTTCTAGTTATAGCATTGACTTTGCAATAATCTGTACAGATTCTAGTACTTCCACTAGATTTTGGAACTAGCACACAGGGTGAACTCCAATCTGAGTTGGAGGGTCTGATAATACCATGTTCTAACATGTACTCAACCTCTTTCTCAGCATTCTTTCTCTTTTCAGGATTCATCCAGTAAGGATACTGTTTTATTGGTTTGGCATCATCAAAATCTACATCATGAGAGGCTATAGAAACTCTCTTTGGAACATGAGGAAATAGATCTTTATATTTCTTGATCAACCTCGCAAACTGATCTTTCTGTGAGGGTTCTAAGTGCTGGAGTTTTAAATCAAGATTTTGCAACGCTTCAGAATTTGACAATTTACATGAAAGAACTTCAGCTTTAATTCTAGGTTCATCATCTTGAAACTCCCCCGTCATCTTCACAAGTCTCAGCCATAGCTGAGTGAGGATCTGAAGTGATAGCTGCAACCCTAGCATTCCTATCATGATAAGGCTTCAGCATGTTAATGTGACACAACTGTTCTGGCTTTCTCCAATCTGGAGTCTCCACAATGTAATTGAGATCATTGAGTTTTGTTAGAATTTCATAAGGACTATGAAATCTAGCTTGCAATGGATTGGACTGCAAGGGAAATAACACAAGGACCTTGTCTCCTGGTTTAAACTCACGGCTTCTAGCCTTATGATCATACCAAGTTTTCATTTTTCCTTGTTTTGATTTCAAGTTCTCTTTGGCTTGGTCACAAGCTGCTCACAGTCTTTCCTTGAACTTGTAAACATAGTCTAACAGACTGATATGCGGTTCTTTCTCTTGCTATTGTTCACTCAACAATAGCAAAGGTACTCCCACTTCATGGCCAAACACTAGCTCAAATGGACTGAATCCAGCAGACTACTGCACTGCTTCTCTAGCTGCAAACAACAGCAAATGAACACCTTCATCCCAGTCTTTCTCATGGTCAGAACAATAAGTCCTCATCATTGTCTTGAGAGTGGAATGAAACTGCTCTAAGGCACCCTGACTCTCTGGATGATAAGCACTAGAAAGAATCTGCTTCGCACCTACAGTAGTTCATACACAACCAGCTTAAACAATCCGGAAGTGAAATCGCTACCTTGGTCTGACTGAATTTCCCTGGGAAGGCCAAACAACGTGAAGAACTTTATCAAAACCTTAGGGATTGCAGTTGCCTTGATGTTGCGTAGCGGTATGGCTTCAGGGAATCTGGTAGATGCACACGATTGTCAACAAGAACTGATTTCCAGATCTAGTCTAGGGTAATGGACTAACACAATCAACGATGACCTTGGAGAAGGGCTCCCCAAATGCTGGGATTGGCTGCAATGGAGCTACAGGTGGGTCTAACCGATGTTTTCCCAACTACCTGACAAGTGTGACAGGTTTTGCAAAAGTTGGAAGCATCTTTCCGAAGTCAAGGATAGAAGAAGTGTTTCATGATCTTGTCAACAGTCTTGTTAACATCAAGATGACCTCCTAAAGGCAAACTATGAGCCATTGTTAAGATTTCCTTCTTAAATTCTGTATTTATAATGCGTAATACTATGCCCCGGTACCTTGTAAACTGAACATTGTTTGCTTTACTGATAGTTTTTTGGTTTTGAGTGGATTTTGTTCCCCCCGTTCAAGCAGTGAACTTTCTAAGTTTAACCAGCTTGAAATTTAGTACAATGTAAATAAATTATTTCAGTAAAGTGCGGAATTTTAGATGGCAACTCATTAATATTTGTTTATTTAGCTTTAATTACAAAATGGCAATGAAAAAATGCTTCTCGTAAAAAAATTATTCTAATGAATAAAAATGTGCAGTTTTAGATAACAGCTCATTTATATTTGTTTTTGGATCTTGAATAAATCACATCCACTTTAAAAAAATGATTGTTGGATGTATGTACTTAACAACACTATGCCAGCTGGCAGCTCATAACTGTTTGAAGGAACATCAAAGTCACTCGGTGAATAAATATCCCCGTCAGTCTGTTATTTAACAGGCACTAAAGATGATGGCAGCTGCTGACACAGCATTAAATAACTGCCTTCATATTTTCATTTTTTTTCTTAGCCTTGGGAGTCACACCACAGCTCCACACCAAGCGGCTCAGAGCCACGGTGAAGTATTATCCGTGACCAGCGCCTCACGTGTTCGGCTTCAAAGAGAGCCGCCCACTGTTTGCTTTGGGAGTTGGGTCAGTTTGCCAGCGGTGGGGCGTCCTGTGACCTTTGACCCCTGATGGAGAGCCGTCCCCTCTATCTGCCGGTTGACTCTGAATACATTGAAGCGGGTCTTTTCTGAGAAAACCTGAATGTCGCTTGTTCCACTGAACTGGCCTGGAAATGAACTCCAAAGTCTGGGCTGGATATTCAGTTTGTTTTTTTATCTGTTGCTTTGCTATGTATTGCATCAGATGGGCAGTAATTACAATGAGTCTAATGAGTGCTCACTCACCAACTAACTCTCTCTCTCTCTGTCTCGCTCACTTTCTCTTTTTTTTTGCGTTCTGTGACAGCCCGTCTACACCTGCACATGAAACAATAGCTCACACTGTAAAATCTACAGTAGGTCTATCACACAACTCAAAGTGTGAAATACGGGTCCATGATGGACCAGATGTTGTCCATATGAGTTGATCTCTGAGCATTGTAACCAAACTTGAGTTTAGAAAGGATGGTAGGGATGCTTTTCTTCTTCAAATTCATTTTTATTTGGGCACAAGTGTTTTCTGGGTGCATGAGCGCTGACGTGTGAAGGAAAGACTAAAAATACTGTTCACTGATGAGCTTGAAAAACCACAATGAACACATCTGTCAGGATTGCGAGCTAGGACCCTTTGCATCACAACATATTACATTTCCATCAGCCTGAATTCCCCGGCTGCAATTTTGAGATCTCAATTCTCAGTACTGCCTGATGAAAAAAGGGATTCCATACACCGTCAATCAAGCGACACAGATTAGCCACTGAGTGCACCGCAGCCATGTAGGATATCGACAGATACGCAAAGAGCTCTCTATCTCTGGTGCACAGCAGTTTGTGTCTCTCTTCTGGGATCTGAACCAAGAGGTTTGTGCTCATTGTTTTTACTCAAAAGATTTAAAATAAACCTCTGTCTCTTTCCCCTCCGCTCTAGCAATAATCTGTAATACTCTTTAAATGTGATTTCTGCCAGACTCACCAATAAAACAAGTAAAAGTAAAATTTATTTTGTGCCCTGAGCTGATATTAATGGTGTGATGCTACATCATTACATTTTTTGTGGCAGGGCTTTCTGTTTTATAAATGACCACTGCACTAAGGTTGGATGTAGTGGGTTCAAAATGGGGTACAGAATTGTTTATGTGGTGCAGTATTTGGATGGTAAGAAGTTCAGTTTCAAATTATTAAATGCATTCCTTGATCTGAGTTTTGCAAGGTCTCCCTGATTGCAGTCACCACCACCCGTCCATAAAATCCCTTTGATTCGTGATTCCAAGAAAACCCACTATTATTCTGGGGGATTACAGTTATAGGTCACAGACTTATGACCCTCTGACCTTCCATATTCATTATGTTATACATCGTATCATAATTTATTTTTTGTGTTGTAAGCTTATACTACTGTCGGAATATAAGCATTTTGCAATATATTGGAATTAAGCTTCCTGAAAAAGAAATGCTGTCTTTGTTCTCAGTAGCTTGGCAATTTTCCATTTTGGGTTCAACTCCGAGTGCACTGCATTAACACAGGATGATAACATGGGAGAAAAAACTGTTGCTTCTTCAAGATGGCCTCCTATTGTCCTATCTTCCAGTTAGAACAAATACAAAGCAATTAATTAATTTATTTTATCTTAGTAGCTTCAGTTGATTACACTAGAAACTTCACGGACAACCTTGTGTTCATCACAGTAAAAGCCAACCTGAAGTGAAAGGTACAACAAAGTGCATTTGGCTTCATTTACCTATGAAGGTCCTTCAAGCATATTTTTCTTTAAAAGGCTGTTTTATTTGCAACAGACCTGTTGCAAGATCCATGCAATATTCCTCAAAATATAGAGAAACACCATGATGTTTTGCGTAAATGTTTATGACTGTGGTTGGTGCTCAGCTTTGCTTGAGCAGAAAAAGGAACTGCCTCAAGAGCATCCTGTCTTAGCATTATTGTTTAGGAGCGAGCGCAAAGATAATGCATGAGCTCTGTAGTAAGTGCCACTCCTGAGACACTGATTTACAGCTGTATGCTTTGTATGCGGTGCAGAAAAGAGGAGCAGAGCTTGTATGCAGTGAAACAAAAATAACTTTAATTTATTCATTTTTCTTGAATAAGAAATAAGAAGGTGTAAAAGAATAATTGTGGTTGCAGAACCCAGAATAAACTGTATGAGTTAAAAATAATAACTGAGGATGAGAGTGATAATGAAGACATGCCATTTGGACTGGCAATGCTCACTGTATTTGAACCAGTAAGGTAACAATTGACTCTAAATTCGTAGACCAGGCGCAGGCGGGGCGAATGGGGGGTGCGCCGCGCCAAACGGGGTGTGTCCTGGCGTATGTTGCAATTTCGTGCCCGGCGTAGCCTGGCGCAAGTACTTCTCTTTCCCGCCTCTGTCCCGCCTTCCTGCACAAGTGGCAAAGAAGGCGGGTTTGGGCATAATCAAATCTTCACCAATCAAATGAGCTCCTCTCCTCACCCTTAATGTGTTGGAATATAGAAGCCTCTGTCCTATATCTGCATGATGCGTTAATGTTGCATTTTCATTTTCTGCTTCAGGCAAGTTTTCTGCACCGCTTACGTCTATAGGCTATTAAGCATTACGAATATGACTTAGCTGGCTAGCTAGGGCATTCGCGAATTATTACCATTAGCAAACTTGAATGGAATTTCAAAACGAAACTACGTCAGATCATTAAAAATTATGAAGTTGGAATGAAATATGACGGTTGCTCAATGGAAGGAGAAACAATGGATAGCGTGTTCCTATTATGACACCCTGTTGCTGCTTAAAATTTTGGGATTAACATGCATGGACAACAATGCAAGATACGTTACACATTTACTTTCAGTATGTGATCTTAACTCAGTACAAGATCATAGCAATCAGGCTGTATTCCTTTCCCCCACTAAAAACGATAAAACCTAAGTGACAATAATAGTACAGTATTAAGCTGCTTGCACACTGGACGCGAAACAAATTTTTCGCATGACAGATTGCGTTGAACACAGTGTCTCGTGTCCGAAAGTCTGACAGGGTTTAATTATATCTCCGTGTCTGACAGTCGATTATTGTTTTTAATTTCTTCAAATCTACTGACTCTTTTAGATATTAAACGTGAATGTTTTGATAAGAGGGCTCACTTCCTCAAGATGAGTACCGAGAATTTCAATCAATGTTTCTGTTTAAGCTCTGCTCAATAAAGTGAGTCAACATTGGCGCTAGACAATGTACAATGCCTCCGTGTCTGACATCACAAAAAAAAAAGATTCATATCGAAATAAAGAATAAAAATGAAACATTTTAACAACAGAACATCCAATGAACGCTGCAATTTATATATTTGCGGGTCATCTTTTCTGGATGTTCCGTTAGTTGGTGATATATTTTTATTCTTTATTTCGTTATAAATCTGTTCTCAAGTCAATACTTTTACTTTTTGCTGGCTGCTGGACATGGAGTATTTTGCATTTCGCGTCAGACAGTCTTGATCGTGCATGCGATGATTTATTCACACTGTCAATGGTCATGGAATTGATTTGCTCATGCACATTTTATCTCTGCTGTGGAAATAAAGCGTGAATCTATTCGATCCATCTGACAAATTTTCAAAAGAAAAAACAAATAAAGACTTGAACTTTTATGACTTTCGGACATGGAGCTATATTAAAACCCTGTCCCCGACTATTGCGTCTTTGCATTGACTTTGTCTGCAATCAGTCCTGCGAAAAATTTGTTTCGTGTCCAGTGTGCATGTGGCTTTACTGAGCATAGAACGCAAGCATTATATACATATATATATATATATACACATATATATCCAGCTTGTGGTTGGCTGAGAAAGATGTGAAGTCGTTAGATTGCATCACAGATTCAGCTGCGTTGATTAAGCCAGGTGAAGTTTCCATTACACGTACCAAGCGCCTTTAATCTGACATCAGGACAATCGATATAGATACTATAATTTATGTCCTTATTCAGATAGTTACATTAAATAGTGCTTCCTGTAATTATTTATCGCATTGAAATGTGCCTGACATTCTGGAAACCTGCCTGTGAGACTTTGGTGACGTGTGCGCACTGAAATTAAACCAGGTTGGAGCTGGCGACCTCTCTGCGCCGCTCCAGCGGAGACTTTTCCTCCGAAATTGTCACTGCGTCTTTATGAATATGTGACACCTCCCCCAACTGCGCCGCCACACCCATCTCGGCGCACATCTGTCTACCAAATTGCCAAAGTGGATGCGCACGGTGTTGCACCGCACGAAATTACCACTGCGTGGGCTGTGCCAGACGAAATTACCACTGCGTAGGCTACGCCACGCTGCGCCACTCTGCGCTGCACCAAGAAATTAGAGCCCAATAACTCTAAATATGGCCATTAGTGATAACACCTCTCAGTTTGGCCATTGGGTGCTTTACTGCAATAAAAAAACACTAAGGAAATACACTTAATAACATAAAAATAAGAGTATGGAAGGTTTTTTTTTTAAATCATTAAAAATTGAGAATAAACTTTTTCTCTTGCTTGGTTTTCATGTTGCTGTACCAAGACAAAACATTAAAAGGGATTGCGCTGTTGAGTGGTAGCTTATGGGTGTATGCATATAGGTGCATGTATACATTTGCATGTGTGTGTTTGTATGCGTGTGTGTGTGTGTGTTTGTGTCTTTGTGTGCGTCCCGCGCATACAATAAAACAGAATTAGTGCAGTGAATGACGAATTGACCAGAGCTTAAATGCACCAAAGGCTCATCTGAGCCACATACGTCACCCTGAATGTACATGGTGTACAAAGAGGCTGACATAAATTAATACACCACATTTGCATATGCAAATCAACAATGTGATTAAACCTGATGGTGCTTGAGTGGCAACAGATGTTCCTCTGCAATGAGCCAGTGGATTATTAGAGGAGTAGCTCCGGTCAAAGGCCAGCCATTTACTAATTTGGAATAATTATACACTGACAGCGGCAATGGCACAAAATTCAGAGAGAAAAATTGACAAGCTGCCGAGAGAGACATGTCCATTTATGATCGCCCAGTCCATTAACGGAGCTGTTATTCACACAACCCTTAGCTCAAACCTCCCAACCTCCATCCAGTGTACACACTTAGTAGTCCAGCATCATGCATTTGCTCAGCTGTGTTCACTATATTTTGTGTCCTCAGATCACATTAAAAAAAAAACCCTAAAAATAAGAGCAACATACCCCGTTTAAAAACGCCGTAAAAACTGTCAAAAATACATACTATAGAATACACTGAAGAAAACATTGTGAAAACCTAACCTAGGTTTGTACCTATTGTACTGTAGAAAACAACTACTGTAAAAAATAACCACTGTAAAAAATACATATTATAAGAAACTAAAAAAAAAACACACACACACACACACTCTAAAAACACTTCAGAAAACACCTTTAAAAAAATCACTAAAAACACTTAAAATACTGTAGAAAACCAATACTGTAAAAAAATAAATTAAAAAACGTACTGTAAAAAAACACTGTAAAAAAGAAGCATGACATGGCTGTGTGTGGTTTGTTATCAGGATGACCAATTGCTTCCAGCTCACTCGTAATCGGACTCTGGACTCGGCCCTCTGTTTACACCTCAGGCCATAATCCTCACTACAGATCACCTTATTACATATCTCAGGCAAGCAACACTGTGAAATGCTTAATTACAATTACATTGTAATAACATGCATATGTTTGTTCTGAGTGAAACATATTGTAGTATTTGTTTTTCTTGATTTGTATTTTAAGATAGTAGAGTAAAAGTTTTGATCTTCCTGCTTTTTTACTTCATGTTTTAATGTTTTGATGTAACTGATGATGTTTGTCTGCCCCTCATTGTCTGCCCAAATTTGGTGGATGTGTTTTTACCCTTCTGGCCAGGACACTCTTGAGAAAAAGATTCTTAATATCAGTGAGGTTTTCCTGGTTAAATAAAGATCAAATTAAAAAAATGTAAACTGCAGATAATTGAAGGCAGAGATAAAATGTGCTTAAACTGTTATCAAGTTTCTAATTTACAACTTGATCATATAGTCTGAATGCAGAAATTCTCTCAGTATATCCACACAGATAAGATTTGCAGTTAAAGGGGCTGTGTCACAATTTCTGTGCACACTCACAACTTTTAACAAAGTGAAACTGTTGACTGCAATTCAAAATCTACTTAAATCCATGCAAATCTGTCATCGTTTTGCATTGTATTTATATATTTTAGCTACTCAGCCATTATGATTTTTTTTATCAATGACTTTTCTATGGAAATTTGAGGATTCAAAGTGGTATTTTAGTGCTTTAGCTGAAGGATATTTTTCTTCTATGATAATTGACAATGGCAAACCAGCTTACATTCTTAGTTTTACAGGCGGTCGATTCTTATGAAGCTGCAATTTCAGAAGGTGTGTGAAGGTGAAACAATCTTCACTGAAATGTGAACAGTCATGTTCAAATTCACAAAATGGAGTGATAGGTGAAGTGGATGGAAGCGGTGTTTTCTGCTTGTCTGCAGTGCTACACCGTAAACCAGCCATTTTACTGTGCTGGCAAGCTGTCCACTTCACTTGTACAGTGGGGGAAATAAGTATTTGACCCCTTGCTGATTTTGCAGGTTTGCCCACTAACAAAAAGTGCAACGGTCTACAATTTTAATGATAGGTTTATTTTAACAGTGAGTGACAGAATATCACCAAAAAAGTGGAATAAGACATTGTATGCATTTCAGGAATGTATTTGCATATTTTTGGTCAAAAATAAGTATTTGACCCCCTGGACAAACAGCATGTTCATATTTTGTAGAAAAGCCATTATTGGCCAGCACAGATGTCAAACAATTTTTATAGTTGTTGACAAGGTTTGTGCACATTTTGGCAGGGATGTTGGCCCACTCCTCCCAGCAGACAGCCTCCAAATCATTCAGGTCCCGAGGCTGTCACCTTGCAACCCAAATTTTAAGCTCCCTCCAAAGAATTTCAATAGGATTCAGGTCTAGAGACTGGCTAAGCCACTCCAGACCCTTGATGTACTTCTTCTTCAGCCACTCTTTTGTTGCTTTGGTGGTGTGCTTAGGGTAGAAACACCCATCCTCGACCCATGTTCAGCTCTCTCACTGAGGGAAGGAGCTGTTGGTCCACAATTCCACGGTACATGGCCCCGTCCATCCTCCCCTCAATGCAATGGAGTTGTGCCGTCCCCTTGGCTGAAAAGCACCACTGTGCTTGCCGGTGGGGATGGTGTTCTTTAGGTTGTACTCTGTGTTCTTTGCCCTCCAAGCACGGCGAGTCGAGTTGAGCCCAAAAAGTTCTATTTTGGTCTCGTCTGACCACATCACCTTCTTCCAGGCCTCTTCTGAGTCATCCAGGTGGTCAATGGCGAACTTCAGGCGGGCCTGTACATGTGCCTTCTTGAGCAGGGGGACCTTGCGTGCGCTGCAGGATTTCAATCCATGACCGCGTAGTGTGTTACCAACTGTTTCTTTTGTAACTGTGGTCCCAGCTGCTTTCAGTTCATTAACCAGTTCCCCCCTTGTGATTCCTCACCGTTCGCATGATCAGGGACATCTCACGAGGCGAGACCTTGTATGGAGGCCCAGACCGAGGGAGGTTGGCGCCAGTGTGGTACTTCTTCCATTTCCTGATAACTGCGCCGATGGTTGATCTTTGCTCTCAAAGTTGCTTTCCGATTCTCTTGTAGCCCATCCCAGCCTTGTGTAGGTCAACAATCTTGTCCCTGATGTCCTTAGACAGCTCTTTGGTCTTGCCCATGGTGGAGATGTTGGAATCTGGTTGTTTGGGAGTGGACAGGTGTCTTTTATGCAGGTAATGTGGTGAGGCAGGTGTATTTGATGTTAATAATTAGTTGGGATTGGGGGTGTGTCTTAAAGAAAGACTAACTGGCTTGTGGGACCCAGAATACTTGCTGTTTGTTAGGGGGTCGAATACTTATTTTACCTCATCAGATGGTTATCAATTTTTATAAATTCATATGATGTGATTTTCTGGAATTTTCTTTGTGACTTGTGTCTCTCACAGTTAGAATGTATATGCGATTAAAATTATAGATCATTGCATTCTTTGTAAGTGGGCAAACCTGCAAAATCAGCGAGGGGTCAAATACTTATTTCCCCCACTGTAAATGGGCCACATATGGCCCTCTGATTGGGACTGGCAGTCCTTCAGCCTCACAGCACCCCCCGCTCAATCAGAGGAGTATCTGTCTCTATAAAAGTGACTCCAGTTCAAGCCTACGGCGAGAAGCATCAGGTAGACAGAGATGTCAGCATCGGTAATACAAATAAGGAGAAACCTGGCATCAATATTCTTTTTCCAATATGTGTTTCAGATCCATGTAGCGGAGCCTTTTTGCATTATGGAGTGCTTGGGGAGCCGCCAAAGAGATGACAGGGACGGTCATCTTTTATCATTATTTACCAAATATAACAGACTGTCGTGAATGGGTCTTAACTTGGCTCGCCGTTTACCTGCCAGTAAAGTGCAATTAGCGCTGAGGATACTAGAGAAATAGATAGCATTACTAAATTGCCACACGGGATGCTGAGTTTACACTAGGCCACGATTGTCACGATTTGGTCAATTTTTAAAAATCATGTTAGAATCGCAACTCATCTTATAAAACGTGAGAGATCGCAGATCCAAATCAAGTTGATCAAAAGGGATCTCCATGATTGTAAGGCATCTTTCTGATCATTGCAAAAATTTTAACATGATTTAAATTTGGTCACTATTGTGCAGATTTTTAAAAAATCATTTCAGAGCGCAGTAGAGTGTTGGGATTGGAACAGATCGTGTTAGCGCATGGAGGCACGCAATGGCACGTGGCGGGCTAATCGTATTACAATGCAATAAAGGATATTAGATTTATATATACAAAATATAAAATTATGAACGTCCGCGATCTATCATGATCTATTGTGCTCTCTTTTGCCGTGACCCGCTCTGATGCGTTTAGCATGCTTTCCTATAAAAGGTGTCACGCTTTCTGACGAAATTCATTTTGATTAAACTGCAAAGCATTTCACCAAATAAAAAAAGGCACAAAAAGGTAGCAAATCTTCATGAACGTCAAGGAATGCCGCTGATCATGATCAGGTGTGCAGCAGGCGATTGGAGAGCCCTTCTCATTGGCCGGTCTGAAGCTGGAGGGAGCTGTCCAATGTGGAGAGTTTGCCAGGGGTGCTGCCAGGGCTGCTGAATGGAGGCCTGCTGGCAAGAACTATCCACTTTGCTGCTGGAGGGGAAGGATAAGGCGAGGGGAACCAATGTTTCTGGGCGGTGTGACGTGGCCTATGGATGTGTCTGTTGCCTCAGTCGCCATTGGGTGTTTTGCCTGCAAGCAAATGAAATGAATGCTCAGTTGAAGGGTTGATTTCCAGAAGTCTACAAGTCCACTTTGATCCTTTTATAGAAACACACAAACACACACGCGCGCGCCATGCGCACACACATCCTAGCCTGTAGAGTCAGCCATTTTGGTTAGGTAAAAAAGCTACAGTGGCTGCTATTGGCAATCCAATTTTCTAAGCCATGCTTTGATTGACTGACTGGCCTTGTGTACTTGTAGAAGTTTTTTACTTGACTTGGTCATTGCTAGAAGTAGCTTCTTAGGAATATCCAATTCACTGCTCATTTTATATTGTATATTTATATTGTGTGCTTCTTGGCCAAAATGAACTTATGTGGCTTATTCCTCATCAATGAAAGACTGGATTTGCAGCAGTATCTGATTTTTAATAAATATAAACTTGAGCATTTATGGAACTAACCCCTTCAGTTAGACTCAGGTCATATGATTGACTTGTCTAATGTAGTATATTCCACTTCTTTGTCTTAAAGGGGACCTAACATGCTGATCCTTCTTGTAATACATATTAGTAATGTTATAACATTGGTTGTCCATGCTCAACCTCTGAAAAGTTTCTAAAAATAAGATACAGGGATTTTGCCATAATCCAAGAACGTGATTTCTTGACTGCGATTTCCTCTCTGAACAGCTCCTCCCAGGATCTTCACAAGATCTGGGTAAAACCTGACATCAGGTTGTGCCGTCCAATTAGTACAGACCTAGCCAGAGCCAACCACTGCGCTGGACCTGCCCACACTGGAAACTTTTCTAACAGGCACTAACAACGGCAGATCATACTATACCCGTGATGGCGTTGGTGGCAGGACACCAAGAGCAGTGGCCAGAAATAAAAAGGACAAAAACCAGCAGCGTGCTGAGAGACTAAAACAAATAGAAAACATGAGACTAGCGCTACCAACGGACCTGATGCCGTCCGTAGTAGCAAACAGGCGAGCTCGAGTAAAGACAAAAGAAAAGGGAATGAACCAAATGAATCCCTTACTCACTAACACTTTTCCTGTTATGCAGCTAAGATCCTGACAATACTCTCTCTTCTCAAAAGACCGGCTAAAGCGCCAAGGGGAAAATGACACTCTAAAAAGTCGAACGAGGAAGAACAGGAGCTTAAATAGAGTCCGGGTAACGCCCCCAATTAATGCTAGCTGGCCCAGGAATCCAATGGTGAGCAAAACGATGAGCAAAACGATGTTATTCCGGACGAGAGTGACAAAAGGAGCTAACAAAGCTCCAAAACCATGACAGGACCACCCCCCCCCCCCACCCCCCCTCTAAGGGACAGCTCCAGAAGACCCCAAGGAACCCTGCGCACGAAACTCAGAAATTAGTGAGGGGTCCAAAATATCACGCGAAGGGACCCAGCACCGATCCTCGGGACCATATCCCTCCCAGTCTACAAGGAACTGGACCCCACGACCAACACGCCTGTCGTCCAGAATGCGGCGCATGGTATAAACCGGCCCCCCCTCCACCATTCGCGGCGGCGGCGGAGGTGTGTTGGCAGGTGCCAGGACACTGGTGCTAACCGGCTTAATCTGAGAGACGTGGAATGACGGATATATGCGCAAAGATCTCGGGAGTTTCAACTGGACCGTGACTGGATTGATCTTCCGCACTATTTTGAACGGGCCGATATAGTGGACGCCAGTTTTCAGGATTCTACCTTCAACTGGAGGTCCCGGGTAGACAGCCAAACTCTCTGCCCAACCCGATAAGACGGAGCCAAACGACGCCTTCTATCAGCAAAGGATTTTTGTTTGCGTCCCGAACGCAACAGCGAAGAACGGACTATAGTCCAAACCGACTGACAGCGCCAAATGAACTGGTTGACTGAGGGAATTTCGGAATTGTTTTCATTCTCTGGAAATAATGTGGGTTGGTAACCCACTTGGGCCTCAGACGGGGAAAGACACAAAGAGTTATGGGCATATTCGGCCCGAGCTAAAAATTGACTCCACGATGAGGGATTATCCGTTGCCAAACATCGAAGATCGAAGTTTGAGATTGATTCGTCCGTTCCGTTTGCCCGTTAGTCTCCGGGTGAAACTCGGAGTGAGAGACTCACTCTGGCCCCCAACTGCTTACAGAAAGCCTGCCAGAATCTGGCCGTGAATTGAGGACCTCGGTCAGAGACGATGTCCTGCGGGAGCTCATGTAAACGGAACACGTTTTTAACAACAAGATGTGCTGTCTCCCGCGCCGAAGGCAGCTTAGGTAGCGCTACAAAATGAGCCGCTTTAGAAAATTAGTCAACCACTACCAAAATGACTGTGTTGCCGTCAGATACAGGCAGCCCGTAATAAAATCGAGTGCGCTATGTGACCAAGGGCGCCTGGGAATGGGCAAAGGCCGCAGCAGGCCAGAGGGAGGGAGGTGGGAAGTTTTATTTCTGGAACATATGCAACAAACTCCTGAATGTCCTTCATCATATCTGGCCACCAAAACCGTTGGGCAAGGAACTGCTTGGTCCGATGGGCCCCCGGGTGCTCAGCCAAGCGGGAAGAGTGTCCCCACTGAAGGACCCTTGACCTAACCCCAAGCGGCACAAATAAACAGCCAGTAGGCTCCCCCCCAGGACCGGGACAGATTTCAATGCCTCCTGAACCACCGCCTCAACCTCCCATTGAATAGGTGCCACGATCTGGGTAGAAGGAATAACAGGCTCTGGGGTAGGATCGCTATCCGTGCGATCGTACATACGTGTCAGGGCGTCAGGCTTAATATTTTTAGAGCCTGGGCAGTACGTGAGCGTAAAATCAAAGCGGTTAAAAAACAATGACATTCGCGCCTGTCGGGAATTACGCCGTTTGGTCAGCTGAATACATTGGAGGTTTTTGTGGTCGATATAAACCACGAAAGGGTCCCCAGCTCCCTCCAACCAGTGGCGCCACTCCTCGAGCGCCAGCTTGACCGCTAATAACACCCGGTCACCAATACTATAATTGCGTTCGGCGGCGGACCGGGAGAAGTACGCACATTGGTGAAGCTTATTAACCCAACGAGGGCGCTGGGACAGAATAGTACCGACGCCCACCTCCGAAGCATCTACCTCCACGACAAATGGGAGGGAGGGGTCGGGCAAAACCAAAATAGGCTCCGAGCTAAAATGTTTCTTTAATTCCTGAAAGGCAGCATCAGCTGCAGGAGACCAAAAAAACGCTGAGGAGGCATTCTTTTTAGTGAGCGCAATAATGGGGGCGCCAACCACGCAAAAATTACGAATAAGCCTTCTTTAAAAATTCGCAAAGCCCAGAAAGCGTTGGACCTCTTTAGCACTCTGCGGTGCAGGCCAATTCCTGAACGCAGCCACCTTGTCCGGGTCCATCTGCACCGACCCCTTAGAAACAATGAAGCCCAAAAATGAGACAGTTTGGGCGTGGAAAACGCATTTCTCGGCTTTAACAAAAAGTTTGGCATTGAGCAGAGCTTCCAGTACATGTCTAACGTGTTGTTTGTGCTCCGACAGTGTTGAAGAAAAAATCAAAATGTTGTCAAGATAGAGGAACACGAATTTCTCCAACATCTCTCGGAGCACGTCATTGACAAATGCCTGAAACACTGAGGGGGCGTTAACCAGCCCGAACGGTAAGACCCGATATTCGTAGTACCCGTCATGCGTGTTAAAAACCGTTTTCCATTCGTCCCCCTCCCGAATGTGAATCAAATTATAAGCATTACGAAGATCCAGCTTCGTTCAAACGCGGAATTCATTAACGGAAGGAGGTATCGGTTTTTAATGGTGATTTTATTCAAACCCCTGTAATCAATTCAGGGTCTCAGACCGCCATCCTTTTTCCCAACAAAAAAGAATCCGGCTCCGGCAGGGGACGTGGACGGCCGAATAAAACCATTGGTGAGAGCCTCCTGACTATACTCACGCATGGCCTTATGCTCAGGTCCTGACAGCGAATATAGCGAACCCCTAGGCGGAGTTGTCCCAGGATAAACATTAATCTTGCAGTCGTACAGACGATGCGGGGGTAATGTAGAGGCCCGTTGTTTACTGGACACCTTAGCCAGATCGGCGTAATCCTTGGGGACATTCGGAGGCAAGTCAAAGTTCCGGGTAGGTTTTTGGGGAGAATGTACGGATGGTGCTTCTGCAACTCTTTGTGGAGTCTGTATCGTTAGAAATTTAATACTCTCAGACAAATCTAACAGGACGCTCTGCTGGTTCTGGAGAGCAGTCTCCTGCAGGTGTAACCTCTCAGCGAGTTCAGAACGCTGATAACAAAAAGCTGAATGTGATTTTTGCAAACCCAGCCAACATCTCTTGTTGGTTGGCAACAGCCCTCTTAATTTCAGCCACCGCTGACCTCTCCATTGTGGCTAGAGTGTACTGTGATGGCGTTGGTGGTAGGACGCCAAGAGCTGTGGCCAGAAATAAAAAGGACAAAAACCAGCAGCGTGCTGAGAGACTAAAACAAATAGAAAACACGAGACTCGCGCTACCAACAGACCTGACGCCGTCCATGGTAGCAAACAGGCGAGCTCGAGTAAAGACAAAAGAAAAGGGAAATAAAACAAATGAATCCCTTACTCACTAACACTTTTCCTGTTATTTCCTTTTTCATGACCTTGACCTTTGAAGTGACCAGTGATAATGCCAAAACAATTCCCCTGGGCCAGAATAACTGTTACTAAAGTATTAGATATAAGTTTAAGATGGCAAGAAAGTTGCAGGCTAAACGAAGTGTGCGGCGAATGCAGCGGACAAACTCATCCAAGTGCTGAAAGCAGTCCCACCTTGTCGGGGCTGCTAATGGACTGCAGGGGCCATAGCTCAAGAGTCACACCATAGAATTGGTTCATTTTTTGTGCACATATAGTGCACAAAGAACTTACCTGATCATGATTCAATTGAAATTATTAACTAATTGAGAAAATATTGAGTAATAGCATTTCAAGTATAGTAATAGAGGAATATTGACAGCCAGACACACATAAAACCCGGACACATCTCAATTTTCCCAATGTCAAAATTATTTATTATTCTGCATAGTCTTAAACATCATATAAGCCCGCATACATTTGCAGAAAATATATTTATCTTAATTTTAGTCAAATGCATATCAAGGGCTGACTGCAATAAACAGTTGTTTTACATTGGACATCACTGTTTATTGCAGTCAGCCCTCAATATAATCTTAGACCCTGTCATCACTAATACACTAAAATTTCCAAACATATCTCACCGAATTCCCTTGAAAACCCTCAAGCATTTATTTATTTATTCATTTTTTTCCCAATATCCCATAAAATTTGGGCTGCATTAATTTAGTTATTTACATACAGAAGATTCCCACATTGTCGCATGTAGGTGATTCTAGTCATTGTTAATTGTGCACTTCAAACAAGGTTAAAGAATTGGACTTTGTTTTACTCAGGTGCCAAGAGAAGAAACAGGCTGAGCTTCATAGAAAAAAAGCTAAATGTTAAGGTTTACTCAAAAATGTTGCACCAATTTGTTGCACCGAAAGGTTTTACGCCATTTCAAATACTATCAAATTATACTGAATTTGTGGTCAGTTTAATTAATCTAATTGGAAGCTTCTTAACTCTTAGTAACATAACATCTTTAAACACAGTGTGACTTAACATAAATTTTATGTTTTTATGTCTGCTTTCTGATGTTGCTTCTTGATGGCTAATATCTCTTTCTGAAGCTTAAAGACCTCCTGAACTTCAAGCTCTTTTTCGTGACGTTCAAAGTTGACTTGAACATCTTTCCTGTGACACAGAGAGACCGCTGGCTTCAGGCAGCACAGCCCTAACTCACATCTCCAATCCTCTCCTGAAGCCTTAATTCTGCTCATTTCTGATGTACACAGTGTATTCGTCTCCCCTTCACCATACAACGATAATCTCAATGGAGATGTCAATGTGATCTGCTGACAAATAAATTACGTTCCTCAACAGAACATTCCCAGTTGTAAAAGCCCCCATTGCCCCAGCCAGTCTATAGCAGGTTACGTACCAAAGGAGATCCTACTCCTTCTCCAGACACTTCTTGCTCATTTTGCCCAATTCTTCCTGGAGACATTTAGCCTGACGCTCCAACATGACTTTCCCTTTTCTCGGGGCCTCACAGTCCTCCTGAGCTCTGATCTTCTCTGTGGGACAGAGGGTCACATCTCAGACAGAAGCAGGAGAAACAAACAAGTGTCTGAAAAGAATAAACTCTGTGCCACTTACCTTCCTGTTGATTGGCCGTAATCTTCCCAGCGACCAGCGCAGACTTGCACTGCCATCGCCCCAGCTGGTCCGTACTCTCCACGGGTATCTGAAAATTTCACCTAAATTTCACCTCTTTTCTGGGCATCAGGATAGACTTCAGCAGGCACACAGGCACAGGATGTGAGTCCAAAATATTGTAATAGAATTTTTGCAGCCATTAACTCACTGATTTGTCGTTTGTGCAGATGGTCGCCGTAGTTTTCTTTGAGACTCTGCAACCTGGAGGACAGCAGCTGATTTGAGCGAGAACTGAAGGAAACTAAATCATCTCATGAGGATGCGCAGGTAGGCAGAGGGGCCTCTGGAGGACATGCGACTAAAATCTAAAGACTTTCAGCAGCTGAAAAGTGCATGAAAGTTGTTGCCCAGTGTAATGTGAATATAGGCCACTAGATGGCAGTATTTACCTTTTTTTTGTTAAGCTCAGACTGGAGTCATGTTTAGACATGTCCTGGACATGTCTGGGGCAAGTCTCAGAAAATTAAAAAAAAGGGGTCTAAATGTGGGTGGGGTCTGCAAAAGAGTATATAAGGAAAAGAACTGAGACAGTAAAGTAGGAGGAGAAATTGCAAGAAGATGACCAGACCTGCCATTCTGTTCAAGACCTGTGACGTTTCTTTTGTGGATTTCTTTGCCTGTGTTTGAGCATTTTCTTCATCCAGGACATCACCAAGCCACCCCACCAAAAAGGGACAGTAATTATTTCTGTTTTTTCTTATTTATCAATCTTGGTCTTTAGTTGTAGGTTGTTATTAGTCTTTGTCTTTGTTAAACATTAAATGTGTTTTAGTTGTTAAAACTGTGTTTGTCATCCCTTGCTGTTGCTGTTGCGTTGTAAATCTAATAACAAATTGGGGCCATAACAAATTGGGGGCTCGTCCGGGATAGACCATTGTGTGAGTAATTTATTGAAAATCTAACATTCCAAATTGTGAAATTGTTTTTGTGAATTTTCCTAGATATATATTGACAACAGCAATGGATGATTTCTTGGCATCACCAACCGTAGGGGTTTTGAAGTCTTTTAAAAAGACAGAACTGCTAGAAATTTGCAGACAGTTGGAGCTGACAGAGGTAAAACCAGCCATGCGAAAAGCAAGACTGGCTAGAGAGATAGTTGAATATTACATTGATGAAAATGTGTTTGCACCAGGAGATCTGGAACAGTTTCCAGTGGAAAATCCAAATATAGAAATGGAACTTAAATTAAAAATGCTAGAGATTGAAAGGGAGGAAAGAGAAAAAGAAAGGGAGGAAAAAGAAAAACAAAGAGAATTTGAGAGGGAAGAAAAAGAAAAACAAAGGCAGTTTGAGTTAGAAAAATTAGCAAGAGAAGAAAAACAAAGAGAATTTGAGTTAGAAAAATTTGCAAGACAGAGAGATTTTGAATTAGAGAAATTCGATAGAGAAGAAAGACTCCAAATGGAGCAACTAAAAATAAAAATTCAAACTGAAAATAAATTTCGGGCTAGCCAGGAGGTAAAACTGGTGCCTCCATTTTCGGAAAAGGATGTTGACAACTATTTCCAGTGTTTTGAAAAGGTAGCAAAGAGTTGCCAGTGGCCAAAGGAACACTGGCCTCTGATGTTGCAAACTGTCCTCAAGGGTAAAGCTCAACAAGCCTATTCGGCTTTGTCTGCAGATGATTCCTCTGATTATGAGGTTGTCAAAAAGGTTATTTTGAGAGCTTATGAGTTGGTTCCAGAGGCTTACCGACAGAAATTCAGAGGTCTAAAGAAATCTGAAAATCAGACTTATGTTGAATTTGCTAATGAAAAGCAGGTTTGCTTTGAGCGCTGGTGTACTTCTATGGAGGTCAAGGATGATTTCAACTCACTAAAAGAGATGGTGTTAGTTGAAGAATTCAAGAACTGTGTTAAAGATGATGTTAAGACCTACCTTAATGAGAGGCAAGCGCTGAATTTGCAATCGGCTGCCAAATTTGCAGATGAATATGTTCTCACACATAAGTCCAAATTTCAGTCTAGCAGTAACAATAAATGGTCCCAATTTCAGAAAAAGGGTTACGGTGATACCCAAGATTCCTCACCCAAAGACAAAGACAAATCTGGTGATGGTGCTCAGAAATCCAGTAACAGGTCTGATCAAAGTGTGAAAGCTGACAGTGACAAAAGTGGTCTAGTTTGCAGTTATTGCAAGAAATCTGGTCATGTTACAACTAACTGTTGGTTCCTTAAAGCTAAGAAAGAAAAAGAAAAGGATACCAAACCAAATGCCTTTGTGAAAACAAGGTTAGAAACCCCTGTAGTAGATAACCAATCTGCTAAATTGCCTGCTTCTTGTGGGGCTAAAAAGCCTAATACAGCTGACTTTGTGAGGGAGGAATTTCTTCCATTTGTGTCAGAGGGATTTGTGGCTCTGAATGAGCATACTACTCCTGTCCCCATATATATCCTAAGGGATACCGGAGCTTCTCAGTCACTTTTGTTGATGGACTCTTTGGAGTTACGTGATGAGACCGCTTCAGGGGATTTCATACTTGTACAAGGTATTGAAGGGAGGACTGTATCTGTACCCCTGCGCTCTATATTCTTGAAGTCAGATTTAGTTACAGGACAGGTAAAGGTGGGACTTATGTCAAGTCTACCTATAAAGGGTGTTTCTCTGTTGCTAGGCAATGACCTGGCTGGGGGCAAAGTAGTTCCCCCTGTACATCTTACTTCACAGCCGAGCACTGAAGATGGGGATGAGGACCAATCTCTGTATCCTTCTTGCGCAGTGACTCGTGCTATGGCCAAGAAGGCTAAAGAAGAAGATGATGTGGTGCCGTCCAGTACATTGAATAGTCAGGACTCAGGTGGCTCGCCTCATGACTCTGATTGGCCTACTATGGTTTCTCCGTTTGAGGACTTATCAGATACTTTTATCAGTTCTCTATTCAGCCAGCCGGATGGGTCTGGTGATTCTGATGTGTCTGGAGACTTGTCTCTGTCCAGAAAGCGGTTGATTGAGGAGCAAACTAATGATCCTGAAATTTGTGTACTAAAGAGGAGAGCCCTTCCTGATAAAGAAATAGACGCAGTTCCAGTTGGGTATTATCTCAAGGATGGTGTGTTGATGCGGAAGTGGCGCCCTCCTGATATCCCTGCCAATGCAGATTGGGCAGTGGTCAGGCAAATTGTTGTTCCGAAGGTCTATAGGAATGAGATCTTAACAATGGCTCATAGTTTACCTTTAGGAGGTCATCTTGGTGTTAACAAGACTGTTGATAAGATCATGAAACACTTCTTTTGGCCTGGGCTTCGGAAAGACGTTTCCTACTTTTGCAAAACCTGTCACACTTGTCAGGTAGTTGGAAAACACCAGTTAGACCCACCTGTAGCTCCATTGCAGCCTATCCCAGCATTTGGGGAGCCATTCTCTAGAGTCATTGTTGATTGCGTTGGTCCATTACCCAAGACTAGATCTGGAAATCAGTACTTGTTGACAATCATGTGTGCATCTACCAGATTCCCCGAAGCCATACCTCTACGTAACATCAAGGCAACTGCAATCTCGAAGGCTTTGATAAAGTTCTTCACGTTGTTTGGCCTTCCCAGGGAAATTCAGTCAGACCAGGGTAGCAATTTCACTTCAGGATTGTTTCAGCAGGTTGTGTATGAACTAGGTGCAAAGCAGATTCTTTCTAGTGCCTATCATCCAGAAAGTCAGGGTGCCTTAGAGCGGTTTCATTCCACTCTCAAGACAATGATGAGGACTTATTGTTATGACCATGAGAAAGACTGGGATGAAGGGGTTCATTTGCTGTTGTTTGCAGCTAGAGAAGCAGTGCAGGAGTCTACTGGATTCAGTCCATTTGAGCTAGTGTTTGGTCATGAAGTGAGAGGACCTTTGCTATTATTGAGTGAACAATGGCAAGAGAAAGAGCCGCATATCAGTCTGTTAGACTATGTTAGCAAGTTCAAGGAAAGATTGCGTGCAGCTTGTGACCTTGCCAAAGAGAACTTGAAATCAAGTCAGGGAAAAATGAAAACTTGGTATGATCATAAGGCTAGAAGCCGTGAGTTTAAACCAGGAGAAAAGGTCCTTGTGTTGTTTCCCTTGCAGTCCAATCCATTGCAGGCTAGATTTCATGGTCCTTATGAAATTCTGACAAAACTCAATGATCTCAATTACATTGTGAAGACTCCAGATAGGAGAAAACCAAAACAATTGTGTCGTATTAACATGCTAAAGCCTTATCATGACAGAAATGCTAGGGTTGCAGCTGTCACTTCAGATTCTCCAATGGTCGAAACGTGTGAAGATGAGGGGGAGTTTCAAGATGATGAACCAAGAATTAAAGCTGAAGTTCTTTCATGTAAATTGTCAAACACTGAAGTGTTGCAAAATCTTGATGTAAAACTCCAGCACTTAGAACCCTCACAGAGAGATCAGTTTGAAAGGTTGATCAAGAAATATGAGGATTTGTTTCCTGATGTTCCAAAGAGAGTTACTATAGCCTCTCATGATGTAGATGTTGGTGATGCCAAACCAATAAAACAGCATCCATACCGGATGAATCCTGAAAAGAGAAAGATTGCTGAGAAAGAGGTTGAGTACATGTTAAAACATGATATTATCAAACCCTCCAACTCCGATTGGAGTTCACCCTGTGTGCTAGTTCCAAAACCTGATGGAAGTACTAGATTCTGTACAGATTATCGCAAAGTCAATGCTGTAACTAGAACTGATGTGTTTCCAATACCTAGGATTGATGATTGTATTGATAGTGTAGGGCAAGCAAAGTTTCTGACCAAGATTGATTTATTGAAGGGTTATTGGTGTGTGCCTTTAACTGAGAGGGCCAAGAGCATCTCTGCTTTTGCCACACCATCTGGATTGTACCAGTATGAAGTCCTACCCTTTGGCATGAAAAATGCCCCAGCCACGTTCCAAAGGATGATACAGTCTACAATCGCCGGATTGCCACACACGGGTGCATACATCGATGACCTGATCACATGGAGTGACTCCTGGGAAGAACATCTAAAAGATGTAGAGACGTTGTTCCAGCGCCTGACCCAGGCTAACCTGACTGTTAACCTGAACAAGAGTGACTTTGGTTGTGCTACTGTCACCTATCTTGGCTACGTCATAGGCCAGGGTAAGGTGGCACCCATAAATGCTAAAGTCCAAGCCATCATGGACTTTCCAGTTCCTGACAACAAAAAAGCTTTGCGCCGCTTCCTTGGAATGATCGGGTACTACCGCAAGTTCTGCAAGAACTTTGCTGAGATTGCTCTCAGTCTAACTAACCAACTGAAGAAAGGCGTAAAGTTCACCTGGGATGATGCATGCCAGAGAGCCTTCGATCACCTGAAGTCTCTGCTGTGTCACTTCCCCGTGCTCAAATCTCCTGACTTCAACAAACCGTTCTCCATCGCGGTCGATGCTAGCGACCAAGCTTGTGGATCTGTGCTCCTACAGAGAAGTGACTCTGATGACATTGAGCATCCCGTGGCATACTTCTCCAGGAAGTTCAATCGCCACCAAAGGAACTATTCCACAATAGAGAAGGAACTGTTGGCTCTGGTCCTTTCTTTACAACACTTTGAGGTTTATGTTTGTACAGGACAAAAGCCAATGATTGTGTACACTGACCACAATCCGTTAACGTTTTTGAGTAAGATGAAAAACAAGAATCGGAGATTGTTGAATTGGAGTTTGATTTTACAGGAGTTTGACTTGGAAATTAAGCATGTGAAGGGTACAGACAATGTAATTGCTGATTGCTTATCCCGTGTTTGAATGTGTATATATATATCATGTGTTTGTATATTGTATGATATGTATATATAGACAAGTGTTCACTTAACCATTTTGTATTGAAAAGAAAAATTTTGCCTTTATGAGTCAAAATTTTTCCCTTTTGGAATGGAGGTGTAATGTGAATATAGGCCACTAGATGGCAGTATTTACCTTTTTTTTGTTAAGCTCAGACTGGAGTCATGTTTAGACATGTCCTGGACATGTCTGGGGCAAGTCTCAGAAAATTAAAAAAAAGAGGTCTAAATGTGGGTGGGGTCTGCAAAAGAGTATATAAGGAAAAGAACTGAGACAGTAAAGTAGGAGGAGAAATTGCAAGAAGATGACCAGACCTGCCATTCTGTTCAAGACCTGTGACGTTTCTTTTGTGGATTTCTTTGCCTGTGTTTGAGCATTTTCTTCATCCAGGACATCACCAAGCCACCCCACCAAAAAGGGACAGTAATTATTTCTGTTTTTTCTTATTTATCAATCTTGGTCTTTAGTTGTAGGTTGTTATTAGTCTTTGTCTTTGTTAAAAATTAAATGTGTTTTAGTTGTTAAAACTGTGTTTGTCATCCCTTGCTGTTGCTGTTGCGTTGTAAATCTAATAACAAATTGGGGCCATAACACCAGCAATAACTAACCCTGAACCAATAAAGCGCCAGAGTCACTGATAAATAAATTCATCAGTCAGTAATTAAACCGATGAAGGTGAACAGCACTAACACTGCAGTCCAGGAATGTGGGGCAGTAGACTCACATTTCCTCAGAGGCCTACTCCGTTGGGAGGGCAGGCCGGAGCAGACCTTGTCCAATGGCTCCCAGGACCCTTGCACTTTAGCGCTGACCTCAGGCCGCCTTCAAAAGAGATGAAAAGTAGGTCATTCAGATGTTCACAACAATTAAGCCACTGTGTTGGCATACATTTGCTACTGAATGCCACTGAATACAAAAATAATTAGCTAAAAGCCATTAAATACACCCTCCCAGGTGAAGCTTGGTGAATGTTTGAAGTGTATCTGTCGGTAAATGAACTCACTTTTTAGTCACACCGGCCAACTCTTTCCTTTTGAGCTCATGGGCCCGTTCAGCTGCAGGGGCAACAACCTTGAGAAACAAAAAGAGCGGAGAATGTTCTCCCTGGCCTTGTTAATGAAATCGAATAGCGAGTCACTTTCACTTGTTTAGAAGATTGTCTCACCGCATTCTTCAGTTCTTTTTGATGAGAAGCAACTGAGCGAGAGAGAGAGAGAGAGAGAGAAAGAGGGAGAGAGAGAGAGATAGCTTTTTAATGAAACAGTAAGTACTGACAGCAATGAACTACAATTTAATTCTGAACCAAACATAGCAAGTCTTCAAATAGGGAAAGAGGAGGAGCATATATTTTAGGACAGAGTCAAATCGTCTAACCTGTTGCTTAAGGCTGCTGACTAATTTCTCATGCTTCTCATTCATTTCCTGGATGTTCTGTTTATATCTGCGCACATCCTCCTCGAGTTCAGCAGATCTGATCTCCGTCACGCGCTGCTCTTCCAGCCTCCTGCAGAACAGCCCAACAGCTTCAGGCATAACATTGGTCCTCATCATGCATTTCTGCATGTGTTCATAATGCACACAAGCACACAACTTCTCTTGGGTTTAAATGCGTTCAATCAATCGATACAACAATAAAATATCAGTCGTAATGCAATGATCATGACTTAAGAAAAAAGTATTAGCAAAACCAAAAACCGCATGCTGTTTACTTACCTCTTTACAATGTACAGGGTCTACTTTTACAGTGTAATCTATGCTTGATGTTCATAGCAATGATTTTACTCATCATTTGTGTGCAGCGAACCTCATCCGACCTGCAGCACCAGTCAAAAGGTAGGAAACGCTTAATTTTTCCTATAAAACCGCATCTTTAGTTCAATTTAAGTGGTGTCACAAATGGTACAAGGTGCATAGCCAAAAATTGCAAAAAATAATTTACTTTACAGAATAGAGTATAAAATTTCGGTTTTCCTGAGGATTCCATAATTGGCAAAACAGAAGGAAAAATTCTCTCAATTTTTACAACATATGAGTTAAAACATACTGAGTCAAAAAAGAAACTTGACATTCATGAATTTGTAGATATTTTCTTGAAACTTTTAATAAAAGAGTTTTTATTATCACTAGGGGTAGATGCGTTGTCAAAGACATCATGACACACATCAACTCTGACGTGCACAGGTACGTAGCACGTGCGAGCATACTTTAAGCTAAAACCATGTTTTCTTGTGTTCCTAGTCACGTGACCATATGAGAGATGTGCAACTGAGCTCACGTTAGCACGTTAGAGTGATATCTCTGAAAAATAAGTTTTTACAGTTAAATATTCGTTGATTTTCAATGCCATGGCTGTCAAACATTCAGCGTGAACTTGCCACTGGCATGCTGAATACGGAAATGTCCGTCACTGACGTTGCAAGGGTTATGGGATGCAGTCGATGGACTATCCATGATCTTCGGACACGTCTCCAACAAACTGGCACCACAGCTGACCGACCTCCTTCTGGTAGCCCACGTGTGACGTCAAAAGCAGACGACCGACAAATTGCCTTACGCCATTTGCATAATCTATTTGTCCCTGCAACGTCCACTAGGAATGAATTGTGAGGTCGTGTGACTGCCCAAACCATACGTAATCGCTTGCGAACTGCTCTTATTCAAGTTGTAACTTAGCATTTTTACTTTTGGACATTTCCGTAGCATGTCCAGTGGAACTGGTTACATTATGGACATTATTTTTATGATGCACCATCTTAAATGAGTACAGAATTAAATAAAATCATTATATAAAACCTTATTTCTTGTATGTTCAACTAATCAACCTCCAAACGAGTGAGAAGTTTTTATTTTGGCTGAGTATAAATCTGATTTTGGGGCATATTTGACAAAAAAAGTCAAGGTGCACCTTCATGAAGCAAACCACAAGTGCAGCACATCTATGGGGACTTCAACCTTGCTGGGTTAAGTTCCCATAACCATATATTTGCAATATGCGAGTCTGCTCGGCATTCATTATAAGACATCATCTACTGATGAATGTGACAGATATTTTCTTTTGTTAAACAACAAGCAGTTATTTCTTTTTTTTTTTTTTGATTAACTGTTTGAAGAATGGGTGTGTCCAAGCATTTGACTGGTGCTGTTTGTTCTGTTCCAGTGACTATCAGCATGCACTTATTGTCAGTTGATTGGCATAATTGTGTAACTGTACTGAAATGGCTCCACTCAAGTCCCCTTTCCCAGAGATGTTGTTCAGGTCTCGCACTCACTGCAGCTCAGCCCGGTTCCAGTTCTGCAGAACCACGCATTTCTCCTGAAGGGTCTCGTTTAGCTTGTGAAGGTACATGTTTTCATCCTTCAGAGAGGCTTGGTGACATTCCATCTTCAGAATTTTTTCTGTTTTTGCAAGCGGTCACAAATCAGAAACAAATACTGCCACAATTATCCAAAACTAAAAGTGTATTCTCTGCAACGTACCTTCCAGTTCCATGATCTTCGCTTTCAGAAGTTCCTCCATGCACTGCTTATCTTTGAGAGCATCCTCTCCACGGATCGGAAAGCAAATTGATCAGTTTGAGTTATTTACCAATTACAGGTTGTAATACAAGTACTGTAAATAGGCTTGAACCAAAAACTGGCTGCTAACTGCAAAACGGCTATGCCGATTTGAGGTCAAGGAAAATATTGACAATGTTAAAAGATGGGACTTGAAATTTAAAAAAAAAAATTCTCAAAAACTGTCTGGTAACTTTTTTTTTTATAAATCTGGCAATCAACTCATCTTGATACACTTAATGCACAGTGCGAGTGGCATTTTGATTGAATAGAAGTGGGTCTACTGGGGGCACTGTACTTTAACATTGGGCCTACGGAGAATGGGCAAAATGGTTGCAGATAGAGATTAAGTTTCTATTATCCACATATAGGAAGTCATACATGACCTATATCTTGGTTGCGTTAAAGTTGACCTCAGATGACCTTGTATAGTCAAACTTGAGGTCAAAGCAAAATGTTACAATTTTCAAAGGCTTCTAGGCTTGAAATATTGAAGATTGGGAACATATGTGTATTGAACACTTTTAGGAAGTCATACACGTAATTTTTTTGATGGCCTTGAACTTGACCTCGGGTGAACTTAGAGGGTCAAACTTCCCATGGCAAAATTCAATTACTTCTATCACCAAAACTATTATAGATAGAGCTTAGGTTTGTATTGTGGGCATGTAGGAAGTCATGTATGACTTTTCATTTGGTGACCTTGAACTTGACCTTCAGTGACCTTCAATGGCTGAACTTTACAGTGAAATTTCAATGACTTATATCAGCAAAATCATTCCAGATAGAGTGTTTTTTGTATTGGAGACATATAGGAAGTCAAATATGAGCTTTCATTTGGTGACCTTCATATTGACCTTTGAAGGTCAGACTTGACTGAGTGAAAATTCTATGACTTTATCACTAAAAAGATCACCGATAAAGCCCAAGTTTGTGTCACAGACTTACAGATAAATTACCACTAAAATACTCACAGATGGAGCCTAGGTTTGTGTTACTGACACCTAGGAAGCTACATATGAACTTTCATATAGTGACATTCAACTGGACTGTCAGTGACCTTTGAGGGTCAAACTCGACAGTGAAATTACAATGAGTTCTATCACAAAAATGGTCACAGATTGAGCCAAGGTTTGTGCAGAGACATTTAGAAAGTCATATATGAAGTCCATTTACTGATTTTATCTTCTGTGACACACAATTGACATATTGAATTTTCAATGACTTTTCTCAACAAAACTGATTCAGAGCTGGATTGTATTACAGGAGGTCTTATAAATGTATGTGAACTTTTATTTACTGACCTTTGCATTGACTTCCAATGATTCAAATGTCAAACTTCAGATGACATTTTCATAACTTGTATCATCACTATAAGATTACTTGCTGGTAAGCTACAGGACCCTTGGTCCTATTTTTTGTGAAATTCCATCTACAGAGGGAGAGGGAAAAGTGAGTCAAATAAAATAAGATAACAATTTGGGGCGTAGGTTTGTTTGGAATACACTTTTTCTTGAGTTAAAGCTATAGTTTGTAAGTTATTTTTGGTGTGATTCGGTCAAAAATCTATAATAACCTTTCAGCATATTGTGATGTAAAGAGTTATGAGAGGACATTGGACCTCTGCGCCTTCTCTTGGCTCTGTATTCAAGCTGCAGAAAACCAACACCGTGACGGCAGTGTTCAGCCAATCACCGTTCATTTTACGAAACAGTTGTTCCCTGATCTGTTTTGTGTGTTCCAACAGCTGACTTGCATTAGTCACGTGACCTAACACTGGACTGCCTCAGTAACTTGTAGCAACGGCCTGCGCCACCATTAGTGTGGCCAAGCACCTCACCAATGGTGGCAGAGGACAGTTACGCTGAGCCTAAATCACAGTATTGTACTGTCTCGCCTTGCATGCATGCGGTTGTAGCTGTACTGTTATATACCCACTTTTCTGGAAGATACTTTGCTATAAGCTCCTGATAACCATTTCTTCCAAAACGAAACAATTCCGACAGCAAGTTACTAAATGAGCTCATAGCAGAAACACACAAACGGTGTGCACGAACTAATAGATTGCAATCTGTTCCCCTATCCTTCCTATTCGTTCCTGCTCGTCAATCAATTTATCGTGTCTTTCAAGATGGAGGCGACTGGAAACTGCCTCCAGATACTGTTTGCACAAATAGTCTTTTTTAATAAACTACTTGTGAATTTTCAAAGTTCTCAGTGCCTTGTTTTAAATGTCAAAGCCCTCGGAATTCTATCGATGAAGTGTGGAGCTACTTTGAGCCTTGTTCATGATGAAAAAAATAACGATTTCTTTGCATGGCAACTCTATGCCGGATTCGCTTCCATTGTAAGCCAGTTGGGAGCTTCTGCTAAAAAGCCATTTATTTCGAAAAGTTGCGTGCGTACGGAGGTGGGGTATTCGACAAAAGTTAGTACTCATTGTCATGTTTCAATACACCCCAAGTCAATTTCACACCAGAATTCTCCTTTAAGTTCTCAACGTTCTGAGCATGCTCAGTAATTGTAATGACTCCTTTAATTCGGAACCAAACATGGCAAGTCTTCAAAGAGGACTCAGCACACTGACTGGAAGAGAAAAGCATATATTTTGGGACAAATCTTCTCACCTGTTTCTCGCGTTCCTCTTTCATGTCCTGGATCTTCTGTTTAAATCTGTGCACATCTTGGGTTCAATGAGTAAATGCAACTCCAAGATATCTGTATTAATGCAATGATCATGACTCAATATTCGCAAAATCAAAAACCAACTGCTCGTTACTTTCTTCTTTACAATGTACAGGGTCCATATTTACTGCGTAATCTATACTTGATCTTCACAGTAATGATTCTGCTGATCATTAACATGTGGCAAACCTCATCCAACTTATAGCACCATTTAACGCTAAGGTAACACTTTATTTTTGTAATAAAACAGGGTTTTTTGTCGAATTTAAGGGGTGTCACAAATGGTAAGAGGGGAATAGCCAGAAATTACAAAGAATAATTAACTTTACAGAACAGTGTCTAAAATTTTGGTATTCCTAAAGGTGCTATATTTGGCAAATAAAAGTCTATCACTCTGTCCAACAAATGAATTAACATCAATCTGGTTTGGGACTAATTTGACAAAAAGGTCAAGGTGCAGGACACGACAAGTGCAGCACATCTATCAGGACTTCTACAACCTTGCTGGGTTAAGCTCCCACAACCAAATACTTGCCATACACGAGCATACTCAACATTCATTATCAGACATCAAATATTGATTAATTTAGCATACATATTTTCCTTTGTGAAACAAAACTTGATTATTTCTTAAAATGAAGGAACCCCTTGCGCTTCAGCCCCTCTGCCAGTGGAGGTTGGTTCTCGCAGAAAGGACAGTAAATCCGAATATAAAGTGGAAACTGGAGCACTCAAATCACCAGTATAACTTATCAAGGTGCCAAGACATGTATGGTGAATCTGGGACAGCTAAATACCCTCCTACACACAGAGAAAAACTTCCAATTGGAAAATAAGGGACCAGGGAGGTAACCATAACATGCTAATACTGTGACCCCCGTACAACAAGGAGGTGTTACCTAGAGAATCCCCGTAATTCCACCAACAATCACACTAAAAACAAGATGTAACACAGATGATGACCAAGGAACTTACAATCCAACACTTTACAGAAAACAAGAAAGGTTTAACTCTTCATTTAATCCACGAGGTTCCACCGTAATTAATGTGTAGATCCAGTAAGCCTCTTTTTTGAGTAATTCATTAATAATATCTCCCACCTCTCTGGGAAGGAACAATTTTTTTCGATGCCGCAAAATTTTAATGATGCAGCCGAACCATGATTTTATTCGGGCACAATGTCTTGCTATCGCATAGTCCATATTTTGATTACGAATAACCGCCTTGCGTTCGGCGATGCAGAGTTTCAGGGAGCGTTTGGTTTGGCCAACATAAAGCAATCCACATGGACACTTGAGGATATAAAAGACGTGAGTGGTGCTGCAGTTTATTAATGAGTTGATCTTATTGTTGTGTTCCAGGGTTCTGGCCTTTGGCCAGAACAGTATTGCTTATGGTTTTAACAGTTTCATGTTCTAGATTTCATAGTTTCATAGTTCATGTTCAGTCACAGTTTTAACAGTTTCTTGTGTCAGGTTCAAGCATTTCATTATTCATGTCCATGTCCATGTTTTTACTTTTCCATGTTTTGTTTCATGCCAGGTCTGCCATGCCACTCCACCGCTTGTCTGCGTTCCGCCCCGTGCCTTCGTTGCTGCACATTTCTGAGCTCTGGTTGGCTTTGGTATTTCCCTCTTCCTTCTGTGCTGTGCTGATTCGGGGCTCTCTAAGCTTAATTGGCAATTAACTGTTTTTAAGTTACTAACATTTACTAACACTCACTGGGTGGTGTAATTCTTAGATAGGCACATTACTAATACTACTAATTTAGACAGGGAGTTTGTTGTCATGATTCCTGCTTTGCTATTTCAAGATCTTGCTGTGCTTTTCTGTTCTGAACATTCATGCTGCTTTCAAACTGCATACTTAATTGGTACTTAAGCTGAGCACGCTCATTCTCTTAATGAGCAAGTTTTGTCATCCAATCTCTGTCCATGTCTTGATCTTGCCATGCCTCTTGTTTCTCTCTCTCCAGGTGTTACCCCTCATGTCATGATTTCTGAGCCTTTATCTGGATGCGGTGGAAGTTGGCTGGCAGACAGTGTCTCGCGTCTCATTGCATGTGCAAGTGTAGCCAAGTTCTTGTTGTCAAGTCCCCTAGCATTTCTAGTTTCAAGTCTCGTCCTAGCCTCTTGTTTTGTGTATATATATTTAGTCTTGTTATTTATTTTTCTTGGTCTTCTCGCCTGGAGTTTCCAGTGCCTTTTTGTTTTTTGCCTTTTTGCATTTATTGTTTATAGCTCTGTGTAGCTTACCTCAGTTTGTTTTTTGCAACCCTTTGGGCCAAGTTTTTTGTTGGCCCTCGTGCCTGTTTTGTTTTGTTAATAATAAAATCCTCATTCCCGCATCTGGTGTCAACTGATTCCATATCACTTATATTTTTTACCTGTGTGTGGGTGACAAATATATTTGGAGTTAGATGAACTGGAGCAATAGGTACAATGCCCACACTGATAAAATCCTGTAGGTGGAGGGGGCAACCATGTAGATTTGGAGGATGGGGGGGGCGGCACCATAGACTGCACCAATTGATCTCTGAGAGATCGTGACCTCAATAAGAGATCAAGGGGGGTTTCGTGCACATATGTTTGAGGGCAGGGTCGCATTGTAAAACACGCCAGTGTTTTTTTATAATGTTTTTGATTTCCCCTGCAATGGGAGAGTATTCTGTGGAAAAACAGACATGTTGTTGACGAAGGAGGCGGGGCCGAGGGGTGCGCATCGCATTCTGGTAGGCTGACATGATTTCCTTCTCAGCATAGCCTCCTTCACGGAAGCGTTCAATCATATCTGCTGCTTTGCTTTCAAACTCCTCCTGTCTGCTGCAGTTCCGTTTTGAACTCAAAAATTGTCCCGTTGGAATATTCTTAATGAGTTGTTTCGGGTGATGACTGTCTACTCGTAAAAGAGTGTTTCTGCTCAATGGTTTGCGATAATTTGCGGATTCTAATCCCCCTTGATCATTTTTATAAATTGTCAAATCCAGGAAATTAATTTTCACTGGATATTCTTCCACTGTGAAACGTAAATATGCTGTGGTAGAATTTAGATAATCCACAAAGTCCCTCAACTCTTTAAAGGTCCCAGACCAGACACATAAAATATCATTAATGTGTCTTTTCCAGATTACAATTTTGGAGAAAAAGTGGTTATTAACAGAATTATGAATGTATTTCTCCTCCCACAGACCCATAACCAAACATGCAAAAGATGGTGCAAAGGACCTGCCCATTCTAACACCTCGCCTTTGTAGATAGAAAGACCCGGCATACAGAAAATAATAATGGGATAAAATTAATTCCGCAAGTGTCAGTAAGAATTCATTAGGAGGGAGGATTGAAGTGCCTCTTCTGTCAAAGAAATGTGACAGCGCTTCAATGCCTGCAGAATGAGGGAAACAGGTACAGCGCCCTCCATAATTATTGGCACCCCTAGTTAAGATGTGTTCTTTAGCTTCTAATAAATTCAGTTTTTTTTCTCTAAATAATACAGGACCACAATGACAAAAAGAGGAAAATCCAACCTTTAATTCAAGTGCATTTATTCAGTGGAAAAAAATCCCACATTAAGAAATGATTCTTTTACATCAAATCATGTGTGCCACAATTATTAGCAACCCTGATGTTAATACTTAGTACAACCCCCTTTTGCCAACAAAACAGAACCTAATCTTGTCCTATAATGTTTAACAAGATGGGAGAATACAGAAAGAGGGATCTTCAACCATTCCTATTTGCACAATCTCTCTAAATCATCCAGCGACCTGGGTCCTCTCCTCTGCCCTCTCTCCGCAGGTTTTCAGTGGGGTTGAGGTCTGGGGACTGAGATGGCCTTGGGAGGAGCTTGATTCTGCCTCTGGTGAACCATTTCTGTGTACATTTGGCCACATGTTTAGGGTCATTATCTTGCTGAAAGACCCAGCGACGACCCATCTTCAGCTTTCGGGCAGAGGCTACTAGATTTTGATTTAAAACGTCCTGGAATTTCAAAACATTTGTGATGCTATGCACCCTAGCAAGGTTCCCAGGGCCTCTGGAAGAGAAACAGGCCCACAGCATCACCAATCTTCCCCCATACTTCACCATGGGCATGAGGTGCTTTTCTGCATGCTCATCTTTTGTGTTCCGCCAGACACACTTAGAGTGTTTGTTGCCAAAAAGCTCTATCCCGTTCTCATCTGACCAAAGCACAAGGTCCCAGCTGAAGTCCCTGTACCGCTTAGCGAACTCCAGATATTTGCGTTTATGATTGTGAATGAGAAAAGATTTTTTCCGTGCATGCCTCCCAAACAGCTTTTTGGCATGTAGATCGCGCCTGATGGTTGTTTTGGAGACTTTGTGACCCCCGAGATGCTACCATTTGTTGCAATTCTTTAACAGTGAGCTTAGGGGAACATTTTATTTCTCTTACCATCCTCCTCATTGTGCGTGGTGGCAAAATAACCTTGCGTCCTCGTCCAGGCTTGTTTACCACTGTTCCAGTTGTTTTAAACTTCTTAATGATTTTAATATGAATACATGTGCATTAGATAAAATTATTTAGGGAGTAGATATATACCTTATATGAGGCAATCATCAGAAAAAATATTAAGATCCTAAACCCCTAGCCACATGGTCAAACTAGGGGACAAAATTGGCCCATTTTCGAGCCCTCCGAGGCAAGGGCTTATGTTAAAACTTTTATAATTCATCACCTAACAGTGTTATCCTGGCAGAAATGTCCATGTGAATAGATAATGACCTTATAATCACTGTGGTCTGAGTATATGTAGATATACATTTAAGAATTTTTCCAGCAAAATCTGAGGAGCTGACCTGGGGAGGTTTTTGAAATTTTAGGTAAGTTGGCACGGAATGACCCGTCAGCAAATACACGTGACACCGTCAGCAGCAAGTTTTTGTGAGCTATATTTTAACATTTTGGACACGTTTTGGACACTTCAAAAAAAATTATTATTATTATTTTTTTTTTATAATAACGGACCAGGTCCAACAGTCCATATAAAATGAACCAGTTCAATCAAGTAAACCGGATTGAACTGGTTGAACCGGAAATCGGCCCAAGCTTAGGCTCTACTAACTTGTGGAATTGTGAATTATTTTACCAACATACTATACAACGGGGATGTGTGAATAAAAAAACTACCGGTAAGCAGCCCCTCAGAGGCTTGTAGATTTTTGGTTTTTTGCCAAGTCAACTCACTATAGTAGTAGAGTCAGTGTAAAATGGTAGTGCTTCTGCGTATAGTTTCAGGGGCTCTTGGACTCTTGCTGCCCTGAGCTGGGCGGCACGGTGGCATGGTGGCACCTCACAGCATGAAGGTTGTGGATTCGAATCCAGCCTGGGGCCTTTTTGTGTGGAGTTTGCATGTTCTCCCGGTGTTCGTGTGGGTTTTCTCCGGGTACTCCGGTTTCCCCCACCCACAAAAACATGCAGTATATTGGAATACTGTATGGCTGTGTGTGAATGTTCGGTGGTGGTCGGAGGGGCCGTAGGCGCATACTGGCAGCCACGCTTCCGTCAGTTTGCCCCAGGGCAGCTGTGGCTACAAAAACGTAGTTTACTACCATCAGAGCGTGAATGAATAATGTATACTTGTAAAGCGTCTTTGAGTGCTCAGAAAGCAGAAAAGCGCTATGTAAAATTGATGCATTATTATTATTATTATTATTATTATTATTATTATTATTATTATTATTACTTTAAGTCCCCAGAGTCTGTGTCCCTGGATGGTTCATCCTCAGAAATGCTTTGCCCTCTTCCTGTATTATAACACTTTCCTGAACCCTTACCCTAACCTTAACCCTTATTATAGTCCTTGGGGACGAAGAGTCCGGGGATGAAAAGTCCATGTGAACAAAATGTCCAGGGATAAAAAATTTGGGGACAAAAGGTCCAGGGAGGAAAAATACTGGGAACGAAGAGTCCTGGAACCAGTTGGGTGTAATTGATCACAATTGACAAACGCACGGACATGGCCTAAATTAATAGTCCACCAACCTGCCCTTTGGCTGGGGGGGGGGACTAATGAAATATATGTAGTGAAATACACATGACTAATTTCACATATGAGTGCAAACTGGCTGTATTTTTTGAAGATATTTCATACAAATGATAGTAAAAATGAAACTATGTATTTAATAATAATAAGAGGCTTTTTTTTTTTGGTCTGCACTTCACAAGAAGCGAAAAAGAAATGTCAGAAATATTCCATGAAAGTGCAATAATATTTTTGTTATATTTGTCCAATTCAAATTGAAAAAATAGAATTAATAACAGGATCATTGCCAGGATAAATAAAATGCCAGGATTATTTTCATAGCACTATTTATTTATTTATTTGTCTATGCTTTAATGCAATTAATAGAAAGTTCAGGCAGAACACTTGCCATCATGGGAAAAATAATGTACACCCTCTATCGTGTACTTTTTTATGTATCAGGACATTAAAAAGAATCAGTTGATACTTATGTAAGACCATGCCTCCACCCATCCAGCTCACCGGTCTATTAAGACCCAGACTGCATTCTTCAGTCTTCAATCATTGCCTGCATCTGTGTTTCATTTTGACTGTGTGGTAATAAAGTGTTACTTAAGGCTGAGCTTCACACTCAGTCATTGCGAAGTCCCGTAACCACTCACTTGTATTGCATTCCTAGTCTTGCATAGACTCAGTGCCCTGCCTCTCGCATGGATTTAAGCTCTAACTCTAACTTCGTGCTGTTTATTGTTTTATCCAGCTATTTATATTGAAGAACTTTTGGTTTCTATTTGTAATACATTGTTACTGCAGCTGATGCCCAGAGTCTGGATTACCAATAGTGTTTATTAATCAATCACCTTGATTCCTGTTTGTTTTGTATTGCTTAGTTTGTGCCTTCTCCTGTACAGTAGGCATAATAAATAATAACAAGTCCATCCTTGCACCTGAGTCAGTCCTCAACTTCCTGTCCTCCATGCACCTGAACTGTGTACGAAGCACAACCCTTACACCTTATCAGGTCCTAAAGTTGGGTAAATAAATCCTCAGGTGTAACATAACACACAACAGATTCCACCGTGCCATCATTAATTAAACTAAAATTCAGCCAAAATGCAGATTTCATTGGTGAAAAACCAATAACACTCCATAATTTAATAGCTTGTAGAACCACCTTTATTAGCAGCAATAACTTGAACTAATTGTTTTCTATATGATTTTATCAGTCTCTCACATTGTGGTGGAGGAATTTTAGTTTACTCCTCTTACAATATTGCCTCAGTTCATTGATGGTTGAGGGTATTTGTTTATGCACAGCTCTCTTAAGGTCCTACCACTGCATTTGAATCGGACTGAGGTCTGGACTTCGACTGGGCCATTGGAAGAACTTGAGTTTTTTAGTTTTTTTTTCCCCCCAGCCATTCTGTCGTAGATTTCCTGGTGTGCTTAGTTGGGATCGTTGCACTGTGGCATGACCCAATTGCAGCCAAGCTTTGGCTGTCATACAGAGGGTTTCATATTTGACTGTAGAATACTTTGGTACACAGAGGAGTTCATGGTCGACTCAATGAGTGCAAGGTGCCCAGATCCTGTGGCTGCAAAACAAGCCCAAATCATCCCTCCAATTCTATGCTTGTCAGTTGTATGAGGTGTTTGTGTTGATATGCTGAGTTTGGTTTGCACCAGACATGGCACTTTGCATTATGGCCAAACAACTCCACTTTGGTCTCGCCTGTCCAAAGGGCATTGGGCCTCATTTACCAGAATCTTACTAAGTATTTTCTTAATTCCTTCTTAAATTGTTCTTAAGAAAGTTTTTACGAAAAGTTTACGTCATATTCACGAACGTGGTCATATCCCACAAAATTGTTCGCATTTGTGTTCTTAGATTGATGAATGCTGTTCTTCTCATAAATTGAAAGCGCATGCCAGTTGTCCCTAATTATATTATGGTTTCACCTAGGGCTGGGACGATTCTGAATCGATTTTTTTTTTTAAGGCATAGTACTACTACCTGCTGCCATGGGGCGAACATCCGAGCTTTCCTTTTTCCTTTATAAAACCCGACGCGGGTTGAACGAAAGTGCCAAACATCCAAGGGCATGTGAAATGCTTCCGGAAAAAAAATTCACTGACATTAATTTTTTTCAGCGACATGATGCACGGAGCCAAGTAAAGCACTACAGAATCGCCTCCTATTAACCAATTAGGCTACTCTAAGAAAAGTAAGCTGTTCCAGTTTACTTGCTTGATTAGCAATCAAATGGTGAATGTGTTTACTCTCAAAGTTGAATGAGTAGAGCTGTTTATTAAGGCAGCATGTTTGATTGCTGAATTTTGAAATTTAAAACTGTGATCATTTATATCTCACATTAACGTTTCATCCGCTTTACAGAATTCTCGTGTAGTTTTTCGGGAACCTCGCGCAGCCGGCTTACTTGCAGATGCGCTCGAACGCACCCCGAGTGACTGACTGACTGACTTCCCGAGTGATCAAGTTCAACGATTGGCTGGCAGGCAGGGAAGACGTTCAACGATTGGTTCCCAGACGACTGACTTCAGCGATTGGTCGGCTGGCAGGCAAGAACTTCAACGATTGGTTGGCCGACGATTAGCTGGCTGGCTGGCCGGGCGTTTGTCACTCGTATCTCGGGGGGAATACTAGGAAGCAAGTTCAACATAGACAGACTATATTTGAGTGAGCCAGCTCAACAAACCTTGAACTCGCACAAATAATTGGTACCCCAATGGTGGTTGTAATCTTTCTTTCTTAATCTCCTTTTCGTGCTTTCAACACTGTATGCGCTCTCTACAGAAAAAAAGTTTCATGTGTCAATTGACAGTATATCCGTTCATAAGATGATCGATCGCGTGCTGTACGTTCCCTCAGGACATTATCACTGATCTGGAATCAGTATCACTGCGGGTTATCTCTCCCTAGCATCAACAGGGGCCACCACTTGCAGCTCAATGGGAGATACAAATTGACAGTCCATATTTCAGTGAACCGGCTCAACAAATCCTGAACTCGCAGAGATAATTGGTACCACAACAGTGGTCGTAATCTTGCTTAATGACGGTTTTGTGCTTTCAAAACTGTACGCGCTCTCAACAAAGAGCATTTCAAGCGGCAATTGACCCTATTTCCGTTAATAAAATGACCGATATCACGCCCTGTACATTTCCTAAGAACATTATCCCTCATCCAGAATCCATAACACTGCGGGTGATCTCCCCCTGCGGCACCAGGGGGCGCTGCTTGCGGCATAATGGGGGACATACTAGTGTAGCCACATTTCAGTGAGCTGGCTCAACAAACCCTGAACTCGTAGAGGTAATTGGTACCAGAACGGTAGTCGTAATCTTTCTTAGTTAATGTCAGTTAACTAAGAAATTCCCTTTTGGTGAAAGTTTTATCTGTAGAGGGATGCCCAATGGATAAGGTTAAAAAAGATTATTTGACTTAGAAATCTGACACCAAAAAAAAAAAAAAGATAAATAAATAAATAATAAATTCAAATGAGAGATGCGTAACATTGGAGGGGGGATTGCAGGCAAAGAATTGTCTGAGGTGCATTAGGGCCATCATTGGAGAGATGACACCATCAGGTGTGACATCAGCTGAGTGTCTGGACACAGGCCTGGGCCCTGAGTGAGCGCCTTCATCTCCTCCTTATCTATCTCCTATCCAAGAGAACTCAGAGGGCAAGCTATTTATCTCTAATAATATAATTTATAACGAGTGTGTCCCAAAGGCACATCTAACTTGCAACATTGTGTTTAAAAAAAGAATACCAAATTCTTATGACTGTATTTGAAATGAAGACCTTTAGGCCTGTTTAACAATCGCAGATAAAGGTCACTACAGTGTTTTAATTATCAATTATCAACAGATGAAGTCCTGAGCCAACCACCCTCTGAGGCGCAACCTGGAACCTCTCAGTCCAACCCAGTGCAGTCAGTGCCTCCCCACAGCAGTACTTCCTGTCTCCCAGGTCCCGCTGTGAGGTCCCAGTGGCTAAAAAATCAAGCGGCAACCAGCGGGGCTCCTTTCATCGTGCCATCATGTTTAACATTGTGACTCTGCTCAAAGTTCATGCCACCTCATATACTGGAACAACTGACCATCGAAGGTAATTTCGCAGAATAATTTTGCATGAAACCAGTTTTAACAAATTTCTTAGCATCAAGAATCATAAAATGAGCCTTCAAACATGCAGTCAGGCCATGCAAGAGCAAAGAAAATAAGGTGTCACAAATTTTATAATTGTTATAAAAAAAATGGATGATTTCACTGTTTTTTTTTTCTTTTTTTTATTATAACTCATGTTTTCACCTCAAAATTCTTGTAGGAATATTTTTTGTTCTCATTGCCAACAATAGCATTTTTTCCAAAACATTTTCACCAAAAATTTTTAAAGACGTAATGCACTTAATATATTAGAACCCTTTTAAGACAGAGTGGTGGTGAGTAATCATCACTTCACAATATTGTACATTTTTATTTTCAAGTTTACACAATCATTTTATTATTGTCCCCTGTGGGCTTCCATACTCCCCCTTGTTGTGCACCGATAACTCCACTGGACCACTGGGTGCCCTTTTAGCATTAGTCTCTTCTCTGCATTTGTGACTGCAGCTATGCTATTAGGACACAACATTTTTAAAGAGGAAGTTGGCCAAATAAATCTGCTTTTCCGATAAGAATAGCCAGGGCTGTAGGGCGCACTCACTGTCACAGTATGAACTGATTAGTCCTAGTTTTGGAGGGATATGACATTCACCAATACAAATGCCACAGAGACACTGACAGACTTGAGGTGTTTTTGCTCGTTTAAATCTGGGATAGACTAAAATCACAGACCTGTTCCATTCGAGGATGGAATACATCTTGTCTTGCAGAGCCACAAGAATGGACAAAGCTGCCTCCAGCTTCCTGTCAGCAGTCACCTGGTGACTCAGGTACTCCCATAATTAAGGGTAGAATGTGCCCACTATCTAGAAGGAATAGAACTAGGAGCCCTGGTAGAGAACAGCATTAACTCTGATTTATTCCATCACCTCAGGTTCTCATCTGAATACAAATAACTGTTTCAGTGTTTGACTTCAACCTTTTCAACACTCTACAAATTCACCTCTGTCTAAAAAATACATGGCTACTTTAATAAACAGAGATTATGCCAAGTGTGAGACTAAATAAAAAAATTGAATGTAGATTTACAACACAAAATGCAATTTAGCCCAGTTCTTAGATCAATAAAAGAGCCAGGGCATGTATTCCAGCTCACTTCATGTGTTTCCTTTGCAAGTCATCGAAAAATTCACTGTGAAATTTGGACAGAGGCTGCAATGACTGACAGCAAAACACATTTTTAATTTGTTTAATTCATTTTACTGGGGAAATTAAGCATGGTCATCGCAGCGGTGAGATAACACCAAGGGGGCTGTGCTATCAAAGGATTTTAAACAGCCAGGAGGTTCTGTTTTGATCACGTTTCATGTTCCAAAATTAATTGTCTCAAACGAAACATTTGTCTCAGTGGGGGGCTGACAGTACCCAGCATGCCGAGCCGCTGGACATGCAAAATTCATGAGGACAAGCACATGCAATTAAAACAACCCAATATTTTCCACGCTTGCATTCTAAGCAATTTTCAAAGTCTCTCCAAAAAAAATAAGTATTTTTATTAACAATTTTTGAAAAAGTGCTATCCCACAGGTTGTTACTAGGTCAGTCAAATGTCTAATTAGCCAATTATATCAGAGTTGGAGTATTTGCTCGTGCTCTTGCTTTCTGCTGATTGCGTAACGATTTGCGGTAGATTCCATGTCTCATCAGGTCAGCACAGATATCTGAGATACAAACACGGGACAGTTTCCGACACATCCTGACACCGCTGTTGGGTGGAAATATTGGATCCCAATTACTCATTTGTTCCTTCTGATCACCCTAGAGGGAGCTGGCATTCCTTTAACATGACAGGAAGATAATTTGGTAATTTGCCCGGAGTGGACCAAAACCTCTCTTATCCATCATCTCACCGCAGCAGTGTCTCATTCCTTCATTTGTTTCCATGTTCTGGCTGTTAAAACATTCTTATGTACTATTCATTTTTACTGAAGCATGTACTGGCTTTTAAAACTAAGTTAGAAAGTGCAATACCGCTGATGATCACTTCATAAAAATGCATAAGTGTATAGTCGGTCCTGCATCTTTGCTGACTGAAAAATTGCAGAAGTTTATAACGTATACACTGGGGAACCTGAAGATGCCAGTGTTCCTCATGCTCAAGAATATAGGTAGGATTTCATGTGTAAATGCATGAGTTCAATACAAATGTGTTATTTTGATTGTGATTTGCGGTTAACAGCAGTGGTTAGTGTCTTTCATACAGCACAAATCATTAAGTCTGTTGATCCTCTTCCAGATTTAAAGGCTCCCAAGTAAATATCATTACTGATGCAGGAAAAAGCTCTTAATAGTAAAAGGATATATAAAAAGTGTGTCGGATGCTCTTTGAAACGGGGGAAAAAATATTCGAAGATGAGAAGGCAATCCAGGCACTCACGTGAAAAACAGAAGGAAAGATAATTAAAAAGCCTTTATTATAGTGGCTAGAACATTAAAAAAGCCATCATGTTTCGACCACTATCCGTCTTCATCAGGGCTTCCAACGGTTTGAAGCCCTGATGAAGACCCATATTCTTGAAGGCAGTTACAAGGCTGCAACACTGTTTATTTTCAAGAATAATCATGATTGCAGACTCAGCTCCACAAGTTGAGAATGAAATGAGGCATGCCTAGATTGTTGTTGTAGTTTTTACAGTAGAAATACAAACACAATTGCTCAGTATACATTAGATAAGCGTTGGCCAAAAGGGTGCAACTCCTCAAAGCCATTTGAAGAAGGAGGCAAGCCACCTGACAACAACTTTGTATAATAAAAAAAACGTACCCAAAACACAGCAAGATTCATCAGTAATAAGACAATAACGTAATTAAAGGGCAGTCATTCCTATACTACATTTAACTCCTTATGGACACAGATACCCTCAAATTAATGTTGGCAATGTTATGGCCCCAATTTGTTATTACATTTATAACACAACAGCAACAGCAAGGGATGACAAACACAGTTTTAACAACTAAAACACATTTAATTTTTAAAACAAAGACAAAGACTAATAACAACCTACAACTAAAGACCAAGATTGATAAATAAGAAAAAACAGAAATAATTACAGTCCCTTTTTGGTGGGGTGGCTTGGTGATGTCCTGGATGAAGAAAATGCTCAAACACAGGCAAAGAAATCCACAAAAGAAACGTCACAGGTCTTGAACAGAATGGCAGGTCTGGTCATCTTCTTGCAATTTCTCCTACTACTTTACTGTCTCAATTCTTTTCCTTATATACTCTTTTGCAGACCCCACCCACATTTAGACCTCTTTTTTTTAACTTTCTGAGACTTGCCCCAGACATGTCCAGGACATGTCTTAACATGACTCCAGTCTGAGCTTAACAAAAAAAAGGTAAATACTGCCATCTAGTGGCCTATATTCACATTACACCTCCATTCCAAAAGGGAAAAATTTTGACTCATAAAGGCAAAATTTTTCTTTTCAATACAAAATGGTTAAGTGAACACTTGTCTATATATACATATCATACAATATTCAAACACATGATATATATATACACATTCAAACACGGGATAAGCAATCAGCAATTACATTGTCTGTACCCTTCACATGCTGAATTTCCAAGTCAAACTCCTGTAAAATCAAACTCCAATTCAAAAATCTCCGATTCTTGTTTTTCATCTTACTCAAAAACATTAACGGATTGTGGTCAGTGTACACAATCATTGGCTTTTGTCCTGTACAAACATAAACCTCAAAGTGTTATAAAGAAAGGACCAGAGCCAACAGTTCCTTCTCAATTGTGGAATAGTTCCTTTGGTGGCGATTGAACTTCCTGGAGAAGTATGCCACGGGATGCTCAATGTCATCAGAGTCACTTCTCTGTAGGAGCACAGATCCACAAGCTTGGTCGCTAGCATCGACCGCGATGGAGAACGGTTTGTTGAAGTCAGGAGATTTGAGCACGGGGAAGTGACACAGCAGAGACTTCAGGTGATCGAAGGCTCTCTGGCATGCAGCATCCCAGGTGAACTTTACGCCTTTCTTCAGTTGGTTAGTTAGACTGAGAGCAATCTCAGCAAAGTCCTTGCAGAACTTGCGGTAGTACCCGATCATTCCAAGGAAGCGGCGCAAAGCTTTTTTGTTGTCAGGAACTGGAAAGTCCATGATGGCTTGGACTTTAGCATTTATGGGTGCCACCTTACCCTGGCCTATGACGTAGCCAAGATAGGTGACAGTAGCACAACCAAAGTCACTCTTGCTCAGGTTAACAGTCAGGTTAGCCTGGGTCAGGCGCTGGAACAACGTCTCTACATCTTTTAGATGTTCTTCCCAGGAGTCACTCCATGTGATCAGGTCATCGATGTACGCACCCGTGTGTGGCAATCCGGCGATTGTAGACTGTATCATCCTTTGGAACGTGGCTGGGGCATTTTTCATGCCAAAGGGTAGGACTTCATACTGGTACAATCCAGATGGTGTGGCAAAAGCAGAGATGCTCTTGGCCCTCTCAGTTAAAGGCACACACCAACAACCCTTCAATAAATCAATCTTGGTCAGAAACTTTGCTTGCCCTACACTATCAATACAATCATCAATCCTAGGTATTGGAAACACATCAGTTCTAGTTACAGCATTGACTTTGCGATAATCTGTACAGAATCTAGTACTTCCATCAGGTTTTGGAACTAGCACACAGGGTGAACTCCAATCGGAGTTGGAGGGTCTGATAATATCATGTTTTAACATGTACTCAACCTCTTTCTCAGCAATCTTTCTCTTTTCAGGATTCATCCGGTATGGATGCTGTTTTATTGGTTTGGCATCACCAACATCTACATCATGAGAGGCTATAGTAACTCTCTTTGGAACATCAGGAAACAAATCCTCATATTTCTTGATCAACCTTTCAAACTGATCTCTCTGTGAGGGTTCTAAGTGCTGGAGTTTTACATCAAGATTTTGCAACACTTCAGTGTTTGACAATTTACATGAAAGAACTTCAGCTTTAATTCTTGGTTCATCATCTTGAAACTCCCCCTCATCTTCACACGTTTCGACCATTGGAGAATCTGAAGTGACAGCTGCAACCCTAGCATTTCTGTCATGATAAGGCTTTAGCATGTTAATATGACACAATTGTTTTGGTTTTCTCCTATCTGGAGTCTTCACAATGTAATTGAGATCATTGAGTTTTGTCAGAATTTCATAAGGACCATGAAATCTAGCCTGCAATGGATTGGACTGCAAGGGAAACAACACAAGGACCTTTTCTCCTGGTTTAAACTCACGGCTTCTAGCCTTATGATCATACCAAGTTTTCATTTTTCCCTGACTTGATTTCAAGTTCTCTTTGGCAAGGTCACAAGCTGCACGCAATCTTTCCTTGAACTTGCCAACATAGTCTAACAGACTGATATGCGGCTCTTTCTCTTGCCATTGATCACTCAATAATAGCAAAGGTCCTCTCACTTCATGACCAAACACTAGCTCAAATGGACTGAATCCAGTAGACTCCTGCACTGCTTCTCTAGCTGCAAACAACAGCAAATGAACCCCTTCATCCCAGTCTTTCTCATGGTCATAACAATAAGTCCTCATCATTGTCTTGAGAGTGGAATGAAACCGCTCTAAGGCACCCTGACTTTCTGGATGATAGGCACTAGAAAGAATCTGCTTTGCACCTAGTTCATACACAACCTGCTGAAACAATCCTGAAGTGAAATTGCTACCCTGGTCTGACTGAATTTCCCTGGGAAGGCCAAACAACGTGAAGAACTTTATCAAAGCCTTCGAGATTGCAGTTGCCTTGATGTTACGTAGAGGTATGGCTTCGGGGAATCTGGTAGATGCACACATGATTGTTAATAAGTACTGATTTCCAGATCTAGTCTTGGGTAATGGACCAACGCAATCAACAATGACCCTAGAGAATGGCTCCCCAAATGCTGGGATAGGCTGCAATGGAGCTACAGGTGGGTCTAACTGGTGTTTTCCAACTACCTGACAAGTGTGACAGGTTTTGCAAAAGTTGGAAACGTCTTTCCGAAGCCCAGGCCAAAAGAAGTGTTTCATGATCTTATCAACAGTCTTGTTAACACCAAGATGACCTCCTAAAGGTAAACTATGAGCCATTGTTAAGATCTCATTCCTATAGACCTTCGGAACAACAATTTGCCTGACCACTGCCCAATCTGCATTGGCAGGGATATCAGGAGGGCGCCACTTCCGCATCAACACACCATCCTTGAGATAATACCCAACTGGAACTGCGTCTATTTCTTTATCAGGAAGGGCTCTCCTCTTTAGTACACAAATTTCAGGATCATTAGTTTGCTCCTCAATCAACCGCTTTCTGGACAGAGACAAGTCTCCAGACACATCAGAATCACCAGACCCATCCGGCTGGCTGAATAGAGAACTGATAAAAGTATCTGATAAGTCCTCAAACGGAGAAACCATAGTAGGCCAATCAGAGTCATGAGGCGAACCACCTGAGTCCTGACTATTCAATGTACTGGACGGCACCACATCATCTTCTTCTTTAGCCTTCTTGGCCACAGCACGAGTCACTGCGCAAGAAGGATACAGAGATGGGTCCTCATCCCCATCTTCAGTGCTCGGCTGTGAAGTAAGATGTACAGGGGGAACTACTTTGCCCCCAGCCAGGTCATTGCCTAGCAACAGAGAAACACCCTTTATAGGTAGACTTGACATAAGTCCCACCTTTACCTGTCCTGTAACTAAATCTGACTTCAAGAATATAGAGCGCAGGGGTACAGATACAGTCCTCCCTTCAATACCTTGTACAAGTATGAAATCCCCTGAAGCGGTCTCATCACGTAACTCCAAGGAGTCCATCAACAAAAGTGATTGAGAAGCTCCGGTATCCCTTAGGATATATATGGGGACAGGAGTAGTATGCTCATTCAGAGCCACAAATCCCTCTGACACAAATGGAAGAAATTCCTCCCTCACGAAGTCAGCTGTATCAGGCTTTTTAGCCCCACAAGAAGCAGGCAATTTAGCAGATCGGTTATCTACTACTGGGGTAGTTTCTAACCTTGTTTTCACAAAGGCATTTGGTTTGGTATCCTTTTCTTTTTCTTTCTTAGCTTTAAGGAACCAACAGTTAGTTGTAACATGACCAGATTTCTTGCAATATCTGCAAACTAGACCACTTTTGTCACTGTCAGCTTTCACACTTTGATCAGACCTGTTACTGGATTTCTGAGCACCATCACCAGATTTGTCTTTGTCTTTGGGTGAGGAATCTTGGGTATCACCATAACCCTTTATCTGAAATTGGGACCATCTATTATTACTGCTAGACTGAAATTTGGACTTATGTGTGAGAACATATTCATCTGCAAATTTGGCAGCTGATTGCAAATTCAGTGCTTGCTTCTCATTAAGGTAGGTCTTAACATCATCTTTAACACAGTTCTTGAATTCTTCAACTAACACCATCTCTTTTAGTGAGTTGAAATCATCCTTGACCTCCATAGAAGTACACCAGCGCTCAAAGCAAACCTGCTTTTCATTAGCAAATTCAACATATGTCTGATTTTCAGATTTCTTCAGACCTCTGAATTTCTGTCGGTAAGCCTCTGGAACCAACTCATAAGCTCTCAAAATAACCTTTTTGACAACCTCATAATCAGAGGAATCATCTGCAGACAAAGCCGAATAGGCTTGTTGAGCTTTACCCTTGAGAACAGTTTGCAACATCAGAGGCCAGTGTTCCTTTGGCCACTGGCAACTCTTTGCTACCTTTTCAAAACACTGGAAATAGTTGTCAACATCCTTTTCCGAAAATGGAGGCACCAATTTTACCTCCTGGCTAGCCCGAAATTTATTTTCAGTTGCTATTTTAATTTTTAGTTGCTCCATTTGGAGTCTTTCTTCTCTATCGAATTTCTCTAATTCAAAATCTCTCTGTCTCTGTCTCTCTCTTTCTGCTCTTTCCTCTTTCTCTCTCTCAATTTTCTCTTCTCTTGCTAATTTTTCTAACTCAAACTGCCTTTGTTTTTCTTTTTCTTCCCTCTCAAATTCTCTTTGCTTTTCTTTTTCCTCCCTTTCAATCTCTAGCATTTTTAATTTAAGTTCCATTTCTATATTTGGATTTTCCACTGGAAACTGTTCCAGATCTCCTGGTGCAAACACATTTTCATCAATGTAATATTCAACTATCTCTCTAGCCAGTCTTGCTTTTCGCATGGCTGGTTTTACCTCTGTCAGCTCCAACTGTCTGCAAATTTCTAGCAGTTCTGTCTTTTTAAAAGACTTCAAAACCCCTACGGTTGGTGATGCCAAGAAATCATCCATTGCTGTTGTCAATATATATCTAGGAAAATTCACAAAAACAATTTCACAATTTGGAATGTTAGATTTTCAATAAATTACTCACACAATGGTCTATCCCGGACCTTGAGCCCCCAATTTGTTATGGCCCCAATTTGTTATTACATTTATAACACAACAGCAACAGCAAGGGATGACAAACACAGTTTTAACAACTAAAACACATTTAATTTTTAAAACAAAGACAAAGACTAATAACAACCTACAACTAAAGACCAAGATTGATAAATAAGAAAAAACAGAAATAATTACAGTCCCTTTTTGGTGGGGTGGCTTGGTGATGTCCTGGATGAAGAAAATGCTCAAACACAGGCAAAGAAATCCACAAAAGAAACGTCACAGGTCTTGAACAGAATGGCAGGTCTGGTCATCTTCTTGCAATTTCTCCTACTACTTTACTGTCTCAATTCTTTTCCTTATATACTCTTTTGCAGACCCCACCCACATTTAGACCTCTTTTTTTTAACTTTCTGAGACTTGCCCCAGACATGTCCAGGACATGTCTTAACATGACTCCAGTCTGAGCTTAACAAAAAAAAGGTAAATACTGCCATCTAGTGGCCTATATTCACATTACAGCAATCAGAGCTCTAATTGATGGATTGCCACATCACTTTAGAGCAAGCAAATACAGCACTTCATTTTTATCACACAGTCCAAGTACAGAGCTCACTGTTGCCTGTATTGTTTTTTTTTTTTGGGGGGGGGTGGGCGGATGAGAAAATGTTACCAGTACATTCATAAGGGTCCGAATCATCCACATGCAACTCACTTACTGAAGTTGTACTGCTGGGCCAATTTGTTCTCGGATGTCAATGCAAGTTCATGCATCAGGGTTCATGTGGACACTTCTTCTTTCAATTCTTTGGATGAACTGATCTTTGAAAAGGCCCTGATAGACAGCATAGCCACAAAATAAGATCTGTCACACTTCATGATGTTATCGCTGTCCTCAATTTATTGTTTTCAGGTATGGGGTAAGGTTACTGTCAAAAGTTTTGTGCGTGTAAACATAAAAATCGTGCACGTATTAAAAATGTGTGCGTGTTAGTCTATAGTTGTGCATAAATAAAAATGTTTTTAAACTCTTGTTTAAGTCAAATCACGCATAAATTATGCAGTGTTTAAATTCTCCGTGAGAATACAACTCATAAAGTTCCAACTTCACTAAATTACAAATACGGATTGCAGTTTACGGACGTCACTTTCTTCAGAATGAATACGATTCTGAACAGCATGAAATAACTGTCAAAACTACGTCACGAGGTCACAGGAATTATGTATCGAGTGGAAGATAACATCGATTCTACAAACTGCGCATGTGTCAGAAATTTGACCGTGGATTCAATTTCATGGCGCCAAGATGGCAGGCGATGCGGACACAGCAAGCAATCAGGTAATGTTACTCTCTTTTTACTTGTTCTAACATGATATTTGCAAAATATTATGGAGTTGAAAATGAAGCGGCTTTACTTTCATTGATAGCCTTTGTTTCTAGTTACGTAACTTAATCGGTTTCTTTGTGCTCGGTGCAGTTAGCTGGTATAACGTTACTCAACACGGCCCACAGCTTAGAGTCGATTTTGAACAGCAGAGCCATGTAGAGTGAGAGTCGCATCAACTCCGTTCACTCCAGACCAATTTTTTTCAGTAATGGGTCATGGAGTCAATATTTGACGGAAGTTAGAGACGAAGACTACTAGTCCAGCAGCTGAAATGAAGCGGAATGGACCGTTTGTGATCTTTCAAAAGGTAAGACGATGAAAGAATTAGACTGTATATTGGCAGCACATTAAATTAACACGTACAGAAAAGCCTTTTCCTGGATTATCCCTTGCAGAATTTGAGATATATGGAACGTTTAAGGGCGGAAAATGAGGCTAGGATGCTAGCTAGGTACAGTTAGCGACACAGTTGGGGCCTGGCTACACATTCGTGGTTTATAACATGTTTCAACGCCGCATGAAAAGCTGCGAAAAACGCACTGAGCAAACGCTGCGTAATACGCAGCGGTGAACGGTCTACACCTTGGCAGGTAAAGTGGGTGTACACGCTTTGTCCTCCGAGTTAGCTGGAAACTCCTCCCCTAATCTGGTAAAACCAAGTCACTCACTTTTTCATGAAGCTGAGAAAACAAAAGAACTGAAGTCCTTCAGGTTAAACTTGCTGTAAAAAAAAAAAATCAATAAAAAAGAGCAAATTGGTTACTAGGCACTTTATTTGATGATTAGTAACTTAGTAATTTCAAAAATGGTTCTAACCTACTTTCTACCAAAATGAGTTACTAGATTTTACCAGATTAGGGGAGACTCGCACTCTGTTTTTCTTCACTTCGATAATCAAACTTTCAGTTTGATTGTCTTCTTCCTTTCGTCCCATTCTGCTTGAAAATGAATGCGAACAGGGTTGAATCTCAGAGTTTGACAGCCACGTCTTTTTTAAAAAAAAATTTGTCAGGCCTGCAGATCATCATGTGGGAGAGTTTCCTGAATTTCTATTGGCTGACTATGGAACACGCTTAACTGGACGCGTCGCGTGATACGCTCACGCGGCGGTGACAGCGCGTTCTTTTTTTTTTCCTGTCCCGCCGATGGGTAGACCCGATCATTATAAATCAATTACTTCAATCAAAGCGTTTTTGGCCGTAACACGCGGCGTAATCCGCGAATGTGTAGCCGGACTTTAACTGTAGGCGTTGCGTGATACGCTCTGAAATTTCACGCGGCGGTGACAGCACGTTCTTTTTTCCCTGTCCCGCCGATGTGTAGACCCGATCACTATAAAACAATTACTTCAATCAAAGCGCTTTAGCGCCGCACTTCACGCGGCCGTAACATGCGGCGTAATCCGCAAATATGTAGCTGGACCTTTACTAGCGCTAACCATGAGCAGCAGCATAATGGAAAACTCCGGTCTCTGGGTGTCATTTCATCCAACGACGCGATATTGGAGAAAAAGGCTTCTTAAAGTGATTTTTTTGCGGAGTGGGGTGGAGGAGTGAAATGTTTGAGAATTAACATAAATATCAGACTGGCTATTGTAGTGGAGGTGGTGTAGTGAGGTTCTCTTTGAGTACAAGGTAGCTAACGTTAGCTATTATAATAAAGGTATTGTTACACAACGCTAAAGCAGAAAGCCATCCGTTTCTGTGGTACATCGCTATTAATATTGATTGTATGAGCTAATTTCTTTATTATTGCTATTCAATTAGCTAAAACGTCACCTATAGTTAGTTTTTAGGATTTGAGATTCTATTGACTATTACTTCTCAATAGTATGTCGCTGCTCATTTTGTTAATTTTGGATTGATGGTTAAGGGAGAGGGAAGCTGGAGGACCAAATAGAAAATTGAAAACAGAAAGTATCGGCCAAATAGGCCAAACAATTTGGAAAATTAAGAGTAGAAGACTAAGTGGAGAGTCATACTGAATAGTATAAATATTGAGCTGTACTGTATTACTTGTCTGAAAGACTGCAAAGAACATGATCCATCTTTATACTTATTCCTGTTACATGTTACTGATGCCACTCACCATACTTTCTTAAACATCAGCAGCAAAAGCTGATCACAACTACTTAAGTTCCATAAGCTAAGTTGGGAAACAAAGACCAGCCTCATCTCTCAGCACTATTTCCCACCCAAGCCCATGTGTCTAACCCTTTCTCCTGTCTATCTCTCCCTCTCTCTCTCTCAGAAGAAGTGCAAGCGAATCAGTGAGAGCCAGAGAACTCCCTGCAATGAGACAGACCACTCTCACCCTGCACCCTGAGTCTTAACTCCCTAAGCTATACAAGCCTTTCCCCGTTCCTTACTTTTAATAAACTGGACAATAAGCTTCCAAATCGTGTGGTCTTTGGTTGTGAAAAAATGCATGCGCAGTGTTTAAATATGATCACCTCACATTTTTGTTGTAATTTTGAATCATTGTTAGATTTTTCCTGCTGAATTGAGCCTACAAACTGTATATTTGTACTCAACACCGGAGCGATTGGAGCATCCCCACGCAGCACAGCAAACCATGGTCGAGATTATATACAAGGACAACATAGAGGAGAGGGCACAGACAAACTATTTCACATGCTATTCATGTTTCTGAGTTTATTCAAGATTTCTTTTTCATGAAGTAATTGTAGTGCATAAGAGCTAAATAAAAAGATATACAGAAAATGTGTATAACAATATAAGTTTGTATGTTAATGTGTCTTGTTCTGTCCTGATATATAGTGCATAATGAGCTCTTCCTAAAAATATTACTGTACATGCAGGCCTAGATAAATTTATACCTTCTGCATGCAAAAAGTTGTTTTGAAAGCATGTATTGGTGTTTAGTGATAAGTGCAGATGAGCATAAAAATTATGAGCAGATAAATTATAATTATTACCAGTGGATTTTCTAAGATGCCACACTGAACATTATGCTGCTTTTAGTGATGCAGGGACTAATTGTGCTGTCAGCTGATACTCATTGATAGTCACCTGTCAGTCCTCTGTCCTGTCTGAAACTCATGACGATTACATTAGTTAATTACTGAATTGATAACTTAGATCCTCCATTTCCACGGGATGATTAAAACCCCAAGCAAATGAAGAAATGGTAGAAACTTAAACAATTTTGAAACGTCCCTTCCCCTCCCTCTGCATAATAAACATTCGAGGATAAAGTTATTGGGAGTGTTGTTAAACTCTTCGCACTCAACTTTTGAGCGGCAGGTTTTGAGTAATAACGAGTGGCTAACTCAAATTCACGGATTTCATTTGCGACATCACGTCATGTGGATGAGCGAATTGAATGTAATCGTGTCTGTTCTGTTCTCTAGCTAGTTGACATTGGTTTATGTGTCCTGTTTTGGGTATTGTGCGGATAAATATTGATTCCAATAGTTTGAAACATCATCTGGCATGCTAGTTGTCATTGAACTCAGCTATGCTTGCCATCGCGTGCTGAACGTGCCAGTAAACCTTTGAAACGGTTATATCAAAATTGAGTAAATCCAAATCGTTTCTGACACGTGCAGTTTGTAGAATCGATGTTATCTTCCACTCGATACATAATGCGCGTGACCTCGTGACGTAGTTTTGACAGTTATTTCACGCTGTTCAGAATCGTATTCATTCTGAAGAAAGTGACGTCTGTAAACTGCAATCCGTATTTGTAATTTAGTGGAGTTGTAACTTTATGAGTTGTATTCTCACAGAGAATTTAAACACTGCATAATCTATGCGTGATTTGACTTAAACAAGAGATTACAAATTTTTTATTTATGCACAAGTATGGACTAACACGCTCACATTTTTAATACATGCACGATTTTTATGTGCACAAGTATGAAACTTTTGACAGTAACCTTACCCCATATTCAGGGGTCTAAATTTAGACTCCCTGAAGGGGCATTCTTAGACTTATGAAAAGGAGCCCACCCACACCTTGATACGGAGCAAAGCATCCTTCTGCAGGAGTGTAACAGCCTTATGTTCCTCTCATCCTTCACAGGAAATGAATTGCACGTGCCATACTTTGCCAGCTCTATAAAAAGTAACTGAGCCACCCCAGTTTCCGACCATACAATCATCACCCTACGTCCTCTCTTTAATGTCTGTCTGAGTCTTCCCTCCTGTGGCACAACACACACATGATGCACACACACAGTCCTCAACCACAGATTTCTCCAGTGAGTACAGGCCTTCTTCCCCCCCAGGCATAAGTGATGTCACAAAGTGGGGGGGGAGGGGCATGAGGGCCTCCATGACTATTCTGTCCGCAAGGAACCAAAAGTCTTTAAAAATGACCAGGACCAGGGGTACAGGGGTATATGTGACAGGTGTAGACCCTTTTCTCTGGGCAGCAGATTTACTCCAGTAGAGATGGGACCCCTTTCTGTTCTGTGTTCTTAACTGTCATTCACCCCACAGTGGATATACATTTCTCTTCTTAAAGGAATAAATGTTTAAAATGTATCCTGATTGGTAAAAATAGAAGAGGTTCCATGAGCCACCAGGACCAATGAACCATATCACGTTTGAAATCAATAGATGTCAGAGCAGCTTAAAATAGGCAAAATACCGATAAGGCTCATTGGTCCCCATGGCTCATCAAATCTCAGTCTCCCCCAGTCATTTTTAGGGACAGATAAAACTAAAATAAGTAAAAGTGCTTTATTTGACTCAATCGCTGGGGTGCTACTTTACCTATCAATGGGGTACCTCGCCACTGAAAAGTTTTGGTGTGGTTTTTTTTCACAGATTCCTTGAGTGAATATGAAGAGTTTGGCTCCAAAATGCAATAAATCCATTTTAGTCATTTTGAGTAAATCAGCTTTTTCTATGTTGGCGCCTATTGCATTTTATAGAAAAACACAAACTTTGACCATGAAAAAATACACCATATAGTGTGCATTTCTAATGACAGGTTTTTGAACCATGTGCAAGAAGCGCAGGACTATCGCTCTATGGTATTATCTCAATTTTTATCATTTTGGCACTTAACGCATTTTGGAACCAAACTCTTCATATGGACCCTTTCGTTGGGTTCTCCGCCCATATCCCACGGTGCAACGAGGGCAGTCGACCAGAAACAAAAAGAACTAAATGACTGAGCATTTTCAAGGTGGCAGCAGCGAAGCGTTGTCCTCTGATTAACGTCACCTGCCATAGAAACCGCCGAGTGACACAGCGAGCAAGAGATGAGTGGGCGTCCCTGCAGGAATTGTCACCCCGAATTACACGTTGCGAAACCGTGTAACATCGCTTCAATGATGTCGCAAGTGAAATGCGGCCTCTATTCGTGTCAAACGGAGAGATCATGGGCATTTATCTTCTCTGAAACGGCAACGCACAGCATAATGGAAAGCTGGGGTGAATTATAGTCTCAGTTGAATTGAAGAAAATGGCTGCCATTCTGTCTCTTTGACCGCTGGGTAGCAGGTTATAACAGCAAAAATTACTATCAAGGGGGAACGGCTCTCAACAGTGACATCTAGTAGAGAAAGTGTGACAACATTGCCCCGGCACACACAGGGAGAAAAAAAAAACGATTTGTTTGGCATTTCTCCTCAGTGAAACTGATTTTGAGATCTGTCTGGAGCCCTTTGTTCTAGGTGTGACCGTGTGAACAGTGTGTGAAAGCTGATCAATTCTGCCTGAAACCCTTAAGCTAGCTGCCTTACTTCTGCAAGTGAACCTCACAAGTGAGGATTGTCCTGAAGCTTGGAGAGGCCTGTACAGGCATATCCCTTATGCCTAGGTCCCACTAGGGAAAAATCATCGGCGATGTGGAAATAGGCAAATTTTCTCCCGATGGTTCCCTATGCTCCCGCTGTTTTTGCAAAAAAAAAAAAAAACGGAGTAGTCGCATTAGAAATTGCACTTATTAGGCATCGGGGATAGTCCGATGATCGTTCAGTGATGCTTCGGCTACGGTCACAAAGCTTCTGGGAATATTCCCCGAACAATGCCCGTGAAACATCAGGGATGGCTCCCGATCCTTGGGATGGGCGAAGGTGCCCCGGAGCTTCCCCGAATTTGAAACGTCATCGGGGGAATATCCCCCTAGATTAGGGGATGCATTGGTGAGTACTTGCGAACCATCCCAGGTGCCTTGGGGAAGGGTTATTGGGGGGGTCTATATTGTAACGAGCTACAAGGTGCAACCAGACTCTATAATTATCGAACAGTTTGGATGGGAATCCAGTGCGAGACGCCAACCAGGGTTTGGGAAAGAACCTTTTTTTTTTATTTTAAACTGAAAAATCCTCTAACCTCAATGTGCTCTCCCTGTAACTCATCCCCCCACAAAAACGGATATCGCCAAATGAGAACTTTTTTTTTTTCAATAACTCGCATTCACTTCACTTACTCCTGCCCCGAGTTACTTTGAACATTGTTTCCCCAGCTCATGTTCCCCCTCTAGCCTTTATTTTTACAATTTCCTTCCCTTATTTTTTGCTCACCTGACGACAAAGTGAGATGAGCTTATGTCATGGCCTGTTTGTCTGTCGTCGTTCATCGTCGTTGTCGTTTGTAAACATCTTCTCCACCAAAACCACTGGGTCTATGAAGCTGAAACTTCACAGGTACCTTCCTACCCATGAGGACACCAAAGTTTGTTCAAGGCGTTCCGATCCGATTTCAAACATGGCCGCCACGGCGGCCATATCGAAAATCGCATAATTGCCCATCTGAAAGCTATTTACGCACATATTCAGCTGAAATTTGCCATGTAGTTAGTACGTGGCAGGATACAGCACATATCATATGGCTTTTTCCGTATTTTGAATTTTACATATCATACGGCTTTTTCCGTATTTCGAATTTTGACCTTTTTTTGACCTTCAACTTTATACAACCCCTGTGAGTTACATTGAAATCTTTCAAAATCATCTTCTCCGAAACTACTTGGCCAATGAAGGTGAAACTTGACAGGTACCTTCCTGCCTATGAGGACACTAAGTTTTGTTCAAGGCGTTTCGATCCGATTCATACAACCCCTGTGAGTTTCATTGAAATCTTTCAATATAATCTTCTCCGAATCTACTTAGTCAATGAAGACGAAACTTGACAGGTACCTTCCTGCCTATGAGGACACTAAGTTTTGTTCAAGGCATTTCGATCCGATTCATACAACCCCAGTGAGTTACATTGAAATCTTTCAAAATCATCTTCTCCGAAACTACTTGGCCAATGAAGGTGAAACTTGACAGGTACCTTCCTTCCTATGAGGACACTAAGTTTTGTTCAAGGCGTTTCGATACGATTTCAAACATGGCCAAATTAAAATCACATAATTGGCCATCTGAAAGCTATTTATTCACATGCTTGTGTCAAAGACATTCAACCTTAGACAAATCCGGTGGAAACAGCTTGACATTAATAAATATTTGGGCACTTTTCCTTGTTGTGCAATTGTGCAGATGTCAGCTGACCTACCTTCAAAATTGTTGCTCTTAGTGTATGTGAATTAGGAAATACCACGTGAATAGTTTCTCAATTTGCTAATTACATGAGGTAGATTACAGTAATGACAATATTACAAATATTACGTTATATTGTCTGCTTGTACTTCATGGTGTACTGAAGTCGAAGTAACTATTGTAGATGTCTTCTCATGCTGATGATTCTGTGCATGATACACTGAATGCCAGAGAAATGTGTACTGATACTAATTTCTTCGAATAAATTTTTTTATCGATGTTTTAGCTTTTGTGTTGTCATGAATGAGCAGCTGCTTAAGAGAAACCAACTGTGTCAGCATCTACTGATGCTACAAACAACCACTTGGTGTCAATTTACATTCTGATAAGTGTGAAACTAGTTTGAGTTTAACTGCTTCTTACACACCCTACTAGTTTCAGTTAAACTGCTTCTTACACACCCTTGACTGGTCTGGTGAGCTACAGGGCCCGTGGCACTGTTTTTCTTTTGATATGTAATTGAAGCTTGTTTAATGACGAGAAGGCTGTCGGGCATTGCTTTATTTAGCTGAACGCGACTTGAGTCTGGCAAGCGCATCTGGTTGTTATAATCCGTATTGCAGCAGCCCGATCTTTTCCTTTAGAAATTAATCAACTATTTTTTTTTTTTTTTTTTTTTACTGGCTGGATACACATATTTAGTTGTTTTCTTGCAGCTGTCTAGACTGGGGCCTGCAATTTGGGTTATTTATTTTCTGTGGATAAATTTTTTTTTTTCCCCTTAATCTGTTCATTTTTTCTCGATGTAAATAATGTTATAATTTGAGCAAATGGAGGCGCCTCTTTCTTTGTCATTACAATACAAGTTATTTACTTTCTCATGCTTTTGTTGACAAGTTTTTCCGTAAAATGCTGTAGTGGAGCTGGAAACGACTAATTTATTTTGGTCTAACAGACGACTTGGCACCCGGACAAAACATTGACAAAATAACTGTTTGGCAAGCTATAATATATGCACATTTTGGGCTCCGCACCATTCTCTCTCTGGCATGTACTTATATGAAATTTACTTACAGTGCGGGCAAATGCAAAATCCATGCTATCAGGGCCATTGGAAGAATGCACTTTTCAACCGCCGCTGAAATTTCGGTGAATATTCGGGGATGCTACCCCGACATTGGGAATGTGTCACGAAAGGTCGCAGAACATTCACTGAAGATTCAAATAGCCCCGAAGGTCCCCTGATACTTCGGCGAGATGTCACCAATGCTTCGGGGGAGCCTCAGGGAAAACAATATTTTGCCGAAGCTCCGGGAAGCATCCCAGGAGCTTCCCCGTGGCTTTGGAAAGCTTCGGCGAGGCCTTCCTGGCCTGCTTTCTCGACAAAATGTCATGAACACATCAAGAAAAATTTCGATGCAAGCAGTTCTCCCACCGCCTCCCGATGGTTCCAGATGGCTCGCAACACTCCCAAACCTTTCCTGGGACATCAGGGAACCTGTTCCCGACGTTCATCAATTTACTTCGGGAGTATATTGCAGAAACAAAAAATACCCAGTGGGACTGAGCCTTTACAGATTAAAGGTAATTAGCACCTTATACCAGTTATCCATCCATTTTCGATACCGCTTATTCCTCACTAGGGTCACGGGGCGAGCTGGAGCCTATCCCAGCTGACTACGGGGCAAAGGCAGGGACCCACCCTGAACAACTTGCCAATCCATGGCAGGGCGCACACACCATTCACTCTCACACTCATACCTATGGGCAATTTCATGTCTCCAATTAGCCTGATATGCATGTTTTTGGACTGTGGGAGGAAACCAGAGTACCTGGCGAAAACCACAGAAAGGCCCCAGGCCGGATTCGAACCCACGACCTTCTTGCTGTGAGTCAGCAATGCTAACCACTGTGCCACCGTGCCGCCCTATACCAGTTATACACTTTTAAAATCCAGGGTTTACCCATACCATCCATACAGAAAATAATATGGTCGTACTGCTACGCGTACACATTAAGAAGCAGCCTTTAGCGGGTGAAAATTCATTGCTTCCTTCTTGCTTCAGGACACACTTAACAATACTGATGTATTCCTTCTTCGTGCCAGTGCCACCAGACCCCTCTATTTTTAGTGTGACACAGTTTCTTATTCTTGGCAATAGCAGAGCATCCCTTTTGAAATAAAGTTGCAGTGGAACTCTTACCCATACCACACAACACCTACACACGCAAGCATGCAATGCAATGAATGCTCACCCTTTGAGGTGTACGATCACGAGAGCATGATTAAAATTTTCTGTTCCAACTTTGATGTAAGATTTGCAGGATTCAATGAACAATAAAGATCCACAACAAATATCATTTCCTCAAAGTGCTAATGAACGTATTCATTTTGGTAGCAACTTTCAGCCAAAAATGACAGTCAAATTGCCAAAGACTAATCCCCCTCGCTTCACATAGGTAAAAAACATTTAGTAGACCGATAGTTAATTCAGTGGCTAAGCAGTCATCAAGCTCCAGATGAACCAATACATTTTTAATTTTAAATATTTACTTATTCATAAGCTGTCTATTTGCTTGCAGTCATGCACATCAAACCAGTGATGTTAGAGTCTGCACCTTTATAGGTGTAAGCAGTGCTGTGCTGTATTGTACAGGTTTTGTTAAACAGACAGTAATCAATGCCAGGTTTTAATTACAGTGTGATGGGAAATGGCATGAATTGCAAGATTAGCTGCTATCGACCACTCAGTCCACGCAGCAAAACGCCGAACCAAATTTTATGTGACTGATTTTTTAAAATGGCACAATGGAGGCCCATTGTTTAAATTGCGCTAATTAGTGCCCGGTTAATATGCAATCTCTCTACTTTCAATCTTTAGTGTAAGACTTCCTTGAACATTTGTTGCAGGAAAATCGAACAAAATAGCAGGAAAGGTGACGAGCCAGGTCGTAAATTCCCTCTGCAAGGAAACTCTCTCGGCTCTGGGGTGACGGCTCTGCTCAGTCAGAGGTTGCAGGGAAGCTTGTAACTAACGTCAGCCTGCGTTACACCCAACATGGGATATAGTTACCCTTTCACATGGGGCAAGTGGAGAAGCCGACTCCCATTTGATTGATCAAGAGAGAAAGGGAACAGTAAAAATGGGGGTCATCTTGAATCCAACCCTGCAAACCATGGCACTCCACAGTTTTAAGGTAGCCCAGGCGATCGCGGGGGTAACAGTGACGGCAGGTCAACAGAGCATGACGTGACACCTCTTGATTTGGGTCAGGCTCAAGCCAGAGCCATGCAGATGCACTTGTTACTCTTGATGCATGGCCTGTCACAGTGTAGAGGGCTTTTAATCGCTGCCCTTGGGGGAAAAAAAATTAGAGCTGTCAGGTTATCGTTCTCTGAATAGTGCGGTCGTGAACGTGCAAGCGTTTTCCTGAGGTGCTTGAGCATCAGCATTAAGAGTGGAGGTGGTGGAAACTCTTTTACCCACACGTTTGCACACAGCCTCACAGAGGCAGTAACATTAAGAAGCATACCTGCACGTACATGCACAATTGTGTCTGCGCTTTCAAACTAACCTTTGTGCTCATATAAGCGCGAAGATCCATGCAACTTTCCCCTTGCCCCCCCACCCCGAATATGCAAAAAATAAAGCCATGCACTATATCCATGTACGTGCACACAAGCACACGAAGGCCCATCCAGTACCCCACGTGCCCAAATACAAGTAACTACACATGCGCGCACAAAACTCAGCTCTGACAAAACACTATTATTAGCGTACTATCTTGAATCGACATGTGGCAGGAAAAATACAATGTCACGGATTAGCATTTGGCGCAAAGCACCACATCGTTGATTACCCAGTTGCAGGAAGCACAAAAACCAGTGTCCTGATTTAGCATGATGCACAAAAAAGCACTTTACTGAAAAGCATGCAACAGGAAGCACAGTTTCTAAGATTAGCATGTCTTTTGTACCATGAAACACCTCATCATTGATTAGCATGTAGCAGGAAGCACTGTGTCCAGGGCCTGTAGCATAAAGATGCCCATCAATAATAAGCATGTAACGGGAAGGACTGGCTTCCATCAGGAGGAACAAGGTCAGGTCTGGCATGTCGCGAGATGGACAGTGCGTTAAAACATATTTTCCAGAGAACAGAGTTTAAGCTGATCCATGCTGAAGTGTACTAGTTTGCAGCTTAACACTACTTCCCAGAGCTCTTCAGTATACTGTGCCTTCCAGTGCTTTCACATTCAACGAACTGACATGATCGCTGCCATTCCTTTATCTCCAGGTGACTCAAAACTAGACTTCCATGGCACCGATTAGCCTTCACAGGGACTGGGGCAGCCCTGTGTTTTCCAAACCCAATGTTCAGCTCCCCTTTGCCTAAATTCTACATTCCCTCAACAGTAAATGAAAACTAACATCTTCCACGGCAAGGTTTTTACAAACATCTATTCCTGTGTAAGGTGACACAAGCAGGCAATAGATCACAAGTTGGGGAAAAAAATATACCTGCAGCTGTGAGTTACATGTCAGCAGATCACTGCAGTTGGTAAGAATAAAAATCCTCTGTATACTGATGAGCAGGATTCAAATTTCACTTATGATTTTATCAAAAGCCACAAACAGTGATAAAATGTAGATATAAAGCACAAAATAATCAGGCCATAGGAACATATACATGCTCCCACATTGACATGCATGCTCGATTTAAACCAAAATTAGCATTGGCGCTAATGACTGAATTTTGCCACCTGCGTCTCACTCTGTGTCGTAGCCAGCGGGGGTGCTGAGACACGTCACCTTTTTGACTGCAATTAGTAGTTCTCAATCATTTTCCTTTATTGACGCATTTTCCAATTATGGTAATTGGCAACCGAAGGCACGGCAAAATTATCGGTGAGCAAATTATTAGGTACAGCGGGTTCTCCTATCCTTCTGTTTCTCATCCTCCTCATTATAAAGGTGCCCTTGTGTCTCATTATCGATCCAGAAATTGGCTCCCCATCTTCCCAGTTTGTAATGTACTCTAGAGAACCATCCTCAGGTTCTTCATTTTGATCAGGTCAGTGGTGGTCAGACGACAAGCCTGCATACCAGCTCAGCTGATAACTGCTGGCGCAGTTCACTCTTAGCGGCAGTGGCGTTCACCTGACGACTGAGGTAACCCAAAATTCGCATATTGCGCTCTTCGGTTAAATCATAGGCCAGTTCTGTGCTGGTCGTTCCGTCAGATGGAAAAGGGCCCAAGTTCCAGTATACACAGCACATAGTCGGACAAAGAGCTCCATTGAAATGCACGTCGATGGTGAGCAGCCGCTAAAAAAAAAAAAGGACATTGAGTACATACTGTTCCACCCTATTCTACACACAAATCCAAACCCATCTGGCTGGGTCTCTTATTTAGGGTGGTGATGAATGTGCTTTTCTTTGAGCCCCCTCCCCCCACCCCACACACACACACTCTCTCTCTCACCCTCTCTCCACCATGATAAAATTGCAGGGGCCTGCTAATAATTAAGTTTGGTAGCTTTAGTTGTGGGAGGGCTGGTTAGGTTAGGGGTGGGGGGTATTTGAGGCTGCAGAGGGTGGGCTGGTGGATGGGGTGGGGATGGGGGGTCCAAGGGGCTATAGACAGTAGGGAGGGGGGCACATATGGTGCTACAGAGCTGAGCAGAGAGGGACAGTGATGGTGAGTAGGGGGCAGGGGGCGAAGTCAGAACAGCGCCATCCCGCGAGACGTTCCAGAGGATTCCACGGCTGGACCACAGGGAGAGAGAGAGAGAGAGAGTCGGCGCAGGGATCTGCCAGAGAAGGAAACGGCCAACAGCTGCTGCCAGGCGATGACATCACAGGCCCCGGATTCGGCAGGGAATTGAGGGGCCTCGTGCGTTTCAGCTGTAGGGGCTGCACGTGCTGGAGTCCAATAGCATTCCTGCGCAGCTGCAGGGAGAGAGAAAAACACATGGGTTTAAAACCAGCAGAAGCTGAGGTGCATTACCTCTTTCATAAATGGCCAACATGAGGGGAAAAAGGTTAAGGACAAGTGGTGCCACCCAAAAAAAAAAAATCATTACGATATTTTATCTATATGTCCTTTTACCAATGACTAACAAAGTGATAATTATGAGAGAGCTTGGAACTTGGGCTTTCTTTTTGCATATGATTATGAAAAAATTATGGTGATTATGCAAATTAGCTATCATAGACTATGATGAGAATATTCATGAGTATTGATTTTGATAGAATCCCACCAGAAATATTACACCAAAAGTCATCGACAATGGAAAAAATATACTTTGAAGTGTGTAGAAGACAAACAAGATGACATCATGTGCTTTGAGGAGCCGAACTATCTCGACGATACCCAAATGTGGAAATGTTGGGCTATCATCGGAAAGAGCATATTGTCTGCTTTTCTTTTGATGTATAACACAAAGTAATCCAATGTTAAGTTGAAGAATCGATCGTTGAAAAGTGATAACGTTTCTCATGGGTCGTATTTGATTGGCATTCAGCAGTGCCGCCAGGAAAGAGTATCAGCTGATGTCTACGCGAATGTGACTGGTTAAGACACAGCTGACACGATCAATCCATCCATCCATTTAAATGTTCACTTATTCCCACGCGAGCCACAGAGGGCTGAAGTCTGTCCCAGCATACATTGAGCAAATGGAGGGAACAAATCCTGGACACTTTTCTAATGCATTGTGAGGATGAACTGATAGCCATATGGGTAAAAATAAATAAAATTGGTTAATAATCTTTATTTCATGCAATAAATAACACATATAAAAAAGGATGATATCATAAGTTGAACAAAAAAAAATCAGTGCAGAGCTCAAGAGCTCTTCCCATTGGATGATTGCAACGCCGGTCTGAGTACAAGTAAAAGACGTGGATTACTTCACGATAAGAAACATGATCCAAGTCAAGGTTGCTGATGCCGTATTTCAGTAGTTGGCCTGAAAGATCAGTGTAGAAACTTAGATCCTGAATTCTAGCCAAGTGATGCAACAAGAAGTCGCAAGATTGTCGTATAATGAAAGAAAACCACTTTTCTTCAAAAGAGCCATTTTGAAACTCCTTCCCACGAGGCATTTTTACCACTCTAGTGTGAATTTTGTTCAACTCAGTAACTGAACCAACGGAGGGAAAAACAGCCAATCCAATTCTCCGTTTTAAATATTCAGGGCACTGCTGGACACATTTTAGATCTGGCAACCGTCCATGGTCTCTTCCATAAGCTTTTAGAGGCTATTGAATGATATGTCCAAATGCAAGAATTAAAAATTGCATTTTCAATAGAAAGACTGCATGCTGGGAAGCTTTCGAAGCAATTCCCAAAAATCAGGTGTCCTACAGGTGATCTGAACTGTGGTAATCACATTTCTAGTGTAAAACCCCAAAAGAGCAACAACCAAACGGCGGATATTGCCCGGGTTGAAGGCCTCACGTGTTCTCTTAGTCTAACTTTAATTAGAGCATTCTTCTGGCTAGTGTGAATCACAATATAATGGATATTTTTCACCGTCCGAGGACGGGGCATGAAAGCGCAATGGTTACGATTTATCTGACTCCATATAACAGTTAGAATACAAAATTTAGCTATAATCTCGTTAAAAATCTGACTCCAAATTAGAATTAGAATTGATAATTTAGGGAACACCTGCGTGAATCTCGAAACAGTGATAACAGTAACTTAAACTCTAAGGACAAACATGACGTGACTATACCTTGAATTCCAAACAGACAGCCACCGCCGCTACATTAATGTTCCTGGGCATTAACACCATGTTCGAATCCTAGGTTCGTTGGTTTGATTAGAGGTTGAAAGTCAACCAGCACTGCAACAGCATCTTTTGGCTTGAATTACAGTGAACCCAGATTCACTCCACACTTGGGCTATGAATCCGTATATTGGTAGATCCTGGCTGCCTAAATCAACTTAACCAACCGATTCCCACACTGGGCCGCTGGCCAGTCGTTCCTCAGTGGGGTTAAACTATTCCCCTAGGTATTCGCCGAGACGGGGCTAAGAAGAATAAAAAGATTAAAAGACACGAGACCACGCAAGCTAGAAAAGGAATAACAATAATTTAATTCACCAGGTAGGCACAACTTGAATCAAACAAATCAATGATAAGCCTATTACCGTTACATATAATTTAGAAGGATTTAGAGTATTTTCATACCTGGAAAAGATGAATGACCACGTGGAGCTAAAGTCGCTCCACGTGGTCGGGGAGAACTCAAATATTCCCCCGCTCCGCAGAGCAAGGCAACAGGTGACTTACCCCAAGAAGAGAGGAGCCCCCGCCCCCTCAGGATCTCGTACCTTTAAAGGCTCCAAACCACACCTCCGAACAAGGTAGAGGGAAGGTTGGCCGAATCAGAGTTTTACTGGCCTAGGTGATAAGATAATTTGCACAGGGAGACTAGGGTAGTTGCTTGAATGAATCTTGCAAACGAACCATAATTCCAAGGGAAATGAAACATGTTCCATTCAACTCCTTGGACTCCCCCGAGAATAAAGAGACCAAACATGATAGGAATGTGTGCTAAAATGATGCAGTTGTCATGGAAAAGCCTTAAAATGGAATGTTACAGCCCAATAGTGTGATAAATATACGAGAGGTTCCTTTTAGGATATTGAACATAAACAAAATATGAATTTGATAGAAGTTTAAGTTGTTTTAAGCCAATTGAAGCAGCTGTGCTTTAACTTCAATGAAACCAGTGAATTTGAGTTCCAGAGATGCTGGGCCTGCTAGACTTGATGGCTCTCACCCCCCGCCGTGGGGAACAAAGGATGCCACTCTCACCGGCAGGCTGTAAGATTGTAAAAGTTAACTGTTCGCTCTGGATTATGTCAGATCACCCAAACATTCAGATTTTACCAGCGTATTGAGCATGTGTCCCAACAATAGGATTTTTGACCCATGTTTTGAGCTAAATCAAATATTCAGGTTCTACACTAGGAATTACTCTGACGCTACAATAAAATCACATAAGATAACATTTCCATTGTATCAATCAGATTATCATGATCATCATTGTTATTATTACTCCATGTTTGTTTTTACACATGAGGGCACAAACGATTGACACACTGGTTTTCATTCGTTGGTGGAGTCGCCGGGATTGATACTGATAATGTGAGCGTCTGGCCTGATTTTTGAGGCAGATCAGGGAGTTGCAGGAACTGCGCACTGAATCACACTGATAACTCTCACACCCCGCCGGCTCCGAGTGGGAGGGGTGGAGGGGCAGATGTAGAATCTATGAATGAAAACCTGCCACCTGTGTGTCTTTAGGCTGGTATTGCACCACTTTACAGGGCTTATGAGAGGTCTTTAGCGTTAAGCGCAACTGAAGTGTGGCTTTAGTGTAAACCTGGGTTAATAAGCTTTTAAACAGTGGATATACTCACCAGGTCAGACTTATAAACTGGGTTAGTGAACTTTGTAGTACAAGCTGCATTTACGCAACTGGCCTGAACAATAAATTAGGCCCATAAACCCTGTATTGCACACTGCATGTACTTTACAGGCTAGCTTTATAAACTGGGTTAATAAACCTTGTCTTACACACCTCATGTTCATAGCAGGCCAGATTTATAAATTGCATTAATATGCCTTATACAGTATGACACACTGCATATGCTCCAAAGGCCAGATAAATGAACTCTGTTAATTAAGGCCTGAGCACTCATGGTGCAAGGACCCTATTGAAACTGAAGGAATTACTATTACTATGATTATGACTATAATCATTATTACTTCAACACCAATTCTGAAATAGTTGGGACAAAGTGTAAATTTTGAATAAAATCAAAATGCAATCACTGTTGTGATTTTGACTCTGCCTTGCCATGCTCCTGATCTGATTGCCAAGTGTATATTTAGATTTTTGCTATGTCTGACTATTCTTGAAATGTGTATTGTGATTTGATTACTCAAATTTTTTCATGCATTGTTAGCTCGCCGGGACGAATGTCCAGAGAGCTATTGTTGTACCCCCGGCGTCCGCGCCCGTCCGCGTGCAGAAAAACTTTCACGGTTCAAAAGTTATAGGCAAGGTTAAAGTTTTCTAAAGGTCGGTCAAAGGTCAAGGTCACAAGGTCAGAAATGTTTGCATCGGTAGGTAGGTCTGGCATCAAGGAGTACACATGCAAAGTATGAAATCCCTCTCTCTCACGGTTCAAAAGTTATAGGCAAGGTTAGAGATAGGCCTTTCATACTTTGCATGTGTACTCCTTGATGCCAGACCTACCTACGGGTGCCAAAATTTCTGACCTTGTGACCTTGACCTTGACCTTTGACCGACCTTTAGAAAACTTTAACCTTGCCAATAACTTTTGAACCGTGAGAGATGGGGCTTTCATACTTTGGATGTGTACTCCTTGATGCCAGACCTACCTACCGATGCCAAAATTTCTGATCTCGTGACCTTGACCTTGACCTTTGACCGACCTTTAGAAAACTTTAACCTTGCCTATAACTTTTGAACCGTGTGAGATAGGGCTTTCATACTTTGGATGTGTACTCCTTGATGCCAGACCTACCTACAGATGCCAAAATTTCTGATCTCGTGACCTTGACCTTGACCTTTGACCGACCTTTAGAAAACTTTAACCTTGCCTATAACTTTTGAACCGTGAGAGATGGGGCTTTCATACTTTGCATGTGTACTCCTTGATGCCAGACCTTCCTACCGATGCCAAAATTTCTGACCTCGTGACCTTGACCTTGACCGACCTTTAGAAAACTTTAACCTTGCCTATAACTTTTGAACCGTGAGAGATGGGGCTTTCATACTTTGCATGGGTACTCCTCGATGACAGACCTACCTACCGATGCCAAAATTTCTGACATTGTGACCTTGACCTTGACCTTTGACCGACCTTAAGAAAACTTTAACCTTGCCTATAACTTTTGAACCGTGAGAGACAGGGCTTTCATACTTTGCATGTGTACTCCTTGGTGCAAGACCTACCTACTAATGCCAAAGCTTGACCTGATGACCTTGACCTTGACCTTTACCTGACCTTTAAAAAACTTTAACCTTGTCTATAACTTTTAAACCGTGAGAGATAGGGCTTTCATACTTTGCATGTATACTCCTTGGTGCAAGACCTACGTACTGATCATTTTGACCTGGTGACCTTGACCATGACCTTTACCTGACCTTTTTAGCTCGCCGGGACGAATAACGTCCGAAGAGCTATTGTCGTACCCTGGTGTCGGCGTCCGCGTCCGTCCGCGTGCAGAAAAACTTTAACCTTGCCCCCCGGCGAGCTTTGTCTTTCTGACAACTCTTGTTTTAGTTTTGTTTTTCCATGTTTTACTTTTTACCATAGTTTTACTCTGGTCCATGATTTTGTTTATACCATGCTTTGCACTTTCTCTCCCCGTCTGTTCTTTGGTCTTGTCATTGCTCACAGCCCCCGTACTGAGTGCCACTCCTTCGGGTGATTTAATGGTTTCTGGATTTCAACCTTCTTTCCAATCTCGTTTACTTCCTTCACTTTGCTTTTTCTATATTACTAACCGATACTAACAGTTTGTTGTTTTTGTTAAATTACTAACCAAGACTATCATTGTATATTATACTAACTTACTAGCGAGCACTAGGGATTGTATAGCTGCACTTACTAATTGATTAACAAGCATTCTCAGCATTCGCCCTGTTCTAGTCTCCACCTCTTGTCTGTCCCTAATCTTCTCTACTGCGTTTCTGTGGGTTCTCCACATCTACTCACGCTATCATTTCTCTTAGTATGTAGGCACATTAGAACTCCTTGACTGGAGCTGTGTATTTGTCTACAGGATTGTCCCGTAATCCCTGTCCGCGTTTTGGTTTCTGCCAATTTCATGTGATCAGGTTCTCCCTAATGTGTTGCTCCCTTGTTATCAGTCTGACTGCCTACACCTGAGTTCTGTTATGATGTGATCTCCCAGAAGCGTATATTAGGTGTCTCTTCACAGCACTTCCTCGTCAGAACGTTCTCCCTTGCGCCACGTTCATGTTTGCCTAGTTCTCATTGTGATTATCTTTCTGACTGGACTGTCCTTGATTATCGATTTTTGCCTACTCCCTGTACTTCGCCGCTTTCTTGTCACCCTTTTTTGTACGACTTTTGCGATTGGTGCCCTGGTTATGATTTTGGATTTCGCCCTTTTGTTTCTGATTTTGGATTGGATGGACTTTGTACCGTTGCCTGCTCTGTTGGGGGTTTCCCCCCTTCAGAAATGAAGCCTTCTTTTGTATTTTACTGGTTCTCGCTTGTGGTCCCTTTCGTAATCCTCACAATCACATTCAGATCACGAGCCAATGTTATGTACAATAGAGCATAGATAACATTTCAAATGTTGAAACTGAGACATTTTACATTTTTATCCACAAAATGAGCTTATTTCAAATTTTCTGGCTGCAACAGGTCTCAAAAAAGTTGGGACACAGGCAAAAAAGGGCTGAAAAAGCAATTAATATAGAATAGATTCAGCTGAAAGAACATTTAGCAAGTAAATAAGAAAACTGGCATCAGAGGTGTAACATGATTGGCGATAAAAGAGATGTCTTAGCGAGGCAGAGTTTCTCAGAAGTAAAGATGGCTCTCCAACCTGTGAAGGCTTGCGTTAAAAAATTGTGGAATAATTTAAAAACAATGTTCCTCAACATCAAATTGCAAAGGCTTTGAAGGTCTCATCGACTGTGCATAAGATCATCAAAAGATTCAGAGAAACCGGAAAACGCTGAGCGTGAGGGACAAGGCCGAAGACCTTTACTGGATCTTCGGGCCCACAGATGCCACTGCATCACTCATCGACGTGATTCTGTCATTGACATTACTAAATGGGCCCAGGAATACTTCAAGAAACCACTGTCTGTAAACCCAGTCTGCCGTGCCATCTACAGATGTCACCGAAAACTCTATCATGCCAAAAGGAAGCCATTGTTGAGCATGATGCAGAAGCGCCGCCGTGTTCTGTGGGCCAAGGCTCATTTAAAATAGACTGTAGCAGTGGAAGTGGAAAAGTGTCCTGTGGTCAGACGAGTCCAAATTTGACATTGTTGTTGGAAATCATGGGTGTCGTGTCCGGTCAAAAGAGGAGAAAGACCATCCCTCCTGTTATCAGCATTCATTTCAAAAGCCAGTATCTCTGATGGTATGGGGATGCATTAGTGCATTTGGTGCGGGACACTTGCATGTTTTAAAAAGCACCTGAAAGGTATATAAAGGTTTTAGAGTAACATACGCTCCCCTCCAGAAGACATCTATTCCAGAGAAGGCCTTGTGTATTTCATTAGGACAATGCAAAACCACATACTGCAGCTATTACAACAGAATTGCTAGAAGTAGAAGAGTCCATGTGCTGAATTGGCCTGCCTAATTGGCTAAAGCCCAGACATGTCCACTCTGTGTTAATAAGAAGAGAGGATGCTACACCATGGTAATCACGCCCCTGTCCCAACTTTTTGGAGACCTGTACCACCCGTCAAATTTGAAATGAGCTCATTTGTGAATGAAATTGTAAAATTTGTCAGTTTCAACATTTTCTGTGTTATCTCTGTTCTGTTGTGAATGAAATACTGGCTGTTGTGATAAGAAAGTCATTGCGTTTTGATTTTATTCACAATTTGCACTTTGTCCCAACTATTTCGGAATTGGGCTTGTATTTTTATTTTAGCAGAAGAATTGCTTTTTTAAGGGTATTATAATGTTCGAAAACACGCCAATTTTGGTACACGTATCAGTCGCGGTGAAAATTTTTGTGTATAATGGTCTTCGGAGGTGGGCGTAGCCAAGTCTGCCCCAGTCTTTAAACAGCAGTCCCCATGGCACGTTTCACCGACATCCACGAAAATTGGTACACACATATATCATGCCCAGACGCACAAGAAAGTCTCCGGAGATATAGCTTAAACCTGACAGGAAGCTGGCCATTTTGAATTAAATGGCCTTTTTTGGCGTTTTGCATGCTTTGTATTTTAACCCCTTTCTGCAGATGTAGATGCCCGCGTCTATAGACCTGCACATTGGAAGTACGCTGTTACTGTACTCGATCACTAGATGGCACCCCCGGATCAGTTATTGAATGTTCACAAGCAAGCAGACCTCGAACGCGGTTCTGAATACGGTGAAGTTCACTCCACTCCCTGTTTTTTGAGAGCTGCATGAATTGAACTCCTCAGCTAAGCCTGATGTGCAAACTGGTCAGTATCCTTGCCCATAGTGTCGATTCAGCAGTTTAAAAAAACGATATCTTGACACAGAAAAAATCGTTATCCTTTGTAGCAACCAGTTTAGCCACAGTGAGCTAACAGTATTCCAATTAGTAGTTCAGAAAAATCAGTTTTCTGAGGCAAAAAAATCGACATGGTATTGATTCTCTCACATTCTATTGCCTATTACAGTTGTCCCATACAAAAAAAATTGTAGTTCCCTACCGTGGATTTACGCGTAGATTCCTTCATTGATAAATCCAGCGCTTCCTTATATCCACCCGAGTACTGGCGTTGATAGCCAATCACTCAACCATACACTCAAGCTCTTCTGCGTAATTGTAGAGTTACTCTTCATGGCCTCGTGAAGTTTCCCTGATAACAATGTATTGATTGGCTCGTTTCTTATCCAATTCCCGAGTGTTTAAACATTTTAGAGTAAGTGAAACACATTGATTGGACAAACACAGAGCATACAAACCAATGCGTATCAGCAGGCTCGGTTGTATCCTGTCTACGTTATGCACATTACGCGGCTAAAATAGACGGGATTTATAGAAAATCGGTTCGCAAAACTGGCCTTGAAGTGTTCAGTTGCATAACAGGATTTAAATGAGAAGGATATGCTCTATTGGAATTATTTCGAATGAAACAGGACCGGAGGATTCTTGCGACTGGATACATCGGTCTCTATTTTATACAGTCAATGTCTCTGGAGAAGGGATTCACGAAAAAGGTCAGGCTGCTATTTTTGTTTGTTTTTTTTTTCTGTTTCGGAATGTATATGTACTCAACAAAGTCGAATGTCGAGGTTTTTTTCCTGTTTAAAACGCGAATTGCCCGTGCATTTTGGTGTGGACCCCCGGTACGTTCATTGCACGTTTCTTTTGAATCGGGAGACGCAATGGATTTGATATTCCCTGAAAGTGGAGTGTCTGTTCAGTTAAAATAAGCTATATTTCAGAATTCAGATATTACTGTGTTAGTGAGGTGTACTTGCTCCTTATAAGTGTTGAAATGGGTTCGTGAGCTTTGAAGAGGGGACTGGTAGCTTTCATTACAGGGTGAATGTTCTGACCGTTTAATTAGCAGTTTATTTAATGCGTGTTTGTGCTGGCTTTGAAGAAAAATGGCCAAAACTCTAAACTTTATTATGGAGAAAAGGCATGTTTCATATTTGGAGAGGTTGCTTGTGACCACTGATATTCAACTGCACTGATATTGATAAATTCATACTAAACTCAACCAGAAAATCATTCGTTCGTATTAAATTTCATGCCTTAAAGCTTTAATTGTGTTAAATACATGATTTTTTTAATGATTTGACAGCAAATCATTTTGAGACTTTGGGGAGACACTTGGGTAGCTGTATAATTTGGCTAATAGCATGTAGGTAATCTAGAATGTAATGTTGAAGATGAATTCTACTTGTGCTCAAGGAGTTTATGATACCAGAAATGTATAGTTTTCAGCCCCAGCAGTTTTTCAATCGTCAGAATTATTTTTTTTACAATTTCAATGGTGAATTCTCATGAAGATTTTTTATGTTTGCTGCTCATTTTCTCTACCAAAATCATGAAAATAAACTGAAATACAATGTAATTCTAAATGCTGTAAGTGTCTTTCCTGAATTGAGCCACATTTTTCCTCTTTGTGAAGCTTAAATCTTGAATTATACAGCATTAAAGTGGGTAACCCATAAATAGCCAAATTTGGCTTCTGCACAAAGGTTAAACTCCTCCGACAGGATTTTCCATATCGACTTCAAAATCTGTGTGTGTCATCCAGACTAGTTTCTGACCAAAAGTTATGAAAAGATCCAGTCATTGTTGAATGGCGTGGCGTGGCCTCGAATTTCCAGTATTCGCCATGAAACAGGAAGTTGCCGTATCTTCCATGTTTATTGACCAGTCTGCCCTAAACTTCACATGTTTGATGTGGGTCCCGCCCTGAATGCGTCTACATGAACAATATTCCATCATAGTCATAGCACCACCTGCTGGCAACAAGAAATTACATGTTTTACACTTTGATGCGCTACTCGCAGCAGGTTGTGCAGATCCAACTCGAATGTGGTCAGAATAGCCTCAAGACTGTGCTAATGCTGTGTTATGAAAATTGTGATGTATACTCAAATGGGGTTGCCCTGGCAATACAGCAATCATTAACGTATCGCCATTACACAGGAAGTTGCTTTAACTTCAGTGTATATGGTCAAATCTGCCTGAAACTTCACATGTTTGTAACAGTCAAACATCATATGTGTAATATGGTTTTCAGCTTTGGACGTGGTCAGATGGTTTGGCCATGCCCTTTAAACAGCAGCCCCCAAAGCACGTTTCACAGACATGCACAAAAATCAATACATACACGAACCATGCCCGGACGCATAAAAAAGTCTCTGGAGTCATAGCCTAAACCCGACAGGAAGTCGGCCATTTTGAATTAAGTGGCCATTTTTGGCGTTTTGCATGCTTTGCATTTTAATTAAGTCAGATCGACTTCAAAATCGGTGTGTGTCAGACCAGTTTCTGACCAAAAGTTAGCAAAAGATCCAGTCATTGTTGAAAGGCGTGGCGTCGAATTTCCAGTATTCGCCATGAAACAGGAAGTTGCTGTAACTTCAGTGTATATTGTCCAGTCTACCTCAAACTTCACGTTTGATAAGAGTCCCGCCCTCAACACATCCACAAGACTATATCCCGTAATAATCATAGTGGCCCCCTTGTGGTAACAGGAAGTGACCTTTTTTTACTCAACCATGTACTGATCCAACATTGTTGACCCCACCAACTGTATTCCACTTCTAAGACATGCAGAATAACTTAATGAATGCTCTCAAGCGATGAGCAATGGCATCCGTCTGCCAGTATGGCGACTATCAATCCCTCGCCATCAAATTATGTTTGGCTTTTTCGTGGCTTTACAAAGTCATAACCTCATGAAAATTGATGCACACGTCAAGAATGGCGAGCACTTACATATGATAGGGGAGTTGCCGATGGGGAGGGGGGGAATTGCTCCATAGTGCCCCCTACAAAATTTTAACAAAGTATCCCTCGGAGCTTCTCTCACCAGGTTGCCACTATTCAATTGTTTTTAATGCAAAGCTGCACCCGTCAGGATCTCGTCACTGCCCCCAACGTGCACAAGGGTGCCCATTCATTGCTGCTTGCAGCTTTAATTAACCTTGTATTTCACACTGCATGTACACAACAGGCCAAATTAAAAGCACCGATATTATTTTAATTCTTATCTTGCGCAGATTTTAACAGGACTGAACAAAACAACCAGAGCCGCGTGCGTTCAGTTGACTCCAGAATATCTGTGCAACTTAATTTACTTTGAGAAAAGTAGGCATCCTCTTATGCGATGAGCGTATATTGTATACCCCCAAGGTACAAAAAACATGTCAAGTTCCCAGGGACTTTAATGCTGCCTCATATTTCAGATACTTTATCTCCCCTCTTCAACAGTATCTGTTCTTAGCCTCACATAACCAACTGAGATCCAGCAGAAATTATTATTTATAGCTTTTAGTTTGAGTAAACTTCCTGATGACTTGAGTGGAAATTAAAACATCCAGCACCGAAAATACTCAGAAAATATTTATTTATTTATATATTGATTTATTGATTGTCCCTGGCAGTGTAGTTTTCAGCATTGCCAAGAAAATTTTCATATTTTCATATTTGAGCGAGTGACACGTCCACTCAGTCGCTGACATTAACCCTGTGGCACTCAAGCGGAGCAGATGTTTTGTGTGGATGCATTAAAAATAGCATGTACTCTGGGCGATAAGGATTACAAGGTTTGAGCGACGGGGAGGGCAAACAGGAAATGGAGTTGGCAGCTGGGGTTTGGTGCTCTAAAGCACCATTCATGTCTTATCGCCGCACCGTATGAATGATCTGCCGCAGCGCTATCGCTTGGCAGCCGTCCAGCGAGCCATACTTTCCGTTAAACGCCCCGGGGATTGGCATCAGGACAAGCGTGGGCGCATCAGACGGAAGCTCTGTACATGGGCATGACGCTGATGGATGCCACCGTACTTTGTCAGCAGCATAATGGAACAAGCTGTACTGACCAGCTAACTGCTGTCTTTCATCATTTTTATCAATACCTGAATAAATGCAGCTGTCATTTCCTCCACAGATATCGGCCGAGCCTCGCTTTATAATGAGTAAACATGGCCACTACATAGTCCTAACACAAAGGAAATGGTCCAGTTAAGATTTAAAGCAAAGCCTGCTTCGCTATGGCACATTTGCATTCACAAGACACCCGATGACATAAGTTATTATCCCTCACCAACACGAAGTGGGAGGGGGATATAGGTTTGACCTCCGTCCGTCCGTCCATCCGTCCGTCCGAGATAAAGGGGACAGCTTTTCTCAGAAACTACTACAGATAAAGTAACCAAATTTGGTGTGTTGCTTCAGATCATAAAGGCCTTGATCGAGTTCGAAAATAAGAAGCGCATGATTGGCGGGGGTTGTTGTGGACCATGTCGACTTGTTTTTTCTGCTGTGCTGTCCATATTTTGCATAGTTCAGTAATGAAGCGTGCACACTATCCATGGAGGGGCAGACAAAAGTCTATTCCTACCCTGAAAGATGAGGTCAATTTCATTAGGACTCATCTTAATGATGATTTGTGGCTGATTTGGATCCGAGGTTCCATGTAGAAATTATTGCTGTTCGAAGGATCTTAGACAGAGTGGGCCACTTTGGCTTTACCCGGAATATATTGGTTTATTTTCTATTAAGGGGGCGAAGTTTCTGCAAATTCAGATGGTTGATTTCAGATTCTGATCCATATTTCTGGCCTTTTGTGAATTCAGGATATGGATACAGACTTAAAACTTTCATAATTGGAATTCAGTGGGTAAAAGGGCTTTCTGTGTCAACAGTCTCGGGCTGATTTAAAGAGCCAGTTGTACATACTGATAGTACAAATTTATGACCCACTGCAAGACTTTAATTTGCAGCCAAACTTATTTTGTGCTCTGTTCTATTACTGTGTTATCTTGGGTCAAGCAGCAGAGATGGACAATCCAGTTCCAGAAAGTTAATGTCCTCCTCAGTATTTTGTCCCAACCACCAGGAATTGCTAATTAGAACAACCCTCCAGCCAGGAAGTTGAACTGATTGGTGAAATCAGCTGATCGAGTACTCGGGTAGATGTTAAACATGGCAGAACTTTAACTTTCTGATCCCTGGAATTTTCACCTTCTGTCAAGTGGTTTGCCTGGGGCGTGGAGACTGTTCTACTTTTTTCAGCCATTTAATGATAGTTACTCTCAGTGCCTATTCTTTTTTGCATCAATCCCTGACTTGTTTCACTTCCTGTTGTTAGGGCACAGTGTCGGCGCCAGAAGTGGAATTGGGGGAGCACTGATACCTCCCTTTAAAACGATTATTAGTCCTGACTTGTGCTCAATCTTTTTCTAAATTACGTTCACTCTGAAAACACTCCACACAAAAGTAAGGCGACTATCATTCATTTGGACGCGCACTTTGGTGCATTTAAATCAGCGTTATTGAAAATTGCGCAATGACGCTTCAAATGTGCTTTTATTTCAAAACGATCATACAGCGCAGGTTAGATCACCCGATGTGCCAATAAAGTAGCGCAGAAGTTCCAGAGCAGTTTGTCTTTCATAAAGCATAGGCCTGTTTATAAGAAAATGATTTTTCTTAATTGAATTTACCCCATTATTTTTGGCTGTTAGATCACATGGGGAGAGAAGCTGTGTCTTCTATTGCCAATGGATTATTACTATAAATCGAAAACGTGTCAACGAGGGATGATTGACAACTAGCCAGGACTAAATGTTGTTTAAAAGGTATGTGTTGGTGCCCCCCCCCCCCCTGAATTCCAGTTCTGGTGCCTTACTGTTGGTCACCGTTCACCAAATCACTAATCCAGAGAGCTGAAAACCTCTGCTTTTCCACCCTCCCTGTACTGGGAGTCAGGTGGAACGACAATCAGGTCAGTAAGAATAAACAGCTGTTCACTTAATTGCCTGGAAGGAGAGAAAACCAGGGCTGGAATTAGATTTGGAAGAGAAGGGGGAGTGACCACCCAGAATAATGAAGATTGACTGCTTGGCTGAAGTTGATCAGTTCTTCTTGCCTCTGGTTGGTTACTTCCCCGTGTGATGTCAAGAGGGGAAAGATTTTGAAATGGCTTGTGATAACTAATTAGCTGTGCACCTGGTGACATAATAGGGGACCTTTAAATAAAAATCATATTCCCTTCATAAACGCATATGCAAAATTAGGCGGGAAAGTTCATGGTACTGTGTTTCAAAAGTGGGACTTGCTGTTGGGTTTTACAAAATGAACCAATGGCGACAACCAGTAAAATACAAAAAGGAGGCTTTATTTCTGAAGGGGGAAATCCCCCAACAGAGCTGGCAACGGTACAGTGTCCGCAATCCAAAATCAAATTCCAATGGGCGTAATCCAGAGTCATACACAGGGCACCAATCACAAAATTGTTGTCGGACAAAAAGAGGTTGAAAAAGCAAGAATGCGGTACAGTACAGGGAATCGGCAAAACTCGAAGTCTAGGGCGGTCCAGTCAGAAAGATAAATCACAATGAATCAAGGCAAGAAAAGCGTGGCACAGGAAACAAGGAAGATGACGATCTGACAAAGGAAGTGAAACAAACAGACCTCTTAAATACATGTCCGGGAGAACACATGATCAGGGAAGGCCGGTGCAATCAATGGAACCACAATCAGGGATTGACACATGACGAATAAACTAATAACATGAATTAGGCCGTAGCCAAAACGCAGACAGGGTTTACAAGACAAACCTATGGACAGACAAACAGCTCCAGTCACGGAGTACTAAAAGTGCATAGTGTAAAGAAAGGAAAGCACAAAGTAAATGTGGAGATCCATGGAAAATAGCAGCAGAGATAATTAGGGAAAGGCAAGGAGGCGGAGACTAGAATAGGGCGACTGCTGAGAGATTGTTAATCAATTAGTATGTGCAGCTATACAATCCCGAGTGCTTGTTACTTAGTTAGTTAAAATATACATGGTTAGTGTGGGTTAGTTATTTGCGAAAACAATAAACTGTTAGTATGTGTTAGTAAGATAGTAAAAGAGAGAGAGGAAGGAAGAACACGAGATAATGAAAGAAGGTTGAAACCCAGAAACCAATAAATCACCCGAATGAGTGGCACGCAAGACAAGGGACCTTGATCAAGATACACACCTGACAAGACTGGGGAGACAAAGTACAAAGCATAGAAATAAAACATGGCTTGGGAACTATGAGACATGGCAAGGTACTAGGAATAAATCTGAACATGGAAAAATAATAAAACAAGGAAATCTAAAATTACCAAAACACAATACAAGATCAAAGAATGGTCAGACATAAGCAGAGGTCAAGGGTCAATCCAAACATGGCGCAAGGCCAGGCACGAAACTTAAGCATGGCATGGGGCAGAAACATGGGACAAGGCATGGAACAGACAGAAAAGCAGAATCACAACACCTACTTGCAAAACAGTGACTCTTATGATGGTCTACGCTGAACGTCTCCAATTTTCTGCCTGAAAGATCATTGCCGATTTTGCTGTTTAATTCCTACATTGCCCATCTGCTCAGATTAAACTTCAGCACAAAGTGATCAGATATGGAACTGCAACATGAAAATTTGTTGCTTTCAGGAAAGGGCTTGGCTGAGACACAGGAATGACGTCTGCAGTAAAAACACGGCAGTTAAAGCCGAGCTATACTGAAGGTAGCCTAAATAGATTGGTACAGTGTACAGGCACTTGGGTTAATGGCACCATTAATTCCTAATAGCATCTTCATAAAATGTTTTACAAATGGCCATTAAGTATTCATAAGAGGGGCGTAAAAACATTCAGAAATGGCAATAGATTAACCAATTCCTATCACCAGCCTTAATAGCTTAGGTCATCAGCATAAGAGCACTGACGGAAAAAAAATTGATGGCGTGTTTTTTTTGATGCAGATTTTTATTTGTTGAGAAATTGAGTTATTCTTTTTTATTTCCCCCAAATTGTTCCAATCACTTGGGTGATTTGAATCTATGAATTCAAAGTGGAAGTAAAAAATAAATGTTGGTGTCCGATGATGTTGTTTTGGGAAATTCTCCAGTATTGAAAAGTGACAGAATGCTATTTGACTGAATACTAAAGTATTTTCCACGCAGGTAAACATTACTGAAGCCTCAAAAATGTCTCACCTCAGATAAGCTATATGGCACATTTTTTCTGTGAATTAAGTAGCAATTATATCGAAATGAGGTACTAAGGGCACAGAACAGAAAGGATATTTAATTACCAATTAGCCTCAGTGCAGCTGATTGAGATATTTATTGAGAAACTGATTGCAGCAATGCATTTTTTAACCCTTTGAACCCTATAGGCTGGTTTATAGGCCACTTGATGAATGTGAAAGTATCCAAAATGCTGAAAAACTGACCTCCAAACATGTGACATTGATCGCATGACTTTTGGCTGTCATGTGACCTTGCTTATGATCAGGTGATTTCCCCCTCACAGTAAGCTGTGTTTCAGCATAGGTGGGGGTCACAAAACCTTTATATAATACAGGATCCAAAGGGCATGGCATCTCCAATCCCACCCAAATCAAGAATGTACAAATAGTATGTCCTCAGCATGTACAAGCATGTTTGTACGCAACTCATGCTGCTGTCTCCAGAGATCGCAGACAGTTTGGAGTTCTCTCCCGAAACACGCTTGATACCTTGAAAACTCGGGACAAGGGCGGCTGAAATCAACATGCGCTCACTTAGAATTTTACTGATGAGCAGCCTAATAGCCATCAAGAGGCGTTTGAGGGACAAATAATGCTGACCTAAACTGACTGTGTACCTCCCATATCCCTGAGCAGCGCGAAACCAATGCATAGCTCGCGCAAACCTGCTGGCACATAGTAGTCACTGGCACAGCTTGGATAAAAATGCATTTTACCCTTATATTCTGTTGCTGGCTTTTTAGTTAGACCCAAGGTGTGCGACGAATGAGTGCTTTTGTTAACATATCTGCTTCTTAGTCTCGAAAAAGACTTGACGGCTCTGCTATTCATCTAAACCTCCCCAGATAAGCATTACAGCCTGTGGAGAGTGTGCTCCTGCTCCACCCACTGCATGCTGGGATTTACTTCGGGACTGCAGTACACCAAGCAACCCTGAGCAGGATTGAATTGGCTGAATAATGTATGGATGGATGGATGAATAAACCGACTTCAGCCTCGCTTGAATTTTCCTGTCAGTTCATCTGAGGCTGCAAATGTCCATCACATCCAGAGATGAAGTCAAATGAGGTAAATTATCTGATATGAATGCATTTTAGTGCTGCTGTCCATTTTAAATGGATTAACTGCGGCCTGTCTGCTATGGCTGTAGCCGGAGATGCGCCGTATTATGTGATTATATTGGCGTTTCTTTGCCCAGCAGCGAACTGACTGCATTGATATCAGGAAAGTGAAGCTGAGAGCCTCCCAGCAAAAAGAGGGGATGGGCGCCTGCCGCGTCGGAGCGGTCAGTGCAGCACGAAACAGATTCAGGGGTCAAGGGGACAAAGTCTACATCCCGTCATGAGACTTCAAGCTTTCCACGCGTCCAAAGATCAGGGGTATGTGCACTTAAAAGGCCCAATTAAAGAGGCCTATACGCTATAACAAAATGAATCCAAGAGGAACCCAGTGATTTCATGAACCTGGAAACATTGGCACAGGAAAGTAATACATAAGCACTGAAAATATGTCTAAAAACGAGAGCAAAGCTATGTTTTTTCCTTAGTTGAAGGCTGGCTTTGCAGCACGTCCATACTTTGGTGGAGGACAGGTATGCATCAGTTGGGTAACCCTTTGATTCCGAAACATTATGGTTGCTATAAAGCGTCTATGACTATTTATGTATGACTGCCCTGATGTGCATCTGTCTTATTCCTTTTGAGCTGTAGGGGAATCCCTGCCTAGAATGCATTGTGAGGTACTCATGCGAAAAAATGTTCTAAAAGCGATTCCACGGCGGAAGCCTATCTTAAAACAGGCCACAGCTTTTAGCTCATATCCTCAAAGCATATTCAGTTGTGTTAGAAACAATTTTTGAGACCAAATTTTTTTTCTAGGAGGGGTGGAGTTCCTCTCACCAGCTGTTACTTAGCTTCACGCAACAAACGGAGTGGAACAAGATAGCCGACGACAGTACCAAACCAAAACAGGGTCATGAACACATGCCAGCAGCAGAAATGCCAGCCAGCATGCCATCTCTGCACATGGGCACCCGGGCACCTGATCTCCTGTATAACGGGGCATTATCTCCCAGCCAGGTGATACACTCTGCATGAGGTCTGACAGCAGGTTTACTGCACTGTCTTTTACAACCCAGCAGGTAACCTGGAGCAGGGTAGAGATTCCTGAAAGAATTCCTGGGCCGGCGCAAGAACAGGGAATGGGAGGGCACAGACACGTCCCTTTATGACAAGAATTAGTCCTGACAAGTTCTCAATCATTTTCCTTTGTTGTGCATTTTCCAATTATCATAACTGGCTACTGAAGACACGGTTTCTCTCCATATGCGATCTAACAGCGATGAAATCATGGGCTAAATTCAGTACAGAAAAAATGTTTTTTTTAATAATTTAATACATATTAATAGGCCAGTGCTTTGCGTTGATTGAAATGGTCCACATTCCAATGAAATACTGCCTTTCACTCTCGGTATTGCGTGAATTAGTCCCAGGACAAATTCTTGTCATTAAGGGACGTGTCTGTGCCACCCCAAATCCCTGTTCTAGCGCCGGCCCTGTAAAATACTACTGGCACTACTACTTCAAGAAATACTACTATTATTGCTGAAACAACCGCAACTTTGACTACAATCACTACCATGACAACTGCTACGTCTACTATAACCACTTCTATTTCAGCAATTACGATTACTTCAGCTAATACCACTACTGCTTCAGTACCACAGTAGTTACAACTACTACCACAATGAATACTTCTACTATTGAGACAATAACCATTACTTTTACAACCACCTCTGCTAATACAACTACTGCTACGACTATAATCACTCTAAAGTGTAGTTACTAACTGTTAGCAACTTACATAGGTCCTCCATTCGCAGTCAGTGGTTCCAACTACATAATTTAGCATCTGTGCTTTCGGGAAAGGCACCTTTGCAAATGGAGATGAAGTGTAGAGGCGAGAGAGAAAGGGTTCTAGTCGGAAGAGAGATGTCTAATCATCCCAAAAACCCCCTTTTAGGGGAATTATTTTTCTCATCACAAATGATTCATAAGTCGAGACGCTCTGGACAATGACATGTCACCTGACGTGTGAACTCCGTAGGGGTCACTCTGGAGTGTGTAACTGCACCACACTGGCAGTAAAGTCATTTACATTGATTGTGGCCGGAGGTGGAGACAAGGGCCAATCGAAGCAGCCAACAGAAAATTGTTTTCCAAGAACAGTCCTTTTCAATGGGTCAGAGAACTGTCAGTAAGAGACAATCAAAAGGGGAAGGGTATGGGTATGGCCAATCACACTGCATGGGGGTGGCCCTGCCTCCCTCATCAATGAGAATATGCAAAGAGTAGATTGATGATACAAGGCTGTATGAGTTGGCTTTTCCTGAAAAATCTAAATGTTTTCAGGGCAGCTGTAATGTATTCCAACTCAAACCTGGTAGCAGTAGTGATATCATTTCAGAAAGATGGACATCAGCGAGGCCGTAGCTTATTTTATGAATTTCCATGCCAAGAGGAGGCAAATGGCACTGTCACTTAGCGGGCGTGAAGGACATCTGTTAGCATAGACACCTGACTGTGTGTCTGTCTCTCATCACACACTGTGGCCCAACTCCATCCACAGCCCCACAAGGCCCTCATTAACCCAGTGTAAGCGGTAATTTTGTGTAGTTTTGTGTGACGGTTGCTCCTCTCTGCGTGAGCTGTAGCGGGAATTAGCGGACACGTCGAGCATCTGTCATTTTGCCCAGGCAATAATGAGAATGGGCCTGGCTAGCTGCCCAGGGGCTTAATACACTGACTCGTTTGTGCATCCATACGATCTGCTGTCGTCTGAAACTGACGAAACATCTATTTCTTCACCTGTCTGTGAACAATGTGAAACCCACCCTGTTCACTCCAACCTTGCAAAGCACACCTCACTCTACGGTTGGAGTTCTTGTTTAGTTGCTTACCAAATTAGATTTGGAAGGAAAACCAACTGGATGGTAGATCTCCAGAAACAGTTGGTTACCACAGCTGCAAAACAACTCTGACTTGTCAAGTATTTAGTCTTATGATGAGACTAAAAGCCCTATTTTTGACAGTAAATTTGAAAATATTGGCTTCTAAATGGTAATTGTGCGATCAAAATGAAATTTTTACATCATTGGTTAATCTTTGAAATCATTTCAGCTGTTTGACTGATAAATTTGTTATATTGAGGCAAATATATTGGATTTTAAGTCATATTATTACCCTAAAATGCAAGTTGAAAGTTTTTGCTGTCACCCTGGAGAGTAAAAGTGAATAATAAGACCTGTTTTATTTCAGTCTGAGGCATTCGCATTCAACAGAATTATGTAAGGCGGCATAGTTTTAGTCTTCCTTTTCTGTCTGTCAGAAAAAAGAACAAAAGAATGTCTGAAAGGGACAATTATTGTCACTGAAATGGTAATTTAAGGGAACATAAAATTGTTATACATATGTCTAATAATTAGTTTCAATCATAATTAGGGTGTTTCCCCTAAAGAACCAATAGTACTATTGCTGAGAATGTGACAGACGGTTTAATACAATTTGTGGCAGCTGGCCTGTATTTCACTATGATCCTCCCTGACAAAAAAGAATTTTGAAGAGAGAAAAACCATGGAAACAGTGAACAAAAAAAGAGCAGCTTTAAACGCCAATTATCTGCTTGACAACAGCAGAGTTTTTTTGTGATTGGTGGGCAGCTCACAAGCCATCCTCAGGCAGCAGTCAGTGAGAATTGTAAACAGCTCAGCACACGGGATTATCCCAATATATCCTAAGCTTAGGGTTATATAACCAGCAAACTGATCCTTTGTCGTATTCTGTTTCGGTTTTGTTTTGTTTTTTCATTCCTCTCCCTCGCCTAAAACTTGGCAACATTTTCTTACAAAGAACGGCTGCTTTTGTGATAACTGCATTGGGGGAAAAATGCCCAAATTAAATGACAAAGCCAGTAAAATACTTCTTTTAAACATACGTGGTTATATAAAAACATCATTTAAAAGCAGAAGACATATTAAATAGAAGTGCCTCATGTCCAGTAATGGTTCATTCTGTGTTTCTGTTTGCATTTACCATTCATTGAATATACTGGGCAGGGATGAGGTTTTTTCCACAAATTCTATTCCCTCTGCCATTAACTTCTAAAATTACAGTATAAATTGCTTTTCTGAAGCAACTCTTTATAGTTAGTTCAAGTTCATCTACCACCAATAGGCCTTTTGCAGTAAGCCGGTCACGTGACCATTCTCCCATAGTAACAAGTCTCTGGTGGGCAAGCAAACCAGACATTCCTTGACAACGCTAAGAGCTTGACTGACCAAGAGTGTAATACCTACAATATAGAGGCTGTTTATGTAATTATTCTATAAGTTCGCGACTTCTCCTTCCAGATATAGCTAGAAGAAGCATTGATTATTAGTTGTAGCTAATTTTTGAGACGAAAGAACAAGTGAAGGCGAGTTATCAAGGCCAATTGCTTTGCATTCCGTGGACGAGACACGCCGCCATTCTCAGGTATGTTTACTACCATTTAAACACTCTTGTTTATACCGCTAATCGTCCCGCATTTTGTAGAGCTTCAGGATTTTATTTGTAGAGTCACTAGACTCTCTAGTTTCAGCCATAAAAGCGAATATTTTTGCGATCAGATCGTTTCGCGACCAAAGATACTGTGTTAGTGGAAGCAGAACTTGTATGCCTTTGAAGTGCTTTCACAGCCAGATTTCGTTTGTGCATACTGCTCTACTTCTCCAAAGGAAAGGTTAGGGAACAGTGAGAGGTCATTGGATTCATCTATAAAATATAAAATAGCACGTGCTTAACTTAAGCTTATAACTTAAGATGACCGAAAAGTGACAAATTACAAGTAAAGGATTCATAAAGGAGATGCCATTTGGCTGCTTTTCTGCATCTAGATCACTAACTAAAGAGCTTATACAAGTGGTAAAGATGTCATTAGTCTTATTTTTACTATTACAGAGCAGGAGATTAAAGATAAAACAAAATAACTAGGTTCTAGTTCTTTGTTTTGTCAAGTTTGTCACTGTTATGGCGCACTTCGCATATGTAAACTAACACAGTGATATAAAGAGAGACAAGAAAGAATTCAGAGGTTGTGAGCCAGGACTACAGGTCACTGAAAGGAAAATGTTCTCTTCCTCGTGGACAATGAAACTTGATGATGAAAAAAATGAACCAAATCCTGAATGTGACTGATTTTCAGGATATTTAGCAGTAAAGTTAGACCTCAAAGACATTGTGTTCAGAAATGAAAAAGGATTCTCAGATGCCTGCCTTTAAACACCAAATTTGTGTACAGCAAGCAGGATTGCACCCAATAGCAGTATAAAATTGTCCCCCAAGCCAGCAATAGATAATTAATTTGTACATTTATAGCTGGTAAATGGCAATTATTAGCACCCAAATGGAGCATTATTTTACTTTCAGAGTACGTTTGGGAAATTTGTTCCATAATGCACAGAAATGTACCCCCACTGTACCTATATTGCAGGAAATGTGCTGGCATTAATGTGCTTCATCTAACTGCTGAGACTATTATGACGAGGAGATTCGGCATGAATCTTTAAAAGAATGATGTATAGAAACAATTAAACAGGCCTTCCCACATACACAGTACATACGCGTAAGAAACATAAGATATTAAAGAGATAAAATCCTCCGTTACCTTACATTAATTGCCCACCGATGGCACCTGAAGAACCATGACTGGCTGGCAAGCTTTTCAGCAGTTCATTTTTTTAAATTAATTTTTTTATTATGCAACAGGTCAAGTCAACTATCGCATCAGTGTAAATGCATCCTCTTGCGAAATTTCACTCAACATTCATATGGGATAAAATATTTTAAACTAAATATTTTAGATTTTTTTAGCAACGGCAGTGCTAGCTAAGCAACAATAGCAGTGTTTTTAAACAAAAGTGCACCTTCGTACAGTATTTTTTCATCTTAGTCAGGGGTCCCTAATCTTTCCAAGAAAAGGGCTGGTGTGGGTGCAGGCTTTCATTGCTACCAAGCAATTACACACTTGATACAACTAATCAACCCCTGGACTCTTTGCTAATAAGCTTGATTAGTAGCATCAGGTGTGGCTGCTTAGCTGCAATGAAAGCCTGCACCCACACCGGCCCTTTCTGGGAAAGATTGAGGACCCTTGATCTAGGTACGAAAATGTTTTCCATCTACTTTAAGAAGGAATTGTTTAATAAAAAAAAAAATGTCCAAATGTCCCTCTCAGTTTTGCGAGAATACATGAGGAGTCCACTTGCAAAGCGTTCTAAGTGAAGTTGGTCCATTTTTTAATAATAAACTGGCATAGATATTAACTCCCTTTGATACCAATTTTCTCTATACTGAAACTAATAATAATAATAATAATAATAATGTTTTATTTCGGATGAACACACACACACACATATATATATATATATATATATATATATATATATATATATATATATATATATACATATATACATACATGTGATTCCATAGTAAAAAAGTGAATTATAATGTTGAAAAAAAAAGTACAAAAATAAATAATAAATAAAGCCAGAACATAAATTCTACGGGAGCTGCAGGCCAGGGCCCCTTACAAGAGGCACACTGTCTCGACAGCTCCCCGCATACACACTGATGCCAATAAAAAGTTAAAGACGAGCTAGAATAAATATCAGACGCCACAATGGTGGAAATAATACGATTATCAACTTTAACAACTTTAACTTTAACAACTTTTGAAGTAGAATGTTATGATTAAGCCGATCAAAAGCCTTAGAGGCGTCAAGAAAGGCAACGTACATTTGTGACCCATATTTAATGTAATACCTTATGAGTTCTTTTAATACATAAACACACATATCGGTACCATGTTTTTGTTTAAAACCGAACCTGATTATGAGTTGTACTCAACAGTGAGTCAATACGATTGAGTAACACACCTTCTAGCACCTTGGTATATATATTAGACAAACCTATTGGACGATAATTGTTTTTATCACTGATACACTTATTTTTGTTTTTAACAATGGGCACTATGACAGTTTCGGTAAAGATATTTGGTAAGTAACCATGTATTAACAAGGAAGTGACAAACAAAGATAATAGTATTACAATTTTTTCACCAGAATACTTTAAGTGCTCTGCAGTCAGAGTATCTATACCAGCTGCCTTACCATTTGGCAGGTTCTGTATGAGGTGATTGATTTCACATGAGGGTACAATCATTTCATCACAAAAGAACAAGATATTACTTTTAATAGTGTTATGGAAATTTACACAGTTACTATTATTAACACAATTAAATATATTTTCATAGTGTTGTTTCCACATTTCTGGTATATCATTACCTCTACAGTCATTGACAACATTAGGGAGCTTGACCTTACTATTGAGGGAGTTTTTAACATCTTTCCAGAACTGTTTATCACTTTTGTTACAATGCTGCATGGCCAACTTCTCAGCCAAAATACTATTGGTGTTTTTCCTGCATTTCCTGAGGGCATGCTTAAACCTTGTCCGAGCATGTCTCATTGTGTCATACACAATACCTGACCTTAGCTTACCAACACGTCTCCACAGGAGATACAACTCTCAGGCTGCATTTTGATAGGGCTTCACCTCAACATTCCAACCAGGTACACTATGATTGCTGTGTGTTGACTTATGACACCAAAAATCTTTACTACAATTACATAATACATGAACAATTTCAGAATAAATAATATATAGATCTGTGTGATGATCAACATTAGTGCAGTTTGGATCAAGACACTTGACACCATCAGTTACCTCAATATTACCCAATAGTACATTAGTTTGTGATTTATACACCTCAAGTTGGATGTCTGACAACTGATTCCAGCACACCTTAGGGATAACTTCATTAGATTTATCAACACTACACTCTGGTACAATATCAGAATTAAATTGGAAAAAAACTGGGAATTGATCAGACAAAATACAATCATGTAAGATATTTATACCATGTACACTATCCACAGCATCAGAAGAGCAAACCACTTGGTCCAACCAAGAGGTAGTTCCCCAGGCACAACTGAGATAAGTATCAGGTGGTAGACAATTTTTATCTACAATAGTAAAGCTGTGATCTACACAAAAATTTTGAAAAATATCACCAAGCACAGATGACTTAGAAATATTAGCGTTGAAATCACCAACAACAGTAATACATGAGCTAGGAATTTCTTGTATAAACACAAATAATTTTGCAAGACAATCTTGGTATTTATCCAAGTTGTCATCACACTGATATGGCAAATAAACATTTACAAGATAAAAATCTTTACTCTTGTTAGATATTTTAGCACAACATAACCAATCATACTCTGTTTCTATCACAGATATAGCTGTATCAATGGTCTTACGCCACATAATACCAACTCCACCATAAGGACGCCCAGATATGATACCCCTACAGGCATCAACTGGAGACACAGAAAAACCATAAAAGTCATCATGAATAGTGTTAAGAGTGGCACATTCTTGTTTGGTTAACATAAGCTCCTGTTAGCACAGTATATGTACATCATAACTTGACAAGAAACTTTGTAAACTTGGAAATGTGCTTTTAAAACCATTACAGTTGTATGATATTATGTTGAGATCCATAAAAGACTAATTGTTGTACTGAACTAGCTGAATAAAGAAAAAACAAGAGCTCTTCAAAAATATTGTACACAATGTGGCATTAAGATCTTGCTTCAAAGAACTTACGTACAAGAACACCAGCTGGCCATAGATCGGGATTGTACAACTCAGATGGATCTCGAAACACAGTTCCAACTTTAAAAGAAGAGTAACTGTCATACCGAGTTCGAAGTTTTTCACAGTTCACGTTGATTTTTATAGTGTTCTTTTGGAAGCTGATAATGTCCTCGGGGGTGGTCTCCGGAGCGAGGCGGGAAATGATGACCTGCGTGCGACGACTGCTCGAGCCCCTAAGTCGCTCCGTCTTCAGAGTGCCGATCACGGACTTCAGCTTCCTACGCTGAACCTTCTGGAACCCGTCGCTCACTGCCGCTAGTCCAGGGGGCCGCTCAGCACCAGCAGACTGCTGTACCGCTTCTGATGGACTTGGTCCAAAGGCAGAACCAGATGACTGTTGAGCCTGACCGACTATGGAGCACTGACCAGAGTCGTTCTTCTGGAGGGAGTGAGCATCCTTCACTAGGGGCAAGGAGACAAAGAGTGGCTTCTGATGTTGTGACATGGAAGACGAGGAGGAGGATGCCACAAAGTCACTGCGCAGAGCAGGCCAGGTCAGGTCACATGATTCCTGTCGGGAAGAAGTCGTTTTCAGCTCACGCATCTGTAGCCTGATATCGGAGAGTTCGTGTCTCATCGCTTGGAACTCCTTGAGCATTGACGATAGGTTGATAGACTTCATATACATTGGCGGGATCTTGGACAGATCCCCTGCACAAAACGTAGGCAGATGAGTCTTTTGACACTTGTGCAGAGCGGCAATCATGTCGTTGACATTGTTCACATCCTTTTTGTCACCATGTCTACGTGTATAAAGAGCACCATTGAGCTTCTTGACACCGGTACAGGCAAATAACAGTTTTTTGGCATGTTCGATCTCAGAAGTATGGTAGAAATCACAAATAATTTTCACAAAAATGTCATGAGCAACAACGTTGATCTTGTTGAAGGCAAAACATAACAGTTCATTTACCAGCAGTTCCTTATCATCCTTATCCTGTGTTGTAGTGACCGCGGCGTCTGCCGTGTCATCACCACACAACACAGAATCAAGCAAAGTTTCTTCATCACCATGGCGATCACCAACAGCTTCAAGCGGTGTTTCAGTCAATTTTACACAATCTGGACATGACAACATGTCCGATGGATGCAGTTTTACATCCTGTGGTTTTTGTTTACAACGTTCACACACCTGTTGTTCTCCTTCTCGGCCACTGCCCGGCCCTCCGAATGGACGCATTATACACAATACACAACAGTCAAAAATATGGCTATGGCGATAAACGAGGGGTCAACTTCAAAGTCTCAAACCAGCTATAAAATCGGCAGATCTTCCGTTCCGAGCGGCTTTATAGTGTCTATAGTCCTTCACATGCACAAATCACTGATAATTTATTCCCGATCACTAATATATAACTTCAAAAAAAGACAATTTTCTTCACAGCTAACATGGCTAACTTTTTTTTTTTTTAAACTATTAGCCTTGTAGCATAATCCATGAGGCAATTAATTATTTTTTTAAAGAAATGACTTTGATTTTGCAGCACAAAGTTTTGACTTTGCAGGTTTTGAAAGTGGAGTGGAAATTTAGCAGGTTTTGACAGTGTTTAAACCAGCCCTGTTGTTTAATTGGTGAAGGTATTTGACTCAGGACCCACTCTACATGCAAGAAATGCATTTTAAGACACCCAAGGATATCATTCGAACTCATAATAGTGTTCCTTACCTTTCAAGTTTGAGGAGCATCCTTTTTGAACCCTCACGAGGAGATTTTTTTGCATTTTCTGTGATCAAAACGAAACTTGAGTCTGCATCTTGAATTAGAGAAAACAAAAGCTGAACAGGTTTTAAAAGCTCGACTGTGATTCTTTCTAGCAAATGAGAACGGAATCACATTTCCACATTGGCTGATGACAGTGAGGTGACAGTTTTCCGCCTTGACATGGCGGGTTTTGACAGAGTTTTGCTTTTTCTGTTACAATTTATAACATGGTTGTGGCGCAGTAGGGGGAGTTGCCACATATTCATCAAGACGCAGTGACAATTTCGTGCCAAAGGCTCCGCCGAAAGTACGCAGAGCGCTTGCCAGCTCCAACCTGGTTTACTTTCTGAGCAGTGGTAATTTGGCTGACCGGCACACAGTGTGCACACTTCACCGAAACCTCACAGGCAGGTTTCCAGAATGTCAGGCACATTTCAATGCAATGAATAATTACAGCAACAACTATTTAATGCAACTATCTGAATCAGCACATAAAGTATAGTATCTATATCGATTGTCCTGATGTCTGATCAAAGGCAGTTGGCACTTATAATAGCAACTGGTCCTGACAGCCCTGAGAGTGTCAGTGCATTCTCTGTGGCATGTTGCATGCTTCACAACATAGCTGTATGCCATGGATGTCACTTTGACCTCACACATGTTATGGCCCCAATTTGTATCAGATAGCAAGGGATGACAGACAAAATTTTAAAACTTAAACAAATTTAATTAAACAAAGACTGACAACTGACAAAAATATATACAGTCCCTTGAGATGGGGTTGCTTGATGATGTTCTGGGACAGGGAAATGCTCCAACACAGGCAAAAATCCACAAAAAAATTTCACAGGTCTTGAAAAGAGTGACAGGTCTGGTCAAATGTATCCTTATTCTTGCAATTTCTCCCACTACTTTATATAAGGAGACTTTTAAACTTTTTTTTTTTAAATTCTCTGGGACTTTCCCCTCTCAGACATGCCCAGGACATGTCCAAACCTAGCTCCAGACTGGGCTTAACAAAAAAGGTCAATACCACATTACACACAGGATACATTACAGAACTTGAGACAGAGAGAGGCCGAATTGCATGTGCCGTCGCAGCAGGGAGAGCAGCAGCGCGCACGGGAGAGGAGAGACCACCTGGCTGCACGGCTCTGACCTTAACACTAGAACCACGGCTGCTGCTTTTTATGCAGCACTGATGTTAGTAATGCATGGTTTTTCATGTCAGTAAGTCATGTCCATGACTTTTTCTCATGTGTTTTCTATGTTATATCAAAGTTTTGAACTTCTGTTATAAAACGTGAGCATTGATATTAAATTACTTTGAGTACCGTTGCCGCTTTTTTTGTGGCAGTGGCTTTGACCGCAAATACCCCTGTCTGCAACGTACGAGAGATGTGTGTGTATGTGGCCATGTGAGTGCGTGTGTAGGCTATGTGGGTATGTGTTCGTCAGCTGCTTTCACACCGGACGCAAAACGAATTTTTCGCCAGACAGATTTCATTCAAAGTTGATGCCAAGACGCGAATACACACATTTCTTGTGTATTCGCATCTTTGCATTTACTTTGAATGTTATCTATCGGGCGGAAAATTTGTTTTGCGTCCAGTGTAAATGCGGCTTTAGAAACACAGCCTGATCTGAACTACAATTATCTAAACATTATCATCATTATTGCTTTTATTGTTGTGTACTATTAGCCTACTAAAGGTAGTCTATTGGCTTACACAGCTGTCAAGTGCACCCCTTGTCGGATTCGTTCTGGTTGCAGTAGGGCTACGCAACTGGGCAAATGTTGACTCAAGTTGCTGTTTTCACATATAACGTGTTTGTCAGCATAATGAATTATTGTTTGTAATAAATTCACATGTATTTATTGGTAATTTTTTACTTCATTTGTTCAAAAACCATATGTTGTTGATTCCGTCTTTATGATCACTCAATATTATAAAATGGCCTCACATTTGCACTGCCGTGAAAAAAGCAGCAGCCGCGGTTCTAGGGGGGTTTAGAATTCCGTGGCACATTTTACATCATCAGCCTGCGGAGGTCTGTTAGCATGACCATATATTCGGCCACTGCGAGCTTAAACCTCCCGGACCAGAACATCAGCTTCCTCCTGGCTGAAGTTTGGCCATCTGGTGTTGCTGCTGTGTCATACTTCATCCATGTCGAACAAAATTTGCACTGTGCCTCGCCTCCGGCGCTTTTAAAGGTGAGGAGAGGAGCTCATTTGATTGGTGAAGATTTGACTCAATTGTGTTAAACCCTCCTCTCCTCTCTCTTTGTCACTTGCGCCGGCAGGAGCAGTAGCGGCTCTAGACCCGGGAATGGCGGGGCGCACTCACGTCCCTTTATGACAATTAGTCCTGGGTAGTTCGCAATCATTTACTGACGCGTTTTCCAATTATCGTACTTGGCAACTTAAGACACGGTCTCTCCAAATGTGATCGAACAGCGATGAAATCATGGGCGAAATTCAGCTCAGTGGCGGAACCTGAACTGAGAATTGTGACAAAACATCTGTTTAAAACAGTCGTTAGTCCTAACCTGTTCTCAGTCATTTTCATGAGTAACCGAAGGTTCGCTCCGAGAGCACTCCGCAGTTAACAGCTGCTGCTTGTTCTCCCCGATTACGTAAGAAGACAATCATTCATCTGGACGCTTATTTGCTGTATTTAAATCAACGTTAGTCAAACTTGCATACCTGACGACTCTCACGCAAACAGCTTTGAGCAGCACGCTGCCTATTTAACTGCCAAGTGCCACTTTTTTATCAACCCACACAATACCGAGAGTGAAAGGCGATATTTAACTGGAACACGGACCTGATCAATCAACGCGAAGCACTGGCCTATTAATAAGTAAATTTTTTTTCTGTACTGAATTTCGCCCATGATTTCATTGCTGTTCGATCACATTTGGAGAGACCGTGTCTTAAGTTGCCAAGTACGATAATTGGAAAACGCGTCAGTGAAGGAAAATGATTGCGAACTACCCAGGACTAATTGTCATAAAGGGACGTGTCTGCGCCCCGCCATTCCCGGGTCTAGAGCCGCTACTGGGCAGGAGGGACGGAGGCGGGACAGAGGAGTGCTTTCACTGGGCTGCGCCTGGCATGAAATTGCAAAATACGCCTGGATACACCCCGTTGGCGAGGCGCTCCCCCCATTCGCGCACCTGCACCTGGTCAACAAATTTAGAGCCCATTGTTTTTTGCATTTTGGTTGCTAAGTGAAGTCATCCCTCTCCACTGGTAAATCTTGAAATGAGAAAAACAGCCTCTGGTCACCAAAAATCCATTTTGTCTTATTCATCAAAAAAGCAGCAGAAATAAGATTTTGAGTTTAGATATCCCTTATGAAAATATCCTACAGTAATTTCTTAGTAATACTGTAGTATTTGTGGCATAACTATAGTATTACTCTCGCTTGCAGTGTATAACTGGAGTAGTACTATAGCCACCATCACATATTACTGCAGTCAACAGTAAAATCATATTACTTAAGTCCACACCACTGTATTGCTGTAGTTTGAATAACTATAGTATCACTTATGTAATACTACACTATGGCCGTGAAAATACCATCCATTTACATAGGATAACTATAGCTTGCATGTAGTGATTTTTTATAAGGGATAAGAGGAGAATTCTTCAGAAGGACTTTGTTTGTTTTTGCCATGTGCATGGAGGGCCAGGAGTTCCGCTTCCGGCACTTGGCCTGTTTTGCATGACAGTCAGTTCATTGGGTCACTGGGCTGGAGAAGGTTAAAGCTTCCAGAATAATCCCCGGTTTTGCCACTCAAATATGTGCTGTCAAAGTTCCAGAATAATCCCTGGCTTTACCACTCAGTAATGTGCTTTATTATGCAATGGGCTTATTTTCGCGGCTGTTTTTTATCCCTTATTTTATCTTCCATTTTCTCTTCGCTGACAGTGGAGATTAGATGAAATCATCTTTTGATCTATAAATGCTCGACTTGTACGTCTTATACCAAGTCTTATAAGGTCTTTATATGGTTTTAGACGGTCTTACAGATTTTAAGTCTGATGACCACTTTTGAGTGAAGGAATGGTAGCCAGCTTAGAAACCAAATAAATGCCTCACAGTTGTGGGATCGATATATTGTTAAGATGTGAGTTTTAATTTATGAAACTGACCGGACAGCCAAAATAAGACAGAAATAAGGTGAGATAAAACAAAGTTTTTATTGTTGTGCTTTGTAACATTGATTGGAGGAATATGCATACGAGGCAGATGCAATCTCAAATCGTTTACACCCTTTTGTTGTATTTATGGCTTCCATAATTCCCCCTGGAAGGTTTGGTACCCTGTAGGTTAATAATCACAAACATTTTTGCGTTTTACTGGTTATGATTGTTTTTAATTGTAAATTTATTAGAAATTTACAATTAAAAACAATCAATACAAAACACATGAAAATAAGACAAATTCATTGTGTCAGCTGAGCTTCTGCAGTAGTTCACAGTTATGGGAGGAGCAGGTGGTGGTGGTGGTAGAACACATGGACCCCTTTCTTCTCATCCAAACTATGAAAGAAAATAATTTAATTAACTTAATTTCCAAAATGTACCAAATGCTCATCTCTGACAAACATATTTAAAAGCCTGCTGCTGGTAAAAATGAAAGAATGTTTAAAAATAACTTCTACACGACTATTGCACATACAGAGATCACCATTACATCTGTCATAGTCAAATTATTTTTCCAAAACATTAAGACTTGAACAGTGTTGGCATGAGGCCTAAATAGGCTATGCTGTATATAGCTAGGTAATAGGCCTACTGAGTCACTAACTCTTGTCTAGCGGTAGGCTAGCTCTAGCGATAGCTGCCACATCGGCTGGTCCATTATGGAGCTGTCATTAAAAGTAAACACGGATAAATGCGTCTTAGAACTACACTTCGGTGTCTGAGTAAGAAATAATTTAAAATGTCATATACAAATATAGAAAAAACCTGCTGGTAGATCCAAACGAAGTCCGTGAAGGGCTTTGCGTGTTTGGCAATGGCATGGGCATTTCTGATTTTGTTCATTTTCATCCTTGTCGAGTCCATAAGCTTGGTAGGTTGTTGAACCGTCTCTGAGGTCTGTACCAATGAGCTTCGCGCAGTATAGATCGCCATACAATCCTTGTGGCAGCGCGAGTTTTCATGGCTTTTGATAGCCTCCAGCTTCATCACTGGCATTCCCACAACAAAAAAAAAAATAAAAAAATAGCCCGCCTCTCATCTTTAGCCATGGTTTGACATACTTCACAGTACATGATACCATCCGAGTAGGCTACTTCAGCCACTGTCATGCCTCACCATTATTCGCAATGTACCACTTAGCGAAATTTTCTTGGGGTCGTCAGATTTGAAATGTCTCCTGCGTCCTCCCCAACAGCATTTGACACGCTTTGTCTTTTTGATGGAGGTGAGACACCCGCAATGAACCGCCACATTTTTGCTAAAAGTTAACGATTTCGAAGATTTAGGTGGCTGTTGTCAAAGATCAGCGTTCACTGTCACTCCTGAGGTGATAAATTAAGTCACGCGTGTTGTTTTCTATGGTTGTTAGTTACCATTGGAAAAATAGCGTTGATATTGAAGATTCTCGAGCAGAGCCCCCGCCCTCTCGCGTTTATATGGCAAGCTGTTTTAACTTGACTAACAGACTGAAGTAGGCGCGGTTAATCGGAATGCAGCTGTATTCCACTCGCCAAAGTGGCGAGTACCTGCCACAATTCGGCTGCCAGCCCCAAAATCTACACGCCATTGGCGCTTGGCGGGTGCCAATTACAAGGCCTGTGTGTGTGTTTTGGCAGCAGAGCAAACAGCATTGGCAATGCATGTCTAATGCACATAAGTGTTTTTTAAAGTGCTCCTTCGAACATGTTTAAACGAACTTAGACCGGGTGTTGGAGACTGAGTCTGGGAACAGGTTTGTAAATCTGTTATAATAATTGTCTAGATCTATAAGTACCATCTTAAAATTCAGTTCAGGCCGTGAAGTGACAGTCTAATTATCCTGATTTAAACAGGGCTCAATTTGGGTCATGACGGTTTGAGCCTTGCTCGCTAGCAAGCTAGTTGGCAACCTAGCTAATAATAGGATAGCTAGCAAGCCAAAGTGATGCCAAGCTGTGTGTCATAATTAGCGCGCCATTGTATTTAGCTACATGGCCAACTAGCTAGCGAGCTTAAAGGCTACAGTTCGCTCACAATTGAATACTCGCGACCGAGCTGTTTTGCTAGAGACATCGATAACTATAATATTTTAGCTAGCATGCCAATCTTACGTTATTTAACATCCGAGAGCCGCTTTCACACCGGACGCGAAACGAATTTTTCGCACGACAGATTACATTCCAAGTCTTATATCGCACTGACATACCACGCGGAAGCATGAAAGCCCTTCGGCACAACGGTATATCCTTTTTTTGGGAGTATTTTCTGCCATGATCATCGCGGATTGTTTACCGTTTACACGTTGCTTCCGCTATTCCGTCTGCTGCTGGCGACGCATTTGTAAGCTCGGCGCTGATTGGTCCTCAGTCATCGTCGACTTGCGGTTGCCACCTGGTGGCCATTATTATAAAAGAGTACGAAAGTGTGCAGTGGGTAGAAGGACTTAACCTACCCACTGCAGATGGAGTGTAATTTCACCCACCCTCACTGTATTGGAATTTTTAAGGTTTTTCTTTAACTGCATTGCAAAAAATAAAAGGTTGGCTAAACTTAAGTAAGGGAACCGGCAGAAGAGAGTTTGCTCAACACTAAGTCCCAGTGGTCGCACCAAGTTATTTTGAATGAACTTGCTGTGGCTGATGAGCTATTTAGCACCAAACACAATCTGCTTTATAGTGTGTAACTCCAAAGCAATGGGTCAGTGGGTACTACCTTATAGGGTCTGCATTATCCACTCAATTCTCTCAGTTGACCACCACTCAGTAAAAACTCTGGCTGTAAATGGTGGATAACAACAAATAATCTCAACACAGCTGATCAAACTGCCTCTGGGCTGAGCAGTGTGACACGTGCTGCGTGTTTGTGGCGTGTCGCTGACGCGCGAAAGAGGCCGCTGTGGTCTGAACATAGACTCACACACACACACACATATATACTGTATATATATATATATATATATATATTTAGAACACTAGATTGCTGATGTCGTCATATTTAAATTATCCAAAGTGAAGCACCCGCCCGCCATATTGATACACCCAACTTGATAAAAATGAATGGTTTCCTATGAGGCCAATTTCTAATAAGTCAATACAAGCGAGAAAATGCTGAGATATGCGGCTACCCTTTGCAGCAATATTTATTTGAAGAGCTGTTATAAAACGTTTCATGCGTACGTTAACGTATAAACGGAAAGTTGTCACTTTAATAGAAAAAAATTGCGTTTCGTGCTAGCTAGCTAATTAGCCGTCTCATTGACTTGAACAGACCGCTGACTGAAAGTAAACGCTAGCGATTGATAATGGTCACCAGCGAGCTGCCTTGGCGTCGCGGGGACTGCATGGACTTAGTAGTAAATAAAATTAAAAAGGTGGCTAACAAACTAGCTAGCTACTTGTAATTGACATTCAACAACAATACTTTGTACCCGCATATTTAAAACAGTGGACATGTCGCTTTGTTTGTTTCATACAGAGCTCCAAAAGACAAGGAGGGGAGAAAGGCTTCACAAGCGCTTCCTTTTATCAACTTTGGCATTAGTCATATAATTCAATATGAACAATTTGGGTGATTTCAAATGGTCGACCAGGGTACAATTAAGTGAGAAAACCATAGTGTAATTTGATAACGTATACGGACGTTCATCGAAGTTTCTTAAAATGGCGATAACTTCCAAGCAATTAGCACGTAGCTAGCGTAGTTAGCTTCATTTGTAACCGTACACAATTACAATCGTTTAATGAATAAAGCCTAATTACTTCGCTGCTATAATATTTCCGGTCATTATCGCTCGAGTACCTATAGTTAACCGCCCAGCTGGACGCAACTTGTTTGAGGCCGCTAAATTTACTGGAGATAAATTAGCAGCTAGGTTTCCGTTGTACCCAGCCGAATACCACGTTTAACATTGCTAGGGTTACAAGTTGGCTAGTGGATGAATTTCGAATGGTGAAACGACCGTAGCCGAACTACCTGTGCGGTTCCACGGTTTTAATGCATACCTGCCAGCCAATCAGAAAAAAAGTATTCACCCAGATCATGGTATAAATATATATATATATATATATATATATATATATATATATATATATGTCTGAAGGCCAAGCGCGCGGCGAGGCGACGCCTGATTAGAAGTGCCGCCCCTCGTCTTCCCATTACCGCGGCACTGCAAAGGCAACCGCGCTTCGACACACCTGTCCGTTCTTAAGCCCCGGCTACACATTCGCGGATTACGCCGCGTGTTACGGCCGGTTCGCTTTGATTGGAGTAACGGAACATTCACATTGGCGCGGCGCGTCAACGCCAGCAGACGCCTCTATCCCCTTGGTTTTGCCGCCTTTGGGCGGTCCAGTTTTATAGTGACGTCGCTGGAAGAGAAATGCAGCTGTCAACTGGCTGAAGCAAGTTTTCATTGATAACGATATTAATTCACCCAATTGTCGTTTTTTCCCACTTGGATTTTGAATTTTTGAGGGACTGCAGTCGTGTATAAATGCATTCCGTTATTGTCATGGAGTTTAATCATTGTCGTGGATCGGAGAACGAGGACAGTTCTGATAGTCGCCATCCTGCATCTTCGGCGAAAACGGCGCCGGTCTCTCTGGGTTCATCCAGTCCTGCGAGACTGCAAGCGGTATAGGGAGTACCCCCGTTTGGTGCAGGAACTACGCCTGGATGAATACCTTTTTCAGCAATATTTCAGACTGACAAGAAGTCAGTTTGAAGACTTGCTTCTGCGAGTAGCACCGAGAATAACGAGGATCAACACCGCTCTCCGGGAGTCGATTGGTCCGGCTGAACGCCTCGCTATTTGTCTACGGTGCGTTTTGTTCATTTAGTTATATTTTTCTTTTTTTTTCGATGATGGCTGAAGTCATCAAATCTTATGATGAGAAATAGTTCAGCTAGCACCGAAGATGAGGACACGGCGATAATAAGCTTTTCCTCCATTGTGTTCCCGAATCACTTGCAATAAGCGGAACCATTGTTTCGTAGCCCACGTTCCTGGAAGACAACGTACACACTGCCTTCAACCACTTGATTGGATATACGTGTTCCGTTTGCCGGATTCATTTCCATAAACGAAATTTTTCCCAGCTTCCTCGACGCGCCGCAAGCACAAAATTTGACGCGCCGCTCCCATCATGCATGGCGCCGAGGCTACGGACGCGCTCGCCGCCTTCCATAGCAAATGAATGGGGAGGCGTAGGCGTCAACGGACGCGCCGCGCCAATGTGAATGTTCCGTTATTGATTTATAATGATCGGGTCTACACCAAGGACTGTACACATCGGCGGGACAGGAAAAAAAAGAACGCGCTGTCACCGCCGCGTGAAATTTCAGAAAATTGGACGAACTGCTCAAGATGAGGCTGCAAGATACAGTAAAATGCAGAGATCAATGCTGAATAAACAGCAAGAAATCGTAGTTCTGATATGCTTAGGGATGTGATGCTATGTAGGCTACTTTAAGATCCTAATACATATACATTAAGCTATATAACTGGAAATATTATTCCAAAATAGCAACCTTATTTGTCAAGGAAATGTCAAATTATTTGAAAAGTGTGCATTGGGTTCAATGCAGACTCTGATTAGTAAAATCTGCATTCTTATGGACACATCATGTTTGCCATCCCTCGAACTCGCTCTGTTTTTGGAAATCAAGCTTTCTCGGTTTTTGCACCCTCCTCTTGGTCCGGGCTACAGAATTATCTTAAACTGGATCATCGAATAAGTTTACATGTTTTTAAAACCAGAATTAAGGCTTATTTAACCAGTGCATGTACATGCTTTAATGCTAAAACCGGTTAATGTATTTTTTTGCCTTGTCATTGTCTGTTGTTGTTTTCTGTGTGAAACTTTTATGCTGCTGTCTTGGCCAGGACTCCCTTGGAAAAGAGACTTGTATCTCAATGGGATTTATTCCTGGTAAAATAAAGGTTCAATAAAAATAAATAAAAAATAGGGTGCAACACTAAAGCCTCTTTTCCACCGGACGTGGGATGATTTTTTTGCACAACAGATTACATTCAAAGTCAATGCAAAGACGCAAGTGTACGCGAAACGCATTGACTCTGCATTGAGGCACGTCTTTGCATTGACCTTGATGAGCAATACGAATGATGTTTGGGGCGATATGTCGCATTGGAACTTGGTTCAGGCAACCTGTTTAACATGATTGGGGCTCATAGATAATGTAGTGAAATTGCTGGGCCGAATCCCAAAGTATGTTCGCCTATTTTCTGGTCGAAAGTTAACGGCGATGGACGCAGTAGGCTATCTTATTGGAATGATTGTGCGACGATAAGCCTTCACACGTGCCATAACCCCTTCATAAAAATATTAAACTGACACTCCGCGAGTACCACCAAGAGGGAGCCAAGCACCACCAGTGGTACACGAACCACAGTTTGGGAACCAAGGATCTAACCAGATGAATCACAGATTATGCTCAGACATATGAACAATATGCTATGTAACTGGCAATATTATTCACAATATAGCAACCGTGTTTGTCAAAGAAATGTTTAATTATTGAAAAAGTGTGCATGGTTTATTTCCTTCAGGCACGCATCAGACTGTAGGCCTAGCTATGCACTGCAGGTTTGTGCAAACTTTATGACCGGAAGATCAGCAGAAGGAAATCTGGGTGGCAATGATGTGGTCTGTTTCCCTTGGCAGGTGATTGGAGGAGAGCAATTAATATGTGTTGGCTGAAAGAAATCAATGGGAGGAGCTCATTACCATGGAAACGGCGCTTTTGACGCCGTTTTCCACAACGCCGTAAATAACGCCGTTAATTTGCATATGAAAATGGCGCTTTTAATGCAGTTTTCCACAACGCCGAGAATTTGCATATGAAAACGGCGCTTTTAACGCCATTTTCCAGGACGGCGTAAATGACGCCATTTATTTAAGAATGAAAACGGCGCTTTTAACGCCGTTTCTCGCGAGTGAGGTGAGACTGCAAGGTAAGGCAAAAAAGAAAATAATAATAATAATAATAAAAAATCCCAGGCTACCAGAAAATTGGTTCACAGATGTTTACCCAGGCATAATGTACTTTTCATCCAAAATTGCTAAAATCTATGAAAAAAAAATAGAGCGGGCATCCATAGAAATGCATGAAGCGTATGTCTCCACTAGGATTTGAACCTGTGGCTCCTCAGGAAATAGCAATGGTAATTCATGGGTGTCACCCTCTCAGCCATCTGCCAAGCCTAATTGAAGAACATAGATTTTCTAGCTATGGTGATACAATTCTAAGAATAGCACCATTATCTGTCAAATAAATGTTTTTAATTATTAGAGAAATGTGGACAAACAGCTCAAGGTGAGGCTGCAAGGTACTGTGAAGTAAAATGCAGAGATCATTGCTGAATAAACTGCAAGAAATCGTAGTTCTGATATGCTTTTATGATTAGGGGTGTGATGCTATATACTGTATGATCCACGTACATAAACATTATGCTATGTAACTGGCAATATTACTCATAAAGTAGCGACATTATTTGTTAAAGAAATGTTTAATTATTGAAAAAGCGTGCATGGGGTTCAATGCAGACCCTGATCAGTAAAATCGGGTGCAATGCTATTAAGCTGCTCTTCTACCGGACGCAAAACGATTTTTTGCATGACAGATTACATTCAAAGTCAAAGCAAAGATGCAAATACACACGAAATGCATTGACGCGCGTCTTTGCATTGACTTTGATGAGCAATACAAACTATGTTTGTGGCGATATGTCGCATTTGAACTTGGTCCAGACAAGCTGGTAAACATGATTGGGGTTCAGAGATAATGTAGTAATATTGCTGGGCCGAATCCCGAAGTATGTTTGCCTATTTTCTGGTCAAAAGTTAACCGCGATTGACACAGGATCTTATTGGAATGATTGGGCGATGATAAGTCTTCACTCGCGCTAAAACGTAACCAGATGAACCACAGACAGGCCTACTGCTCATACATATAAGCAGTAGGCCTATGTTATGTAACTGACAATATTATTCACAAAATGGTAACCTTATTTGTCAAAGAAATGTTTAATTATTGAAAAAGAGTGCATGGTTTATTTCCTTCAGGCACGCTTCAGACTGTTGCGATGCACTGCAGGTTTGTGCAAACTTTCTGACAGGAAGATCTGCAGAAAGAAATCTGGGTTGAATTGATGTGGTCTGTTTCCCTTGGCAGGTGATTGGAGGAGAGCAGTTAATATGTGTTGGCTGAAAGAAATCAATGGGAGGAGCTCATTACCATGGAAACGGCACTTTTAACGCCGTTTTCCACAACGCCGTATTTAACGCCGCTAATGTTCATATGAAAACGGCGTTTTTAACGGCGTTCTCGCGAGAAAACGGAGTTAAAAGTACCGAAAAAAAGCAATAACGGTGTAAAATACACGTGTTCTCGTCCCAAAACACGTTGTATACAGACGAATTATGGCACTATCGGCTTGCCATAAGAAACCTCCAAAGGGGTTTCTGAGTGTATCACACGACGTGTCCAGTGAAGCGTGTTCCATAGTCAGCCAATAGAAATTCAGGAAACTCTCTCACGTGATGATCTGCTGGCCTGACAGATTAAAAAAAAAAAAGACATGGCTAATTATCCTGTCAAACTCTGAGACACAACCCTGTTCGCATTCATTTACAGGCAGAATGGGACGAAAGGAAGAAGACAATCAAACTGAACATTTGATTGTCGAAGTGTAGAAAGTGTAGAGTGAGTCTCCCCTAATCTGGTAAAACCTAGTAACTCATTTTGGTAGACAGTAGGTTAGAACCATTTTTGAAATTACTAAATCACTAATCATCAAATAAAGTGCCTAGTCACCAATTTGCTCTTTTTTATTGATTTTTTTTTTTTACACCAAGTTTATCCTGAAGGACTTAAGTTCTTTTGTTTTCTCAGCTTCATGAAAAAGTGAATGACTTGGTTTTACAAGATTAGGGGAGGAGTTTCCAGCTAACTCGGAGGACAAAGCGTGTACACCCACTTTACCTGCTCAGGTGTAGACCGTTCACCGCTGCGTATTACGCAACGTTTGCTCAGAGCGGCTTTCGCGGCTTTTCACGCGGCGTTAACACGCGTCATAAACCGCGAATGTGTAGCCAGGCCCTTACAGTTGGCCCTCGGAGCCAGAGCGCGATTCCAGGAATCCCAGCCCTTCAGAAAAATGAAACTTTGCTATCTGATATTGCTTAACGGATGGACGCCCCCAGGCAAAGTATTCCACTTTATTTATGAATGCTTTACTTGCGGGGATGGGGGAAGTGTACTGCAGATCTGTTAGAGGACAATTGAACTGTATGAGGGCGATTATTATCAACGCTTAAGCTGCTTTCACACCGGACGCAAAACTTTTTTTTTGCGCGACAATGTCAATGCAAAGATGCGAATGCACGCGAAACTGAAAGCGGCTAATACGCCCCTCACCAAGTTTGATGAGATAAGGCGCGGTCCTGCTGCTCAAATGTGACATTTCTCTAGGAGGATGTAACTTACGTGGCTGTTTTTTTTTTTTTTTTTTTTGCAGACGTTGTGCAATAATGTTCTGCAATAAAATCTTAGTAATAGCTGGTTTGATCACTTTATGTGAAATTCAAACTTTATTTTATGACAGGAAATTGACTTTGTAAATAAATACCTCAGATAATACCTTTATCTCAGCCCCATTATGTTTGAATACTGCGCTTTGATCGGTTATAAATTAGCTTCTGTTCCAATGTAGGTTTAATTCTTCATATCTCCGGTCAAATTTCTCAACTCTGCACTGCTGCTTAGCAGTTGACATAAATAATGACATTGATATATTATTTCCATGCAGTCATACAATTTCTCCATGACTGACACAAAACACCAAAGTCAAACTTATGACTGTTGTGGAAGTAAACGCTTGAAAATAGTGGTCAGCATAAAAAGGCTGCATATTCAATTGGATTACATGTTTTTGTCCTCTCCTTCGTAAAAAAAAAAAATTTAATCCCCAAAAGTCGGTTAGGCATGCAGGGATGTACCAATCATTTATTATGATTACTTACGTTTGAAAAGTAAATTGTTTTATTTATCCGTAAAATGAGCGTGAAAAGAATGGGGATGAGGAGAAATGCACTCAAGATTTCAAGATTTGCTACTGTGGTAAGATTATGCAACCTGCATAGCAAAGAAATAAATAACAAACCAATTTTTTCTGCTTGAGACGACAAAAATAATGTTATTGCTTGTAATACAAATTGTTAGAAATGACGCTTCGCTTAAAGAGACTACAACGCTTTTTTGCTGCACTCAGTGGAATTTATGTTCCCACTGAGATGATGTTGAAGAGATCCTAATCAATCGGTAATCAGTTTCAAGTGTTCACTTTATGCTGATTGAATTTGCACAATCCCGCAATAACCATCAGAGTATTACACAGCACTGCCGACACTCACTGAATTTAATGAAAGAGTTTATGTGATTTCATTGCAAAAAACCTGCTTCCCCCAAATTACCAATGAGTGGACACCGAAACTGCGCCGTGAAAACAGCTATATTTAATCTTAATCTGTCCAATGCGTAAATCGGTTCAGCTCTTTAATTCAGTAATCAGTGCTCATGATGGGCGGGATTAAGCACAAACAGTAAATGGACAGCATATTGAAATGGCAGATTTGGGGATGTAAACCGTGGTAGGCCGCTTAACAGCCAAAGCCGTTTCCAACTGCTCCAGTGTTTTCTCTCTCTTTCTTTCTCTCTCTCCCGCTCAGGGCTATTACCCAAACAAACGGGCATAATTGCAATTGGGCCTGGTCAAGGGGAAGTGAACATTTGTCCGTCCGTTACCAAGTTTATTTTGGACATTATGTATATCATACACTATAGCAGATTAGGGAAATTATTAAGCAAGGCCAACTTACTGAATTGAAACAAAAAGATTCATCATGCTGTATACCATAAATGAAGTACATTGTTATGTAACAGTGTCTGTCTGTTACTTCCCCCTGACCAGCCCCATCTCTGCACTGTTGACACAATTCGCGCAGTGGGGGAATTACTTCCGCTGCCAGGATCATTACGCTTCCTGAGCTCGACGCAGAGATGTTTTCATTTTTATTCAAAAATGTCTCTGAAAACACTTTAGCATTTATACAGCATGTGTACTTATCCATTAAGAAGTATGCCCTGCATGAGATCCACTGACCTGCCCAAATCACAGCTGGCGCATAAAAAAATCAATCAAATGCCATATAGTATTCAGAGTTATTCAAATGATTACATGTAAAACTGATAATTTGAAAATTGGAACAATATAATTCTATTGTGTGGGCCATTAAATGGAGGCAAACCCAGCTGCCATCATAACAGAAGTATTTCTGTGAATCTACGTCAGCTCTTTTGAGACTGAGACATAAAGCTCATGAGTATTCTTCAAATCACAGTTCTTGAGGGCCAAATACTGCTGGATTTCTACCTTCTCTTTATCAGGGAGTCAAGTGTGATGACAGACTGGCCAATCAAAATCAGCAATTGTTCACCTAATAGCCTGGAATGAAAGAAAACCAGGGTTGGGTTTGAGTGCCAGATTTGTGGACCCTTGACCTAACCCGTTGTCTAACTAATTACAATGGGCAGGGTCCGAAACCTATCCCAGAACACCCTGGGCAATTTGGTAATCCATCACAGGGCACACACACCATTCACTCACACAGCCATACAAACGCCACTGGGCGTTTCAACCCGATAGTCTGGGATGGTTGACATGAAAGTCTCTTATTAAGTCCTTGTCCAAGATGTGTCGACGAGTTACTTAAGTCCCCGGGCCTCGCCAACAACAATCCAGGAGGGCACGGACCGTGTAGGCTTCGCCTCCGTCGATGATCCGGGTGGGTGGTGGGGGATCAGGGCAAGAGGTCAGGGGGTGGGTTACTGCAGGTTTGACTTGGGACACGTGAAAAGTGGGATGAATACATCTCATAGACAGTGGGAGACGGAGGCGAAAAGCAGTGGGACTCAAGACCTTTTCAATCGTAAATGGACCCAAAAACTTAGGGAAAAGTTTGCCTCCGTTACCTCTGAGAGGAATGTCCCTTGAAGATAGCCAGACACGCTGCCCAGGCCGGTAAGAAGGAGCTGTCGTGCGCCTCTTGTCTGCTTGCTCCTTCATCCGGGTGACCGACCTGAGCAGGGCCTGGCGGGTGGTTATCCATGTCTGCCTGCACCGACGCACAAACTCTCGGGCTGAGGGGACAGCTACCTCCTCCTCCTGGGAAGGGAACAAAGGGGGCTGGTAGCCTAGGCAGGCCTTGAAGGGGGAAATGCCGGAGGCAGCAGAGGTGTGGCTGTTCATGGCATATTCAGCCCATGGCAACTGATGGCTCCAGGAGGAGGGGTTCCTAATGCAAAGACATCTCAAAACATTTTCCACACACTGGTTAGCCTGCTCGGTGTGGCCATTAGTCTGGGGATGGAAACCTGATGATAAACTAACTGTGGTGAAACAGCAAAGAGAAACACATTTCCTGAATGTAGCTTTGATGAATAAGTGAAACCGTGTTTGAAAGGTAAGGCAACGCACAGTGTAACGAACAAGATGTCTATAACGGTATAATTCGATGATTATTATAACTGATTATTAAAACTCCTCAATCTAACTTGAATGAGAGGTCGACGACGGAGTCGTCTTTCGCAGTGACGATACACTCTGACCAATCAGTAGGCTCTAGTGTGTCACATCACTTTTAAGTACCTATACCCGGTTGGCTTTTTTGGAACCCCGGGAGAGCAGGTACCAGAAAAGGTGGTACCAGTAGGTACTTTTTTCTAATGGAAAAGCAAAAGAGGCGAGTAGAGTAGTGCCGGTACCGCATAGTGGAAAAGGGCCATAAGATGAGAATGATGGAAAGTTAAACAGTGCAAGTGTTTAATGCATGGCAAATTGTATTTGTTTTGGTATTTTTGCCCATTTATTTAATTAATTAATTGATTGATTTGCAATGAATGTCCTCTGTTGACTTCCTTTCTGACAACATTTTCAGTTATTATTGACTATGGATTACGCAGTTATTTTATGTGTAACTAAGAAAAGCAAAGTACTACATTTCAAATTCATTTTTACTGCTGTTCTGACAATAAATTCGCTGGCTGTTTGAAGTAAATTGTATCTCCATGCAATTTTATTTACCAGTAGGGTGGGAGGTGATGGGTGGGGGGGGGGGGGGGGGGGGGTCAGGTTGTACTCATAAATTTTCTTCAAGGTTGGCAGGTCTGCAGGAGGCGGAGAAGCACTTGGCGAACATGTTTCACGTGTTTCTCTTGGGACTCTGAAAAGCCATCCATGGGTGACCCAGGACAATAGGAGCATGGGGAGAATGGAGGAGGAATAATTGAATCGTCTCGTGGTGAGATCTTGAGTTTGATGGGGCTGGTAACATGGGTTATCTGGGCGATTTGCTGGCCACTTAGGGAATTAGCCACTCAATCCGGGAAGGTCTATTCAACCGGAACCCCCCATTCACGAGCCAGCTCCACATCAATAAGGTTCTCCTCTGCTCCAGAGTCAATGAGAGCTGAAGTGGATTTGCTCTCCCCTCCCCATTCCAGGATCACCGGAAGGCAGGTGTGGTTTCTTGAATTACAGACTGGCGTAACGCCCACCACTGTTCCATTCCTGGCACCGGGATGAGGCTTCTTGCTGGGGCACTGAGCTATATGATTTCCCCCTTTGCCACAATAGAAACAGGCCCCCTCTCAGCGACGACGGTTCTTTTCCTCAGTGGGAATGCGCGTTCGTCCGAGTTGCATGGGTTCCGTCTAAGGAAAGGGGCTGCCGCCAGGAGGCGGTGGTAAAGGTGGAGTGGTCCGGTAGGGGTTAGTTGGACGACTGTGAAGATCGGACCATCTACGTTCTTCACGGCGAGCATCCACTCATATGGCTAGGTCGACCAATTCGTCCATCTCCTCCAGTAAATCTCGGGACACCAGTTTGTCCTTTATGGCCTCGGCTAGGCCATTAAAAAAGGCGTCATATAAGGCTCTTCGCACTCACCTGCTGTTGGTTGCCAGGGTTTGGCAGTCGATCGCATAATCAGCCACGGAACGGCCACCCTGGCGAATTTCCCGTCCTGCTTCATGACCCAACTTCATGTGGTCGAAAATCCGCTTCATCTCCTCTCCCAGTAGATCAGATGTCTGTGCACATGATAGATCCGCCTCCCAAGCCGCCGTAGCCCACTGTTTAGCTCTTGCCGTGAGTTGCGTGATGATGAATGCAACAGGAGCCCGTTCAGTGGGGAATGATGAGGGCTGTAGGCTGAATATGAGGTCACACTGGGTGAGGAATGCTCGACATGCCCCAGGGTTGCCATCGTCCCTTTCAGAGGGAGGCAGGCATGGCTCGCAGACAGGCAGCTGCGGAACGGAAGAGGGCATAGGTGTGGCGTGGACCGCAGGCGGGAGGGTATGCAGCAGCTGAAAGTCTTGAACCGAGTGAGTGAGGTCCGCCATCTGGAGACTCGTGGTTTGCATATGCTGCGTAAGAGCGCGAAGCTGACGCTCCTGAAATTCGAGCTGGGATCCCTGTTCCTTCACTGCCTCCTGCAGGGGCTGGTTGTTCGCTGGTTCCATCTTGGTCAGATTGTAATGTGATGTTTTATGAAATGAACTAAGAGCAAACACCAGTAAAATGCAAAAAGGAGGCTTTATTTCTGAAGGGAGAAACCCCCCAACAGAGCTGGCGACAGTACAAAGTCCGCAATACAAAATCAGAGTCCAAGGGGCAAAATCCAGAATCATAAACAGGGCACCAATCACAAAAATCGTAGTCAGACAAAATGGGTCAAAAAACAAGAATGCGGCAAAGTACAGGGAATTGGCAAAGCTGGAAGTCTAGGATGGTCCAGTCAGAAAGATAAATCACAATGATACTAGGCGAGAGAAGCGTGGCAAAGTTAGCAAGGAAGAACGATCTGACAAGGAAGTGTAACAAACAGACATCTAATATACATATCCAGGTAACCACATGACTAGGGAACACAGGTGCAATCAATGGAAAAAATAATCATGAAGAGACACATTAGGAGCAAATTAATTACATGAATTTAGCCGTAGCCAAAATGCAGACAGGGATCACAAAACAAACCTATGGACAGACTAACAGCTCCAGTCACGGAGTACTAAAAGTGCATAGATTAGAGAAAGGAAAGCAATAAGCAGTTTGTGGAAGACCCGTAGAAAGTGCAGCAGAGATAATTAGGGAAAGGCAAGAGGCGGAGACTAGAATAGGGCGAATGCTGAGAGATCGTTTGTCAATTAGTAAGTGCAGCTATACAATCCCGAGTGCTTGTTAGTAAGTTAGTCAAAATATAATACAAGGTTAGTGTTGGTTAGTAATTATCAAAATAACAAACTATTAGTATGTGTGAGTAAGATAGCAAAAGTAAGAGGAAGGAAGAACACGAGATAATGAAAGAAGATTGAAACCCAGAAACTAATAAATCACCCGAATGAGTGGGTCGCTAAACAAGGGACCGTGAGCAAATACAACACTCAAGACGAGACAGTGCAATGCATGGAAAAAAAAAACATGGCTATGAAAATTAAACATGGCATGGAAACTGAATTAACAAAAACATGAAAAATAATATACCAAAACACAATACATGATCTAGGAATGGTCAGACATAAGCAGAGGTCACTAAACACATGGGTCAGACAAAACATGCCACAAGGCCAGGGGCAGAACTTGAACATGGACATAAATCATGGGACATGGCATGGCAAAGACCGAATCACAACATTGGAGCCATACGCAGCCGGGTAATTTGAAGTCTCCGATTAGCCTGACCTGCATGCCTTTGGCCGGTGTGAGGAAAGCGGAGTACCCGGAAAAAGCCCACGTGAATATGGTAAGACCATGCAAACTCCACACAGAAAGACCCCAAGTGGGACTCAAACCTATGACCCTCCTGCTGAGAGACAACAGCACTACACACCGCACGCCCCTGCCGCCCGCAATAGCACGTTAATACTGGCAAACTTGGGTAGTAAAAAAAAAAACAAAAAACGGGTGTCCCATACGGAAAGAACCTATATAAACACATACGTTTAATATACGGCCACATATTGTGATGTATAATGAGTATTAGACGCCAAAAGCAGCGACCAGAATTAAAAGGCAAAAACAGCTAAGAACAGGGAGACTCAAACAAAATAAAAATGTGAGACTCGCGCTACCAACGGACCTGGAAGTTGTCCGAGGTTGAAAGCAAGCGAGGTCATCATACAAAAAGAAAAGGGAAAATAAAAAAAAGATTCCCCTTCTCACTACCACTAAACCTCAAATATGCTGCTAATGTCCCTAACAATTCTCTGTCTCGAGACCTTACTGGCCAAAGCGCAAAAGTAACGCTGACACTACAGTTCCCATCCTGTAGATTTCTGCTGCAACTGTATTCACCTGATTCAACTCTTTAGCAGCTCATCAAGATCTCTAACTGGGAAAGCAGGTGTGGTTTGCTTTGGTTGGATTGATAACCTTCAGGGTGGTAGCTCTCCAGGAACAGAGTTGGAGATGCCTGCAGTCGAGTGTACACAGCCCGCGACTGTTAAAAACTGCTGGGCAAAATTTTGCAAGCTTAGAATGAGGTCAGGGGATATTCATACATTAATTCTGATAGATTCACCTGAACTGAATCTTATTTATGAGCGCCTGTCTAGCCAACAGGAGGCACCTAAGGGAACTCTAATCTGCATAACCCTTCCCAGCAGGCCCTTCGCAATTTGCATCCCAGTAAGACATTGGCTAATTGCGCGCTACTTCTGAAAAGAGCTGCCGTCCACTGCTGGTTGATACAAGGAGGGGTTTAAAACCAATATGTTAATATAGGTTCTTTCCGTGTGGGAATTTAAGAATCCTTGTTATTTCATCCCTGTAGAAAGAAGTGTGGGACCTTTAGTTGCTATACAGACAAGCATCTCAGATAAAAACTGAACAGAAATTTAGACTTTGTCTTCAAATTCATCGACCACAGTGAAATGCTCAAATAAATGTGGGGATGAAAATGACTTATGACATTTTGTAAAGGCATGTTTACTTGAATGTATGTTCTGTGTGTTTTTATTTTGCTATTTTTGTTTTTTGTTTTTTGCTACATTTAGACTAAGGACCTCTGAGCCATATTCATCCAGAAACTGCGTTACAGACAAAATAGAAAACATTGCATTTGGTGGATGTGACAGTGTCATGTATAAACTTTCAGTGGATGTGTATGAGCTGTAATGATGTGAATCCAATTTTATCTAATGCGGTGAATCTGGCAGTGACTTAAACTTGAAAAAATGCTGAAATTACGAAATTAACATAATCAAACAATTTTGTTTTTTTTACATTTCCTTCTCTTCCACAATAAGCAACTCAATCTTCATAGAAGACCTTGTATGTACATACAGGGCCTAAATGTGGATATAAAGAAGCGATATAGGAAACCTATATGCACATATATGTACCTGAATTTGGCCTATATGCGGCATATAGGTTGCATATATTCGCACTGTGACGGTGCGTTCAGGAACCACAGGCAAGAGAGGGAAATCCAAAAAATGTATACCTTTAATGAGATCCGGGTCAATGCCAAAAAACACAATTGGCAAGCCACAAAACAAAATCCTAAAACAGTCGACTAGACAGGCAGGGGTCCGAACCAGAAAAACAGATGAGCAAAGGTACATAGACGGTAGGCAAAAAGTTGTAGTCAATGAACAAAGCAGTCGGTCATACGCAGGGCATCCAAACACAGGAATTGTGGTCATTCAAAAAAAAGGTTGAAATCCAGGAAGACAAAACAATACAAAAAAGGGCCATGGCAAGAATTATAGTCGAGCGAAACAGTCGGAGGAAAACAATACTCAATGGCATACGAGAGGCTCTGCGCAAAGAAATATTGATCAACGTTGTGATAAAGTCAGAATAGCAGTGAGGATGAGAGGGAAATCACATGCTACGCAAGGAATAGGTGAGCTGGATCAAACTAATTACACTGGGAGGAACACGAGAGGGAAAACCTAACCACAAAAATTGGCAAAAGCCAAGACATGGATGGGAATCACACAAACAGCCTATGACATTTAAACAGCTCCAGTCAAGGAGTTCAAAGTGCACAGATGATGAGTGCAGGAAAGTAATTAGGCAGGTGCGAGAGATCTCGCAGAAACGCAGGGGGAGACAGGTAAAGCTGAGCAAGAGGCGGAGACTAGAACAGGGCGACTGCTGAGAGGGAATTGGTATTAATTAGTAGCGGTGCAACTTTACAGATTTAACCAGAGTGCTCATTAGTTAGTTATAGTGATGGAGAAACTGAAGCTTTCTGAACTACTGAATCAACTATGAAGCAATTGTGTTGAATGGTTCTGGGTTGCGAAGCATTTGATACAATTAAATATGGCGACATCTGCTGGCCAATCTTCAACATAGCATTGGCGTGGAACAATAAAGAACAATGTGTCATTTAACAGGAACTGTTATGTACGTTTAACAATAAAGATTCTGTGTGCATCTTGAAATTTTTGACTGTTTTTTTTTTCCCGAGACAATAACATACTTGTGTAATTATAACATAACATAACATGAATGGCGAGAACAGGCCGTTCAGCCCAACTACGCTCGCCAGTTTCTTTATACTATTGTGAATATATCCCTTCAGATACTCAATGACTCACTGGTATCTAGCATTAAGTCAAGCCTGCTGTTGAAAACCCCCATAATAAATAAAACCCCCAAAATAATGTGATTGTGCCATCATAAAATACTGTATGTTATAGAGATATGCTTTTGGAAGATTCATAGAAATATAAAAAATATTTTTACTAAATTTTGGGTAAAAAGTAGCAAATGTTTGTGCAACTAGGGACTGTTATTTCAATAGCTGAGCAAAATGCTGCTAAAGTTGGAAAGGGGATTTACAGGGTTCAAAGATTTTTATTTAAAAACGAGATCATTTCAGGAGTGTTCAGCCTCAGTCTGTTTCTCTTCTTTGTAAATACCTCTCCAGCATTGGAGAAGACCCTTTCACACACAGACTGCATAAAAAGATGCACAAAGCTACTGTGACGTCACCCATTGGTTGCAGCATACCATCAAGGAAGCCTCGATTTTGGCAATTTCAATCGTGCCATGTTATTATTTTGAAACCGGATGTGATTCCTATTGGACGAGAGTGAGAATCAAGATCCGGAGAGGGACGTGAGAGGTGGATCTGACTGTATCGGACAAGGCCCAGAGGATAGCCTCGCCTCTAAAGCATATTCTGGCTTTATCCTTGGGACTACTTGGGACCATAATTTACAAAAATGAACATCATGATATATCGAAGGAGACTTGAACCTTGCTATAGCTACCATTAGATAATGTGAAAAATTATTATTTAAATGAAAAATCAGGTAGGAAAGTAGGGTCATTTTCTATAGCACTGAAATTCTTTCTGCAACCACCGACGTCGCCATCTGCTGGCCATTAAATAGAATGCCATTTTACGGTTCTTCCGCATGGGCTTCTTTTTTCAGACCAGAGTGCTGCGTCCATCATTTTATACAGTCTATGCTTTCACATAGCACAGACGTTGCTGGCATATGAAGATATCTGTGGGCAAGCTTGTAAAGATTGGGATTGACTGCTGCCCTTGAATACCAGCATTTTAATGGGTCTTCTCCAAAAATCTCGACCTGGATTCAAAACGCGAGTGACACATCGCCGATACGCGTGTGACGTAGTGACGCTTCATTTGGGCAGTCACATGGTTTATTGCATGGTGAAGCGAGGCATCGAAATATTGCCGAGATACTTCTGCTTTGAAAGATCGATACTGTGTCGAGCCGTCTACTTTGAGCGTAACATCCCTAGTAAGTTAGTAAAATATATACATGGATTAGTTGGGTCAGTGGAGTGTGATATAAAATGCAAATGTTAGTCTCGTAAGTAAACAGAACAGTAAGGCGAAGGAAGTAAACGAGGATTGAAGGAATATTATTAAACACCAGAAAGCATTTAAATCACCCGAAGCAGGTGAGCACACAGACCGGGAAGAAGGACTGAACCAACTAGATCACAAGACAGGGGAGACAAGTGCAATGGAACTGAAGAATGGACTGAACTAAAACCTGAGGATACAATAACCAAAAAGAATAAATAAAAGACAAAACCATGAACAATGAACTTGAACATAAGCATGAACATAAACAAAAACCATAACCATGACATTCATATAGATTCTTTCCATGTGGGTGGACGACAGGGCTCACTGAATATGCCCTAAAGCTGCACTGAAGAAGTACAGTCAACAGAAACTTGTGGAGGTGACAGACCAGGCAACAGTGGCTTTGCAAGTCTGTCAGTACGCAGTGCCAGTATCCACAGTACAGTATTCTCTGTCAGCACAGTACAGTACGCAGTGTCAGTATTCACAGTACAGTATTCTGTGTCAGCTCAGTGCAGTATTCTGTGTCAGTATTTGCAATACAGATTTCTTTGTCAGCACACAGTGCTCAACATCAGTATTTACAGTGCAATACTCCGTGTCAGTACAGTACAGTATTCAGTGTCAGTATTTACAGTAGAGCATTCGGTGTCAGCTCAGTACAGTGTTCAGCATCAGTATTTACTGTACAATATTCTATGTCAGCATAGCCCAGTGTACAGTGTCAGTATTTACAGTACAATATTCTATGTCAGCTCAGCACAGTATTCAGTGTCTATATTTACAATACAGTATTCTGTCAGAATTTACAGTACAGTATTCAGCGACAGCACAATACAGTACACTACTCTGTCAGTATTCACAGTAAATTATTCAGTGTCAGTATTTACAGTATTCCCTGAAGTGAAAAGTGGGATCTTGCCGTTTTTCTGTTGGTGTTTGGGTGCTGTTCGCGAGTGCACTTAGCGCTGTTTGTTTGCACAGTGAAACGCGGTGGAAAAAGTGAACTCACTCATGCAACATGCTCGGCTTATGTTTTTCCGTATGGTGTATTATGTGCAGCTTGATTTTTAATGAAGCAATGCAGGCTAAATCGCTCGCAGCCAGCCTTCCTAAAGGGAGTTAAGAGTTTAATGAAACACCCCCGTGTGGTGGACTTGAGATTAAAACATGATGAAATTCTACTTTGCAGTACAAGCCACAGACAGAAAATGCAATGAAAGAGAGAAAGAAGCCCGGAGGACAGTTAAATTGCCAAGTTCCCAGACATTCCAGTTTACAGCAGGTGATTAGGTGAGCACACATCATTATTACTCAATGCGTCATCCATCACCGCGCTTTTGAACCCAAATCAAGAAAAACAGGTTTCGAGTTTCATAATTGCAGCCCCCAGCAATATCTCTCAGTTGAAATTGACACACTTTATTGTGTATGGTTAAATGAGAGTCATACCGATTCAACGTGGGCAAGAGCGCCCACTCATTGAGTATTTTCCGTAAATAAAAAGCTGCCTTTTAATGCATTACTGAGGATATGACTTGCACAGGAAAAATAGGGTATAAAATTACAATTTACATTCTCGGAGGTGGTTATTGTCGGCTACAGGTGGCCGAAACCTCCACTTTCTGAAGTAAAACGGAAGATTAGGCTCTCAGTTCTGTGAGAGCAGATATGTTATCTTGCCTTATTGAAAAGGGTGCTGTCAAGCAGATGTTCACTTCTATAGAAGCGCCCACATACTGCTTACATTTCACAGAGGTAAGTAAGGACACCCCACATGGAAAGAATCTATATGAACATATATGCGCATTTATGCAACCTGTATGCCGCATATATGCAGCATATATGCCGCATATAGGCCAAATTCAGGTGCATATATGTGCATATAATCGGTCTCCTGTATCGCTTCTTTATATCCACATTTAGGCCCTGTATGTATGTACAAGGTATTCTATGAAGATTGAGTTGTGTATTGTGGAAGAGAAGGAAATGTATAAAAGCAAAATGGTTTGATTGTGTTTATTTCATCAATTAAGCATGTTTCAAGTTCAAGTCAGTGCCAGATTCACCACATTAGATAAAATTGGGTTTACATCATTACAGCTCAAACACAGGTCCTTAGTCCAAATGTAGCAAAATTAAAACAAAAATAACTATATAAAAGTACACAGAAGACCACACAAAAGTACATTCAAGTAAACCTCCCTTTCAAAACTCATTTTCATCCCCACATCTATTTGAGCATTTCACTGTGGTTAATGAATTTGAAGACAAAGTCTAAATTTCTGGTCGCAATTTTAATGAACAGACACTTGTCTTTTATCTGAGATGCTTGTATAGCAGGGATCCTCAAATCTGGACCTCGAATCCAAATCCAGCCCAGGTTTACTGTTATTACAGGCGAGTAAATGAACAGTTAGTGCCGCTGATTGGCCAGGCTGTGTTAACACCTGACTCCCAGGTAAAGGGAGGGTGGAAAACCAGCAGTCCTCGGACCTCATAGGGTGTGATCTGAGGATCACGGTTGTATAGCAACTAAAGGTCCCAGACTTTTTTCTACAGGGATGAAATAACAAGGATTCTTAAATTTCCACACGGAAAGAACCTATATAAACATATCGGTTTTAAACCCCACCTTGTATGAACCAGCAGTGGACGGCAGCTCTTTTCAGAAGTTGCGCGCAATTAGCCAATGCGCTACAGGGATGCAAATTGCGAAGGGCCTGCTGGGAAAGGTTATGTAGATTAGAGTTCCCCTTTACAGCAAAATGATCTGAGTAAATTTGACTCTTATGGAGTGGAATTTACTCTTACAGAGTCTATGTGAGTCCAGTCTCGCCAAAGTGGGATCTAATAGACTCTCAGTTGATTTTACTCTGTACATTTTGCTGTGTGGGCACGTCCTGTTGGCTAGACAGGTACTCATATATAAGATTCTGTTCAGATAATTCTGTCAGAGTTAATGTCTAAATATGCCCCGTCCTCATTCTGAGCTTGCAAATTTTTGCCCAGCAATTGTATAAAAAGCAAGTACTAACAGTTGCGGGCTGCGTACATTCTACTGCGGGCATCTCCCACTCTGTTCCTGGAGAGCTACCACCCTGAAGGTTATCACTCCAACCATAGCAAACCACACCTGCTTTCCCAGTTAGAGATCTTGACGAGCTGCTAAATAGCTGAATCAGGTGTGTTGAATTACTGTTGGAGCAGAAATCGACAGGGTGGGAACTCTCCAGGAACAGGGTTGGAGACCCCCGCTCTACTGACTTGTCAACAGGGGACTGCATATGCAAATAAGTCTGAGAACTTGTTTGTAGTTCTCTAATTGGATATCCCAGATTCGAGTGGGATTGGAAATGCCAAAAAAGAACAAAAAACCTTGAAGTTTGAATTTGCTGTTTTCATGTATTATAGGTACATATAGGCGCATATATGTACCTATTTGTACCTATTATAAATGAAAACGGCCAATTTTATGTATTTTGTATATGCAAAACCTATATGTGAAGAGTTTGGTTCCAAAGTGCCAAAATTACAAAAAGTGAGATAATGCCATAGACCGGTAGTCCTGCGCTTCTTACACATGGTGCAAGAATCTGTGTTTAGGAATTCATACGATGAGGTGTGTTTTTTCATGGCCAAAGTTTGTGTTTTTCTATAAAATGCAATGGGTGCCAACATAGAAAAAGCTGATTTACTCATAATGGGTAAAATGGATATATTGCGTTTTGGAAACGAACTCTTCATGTGTTTATATAGGTTCTTTCCGTGTGGGCAGTTCTGAAGGTGAGCAGCTAAGCAGTACTCGATGATGGGTGGTAATGAATAAACACATCGTAAGGCCCAGTATTCATAACCACGCACGCTGAAGTAACTTTCCGCAGCTCCGCGAGACCGGAATTGACTCAACCTCAGAACTCTCCCATAAAGCATCAGAAATAGGGCGTGACTGCAACATCAGGGCATTCTTTTTTTTTTGTTTTTTGTATTGACAGTTGCTTGAACTGCCAATTTATAACGACACTTCTCAAGACCCGAGTGCGGTACTAAGTCACGACTTAGGATTCCATCCCTCCGCTCTACCAACAGAACTACTGAGTCCAGTCGGGAGTGGTTTGCAAATTTGATTTGAGCTGTGTCGGTATAAATTGGCAATTTATCCCTGAAGATGACACCTATGTTCAAGAACCATTACAGCACTTACATGACATATGATGATCCATGATGAGCACGCAAAGAGCCACAATCTTTCTGAACATTTTGAAAATGATGCCGAAACAAAAATGAGGTGAAGACTTGGTTGCGACTGTTCAGGAATTCCTCTGAGTAGATCTACGACTCCCTCAAGAGATCCCTACTACTTGCCACTATCTGACTGCGGTGTATTAAATCGTCAACATGCAAAGAGGGTGTAAGCTCTCCACAGGGAAACACAGCCGCAGGCTGGCATGCTGAGGAATACTGTGGGAATGCCCCAAGATTCAGGAGACCAGGGTTAATATACAGGGCTGTTCCTGGCTCTGTCTGGCCAGCTAATGCCACATGTATAGAACCAGCTTTCAGCTTATGCATATGCGTGTGTGCGTGTGCATATACTCATATTATGTGTACACAGTACCAGCATTCAGCACACTGTGAGTGTGTGGGTGGGTGAGGATGGGTTTGTGAATTTGCTTACAGTACTAGCAATTTGCAAACTCTGTGTGGCTGTCTATGTGCCTATGTATGTGTGTACAGTACTAGTATTCTGCAAACTGTGCGCATCTGTTTGTGTGCTTGCATATGAGTATACAGTAATTGTATCCTGCAAACTGTTTGTGTGTAAACAGAGCAAGCATTCTGCATACTGTGTGTGTGGGTTTTTTTTAAAAAATAAATTTGGCATCTCCAATCCCACCCGAATCTGAAATGCCCAATTGGTGAACTGTGTGCAAGGCTTGCTCGTTTGCGATCCCCTGTTGCCAATTAGAGAGAGTGAAGACACTTCACGGCTCTCTTCCAAAGCACGCACCTGTCAGCCTGCTGCTTCTTACACACTCATTGGTTGAATCTTCGCAAGTTCAGAACGAGGGCGGAGGATATCCGGGCATGAACAGGCTTAGGATCTTCCTGACGAGCGCCCGTCTGGCCAACAGGAGGCACTTGAGCAATGAACATAGCTATTTATTTATTTCCCTTTCCCGACAGTCCCTTTCCAGTTTGAAACCCTGCAGCGCAATAGCCAATTGTGTGCTACTCTGAAAAAGCTGCCGACCATTGCCGGTTGGTACGAACCCGCGACGTGATAGTCACTTCTGCACTGCAACGTAATGCACTAACGAAGTGAGCTATCCATCAGCTCACCTACTGTGTGTGTTTATGAACGTCCATACAGTTCCAGCAGTGTCCACACTGTGAGCGTCTGAGCTTTTCTGTACATGTGTGTTTGTGCATGTCTGTCTGTATGAGTGTGCAAGTATTTACAGTTTATTATTGCCATTCAAATGCAAGCATGAGCGCCATCTCTCATTTATTTACAAAACATTGCTGAAAAAAACAACTTGACGTTGGAGCTTGCAGGAGCAGATTAGATCTGTTTTCTGTACGCAGGTGTGCAGACACTTAAAGATGCCCTTCAGTTTGAGTCCCCACATCGAGCCTCTTGTCTGCATACTGCAGAGAGGATGTGAGGAGAGACCCCAGTGCTTATGTAAACACTACACATCAAGTACATTAACTCTCAGGAATGATGCCAGTCTGTTTTTAACCTCAGTGTGCAGCTGGGAGCGAACGGGGACATGCTCTCGAGCAGGGGTGGCCAGAGCCCTAGTCCCGGAGAGTCGGTACGTCGGCTGGCTTTTGCTGCTACGCAGCGGTTAAATGATAAATCAGAGCCGTTAATCGCACAATTAACATGCCTCCCCTGGTTTCATGGGACTAAACTGGCTTGTGAAAACAAAAACCAGAACATTCTGTGGCACTCTCATTCTGTGGTCGTCTACCTCTGCCCTGGAACATTACGCTCCCTGAAAAAGAAGTGATTCCAAAGAACCCAGTGATTGACTTCATGGCAAAAGTCCACCTATTTATTTAGCAGAACCATTTTTTTTGAAGTGATTTGTGTGCAGTCGTCATTGGACCAGATAAAAGCACAGATCAGAGTCAGACAGTGCATCTGTCAACTCAGTCATCAACTCAGTTATGTTGTCCTATAACCTGTAGTTCAAAGGCTCTTTGTCGTGCGAAATGGTCAATTGAGAACTTTCACAATTTGATTCCTCTAAGATACAGTGACAACTGGTGAACTGTGTAATGTGAAAAAAAAGCCACTATCTGGCTGTTTTGACTTTTTTTTTTGTTAAGCCAGTCTGGAGCTAGGTTTTGGGCATGTCCTGGGCTTGCCTGAGAGGGGAAAGTCCCGGAGAATTGAAAAAAAGTCTAAAAGGTGGGAGGGGGCTGGAAAAGAGTATATGAAGAGAAAAATTGAGAGAATAAAGTAGTAGGAGAAATTGCAAGGAGAAGGATACATTTGACCAGACCTGTCACTCTTTTCAAGACCTGTGAAGCTTTTTGTGGATTTTTGCCTGTGTTGGAGCATTTTCCTCACCCAGATCATCGCAAAGCAACCCCACCAAAGGGACTGTAAATATCTCAGTTTTGTTTATATCAATCTTGGTCAGTTTTTGTTTGTTTAATTCAATCTGTTGAAGTATTTTTTCTTAAATTTTGTCTGTCATCCCTTGCTGTCAGATAGGTCATAACAAATTGGGGCCATAACAACTGAAATTAGAGGACGCACGGGAGATCCCTTGAAACTAATGATTAGTCTTAATCTGTTTTCTATCATTTATTTAAATTAAAATCATATGAACTATGAAAACATAGCAGTGTGAAGTGTTGCCAGTTCTTCTCATCAAGCGAAGAGAACTAATAAGTAATCAAGTCTTGATCGGTTTTCAGTCATTTTCCTTGCTTAGAATAAGCCACCACCTGTTAAACACACAGCTTTTTTCTTATTGCAATGTTGTACAGATTAATAGAAAATTCACATCAGAAAAATGATTCTACAATGTTAACTCCAGTATTTGCTTTCAGCTCAAATTGCTCTATCTAACACTTTCTTCATGACAGTTTGACAACAAAGAACACAAAGTTTGGCAACAAGTAAGTACATTAATTGAAAAGGACTTTTGCATTGAAATGACATGTTTTATTTCTTGTGTTACCTTAATTAAAAAGAACTGGCTACACCTGATAAGACCGAGTGTTTTCAAAGTTTATATATGTTAATTAAAATTTAACACAGATGAAGACAGATCACTAGTTTCTCTGGATGTTCTCCACCTCCTCAATTTTCTGCTCACCAGCCACCACTGCTATAATATAAGGTGCATATGCAACTGAAATGGGTTCCATTTTGAAGACTAGAGGCACTTCTGGAGTACAAACCTCCACCAAGGCAGCACAGTCCAAATCTTGCTGAGTGGTAGCAAAGTTCAGTTATCGCATGACATAGGATTTCAAGATGGCTGCCATGGCGGCCATATTGTTTCACTAATCACGGTGAAAATCAATAGGGTCCATCCCTGATGTAATAGCGACCCTCCCACAAAATTTCAGAAATATCCGTTAATTATATTTTGAGTTATACTGTTCACAAACTAACGGACAAACAAACAAATGACTCCCGCCTAGCGAGACTGTTGTCGAAATCGTCTGGTGTCTGACTCGAGTTTTAAATCTCCACCAGCATAGCTGGATTTGTACCCTGGCCTATATCTCAGCTGCACTCAATCTCTGCCAGCATAGCAGGATGTGTAATTTGGCCTTCAGCTGTACTTAGTCCTAGATATGCCTAAATTTAATCACTTGTTCCTGTTGTGCTACTGTAACATCTTGCAAAGTTTGGTTGAAATCAATGCAGCCGTTTTTGAGATATCCTGCTAACAAACAGACTAACGGAACAATATGACATAGTTGTTGATTTCGACAACTAACCAACAAATCGACAGACAGACAGAGGACTAACGGAACTAAGTGACATGGTTGTCGATTTCGACAACCAACAAACTGCACCGATCACATAACCTCCTGCAAACTCTATTTGGTGGAAGTAAAAAGCGAAATAAGACGTTTTCTGGGAGTGTGCGGCACATCTCACTCCACTTTTGCTCTTTATTAGCCCCAACTGTCACAGAAGTGAAGCCAAGCAGAATTCTTGGTCAGCAAAATCGCAATTGTTTTGCCTAAGACTTACTGTTGATTAGACCAAGCAGTAACCTCTATGATACAGTCGTTATGTTGCGCTCCTCATTGACTGACTATCGCTATACTAACGCCTGTACGGGAAAGCTCTAAAAGTGCTTCGCGCGGCCTCGTTATGAGTTGGAGGCTTCTTCATCTTATTTTTGGTTTTATGGTGTTTACAGGCCTGTTGGTGTATTACCGCCAACTACTGGATTCATTCAACATAAATTTCCCCATTCCTCTTATATCGAATTCCCACCAAAGCCTCGCCAAAGCGAACGGTGCACTGTGTCGAACAAAGCGTTTGCACTCTGCATGTGTTCAGTGTGATTACACTTTCGATTCATCTAATCTACGAGCCGAATGTAGACGCAATGCATTGGCTTTTGAAGAAGGAAATGACGTCAACACCAAAGCTGCCTGCTGATTGGTCCAGCCAAAAAATTTCAGGCGAAGCGCCGCGAGGTAGCTTTCCTTTAACGCCCTGATGGGAGCAATCGTCAAAGCCACCTCGCGGACACAGGGCGATAATCATTAACGTTAACCAAGCAGGGGCCAATTTCCACTCAAAGGAATGTGGGTTTTAGGGCCCAACCGCAGCTGCAGTTGTGGAAACACTGTTTCAAGCGCAACATTGTATTTCATCTTTAAAATATATAGGTATCGAACGTGTCCGGTTGCCACCTAGAGGAGGTGACATTAATAATTTGTTACTTCAAAGGGATGCCTTTTGGATTTCTACTCTTGATACAGTGGCTAGGGGTCTGAATGAATCTTTTGACATTGGGCCATTTCTGTAATTTTTTGTATTATTTGATTTTTAATTTTGTTTTTGTATGTGTATATACTGAGGGGATGGAAGCAGTTGCACACTACTTTGCTATATTTCTCATATCTTCCTTGGTTAGTTTAATTTAGTTTATCTGTAGGTACACTGTACATTTATTGTTATTTTATATCATCATTATTAATTTTTGTTGTGTCCAGGTTGGTATTGTCTTTAAAAAAAAAGTGTGTGTGTGTGTGTGTGTGTGTGTATATATATATATATATATATATATATATATATATATATATATATATATATACTTGTCTTGGGATTGTATGATTTATGCACTTTTTGTCAGCACACACACCTTTACTTGCTTACTCTGGATTACATCTGTGCCCCTACTGATTGATCTTAGTCATTGAAATCAGGTGTGAACAATTACTATGTTCAATTGTGAATTTGAGTTACTGCTTATAGAGATGTGAGTGTGCTGCTGTCTTTTATCCTGATGAAGATCACTTGTTGATCGAAACGTTGACGACACAATACATTTTTGGGGAGCATTGTCTTTCAGTGTGCGGACCTTACTATTTTATTTTTGTTCATTCTTACATTGTCCTGCACCTGTAATTGAGTGGATGTGCATGCTTTATTCTCTTATTTTTAAACAGATTTTAAACAGACCCATCAAATCGTCCAAGTCCCAGTCAAACATTGTAGCAACAATGTTATACGTCACCCCCATTTACTTATTCACTGAACTTATATTATTTGCTTTTTTACCAGAAAAAAAACACAGAATTGGATTGAAGCTTTCATTAAAGGAATCAGGACATCATATGTGGAGGTGGCTGTTAAATTACACAAAGATAATGCCAAAATTGTGCAACAACTTTCAGCGAGATAATTTCAGGCTGGATCTATGCTTCAGCCAGAGTGAGCTGTAAGTTTTACAAACCAACAGCACTCAATGAAGGGTATTGTAAAAGACAAATGTTTTGTTCCCATTTTAAATTGCCCAAATTACTGTTCAAAAGACATCCATTTTTTCTCAAGGTTGTCAGTCATTTGGCAAGATATAATGAGAAAGTTTCAGTTTATTTTTTATTTAACCCTTATTTAACCAGGGAAGTCCCGTTGAGATTGAAATCTCTTTTTCAAGGGAGCCCTGGGGGAAGAGGTGGGGAGGGACAGAGGAATTCCACAGCCAATTAGATCAGGGGATGATTAGTCGGCAGATCGAAAGAGCCAAGTTGGGACTTTTAGCCATGACACCAGGGAACCCACTACTCTTATCGAAGAGTGTCATAGGATGTTTAATGACCACTGTGAGTCAGGACCTCGGTCTAACGTCTCATCCGAAAGACGGCGTCTCCTTCAGTACAGTGTCCGGGTCACTGCACTGGGGATTATCCCACCAGAGGGAAGATTGCCACCTACTGGCCCACCAACACCTCTTCCAGCAGCAACCTGGTTTTCCTCAGTGGTCTCCCATCCAAGTACTGACCAAGCCCACTCCGGCTTAGCTTCAGCCACACAGCTGAAGCAGATCGAATTGTGGTATGGCTGCTGGCAATAATGTTGATAATTGTAACTGCCGCCACTGTGCACCTTATTCATTTTCTTTGGGTAGTATGAGCTGTTGATGAGCCAGAATTGCTGTCAGATATATATATATATATATATATATATATATATATATATATATATATATATATATATATATATATATATATATATATTTATTTATTTATTAATCCATTGTAGTCAGAATGTTACCAACATGATATTTTGAGCAAAACATTTTCAGAACTCAGGAATACACTGGTGTAGGCGATAAATTGTTGGAGAAAGCCTTCGTTTACGGACAGTGTTCCCATAACAGAATCTAAAATAAACAACCAACAAAGACAATGCAGAGCAGTCAAACTCCCAAACTCTGACGGAAAATAAAACAATTCAAAAACTCATCAACTTTTTTTGTGGCAGTCTATTATGTTAGAACTGCTTTGACTGCTTTTCTGGAAACGCAATAGGTTTTCTATTGAAAAAGCTTTCACTTCCTCCATTTTGCAATAGGCCATTATTTCACTTGTCATGCCTTGGCTTCCACCGACGGCGCTGTCATTTACAAAAATAGACGAAGTCTGGAGATCAAGCAAGAAAAACATCAGCGACAGACTAGAGTTACTTATAGGAAGCATCCTCTGCTGTCAGAATCGACTCCAGGAAGACAGAAAGCTTTCCAAAGGCGCTTATGTGTTACTGTCGGCTTTCACGTGTCGTGTTTCCGTTATATGAGCTCTAAGTAATCACTGAATTAGTTTGAGACAGGAGCACTGTGACTGAGTAAAGATTTAAAGGATTTCGTGATGGATAACAGTTGGTAACATGACACGTTAAGAACGTTTTATTAGAGATACAAACAAATGCACATTCGCAACACATTGTGATGCATGCATGCAGTATATATACAGTATGTACTCCAACAAATCTGGAAATATTTTGATATAGCCATAGAGATGCACAAATATATAATACATGCACAATATTGCAAGAATGTAACATGCTGTGAATTATTTTCAAAAAATGAATTTATAGCCTTTTTCATTTACAGTCAGGTCCATATACATTTGGACATTGACAAAGTTATTTCTGCCTTAGCAGTGAACCACATTATGCTGGAGATGAAATTAAAAGTATGCAAAATGCAAACTCTCAGAGTTAATCTGAGAGTATTTACATCGAAACCAGACAAACGGTGTATGAATTACAGCTTTTTTTATGTGTGCCTTTTTCAAGGAACCAAAAATAATTGAACAAATAACTGCACAGCTAGCCAAGTGTGTGTTAGTATCTCATTGTTTCACTGGTAAGCAGAGGTCCAGAGTTGATATAAAGCATGGCATTTGTGTTTGTAGTGCATTGTTTCTAAATATCAATTATGAAGTTCAAAGTGCAGTTGATATAAAATCATCAGAGCAATTGCAAATACATTAGGCGTGGCCAAATCAACCATTGGGTTAAGTTCAGGAACATCAAAAGGCCCAGAAAATCACTAGCATGTTAGACGACAAGAGATTTCCTCCCCTGGTGAGGAAAAAACTCCTCTGAACAGTTGGCCATATCAAGAACACTCTTCAAGAGGAAACTGTGTACATGCCAAAGTCAGCAGTCTAGAAAACACTGCACCAGTGCAAATACAAAGGTTTTAACCACAAGATATAAGCTATTTTTTAAGTCCTGAGATCAAAAAGTTTGCCAAAAAAAAAACTTCTTTAAAAAGCTTGTACAGTTCTGGAACACCATCCTATGGACATGTGAGACCAAGATGAACTCGTATCAGAATTTGGGGGAGAGAGGGGAACAGATACGGAGATGGGAAGAGCTGCTCATGATCTGAAACTTAGCACTTCATCTGTGAAGTGCGGTCATGTGGCCACCAATTAAATGAGTTCTTCTGTATTTATAAATGATTTAACTAATGAGAAAGGCAGCAGGATAAATTCAGATTTTTAATAGAGCAGTATCTGCTCAAGTTCAGCTGGTGCTATATTGCATAGACGAACAGTGACCTGAAGCATGCTGCAAAAGCAACCCAAGACTTTTGTGAAGCCAAGAGGTGGAATGTTCTGCAACAGCCAAGTCAATCCCCTGACCTGAATCCAAAGGGGCCTGACAGTCATCATTCCTGACTCCCTGGTTTGGGGGGGGCTGGAAAGCACTAAGGTGCTTTGTAAATACAGGCCCTGAACTGTTTACATTTCTGATCGGCCCAACTGTCATTCCACCTGGGCCCGTATTCACAAAGCATCTTAGCGCTAAAAGTAGCTCCTAACTGCTGGATTTAGGAGAAACTCTGAAATAAATGGGCGTGTCAGTCGTAAATTTAGGACCCTAATTATTTTATAAGTCTGGAAGTGTTTAAAAATAGTCAAGAGGACTCCTTACTCGCTAAAACCTATTCACAAAGAATCGGAAAATGGCTGCTGCTATTGAAAGACGGAATGACTTGGAAATTCTGAATGATGCGTAGTTATTGAAAAGATATCGGATCGGGGCTGCCGGATATCTCACTCTGTTAAGGCACTGCGTTGCAGTGCAGAAGTGACTATCATGTCACGGGTTGGAGCCCTAGTCGTACCAACCGGCAGTGGTCGGCAGCTTTTTCAGAGTAGCACACAATTGGCCATCGCGTTACAGGGTTTAAAATTGGGAAGGCACTGTCGGGAAAGGGAAAATGAATAAATAGCTTTGTTCATTGCTCAAGTGCTCCCTGTTGGCCAGACCGGCACGCGTCAGGAAGATCCTAAGCCTGTTCATGTTCGGGTATCCTCCGCCCTCATTCTGAACTTGCAAAGATTCAACCAATGAGTGTATAAGAGGCAGTGGCTGACAGGCATGTGCTTCGGAGAAGAGCCGTGAACTGTCTTCACTCTCCTGAACTAGCAACGAGGGGTCGCAAATGAGCAAGCCTTGCACACAGTTCACCAGTTTGGCATTCCAAATTCGGGTGGGATTGGAGATGCCAAATTTAAAATAAATAAATAAATAAATAAAAAGAGAAAAGATATTGGATCGACCGTGAAGGGATTTTATTTGTTGTTGACTTGTTGAGGGAGAGAATTACATCTCCAACCAAGAGAAACAACCCAATAAGCCCCTAGCCTCCGTTGCAGACGTCTTATGGTGTTCGGTTAATTTCCTTCACCCAACAACGTCTGCGCACTCGAGCGAGGTTTTGTGTTCCGTGCCGTAATGTGATTGTGCTTGATGAGCCAATCAGAATGCTCGTTATATGTTATGATCTCTGTCATTACTATGGCTTTTCCCTGCGGCTTGTCAAAAATAGTGAAATGGCGGGTAAAGAAACTCCTAACAAGTATTTGACACTAACGTGTCTTTGTCCCCGGCCACAAAATGTGAAATCGTGTCAAAATGAACAATTTCTCGGTGTGACCTTGAGAATGGCGCGAGGGTCACCGAAATGGACTGGCGCCAGGGTATCACCCTAATACATATGAACATAAGATTTGAAGTAAATCCGTTAATTCGTTCTTGAGATATCTCGCTGACAAGGCTATCAGTGTGGAAATCTCTCGGTGTGATCTTGAGAATGGCGCAAGGGTCACCGAAATCGACTGGCGCTGGGGTATCACACTAATACATGTTGACATAAGATCTGAAGTAAATCTGTCGATTCATTCTTGAGATATGTCGCTGACAAGGCTATGAGTGTGAAAATCCACAGTCTCTCGGTGTGACCTTGAGAATGGCGCGAAGGTCACCGAAATCGACTGGCGCAGGGGTATCAGACGAATACATGTTGACATGAAATGTGAAATATATCCGTCAATTCGTTCTTGAGATATCTCGCTGACAAGGCTATCAGTGTGGAAATCCACAATCTCTCGGTGTGACCTTGAGAATGGCGTGAAGGTCATCAAAATCGATTGGCGCTGGGGTATCACCCTAATAAATGTTGACATGAAATGTGAAGTAAATCCGTCGATTCGTTCTTGAGATATCTCACTGACAAAGCTATCAGTGTGAAAATGCACAATCTCTTGGTGTGACCTTGAGAATGGCGCGAAGGTCACCAAAATGGACTGGCGCCGGGGTATCACCCTAATACATGTTGACATGAAATTTGAAGTAAATCCGGTGATTCGTTCATGAGATATCTTGCTGACAAGGCTATCAGTGTGAAAATGCACAATCTCTCGGTGTGACCTTGAGAATGGCGCGAAGGTCACCGAAATCGACTGGTGCTGGGGTATCAGACTAATACACGTTGACATCAAAGTTGAAGAAAATCTGTCAATTCGTTCTTGAGATATCTCGCTGACAAGGATTCGGGACATACGTACGGACATACGGACGGACGGTCGTGAATACTATGTCCCGCCGCTTCGCGCATTCCGGGAGGCGGGGGACAAAAATTAAAGACAAGATACGTGTGCATGGAAAAAGCAAGCTTGATATCACTGCAGTAATAAGCTCTGTCATCTCTGTTAACACAGCGTTCTACACGAACGAGTTATTTGTCTGCTAAACGGGCTGCTATCGCTTACATGAAAAAAATTCAAAAATAGAGAAAGAACTTGATGAAAAGCGATTGGAATTAAAGCTTCTTTATGAAAGCAAAAGGCCCCGAACGAAACGTCTAACAACAGAGGAGTGTTCAATATTGAAGGTTTTGCAGATTTTATCCAAAGCTCGAGAGAAAACATGTTCGCCACCGTCCGCCATTTTGGCTTTATCTGTTTCTGCATATATAATTAGCTCCTGGATTTTAGGAGCTCGTTTCTGATTGGTGGAACACAAAACCTCGCTTGAGCGCGCAGACGTTGTTGGGTGAAGGACATTAACCGAACACCATAAGACGTCTGCAACGGAGGCTAATAAGCCCCGAAATAAAATGTTTGACAACACTTCGTTACCTAGCCACCGGAAAAATGCAACTTTGCAACACAGACAATTTAGGGATTTCACCGCCATCTGTCAGTCGCTCAATTCAACAAACAATCAATGCGCTCTGTGAACCTCATATCATCCGGCAGTTTATTTGGTGTCCAATGGACATTCACCAACAACACAAATCAAACATGCACATCTCAGGTATGCCTGGTATCATCGGTGCTATTGACAGGGCCCATATTCAAATTATTTGTCCCATCCAAGATGAAGAGGTATTTGTAAATAGAAAAAAAGTTAATTCCATCAACACCCAGATAGTATTTGATGCCGAATACAATATTTTGGACATTATTGCGAAATGGCCAGGATCCACGCACGACTATCGCATTTTAATGGAAAGCAGCTTATGCCAATTATTTGACAGGCATTACGTGCCTGCGGGATGCCACTTGCTCGGGGACAGTGGTTTTGGTGCTGTACCTCCTCCTGCTATGCATGAATTATTTTATTAGGCTATTGAGCGAGGGTTACATTTAAAAAATCATCATAATAATACCAGCCTATGTCATATTTTGTATGCATATTTAGATTGTAGGCTATAAATTACAAACCAAGCTTAGTATGCTTTCCTGTTTGAACAATAGCCCATTTATAGACTGCAATCTCGGACCTCCTCTGCGATAGCAGCCCATACCACCGCTTCTTGTAGTCGTCTGCCGTCCGAGACACCAAGGGGGAATGCAGAATTGATCTGTAGGCTGATATTATCCCACGCATCCCGCTTGGATTTGCTGTTCGTCCCCAAGCCAAATTTCCCTTTGATTACATGCTTTCGCTCAGGCACTAACTAGGACAGCAGCAGTAACTGGTTGTGGTTCCAGTTGGGCTTTCGCTCCCTTTTTGAACTTTCATCCACGACAGTTTAGGGCAAAAAAATTTGAACAGCCCGACATTTAAATGATCGCAACATATTCTCATTTGGTAATAAGTTGTTAATTATTGGGGCAAATGACACGTTTAATTATCAACTCGTTTTATGCTATTGCCGTTTTTACAACTATCTCTTTCCTATGTATGTTTATTTGCCGAGAGTGTGATATGTGGGGACTGGGCATAGTGCCTTTTCAGGAGTGCTCAACATGTTATTATTTTATGGGACAAACCAGCCGCTTGGACTATTTCCTCATTTTTTCCTCCATGGGTTGTATAGGGGATATTTTGTTCAATGAGCCACCCTGTCACCAAACAACCAATCTTTATTTTATTTATTTATTCATTAAGCTTTATGGATACAACAATGAATTAAACATAACATAAAGTATATAATTAAAAACATGGAACAATAATCGACACAATATAAAATAAGTTCAGGTTCAATACATAAAGGATAAAACCTGTATCAGTGGCTCCCAAAATCATGAAATCATAAAATCCTAGAAACGTCACATTTAGGCAGGCCTACATTTTGAGCAGCGACAATTAGTAACTAAGTTACAAGCATGGGACAGATCAACAGAATCAACTCTTAATTAATACATTTCAAATACCTGATTTTAAAGGGCTTCAAGGAGAAGGTTGCCCAAACAGGCAATGGAATACCATTCCATAGCCTGCAAGCCCTATTAAAATAACTAGCAGCATACTGCTCCATACGAAAAAACAGACCTTTAAATTTGAGTGGATCATCACCTCAGACTACTGGACTTAAGAAGGTATTCAGGTCAAAATCAACTTTTTTATAGAAACAATTGTGAAAAAATAGGCGTGCAATGCACGGAATACCCCTCAGCCTGATGTCAAAGTTTTTGGTGATGCCCCTGCCCAACCGCACAAAGGATAGCAATACCCCGGCAGCCTTGAGGGCTGAGGGGTAAAAAATGACAAATCAGCCATTTCTCTCCTAAATGAAAGAGGAAGTAAATTTAGCCTCGTTTCTTAGCCTGTCACGCAGTGTAACTCCCAGCATCTTTCGGAGCATGCTCATCTCTGTTGTTAGTAGTTTTCTCTGATCTTTCTTCTTTAGGCCCCAGCATTCTGACCCAGGAGTCAACACTGGCCTGACTACGGTTGTATAGACCTTTGCTTTCAATCTCATTGGCATCCTTTTGTCAGTTATAATTGGCTTAACCTCCTTCCATTTCATCCAGCTGGCACTCACCCTTGCTTATACCTTCTTTTCACACCCTCCTCTATCAGCGAATAGCGATCCCAGGTGTTTGAGACAATTCACTTGCTTCAATTCCTCTCCATGTCTTCCTCTGATAGTAACATTCTCATCTCCTTTCTTACTGCACACTAACATCTCCGTCTTTTTAGCATTCACCTTCTACCTGCATCTTTCTTTTCCATCTCACAAGTCTGTGCTGCAGTTGGCCTACGCTGTCTGCCATAATCACCAGATTGTCTGCAAGCAGCTCCCACAGATTTTCAGCTCTTAGATGCTCTGACAGTACATCAATGACAATCGCGAACAAAAGGGGGCTTAATGTTGAGCCTTGGTGTAGTCCTACTCTGATCTCAAACTCTCTTGACATCCCCTCTGCTGTTCTTACTGCTGTCTTTGACTCCTTGTATGTTTCCATGACCAGTCTGACCTGTTTCTCTGGTATTCCTTTTCTTCGCAAGGACCAGTACATTACTTCCTGAGGAGCATGATCGTATGCCTTCTCAAGGTCCACAAAACCACAAAATACTGACAAATTACCTTCAAATGTTTTCTCTACTAGTTGTCTGACAATAAAGATTGCGTCTATTGTACTCTTCCCTGGCATGAAGCCAAGTCTGACCTGTTTCTCTGGTATTCCTTTTCTTCGCAAGGACCAGTACATCACTTCCTGAGGAACATGATCGTATGCCTTCTCAAGGTCCACAAAACCACAAAATACTGACAGATTACCTTCAAATGTTTTCTCTACTAGTTGTCTGACGATAAAGATCGCGTCTATTGTACTCTTCCCTGGCATGAAGCCAAACTGCTTCGGGTCCATTTCTACCAAGGTAGGGATTCGCTTGTCTAATATTTTCTCCAGTAGTTTCAGTTCATGTTCCAATAACAATTCCACGATAATTATCACATTCCAGAATATCACCCTTCTTCTTGAAAAGGAGAACTATCAAGCTCTTCCTCCAATCCTCCGGGATGTTCTCTTCCATCCATACCTCTCTCAGTATGTGTGTCAACCATATCAGGCATTATTCACCCCCTGGTTTCAAGATGGCAGCATTCACTTTGCTGTTTCCTGGCGCTTTGTTGTTCTTCAATTCTTTTATTGCCTCTCTCACCTCTTCCACCTCTATCCCTTTTACTGGTCCTTCCACTTTGAGCGATTCTCCTGTCTCTTCCCTCATTTTCTACGTAAAAGAGTTCTTCAAAATAGTCAGCCCACCAGGCACCAATCTTTTCCTCCTTGAATAAGATTTTTCCTTCTTTATCTTCAATGATATCGATGTTTCCTGCATCCTCACACTGTCTATGTCTTGCTCTTGCGATCCTGTAGATTCGATTCTCCCCTTCCTTAGTCTCTAGTTCGTCATATGGCTCCTGCGTGCCCTGCTTTCTTGCGATAGTGATAGTCTTCTTGGCTTCTCTCCTTTTGAACCTGTACTCCATCCTATCAATCTCCAACATTGACTTCTGCCATTTTTTGAAAGCCTGTTTCTTCTCTTTGGGAACTTGTCTCACATCTTCATTCCACCACCACAAGTCTCTGTGTTTCTTTCCTCTGGGCTTTGTTCTTCTTAATGTCTCTTCACTTGCTTTTCCCAGTCTCCTTCAACTTTTGCCCCATACCCTCAGCATCATCATCTCCATCCCTCCCTACACTCAACTTTTCCACCGCTTTATTAAACTCACACTTTGTTTCCACATTCTTTAGTTTCCACGTTCTGAATCTTCCTATCTGCCTGAAATTTAGCTTTTGTTTTTCTTTGCTTGTCATGTCAAGCACCACTAGCCTGTGTTGTCTCACAATGTCACTCCCTCGGATAACTTTATGTTCTTTGCTTCCTTCTGCTTGAACATGATATAGTCCAGCTGGCTACATATTCCTCCACTACTATATGTAATGAGGTGGTTATCTCTTTTTCTATACCTTGTGTTATGCACTAACAACTCCTGCCTCAGCACCAAGTCTATGATTTTCTCCCTTTCTTTATTTCTCACTCCATAGCCGTGACCTCTGTGTACTCCGTCAGAACCATTGCCATCCTGACCCACGTGTCCATACCACCTCCAATTACCAGCTTTTCATTTTCCGCCACTTCCTCTATCAATCTTCCAGATCCATCAAGAAATATTCTTTCTTCTCCTCTTCACATCCCGCCTGTGGACCGTTTGCTCATATTACCATGACCATCTCTAGTCTACCTTTCAGTCTGATTGACATCAGTCTGTCATTTACCCTCTTCACCTCTAGTACATTTTCTTTCCACTTTTGTGACAGTATAATCCCCACTCCATTTCATTTATTGGATTCTCCACTGTACAATCTATATCCTCCTCCTATTTCTCTAGCAGCATTGCCTCCTCACTTGGTCTCCTGGATACACATTACATCAGTGTTCCTTTTCTCCATCTCATCTACCAGCTCTCCTCCTCAACCCATCATAGATCCTACATTCCATGTAGCAAATCTCCATCCCTCCTTTCCTTTCCAACTTCCACACACATCAGGCCTTTGTGAGCCGTCATATCCCACTACTCTTCCATCGGTGTCCCCAGCATTCTTTTTGTCGTGAGCAGGTGGGGGCGCCCGCGTGGTATTTCGGGCTGTACCCTACCCAATTCTTTTCCGGATCATAGCATGAAATGGAAGCTAGAGTTTTGCAGCTGGATGCCCTTCCAGACGCCAAACCCCTTTTAGTCGCCTTTTACGACATGCAGAGGATACGTTGGGCCTATGATCCAGAACCCACACGGAAAACATTTCCTCTATAGCTATAGCTATAGCATTATCCAGAAAAGACTCTTGGGGTTGATTAATAATATCAGTTGTGTAACTGCTTGGTTGGAATGAAAGCCTGCACCCACACCGGCCCATTCTGGATAATGTAGAATAGCCCTGCTCTATAGTTTGGTGAAGGCCCTGGACTGCTTCCATGTGACAGTTTACAAAACTGTATCAAGGTATAAATACTGACAAACCCAATGGTGTTACATGTATAAGCACACAGGTTAACAACGGAATGAAAACTGTAAAGGTAACTTCAACATATTTGCTAGAGTGCCGGTTACGATTATAAAGAATTGCCAGAAAACACAAAATCTTCATTACCGAAGGCTGAAGCCAGATTATTAAGTCTGAAGCCGATGTTTGTCCATGAAAGGAATGCAGGGCATATCCTTTCCTTTAAAGAAGAGGTACTTCAGGACCCAGTGGGTTTGCTGGTTTAAGCCAAATATCTCACCTGGTTTTGTCAGTCAGAATTCGTAAATGATACTCTGAAAAAACAACGTGACTGTGCCCCTCCACAGCATGGACAGAAGGTTGTGCTTTGGTCTGTAGTGCTTTTTCATGGGCTTCTCTTTTTCTGGTGGGCATCCGTGTAAAAATAAGAACATAAAATTGTATCAAGTCATGTGCACTATATTCTTCACATTGTGAGTAGTAAAATTCAGCCAGGGCGTGGGTTTACGATCTGTGACACCAGAGAGCCCTGCAGTACTGCTTCAGAGGGCTCATTTGTAAGTCTGCCCGAGTTCAGACAGCCACGGTCAAGGGTCAGAGGGCATCTGGAACTCAAACCTCAATATGAATATACACTTACACCAAAAAATGTGCTTTTTCTTTTTTTTTAATGAGCGATCGCTTTCACTAGGACATGACTTCAAGAGTGCAGACTATTGGCTCCAGTCTATCATTAATAAGCAGCAAGTGACCAACCCTGGAAGGAAAGTGAAATCTGTAATCATATTGTGGCCACATGGGTCAGGTGTGTGTTAATCCAGGCATGGTGTTGTATTTCCTTTGATCCAAATTGCTGCCTCACACAAAAAAAAATTGCCCTGGTGGCTGTTGCTTTAGGTAACACTGTTTGGTGACTCAGATGGTTTCAGTTTTCTTCCATCCAGAAATTGTTTCTTCCGGGGGATCCCTCATATGTAAAAAGAGTTTAAATTATTCAATAGACCTGCAAACAGCTGAATTTTATTAATAGGAGACACAGAAGCCACATCATAGATTCACATTTTACTTCTACTGAAGAAAGAATAAATCCTACAAATGTTCTCAGAGAATATGGGAACAATTACTGAGTTTGTCCAAGGCCCGGTGTTGACCAGAGGAATTTCCTTTTGAGGTAAAATGAGATACAATAAAGGATTTTTGCCACTGGTGGTAAGTATAATGTTGTGCCGGGGAGCAATGCGCCTCTGAACTTATAATTAGACGAGTCTTGTTCCCATTGGATAAATAATAATTCAGCGACAGCTCTGTTTTTAGCCATTCGTTCCACGTAAACATTTCCCAGAAAGCTAACATGTTAAAATGATTAACCAGGTCCTAGAGTTAGGTGGTAATTCCCCGGTCATTGCGATGATAACATGTTTACAGACATGTCTGATGTTAGCCCAGGTGACATGTAAAGACATGATGGCAGTGGGTCATTGAAGGATTGCAAAGGGAATTGTCTCTGAGCTGTCCTGCATCAGAGTAAAAGGCGAGACCTTGGGCTCAGAAATGGATAGTTGAGCCAAAGGACTAGTGGAAGTCAAATGTTTCAACATCAGCAGCTCTCACTGTGTGACAAAATGGCTACCCATAGGAATGTAGGTTCAAGAGTGTCTAGATCGAGAGTCCCTCATATTGACATTTATAACCCAATTAATTTCTTGTAGGCTTTTGTAATTTTTTTTATTGCTATTTATGTAAATGTTCCACAACAAGTTATTATGAAGTCGCCATGGTTTTGTTATGGCAAAAAGATTAGCTATTAAACAATTGGAGGCAAAAGCATATCAGGCACGTGGATAAAGTAACAATGTTTAAATCAGATCATCCAAGTGTGTTTTTCCCCCTTAAGAAGCAAGTTGACAAAGGAATAGTGCTCTACCTATGTCATAACAGGAGTCAAGAGTCCAGCATAGTCTGATTTTGGCAGCCTGGGGTAATTATTATGATATTGGTGCACTTATATAGAGCTTAACAGAGGTATTACGCAATGCTTCAAAATACCCACCAAAGGAAGGTTCCAGAAATCATTGTTTCATGGGCTTCAGTGTATTAGTGCCTGAAGTCTATCTGTTACTGCGGCTGACAGGTTAAGCTGTGCCGCATACATGAAAAAGCCTTGTCCTGGAGCACAGTCTCATGGCTTGCTATTTAGCTTTCATAAATTAGCCTATTGTGAAAGAAGTACTGCCAAATAACACAAAGCATACTCATTCACTGTTGCGTCTTTGCAGTGGCAAGTGTTTCATAAAATTCACAAAACATTATTGTAGCACTGAGAGAAAACTTGTTTTTTTTTTTTGTTTTTGTCAGCCAAGCTGGCCAAAACTGCAAGAAACTAGAGGGTACTCAGAGAGTGCATGGCTTCCACTGTTGTGAAATTTGTTGGCGAGGGAAGTCAGTTTAGGATTTCTCGTAACCTAAAGCATTTGTACAGCATGATCTGACGGCTGTTATGGGTGTTATTGTCACTGATACCAGTTCTCAACAGCGCTGTCTTAACGCGTATTGACAGTCTTTCAGACCCTGGATCAAGAATATGCTTTGGATCGTCACCAAAATCATCACTTCCTCCGAAGCCCAGTATCTATCAATGCAAAAGTTTTACTGACGTCCTTCACAAACTTTTTGAGATAGCCTTTAAACTTATGAACAAACAAAGAAACACCAGTGAAAACAGAGACCTGGTGGAAGTATAATTACAACTTCTCTATCTTCCGGCTGGACTCCCTGGCAACATCCTCGGGTTGCACAAGAAGTGGAGTTTCCGGCTAATTAGGGGACACTAGGTCATATGGTTCATGTGATTCAGAGGAGCTTCTCTTCAGTTTAAACTGGGAATTAAGGCTTATGTTAATGTACACAAACAATGAGGAGCAGTTGTGCATATAATTGCCGCTGATACCGAGGTGAATGTAGAAAAGCCAGCGTGATGACAGACCATTTTCAGCCAGAGAGGAAGGCATAAGGGCGGGAAAAGAATAATTTTTTGCCATCAATTTGACATCTGTCACCAAGGTAGGAACACCCAGCATTCATCCTTCCCTTTAAAGGGGCCCTATGAGTACAGGGGCTACACTGCTTTGTCTGTCTGAAGTCAAGATGCGGTAGTTATGTTCATCAGTCAAAGAGACAACAGCTAATCACGTCTGACTCAATACATACATTGCAGGATATATGTCGGCATGGTTGACAGACGGGCTTTCTTCTAAAAGGCAAAGGGAATCACAACAGTCCACAAGCGTGAGGGGTGGTATTTTTCATCTGTGTGCAATTCTGTATGTTGCAAGAGCCCACTGTCCATCATAAAACAAAGAAAAATGAATCACAATGAGACAAGGCGCAACCTGCTGCCTTGACTATGAATCACTTAATTATCTTGCATCTTGAAGCAAAACAAGTGGTTGTGTGGGAGGCAAGTTTGGTCATCAGATAGAGCCTGGAGGCAGGTGGTGTACATTTGAGGTTAGGGGAAGATTCACTGAGCAGAAGGTAAAGAATTTACTGCCCTGTAGAATTTTACTGTCTCTTTTTTGAGAGCCTGTTTCACATTGGAAACCAAGAGGTAAACAAAATGCTTTTAAGAGAAAGGTTTTGAAAAAAATAATGAACTGATATGAACAGGAAAGGCAGCTTGTTTGTGGCCAGTTCATTTTACTGTCACTGTTAGTTCGGTAATATGAGGCCAGCGAAAAAGCCAGGTCAGAGAAGTTTAATATCCATACTTGTTATCATATAATTAAAATGTGGATTAGTGGGGATTTTTACTGTAACTTTGCTGCCACCATGAAGAGTCACGTAACTTATTATTATTAATAAGTTAATAATATTAGTATCCCACAATGATTCATGAGTTGCCATGCACCCATGATATACAAAAGTACAACGCCAATTCCGAAATAGTTTGGAAAAAGTATAAATTGTGAATAAAATCAAAACGCAATGACTTTCAAATCACACCACCCAGTATTTCATTCACAACAGAACAGAGATAACACAGCAAATGTTGAAACTGAGAAATTTTACAATTTTATCCACAAAGTCAGCTCATTTCAAATTTAATGGCTGCTACAGGTCTCAGAAAAAGTTGGGACAGGGGCCTGTTTACCATGGTGTAGCATCCCTTCTTCTTTTTACACAGAGTGGAGGCATCTGGGCATTGAGGATGTTGTGTTCCGGGGTTCTGGCCTTTGGCCAGAACAGTATTATTCATGGTTTTAACAGTTTCATGTATCAAGATTCCATAGTTCATAGTTTCATAGTTCATAGTTCATGTCACAGTTTTTGCATTTCATGTTTCACATTCCATGTTTTTACTTTTCCATGTTTTGTTTCATGCCAGGTCTGCCATGCCACTCCACCGCTTGTCTGCGTTCCGCCCCGTGCCTTCGTTGTTGCACATTTCTGAGCTATGGTTGGCTTTGGTATTTCCCCTTCCTTCCGTGCTGTGCTGGATTCGGGCCTTTCTAAGCTTAATTGACAATTAACTGTTTTTAAGTTACTAACATTTACTAACACTCACTGGGTGGTGTAATTCTTAGATAGGCACATTACTAATACTACTAATTTAGACAGGGAGTTTGTTGTCATGATTCCTGCTTTGCTATTTCAAGATCTTGCTGTGCTTTTCTGTTCTGAACATTCATGCTTGCTTCCAGGCTGCATACTTAATTGGTACTTAAGCTGAGCACGCTCATTCTCTTAATGAGCAGGTCTTGTCATCCAATCTCTGTCCATGTCTTGATCTTGCCATGCCTCTTGTTTCTCTCTCTCTCCAGGTGTTACCCCTCATGTCATGATTTCCAAGCCTTTATCTGGATGCGGTGGAAGTTGGCTGGCAGACAGTGTCTCGCGTCTCGTTGCATGTTCAAGTTTAGCCAAGTTCTTGTCAAGTTCCCTAGCATTTCTAGTTTCAAGTCTTGTCCTAGCCTCTTGTCTTGTGTATATATATTTAGTCTGTTTATTTATTTTTCTTGATCTTCTTGCCTGGAGTTTCCAGTGCCTTTTGTTTTTTGTCATTTGCATTCTTTGTTTTTTAGCTCTGTGTAGCTTACCTTAGTTTGTTTTTTGCAACCCTTTGGGCCAAGTTTTTTGTTGGCCCTCGTGCCTGTTTTGTTTTGGTTTAAAATAAAATCCTCATTCCCTTTTCCCGCATCTGGTGTCAACTGATTCCATATCAGTAGACACTGTCTCCTTGACACCAGCGGGATGGAGTGCAGGATCACCCAGCGAGAGGCTGAGCTGCTGCATCAACGGCAGCAGATCCAGGAGCTGACAGCTGCGCTGGCCACCCTGAAAGCCAGCCCTCCCCGGACAAGTCCCAGCCAGGGTCCCATCATGCCAGCTGTCCAGCCCCGGGCTCCTGCAGCACACCAGCCACCCATCACCCCTGTGCGCCAGCCCGGCGCAGAAGCACCTCAGCTGCAGCCAGCTGTCCACCCTGGTCCTGAGCCCTGCCTTCCACCGCCCGAAAGGTACGGTGGAGAACCAGGGTTCTGCAGGGCTTTTCTCACCACCTGTGAGATGTGTTTCGCTCTGCAGCCCTCCACCTTCGCCTCAGAGCCGGCCCGAGTCGCCTTCGTCCTCTCCCAGCTGACGGGGCGGGCTCGCTTGTGGGGAACTGCCGCATGGCAGGCTCGGCAGCCCTGCACTACCACCTACCAGGCCTTGGCGGAGGAGCTACTGCGTATCTTTGACCGCTCCAAGCAGGGGAGAGCCGCAGGACGGGAGCTGCTGAGGATGAGGCAGGGGAGGAGATCGGTGGCGGACTACGCCATCGATTTTCAGACGGTGGCAGCCACGTCGGGCTGGAGCAGGGAGGCGCTGTGTGACGTGTTCCTCCAGGGGCTGTCCGAACCAGTCAAAGACCGACTGCTCTTCTGTGAGATCCCTGAGTCTCCAGAGGCCCTTATAGACCTGGCCCTGCGTATTGACAGCCGCCTGGAGGAGAGGGCGCTCACCCTTAGCCCTGGCCGACGTTCTGCCCCCGCTGGTCAGATCCAACCCCCGGGTCCCAGTCGTGCGTCGCCTCAGGACCAGCCGAGGAGAAGCACCACCACACCCCCTCCCGGGGAGGCATCTCTCATGGAGATCGGGAGGTCCCGGCTCACCCAGGAGGAGCGCCAACGGAGAAGGAGGTCGGGGGCTTGTTTTTACTGCGGCCAGCAGGGTCATGCGGTGCGAGGCTGTCAGTCAAAACAGCGCCCCCTAGCGTCTGGAGGAGTACTGGTGGGTGCTTCATCCAAGGAGACCTCCTCCTACCGCCGGACCTGCGTTCCGGTGACCCTGACCTGGGAGGGCCGCTCCCGCAAGACCACCGCCCTCATTGACTCGGGGGCTGAGGAAAACTTTATCGACTCCAGAGCTGCTGCTGAGTGGGGGGTTCCCCTATGCCATCTTCCCAGCCCATTGTCCATCTCAGGGCTGGGTGGGCAACCCCTAGCTAAGGTGTCCTTCCGGACCGTTCCCATCCAGCTGCTGGCATCCGGTAACCACCGCGAGCAGATCCGGCTGTTCGTGACCGAGACACCTCGCTCCCCTATTGTCCTGGGTCATCCCTGGTTGGCGCTACACGGGCCGGTGATCGACTGGGCCTGCCATGAGGTGCGGGAGTGGAGTGCCTCCTGTTCAGCCAGCTGCCTCCTCGACTCCCGACCTTCTTGCTCTGTGGGTGGACCAGCTCCCGAGGGGAGGCCAGACGTCTCCAGAGTGCCCCCCGAATACCACGACCTAGCAACAGTCTTTAGCAAGTCCCGTGCGGTGTCCCTGCCCCCGCACCGTCCGTATGACTGTGCTATTGACCTCCAGCCTGGCACAGCGCCTCCTAGGGGTCGTGTCTTTGACTTGTCTGAGCCAGAGAGGGGGGCCATGGACAAGTACATCCGGGAGTCCATTGCAGCTGGCATCATCCGTCCATCCTCCTCTCCCGCGGGGGCAGGCTTCTTCTTCGTCAAGAAGAAGGATGGCTCCCTGCGCCCCTGCATCGATTACCGAGGGCTCAATAAGATCACGGTCAGGAACCGCTACCCGCTTCCACTGATGTCCTCGGCGTTTGATATTATCCAGGGGGCGGCCATCTTCACCAAGCTGGACCTGCGGAATGCCTACCACCTCTTGCGCATCAGGGAGGGCGACGAATGGAAGACCGCTTTCAACACCCCTAGCGGCCACTGGGAGTACCTGGTGGTTCCATTCGGCCTGACCAACGCGCCCGCAGTGTTCCAGAACTTGGTGAATGATGTGCTTGGAGACATGATCGGGAGGTTCGTCTACGTCTACCTTGACGACATCCTGATCTTCTCCCGGGACAAGACGGAGCACACTAACCATGTTCGCCAGTTGCTCCGCCGCCTCCTCGAAAACCGCCTCTTCGTCAAGGCTGAAAAGTGCGAGTTCAGCACCACCACTACCTCCTTCCTGGGGCACGTCATCTCCCCTAACCACCTGGGCATGGACGAGGAGAAGGTCAAGGCTGTGGTGGACTGGCCCGCACCCAAGGACCGCAAGGCCCTACAGAGCTTCCTAGGATTCGCTAATTTCTATAGGCGATTCGTCAGGAACTATAGCACCGTGGCAGCTCCCCTGACGGCCCTTACCTCCATCAAGGTGCCATTCCGTTGGACTCCGCAAGCCGAGGTGACCTTCTGTGAGCTGAAGAGGCGCTTCACCACCGCGCCCATCCTCACCACCCCCGACCCCGCCAAGCATTTCATTGTGGAGGTGGATGCCTCCAATGTCGGGGTTGGTGCGGTACTATCCCAAAGATCCAGCAATGATCAGAAGGTACACCCGTGCGCGTTCTACTCCCACCGACTGACGCCTGCGGAGTCCAACTACGACGTCGGGAACCGGGAGCTGCTGGCGGTGAAGCTGGCCCTGGAGGAGTGGAGGCACTGGCTTGAGGGGGCAAGGGTTCCTTTCCTGGTCTGGACGGACCATAAAAACCTAGAGTACCTCCGTTCAGCCAAGAGGTTGACACCCAGACAAGCCAGATGGGCCCTCTTTTTCGACCGGTTCAACTTCTCCCTGGCCTACAGGCCAGGGTCCAAGAATACCAAGGCTGACGCGCTCTCCAGGCGTTTTGACGCTTCCTCGTCCAAGGGAGAGCCCAGCTCCATCCTGCCAAGGACCTGCTTCGTAAACAACGTGTGCCTCCGGATCGAGGAGCTGGTCCGCAACGCTCAGAACGGCGCAGCTACGCCCAGTGCCTGCCCTGCCAACTGCCTGTACGTCCCTGCAGCTGCTCGGTCTGACGTTCTCCAGTGGGGCCACTCCTCCAACCTGTCATGCCATCCTGGGGTCGGCCGGACCCTGCGGTTCATTCAGCGCCGTTTTTGGTGGCCCAAGATGGCAGCAGAGGTCCGGGGGTTCGTTTCTGCCTGCTCAGTCTGTTCCCGCGCCAAGTCCTCCCACGCACCTCCCTCTGGTCTGCTCCAACCACTGCCCATTCCTCACCGTCCCTGGTCCCACATAGCTCTGGACTTTGTCACTGGCCTGCCCGTCTCCCATGGAAACACCACTGTCCTCACCATTGTTGACCGGTTCTCCAAGTCTGCCCACTTTGTGCCCCTTCCCAAGCTCCCCTCCGCTAAAACCACAGCTGACCTACTTATCCAGCATGTTGTCCGTCCCCATGGCATTCCTGTGGATATAGTGTCAGATCGTGGTCCCCAATTCACCTCCCAGTTCTGGAAAGCATTCTGCACATCCCTTGGCACCTCCTTCAGCCTCAGTTCCGGTTACCACCCACAGACTAATGGACAGACTGAGCGGGCCAACCAAACCCTGGAGACGGTCCTCCGGTGCGTGTGCTCGACCAACCCAAGATCCTGGTCTACCATGCTACCCTGGGTCGAGTACGCCGTAAATTCCCACGCCACCTCTGCCTCCGGCCTCTCCCCCTTCGAGTGCTGTATGGGTTACCAGCCTCCACTGTTCCCCAGCCAGGAGGAGGAAGTCGGAGGAGGAAGGCTGAGTACCTTCAGCCGGGGCATTCATCCGGCGGTGTCGCCGTGTGTGGCTGTCTGCTCGCCGCGCCTTGGTTCGGGCGGGTAAGACGATGAAGACCACGGCAGACAAGCGTCGGCGCCCAGCCCCTCACTATCGGGTCGGCCAGAAGGTCTGGTTAGCGGCGCAGGACATCCCACTCCGGGTGGAAAGCCGAAAGCTGGCTCCTCGCTTCCTGGGTCCTTTCCCCATACAAAGGATCATCAGCCCCACTGCTGTCCGGCTCAAGCTCCCATCCACCATGCGACGTCTCCACCCTGTGTTCCACGTCTCACGCCTGAGGCCTGTTGCCACCTCCCCCCTCATGCCCCCACCTGAGCCTCCGCCTCCTCCTCGGCTCATCGACGGAGGGGAGGCCTACACAGTCAAGTCTCTGTTGGATTGCCGTCGGAGGGGCCGGGGCCTCCAGTACCTCGTGGATTGGGAGGGGTACGGCCCAGAAGAGCGTTCCTGGGTCCCGGCCAGGCATATCCTAGACAAATCTCTCATCCATGATTACCACCAGTCACACCCCAAGCCATAGCCCATAGCCATAGCCTCTAGCCATTGCCATAGCCTAAGCCTTAGCCCCAGCTTGCTGGAGACCCCAAGTAATCTTGTTTATGTTTATTGTTTCTTGTACTTTCTTTGTTAGGTGTTGTGTCTTAGGGTTTTTGTCTTGTGGGATTCGTATTTAGTTTTGTGCGGCTTCATGTATTTTAGTTATTGGTGTTTTTTGTCAGCGTCAGGTGCCGCTTTTGTAAGGGGGGGGTACTGTTGTGTTCCGGGGTTCTGGCCTTTGGCCAGAACAGTATTATTCATGGTTTTAACAGTTTCATGTATCAAGATTCCATAGTTCATAGTTTCATAGTTCATATACTCAGCAACAAAAGTTTCTGTGACACCAATATTGTTAATTATTTTTCATAACGCAATTATGAAATTGTCATACATGGTGATATCAGACTGAAACAGTACACGTAAACACAACATTGAAATGGAAATCATGAAAATGCGAGAAAATGACTTTGCACGTGAAAATGTGCGTAAATCATGCTTGTGGATGGCAATAAAAGAGGAGAATTTTTGGAATGTTCACGTTGTGCCTGATGAACGACGGAAGCATCACTTATCGAAAACACAGCCATTTCGGATCAGGAACTCTACCCTCTAAATGCCAAGACTGTCTGAAAATGATCGGTGGAGGGCCATTGGGATGATTGAATCCGGAACCTCGCAGAGGGAAGTTGCTCATCGCCTGAATGTCCACCGAAACACCATTTGGAACTTATGGCAGCGTCATCAGCAGACAAGACATGTCAGAGACCGTCCTCGCAGCGGCCGTCCACGAGTAACCACTCCCAGACAGGACAACTGGATTCGAACAACCCATCTCCGAAATCGATTCCAACCTGCAACCATAACTGCAAGAACGATACCTGGTTTGAGGCGACTGTCTGCACAGACAATCCGTCGCCGTCTCCGTCATTTTGGCATTGTCCCACGTCGGCCAGCAAGACGTCCAATACTCACAGTACAACACCGACGACTGCGTCTAGAGTGGGCACAACAACATCGACGGTGGATCCAACGTCAGTGGGATCTTGTACTCTTCACTGATGAATCAAGATTCATGCTTTACCGATGTGATGGTCGTTTACGTGTATACCGTCGACGTGGAGAACGTTATGCCAACAACTGTGTTCAGGAATTTGATCGTTTTGGAGGTGGTAGTGTCATGATTTGGGGAGGGATCACGGCTAGAAACAGAACAGATTTGCTTGTTGTTGATGGAAATCTGACAGGTCAAAGATATCGCGATGAAGTGCTACGGCCATTGGTGGTACCGTTTTTGATGCAACATGGTCCCGGAATAACGCTGCAACATGATAACGCCAGACCACACGTTGCAAGGATTGTACAGCAGTATCTGATGCAACAACATGTCAATGTCCTGCCATGGCCAGCCAGATCCCCAGACATGTCCCCAATCGAGCATCTTTGGGACGAGATGGATCGACGTTTGCGGCGGTTGGATAACCCACCAGCTACACTCCAGGAATTGCGACAACGTCTACGTCAGATTTGGAATGACATCCCACAGCAATTTCTGGCACATCTGATTCGGTCCATGCGCCGGAGATGCGTTGCTTGCATCATGGCACGAGGAAGTCACACCCGGTATTGAAGTGTGAAGGTCACAATTGGTTAGACGTCAGACAAGTGCTTCATGACGCATGAAAATGACATTTTTCGTTTTGAGTGACGTTGGCACTGAAAAGTCAAGTGTTTCTCCTGTTAAATAAACATATTGATTGCATTGAGATCTTTGCGTGTCATTTATAACACACACATAAATGGTGTCACAGAAACTTTTGTTGCTGAGTATAGTTCATGTCACAGTTTTTGCATTTCATGTTTCACATTCCATGTTTTTACTTTTCCATGTTTTGTTTCATGCCAGGTCTGCCATGCCACTCCACCGCTTGTCTGCGTTCCGCCCCGTGCCTTCGTTGTTGCACATTTCTGAGCTATGGTTGGCTTTGGTATTTCCCCTTCCTTCCGTGCTGTGCTGGATTCGGGCCTTTCTAAGCTTAATTGACAATTAACTGTTTTTAAGTTACTAACATTTACTAACACTCACTGGGTGGTGTAATTCTTAGATAGGCACATTACTAATACTACTAATTTAGACAGGGAGTTTGTTGTCATGATTCCTGCTTTGCTATTTCAAGATCTTGCTGTGCTTTTCTGTTCTGAACATTCATGCTTGCTTCCAGGCTGCATACTTAATTGGTACTTAAGCTGAGCACGCTCATTCTCTTAATGAGCAGGTCTTGTCATCCAATCTCTGTCCATGTCTTGATCTTGCCATGCCTCTTGTTTCTCTCTCTCTCCAGGTGTTACCCCTCATGTCATGATTTCCAAGCCTTTATCTGGATGCGGTGGAAGTTGGCTGGCAGACAGTGTCTCGCGTCTCGTTGCATGTTCAAGTTTAGCCAAGTTCTTGTCAAGTTCCCTAGCATTTCTAGTTTCAAGTCTTGTCCTAGCCTCTTGTCTTGTGTATATATATTTAGTCTGTTTATTTATTTTTCTTGATCTTCTTGCCTGGAGTTTCCAGTGCCTTTTGTTTTTTGTCATTTGCATTCTTTGTTTTTTAGCTCTGTGTAGCTTACCTTAGTTTGTTTTTTGCAACCCTTTGGGCCAAGTTTTTTGTTGGCCCTCGTGCCTGTTTTGTTTTGGTTTAAAATAAAATCCTCATTCCCTTTTCCCGCATCTGGTGTCAACTGATTCCATATCAGAGGAGACAAGTTTCTTGAGTTTAGCCCTTGAAATTTGATCCCACTCTTGCTTAATACAGGCTTCCAGCTGCTTGAGAGTTTTGGGTCTCCTTTGCCAAATGTTCTCAATCAGTGAAAGATCAGGACAGCAGTCAGGCCAGTTCTGCACACGGACACCTTTACTACAAAGTCATGCAGTTTAATAGCTGCAGTATGTGGTTTTGCACTGTCCTGCTGAAATACACAAGACCTTCCCTGGAATAGATGTCGTCTGGAGGGGCGCATATGTTGCTCTAAAACCTTTTCTAAACCTATATTCCTTTCAGCATTTATGGTGCTTTTTAAAACATGCAAATGTCCCACACCATATGCACTAATGCATCCCCATACCATCACCCACTGATAACATTAGGGGTGATCTTTCTCTTCTTTAGCCTAGAGGACACTATGCCCATGATTTCTAACAAGAATGTCAAATTTGGACTCGTCTGACCACAGGACACTTTGCTACAGTCCATTTTAAATGAGCCTTGGCCCACAGAACATGGTGGTGCTTCTGGATCATGTGCAACAATGGCTTTATTTTTGCATGATGGAGATTTAGGCGGCATCTGTGGATGGAAAGGCAGACTGTGTTTACAGAGAGCGGTTTCTCTAAGTTTTCCTGGGCCCATTTAGTAATGTTAATGACCGAATCGTGCCGGTGAGTCTGAGGGCCCGAAGATTGGCCTTGTCCCTTACGCACAGAGAGTTTTCCAGTTTCTCTGAATCTTCTGATGATCTAATGCATTCTTGATGATGAGACCTTCAAAGCCTTTGCAATTTGAAATTGAGGAACATTGTTTTTAAAATATTCCACATTTTTTTTACGCAAGCCCTCACAGGTTGGAGAGCCTCTGGCCATCTGAGAGATTCAGCCTCTCTAAGACATCCCTTTTATAGCCAATCATGGTACACACCTGATGCCAGTTAATTTAATTACTTGCTAAATGTTCTTTCAGCTGATTCTCTTATATGTTAATTGCTTTTTCAGCCCTTTTTTGCCTGTGTCCGGAATGAGTTCATTTTGTGGACAAAAATGTAAAATGTCTCAGTTTCAACATCAGAAATGTTATCTATCTTCTATTGTAAATAACATATTGGCTCAAATTGTGATCTGAAAGTTGTTGCATTTTGATTCTATTCACAATTTTCATTTTGTCCCAACTATTTCGGAATTGGGGTTGTAACATCTGCTCCTCGGGTAAAATATTGCTGTTTTATGATTCACGAACAGACATTTCATGACTAAATCATGATGAAGAAATGCAGGCTTGTGCGCAGCTGATTCAAACATGGATAATGGTGTGCAGCATACTTTTGTATCAGAGCATGCTTTTAAATACTTGCAGAGTGCTGTGTTCTACTTGCGATTATGACATCATACATTCCAATAACTATTGGCATCTAAGGTAACGAAAAGTCTTCAGCTACATATTTTCATTTTAAGACGTGTAACTTCAGCTCTGTTTTCCTTTGGCATCCATTCTACTCCAATGTTTGTGAGCTCCAAAACTGGAGAATTTGAAAATGCTGACCTCATTTCAGTTTGAAAAGTCTGACATTGCGTTTTACTGTAAGTGCTGACGGTGATCGTTTTCGTTTTAAAACACCAATTTTAAAATTAAAATGTACTGGTGCAGATGTAACCTTAAAAACACTGGGTTGGGTTGCTGAGAGGCCCAATCATTTAAAGTGTGAAGTCACAAAATATTCCAATGCATTTGCTACAGGCAATTGAGAAACACTGACATCAAGGAAAAAAAATATTCTAAACTAGAGGCCCTCAGAGAGGGCGTACCTCAGACAGCAGGTTTTGATCCGTTAGCACTTATAATCAGCTGCAGAATCCCGATTTTTTTTTAACACCTCTTCACCTTCACCTCTTCTCTTAACACCTCCCCATTCATCCAGTCCCACTTCCCATACATTTTTTATGCCCCTGTAAACGAAGTTTCGGGGGCATTTAGTTTTTCACCTGTCCGTCAGTCTGTCTGTCCGCACTTTAACATGGCTATAACTTTTGATCGGCTCATCATAGGACTTTGATACTTGGCATATGCATTGCTTGTGAGAAGGCATTTCAGATTTCGGGGACATATAGTTTCTCACCTGTCCGTCTGTCTGTCTGTCCGCACTATTACATGGCTATAACTTTTGATCAGCTCATGATAGGCCTTTGATACTTGAGATATGCATTGCTTGTGAGAAGGCATTTCAAATTTCAGGGGCATATAGTTTCTCAACTGTCCGTCTGTCTGTCTGCACTTTAACATGGCTATAACTTTTGATCAGCTCATGATAGGCCTTTGATACTTGACATATGCATTGCTTGTGAGAAGGCATTTCAGATGGGGTCATGACTTTTCACCTTGTGACCTTGACCTTGGAGCATGACATTTGGTAACAAAAACTTTAACATGGGCCATAACTTTTCATTAGCTAGTAATAGGCATTTGATACCTGGCATATGTATTCCTTAGGATAAGGCCTTTCTGATGAGGTAATGAATGGTGACCTTGACCTTTAACCCTTTGATTGACTCATGATAGGCCTTTAATGGTTAGCATGTGCATGTTATGCACGGGGGCATCAGTGTTTCACAAACACATCTTGTTTTGGTAATCCTTTGAATAGTTCTTGAGCAATCCTGCTGAAAAACACACACATAAACACAACCATACAAAGACAGAAAAGATTGTGGTACCTACTGGTGGAGGTAATGACTTGTTCTTCGAAATCTTAAGGTATCATTCTAGCATGAGGATGATTATTATGATCTGATGTGAAAACTGGACTGAGACATTGCTAAAGAGAAAGAGTATTTCATTCGGGTGGGATGACAGTTGAATTGCTCACTGCCCATTGGTGGGGACAGCAACAATTAGCTCTCATAAATGTAATTAAGGTTCCCAATTGTGAGAAAAAGAAGACACAATTGCATTCATCATGTTCTCAAAAGCCTGGCTGTGGTTTTTGTGGTAGTCTATTATTCTGAGTTGAGCCTTTATAATTTTTCATACCAGGAGACATGTCCTTTCAAAGTGTAATTCTAAGCAATACATTTTTAAAGCAGCCCTGTCATGCTACATTGTCAGTTCATTGCAAGAGGCAGTCATAGAATAAGTTGCATCCTTCAAGCAAAATAACTCTGTTGCGATGGAATTACAAGATTGGTTCACTCCATATAAAACAAATTTCAGTCAACTGGGAGGCTTTTCACCACTTCCAAAAAAGCCAGTGTGATTTACCATTCATTCCTGTGGAGTTAGAGCAGATGTTGATAAATGCAAGCCCTGCTCTAGCTCTTGGGTTTGCTTTACGCAAACCTTTGATATTGTAAAGTAATTATGCAAAATGACCACATTAGCAGCAGCTAGTTGCATGTTAATTTGATGTGGTGACCCTCCGCTCAGTCAGACTTTTCTGATGTCTGTGGCACTGTCCATAATGACCTTGGACGTCAGAAGAACACTGTCCCTCATGCAGGGGAGTAATTGTAGTTTGTGGAGACATCTTCCTTCATGTGCAAACACTCCTTCAGGTCTTAGGCCATGTCTGCACTGATATGTTTTACAAAGTATATTGTTTCTTCCTCACTAGGGTCACGGTGGAGCTGGAGCCTATCCTAGCCAACTACGGGCGAAAGGCAGGGACACTCCCTGGACAGCGTGCAAATTCATTGCGGGGTTCAAACACCATTCACACACTATTCATTCACACACTCATGTAAACAGCCTATGTAGTCTCCAATTAGCCTGACATGCATGTGTTTTGACTGAGGGAGGAAATAGGAGTACCTGGAGAAAACTCACTTGCGGTGAGGTGACAGTGCTGCTTATTTTGAAGAGTTTAATCTTGTTAAATCTGGAAATGTCAATGTCAGCTTTATTTATATAGCGCTTTAAAACAGCCAGTGGCCTACCAAAGTGCTTCACAGTAAAATGAGCAGAAACAATTAAGCAATAAAAGCTATCAAAAACAGTAACACCATATAACATATAAGAAAACAAAACAACAATATGGAGAGCATAACAAATAAAAGACCCAATAAAAAGAGACTATACTCTGCCAAAGGACAAAGTGAACAAGTGCGTCTTAAGTAAAGTTTTAAAAGTAGAAAGGCTATTCGCAGTCTGCACAGGCAAAGGTAAGGTGGTCCAGAGAGTGGGAGCCACAACTGCAAAGGCTCCATCTCCTCTAGATTTTAAAAAGGATTGAGGAATGTTTAAGACTACCTGATCAGCTGACCAAAGGGCTCTGGGCGGCTGATGCAGCTTAATAAGGTCAGACAGGTATTCCGGGGCCAGCCCATTCAGAGACTTAAAAGCAAATAAAAGAATCTTAAAATCAATCCTATACCTAACCGGCAGCCAGTGAAGTGCAGAAAGTACAGGAGTTATGTGCTCACGTTTCTTTGTCCCAGTTTGGAGACGAGCTGCTGCATTTTGACCGAGCTGCAGGTGGTTGAGCTCTGACTGGTGAATACCGACATACAGGGAGTTACAATAGTCCAAATGAGATGTAATAAAAGCATGGGTAACTTTTTCAAGATCTTTCTGGCTCAGATATGGTTTAACTTTGGCTAAAAGCCTCAGCTGAAAAAAAGCTAGACTTGACCACTGAGCTGACCTGTTTATCCAGTTTGAAGGCACTATCAATAATCACAGCAAGATTCTTGGCATGGGAGCTGATGTAAGGTGCCAGTGAGCCAAGGGAGCTGCCAAGGACCTGAACCCGGTCAGGGCGACTGAACAGGACAACCTCTGTTTTGTTTAAATTACATTTTAAGAAGTGTTAAGTCCTCCGGAGCCCCTGTGGAATTAAATCCCTTTTTTCTTGATTGGTTGAGTCTGTCACAAGGCCTTTGGCTTTAAAGGATGAAAAATTATAGTGACGGACAGGCTCATTAACTTGTGCTCTCTGATCCTGCTGCTGAATGCGAGCCCAACTCAGGTACCCTCAGGGCTGACAGATCCCCCACTGGTGATGTTGGTGGTTTTAACAGCTTTGGGCATCCCCCCCCCCGACTCACGCCGAGGAGCCAGAGCATCAGAGTCTGTCCTCCACACCGCCTGGTTACTCAATCCCACAATGCTGCAGGTAGGTCTTGTTCTGTGTTCATCTCAAATTTAATCTGCCCGCAGGCCCAGCTGCTCAACTCAGACTCGGATGGTTGATGATTCAAGGTCCAGTGCAGCCACAAACACATCAGTGTACCTGTTGGGCCCTCAAGCAGGGCCCCTTAACCCTACAGTATTCCAGGGTTTGGCCCCTGCTATGTTCAATCAACTTTATTTCCCGTTTGGAAAGAAGGGTTAGATTAAGAACAACAATGAGGAAAAACGCTCTCAGGTTAGCATGTTCCACGCAGTGATTTCAAAGGAAATGCCTTTCCACTTGAAGGTTTATTTAAGGGGCAACATATTTCAATCTGGGAGCTTTCAGATTTCTCACCCATAAAAAACGGTTCAAAGAATCTGCTTATTGTTCCTCTATGGAGACTGACCAAATACCGCTCTTTTCTCAGGATGTAGTTAGGGCCTCCCTCGTTACTTTGCCTTGTGCGTTAGGGGAACAAAAAGAGTGATACCAGGGATGGCAGGGAAGATTCATGAGCCTGGAACAAAACTACATTATTATAACACACCAGGGCACAGGACGATTTTAAGTAAACATTTACTATAAATACACAGAGATCATTGCCCCCTGCCCCACTTTTGTTGCCCGTGGGGGACCATCCACCTGTTTCTGCAAAACCCCTCACAGAGCTTGTAAATTTGAGCAGTTCCCAGTGCAATTTTTGTGCAGAATTTAAAAAAGCCCTATCTTATCAGGGCAATTATAAATACTCTTTCAATTTTGAGAGATCTCATTCGTCTCCTATCTCATTTGTGCCGCGAGCATGCTTGGTTACGACGGTGTTTAAATAGCCGTTTGTCTTCATTGCCAGTCAGTTTAAGGTCTACCATCAGTACAAATGTCACTTGAAAGAGGAAGCCTTAATTTTATTGCAATAGCTATTACAGCTCACTGATATCAATAAATGTATTATCATATTACTGCATGTAGTTGAGAATCATTTGGGTACTCCTTATGGGCAAGACAGGGGAGGGCTGCTTCAAGTCAGAGATGATAGTGACTCTATAAAGGAGCTAGTCCACTGGAACAAGTGATAAAATCTTCAAGGAGCTCAACCTCATTCAAGTTTTTCTGCTGGAGGTCAGATGCCAAAAAAAGCAAAGTCACAATATATGAGTCAAACAAAAGCACAGGGCAATATGATGTGCTTAATAATCACATCACGGGCGCATTATAGTTTTCTTATTAGCTGGGTTGACTACAGAATCATCTGACCAGGATTACCCAGATTATGACTCAAACTCTGACTTCTATGAACCCTTTAAACTCTTTTTTTTTTTTAAATGTTTTTGCATTATCAATTTTGCAGGCTGTCACAAAAGTGTCTGGATGCTGTAAATCTCTCAAAAGTGGCCAGGACAGTTTTAAACCACAGAAAACCTATGGACCCATGTATCAGTCCATCAGGTGTAGCTTGTGTATTCAAACCTGTGGGATTCCAGTTCTATTTTGAATTCTAGCAGAGATCCCAAGGTTTTCAGCAATCCCAAATATGCCCCGCTAAATTACAGAGAAATATGTATAAAATGATATACAAGATCTGGATATTTTGCATTTGATGTAATGTTAACGCCATAAAAACATGGTGTCCAGGGTTTGAATATTTTTCTCAGTGCAAGTTAGATGTAGCTTTACTAAAGCACAGCAGCCAGCAGATAAAGAATTTGTATCTAACATCTGTCCTATACGGAAAATACTTTTTTTCTTTTTCTGACTATGAACCTACTGAACAGAAAACTTAAGTGAAAATTTAGAATTTAAGGGGCTATTGAGCATTTCCCCCCCATGGGCCAATTGAGGGATGTTGCATTCGTATGAAATTTCAATTCGTATTGAAGACATATTTCCGTTGTCCCTAAGTAAACAAAATGTGAACTGAATACTTTTGAGAACTCCTATAATTATCATTTATGAACTGAACTCAAAACACAACAGGCTGGGTATGTGCCACAAAAGGGCTGACAAGGGCAGAAAACTAAGAGGATTTTAATTCATTTTGAGTTTTGCAATGTTTTTCTTTTCCAGGATGGATTCACTGAGTAGTTTAATAATTACAGGGGAAGATTTCTGAGGTGTTGTGCTGTTTCTCTCTGTTTTCCAGACTGTGCATTCATTTCTGAATGTATGATTTTCAATTAAAATTGATTTTTTTAAAAAAGTGTTTGAAATATGAAATAAATAAATGCAGCGCAAAGACAGTTGTTTGAAAAAATGTGAAATTATGATGTCATATGTTGTTATAATGATTTTCCATTTAAATTTATTGTTCTGAATTGTACTGTAAAAAAATTAAAACATTTTTAAAAATCCAAACCCAACATTTAAAAAAATACCTATAACTTTTCATTGAAAAAAATGATAGGACATCTGTCCATGTGAAAAAAAAGACAAAGATTGCGTAGAAAATATATACTGAGAATTAATCAATTACTAAAAAATAAAAAGGAAACATGCATTAACCCTAACCATAATCCCCCATGAACACAAGTACATACAGTACCGGTACCAAACAACCAGCCAGCAATCAGCTTCCATCTACTGTAAACTATTTAGAGCGACAATCATATCAACATCAAATTTTAATTTGATAACCTGTCATAATTTTCTGTGGGCACCATGTTTGAGGTAAATTTGATCATTAGGCCATTTTGTGAATGAGACCTTGAGCTTGATTTTGGCCTAATTGACTCATCCACAGACACTAATGAGGCTCAAACCACAGCAGGCCTCTCCCATTAAAAGTCATTAGTTCTTACAGCATCACTTAGCTGGCATATTTAATTAGAAATTGTGTAGTGGCAGAACGTGAGAATTGGATGTCGAAATTAGCTGCAGGGAAAGCGCCTGATGGGTGAACGGAACACAATCCCTGTCGATCGGACTGCTCTAGGCCTCTTTTACTGGCTAATTATTGCACATTGAGCAATTTTTTTTCTTCACTAATTAAACAGCATCGGTGGTCCTTTTCACCGCAAGGTAGGCAAACATATTGTGTTTTTTCCATTACCAGACTTCCTGAAGATGAAGCCATAGAAAGGCATCTCAATGGCTTCCATACTCGATGTCTAAACTGAAAATTGCACCATTAGCTGGTAGCTGACACTCGGGAGGGGTCAGATTGTAATTGAAGACCTGTATGCAAGAAATACCTCAGGTCATGAAATCGGAAGTACTACCTACAGCGCCAGCACTAGACCTGAAACTTTGGGGGGAAATATCCATCCCTTTATTGACTACAATTAGTCCTGGCTAATTCTAGTAGGTTTCCCTTTACTAACACATTTCCAATTCAAGAATAATCAAGTGGCAATTGAAGACACGGCTTCTTTCCCCATGCGATCTCACAGCGACAAAATAATGGGCTACATTCAGTACAGAAAAATAATTTAATTATAAATACTGTAAGTCTATGCACTGGCACTCTGTAACGGTTTTTTTTTCCAGCGAGAGCGACACTTCAGAACTCTTTCGCGAATGAAGGTAATTTTGGCTACGAGTACGCACACCTGCTTTTGCAGCACGGTCACGCAACTTGCTGAAAAAAATAGACAGCTGTCTGAATGGAAAATGTTAATGAAAAAACCATGTACTTGTCACTAGAATTACCTTCAAGCCAGGACTAATTGTTGCCAATAAAGGGATGGATTTTTGCCAAGGCAATTGTCTAGGCGAGCGCCGGCCCTGACAACCTAGGTCATAAAATCACACTTTTGAGATTTTTGGGGTCGATGTTTTCAAAACATCCAAGCAAGCACTGGCCAGACGGCGACTTTGTGTCCCTGGCCAAAAAAGGACCCGGTCAGACAGCAAAAACTGCATTGTGGTTATGAGGTGAACGGACAGATGGTGACATTGTTTTCACGTCCAATAACGGTCGAGTCAGACCTTCTCTTATATACCAGTCATTATTGATCATACTACTGTTAAGAAATAAGCAGATGAATGTGTCTGTTTTTTGTTGAATACAACTTGTAAAGCCTAGACTGGAGCTAGGTTTGGGCATTTCCTGGGCATGTCTGAGAGGGGAAAGTCCCAGAGAATTAAAAAAAAGTCTAAAAGGTGGGAGGGGTCTGCAAAAGAGTATTTAAGGAGAAAAATTGAGAGTGTAAAGTAGTAGGAGAAATTGCAAGGAGAAGGATACATTTGACCAGACCTGTCACTCTTTTCAAGACCTGTGAAGCTTTTCCTGGATTTTTGCCTGTGTTGGAGCATTTTCATCACCCAGAACATCACCAAGCAACCCCATCTCAAGGGACTGTAAATATTTTTTTTCTTGTATATTATCAATCTTGGTCAGTAGTATAAATTGTAGGTTAGTGTTAGTCTTTGTTGAATTAAATCCGTTTTAGTTTTAAAATTTTGTCTGTCATCCCTTTCTGTCTTATATGTCGTAGCAAATTGGGGCCATAACAAATTGGGGGCTAAAGTCCAGGATAGACCATTGTGTGAGTCATTTATTGAAAATCTAACATATCAAATTGTAAAATTTTTTTTTGAATTTTCCTATATATATACATATATATATACATATAGACAGATCAACAGCAATGGATGATTTCTTGGCATCACCAACCGTAGAGGTTTTGAAGTCTTTTAAAAAGACAGAACAGGTAGAAATATGCAGACATTTAGAGCTGAAAGAGGTAAAACCTGCCATGCAAAAAGCAAGACTGGCTAGAGAAATTGTTGAATATTACATTGATGAAAATGTGTTTGCACCAGGAGATCTGGAACAGTTTCCAGTGGAAAATCCAAATATAGAAATGGAACTTAAATTAAAACTCCTAGAGATTGAAAGGGAGGAAAAAGAAACACAAAGGCAGTTTGAGTTAGAAAAATTAGCAAGAGAAGAAAAACAAAGATAATTTGAGAAGGAGGAAAAAGAAAAACAAAGAGAATTTGAGTTAGAAAAATTAGCAAGACAGAGAGATTTCGATTTACAGAAAATCGATAGAGAAGAACGGCTCCAAATGGAGCAAATAAAAATAAACATACACTGAAAATAAATTTTGTGCTAGCCAGGAGGTAAAACTGGTGCCTCCATTTTTGGAGAAGGACGTTGATAACTATTTCCAGTGCTTTGAAAAGGTAGCTAAAAGTTGTCAGTGGCCAAAGGAACACTGGCCTCTAATGTTGCATACTGTCCTCAAGGGTAAAGCTCAACAAGCCTATTTGGCTTTATCTGCAGATGATTCCTCTAATTATGAGGTTGTCAAAAAGGTTATTTTGAAAGCTTATGAGTTGGTTCCAGGGGCTTACCGACAGAAATTCAGAGGGCTGAAGAAATCTGACAATCAGACTTATGTGGAATTTGCTAACGAGAAGAAGGTTTGCTTTGAACGCTGGTGTACTTCTATGGAGGTCAAGGATGATTTCAACTCACTAAAAGAGATGGTGTTAGTTGAAGAATTCAAGAACTGTGTTAAGGATGATATTAAGACCTACCTGAATGAGAAGCAAGCACTGAATTTGCAGTCAGCTGCCAAATTTGCAGATGAATATGTCCTCACACATAAGTCCAAATTTCAGTCTAGCAGCAACAATAGATGGTCCCAATTTCAGAAAAAAGGTAATGGTGATACCCATGATTCCTCACCCAAAACCAAAGACAAATCTGGTGATGGTGCTCAGAAATCCAATCACAGGTCTGATCAAAGTGTGAAAGCTGACAGTGACAAAAGTGGTCTAGTTTGCAATTATTGCAAGAAATCTGGTCATGTTACAACTAGCTGTTGGTTACTTAAAGCTAAGAAAGAAAAAGAAAAGGATACCAAACCAAATGCCTTTGTGAAAACAAGGTTAGAAATCCCTGTAGTAGATGACCGATCTGCTAAACTGACTGCTCCTTGTGGGGCTAAGAAGCCTGATACTGGTGACTTTGTGAGGGAGGAATTTCTTCCATTTGCGTCAGTGGGATTTGTGGCTCTGAATGAGCATTCTCCTCCTGTCCCCAAATATATCCTAAGGGATACCGGAGCTTCTCAGTCTCTTTTGTTGATGGACTCCTTGGAGTTACGTGATAAGACCGCTTCTGGGGATTTCATACTCGAACAAGGTATTGAAGGGAGGACTGTATCTGTACCTCTGCGCTCTGTATTCTTGAAGTCAGATTTAGTTACAGGACAGGTAAAGGTGGGACTTATGTCGTCTACCTATCAAGGGTGTTTCTCTGTTGCTAGGCAATGACCTGGCTGGGGGCAATGTAGTTCCCCCTGTTCATCTTACTTCACAGCCGAGCACTGAAGATGGCGATGAAGACCCATCTCTGTATCCTTCCTGTGCAGTGACCCGTGCTATGGCCAAGAAGGCTCAAGAAGAAGATAATGTGGTGCCGTCCAGCACATTGAATAGTCATGACTCAGGTGGTTTGCCTCATGACTCTGTAAAACCCCAACTAGGCAATTCCAAACGGCGGATATTGCCCGGGTTGAAGGCCTTACGTGTTCTCTTGGTCTAACTTTAATTAGAGCATTCTTCTGGCTGGTGTGAATCACAATAAAATGAATATTTTTCACCGTCCGAGGACGGGGCATGAAAACGCAATGGTTAAGATTAATCTGACTCCATAGAACAAGTAGAATACAAAATTTAGCTATAACCTCGTTAAAAATCTGACTCCATAGAACAAGTAGAATACAAAATTTAGCTATAACCTCGTTAAAAATCTGACTCCAAATAAGAATTAGAATTAATAATTTAGGGAACACCTTCGTGGATTTTGAGACAAATCTGCAATCAGATACGGCAGCGCAAACCGTCATTGCTCAGTAAATGCGTCCCCAGGGTTAATTAAACGCAACTGTCCTGGAATTAATTCGACAATACTTCCATTGGTTAGACGAGACTATCTTGCTAGCGGCATCTATGCATATAAACAGCACGGAGCTCGAAACGTAACAAGAACCCGGATTTGCATAAAACTTATTTCACAAACCCTAAAGGGGTAGGACATAATCCCAATCTAACTTAGAAGTATCGTTACCTACACGTCTAGGTAGGAATTTCCCCTTAAGTCCCGGTCGCAACAAGGCTAGAATATACGAGTGTTACAAATCAAGGAAAATCACGCAAGCTGAAAAAGGAATAACAATAATTTAATTCACCAGGTAGGCACAACTTGAATCAAACAAATCAATGATTTAAAGTTAACTGCTCGCTCTGGATTGTGTCAGATCACCCAAACAATCAGATTTTACCAGCGTAATGGGCATGTGTTCCAACACTAGGATTTTTGACCTATGTTGTAAGCCAAATCAAACTTTCAGGTTCTACAACTCTGTTCGGCCTACTACGGTTTCTCCGTGTGAGGACTTATCAGATACTTTTATCAGTTCTCTGTTCAGCCAGCCAGATGGGTCTGGTGATTCTGATGTGTCTACAGACTTGTCTCTATCCAGAAAGCGGTTGATTCAGGAGCAAACTAATGATCCTGATATTTGTGTACTAAAGAGGAGAGCCCTTCCTGATAAAGAAATAGACGCAGTTCCAGTTGGGTATTATCTCAAGGATGGTGTGTTGATGCAGAAGTGGCGCCCTCCTGATATCCCTGCCAATGCAGATTGGGCAGTGGTCAGGCAAATTGTTGTTCCGAAGTTCTACAAGAATGTGATCTTAACAATGGCTCATGGTTTACCTTTTGGAGGTCATCTTGGTGTTAATAAGACTGTTGATAAGATCATGAAACACTTCTTCTAGCCTGGGTTTCGGAAAGATGTTTCCAACTTTTGCAAAACCTTGTCAGGTAGTTGGAAAACACCAGTTAGACCCACCTGTAGCTCCATTGCAGCCTATCCCAGCATTTGGGGAGCCCTTCTCTAAGGTCATTGTTGATTGTGTTGATCCATTACCCAAGACCAAATCTGGAAATCAGTACTTGTTGACAATCATGTGTGCATCTACCAGATTCCCGGAAGCCATACCACTACGCAACATCAAGGCAACTGCAATCTCGAAGGCTTTGATAAAGTTCTTCATGTTGTTTGGCTTTCCCAGAGAAATTCAGTCAGACAAAGGTAGCAATTTCACTTCCGGATTGTTTCAACAAGCTGTGTATGAACTAGGTTTGAAGCAGATTCTTTCCTGTGCCTATCATCCAGAGAGTCAGGGTGCCTTGGAGCGTTTTCATTCCACTTTCAAGACAATGATGAGGACTTATTGTTATTACCACGAGAAAGACTGGGATGAAGGTGTTCATTTGCTGTTGTTTGCAGCTTGAGAAGCAGTGCAGGAGTCCACTGGATTCAGTCCGTTTTACCTAGTGTTTGGCCATGAAGTGAGAGGACCTTTGCTATTATTGAGTGAACAATGGCAAGAGGAAGAGCCGCACATCAGTCTGTTAGACTATGTTAGCAAGTTCAAGGAAAGACTGCGTGCAGCTTGTGACGTAGCCAAAGAGAACTTGAAATCAAGTCAGGGAAAAATGAAAACTTGGTATGATCATAAGGCTAGAAGCCGTGAGTTTAAACCAGGAGACAAGGTTTTTGTGTTGTTTCCCTTGCAGTCCAATCCATTGCAGGTCCATTTCATGGTCCCTATGAAATTCTGACAAAACTCAATGATTTCAATTACACTGTGAAGACTCCGGATAGGAGAAAGCCAAAACAGTTGTGTCACATTAACATGCTGAGGCCTTATCATGACAGAAATGCTAGGGTTGCAGCTGTCACTTCAGATTCTCCTATGGTCAAGACGTGTGAAGATGAGGGGGAGTTTCAAGATGATGAACCTAGAATTGAAGCTGAAATTCTTTCATGTAAATTGTCAAACTCTGAAGTGTTGCAAAATCTTGATGTAAAACTCCAGAACTTAGAACTCTCACAGAAAGATCAGTTTGAGAGGTTGATCAAGAAATATAAAGATGTTCCTGATGTTCCAAAGAGAGTTTCTATTGCCTCTCATGATGTAGATGTTGGTGATGCCAAACCAATAAAACAGCATCCGCACCAGATGAATCCTGAAAAGAGAAAGATTGCTGAGAAAGAGGTTGAGTACATGTTAGAACATGATATTATCAGACCCTCCAACTCAGATTGGAGTTCACCCTGTGTGCTAGTTCCATAACCTGATGGAAGTACTAGATTCTGTACAGATTATCGCAAAGTCAATGCTGTAACTAGAACTGATGTGTTTCCAATACCTAGGATTGATGATTGTATCGATAGAGTAGGGCAAGCAAAGTTTCTGACCAAGTTTGATTTATTGAAAGGTTAATAGTTTGTGCTTTTAACTGAGAGGGCCAAGAGCATCTCTGATTTTGCCACACCATCTGGGTTATACCAGTATGAAGTCCTACCCTTTGGCATGAAAAATGCCCCAGCCACGTTCCAAAGGATGATACAGTCTACAATCGCCGGATTGCCACACACGGGTGCGTACATTGACGACCTGATCACATGCAGTGACTCCTGGGAAGAGCATCTGAAAGATGTAGCGACGTTGTTCCAGCGCCTGACCCGGGCTAACCTGACTGTTAACCTGAACAAGAGTGACTTTGGTTGTGCTACTGTCACGTATCTTGGCTATGTCATAGGCTAGGGTAAGGTGGCACCCATAAATGCTAAAGTCCAAGCCATCATGGACTTTCCAGTTCCTGACAACAAAAAAGCTTTGCACCGCTTCCTTGGAATGGTCGGATACTACCGCAGGTTCTGCAAGAACTTTGCTGAGATTGCTCTCAGTCTCACCAACCAACTGAAGAAAGTTAGTTATAAACTTCCGTTAAGAACAATTATTAGTCCTGACCTGTTCTCAGTCATTTTCATAATTAACAGAAGGTTCACTCCGAGAGCACTCCACAGTTAACAGGTGCGGCTTGTTCTCCCCGATTAGGAACAGGTCAGCACTAATGATTGTTCTTAACGGAAGTTTTGTGCAACCCAATTCTCTGTTTGTGTTCCGCAACTGGACTGAATTTAGCCCATGATTTAATAGCTGTTAGATCGCATACGGAAAGAAAAAGCGTCTTCAGTTGCCAATTACGATCATTGGAAAATGCGCCAATAAATGAAAATGATTCAGAACTAATAATTGCAGTCAAAAAGGGACATGTCTCAGCACCCCCACTGGCTACGCCACTGTCGGCAAGTACACGTGCGAAAATAAAATTATCCCTTTGTTCTAAAAATTTATAGAGATCGGTAATCAACATAGCATATCGAAATGTATTTATGACCACAATGACGTTTCATGACACCTCCTACAAATATTAAAAAGAACACATTTCAATGATAAACCTACCTGGTCCGCCATCTTCGATTTCCTTCACTGGAGGCAGCCATTGAGTCATTGTTACCAAGGCCTCAGTTTGAGCCCAAGCGCAACGAGGCACGGGCACCAGGCTGACTTTCTCACCGCACGCGTCAGGGGAGGAGGGGAGCCTCAGAGGTCAGGTAGGGGAAAGAGGATGGGACTTTGGAGGAAGGCGGAGTTGTTCATGTTCAAATTTCTACTGCGCTGTGCCACATGCCAGAAAGGTAAGAATAGCTTTAAAAACAATGTTCCTCAATGTCAAATTGCAAAGGCTTTGAAGGTCTCATCATCGACAGTGCATAACATCATCAAAAGATTCAGAGAAACTGGAAAAATCTGTGTCAGCGACAAGGCCGAAGACCTTTACTGGATGCCCTCAAATGCCACTGCATCACTCACCAGCGTGATTCTGTCATTGACATTACTAAATGGGTCCAGGAATACTTCAAGGAACCACTGTCTGTAAACACAGTCCGCCGTGCCATACATGGATGCCATGCTCATTTTATAATATAGCAAAGTGTCCTGAGATCAGACAAGTCCGAATTTGACATTCTGGTTGGAAATCATGGGCACTGTGTCCTCCGGGCTGAAGAGGAGAGAGACCACCCCTTCTGTGGTCAGCATTCAGTTCAAAAGCCAGCATCTCTGATGGTATGGGGATGCATTAGGGCATATAGTGTGTGACACTTACAGGTTTTAAAAAGCACTGTGAATGCTGAAAGGTTAAGGTTTTAGAGCAACATATGCTCCCCTCCAGACAACATCTATTCTAGGGAAGACCTTGTGTATTTCAGCGGGATAATGCAAAACCACATACTGCAGCTGTTACACAGCATCCATAATCCTAATTCCAATTTATTCATAAATCTGGCTCTTAATGTCCACCCACCCATCCAATCTAATTGCCATTGGCCCATTGCATTGATGAGCTGGGCTATTATTTTCCAAATCCACGACCAGAGGCAAACTGTTGAGAATGAATGCAGGGCACTGTCTGGGCGTGTTAAGCCTCTCGAAATGACTCCCACATGTTTCCGCTGTTCCCTACTGTCTAATACCTCCACTAAATACCCCTCTCCCCCCACTCCCAATGTTCACCTCAAACCATCCATCCATCCATCCATTTTCAACCGCTTATCCGGGGCCGGGTCGCGGGGGCAGCAGTCTAAGTAGGGATGCCCAGACTTCCCTCTCCCTGGACACTTCCTCCAGTTCTTCCGGGGGTATCCCGAGGCGTTCCCAGGCCAGCCGAGAGACATAGTCCCTCCAGCGTGTCCTGGGTCTTCCCCGAGGCCTCCTCCCGGTGGGGCATGCCCGGAACACCTTCCCAGGAAGGCGTCCAGGGGGCATCCGATAAAGATGCCCGAGCCACCTCAGCTGGCCCCTCTCGACGTGGAGGAGCAGCGGCTCTACTCTGAGCTCCTCCCGGGTGACACCTCCAACCAATACACCTTCATCATTACACCCCCCCAAAAAATTGAAAAAACTGTCATAATGATATTTATTGTGAAGCCTTATTTGAACTGAAGAGCTTTCACGCAATACAATAAAAGCCAATTAGTGAGGTGTGTGAATAAGAGCACATTGGATTAGGAGAGTTGGAATTATGGACCCACAGCTCCTCTGTAAGATGCTTTTGTTTTCTATCATCATATTTCTGAGCCTCTGTCAGTCAGGAGCGTGCCCACCCGGAGTCTGTCAAAAGAAGAACACAACGGCAACGGACTGTCACTCAAGGCGGCAAGCTGCGGGTAAAGTCAGAGCTTAGACCTTGGACACGCCCACTCCAATGTCCTCTCTACATCTGAAGTACGGCCACTCAGCCATGGATTACTGATAAGTCATCCTGAGAAACCCGGCAAAGCACAAATGCAGTCGCCGTTAAAACCGAAGAGACAGCATTACCTCGAACATTTCGCCCTTCTGACCCATTTCTAACCACGATCTAATGCGCCATAATGCGGTACTTCACACTGCTGACCAATGAGCCGTATCACAGGACAATTTACCGTCAGGAATAACTACATGTGGCTCCCCGGAACTGAATGTAGTACCGCGTGTAAGTTATGGAATAGAGGGCATTTCGACTGTTAGAATTACGTTTGTGTTTGCCGTTCATATTTTAACATCTTTTTATTTTCTCTTGCAGTGAAAGTGGAAGCGAGAGCTTATGCGTTCTCTGGAAAGCGCGTGGCTGATCCTCTGTTTAAAAAGCCAAGCATGAACAAGAAAAAAAAATATTATAAATTCGACAGCTTAATATTAGAAATTGTATTCTTGAAGGAAATTTTTTTGGTATTTTAAATATGTCTTTTTATTGCAGAAACTGTGATTTCGAGAATTTGTGGGTAGACCTTCAGCGAAGTGAGCCGCAATTGACTTATTGGTTTTGAAAAGCCAACCGCAATATAAATTAACAAATTTGCAATATACAACTTAATAGCCTGTGAGCTTATGCTCACGTTATTCTCCAAAATTATGCGTTTTTGGACCTGCAGAGGTGTGAGGGTTGTCTCTAGGTGAAGACACGTCCCTTTTAGTCCTGGCTAGATCTCAATCATTTTCCTTAATTGACGTCTTTTCATATTATTATAATTGGCAACTGAAGACATGGTTTCTCTCCACGTGCGATCTAACTGCGATTAAATCGCGAGTTAAATTCCATACAGTGGCGGAACAGAGAATTGGGTTGCACTAAATAGCCGTTTAAAACAATTATAAATCCTGACCTGTTCTCAGTCATCCTCATGATTAACAAAAGGTTCACTCCGAGAGCTCTGCACACTTAACAGGTGCCTCTTGTTCTCCCTGATTAGGGAAAGAGGACAGTCATTCATCTGGACGCGTATTTGCTGTTTTTACGTGAACGTTATTCAAAATTGCATTGCCTACCTGTCGACTTTCAGCAAATGACTTGAGCTGCACGCTTTTTATAACCTAAGCTTTTTAACTGCCGAGTGCCACTGTTTTTTTTTTTTTTTTTTTTGTTTTGTTTTTTTTAATCAACCCACGAAATACCGAGAGTGAAAGTCCGAGTTTCACTGGAACATGGACCAGTTCAATCATGTTGGCCAATTAATGTTGGCCAATTAATAAGTAAATTAATTTTGAATTTGCACTGAATTTAGCCCATGATTTCATCGCTGTTTTTATAATGTCATGATTTTTTATAAATCAGAAATCTGCGAAGAAGGTGACGTACGTATCTTTTTTTGCCTACGGACCAGTGGCGGATCTAGAAAATTTTTACATGGGGTGACAAAGGGGTGGCAAGAGGTCTGGGAGGGGTGGCATGGGATGTCCTCAGTGCGGCAGAGGTTCACCAATCTGCCAAAAAACTGCATCTAAAAATTTGGGAACAATTTCAGAAAATATTCTTCAATGTATTTATTTAACAGTGTGTCCCAAAAAAGGAAACCAAGAATAAATGGTTAATTCTATAATAACTACTTAACATTCTTCGGCACTTGGTGTTATATAACTGCCTTCTGTCTAATGATGTCAAGTAAGTGGAGCTTGTGCCGCAGTCAAGTGAACAACAATGACAGTCTTGGAGTAAGTCAGTGACCACTTCGGACCAGATTACATGAAATGATGACAGGCCTAAACACAGATCAGTTTCAACTTTTCATTGTTGGGGCCATTAGTGCTTAAGGTTGTGTAATGTGTTCAGCTTTAAATGAAAACCTTACAAGCTGCATGACAGATGTGCACAAATCATGTAGCTGACAACAGAACAATGAGTTCTGACAATGATGCCTGAGTCTTTCGTTTTCTTTGAATGATGTGAATAAGTACACAGCTGTATAATTAATAGTCCTAATTTGTTTTATAGATACTAAGTTTCAACAGAATACTTCTCATTTTATTCCGTTTCGCTTTTTTCTGGACGCACTGTATTATTATGCCTTCCAAGATGTAGTCGAGTGAATATTTAGGCCTAATGAAATAAGAGTCGAAATAAATACGGCAAAAGTACTTAAGTCACAGTCCAGGACTAAAATTGGCCATCTCTTTAAAGAGAGCTTCAGGCGACGATTGTTGTGCTTTGCAGCAAAGCGTCTCGCAAACATATCCATATCTAGCTCTTTTGCACGCTGTTTCAATAGTGAGAACAGCTTGATTTCTGAGACAATCGTCTGATGATTGTCAGGCTACATAGACCTCGTGTGGTGGAATTTCCGCCAAGTCGGATATTGCTCCTGCCGCGAGAACTTATTAGCTGCGTCAAGAAACGGAATTGTCAGATCTATTCAAACATATATACGGTGAAATAATAACAATTATATTTCAAGTTTCAGTGGAATTTAAGAAATTTTGCCTGGTTCGGCTGACACATGCCAAATTCATTAGGACACAGCTACCATCCGTATGTTTGCAAAAAGGGCTAACGGTAGTCGGTAGGGACCCGCCCGTACCTTTACCTGTGATAGAATGAGACGTGAGAAGTGGCTCCACTCTGCTGCGCTGCACGCAGACTCCAACTGTGTCCATGACAAATGACACACGCCAACGCGCTGACTCAGCGCTGCAGGACCGCAGATATTTGAGGAGCCGATTATTAAATTTAAATTTTTTTTTTTGGTGAATTCATCTTTTATTTTGATGCTTTGAGGGGCTTTCAGACATAATGGTGATTTGTTTTACAAGTATTGTTTTAAGAACATTAAGGTTAGGGGGACAGCTGGGGGGGCAAGGCTCGACAGCGCGGGGGCAGTGCCCCCCCCCCACGTAGATCCGCCCCTGCTACGCTCCATTTATGAATGAGGCCCCTGGTGCGGTTCAGTGTGAAGCTGTAGTGGCTCCAGAGCAGACAGTAGACGTTGTAACCATATTCTGTGAGAAAGAGTATTACCTATAGTTCTGAAACTGACCGTTAATTTCAGGTAGGCCTACATTTCCCCACCAATATAAGGCAGACTCAGACTACTTGAGTTTTAGGCTGATGTATGCCAGATTCACCCCTCCCAACAATCACAGAAATCTGGCTTGGGATCTTGGTCAGAAATGACCTTCAGCCAAGATTATCTGGTAATGTAAGGAGTTTACAGATCCAGACTTATTCCTCCCAAACTGCTCGCACACTCAGCAGGGCAGCGCTGATAATGTCAAACATTTTTGATATTCAGGATATAGAACTGGAATATTGTCAGAAAATAAATTTTAACATCCCATTCAGGGTTTAAGAGCTGACGGTATCAAACAGCAATGGTAAAACCTTAGCCACTGAGAGGCTAGCTGAGTATCAAAACTTATAAAACCCAATTAAAACTGATCATTAAATTCTCACCCCCAGGTGTTGGAGAACAAATTAACTGTGCTGCCCACTTTCCCTAACCGCTCCCTCAAAATCTTTGTCTTTGAACATCTGCCCTCTGCCTCCCCATGGTCACCTGAGTTGTTGTATACAGTAGCTCTCATGCCAGATTACCTTAATCATAACTCGTATGATATGATGGATTGCAAATTTCTAAATGTGCAGTTTGAGCTTGTTTGGAAATTGAGAGAAAAAAAACCTAGGAAAAGTTCATTCTTTTCTGTGAGCTATGACACAATTTCAAATCAGTGTGGACTTTAAATCTCCTGTAGTCTGAGCCCGGCTCTATGAGGATCAGAAAAGCCATGGCAAGCAAGGTCATGCGTGCTGTAATTCTGGAATCACCGCAGTGGATGTTCATTCAGCTTGTTTTCTTCATTGCAAATCAAGAAATTGCAGACAGGACACAAAACAATTTTTGTTCATTAGCTTAACATTCAGGCTTCTCGAAACACAGCAAAGAAATTAGATTTTAATAAATGGCATATTTTTTTTCATAAACAAGTAGCGGAAATATATGCCATCACTATAATTTGAGGAAAGAATTATGGAATCATCAAAAATCCAGAATTAATACTTTGCAGAATTAATACTCCTCCCCGGGCTTTTCTTAAGGCCTGAATTCCTGGAGGCATGGACTTCATTAATAAAAACACTACCGACAACATCTGGGCATCCTGATGAGTCAGTGGTGGTGTCCTGAGGGACCTCCTCCCAGACCTGGATCATGGCATCAGTGAGCTCCTGCACAGTTGGTTGTGGTACTTAATAGCGTTGGATGCACTGATGCGTAGAATCCCACAGGAGCTCAGTTGTGGTTTAGGTCAAAGGAACGAGAGGGCCAATCTATGGTATCAATGCTTTTATCATCCAGGAACTGCCCACATGCTGTGACCACATGTGGCCAGGCATTGTCCTGCACCAGGAGGAACCCATGACCCACTGCCCCAGCATAAGTTCACACAATCGCTCTAAGGATTTCACCCCTGTGTCTAATAGCAGTCAGGGTAACGTTGGCAATCACATACAGGGCAGTGCAACACCCCAAACATATGCCTCCCCAGACCACTACTGATTCACTGCAAAATCAGTCATGCTGGATGCTGTTACAGGCAGCAGAACATTCACCACAGTGTCTGCAGACTGTTTCACGCCCATCACATGTGCTCAGTGTGAATCTGCTCTCACCTGTGAAGAGAACGGGGCACTAATGCCGAATCTGCAAATTCTAGTGTTCTCTAGCGAATACCAATCAAGCTGCATGGTGCTTGGCTGGGAATTCAGGTCCCGCTTGACGACATCGGGCCCTCACAGTCGGTTTCTGAGTTTGGTCAGAAACATGCGCACAAGTAGCCTGCAGGAGGTCATTTTGTAGGGCTCTGGCAGTGCTCTTCTATTCCTTCTTGCACAAAGGAGCAGAAACAGTCCTGCTGCTGGGTTGATGCCCTTCTACAGCCCTGTCCAGCTCTCCTCGTGAAACGGCCAACTTAACTTCAAAACAGGTTTCATACTGCTGTTTTTTTCAATTATTTAAATAAATAGCTTAGAACCTGTAATTGTTTGTCATCTCTCACAAGCTCTCAAAATGTAATGTAAGAGGGCTTAAAATGAGTTTGGAAAATAATAACAGTTCATTATAATTATTAACATTATCCTGGGGTGCTGAGATGAAATTTAGAGGTGCTTGAGCATCCCTATAAAAAGTCTAAAATCATTATTTCTTCATTCAGCTTTTTTTTACACATTTACAAGTCGTCCTCCTCTTCTTTCACCGAGTGCGCTGTGCGTTGTGTCTTCTGCAAGGAACAACGCAAACACAGCAAAAGAGGTCAGTACATGAAATTATTTTACTTTTCCCCTCAATTTTTTTAAGCAGTGAAGTTTGAGTTTGCAGTTCGGGGTGCAGCTTAAGGCTACTTCAGAGCCCCCTTGAATGACCTTGTGACACCTCTGTCGAAAATTCTCCTCTAAACATTAATCCCCAGAGAGAAGTGTAGGCTTTATCTACCAACTAAGAGCCTAGATAGCACTTCACCTGCCTGTATACAATTACATGCTTTCATTACATACTCCCATTTTACCATTTAAACCCAGACCTCAAAGCCCCTGCCCTGTTAGTTCTGTTTCAGGTGACATCTGATCCAATTAATTTTTAGACTCAAGAAAGATTTGTGCAACCTTTGTCATACAAAATTAAGGACTTCGGTGTACATAATCATCACAGCACCATAAGAGTTGGACAAAAAGAATACAGATACTGTACCAGGTTCTCAGTCGCCTCCTTTCTAAACATCGCTGTGGAGCATTTCACTGATCAGGCTCCTCACATATTTCTCTGCCAGCCCTTGCTTGCATCTAAGACAGTCTGTGCAATGCATAGGACAGATATCTCAACAATAAAATTAGAGTCTCAACTTCATTTCAGCTGGCTAATTATATTGGCTTTCGCAGATGATGCATCCGTATAGTGCCTAATTCACAACGTTTACTGTAAATTTCTAATTATGAAAGGGGCAGCAAACTAGCCATAACTGTGACTTGAAATAACGCCATAACGTTACCCCCATAAGGACTATACTCAAACGTTAGCTACATCTGACAACAACTGAAATTATAGCGCAGTGTAAGGGTCGGTTCATAGTCTATGCAAGGTACACGAGCGAACGCGAGCACAGGTCCGTTTCATTCCGTTCACAGAGAAGCCTGAACGCGCGATCCTTGCTGCGCTGTGCCTCGTTTAAAAAGCAGTACACTGTTCATGCAATAGGGGTAGCAAAGTCTTCTCCTTCTCCTCCTCCTCCTTCTTTCTTCTTTTTGGTGTGTTGAACACAGCTTATGGTGCATTATCTGCTTTATCTCCCCTATTGGAATCTCACGGAAATACACGCATCGATGCGTCGCGTTACAAAAACTTGGACGACACACTTTGCTACGCAAGGACGCAAGATGGCTACATTGCGTTGCTCGATGCGTTGCCTTGCGTTCGCGTTCGCGCTCGCATACCTTACGTAGAGTATGAACCGGCCCTTAGGCCTGGAATATACTTGCTGCTCACGATGCGTGCGCTTACGCATCATGGCTGCCATGCGTATTCTACGTTCATGAGCGTAGAGGTCGCTCATCTCGATGTGAGGTAACGTGCCGCGTGCGCGAGATGCAGTATTGACATGACCGCTAGAGGCGCTGGTGCGAACGAATCCATTTTGACAGTGTATGCGATATCCGGGCAATACCGCCCGCCGTTTTCCCGATTTCAGGGTCCGATATGCTGCTGTCTGCCTCTAGTGGAGACCTCCAATACTATGCGTTTTGGACGCGTTGTGCTCCAGCAAGTGTGTGCACTCACGAAGCACACTGTGTACGCATCCGTTCGGTCACGCAGCAAGTATATTCCAGGCCTTAATCAGTGTTGTTTGTGCGACTGAGTTGCGCGATTGGCTGAGTGAGAACAGCTAATGCTAGCTTTCTTACTTAATTTGTACCGAGTGTCGTAAAACTTAATTTTCAAAAACGATCAGTGGTTAACCACGTTTTTCCTGGGCAACAACTTAACTTATTGAAGTTTCAATCGTTTGCCATCGTTAGCTACAAGCTAACATTAGCTAACGTTATCCAGGTTTTTTTCCCCCCCCAAATTGACCTTATATTTACAGCAGGTAACAAAGAACAAAAATTAGAGATGTCTAAATTATTACTTATTTTAGCTGCTGTACCATTTATATCCTATAAAATGGTTTATATCGATAAATATAATGAAGGAAACTTACTTTTAGCGGACTGAAAAGTTGAAGGTCCTTCACGGTTGAGAAAAAAAAATACGTTATGGAATCACTATCCTCGAGAGTGAACTTCACTTCCTGCCGCTGCTGCTCCACGATTGATAAACTGATTAACCTCAGCTAGCCAGCATTCATCACTTAATTACTAACAAGCGACGTGTCCTCAACGTAGTGAAAAGGTTGTCAAGTTTGCTTCGTAACTTAATTACCAGCAGGCGATGTACCCAAATAACCAACAAGTGACTCGTTCACAACGTGTTGAAAAGGTCCTCAAGTAAAGTAACTGAATTACCAACTGACAAAGTTGTCTGACCTTTTTCATATGGTCGGTCATTAACTTACCAAAAGAGCACAAATAGTCACGTCGCCAGTTCGTCGTGTGTTAGCTGGGATTAGCCATAAATTTGACCAATTATTGTGATATCTCCTATAGAGTTCTTGATCGAATTTTAGTGGCTAAATAATCAAAATTGCTCCCCACAACTGTTAAATGCCAGTCCGTTATCTTAGGTTTGCCCGGAGACGCCGCCTCCGCGCATGCCCACTCCGACTTACCGTAAATATAGCCCCGAATCACCTTTTATGGCGCCGTAGATAGAGCCACTGCCTATTTAATAATCCAATTGTGTATTATACCGCAGTAAAGTTTTAAATGGTAGCACAGATTGAGCAAACTGTATAGGCTAAAATGAAAAGGTTTGCAGAAATGATTTCCGGCAACATCACCCCACCAAAGGAAATCGATGGCCTATTTTATGCAGGCTAACGTTACTCTTGCAATCATATTTGGAAATAAATCGCCAACAAGCTGTGCCATCATCTACATGTACGGGCTACAGTCAACACGACCGCCCCAACCGCCCTTGTGGCTCAGTTATGATTAAACAAACACCCGGCTAACGGACTATCACGCAGCTACCGCAAGCGCGGTAGGCAGCGGGAGGTCTTCTTTTGTCTTCGTGCGCATCAAGACGCCGGTCCTACCGCACAGCTCACGACGAGATTTCCGGGTCCTACAGACAGCCTGAAGCCCCCCTATTGCCGGATTAACGACCCTTTCTTTGGTTTTAACGGCGACTGTACTGTACTTAAGTGAATTTACAAGAATGGATCTCCTTTTTGATGTCCTGTGCAGTGCATGTTTCAGCATGGTAGAATATACTGCTCATTACAGTAAAACCAGAAACCCATCGTTTCCTGCAGGGACACAAAAATTTTTCTTTATGAGGTGATATTTTGCACTATTTGGTGAAAGGGGACACTGTTGGCCCCAGATCAGTTGTACAGATGGATGGTAAATTCTGCAATCCCACATTATGGGGTGATTACGAGAGCAGACAAAGAGTCTGGTTGGGAAGATGAGAATATCAGGGGCACAGATGCCTGGGACTCATTTTCTCAGGCCTGGCCGGAGAGGGCCCAAGTGTAAGGGGTGTTAAATTATTTTACAGTTTGTTTCTAAATACTCCAAATATTGTAAACTGGGGAGTAGTATGTTTTGGACCAAGCTTGAAAATTCATAGCTTTGGCCCTGATCTGCGGAAAGTTAATCAATCTACTCTTGACAAATATTTTATTCATTTATATTTAGATAAGCTTTCGTATTGCTGCGTGATAAATAACACAAAAATGATGTTGTGTTATGCATTTCATCTTGAGTTATCAATGGAGTAAGAGTTTCATCAAGCCAAAAAATAAAACAAGCTAATATTCTCTACTGGAGACATTTTAAGACTCATCACAGGAGAAAACACTTGTTTGCACAGAATAAGTGTGCATTAAGGGTAGCATTTTGCATTAAGGAAAACACTCACGAGTGAAGAGATTGGTTTAATGTGTTATCAGAAAGTGTCATTTCCTGTTACACTGTTGCTGTTTCCTGTGTTCCTGTTGCAGTCTTTGTTCCCACCTATGAGGAGCACTGTAAATTCATGTAAACTTTATCTTTAGATCTGCTGTTCTTACAACTGATTCAGATTAAAATCATCCGTCAGAGTGCGATCGAGACAGGGGCAGTTCTCTCATAAAAATGGAAGTCGCACTGAAGAAGGGTCCAATTGTTTTAACCCAACAGGGCCCAGTCAGCACATCGCAATATAATGAGTACCAACCTGGAAATTAGCGGCACGGAGATTACGGAGATGCACGACCGTTGAAAGCGCACCCTGGAGCAAGCCAGGAGGTCGAAGTTCAGCCGGGGGTCCCCGGGTCAGCAATCAATCAATAGAGGGGTTTGGGGGAACCCCTTCCCCCCCCCCAACGGCCCCAGGTTTCGCCCAGCTCTGACTCACCACAGCAGTGGTCCTTACATCGCGTTATACAAGGACAGGCAGCCCTGCTGACCTCACAGAGGGAAACACTTCCTCGCCAGACACAAAGGATCACTATTTCCGTGAGCCCTGAGCCGTAAGTTGCCTCCCACAGCATCCACCAACTACTTATAATTCTGAGGGTGGGCCCAGGTGAAGAGAAGGGCTCTTTGTTTCGGTTTTGGCCCCACTTGTTGATTATCTCCCAGGTAACAGGCTTCTTCGGGTGGCCAAGGATTAGAAGGTGCAACCCGCTCTCCAGCCAACCTCAATACAAGCTTTGTCGTCCAACGAGTACAAAAAAATCTTGTTTTGTCATACTATACCACTGGCAGAAGCCAGGTCTGTTTATTTGGGTGTTGACGGAGTTGTGGAGGGGTACTGAGGGGGTCACAACCAGCACTCATGACACAGCAACAAACAAAAAAGGTTGTAACGAAAGTTCTAGTCTTCCATTTAGTATTAAAATCATACTTTTTGTGCTTTCAAGTAGAAAAAAAAAGTTTTGTTTGCCTTAAAGGAACAGTCCACCGTAATTTCATAATGAAATATGTTTTTCTATAAAATGAGACGAGATGATACGTACCTCTCCGAGCTTTGAGCGACCACCCAGTCAGCCAGACGGGCTGCCACTCCTGTTAGCACTTGTAGCTAGACTCATTGTGGTCAACGGTATTTTTCGGGGCTGTAGTTAGATGCGACCAAAGTCTTCCACGTTTTTCCTGTTTACAAAGGTTTATAGGACCAGTGACATGAGTTCGGGTTCGGGTACGCAAATCCAAAAGTGGCTTTTTCTATGCTGTGGGAAGTGCGTACTATAATGACAGGCGTAGTAACACCTTCTGCGCGCTTCGACAGCGCATTGATACCTTCACTTCTGATTTCTTTTCTCTCCCACGACCCCCCCTACTTCCGTAAATACAACCAACGTGACTGCACTGCACTACTTGGTACACAGTCTGGAGGCCAGAGCTTGCAGAAAATTATAAGTAAGGGATAATTAACGAGCGGGTGTGCATTCCACGGTTTTAATGCACGTTGCCTCCGCGAAGAGCATTAAAACCGTGGAATGCTCACCTTCGAGTTGATTATCCCGCTTATACCATGGTCATTTGCCAGCAATATCAAATCGCAGCATTAATCTGAAACGGAGATTATGCATAACCCAACATTATGCGCGATTATGCGGACTGTAGCTTACTTGCTACCCACAATTACAATGAACTTATGACGGTTTCCGCAGTCAGCGAGCTGAAATCAGTCTGCTGGCAAAGCACGTTGCTAGCCAACTGTCAGCAGTCGCTGATACATGAAGTGGACACGTTAGCTTCATTTGTAGCCGTACTCAATTACAATCTTTTAATGGATAAAGCCTGATTTTTCGTTGCTATAATATTTACGGTCGTTTTCGCTTGAGTACGAGTCGTGGGAGAGAAAAGAAATCAGAAGTGAAGGTATCAATGCGCTGTCGAAGTGCGCAGAAGGTGTTACTACGCCTGTCATTATAGTACGCACTTCCCACAGCATAGAAAAAGCCACTTTTGGATTTGCGTACCCGAACCCGAACTCATGTCACTGGTCATATAAACCTTTGTTAACAGGAAAAACGTGGAAGACTTTGGTCGCATCAAACTACAGCCCTGAAAAATACCGTTGACCACAATGAGTCTAGCTACAAATGCTAACAGGAGTTGCAGCCCGTCTGGCTGACTGGGTGGTCGCTCAAAGCTCGGAGAGGTACGTATCATCTCGTCTCATTTCATAGAAAAACATATTTCATTATGAAATTACGGTGGACTGTTCCTTTAAGCTATCCTTTGCCTGACAATTGAGATTTTCTCACCCCAACTGACAAATCTTGAAATGAGTCAAACTCTCTCGCGCCAGTGTCGGTATTTCTATTTTATTAAGATGGAAAGAAATGGTAATAATATTTTATGACTAACATACTTCATACTTGTTTGATTCTCTTTTTGCTGGTGTTTTTCTTCACAGGAGTGCCTTCATTGCCTGGAAATTGGAAGAGCGTGTGGCAGTACAAGGGGCAGTGACGTCCACCCTGACCATTGAAGACATCCCCACACAGGGGTCTTCAGCCCACCGCATCGTGTACCGGAAGGAGAAAGATGTAGGAGGCAGTCAGGGCTGCCTCAACCAGAGGAAAACCATGGCTCCCCAAAATCTGCAGGAGACCTTCGACTGCAGGACCCACAGCCAAGAAAACAAGGCTTTGGGGGCTTCCAGACCGAGAACCATGATGCCGAAACAGTGGTGGGGAAGCAGGCCTGGGACCTTTGTTGAGTCGCGCAGGAAAGTTTCCACTTTGAGGCCGCAAAGCTGGTGAAGGAAACATGTGCTTCATCCTGCACAAGGAAGGTCCGATCCTGTTTTTTGAAATCTACACTTGCATCGGTTTTCACTCCAACGCTAACTTAGCTCAACTTGGATATCTCAGGGAGCTGATAATTCATAGATTTGAAAATGCAAGATTTCAGGATAAAATGGAAACTGTCACGATGGTATATCTCCTGGAACATGGTCAGCCGGCCTTTCTCCAATCAACCTGACATCAACCTTCATTTCAACCCTAATTTATCACATGTGATGATACGAATCTGCAGCTCACCGAGGCCTCTTACAGCTGAATTAAGTGGGCTATTCTAGGGTTCAAATAAAAATCTACTGGAGTGTACAGTTGATCCTTTGGAACTATGGATACCGCTGCTGTGTAGAACCTCTGTACAGCAAGTACGCCCACTCCCACCTATTACCCAGACTACGTCATTGTTCAGAATTTGGTCCACATTACAGTCAGTAAGTCTGGGGACAATGATAGCATTTGAAAAGACATCAAATATAATTCCTACATGTTTTACAGTATATTAAATGACTGTATCAACCTGTATTTAAAGCTGACAGTCTCTTCTTGAAAATATAAGGAGTCCAATATGGGCACCCCAGACTGTGTGCAGACCTCTGGGATTTGCAAAGCACACCTCTGAGCTCACTGGCCAAAAAATGCTCGTAAACATGTTACATTTGCTCAGAAACTGTTGGGAAAAATTGAAAAATCGACTTCGTCAGTCCCTGCATATGACACTGCTCAATGCTCTCATGCAGATTCAGAAAGACTGGCCAATGGATTGAGGAGAAAAATGGATTTAGACAGGACAGATGGACAGACAAGAATTTTCCTCATTTTATAATGGAATGCAGTGCTAACTAGCGAATGGTGTCAGTGTTGCTGACAGCGGTATGTAAATTGTAAACAAGCTCTCAACTAGTTTCAGGTTTCAACTTTTGCTCATCCATTCAGTAACACCCAGAAGAAATAATACATCAAGAAAAGGAATTGTGTGATCTGCGTATAAATATTGCAATTTCTGAAGCCACACAATTATATATGAGCGAATATGATTAATATAATGATGTAAAAATAAATAATATAAAAAAAATAATGAAACGGCATTTGGAGAAAAGGTCAGGGCAGAGGCTCATCTAAATCTACTGCTGGCAGCCTTTCCTGAGCCTTTGTGTAATCTGCTGCGATTTTAACCCTTAGAGCGCTGAAATAAATTTTCAAGAAATTATAAATTAAATTATCTTGTGCTGTTAGAAACCTTTCATGTGGCAACTTGTTTAAAAGAGCTCCCCTGCGAGAGCTCTTTTAAACAAGTCGCCTAATCATAGGTTTTCAACAGCTTTGTATTTGATATCTTACATCACTGAGCAACACTGAGGGTTATTCAAGATTTGTAGTTCCTTGACTTTCTGATGCTGCAGAGATTCTCCTGATCTCATTTGAATAACCTATTATTCATCCCTTAAGGTTTCTTGTTTGATCACAAATGTGTGAAACAATGGTGTGAACTGGGTATGCTTCTGCTGATAATCACTTCCAGAGATGGAAAGCAGTAGCGTTGTACTACAGTAGCTTAAAAGTTTCAAGAGGCAGCAAAAAATGTAGGCTACTCTTTAGTAGTTAAATCAATTTTCTGCCTTGAGAAGAGGAACAAAAGGATGTGTTTGTGGTGAATGAATGAAAAGAGGACTGAGGCACACACTTGACTGAACAGAATTATTTTTCAGGATTACTAGATAGGAGCCCAGGGATGAAATTTACACGTTTCGCATTTTGCAAGAGCCTGGTGCAGGTAAGTGGCAAGATTAACTGTTAATTTTGCTAATTTAGTGACATAATTGGAGAGAAGGGCGGGCCCGCTTTCTGTCGAGAATCCATGGGAACGTGCGTAAGGTATGAACATACGCCCACGCGGCCCCTCTCACAGGCCAGCTTTAACTCCTTAAAAATCAGATTAAAAGATTAGAACTGAAGAAAAATATGTGCCTGGGATCCAAAAACCTGTCAGCTCCGTAAGCGCTAGTAATTCCCAGAGTTCTTCACCCCAGTGTTTCTTCACCGTCGGCTGCCTTCCGCAATTTCAAAGATTTTGTCTTGTTTCTGGTACTCCTGAACCCCCAGCTGTGTGACCTGGGTGTAAAAGTCACAAGGCAGTGTTGTAACACTGAACTCGGAGAACAGTTAGGCCAGCATCGCCCTCCCGATCTCAGAAACTGAACCTGAAACTGAACTGAAGATTTAGCAGGCAATGACGAAACATTATTTTTTTTTTGTGTGTGTTTGGGATCAACCCCACAGCCCAGATACTGACTTCCTCTCCTCACCAGTGACCTGACCCTGACTCTTGACCCCTGACCACCCCCTCCCAACCCCACCGCCCTTGTCCACAGAAATTTCTAGATACCAGAGAAGGGGACAGAGCAAGAAAAAGAGGGACATATCTTCCCCCACACAAGCTCTATTCCCACATTATCTACCACCCACCCATGGAAATCCTATCAACCCTCCCTCCTTGATTACCCCACTCACCGGACAGGCTGATGTCTGTGACAGATGCTGCAGCGAAGGCCAGCGCCCCCTGTGGATGGTGGCTGAGCTGCAGTGCAATGGCGGTTCACCATGTTATCTGCTGTACGGCGCTAGACCAAAGAATTAATGGGAAGGTTTACCCTCAGAGCGCTAAATGTAGCTATCGTTGCACACTGATGAAAGATTTCAAAATCAAAGCTGTTGAAAACCCTTCACGTGGCAACTTGGCGTCACGTGGCAAAACCCATCATCTGGAAAGTTTTCAACAGCACAAGATCATATATTTACAATTTTTGCTCCCCGCCTCCGCGGTAGCGAGCGGAGCGGGGTACATTGTATTCAGCTCCGTCAGTCCGTCACGTCCCGTTTGTTGTGAACACGATATCTCAAGAGCGGTTTGACCGATTTCATTCATCTTTGGCTTCAATGTGTATTAGTGTGATATGCCGACCCCAGTCGGTTTCTGAGATCTGGTGAGGGACAAGGCCACGCTCAGTGGCAACACTTGTTTGAAAATTTATTTCAGTGCTCTAAGTTTTAATTGATTGCCGCTGAAGTAGTGAAGATAAAACAGATGTAGTGCACAAATTTTTTTTTGTCATATTAAGACTCAAAGTCTTATTTCTATCACTTTTTGAAATTTTGAATAAGAAAAGAGATCCACCAGTCAGGTGAGATAATTTGACTCATTTCAAGACTCGTCAATAAGGCGACACAACAATTCTTGTTTGAATTTATTTCCCCTTAAATGAGCTCAATGTTAGAGAAAGCATTACTCTCACGCTGTAGGACATTGTCACATATGAAGACCACAAAGGAAAAACAATCAGAGTCCAAATTTAGCATTTTTGTATAATTCATATATATTATGATGATATAATTAATATTATACATTATTATAAATATTTTTTGCATATTTTTTCTGTGCTTTGTTTCTAAGATCGTTTAGACTTTCTAATTAATCATTTCTCCACAACATGAAAATGCAAGTGATCATTTTTCCACTGTGGTCTTCATTCTGTATCTGTTAGCTGCAGTTATTCACTGAAGCCTCACACTAATAATGAGGGGAAATATTCTAACCCAGGCAGGATGCCATGTTTTTATGGCGGCATACATCAAATAGAAAATATCTAAAAATTATTACACATTTTCCTGTAATTAACCTGGGGATCTTTTGGAAACCTTGGGATCCTCAGGAGAATTTAAAATAGGCCCGTAGTTCCACAGGTTTGAATACAGCAGCTGAATTTTACAAACCCATATGAGTCCATAGGTGTCATGAGACTAAAACAAGCTATTTCTGACCTGATGATAAAAAATAGGATTGTAGATCTCACAATACTGCAAGACTAAAACTCTGAAGACACTTTTTGGAGTGGAGCATATCTCCCCAGAGTGAATTTTACACCGAGTCTGAACAGCTGGTGTGTAGCGTGGGTCTTCCCCACTGATATCTACATCTGTTGAAATTTGCATGAGTTTTGTGGAACCAGAGGGGTAACCCTGACATCTGTTTATCCATTTGCTGAGGAGGCAAAGCAGCTCCACTGGGGATGGGTCAGGAGTCTCCGAGCCATGCAAGGAGCTAGTAGATAATGTGCAGCGGAGATAATTTTTGGGTTTGTGGTAATGAAGCCCAATTTTTCTTTTCGGCTGGCTACAAATGAAAAGAAAACTGTCCCATGCTCGTATACAGAAGTTATCCACAGGTGCTAATTTCACGGGGGCGCTGGAGTGACTGGGCATTCTTTCAGTATCGCTATAATTTTCAACACCGATTTTCTGCCGAATCGACATTTATCTCGTCTGCCAAAGGGTCCGAAGACATTTTATGAGTATTGTGTCAGCATTAAGATAGCTGATATTCTTCAACAGGGAGTAAAGCTACAGTTGGAATTTAAAATACATCTTCCAGTTGTAAAGACGCCGATGATTTAATGCGCCCGATGAAGAGATTCCCGGTGGGAAATTTTATCAACACTTCCATCCCAACCTCACCTGCTTAACCCAGTGTCATCACCTCGGCAACATGTGTTTGGAAGGGTCCAGATATCCCCCCAAAAAATTACTGCCCATCGGAGTGTCTCACACACATTTCCCACATTACTTTTTAAGGACTGCAGGGGATGGGAATCACAGATCTGGAGAGACGACGGAGCCTGCAGATAAATTAGTGGCCTCCATCTCTTTAGTAGACAGTTAATGTGAGTGATCTTCAGCCAAGGAGAGCCTTTAATGAGTCACTTATTCGGAGATGAGCTGAAAGCCACCATCAGACACAGTCTGCAGCCTCCCAGGACGGGACTTAGCCCTATTATTATACAAAACCCAAAACCAGTGAAGTTGGCACGTTATGTAAATCGTAGATTAAAACAGAATACAATGATTTGCAAATCCTTTTCAACTTATATTCAATTGAATACACTGCAAAGACAAGATGATTAATGTTCAAACTGAGAAACTTTTTTTTTTTTTTGCAAATAATCATTAACTTAGAATTTAAAGGCCGCAACACATTGCAAAAAAGTTGGCACAGGGGCCTTTTAACCACTGTGTTACATCGCCTTTCCTTTTAACGACACTAAGTAAACGTTTGGGAACTGAGGAGACCAATTTTTGAAGCTTTTCAAGTGGAACTCTTTCCCATTCTTGCTTGATGTACAGCTTAAGTCGTTCAACAGTCCGGGGTCTCCGTTGTCGTATTTTACGCTTCATAATGCGCCATACATTTTCAATGGGAGACAGGTCTGGACTACAGGCAGGCCAGTCTTGTACCCGCACTCTTTTACTACGGAGCCATGCTGTTGTAACACGTGCAGAATGTGGCTTGGCATTGTCTTGCTGAAATAAACAGGGGCGTCCATGAAAAAGACGTTGCTTGGATGGCAACATATGTTGCTCCAAAACCTGTATGTACCTTTCAGCATTAATGGTGCCTTCACATATGTGTAAGTTGCCCATGCCTTGGGCACTAATACACCCCCATACCATCACGGATGCTAGCTTTTGAACTTTGCGCCTATAACAGTCCGGATGGTTCTTTTCCTCTTTGGTCCGGAGGACACGACGTCCTCAGTTTCCAAAAACAATTTGAAATGTGGACTCGTCAGACCACAGAACACTTTTCCACTTTGCATCAGTCCATCTTAGATGAGCTTGGGCCCAGCGAAGCCGGCGGCGTTTCTGGGTGCTGTGTATAAATGGCTTTCGCTTTGCATTGTAGAGTTTTAACTTGCACTTGCAGATGTAGCGACGAACTGTAGTTACTGACAGTGGTTTTCTGAAGTGTTCCTGGGCCCGTGTGGTAATGTCCTTTACACACTGATGTCGGTTTTTGATGCAGTACCACCTGAGGGATCGAAGGTCACGGGCATTCAATGTTGGTTTTCGGCCTTGTCGCTTACGTGCAGTGATTTTTCCAGATTCTCTGAACCTTTTGACGATATTACGGACCGTAGATGATGAAATCCCTAAATTTCTTGCAATACCTCGTTGAGGAATGTTGTTTTTAAACTGTTCGACAATCAGCTCACACATTTGTTCACTAAGTGGTGACCCTCGCCCCATCCTTGTTTGTGAATGACTGAGCATTTCAGGGAAGCTGCTTTTATACCCAATCATGGCACTCACCTGTTCCCAATTGGCCTGTTCACCTGTGGGATGTTCCAAATAAGTGTTTGATGAGCATTCCTCAACTCTCAGTCTTTTTTGAAACATGTTGCAAGCATCAAATTCCAAATGAGCTAATATTTGCAAAAAATTTATCTGTTCGAGCATTAAGTAACTTGTCTTTGCAGTGTATTCAATTGAATATAGGTTGGAAAGGATTTGCAAATTATTGTACTCTGTTTTTATTTACGATTTACACAACGTGCCAACTTCACTGGTTTTGGGTTTTGTATAAGAGAATCAGCTGAAAGAACATTTAGCAAGTAATTAAGTTAACTGGCATCAGGTATGTAACATGATTGGCTAAAAAAGGGATGTCTTAGAGAGACTGGGTCTCTCAGAAGTAAAGATGGCCAGAGGCTCTCCAACCTGTGAAGGCTTGTGTAAAAAAAATTGTGGAATACTTCAAAAACAATGTTCCTCAACGTCAAATTGCAAAGGCTTTGAAGGTCTCATCATCGACAATGCATAACATCATCAAAAGATTCAGAGAAAATGGCAAAATCTCTGTGCATAAGGGACAAAGCCAAAGACCTTTGCTGGATGCCCGTGATCTTCGGGCCCTCAGACGCCACTGCCTCACTCACCGGCATGATTCTGTCATTGACATTACTAAATGGGCCCAGAAATGCTCTAAGAAACCGCTGTCTGTAAACAAAGTCTGCTGTGCCGTCCACAGATGCCACCTAAAACTTATCATGCAAAAAAGAAGCTATTGTTGAGCATGATCCAGAAGAGCCGCCGTGTTCTGAGGCCAAGGCTCATTTAAAATGGACTGTAGCAAAGTGGCAACATTTCCTGTGGTCAGAAGAGTCCAAATTTAACATTCTTGTTGGAAATCATGGGCGTTGTGTCCTCCGGACTAAAGAGGAGAAAGACCGCCCCTCCCGTTATCAGTGTTCAGTTCAAAAGCCAGCATCTCTGATGGTATGAGTATGCATTAGTGCATATGGTGTGGGACACTTAAAAAGCACCAAGAATGCTGAAAGGTATATTAAGGTTTTAGAGCAACATATGCTCCCCTCCAGACAGCATCTACTCCAGGGAAGGTCTTGTGTATTTCAACAGGACAATGCAAGACCACATACTGCAGCTGTTACAACAGCATGGCTTCGTCGTAGAAGAGTCTGAGTGCTGAACTGCCTGCCTGCAGTCCTGATCTTTTACCGATTGAGAATATTCGGCGCATAATTAAACGAAAAGTCCGCCAAAGGAGACCCAAAGCACACCAGCAGCTGGAAGCCGGTATTAAACAAGAGTGGGATCAAATTCCAATGGCTAAACTCAAGAAACTTGTCTCCTCAATGCCCAGACGCCTCCACTCTGTGTTAAAAAGAATAGGGGATGCTTCACTATGGTAAACAGGCCCCTGTCCCAACTTTTTTGAGACCCGTAGCAGCCATCAAATCTGAAATGAGCTCATTTTGTGGATAAAATTGTAAAATTTCTCAGTTTCAACATTTGCTATGCTATCTCCGTTCTATTGTGAATTAAATACTGGCTGGTGTGATTTGAAAGTCATTGCGTCTTAATTGATTTTATTCACAATTTACACTTTGTCCCAACTATTCCAGAATTGGGGTTGTAATTAATTAATTATGTATTTATTTTCTTCCATTAACTCATTAGTTTTATGTTTGTATGTATATATGTAGGTGTGGTTATTTGTATGTGTACATGCAGGGTTGAGATTTTGTGTAACTAGTATTATTTCTTCTAAATACCACAGTTATTTTAATCATTTGCCAATCATTATGTGATTAAGATGGAGTGTGTTACTCTGTATACTTCTGTGATATACCTTTTATTATTTTTCTCTTTTTACTGACCTTGTCTCATCGATGTAGACGATGTAGACTTAATTTTAAAAAATTAAGCTTAGTTATTGATTTTTTTTGGGGGGGGGGGGGGGGTTTAGGTTAAATTTAAGAAAACCGTTAGGAAAACGGTAAAGATTTTGAATTATTTAAAGGTTTTTTTGCCAAGGAATTACAAGCCGAACTTATGTATGGAAATTTCCTTTCTGAATTCGGAAATGACCATGTTTTTGCCTAAAATCATTCGATAATGCAGAAATCTAAACAAAAAGACTATGTTTGGGAACGCCCCTAAAAATTCTGAGGTTTTTTTCACAACTGTTCCGCAGTTTGGGTGCGAACTGCGAAGTCAACTCGGGAATGCTCAGCCCTGCCCCCAACCCGGCATTTATAGATCCTACATACAATCCTGACCGGTACCCATCACGCTTCCTGTCATAACTCAAAAAAAGAACGCCAGTCAAGTCTTCAATTATGTATGACGAGCAATCGGAAGATAATACTTCTGGTGCAGAATTGTCCGAATTTAAAGAGGGTGAAGCAGAAGAAAGAGGGATCTAGCCATATATGTTCGAACCTCAGGCATCCCATGACGGCTCGGCGAAAAGTGTACATGATGACAGGGAAGATCTTAAAGCGAGACATGGCAACAATGACTGGTTGGTTATTTTTGCAGTTATTTTCCTCCGTTGGATTTACATGAACATGAGAACCTATGCGATTTCATGGCTAATCATTAGCCTGTTGCAAGGCAGTCACTCAGTTGTGAGATATGAAGGTGTGCACGTCGCTGGTTGTCATATTAGCAGCAGGTTTAGCCTTAGTTAGCTATCAAATAGACCCATTTACAGCCGGTCATCAAAAAGATGCGCGCGCATCTTGGCAACGGAAGCACCGGTCTCCTCAATTCAGTCTGACGAGTTATGAATCTGCAAACATTTAATTAGATATTTTACCAGCACCGAAATGCCTGGTTGTTGCGTGTACTGCTGTCAAAATTGTTATTTCATTGGTGGACTCAAGTTTTACAGGATTCCGAGAGGATCACATCCGTATAACGCCCACTGGCCGCAAGCGAAGCATAAGGGCCGGTTCATACTCCACGCAAGGTACGCGAGCGAACCGAGCACAGGTCCGTTCCATTCCGTTCACAAAGAAGCCTGAACGCGAGTCCCTTGCTGCGCTGTGCCTTGTTAAAAAGCAGTACACTGTTCATGCAATAGGGGGTAGCAAAAGCTGTGCTCAAAATCACCCCTATCACGGATATAGTGCACTTTATTGTGTGTCCGCCATTTTGTAGTGTTGTTCGAATTCTTTTCATCCACTATATAGTGGACTATAAAATACCCATAAGAAATTTTACCATGGTACTACTATGGTATATGTACCATGGTAAACTTTCTAATGGGTAACCGTAATGCACAGCAGAATCGAACAAGCGATGTACACTACATTATAGTGCTGTATACCACAATGCACTGCGGTCATTTTTTTACACAGAAGAAGAATACGAAAAGCGAGATGACTCCGCCCGGCAGAAATACATTCTTCAGTGTTCCAGTAAAGCTGCTTTCACACCAGACGCGAAACAAATTTTTCTAACATCAGATTACATTCAAAGTCAATGCAAAGACTCATAATTAGCTGACTGGCTAATTATCATCCTTGATATGTTGCCAAGCTTGTTAGGTAGCTAACTAACTAAGCTAGCGGATTGAGCTAGAGTAACTATTATAGCTAAGTGTAAAGCATATTCCAGAAAACCATCACGGGGTCCAACAGTAAAGCTGCTTTCGCACCGGACGTGTTTAGCGTGTATTCGCGTCTTTACATTGATTTTGAATGCAATCTGTTGTGCGAAAAATTCGTTTCGTGACCGGTTTGTTTACATGATGCTCGGCGTGTCCGCTCACATCACAGAAATATCCAGCGCATTTGCTGACCCAACCATGTTCAGAAAACTCCGGTGTAGTGTCCGAAATCTCCTTTGGTCATTCCCTATGTAGTGCACTATATCATGTACACAATGTAGGGGATAGGGAGTGAGCGAATGAGTGGACAATTTTGAACACAGTTAAAGTCTTCCCCTTCTCCTCCTCCTTCTTCTTTTTTCTTTTTGGTGTGTTGAACGCTGCATGTGGTGCATTATTTGCTTTTTCTCCCCTACTGGAATCTCAAGGAAATACAAGGGTAGATGCGTCGCGATACAAAAATTTGGACGACACACTTTGCTACGCAAGGACCTTGCGTTGCTCAATGCTTTGCCTCGCGTTCGTGCTCACGTACCTTGCGTAGAGTATGAACCGGCCCTCAAGTCAAACTCCGAACGCTGCCTTGATGCTTTTAAACGCCCACTGAAAGCGTCAGCCGCATCAACATTGACAGCTGTCAACACAACCGAGAAGCCATGGGTGTCATTCTTAAAATATTCAACAAGATAACGTTTAATTTTGAAAACACCTACCGATAAAGCTTATTTTAAATGATGAAAAAGTACGACGTTCAGGTTACTGCGCACTATATGTTATATACAGTTATAATTTTCCTCCTAAATTTAGCTGTCTAGTATATTAACATTATGATTCACTTTACTTCACCCAGCAGCAAATTAGCTAGCTAGCTAACATAGCAGTGTTACATTCTTACCAGTGTACCTTGAGTTAATTTCTGTCTAACTGAAGATCGCTTGATAACTTAAATGTGCACAAAATAATGGATTTCCTCTCAAAACTGCAACTTGGTTAAAAAGTAGGTATATCTATTTTCAGAACTGCATGTGAGGTTTCCGTGTGTGCCACCAACCATGACAAGACAAAATAGTTAAATAGCTAACCTAAAAGACAAATGCGTTTCTATTGAGTTGACGCTCAAGAAATTGAACAATGGCGAAAAGTAAAAATCAGGCGCGTGTCACACGCTGTCAATGGGCTTTGCTCCACTGAAATTAATGCAGCCAATTTTTTGACGCACGTCTCACGGTTACAGACATTAAATGAAATATGTGAGAATAATGGTAAACCGAAGCAGATTTCGTGTTTGCATGACAACTACGCAGTCAAACTCGCTAGCTAGAAAGCCAACAATACAAAATAATACTTAGCTTAGGTAGAATTAGTTGTCAGGACGTAGTTTTCTGTTTATTTATTTATTTTTTTATCATAACCCATGCGTCAAACACAGAGATGCCAAGTCTCACGCATTCGGCGTAGGTCTTACGCATTTTTTTGGCTTATTCACCGTAGTCCGCAATTATTCATTGAATGCTTAATGAGATTCTCATGCGGAATTAAAATACTTGTTCATTGAAGTTTCCGTTTCACTTGCGTAAAGGTGCACCTAAAGTCACATGGAAAGCGATTATGAGTACGGACTTCCCGTGCTACTCTTTACTCAGGGATTGGAAACAATGCATGTGTTTTATGATCATTTAAATTGTTTCAATGAAATATGACCATTTGAAACGTTTTTATGCAGTTCCGTGGCTTTTCATCCCTCAGGAAAGACAAGCATCCCTGAGTCATAATCGATTTCATTGCCTTTAGTAAGGAAATCCACAGTAATGCATGTGAAACTAATTAACTTGATGCAAAATGACTTAAATTCCGCGAGCGAATTTCTTCAGTGCGCTTTGATTGAATAATTGCGGAATATGGCACAGAAATGTGAATGCCACTAAGAGGACAAACTCACGCCAAAGACGTAATGACATCTCTGCATTCACAACGGTTTTATGCCCTTGTGTTTGACTATGAGGGACCTCTGATTTCGAGACACAAAACTCCAAGTCTGTCGTGGTATTTAACATTCTGCTTATGTCCACTGATAACACCGTCATAAGCATCCAGTGACTTGTATGCTCAAAGTTTATGGAACGAAATTTGTTCCAGCAGAATTTGAATTGAATTTTGGTTTTGAATTTAATTTAATTAGTTTTGAATTGAATTTAACCTGCTTTGAATTGAATTTTTTGGTTTTGAAATTGAATGAACAAGTAATCTGAAACTGAATCCAATTATTTGTATTGAATTTAAGAGAAAACTTGAAGCATTTCATTCAGTTCGCACATTCAAATTCAGTTCATAAAATTCAAATTCAAATTCAAAATTCAAATTCAAGTTGAGTAACATCACATGAACGCGCATGGCGAGCTGCAGTCGCTCTTCTGTCCCTCGTGGCCTGCCTTATTTGGAATAAGGTAACTATGTAATTTCCGGGAAGCACACCTCAGGACGAATTCTAAACCCACCTGACTATACACCGAAAACGTTTACCAAAACTTCGGCCCTTTATCAGTTTATTTGTTTTAGCTCATCATATTAATCTTCAACAGTTAACCCAGAGTTAGCCTAAGATCATCAGTAAATGCACTCGTAAAGGGGGATTTACATTTGAACGTACGGGCGTCTTCGTGCAACTTACGTGCGAAATTTCGGAAAAATGACTGCTTGCTCGACGTGGCGAGTACGTGACACGTGCGTGTTTTGCTGGCCGCAGGGCACGTAGAACCACCCGTAGCAAAGAATTGGTCTGCAAATTAATTCCACGGTGCACGCAGCGATCAGTCGAAAATAGTCCACGCCAAGTACGTGGCAAGTACGTCACAAGTGCGTGTGCTGTAGATATATATAGGGTTTTATGGGGAAAATTCCATTAAAATTAATTCAAAATGAATCATATATCAAGAATTTTAAAATATTTTTAATATTGTAAGCTTTTGAATATACACCCACGCAAGTGCCACGCACGTGTTAAGCACTTCTGTCGTCCGGGTAGCGCAAAACTGACTTACTTTCCACGCACTGACACTGGCGGAGCAAGCAGGTCGGACGTACGTCTCACGCAGCGCACGCACGTGGCAAGTACTTGCACGTGCGGGGTATTTAAACCCGGTCATTTGCCAGTTCTTGAACAGTTGTGAAAATGCCACCCAGGAGATCCAAGAAATCACCAGCTTCCAGTCAGCTTTCTGCTTCCACTGCCTCCACTTCCAAGGATACCAGCACGGATGAAGATGACAAATGATGCTGAGTCCTGTTACATCAGCATTTTTAAATAGTACCCCAACCCGCACTGGCCACGTAGAACACGTACTCCACACTCACTTGCGCCTTGTCGTCGACGTGCATGCCACTCAAGTGGCAATCACGTTACACGTGCGTGAACCCCTCCCGTACGTCTGCATTACTTGCCACTTGAATCGCGCATGCATGTTAAGTACTCTCCACTTGCGAGCATCACGTCCCGCGTGCGTGTGAAAAGGTCCCTGGTCGTCACGGATTTCGCAGATCACGCCACCTTCATGTAAGTGGCATGTATTGAACAAGTACTTACCCTGTACGACCAGAAAAATTGGCTGCGTGCGCCACGATCGGTCTGCGGGTCAGTTTTGGCCGCAGAATTCGGGTCGCCCGTAGAACACGCAGTTCACGTAGACACGCACGATCAATTGTAAATAGCCCCTTAATTATCCCCCGCCGTGCGATTAGCGCGAAGCGGGGGATAAAGAATTGGGCTCCGTACTGACGCTTAAAATTGAGGTGGCGGGGGATATCGCCATGTTAGTGGCAAACACTTGTTTCTATAGTTTCTTCGGCTAAGTAAATAATGCTAACGTTAGTTACTAATGAGTGTCTTTTCTCCGTCGGTATGTGCAAATGCATTTCGATGGCGAGCCTTCATGTTAAAGCTCCTGTGCTTCAAGTGTATCGTCATATTCAGTCAAAATCAAAATAATTGGAGCTGTTCAGAACTTAAACTTCAAATTCCTCGGAATTCAGTACTTTCTACTGGTCATCGGCAATGTCACTAGTTCGGTCTCTGGCAGGTTAAAACCCTGAAGAAATATGCTGAAGTAAAAACTCGGACATTGCTCACTCACTGTAGAGACGCTGCCAGAGACCGAACTTGTGACTTTGCCGATGACCAGTAGAAAAGTATACTGAATTCCAAGGAGCCACCGAATTTACATTGCAATTCATATTTCCGTGAATGCTGTTGATGATTTGCCGGATATAGCTAGCCAGCTATAAATGAACCTGGAGCGTTTAAAATGCTACTACAGAACCATGTGCATACAATACATAAATCCGTGTTGGCACCGTATTTCCGCAGAGAGCATATCCCCGTACTCTTATCAGCATATTTTCGTGCATGAGTGAATTTGCATGTGCGTGAAGTACCGCTCCAAATGAGGAATATTTCTTTGACTTGATTCAGCTGCAACCCCTACTGGATTAATAGCAGTCTCTTCTCTTCGCGGGTATGTCATTACTTTGTGACTCTAGGCATTCTGAACCATTAAGCCATATGAATTTTAAGTGCTGAACAGCTCTATCAAATTATTTTGATTTTGTTTGAATGTAACGTTACACTTGAAGCCCTCGAGCTTCCTCCCTAGTGTACACGGTATAGGTTTCTCGATCAAATGGGTATATATATCAGGCCACAGAATACTAGGCCACGAACAAACATCATCTACCTACTCACTGATACCATATGGATCTGGAAATTGGTTGAAATTTGTCAAAGTCAATTTGTTTAGGTAGAATTCGCGATTTTTCATGGCTAATGCCCTCACATAGCTTGACAAGCCATTATGGTTCGCCATACTTCCATTGCCAAGATGCGCGCGCAGCCTGTTTTGTTCGCAAACAGTAAATGGGTCTATAAGGTGCATTGATTCGGCGCGGCTTGTGGCCTCTCATTCGCAAAGGGGAAAAAACGTTTTGCTCGCTTAAGATGGCTTCTCACTTTTGTGAAACAGACAATATGCAGTTGATCTGATACACATTTTTTTTTCTAACAAACGCTGATGCAGAGGCTTGGCTCAGATAAAGAGCAGGCACATGGCTAATTAATGCATGTTATTCTGCACAAGTAGCCATGTGCTTTCTCAGACCGTGTAACTCTACAATGTCAACTTCCACGTATACTTCACTTTGCGGTAAAGTGCCATTTTGAGATTATCCAAGATCAGTAGCACGATCGAGGTGCACAGACACGAACAGTAACCAATGTCAGACTGAAAACACATTCTGACTGTTCTCCATTCGCATTTGAGGTTGCCTAGGAAGGAAGTTGGTATGTGTTTATCTGACATAGGTACGCAGGCACATGTCGCCTACTTAGAGTTGTTTATTTGCTCTCAACTGCTTGAGGGAAACATTTGGAAACGTTAGCGAATTTTCACACGATTTGCTTCAAATTTAAATGGAAACATAGCTGCTGTCGAAAATATATTAGCAGCTTCTGTGCTGCCCCTCCTCTTAGTGGCTCTCTGCTACATTCACCTCAATTCACCGTCAAAGTACTCAACTTCACCGCAGGAATCGCATGAGGTTTCGCTTTCTCCTCATATTAAAATTGCTGTAGAGCCCGTTGTCAAAGTCCCTGTCCTAGAAGTGGTCACTGCAAACTACGCTAGACTCATTCGGTCCGTGCCACTTGGCCCGAGTTAGTCTCAGTTTCGCGGCCCAAAGTTATCTTCGAGCCTTGTCCTTGGGGAAAGTATGTAAGCTTACAGCGTCTTTGGTTGTTTAGCTCCAATCCCCCCGCCCCCCACCTGGCATTTCAAGTATTGAAGCAATTTTTTAATATACATAATACTGCGAATACCCACCGCCAAGCTTAGAAAATGTCAGGTGCGTTCCTGAGTTTACGTCACGGGTGCACCTGATCATGCATACTCGTTTTTTTCCTCAATTATTGGGGGCGGGCCCAACGAACTGGCTAAGTGGCTAAAATAGTTACTCCGTAAATGTTTTTTTTTTTTAATTGTCGAGACGCTGTTTTCAGAACTAATGTTAAAATGTTTATCAAAAGCAGTCTCCAGAACATATATCAAATTTAAATATTCGGTGGCTGAAGACCTTTAAAGGTTTGAAGGCATGAATTTTGATACTAAAACCTATTCATGTGAATACAGCGCCCTCCATAATTATTGGCACCCCCGGTTAAGATGTGTTAAAATCCGTAAAATAAATTCAATTTTTATTGCAGAAGCATACTCTTACACTGAAAATTGTAGAAAATGTAACCTCAAGTGAATTTTAAGGGGGAAAAAAATCCCTGACAAAGAAATCATTATTTTTCATAAAATCACCCGTTCCACAATTATTGGCACCCCTACTAATTCCTAGGAAATAAATGTAATTGAAGTATTTCTGTAATTTCTACAGTGGGTTACAAAGTTGATCAGAGTATCTAGGCACATTTAATTAGTAATTCATCACTTCCTGTTTCCCTGGGGTATAAATATGACGTGACATGGAGACCATTTCTCTTATCCACTCTTCAAGATGGGAAAGACAAACTGGAACAGTGGTAAACAAGCCTGGACGAGGACGCAAGGTTATTTTGCCACCATGCACAGTGAGGAGGATGGTAAGAGAAATAAAAAGTTCTCCAAAGCTCACTGTTAAAGAATTGCAACAAATGGTAGCATCTTGGGGTCACAGAGTCTCCAAAACAACCATCAGGCACTATCTTCATGCCAACAAGCTGTTTGGGAGGCATGCACTGAAAAAACCTTTTCTCACACACAATCATAAACGCAAACGTCTGGAGTTCGCTAAGCGGTACTGGGACTTCAACTGGGACCGTGTGCTTTGGTTAGATGAGACCAATATAGAGCTTTTTGGCAAAAAACACTCTAAGTGGGTCTGGCGGAACACAAAAAATGAGTATGCAGAAAAGCACCTCATGCCCACTGTGAAGTATGGGGGAGGATCGGTGATGCTGTGGGCCTGTTTCTCTTCCAGAGGCTCTGGGAACCTTGTTAGAGTGCATGGCGCTTTGAAATACCAGGACACTTTAAATCAAAATCTGGTGGCCTCTGCCCGAAAGCTGAAGATGGGTCATCACTGGGTCTTTCAGCAAGATAATGACCCTAAACATGTGGCTAAATTTACACAGAAATGGTTCACCAGACACAGAATCAAGCTCCTCCCACAACCATCTCAGTCCCCAGACCTCAACCCCATTGAAAACCTGTGGAGTGAGCTGAAGAGGAGGGTGCAGAGGAGAGGACCCAGGTCGCTGGATGATTTAGAGAGATTGTGCAAGGAAGAATGGTCAAAGATCCCTCTTTCTGTATTCTCCCATCTTGTGAAGCATTATAGGAGAAGATTAGGTGCTGTTTTGTTGGCAAAAGGGGGTTGTACAAAGTATTAACATCAGGGGTGCTAATAATTGTGGCACACATGATTTGATGTAAAAGAATAATTTCTTAATGTCGATTTTTTTTCCCACTGAATAAATGCACTTGAATTAAAGGTTGGATTTTCCTCTTTTTTCATTGTGGTCCTATATTATTTAGAAAAAAAACTGAATTTATTAGAAGCTTAAGAACACATCTTAACCAAGGGTGCCAATAATTATGGAGGGCACTGTATGTGGGGATGTGTGTGCATGTGTTGCTGTGTGTATGGGCATGTGTATCTCTACTCATGGGTGTGAATGTGTGTCTGTGTTCGCCCTTAAGTGTGTGTGCACTTCAATGTGTTTAGCATGACCTAACGCCTGAACAGACAATATTATAGGCAATTAAAGGGTTTGTTGACATAGGACTGACCCACAGGACCGAGCTGTAGGCCAATCAGAAGCCACTGTTTACAAGGTAATTCTGTCTGAACTAAACAGGCCTCATGTTGAACATTTAAAGAATGAAGTTCTGGCCCCCTGGTATGAGGAAGTGGATATTTACTTTGTGATGACAAAAAGGCACTATGGGTGACATTATTCACTTTTAAAATCTTTAGTGGTTTACCAGCACTGCCTAATATTTTGAATGTTATTGAGTCATTACGTTTTATATGTCCCGCAAATAACAAATGTAGCCTATATAAAATAACAACCGTAGAGAGTGATGCAACGTGTGAGTGTAGCATAGAATCTGTATGTGGCAACAGTGCAGAAAGCCTGAACGGTGATAAAATCTGTTTTCAAATCCTGCAATGAGATTTAAAATTACTTTTCCCTCTAAAGTCAAAAAAATACTTTGTTTCTAGCTACTTTTTCTTCGCAAAGTGTAATTTTATCACGCCACCGATAGATCTGGAAGTGAACGCAAAAGTGTTGCTGCCTTATTTCTTTGTCCTACACCACAGAAAAGTAAGAATATATTTCAAACGAAAATATTAAAAAAATATTAAATGCTCGCTGAGGTTGACTTTTTTCAGTTTTTGGAGCACGGAGTATCAGAGCAGCCTGCAAAATGGCTGTAAAGGTCATTTCCAACCTCCAATGTTCTTGCCTTTCATTTAAAGGCACGATGCACTCCTGTTTCTGGATCAATCAAGGTATAGTCGGCGGTGCAGGACAGCGTGTGGTGTTGGTGGGCGGGGTTGAAGGCTGAAGGATGGTACCTCAGACAGGACGTGGGGGGACAGGGGAGGGGATGGGTATGTGAATAAAACATGCGCGTGCTGACTGTGCATTTCGCGATGAACCCTGTTGCCTTATTAATGGTGGCCGGTCTTAGAGGGGTGGGGGTGGTCTGGGAGGGAGGATGGGGTGAGGTGGGGTGGGGGGTGTGAACGCGTAGATTTTAGCATGGGAGTGGCCTGACGTTTTTCAGAAGGAGAGCGTGAGGTAATTACCCAATTCCTCTCCGTTTTATGGATCGATGCCCCCTCAGACACCAGGGTGGGGCTCGGAGGAGGACGGACGCCACACTAAGACCATCTGGGATGGAATCTAAATATGACCCAGCACCTCTGCAGGGACAAAATGGAGTGTGTTACGTGTTTAAGGGCAACATTTTCTCTCTAAGTGCTATTGTTCCCAAGCTATGCACTTTCTTCTGTTGTGAAGGTTGTAATTCCTTCGCTCTGTGCTGCTGTTTTTTATTGTAATCCTTCTGTTGGATCTTTTTTTGCTTCTTTTAGCCTTTTATCCATGTATAAAGCACTTTGTAATCTTGGTTTTGTAAGGTGCTTTATAAATAAAACTTTCTTACTGACTTACTTTCTCAGGTACTCAGAGAGCAGAACACGAAGGCAGGGATTTAGGTTTTTTGAGACTCTGCTTGTGATGTGTGCTTAAGCCTACATTTAGGGAACTGGGAGGTGGTACCCTAATTCAGGGGGGTGAGAACATAGGTCTCCACAATTTGTGAATGTATTAAGTAAAAATGGGCATGTCATGACACCTTATGATTTTAAAATAAAGACTGGTAAAGTTTAGGCACTTTTAACTTGATCTGCGATAACGGTTTACATCTTACATGATTCCATTGAGATTAACAGGTGAATCATTAAAATTTTTTGACATCAAATGTATTATAGGTACGTACAAGAAACAAAAAATCAAAAAAGGTCCAAATATCATGAAATGTCCATTTTTACTTTATGCCTTCACAAGTTGATGTGACAGAATATCGCTCTGGACTCCTCAACCTTTGTGTGGCCTTTCCTGTTGTGCGTCTGAAAAATCATCTCAACCTTTCACCTCACTACAGGTGAGGCTCCCAGCACTGTTCATTCTGGCAGTTTCTGCCATTTTCACACTGACACTGGCTCCTCAAACCTGGGCATGGTTTTTCGGCCGTTTGCGCCACACAGCGCAGTCGATAACTATTTTTCGGTGACGTAATCTTTTTACTTCTGGCACTGTTGTCCGGCACAATGCTGGATAAAAAATAATGAACGTGAGGTTAAAGTACACACTGTGAGTCATAACCCGCGGGTATTAACATCTTTGTAATAGGAAGCACAACAATCGCAGCTGCATCAATGTCCAAATACTTATGGACTGGGGGGATTTGCACACCCAAAATGGCTGCTTTCACTCACACTCTCACAACACAGGATGATCTGTCATAGGACCCTGCTAGAGATTCCAGCTCAAGGACCCAACTGATTGACAACCCGCCCTTAAATTGCAGCATAAATATTTTAAAAGCCTCTCCTTATCAGCGTTTATGATATTTCTGGAGCACTGCTTTAGGCGCCTATCAGAATCTGGGACCGGCAGGTAGTCGAGGTTTGTCTTCAGGAAAAGAGAGGGCTAAGCATTGCTTTATGTGGCCCCTCTAAGATAAAGTTGCTTGTTTTAGTGAGGGAGTGGTGCGCTCAAGGCTAAGAGGAGGATATGTCCGTCAGAATCCGCAGAATCATTCAGGACAGTGACATTACAGCACCACCTAGAGGCCATATGTGCAGGAACGGATTTAAACATGGCTTCATGCATCTCTACATAAGTATATATCCATGTGCACCAGCACACTATCTGCAAATCCGAATGCAGACACATATATTCATACTGCAGCATTCATGTACACGCAATTACAGACATTCATGGACACCGTCATGCATGCGCACAACCCAAGGAAATACAAATGCACATTATTATGCCTATCTGTTCATGACCACATACACCTATACATACACATACACACATGCACCAACAAAAGTACACACAAGCACACGTGGATGCTTGCACTCATATACAGGAGCATTTCCTGACTCAAAACACAAATTCTAAAACACATCTTCACAGCCCTCTCTCCCTGATTTCAGTGTAGTTTTATCTGATGTCAAAATAAACTGCCCAGCATCAGCTATATATTGTAACTGAAGGGGCTTCCAGCTCGATCACTGCTCTTCATCAAAACGTGACTATAGTCCTAGCAAGCATACAAAGATATGTCTCAGATATAAAGCCAGATATGATTTACTGTATATTCCTAAGATAGACGCAATCTCACAGTCCACCAGTATCACATTGAGAAAACACAGAAAGACACTGAAAACTACATAATGCAATTCCATCCTTTTGCGCTGAGGCAAAGCAGGAACGCAGGCTTAAAATCCTGTCGCTCGGCGAAGACCAGGCCAGGCCAGGCGGAGAGAGGGAGAGAGAGGGGCGTGTCAGAAGCAGCAGCCAGTGAAATGTAATTAATTAATTAAGCGAGACGGTGGGATTAATTTAAATTAGAAGCCAAACAGTGTCTGGTGTGGGGGATGGGGGTTTACAAAGCGGCAGGGTGTAATTAGAGTAATAAGATTACGCAACACAGGCAGGCGGCCTACAGTGGCTCAGGACCACACGGCAAGGCCCAGACGCACCCATATGCACCCCAAAATCGGAGATTTAGCAACGATTTCACCCGGTTATAGTTTAACCCCATAACAGTCCAGATATGTCACATATGGATTCAATACTGTAATTTATTAAAACTGTACCGTAAGTATAATTTTTATGTCGCATGCAGAATATGTCTGCTTTTGAAACTACAGGGCACCACACTCTCTAATTCATTCAGCAGTGCGAGCCACAGCGCACAGAGAAGTTCTGAGTATTGCTTTCAGTTTTGTGCTTCATAGTGATGTGTGCACGTGATTTTGGAGAGTGTGAGAAATCCAGTTGATTGAGGATGAGCACGTGTGCATGACTGCTGTGGCCACTGGTCATCAGATGGAGTTTCCAGGCTGATGCTGTTGCGGTAAGCAGTCCTGTTCCTGAAGGTGCGGTACATGCAGTTTCTCATGTCAACCCTGAATGGGGATACAGTTGCTGGCGTTGCTAAATGAGGTGTGCTTTTCTGAAAATCGTATAAGATGGAACATTTTCAGGATCCTCACTGGTCACCTGTGCATAATGGCGTCAATATCATCAAAATGTGATCAGAATGTTCTTAACTGCCAGTGCAACATCCATCACCAAAGCAATTAAGATTGAGAGCACAGACTTAAGAGGTCAAAAAAGCATTCTAGGAAATTTGATGCCACAAAAAGCCAAGCGGCATCTCGTAGTCCTCCAGGCACAAAAACACGAAGAAGATTGTTAGAGAGGCCAGAAGGGGTCAGAGGTGGTGGTGGGACAAGCTGTAGCGGCTCACGCCAGAGCGCTGAGTGGCGTTGACGAGCGTGGTGAGTGCGGTGGGCCTTAATTAGGTCAGCTCAGCATCCGATTCGACAGTTTTAAATGGCAGGATGTTCCACCTGCTTCCACTGTCAGAGGCCAGATGGGGAGCATCTGTAGTGCTGGTGTAATAATATCTGTTCATTCATAGTCCGACCTGTCTCTGCCTGAGCTGGAGCCTTTCTGCATGAAGGGTAGGAATGCAAAATGACCGGGCCACCAGTCCACTGCAGGAACCACTCAACTGTACTTCAGGGCTCCAGTTAGCCTAACACTCCTGCTTTTGGACTGTGAGAGTTCACTGGAGGCAGATAATCATGCGTTGAACTCCACACAAAAAAGCCCAAGACAGGGGCTGAGACCAACGACTCAAGCAACAGCGCCATCCACTGTTCACTCACCTCAATGTGTAATGAGGTCCATTTAATATCTAGTTGAGGCTCACCAATTTGGTAGCAGGTGCATGAGCTTATAATCCATCACTTGAGAACAATAGTCCCTGAAGACTAATCGATAGGATCCTCCAAGGCGTAAAATATAATTTAAATATGGAAGGAATCCAGTCAAATCCCCGTGCCTAGTGAGCAAGGCCCGCAAACTACTCCTAAGACACTTTTACTGGCATTTTCCATGATACGCCAACTTTTTCAGAACTGGGGTTGTATATAATAGTGTCTCAAAAAGACCAAGTAATGCTGCTGCAAAACTGGGTCACAATATGCTTTCAAATTATTCATTATTTTACCAGACAGATCATTCCTTGTGCGGCCAGATTCAAATTTCATATTCTGAAGCAATAGAGCTATTCCCAGCACTCATAAAATTCCAAATTTTTATAAAATCCTTCATACAGAATGAGCACATAGAGCGAAATGCTTCCCAGAAAAATACTTGCAGAAACCAGAATATATAAGCAGGCAGTGCGCGCTGCTATTTAAATTTAAAGAAATATATAGTTTCCTCTCCAGGCTTAAGCATGTACAGTACTGTCAGGCAGTATTTTTTTCTGAATGACAGCTTCCTTTAGCACTTCCTATTTGGAGGTTTAACTTCCTCATTTTTGCCCTGACCCTGACAGAGACGATGCACAAAACCAGCCGCAAGGGTCAACGCCCACGCCTCTCCAGTTCATTCAGTGCCTGCCTGCCAAAATTTCTTAACTTCCTCTCATCCATTCATGAATGTGCAGGAACATGATTCATTCTGAAAGAAAGGAATGGGGGGGAGATGAGGTGGAGGGCTGGGGGGTTCTTGGCAGATTCTGCAACACCATAGCCAAGGTGTTTGGAGAGGATGTGCGGTGGAGAGACTGCAATCAATACTTTATCAAACCACAATTAACTGTCGCTTTCTATTGGGGACGCAATGTTTGAATTTGGCAATAGTTTTATTGGCAGGAGTGTTATGACTTGAAAATCTCATCAAAGAAAACCAGCAATGACAACTTAAACAAATTTATTCTTCACTGATTTAAAAAAAACTTCTACAAATAATCCACTGTTTAATCTTCTAATAACGCTCTAATGCCACTATGTATCTCTGTTGCAAAAACAAAAACTCTGCCTCTTCTGATCAAAATCACAGCATTTATATAGATTAGCGACATTCTGGAAAGATCTACAGGATTCCTGGGTGATTCGGCCCCCTCCAGGCAAGAAGATGCCAAAAGCTTCTAGAAAGCACTAGTCCAATTCATCACAAAGAAGTGGTATTGCATCAGATCATGTTTTTCTACAGACACACCACTAGAGGGTGCTAAATGATGAACAAAATAAACAAATAGCTGACCAGTAAGGCAGCACAAATACTATGTAACAAATCTCCATTTCCAAATGATATACAGTGCTGTACACAAAATACTCATACATAACAGGAGGAACCTCTACTTCTGCAAACTTCTCCAGAGCTGCAGGAGGGCTGCTACGCATGAGGGTCCAAATGCAACAAACAACCAAACATTGGGCTGGTTTCACGGATAGAGATTAAGACCTGGATCTAAAATCAAATTTGAATTCAGCTCAGGACCAAGCAGAAGACGCATCTGCAAAACTTATCCTGTAATATTTGAATGTTTGTAGCAGGTCCTCAAGGCTTTGGATAGCTTTTTAAATCAGGCTTTGTCTTTACTGTTAGAAGGAGGGGGTAATTTGAATAAACATGCAGCTTTTTACACAGTCTGCTTTTCTTTGATAAATGTATGGCCCGTGAGAGAAGAGACAAGAGGAAATGCGTAAATGCGAGGGATGTGTTCCGGCCCTTTCTTGAGCTGTGGAATCAGTCATAAGCCCTTCTGGCTAAGGCGGCGTGATTTACAACCTGTGTTTATAACCTCAGAGTTAATGCTTTACTTAACCCGCGGATAGTTCAAGTCGCTTAATCTATTCAAAATGATGGGGCCCGTGGTCACGTTGATGGATAACCTGGCAGATAAATGGCCTAGAACATATCAATTAGAGTCAGAACCGCCGAAGAGTCGCTCAGTCTGGCAAAAATAATGATTCGAGTGAAGATTCACAACTGGAAAGAGGTGACTAAGCAAAGTTGACTGTTGATCAATTAGGCTACTTAGTGTCGATTTTATACAGGTAGTCAGGAGATAATTTGGATTTGTGACACTCTGTGTAAACAGCCCAGCCTTGCTATAGAATGTATAGATCTACGTTGCTGCAGCAGTAAGTTGGCTCCAAACCACACATAATGAGACAATTATGCCCATTGGCATATGGAAATTAAATCAGATATTTGCAGTCAGTTTTTTTTTTTTTTTTACTTTTTTTTTGTTGAAAATCAGCACATAATATGCATACAACATACATCACATAATACAGGGTGTGTCAATAAGATGGACCCGATCATGAAATATATTGAATTGAAATTGGGTCCATCTTTTTGAAACATGTTTTTATGTCAAATTTGCACCAGAGAAGTTGGCAGTCTTCTTCGATAGTCAAACCCTAGTGTATTTGCGAGTTGTACAATTAATAGAAATCTCAGTAGGACAAAGAGGACATTGACATCAATATCGCCTGCCATCATGGAATCCGGTTTTTTGAACCAAATCAAGGTCATGACGAGTAGCTTACTAGCACAAAACTATTTATCTACGGAAATTAGTTCTCTAGATGGGAGAATTAGTTCTCTACCATCCGGATCAGTGTCCACTTTGTGCCATAGCGGGGGAGAAATACTTCGAGTACAAACAGTCTTGATCACAGCCCAGTTCACCAGTTTGTTCCACTTCACAGTGGCCTAAATCGCTTGCTGTCGGTGGACAGTCATCCTGAAGATTTATTGTTCGAACGACTCTCTCCTCTGGTCTGAGAGTTGTCTTTAAATATCTACCTTCTCAGTTGGACACCAGGCATGTTTCAACACAGAAATGTCTGAGTCAATCTGTTCATCAAAAACAAAACCTCTGTTAAAAGGCCTATTTAATTAATTTAATTTAGTGCCAGCAACCAAAGCGTACATAGAAAGTCTCAATGATAATAGCACAGCAGATAGGAATTCTCTGTATGCTACTGGTATTCAGAATAGAGGCGAGACATTTTGAATTTTATTCACAAAAGCCCAACAGAGAATTTACATGAATTCAAGACTGGGGAGCATAAAGTCATAATATAATATTCCTGACTGGAAAAAAAATGATTCAGTTTCAAAGTCTAACCTGAGAGACGTTAAGTGAGCTATTTACGGTAGTTTTCTGTTACGCGACAGTTTGCTGTTGTGACCATTTTCTGCCAAAGCCTCAAACGTATTCCTAAAATACTGTACCTGGGAAAATTAGGCACATGTGAATGTAATTATGTTGTACAAATCTTTTTTTTTCAATTTCATCCACATTATCTTCTAGTTTTTACCTCCTCACACAAGCAAGCTGAAAATAAGTGCCTTTGCTTTACACCAAAAGACTTAAAATGTGGAGAAATGAAAGGAGAAAACGGTCCGTTTGTCGCTGAAAGAAACAGGAGAATAATTTCCCACTCCAGTTACACAGCAAATTAGCCAATGTTTCAGCTTAAGTAACTCCGCAGTTCCACTTGGGAGAACAGGAGAATATCGTCCAGAAATCGGTGGAGGTCATGGTGAGGTCTCTTTAGCCCCTTCTGCTTGCAAAGAGCCCGTTTCGTGAAAACATTCTTCTTTAACAGCCATCGAGCAGCCAAGGTCTGGCTCCTCTCATCTCATGGCAAAGGCCAACAACGGTCAATTAAGTGGTCAGGAAAACTTTAGTTTAACTTGTCAGCGCTTTTCTGCCAACCACTCAATGATCATTCATATTGCCGACTGCTCATTGCTGTAGCCTTTCCATTTCCCGGGAGAAAAAAAAATTTAGTTATCGGACAGAGGCAGCTCCTGTGATGTGTTTGAGAGGCAGATGCTTGGTGTATTTGCGGATTGATGGATCAATTGCAGGGAACGCGTACAATAAACGTCAGGTAACCTCCATCAACCCATCAGAACCTTCCTCTACATTCACAACAAAGTAAAATAATTCAAATAAGAAGTCTAGTTCAAATAAGAAGTCTAGTTGTTGTTTGATAAATCATCTGATTTGTAACCTTGGTGAGGGGTAGGGGAGTGGTGGTGGGATTTGAACAGAGAGGCAACAGGGCAAAAGTAAAGTTTCGCAGGGTAGGCAAGAGGGGTCTGGGGCTACCCTGGTTTTCTTAAAGAAGTCCTTTAAGACAACATGCACTACCTTATCTTGGGGGCCACCAAAGTGCTGAGCTCTATACAATTTAGGTCAGCCTGAGACAGTGGAGAGAGATTTGGCCTGTATAGTTGCCGCACAGAAAACATGCTTCTGGATTGTTCTGAGCATTCTACAACATCTTTGTGAGCATATCGCGCCAATAAACGGCAGTACATGGCTGGCAGCAACAGTCAAATAAATTCACCTGTATGAGATTCAAACTGAATTTAGCGCTGCCTCACCCCCAGTCACAAACTAGATGTGAGCCGTTAAAATTTTTTTTCTCATGATAATCCAAGATCAATAAATCAAGTCCATACATGACATAACAAATATTTTTATTTTGACATCAAACATTGATAGTAAAAAAAAGTATTGACGCAGTGGAAATAACAGCTCTCAATAAAAAGTGGTAAATGCCATGTAGAGCCACATTAACAATGCTGCGACATCACAAGAAGGGCATCAATGGATGCAGGACATAAATCATCATAAACAGAGTGACAAGTCAGACATCAAGGGAAAGGAGTCCCTGCTAACAAAAATACCACTGGCAATACTGCCGTACCATTGGCTGGGAGGGCACTTGATTATGACATCATCCAACGCCAGCTCAATGGAAGTTGATATGGTATGAAAAATGCATGTAAAAACACAAAAAGTGGGGGGGGGGGGGGAGGAGGGATTGAAGGATTTAAATTGACTTATATGTCATTGCAGACAATTTGAAGACGATGTGTTTAAGGTTTTGTCTGGTCTTGCAATTCAGGCCCGAAAGATACTCTAAAAAGTTGGAAAGAGGAAAATTTTGGACTATTAATGAAACAATAAATTGAATAATGATGTGATGTGCAAAACCTAATGTCAGCAGGTGATTGCAATGATATGGTACAAAAGCAGTATCTGGGAAAGGTCAAGTCTTTCAAGAGCAAAGATGGGCCAAGGATTGCCAATTAGCTCACAAATGAGAAAATCATCGGAAAGATTAAAAACAATGTTCCTCAAAAAAGATAACATAATCAAAAGACTCAATCTAAACTGAAATTACAAACTGATGTGAAGTACAATGCTATGAAATTACATCCACAATCTTCACAAAAATGAAGTCCTTATGTTATCTGTGGATGAAAACACCATAGACTTTTCTGAGCTTGGAGGCATCTATGATAGACTATAACACAGAGGCAATGTGTACTGTAGGCAGAAAAAAATCAATATTTTTGGTCTTTTTTGGAAGGAATGGATGCTATGTGACCCGGACCAAAAAGGAAAAGAATTACACAGATTGTTACCAATTACAAGTCCAACAGCCATGCTCTATCATGATATGGGGTTGTGCCTGTGCCGACAGCAAGACTAACATTTTGGCAAAGGCATTATTAATGGTGAAAAGTACGCTGAGAATTTGGAGTAGAATATGCTGCCTTCAAGATGACATCTTTTTCTGGGATGCCCATGCATATTCCAGCAAGACAATGCAAAACCACATTCAGCTCGCATTAAAAATGCATGGCTGTGTAAGAAGGTGAAAACGCTGGACAGGCCTGCCTGCAGTCCAGACTTGTCCCCAACAGAGTACATGTGACACATTTAGAAACACAAAATGCGACAATGCTTCATACTGTTCCTAACATTAAGACTTGTTTGGAGGAAGCATGGGACATAATGTCTGATACAATCACTTGGTGTCTTATGTCCGTCAGTTTTGACAAAGTCTCGCGAAAATGAATGGCAATATTAGAACATTGTTAAATGGTAAATACTTCTTTATCCCAAATTTTTTGAAGTATGTTGCAAATATCTAAATAGAAATTTTAATTTTTAAAAACTAGTAAAATTAGGTTTAGGTTTATTATAATAGAACCCTTTAAAACAATAACAGTTGACCGAAGTGCTGTACGAAACCAAATAAATAGCATAAAAGTTAAGCATAAGAAGAAAACAAATCAGGGAAGCGGGCAAGAACACACATTACACAGAGACACACTTATGCAGAGTCAAAAGCCAGGGAAAAGAAATGTGTTTTCAGGAGGGATTTGGAAATAGGCACTGAAGGGGCAAGCCTTACATGCAAAGGGAGTTCATTCCACAGCTTTGGACCAATAACTGCGAGGGCATGATCCCCCCTGCTCTTTAACCTTGAGGGTGGGATGGTTAAAAGTAGTTGGCCAGTAGACCTCAGTGCCCTCGAGGATGTGTAAGGATGCAGGAGATCTGATATATAGGGCTGAGCCAGTCCTTTCAAAAATTTGAAAACAAATAACAGAATTTTAAAATTTATCCTAAAGCGAACAGGGAGCCAATGAAGAGATGCAAGTACAGGAGTGATGTGCTCTCGCTTGCATGTTCTAGTCAGAAAGCGGGCGGCAGTGTTTTGAACTAGCTGAAGCCGGGACAAGGAAGAGCAGCTAATGCCAGCATATAGTGCATTACAATAATCAAGGCGAGAAGTAATAAAAGCATGTATGGCAGTCTCCAGGTTACCAGGTAATAAAAGACCACTGCGCTGACCCCGGCGTTTGCGCTTCCAGCGTGGCAGCGCAGGAGCGCGGCGTATGCAAGCTGGGACATCCGATAGGAACGGAGGGGGATGAAAGATCTTTCAACCCAGTTCATGGAAAGCCAGTCTTTTAGTAGACCATCGGATATCGAGGAGAGATTCCCGATCATAAATTCACAGAGAAATCGCTTTATCAGTGATAGCTGACAGAAGTAAAACAAACACAAAGCCGAGAGTAGAACTGAGCAGCGGACAGCAAGCCTTGAACACTGGCACATTAATGCAGTGAATATCAAATCAAGTGCTGTTGCATTGTTTTCTTGTAATACAGATCAAAGAATTTACAGATCTTTGCTTTGAGCTATAATCTTTATTCAACATTTCATCACATCCTTTTCTGATTTGGGATAGGGAGAACTGGGAGAAGTTGCTCTGTGAAGGTTCTGAGCTAGCTGGCACCATTTCCCGTTGGCTGGTAGGGGCCACATGCTTGTAGTGCCAGTGTTATTACTAGCAGGGTACATGTAATGCATGCAATGTGAGGTGTCAGAGTCGAGCCATTGCTTCACTCTCTCAAAGAACAAGATGTGCTCTCTGGAAGTTCATTTATTATAAAGTCACGGAACATTTTGCTCCTGTTCGCCATCTGAGCTGCTGGTGTCCAACCCATCCTGGCGTGTGACAGATGGAAAAGTACAGAGGAGAGAATTGTTCTTCCGCAAAAATCCCGACTAACATTTTTTTTTCCCTTTCCCTTTTCCCTTCCCTCCCACCAGTAAGTTCTCAGTATTGCAGGCTCAGCGGGTGGCCGTCGCAGTACAGATTCGAGCTTCAGGGCGCCAACAGGAAGTGTCTGGGCCTTCGCGATTGGGGAAACTGACCGAAAAACCCAAACGACCACGGATGTTTGCCTCCCAGTCAGGGGTGCTTAGCCTCACACCCCGACTTCATTAGGTGATTAGATTAAACACTAGAAAACCAGGGGCGATAATCGGCCCACAAAAAGGCGCCCCTGCTGCTTCGAGGAATTAACTGAACTTCGAGCCCTCTCGGATTATTGAACCATATCAGGCGGCCTTCTGAGACGTGCTGGAACCGATAGCGAGGCAAAAGGGGGCTTCGCGCTAAATCATAGCGGCGAAAGAACGGCGGTCTTTCTTTCCCTCGCGTGTGCACGAATGGCCGGTTCAAAGCGGTCTTGCGAGGCTCCTCGAGGCTGAGCAGCGGCTTGTCCTGCTGTTATTTCAGGCTCTACTGCAGACCCCAGGAAGCAGGCAACAGCCTGGCACTAAGAACGCAGTAATCTGCGAGTCTCATACATCTGATCAAACAGGCCGCGAAAAGTGACTGTTTTCTTCTCGATTTGCCAAAAGAAAGACAAATATAACACCGAGCCATCATCACCTGCATCCATTTTCACAAAAAGAAATGGACTCCTGCCCAGTACGTTAAGTTCTTGCTGTGTGCGCAGAAGCAGGCCTGTGAGCGTCAAACCACAGGGACCATAAAGATCAGCACATTAAAAAACAAGGCAGTCACTTTCAAAAAGCCACCAAAATGAATGCAAAGATCTTGTTCCACTGCTTCAGGTGGGAAGCCATTGCATGCTCTACATCATAGATATGGCCTGCACAGTCCTCAGCTGTCATTATACAAATCAAAGATTCATTGATGTCCTCGTTTAAGATTACAGCATCTCATCGACATATCATATCCTGTCCATGTAAAACCAAAGAAAAGCCAACTATCTACTCCCCCAACACAAGCCCTGACAACAATAAAGAATTTCTGAGTGAGGCTTGTTTGATCATAAATTTAAAAAAAGGGACCCTAACTGAACAGGAAAATGCTATAATTCTTGTTGCTGCATGTGGCACATAGTACTGCATGAGCGCCGTTCTGTTCCATTATCATATCATCCAGTCAAAGCCATGGAGACCACTGCACGGCAGCATCAGAAAAAGGCAAGAGGGCGCTCCTCAAAGCACTGATGGAGCAGAGTCGGAAGTGGAAGATCTGACAGCATGAGGGTCACGAGACAACAAACCTTGACAAGAACCGCCTCACCAAAAAAAAAAAAAAAAATAGGCCTGCAATGCACAGAATACCCCTCAGCCCGATGTCGAAGTTTTTGGAGACGCCCGCCCGCCCAACCGCACGAAGGATAGCAACACCCCGTCAGCCTTGAGGGCTGGGGGGTAAAAATCGATTAAAAGCCTTTATTGCATAGAACTTCGCAATGAAAGACCAACGCATATTGATGCCAGGTCTTCAATGAAGATCTTGGGCTCTAATTTCTTGGCGCAGCGCAGGGTGGCGCAGCGTGGCATAGCTTGACCCAGCCCAGGCAGTTGTAATTTTGTCTGCGCAGCAGTAATTTCGTGAGGTGCAAAACTGTGCGCAGCCTTTGGTAGACGAACGTGCGCCGAGATGGGTGAGGCGGCGTAGTAGGGGGAGGTGTCACATATTCATCAAGACGAAGTAACAATTTCGTAGAAAAAGTTTCCGCTGAAGTTGCGCAGAAAACTCGCCAGCTCCAACCTGGTTTACTTTCTGTGCAGTGGTAATTTGGCTGACCGGCGCACAGTCCGCACACGTCACCGAAACCTCAGAGGCTGGTTTCCAGAATGTTAGGCACATTTCAATGCAATAAATAATTACAGCAAGCACTATTTCATGTAACTATCTGAATCTGGACATAAATTACAGTATCCATATCGATTGTCCTGATGTCAGATTAAAGGCGGTTGGCACGCGTAATGGAAACTCGACCTGGCTTAATCAACGCAGCTGAATCTGTGATGCAAACTAACGACTTCACATCTTTCTCAGCCAACCATATATGTAATGCTTGCGTTTTATGCTTGGTAAAGCCGCTTGCATACTGGACGCAAAACGTCAAAGTCAATGCAAAGACGCGAATACGCACGTCTGTTTATTCTTCTGTTTTCTTCCTTCGAAGATAGACTGCAGTCTTTATTCGGTCTCTCTTTTGAAAATTAGTCAGACGGATCGAACAGATTCACGCTTTATTTCCACACCAGAGATAAAATAGGCTTAAAATAAATAAATAAAATAGTGCTTGTAGTCAGCGACCAAATCAATTCCATGACCACTGACATTGTGAAGTGAAGCTCTGATTACTAAAACCCCACAAGTCAAGTCAAGTCAAGTGTGACTTGGTGGTTTTAGTAATGGGTGCTTCAATTTGATATCGCATGTACGATCAAGAATGTCCGACGCGAAATGCTCCATGCCCGGCAGCCAGCAAAAAGTGAAAGTAGATATGAGAACAGATTTATAAAGAAATAAAGAATAAAAATATAACTCCAACAAACAGAACATCCAAAAAAGATGGCCCGCAAATAAATAAATCGCAGTGTTCATTGGATGTTCTGTTTGTTGTTAAAATGTTTCTTTTTTTATTCTTTATTTCGTTATCAATCTGTTCTAATCGTCATCTTTTTTTTTTTGGTTGTCAGACACAGAGTATTTTGCATTTAATGTTCGACAGGCATTTTACATTGTCCTGCGCCAATGTCGACTGACTTTATTGAGCAGAGCTTAAACAGAAACTCATCTGAAACAGGTACTCATCTTGAAGAACTGAGCCCTCTTATCAAAACATTCCCTTTTAATATGTAAAAGAGTCAGCAGATTTGAAGAAATTAAAAACAATAATCGACTGTCGGACATGAAGATATATTAAAACCCTGTCAGACTTTCGGACACGAGACACTGCATTCAACACAATCTGTCGTGCGAAAAATTCGTTTCACGTCCAGTGTGCAACCAGCTTAATACTCTATTATTATTGTCACCTAGGTTTTATCGTTTTTAGTGGGGGAAAGGAATACAGCCTGATTGCTATGATGTCGCACTGAGTTAAGATCACGTATTGAAAATAAATGTGTAACGTATCTTGCATTGCTGTCCACGCCGGTTAATCCCAAAATTTTAAGCAGCAACAGGGTGTAATAATAGGAACACGCTATCCATCGTTTCTCTTCCCAATGTGCAACCGTCGTATTTCATTCCAACTTCATAAGTTTGAATGATCTGATGGGGTTTCGTTTTGAAATTCCACTCAAGTTCGCTAATGGTAATAATTCGCGAATGCCCTAACTAGCCAGCTAACTCATATGCGTAATGCTTAATACAGACGTAAGCGGTGCAGAAAACATGCCTGAAGCACCAAAGTAAAATGCAACATTAACGCATCATGCAGATATAGGACAGAGGCCTCTATATTCCAACACATTAAAGGTGAGGAGAGGAGCTCATTTGATTGGTGAAGATTTGACTTGGCTGTGTTATACCCAAACACGCCTTCTTTGCCACTTGCGCAGGAAGGCGGACAGAGGAGTACTTGCGCCAGGCTACGCCGCGCACGAAATTGCAACATACGCCTGGACACACCCCCCATTCGCCGCGCCTGCGTCTGGTCTACGAATTTAGAGCCCCTTGTCTCCAAATTCATTGTGCTTTCGTCGACTTGCTAAAGCCCGTGCAAAAAAGACATGTAATCCATTTTCCCATCTCAGCACTGATTACCTTGGCTTTTTTCCATGATGCCACACTCTTGACTCCATTTATAGTATGTTTTGGAGGTGGGCCTGGTCATTGTTGTCCTAAGTATATCGGCCCACACTCTTAATTAGCCACAAAAAGTCGTAGACCCAAGCAGCGATTATTTTAGTCATTTATCACGAGCACAGGGTCAGTAGGAAATGGGGAGGTAAGTGCAAGGAAGTCGCATCAAAATGAATGTGAAAGAAGCAATAAGTAAGCAGATACTCATGACTGCTCAGCTGAATGGGTCAGGGAAGGTAAGTGCGAATGTATTCACAGACAGTGAGAGTACAGTCACTCTACAAACAAATTTCACCTTCCCACTCAACATCAAGGCCGCGCCTCATTACATTTACGGCAGTTGCAGAAAACGTCATCAAAGAGAGATTTTGGCGCGTCTTCCAAGCGTAAGACCTGGTCTTCGTTATGCGCTGAGCCACAAACATGATTTATGTACAATAAGTCTTTATGTGGTTTAAAAAAAACACAATCTGTGCCGTTTTGAATGCGAGGAAGTTTGGTTTGAAGATTGAGGAGGGGGGGGAGTGTTTTTATTTTTGGGGGGGGGTTAAAGCATTCTAGAGGCAGCTCTAAGAAAATTGCACAGCGCATTCACACTTCTAAAGAGAGGGGGAGGTGAGAAAGGGGTGGCTGGTGGTTTCGGGGAGGGAGGGGGCGTTAGGGGTGGGCAGTTGTTGAGCATTTATGGGAAACAGCAGCAAAAGGAGACTTGAGTGAAAGCTGCAAAATGCATACTTGCCACGCCCGTGAGAAAACGATATTCGAGACCAAGTGAAAGTTCGCCAGCGCCGGAATGTCAGATAAGAATTTCAGTGCCGCGGGCAATTTACAAACAAGATATCATCGAGCACAGTACAGTATTCTTTAGAATACCAAATCAGGAGTCACGGTAAAATACTAACGCTGCCATGTAAGGGGATTTTGAAGTGTATTGGGGGGGGGGGGGGGGTCTAATCTTCAGATCTATAGGGATGTCCTCAAAGGGCCCGCATGGATGCATATATTCAGGCTGGCACAACTCTCAGATAATCAGCTTATTGATTAAAACCATGATTTGTCAGTAAGCAGAATTCATGGTGCCATACTGCTAGCTCAGAGCAAAATCCGCACCCAAGCTATTCCTGCGAGGGTCACTTTCGTCAAAGCAAATACACAGTAACCAATCAACACAAGAAAAGGCAATAATTGAATGATTGGCGGCTTGGCTCTGTTCTGGGAGCTCCCTGCACATTACTGCCAGCAGGCATGGAGCCGAATGCAGGGACTGCTTCACAAACACCCCCCAGGGAACAGAACAGAGCTGTGCAGCAATGGCACCCGTGTTCTGACACTGCTATGGCATGATTAGTCAAAACCACCAGTTTTGAAATTCAACGATGGATTAAAAACAATCAATTAATGAATTAAGTAATGCCAATGAAAGTGAGGAAGAGTTAGAGAGGCAATAGGTACAACAAGGGCACTAAAATGGGATGGAATATGGCCTTTGGAGCTTAAATTGACCAAATAATTTGGAAATCAGTTTTGACAAGCTAAATTAGCTCAGTATTGTGCTGATTGACTGGCTGGGAATCAGCATCTTGGTTCAATGGAATGCATGTCCTGTCAGAACAACGCCTGCGATGCTAACTCCATTTGCAGATAAGACTGTACACTTCAGATCAGTGGTTCTCAACATTAGCCAGAAAGCGCCGACACAGGTGCAGGCTTTCATTCCAACCAAGCACTTACACACCTGATACTACTGATCAATGTTCATAGCAAAAACACTGTGGGTTGATTTGTAGAATTAGGTGAGCAATTGTTCGGCTTGAACAAAAGCATGCACCCACACCGAGCCATTTCAGGACAAAATGGAGAAACCTTGTACCTGATGCAGGAGAGCAATCACTGGGCACCGAAAGAAAATGAAGCACAATGTGTTTTGCTCCGCCCGATTCACTGGATATTATCCTGAATCCACAGCAGTGATTGGGCCCAGATGTTTACTCTCTCTCTCATTCACTCAGTTAGGAGTTTCAATGAACTACAACTCCCATCAGCTGCAGCATACTAAAATTTAGGGGAAAGGGTGACCAGCAAAGACTTGAAAAATCTGTCTCCTTTTGATGCAGGTAAATGTTGTAACACTTTACAATAAGGGTATAGTAATTAATATCTATCGATGATAAGCATTAACTAACAGTTAATGAACAGTTAACTAATGCACCAGAGCACTGAATGAGAATTATGCAAACATAAACGTTCATTACTGTTCTTTCTCGCCCTTATTGTAAAATTGAAAATAGGACCAAGGGTTCTGTAGCTTACCAGCAAGTAGTCTTATAGTGAAGATACAAGTTATGAAAATTTAATGCGAAGTTTTACATTTGAATCAATGAAAATCAATGTCCACGCCACTAAATAAAAGTTCAAATACATTTACCGGACCTCCTGTAATACAAACACAGTCTTAAGCTCAGAAGCAGTTTTGGTGATGCAAGTCATTGAAAATTCATTAGGTCAATTGTGAAATTAAAGGTCACAGAATTTCAAGTTGTGGTCAGAAAATGGACATCATACATGACTTTCTAAATGTCTCCATTCAAACTTTGGCTCAATCTGTGACCATTTTGGTGATACAAGTCATTGTAATTTCAGTCAAGTTTGACCCTCAAAGGTCACTGACAGTCAAGTTGAATGTCACCAAATGAAAGTTCATACGTGACTTCCTAGATGTAAGTAACACAAACCTAGGCTACATCTGTGACCATTTTAGTGATACAAGTCATTGAATTTTCACTAGGTCACATTTGAGCTTTGGAGGTCAATACGAAGGTCGCCAAATGAGAGGTCATATATGACTTCCTATATGTCTCGAGTACAAACCTAAACTCCCACTGTTGACCATTTTGGCAATACAATTCATTGTAATTGTATTATGTCAAGTCTGACCTTCAAAGGTCGCCAACAGTCAAGTTGAATGTCACCAAAAGAAAGTTCATACGTGACTTTCTATGTCAGTAACACAAACCTAGGCTCCATCTGTGACCTTTTCAGTGACAGAAGTCATTGAATTTTCTCTAGGTCAAGTTTGCCCTTCAAAGGTCAATATGAATGTCACCAAATGAAAGTTCACATATGACTTACTATACGTCTCCACTACAAACCTACACTCAATCTGTAATGATTTTGCTGATACAAGTCATTGAAATTTCACAGTATTTTTTGGCTGTTGAAGGGCACTGGAGTTCAAGTTCAAGGTCATCAAATGAAACTTCATACATGACTTCCTATATGCCCACAATACAAACCTAATGTCTAGTAAAAGTTTTGGTGATAGAAGTCATTGAAATTTTACTATGTGAAGTTTGACCTTCGAAGGTCACCGACGGTCAAGTTCAAGGCCACTAAATAAAAGTTCATATATGACTTCCTATAAGTGTTCAATACACATAAGTTCCCAATCTTCAATATTTTCCAGCCAAGAGGTCTTTGAAAATTGTTATATTTTGCTTGACCTTAAGTTTGACTTTTCGAGGTCATCTGAGATCAACTTTAACAGAGCCAAAATATAGGTCATATATAACTTCCTATGTGTCAGTAATATAAACTTAATCTCGATCTGCAACCATTTAGCTTCCACAGGCAATTTTGCCCATTCTCCAAAAGACCCAATGTTAAAGTACAGCGTCCCCACAAGACCCACTTCCTTCTATTCAGTCAAAATGGCACTCACACTGTACATAAAGTGTATCAAGGTGAGTTGATCGCCAGATTCAGAAAAAAAGTTATCAGACACTTTTTGAGAAATATTATTTTGAAATTTCAAGTCATATCTTTTTACATTGTTAATACTTTCCCTGACCTCGAGTTTGACTTTCAATGACATATGTGGTCAAATTTAATATAGCCAAAATATAGGCCATATATGACTTCCTATATGTCAATAATGCAAAATTAATCTCTTTCTGCGACCATTTGGCCTCCACAGGCCATCTTGTATATTCATGTACATATATTCATGATATATATGTAAAGTACAGCGCCCCCACTAGACCCACTTCTGTCGATTCAATCAAAATGGCGCTCGCACTGTACATTGACGGTACTGAGGTAAGTTGATTTCCTGATTTAGAAAAAAATTTATCACACAGTTTTTGAGAAATTATTTTTAACAATTCATCAGTCCTATCTTTAACATACAGACCAAAATGATTCAAATCAAAAATCTGAAAAAAAATTCGGGAGATATGGTCTAGTAGTATCTTATCGCAAATTTACACAAAAAATTCATCAGGCAAAAAAAAAAGATAAAAAATGTTCCGAACGACGGACGCCACACCACGACAATAGCTTATTGGCCCATAGGGCCGGTAAACTAAAAACAACTCATTAGTATCCCTTAAGTAACATTTCAAATTCTTAGACAATTTAATTATGTATGATTGAACACCATTAGTAAATGATTACCAGACACATTCGTCAACTGTTAATGAACAGCTATTTATTGCTTATTACTGCATTAAGTAGTGTTAATTATTGTACCATTATGGTATTGTATGACTGACAGGAATGCTACCCCTGTCAACCCGCACTTCCAACTGGTCAGAACACCAAGAGTAACGCTATCTATTCTGGCATCAGTTTCTCTGCTGGTTTGCGAATTTCACACCGCATTAGAATTGGCCACATTTGGTCCGCAATTTAACAATGCAGCTTATAGATTTTCTCTGGCCATTTAATAAACCTGTCCACCAGCCCTAATTCAGTATTCACACGCACTGAGGTTAAATGACCGAAACTCGGGGGAGAGTGCATTGCTGTGAGACCAGGTGTCAAGGTGGAGCCCAATCAATAGGGACAGTGGTCCGCGTTCGAACAGATAATTTTTATCGGGTGGGGGCTCGTAATAAGTAAGAGCGCTGGATAAACAGTTCAGTAAGTCATGTTGGTGCGGTCGTGAGCCGAAAATCTTGGAAACAGTTGAGGTCACCGCAGAGTCTGGGTGGGGGGATGGTGTTGTTTTGTTTGGACATGCATGATTACGTACAACATACAGCGCTGTGACAGTGGACATATAACACCGGCGCTGGTACAAGGTGAGAGAGTCATTTTCAGAATGAAAATTTACTGCTCTGCAAAAAAAAAAAAAAAAAAAAAAAGGTCAATCGAGCAACACGAAGGGCATACTGGCTCATTCAACCAGTCCTGTTTCTTTTATTGCATTCGTAAAGGTTGAAATGAGTCAAAAGACCTCTCAATATGCAGTATTTAGCAAATCAAGCAACAAGCAATCTATCTGAAACATGCGAAGTACATTATATATTCCCTTGAGAGGCTCCTGACTCAAATGGCAAATATTCACCATGGATTACAATCAAAGGATTTCTTTTTAATCTTTCACTAACTGAGGCCACCCCTCAGAGATGACAACCCGCAGTCTCGTGGTTGTGACTGTTCCGAGAGGAGATTCTCAAGTCTTTAATGTAGAATTCCCTGTCCTACCGCTCGTCACATTTCTGTTTCTGTTTGCTTTTCACAGGCCTACTCTATTCCCACAGCTAGACGACCCTGGAGCCCTATCCGCCTCCTCTGAGAAGTATCTAGCACATTCCGTACGGGAAGGAACTCACTTGGGCTCGTATATTTATATCCTTATATTATCATTCCTCCACTTCACACAGTACTCTGTCTGTCTATGCATCTTGTGTGTGCTATATCTACTGAAGGAGTGGACAGGTTATGATAAAATCAGACATGTTTACCCAAACTTATTCGGTTTTGAAGGTCATTGGGTCAAAGGTCAAGGTCACATAAAATCAGCTGTATGTAGGGACCAAAGATCAACTTTTCAGGGTGTATGTAGTAGTGTATGTGGTATGTGAAGGCATATCAATCAAGGCTTTGAATTGACTTCTACCATGTTATTATTATTATCCTAACTGAACCCTGACTAAATTGCCAAGAAATTAATCTCTTTTGCCACGCCAGGTCAACTGCCATACATAGTTATAACATGTAACTCAGTGGAATATCATACTTACTTATGCCTACTACCCCTTCTGGGGCATAGGCCGCCTACAAGGGTCCTCCAGGCATCCTGGTCTTTCCAGTCTTTCCAGCTGTCTCCAGGTGTATCCTGCTTTCTTGCGGTTGGCATCTAGGTTGCGGCGCCAGGTGTTCCTTAGCCTGCCTTGTTTCCTTTTACCTCGAGGGTCCCACGTCAGCGCTTGTCTTGTGGTGTTAGAGGGCGATTTCCACAGGGTGTGTCCAATCCATCTCCAGCGTCTCTGAGGGATCATTTCTTCCACCGGCTGTTGTCTGGTCCGTTGCCAAAGATTTTGGTTGATGATGGTTTCCGGCCAGTGGATGCAAAGAATCCGTCGCAGACAGGTGTTGATGAAAGTCTGGATCTTTTTGGTGGTTGCCAGTGTGGTCCTACAAGTTTCTGATCCGCACAACAGGACTGGATTTACGTTGGAATTGAAGAGTCGGATCTTGGTGTGGACTGAGTAGCTTCCAGACTTCCAGATGTTCTACAGCAGGTTGAAGGCTGCTCTTGCTTTGCCTATTCTGGCTTTCACGTCGGCATCGGTTCCTCCCTGTTTGTCCATGATGCTACTGAGGTAGGGGAAATTATCCACCTCTTCCAGAGCTTCACTTTTAAGACTGATGGGCGTTTGGTTGTTGGCGTGGACTCTCATGGTCTTGGTCTTTCCTCTATGGATGTTCAGCCCCACTCATCTTGAGCAGTGGAACATATGTATCCATTAAGAGTGGTAGGGGATGCACAAGTCTATCCCAGCATGCATTAGGCTAAGGGGGGAAATGGACTCTGAGGTGGTGGTGATTCCATCTTAGAGCAAATAATCCACTCAGTCATAAATTACACACTCCTGCAGGAAATATAATACTAGACAATGACAAATAAGAACATTTTCTCTACTGGAAAACAACTGCTCTGCTCAGATGCAGTATTCTCAATAGTTCATTTAGAATTATGCACAGACATACCTGCATTGACTGTCATTTGGTCTTGTTCCATAGAATACGCTCCCTGTCCTTACATCCATGAGAAGGACTCTGAACCTAAATGGTAAAGGGCATTTGAGAGAGTTCTGACGATTTTAACTTTCCAAGGTTAAACAGGACAATTAGCATAACCTGGAAATTTATTCAGCGTAAAAAAATTAAAAAATCTCTTTGCTTAACCTGCACTGCATTGATTGAATTAAACCATTTATGTAAATTCCAATCCAGGCAAATGACTTTGAGGTACCGTGACACTGTCGCACTCAACAGCTACGCAAGCAATTTTCCCCCCTCGTTCCTGGTCACTGAGGTGAGTTCGACAGCAGACATTCTGAACCAGCAAGGTAAGCGCTTACCAACCATGTTGCTGGAAATTAACCATCCTGCAGGGTTTAGTTGCTACTGCAATTCGGCACACCTAATTCAACAAAGCATTAGCGTCGGGAGGGCTCTAAATGTTGAATGGAGTGGGGTGAGGTTGAGGGTAGAGTAAAGACCAACAGGAGGGTGGATCGCTGGGAACAGGGTTGGTTCTAGATCAGCAGGGGCTCAAATCACACCTCGTAGCCAGGATCCATCTCAACCTTTTTCCAACAGGGCAGTAATGAAATCCCACATTAATGGGTCAAGACTGATGCATCTGGCTGTCATCCCATGGACTTAATTTTGACTGGATTACAGCAGTATTCCGGTGGGATTAAGGCTCTTCCGTTTTGCGGGACCTCCACACATTCGTATGCACTAGAGAACCTTCCACCCACCTTCTCCTCCTCCATTCCTCTTTAGAAAGAGACCAATAATTACAGAGCCTTAGATACAGAAGCACTAACATTATGTTAATTCTCTGAACACCCCACTTGGAAGAACAAAAACAGATTTTTTTGCACCGAGGCACGGTGTAGAATGGGAGAAATGACACATAAACCAGCCAAATGAGAGGTACTGTTCTGTGAGAGCTGTTTTACATGTGTTTACCCAGTAGCGATGCATAGAATTGGTGAATAACATTTAATAAAGCTATTGGAAAGTTAACATCTAAGCACATACTGGAAGAACTGAGTGAGAGATGGGAGAGGCGACCAATATGGCAGGAGGCTATGACTATTATATGACTATTATATGACAATATGACTATTGTCATGTGACAAATTTGGGAGTGCTTAGCAAAAAAATGGGGACCTTTCAGATCATTGGCACCTCTCTGATTCTACTGCTAACTGATCAGGCAAAGGAGGAGTGGAGAACAGTATGCCTAGCGCTGGCCCAACATGCAAAATCCACAGGTGGCCTGCATCTGAATGGTTTCAGTGCTCGACTGGAGCTCAGAAGGTTGTTGGTTCCTACCCTACTGTAGCCGCAGTAAGTCCATCACAGCAGTCGGGCCTGTAGGTAAGGCCCTCAACCTCACACTGCACCAGAGGAACTGGCCCCTGCTGTGTCAAAGTCAACTGGAAGTTCATGGATAAATGCATCAGGCAAATAATGGTGAAACGACACTGGACAGCTGCAGTGGTGAGGAATGCCATAAATCAGGCAAAACCTACTTTTAGAAACTTAAACCAGGTTTTCTGCAAGAGGAAAGTGCTCTCATGAAATATCAGGTGAAATTTCCTTTAAACACATCTATTCTCAGTAATATGCACAAGTACAGCAAAGAAAAAAGCATGCAGATAATCAGAGATGTAAATTAATAACAGTCAGTTTTGGTTTGGTAAACTCGTTCATCATACAGTGAGTATAACGTACGTAATGGCATGTTCTGTAGTGTCTGGTGGTGTACAATTATAGCTTAGAGCAGAGGTGGGCAACGAGGGCCGTATCTTTCCCTGGTTTTCACACCAACTTCTAGCCTTTTATTAGTTAATTATCTTAATTTGCCAAACTACAGTATATATGAACTATGTATGAAATGTTTAAATTATCAGGAATGACCACCAAACGCTGTTCTTGTCTCCGAACATGAAACATTTTTTAAAGTCTAATCTATGCTCAAATCTGTCTTCATGGAAACAACCAATTAGCTCAATTAGTCAGAGTAAGTGATCTGCATAGTGCATACACACCGACCCTCCACGACCGGAATTGCCCAGCCCTGGCTTAGAGGGCCAAAACAGGTGACCACAACATTGGTATTGACAGGTAGGTATTTACTTCTGGGGCCTTTTTCTTACTGGAGCTGTAGTGACCTGCATTCCATTATGTTCCAGGGGAAAATGGCGTTCGCAGGGGTGCCAGCTAAGTGCTTCAAAGGCGAGACACTATCAGAGGAAAGAACTGTGGATATAACAGGACAGTCAAGTCCGTGCGTTAATTTTAAGTGAAATTTACACAGGCGAGCAAGCCCTTTTCACAACAAATTTCACAGCAGAACTTGAGATGAGACGGTCTAATGTGAGGCTGAGGTCACTTAACACCCAAGGTGTCTTCTTTTTTGATGTTCCCATGTATTTAGACCTTGTAAATCTTGTGTGTATATCTTGCTGCATTGGAGGCACCACACGTTTTCTTCAGTGCTGCGGGTGACATATTGTCAGTTGACAGTTCCTGAGAATTCAGAAGCTCAAGAGGGCGTGAATTGACATATCTGTTGGCTGTCATTTCTGGGCTCAAATCCAGATCTTTGTGCCCAAAAGCCACACACACTGTCAGTTGGAGTTACGATGAAAGGAAGTGTGCATGTTTTTTTTATAAGGAGAGAACACAGTTTTGCAAAAAGATACACTACAAGATATTACATGACATCACTACTTACACAAGCAACAAGAGAACTTCTTCCTGCAACCGTAATACAACCATTAACAATAAATAAGCACTAGAATTGCACTCCAGTGCAGATGTGCGTCCAATAAAGTTCTCAAATAAGCTTCAAAAACAGTTCTCCCATGGAGAAAATATTCTTTCATAAATAATCTTTACAGCACTTTCACATTGATTACCTAGTCAACCAAAGTGCAAATTATTGATGTACAACTCAATGAAAACCAAGTTGAAGTTTCTGATATACAACTCAATAAAAGCAAACTGTACAACTCCGCAAAAAATATTCAGAGAACAAAGCAATAATATTTGTATCAATGAATCATGTAGGCTACTTCAGCCACGATCTTAATTTACCCATTTAAATGTTTCAAAAGGATCGAAAAATCATCAAATGGGTTTGAGCGTGAACATCTCTGCCTTTGCAGATGATTGGCTGTGAATAGGATTTGAAATACTACACAGCTGGACTCTCCATTGCTCTAAAAGTTGAGTTAATGAAAATCAAGTGCTAAAATGAGGCGTCAATTCGACAATGGAAGGAAGTCCTTTTTCGCGGTATTCCCCATCCCCAAACCCTGACCACACACTCACAATCACACGAGTGTGCACACGCGCACACACACTCTCACAAAACCACTCACACATATTTCACACGCTTCTACTGCCACCTGCAGATTCCTGGAGACCAGTAGAGAATCACACTGAATTGTTAACACTGCACTGATAACATGCATTGTTGAATACACACATTTCTGATCATGCCCAACAACAAGCAGTTTCCTTGAGTTTTGGTGGATAGTGAACTTTACTGATCATTCAGGCCCATGCACCAGAGAGAGAAACAGCACTAAAAACTACACCATTTCTCCCTCACTTAGACGCACACACACAGCCAAACACGCAAAGCTATCACCCACACCATCACCGAAATGTAAGCCGCACAGCAGTAATTTGAGAAGCATTAAATGGACTGACAGCTGTAATGAATAATGAATGTCGGCTCGTTCACGGGAGCTTTTAATCATCGGCTTTGCAGAGATGGCAAAAGACAGGTACTCAGTATTTAGGAGTCCCATCAGAAAGGGTTGTGAGAAGCCTTCACTGACAGCCACACAGGAGCGTTCAGGTAACCCAAGAGCAGCACAGGTGAGCTGCCCTACCCAGAAGCAGTGGGTGAATGGGGGAGATTTGATCGATCAAAGTAGCTGCTGAACTCCCTCACCCCACCCTCACCCAACCCTGGAGCTAACACCATCAAATGAGGGAAATTAGTCACTCTAGACGTCAAAAACAAAATTTATTTGCCACATAGACCAGACCTGCCTTGTGTCATCAAGGCCACGCCCTTTTTTGGGGAAAAATATCAACAGCTTTATATAACCAGAGAAGAAGTGGGATGCTGAAAAGCTAAGGAAGGTTGTAAAACATATAAACATACAAACCCAGATCTCCAGCTCCCCATCCTTCTGAAGAAAAAGGGAAACTAAAGCTACTGGGGCTGGCTTGAATAGAAGGCTGCTGGAGTGCTGTCATGCACTATAGCAGCACCAGACGGTTGTCTCCTGGTAAATCTTAGCCTGATTGGTTGAGGTATAGCTATTGCTCAGGTTCCAGTAAGGTAGTAAAATAATTATGAGTCTACAAACGAAATGTTTTCTTAACACAGGGTGAGTGTGTACAAACTCATCATAGCTGTCATCCAATGGCTACTCAAATCGCACTGAAATCCGTAGAACCTGAGGTTCTCTATTCTTCAAGAAGGGGCACGGCAAAGACATTTTGCAAAGTACCCATGTGAGCGAGCCCAGTCTCATCCCGATCCATCATTTAGTGACGCTACCCAACAAAGCGTCAATAAAAGCAAAATGAGGCTTTTGGTGTCCTTATTTGACGCCAGTTTAAAACAAACCCTACCCCCTAACCCCTCACCCTTAACCCGAACCCAAACCGGAAGAGTCAAATTTTGTAAACATACTGAAAGCCTCCTTTTCAGTCATATATCAATGCTTGGTCAGGTACCGTCACTATATGACGAGTCGGAGTGAGAATGTGTTGTATGAGCTGGTCTGGTCCAAGCAGCAGGGATCCCTGGATCAAACGCAAAAGAGAAGACATGAATCTTTAGCACATCCCTCCGATCTGGGCCTCAGGCAGATGTGGAGAGAATGCAGGAGGTTAGGAAGTGGTATGTCCAGTCTTCCCGACAGTAGAAAATAAGAGACCAGTAGGATAAGTACATTGAGGGTAAAGGCTTTATCATGCAGTGTGGATTTCACCTTTTGTAGAGTCATAATTCTTACTCCAGGACTTCCTTGTCAGCCATGGTGCAGACGGGGCTTAGATGGTGTAAACTCAAGCTGATCCGTTTTTTCTGTTTCAGTAGTCGGAGTAGCTTTTGAAAACCCTTGTTCGAGGGCCTGATTTTTGTCATTTTCGGCCACACCAGGGGCTTGGGAGGGAAATTATTTTTATAAAGAGTTTTAGCAGCATAAAGTTGAGATCGGAAAAGAATCTGACATGGTTAGCCATGGTTAGTTACACTGAATATTGTGTGACTACATATACAAACAATTCTGTCAAATACAATTCAGGCCAACCAGGTAACACATTCTCATGCTGGTCTCTGAAAATATGGCTGAATTAAAGTGGTCGGCTGAGAAAAAGGAAGGAGCTAACAGTCTTCCTGTATCATCATCAGTTTTTGCGCTGATATATTGTTCTAAATGAGGTGCCACTGTACAGACACACAAATATGGTTCTTGTGAATGGTAAGTGTCCCTTGTGCTTCCTGTGTACGAACAGAGTACATCCTGCCAGAGCCAGGAAGTTGGGCCCATTTAGCAAAAATACAACGCTTTAATCCTCTGCAATAAATGACAACAGGAACAACTGTTATCTGAGGTCAACTTGACAGTTCCCAGGGTTTTTGTTCTGGGGGGCAGTACTGTGACATCTTTAGACATTCAGAGGACGGAATAAGAAATGTTCCGGGGGGTGGGGGCGTTGGGGAGTAAAGTCAGAAAATAGAGGCAGTTCTAGAATGGCTCCCCAACAGTGTCCTCATTGGGTTAGAATAAGAAGATCTGTTACCGAATGCATCCTTTAGAGCTTATCATTCCGCTGGCAGACTAGCAGGCCAAAGCAGTCGATCACCTACAGACTCAGCAGTGGGGTGGATGGCCCAGTTATCGCACTCCTGCCTTATCGTACACATGCTGACAGTTCTCAGTGCAGTTACATGAATTGCTGGAAAAGAACCTTCTGGAATCAATAACAAGAGTTGTCAGAAAGACAACAAAGCTCGCCGGGGGGCAAGGTTAAAGTTTTTCTGCACGCGGACGACAATAGCTCTCCGGACATTCGTCCCGGCGAGCTAAAAACACTTCCACTTTACTTCCTGCTTGGTTTCCTAAAAAATCAGTTTCCGTCAAAACAGTTATCCATCCATCCATCCATCCATCCATCTTCTACCGCTTATCTGGGGCCGGGTAGCGGGGGCAGCAGTCTAAGCAGGGATGCCCAGACTTCCCTCTCCCTGGACACTTCCTCCAGTTCTTCCGTGGGTATCCCGAGGCGTTCCCAGGCCAGCCGAGTGACATAGTCCAGCGTCCTGGGTCTTCCCCGGGGCCTCCTCCGGGTGGGGCATGCCCGGAACACCTTCCCAGGAAGGCGTCCAGGGGACATCCGATAGAGATGCCTGAGCCACCCCAACTGGCTCCTCTCGACGTGGAGGAGCTGCGGCTCTACTCTGAGCTCCTCCCGGGTGACAGAGCTCCTCACCCTATCTTTAAGGGAGCGCCCCGCCACCCTGAGGAGGAAACCCATTTCAGCCGCTTGTACCCGAGATCTCGTTCTTTCGGTCATGACCCAAAGTTCATGACCATAGGTGAGGGTAGGAACGTAGATTGACTGGTAAATCGAGAGCTTTGCCTTTCGACTCAGCTCCTTCTTCACCACAACAGATCGGTACAATGACCGCATTACTGCTGCCGCTGCACCGATCCCTCTGTCAATCTCACGCTCCATCCTTCCCTCACTCGTGAACAAGGTACTTAAACTCCTCCACATGAGTCCCCTCCTTGAATCGCCACTTTATCGTGGTGGAGGGGTTTGAGTACCTGGATGATCCAAGGAGCTATGTTGTCTGGGGCTTATTACCCCTGGTAGGGTCTCCCAGGGCAAACAGGTCCTAGGTGACAGGTCAGACTAAGAGCGATTCCCAAAGCCCTGATGACAACAAATATAGCAAGGATGTTTACATCTCCCGGATTGGCGTCGCCGGGACGCCATCCTGGAGCCAGGCCTGGGGTTGGGGTTGGTAGGCGAGGGCCTGGTAGTCGGGTCTCCGCCCACGGGACCCGGCCAGGCGCAGCCCAAACGAGCGACGTGGGCCCGCCTTCCCGTAGGCCCATCCCCTGCGGGAGGGTTCAGAAGGGGCCGATGCATTGTGCTTTGGGTGGCGGTCGTGGTCGGGGGCCCCGGTGAGCCAATCCCTGGACATAGCAAAACAGTTATGGTAGGATAAAATAAATATAAATAAAATATGATTCCATCTTTTCTGGCACAAGTCCAGCAAGCCACATTCCTCAACACATGATCTGTGACTGCACCTTGACCTTCTGCTTGTTAGCATTCTCCCAAATGGAGGCAATTTCAGCAATTGGCAAGGCCTTTAATAAATAACAGAATTGAAGCTATTAAATGCAAAATCGAAAGATTCCCTTCACAAGAAACCTCTGTTCCCCCCCAAATCAGTTTTGGATGTACACATAGCCAGCCAGCCCGGACTCTAGGCAACAGAGCCCTTTAGAAATCCCAACTGTACATTTAGCACTTGGTCGCCCTTGGAATCCATTAAGATGCTCGGCTCTTAAGTTCCTTGCACTCACCTGGAGGAGCTGCCACTTCACTGGTCAAGCTTGGCCAATCAGCAAGGACAAGGGTGCCAGTTTGCCCACCTCCCCCGGGCACATTATACAGCAGATCAAGGGCCGGAAGACTCTCTTCCAGGAAGTGCCTTTGATAGTTAATGGGAGATTCAATGGGACCTTGACTACGGGAGGCAACTTGCATCATGCTGACGTGCATGCGTGCATATGTGTGTGTGTGTGTGTGTGTGTCTCTGTGTGTGTGTGTGTATTCTTGGAAATGTTGGATGACGTTGTAGGGCGCTACCCATCAGATGTCACCGTTGGGTTACAGCATTGGGTTACTTCATGTCAAAGTCCCAGGGGTACATTTTTTAATGCTCACATGGCTGATGAGTCCATGACCACATCGAGGGCTGACTGCAATAAACAGTAATGTCCAATATATAACATCTGCCCAGATATGTTCCCCTACAGACCTGTCCCCCTGGTAGGAGGGTCAGGAACAGTTACTCGATATACAACAGTAAGACAGGAACCTCATGAGAGAAAAAACACACATGCCTGCATCAACTTTTTTTATTTTTGCTCAATCAGAGGATGCACCAGCAGAGAAAAAGAAAGCGGGAATGTGAAAAAAAAATGGCCATTCGCTTAAACCCTGGCTATGTGTGCTAGGCTTTGCTGCCCTTAGTGAGGAGGACAGGGCTTTCTATTCAATTCTCCCTCCTAGTGTATTGCTCTCTCTAAAACCACCGCAGGAGGATCAGCTGACTTTCAGCAACCAATGAACAATCGGGCAGCGGGCCCAACATTCTGCACGCCCGTGGCCAAGTCCGCTCGCCCGCGGCCGACCAAAGGAATGTTGGGGACACCTTTCACCCAGCTGTTACAGTTAGTCAGCAGCGTTCAGCAGCGCTGGCGCAGACGAGGGCGGGGGGGAGGGGGGAATGTTTCCTCGGGATGCTTTGAAGATGAAGTAATAGCAGGATGTGGGAAGAAAACGGAAGCCCGGGGGGGGATAGCGAAACGCGATAGTGGCATCCCACATAATTCCACAAGGGCGAGGAAGACGTCTGAGCAACCGGGTTTTTAAATATGGGCAGAATGTTCTGGAATGTACCCTTCAGAGAGAGAAAGAGGGAGGAGGAGAAAGAAAAAAAAGAGTAAAGAAAGAAAAAGAGAGTAAGAGATGGAGAAAGTGAGAGTCCAGGCACAGGAATATGAACCTCAACCCCACCCCACCCCGAAAATAAAAAACACATTTCCCCAATAACAGACTTGAGTCCCTTAAAAAAGGCAGAAAGGCAGAGGACCGGCCAGATATGCTGGAACAGTGACCCTGTATTAAAAGGGCGAGCAGCTCTGATTAATGTATGGAAGGGATGAAAGATGCCAAAAATTAAAGCGGACGGTCTCTTCTGGAACCTCATTTCCCTTAATTCCTTATATACAATCGTGCACGTTCCAGATGGCGGCACCAAAAAGCGAAACTTATTTCATGGTGCAAATACTTATTAACTCTGTGTGAACTCTGACCCCTTGGCCTAAGACATTCCTGCCCCACTCCCCCCACCCCCCACATTGAGGGTCACCCATCATCTCACTTTATGAGACTCACAATAGCTTTTGTTCCAGAAACAAAAGCCGTCCTCACCCACCTCCTCTGCATTATCTAAAGGAGAGAAGGCCAGGCAGAGATTAAGCTGAGATACTAAAGTTTTCAAAGGTCAACCTGATGCTTTTGTTACAGTTCTTCTCACTTTTGTCCGACTAAATTGAAAAGTAGAGCAGATTCCCAGACCATGTATTATATAGCTGTATTCTCCAGATCAGAGCAGTGTACAGTCTAAGTGTACAGTATATAAGCTCAGAGAGAAGCCCACTCAAAACAAAAAATATCATGCGACCTATTAAAAAATGTTTGCGGGATTTCAGATTAGAGGGAATCACTGCAGAGCTTAGAGCTGAATGTGGAAGAGGAAAAGAACAGAGAAATGGTGACCTCTTCTGGAAGAGTTCTCCTTTCCTCCTCTTCTCTCTCTTCCTCTCTCCATCTCTCTTTCCCCCTCTCCGTTCCTCTGTCCCCTGAACAGCATATCCCAGGGGGCTCTTTTCTTCAGTCAGCGATGACTCAATACACCACGCACAGTGAGAGTGACCAAGTGCTGACCACTAGATGAGAAGAGTTGCACACATCTGTGTGTGTGTGTGTGTGTGTGTGTCTGTGGATCATCGTGAGTGAGAGACTGGGAACGCAGACAAACATGAGGATCCATGAATCACTCACCATACCACCGCTGCATCCGCACCGATCCCCACACTCTCATAGTCACTCACCCCAGCATCAGCCCAGATATCCTGCAGACCTCGGAATAACCCTCACTAATTGGAGATTCGGCTACTCTTGGCGCCAAAAATGTGATCAATTTCCTCAGTTATTCACAAATACTGGCGCAATTCTGGGAAAAAAACATGAACTTTGACAACATATCCGGAGGGCTACTGTGTAATGTTAGCGCAACCATCACATGAGACCAAATACTATTAAAATCCAGAGCTGATTTCTGTCATTTCATTCATATTTTAATCTTTTGAAGAGCAGGAAACTTTATTTTGAAATTTCTCTGTGTGTTTCTCTGTGTTTTTCAACAATTATTAAATCATTTTCTGACTATGAAGAAAAGTATACTCTAATCACATAAGGGTGACCTTAAAAGGTCAAACACATCTGTGAGGGTGGTCTAATTCCCTCCAATATAGACAATCTCATCATATACTACTCGAGGAGTGGCCTGCTGTGGCTCAAAACGCTGGCGTACCGACAGTGTGAGCGAACAGTATTTGCCAGAAACGGAGCGAGCATGAGAGATACACCCACTGCATTATTTAAAGATTATAGTTACACGGGTTCTGGACCGACAGCGCCGCGTAGTCACTTGGAACCGATGATGCTCATAATCATCCGACCGGAAAATCCACTGCCTAAATCCCCCTGCCACCCCCAGGATTGTGAAACCTATGCATGAACGAGAATCGCACGAGCAGGAGAGAGAGAAATAAGTGCCAAGTCACGCCCAAGCCGTAACAGCTGGCCATCTGCATCACTGACCACTCAACAAGCTGGACACACGCTGGGGTGGGCGGAGCTTGACTCCATATTCGTAAATCTTGGCGCGTCCATGATTAGAACTCTGTAGTGTCCTCACTCAGTTGGCCAAATGAATTAATCGGGCTGGTTTTGAGTACATTTATAGCAAACTGCCTGCAATTAAACGTTTGAGCTGCCATTAATTACCAGCAAGAAAAAAAATAAAGAGAAAATATAGGGCACTGGTGGCCCCAGAAGCTCTTGCCATTATGATAAACGAAATGTCAAAGTTTTTGTTGACGGACGCATGCATGGAGGAAGCCCAATACCATTGTTCCACTCGGGTGGAAGAAACTAATTAGGAGCCTGTGACTAAAATGTTGGTAAGATAAAGCAAATTGTGGAAGTTTTTGATGATATTTTTAGGCCAGTGACCTTGAAGAAATAGGCCAAGGTCACCTTTAGGCACGTCATTTTTAAGACTTTATGAAATGCATGTCTAAAAAATTAGGAGCCTGTAACTGAAATAGTTGATGGGATACAGCAAAATGTCGAAATTTTTGGTGATATTTTTAAGCCAGTGACCTTGAGAAATAAACCAAGGTCACCTTTAGGCACGTCATTTGTAGCCCTTAATGAGATGCATGTCCAGTAGAAATTAGGAGCCTGTACCTGAAATAGTTGATGAGATAAAGCAAAATGTTGAAGTCTTTGGTGATATTTTTAGGCCAGTGACCTTGAGAAATAGGCCAAGGTCACCTTTGGGCATGTCATTTGGAGGCCTTTATGAGATGCATGTCCAGTATGATTTAGGAGCCTGTAACTGAAATAGTTGATGAGAAAGTAAAATGTCAAAGTTTTTGGTGATATTTTTAGGCCAGCGACCTTGAAAAAATAGGCCAAGGTCACCTTTAGACACGTCATTTGTAGGGCTTTATGAGATGCATGTCTAATAAAAATTAGGAGCCAGTAACTGAAATAGTTGATGAGAAACAGCAAAATGTCAAAGGTTTTGGTGATATTTTTAGGCCAGCGACCTTGAAAAAACAGCCAAGGTCACTTTTAGGCACGTCATTTGTAGGACTTTATGAGATACATGTCCGGTAAAAATTAGGAGCCTGTAACTGAAATAGTTGATGTGATACAGCAAAATGTCGAAGTTTTTAGTGATATTTTTAGGCCAGTGACCTTGAGAAATAAACCAAGGTCACCTTTAGGCACATCATTTGTAGGCCTTAATGAGATGCATGTCCAGTAGAAATTAGGAGCCTGTACCTGAAATAGTTGATGAGATACAGCAAAATGTTGAAGTCTTTGGTGATATTTTTAGGCCAGTGACCTTGAGAAATAGGCCAAGGTCACTTTTGGGCATGTCATTTGTAGGCCTTTATGAGATGCATGTCCAGTAAGATTTAGGAGCCTGTAACTGAAATAGTTGATGAGAAAGTAAAATGTCATCAAGTTTTTGGTGATATTTTTAGGCCAGCTACCTTAAAAAAATAGGCCAAGGTCATCTTTAGACACGTCATTTGTAGGGCTTTATTAGATGCATGTCTAATAAAAATTAGGAGCCTGTAACTGAAATGCTTGATGAGATACAGCAAAATGTCAAAAGTTTTGGTGATATTTTTAGGCCAGTGACCTTGAAAAAACAGCCAAGGTCACTTTTAGGCACTTCATTTGTAGGACTTTATGAGATGCATGTTCAGTAAAAATTAGGAGCCTGTAACTGAAATAGTTGATGTGATACAGCAAAATGTTGAAGTTTTTAGTGATATTTTAAGGCCAGTGACCTTGAGAAATAGGCCAAGGTCACCTTTGGGCATGTCATTTGGAGGCCTTTATGAGATGCATGTCCAGTATGATTTAGGAGCCTGTAACTGAAATAGTTGATGAGAAAGTAAAATGTCAAAGTTTTTGGTGATATTTTTAGGCCAGCGACCTTGAAAAAATAGGCCAAGGTCACCTTTAGACACGTCATTTGTAGGGCTTTATGAGATGCATGTCTGTTAAAAATTAGGAGCCAGTAACTGAAATAGTTGATGAGAAACAGCAAAATGTCAAAGGTTTTGGTGATATTTTTAGGCCAGCGACCTTGAAAAAACAGCCAAGGTCACTTTTAGGCACGTCATTTGTAGGACTTTATGAGATACATGTCCAGTAAAAATTAGGAGCCTGTAACTGAAATAGTTGATGTGATACAGCAAAATGTCGAAGTTTTAAGTGATATTTTTAGGCCAGTGACCTTGAGAAATAAACCAAGGTCACCTTTAGGCACATCATTTGTAGGCCTTAATGAGATGCATGTCCAGTAGAAATTAGGAGCCTGTACCTGAAATAGTTGATGAGATACAGCAAAATGTTGAAGTCTTTGATGATATTTTTAGGCCAGTGACCTTGAGAAATAGGCCAAGGTCACCTTTGGGCATGTCATTTGTAGGCCTTTATGAGATGCATGTCCAGTAAGATTTAGGAGCCTGTAACTGAAATAGTTGATGAGAAAGTAAAATGTCATCAAGTTTTTGGTGATATTTTTAGGCCAGCGACCTTGAAAAAGTAGGCCAAGGTCATCTTTAGACACGTCATTTGTAGGGCTTTATTAGATGCATGTCTAATAAAAATTAGGAGCCTGTAACTGAAATAGTTGATGAGATACAGCAAAATGTCAAAAGTTTTGGTGATATTTTTAGGCCAGTGACCTTGAAAAAACAGCCAAGGTCACTTTTAGGCACTTCATTTGTAGGACTTTATGAGATGCATGTCCAGTAAAAATTAGGAGCCTGTAACTGAAATAGTTGATGTGATACAGCAAAATGTCGAAGCTTTTAGTGATATTTTTAGGCCAGTGACCTTGAGAAAATAGGCTAAGGTCACCTTTAGGCATGTCATTTGTAGAGCTTTATGAGATGCATGTCCAGTAAAAATGTGGAGCCTGTAACTGAAATCGATGGCGAGATAAAGTGAAATGTGTTGACGGACACACGCACCCCGATACCATAGCTCCCGCACCGCAAGAGGCGGGAGCAAATAAATCCAAACATAAACATGAAGTTAAAGACTGTAAATGGTTGTACTAATAAGATATCTACAGGTTGTACACTGATACCAGCAATTGGAAATAAACAGTTGTAATTACAGTGAATGATAGACATAATTATAAATGAACAGTACTGACCCGAAAGGCCAAGTTTTCATAAAAAGCTTTATTTAATTTCCATCGACAGCCAACTGACTGGGCGAATGTGTGCAGTCGCTGCTGTCACAGTTCATAGTATGTGCAGTCACCACAACCACAGCACATACACACACTGTCACCTCACCACCCTCATCTCAGTTCAACATTAGTTTTAAACTTAAGAAAAATAAAATACAGCCCGTAAAAAAAATCAAAGTTTATAGAAGATATTTCTTTTAATTCTCAAACAATCACCCAACTGAAGGTACCTCTTGTATAAAAAACATAATTTAAAATCCATTAAAAGTCCATTAAAATGGACTTCACACGCAATCAAGCACAGAACAAAAAAAAGAAATGAGATGATTGGAGTTAAATTAATTTATTTTTCTTAACATTCAAGTCTGACTGCCACTCTCTGAAATGCTGTGCTGTAGCTGCCACATTGAGATGTGGCCTTGAGAAAGCATCTAACAGAGTTATTCCGTTTTTATCTTTGAGTACGGTTTTGGCACAGAGAGGAGGGCCTGAAGTTACAGGAAGAACATTTTGTTTAAAAAAGTGGGAGAGGGAGGGAAAGCAAACCACTTGATGAATTTTCCAAAAAAAAAAAAAAAAGAAACAAAAAAAACACTTTTTCTCAAAACAGTATGTACATCATGACAAGTTAAGCACATCTGTGAGGGTGGACACTATTGCAACATGGACTTAATTTGCTTGGAGGTAGTCTCGTCGTTCAGATGTTTTGTCGTGTACCTGTGTGTTTTGGGGGAGAAATTAATGGGAGAAGCAAGATATATATTGTGAGAGAGAGTGAGAGGGAAAGAAAGAGGGAGAGAGAGAAAAAATAGGCCATAAGACCTCAAAAGACCGTCAATGACCTTGGAAGGCTGAGAATACACATGGATGATCTAATTATTGTACAGCTTATATATTTGTTGATGCACCAATACCAACCCACATTATATTTACAAAAGGCCCCAATCGGGTCTCTCAGTTTTTTTGCTGTCACAACTGAAAACCCACACTTTAAGTTTTAAACTGCTCTGGAGTGCACTGACTATTATGTGAACATCTAATAATTAAGTCATTTATTATGAGACGATGTTGAGAAGCTTGAAAGAGCCAGTCACATGACCCAAGGCCTCCTAATAACTCATCCAATTACAGCGGGCCAGCTGAGTCATTGCCCCTCCCCCCTAGCAGAGGAGTACTGAGCGGCCAAATCAGAACAGAGATCCAAGAATGAGTGACGGCTACATTTACAGGAGATGATGTTGCTGGGGCTATTTATGAAGCTGCGCAATTACTGACTCCAAATAGTTTCAAATTATGTGTCATTCTGTCTGGAGAGAAAAATTATGCTAATCAACAACAATGACATGTGTGTTAGTTTAGCACATGACATAACCTTCACCCACTTACTGCGCATGGGTATTTATTCTTGATTGAAACCATTTCTACATTCTTAATGACTAAATGCGAAAATGAACAGTAGCAATTTATCATGTGTAAATATATATAACATCGTATGTACTGTATGGCTGCCACATCATTTAAAAACTATGATTATGAGGAAGATGATTTATATTAATTTTGTTCAATAATGGCCAAAGGGGGTTTCTTAAATTCAAAAACACTTTAAATCTTAATCCATATAGACAACTATTTACAAGGCAAACAGATGTGCTAAACTAGCAGAATGCTCCTACAGAGCGTACCCTCAGGTTCAACTTTCACACTACCGTAAAAAAAAATCTTGACTAATCTTAGTTAATATATAAACGGTGTAGGCTAAATGAGGCCAGTGTGTGGTGCGGCTTAAAATGTACCTGAGCTGAAATTTAGCTGCACAATCAACAACATTTGTCCTCAAATGATAAATACAAACACCAGCAACATTATTCAGTTAATTTCTTCCCGCTCGGTTTAGAGTATATGCACTTTCTAACACTGCCCGACATTTATCATTAGTTTAAAAAATATTCACTGTCAATTAGTAAAATTTGAAAGATACATATCTGTCAAGCAAAGTAATCATAGGTTTAATTGAGTCAGTGAATTCAATAAGGGCCAAAACTCCATCTTGAAAATGTGTGGAGTTGGGCCCTTATTGACTCACCGATTCAACTTTGTGGCTTATTCTGCACGCTAGCAAACAGAAAGGCAGAGCACAGACCTGAGAGCGTTCAGGAGGCCTTCTACACTGCTGGGCGGCTGGTCCCGCAGAACTTTAATGCATCCTTTCATCTGTATGGAGAAACACATAAAAAATAAATCAGAACATAAAACTGCTGGCTGTGTAAGGAGGCTCCGTGGGGTTAAGACAGTAGCGGGGAGAGCAGTAGCCAGAATCGAGATGGCCAGAGGGGGTTAGAGATGTTCAGTCATAAACGAGGTTTAACCCCAACGCAGGGTGAACCTCTACATACCCCACACAGCCAACAAAGTGTGGAGACTTCACTGAAACATCACTGACATACAAAGAAAACAGATGCTGTTAAATTCTAAATATCTGTTTTAATTGAATTTGGAATGACTCGATCAGTGCGGACTAATAGAATAGACTTTAGCTTTCATTTCAGGGTATTTTCTTACAATTCTGCTCCAAGATTTGGAGATTGTTGCCCTTTCTGTACATGCCCCCCCTGCCCTTTCACAACTGCAGTTAGTTTTATTGCAGCCTTCAGAAACGGGCGGAGTAAAGTCGTCTACCAAGTACTAAATCCTAATGGTAAAATGTACTTGAATTGCAACACCTTCAATTGGAACCTGTTCAATAATTTCCAACATCCAATAAAATGTCAGATATTTAGAATTTTTTTTAAAATGTCTGTTTTCTATGTATGTCAGTACAGCCTCCGTGAAGTAGTATAGCTCAATTTATATCCGTATATAACCAGTCAACATTCCTCACTGACTACATATAGTTCACTTTTCAAACTGGTGTACATAAGTTGCTATATGAGTGGATAAATGGCAGATTTCTATGAGCAGTTTGAGGACTCACATCGATTTTGGAGGACTTGACGAAGGCTCCGGCTGGGTGGACGTAGTCGTACAGGATGATGACGCCCACCATTACACGCAGGCAGAAGGACGCAGTCTCTTCACTGGCAAAACGGCTTCGATACTCTCTACACACAGACAGAGAGAGAGAGAGAGAGAGAAACAGTGAAGGAGTTTCTCTTCCTCCTGACATTCACACAATTCTACATCCATTTACCTGACCTCTCCAGTCAGGGCTGCAGCTGGAGGCAATCCCAGCATGCACAGGGAAAACGCCCAGGGGTGTTTCCCCGAAGCACAGATGCAAACTTGCATAAATGGAACCTTTGACTGTATATGGTCAAACTATTCAAGTAGAGAACACCATCAGCCGCTATGCTTTTGGGAAACAGCCCAGGACAAGCCAATAATCCATCGCAGGGCAGAAACAAAGTTCACTCCCACCTTTGGGGCCAATTTAGAGTTTCAAAAGTTGACAACAAACAGAACCCGGCCCATCTTACTATGCTGCTCTTAAATAAGTCCATGAACAGGCAATATAATATTTATTACCCCTTACCCTCCAGACACACACTTCTGTGGGTCCAACAAATAAAATAGTCCTTTCTTAACTACCAGGTAACAGACAGGTTGGCAATTGACCTGCATTTCAAAAAGCTTAACTATCCAGGACCTCAAACATACAGTATGTGCTCATGCTTGAGAGAACTTTAAACTTAACTCAGATTCATTCTGCTCAGTTGTTCACAACTAAGAAAAATGTTTCTCAGAAAAACTTGGGAGGGAAATAGTCATTATATAATTGTTAAAGAACAGTATCCGACAAGCCAAATACTTTGTTTGATAATAGATGAACGACAACAAAAAGTTCAGGCATTTTAAAAAAGAAGCCAAAAACAGCAAGTCGTTAGAAAGAATGTTTAGTCAGAGGGCCGAGATTAAAAAAATAAAGCCGTAATAAGATTTTAATTGCTGCAGTTTTGTTTAATGTTGGATATATACAACAGTTTGCGGTTAAGAAAAACAGGTTTATTCAAAAAATAAAACTGCAGTAAGCCCAATCCATGTAATTGAAGTATACTGAAACAGTGACAATGCAGCGCCTTATTTTTTTAAATTCTAGCTGATTTTTTGAAGCCATCAAAATTACCACAAAAGAAATATAGTGGTATGAACGTTAAAGGTGGTATTTGTGCAAGTCCAGGTTCGAACGCAGTTTGTGTGTCTGTCGGGAGATCACATCTCCAAAACGCAACTTTGTCATGTCATTAGCAGCAGGTGGAACGCATCACTTGAATGACATGCAAGTGCAAAGCAAGACATTGGAAGCATAAAAGGCACAGTGGTTCATTCTCATCAGCATCAGTGTCAGGATGCCACAGCTTACAGAACAGCAGAGGGAGTGAGCTTTAGGGATGCTGCCCATAGGAACATCTCAAAGAGAGGTTGCCTGCCGGCTTAGGGTCAGTTCATCCACCATCAACAGACTGGGAACCAACAGACAGGAAGCTTTCACAACCTCCGTATGAACATCAAGACAGATGTGTTCTGGAGAGAAATCCGTTTGATGGGGGTTGAGTCATGGTCTGGGCTGCGATTAATGCGAGATTTCGGGATGAAATTGTTGTCATTCGCCTAATGGCGAATGGTCTAATGGCAGAGCAATATGTGGATGAGATTTTAAGACCAGTTCTGCAACCAATATTGAGCAACCATGGACTACAACGATTACCGTTCACGTTCCAACACGACAACGCCCGTCCCCATACTCTACGCCTCACCAGAGACTTTCTCCAATGAGCAGGCCATCCATTTAACCCCATCTTAACTCCATTGAACACATGTGGGATGAACTGGGTAGTTGTGTGCACTGGAGTCAACATCAACCACGCAACGTCGCCGAGGAGTGGAGGAACATCCGCAAGCAACTGTGCAACGTTTGAGCGAATCGATGCCTCTGCGTTTATGCGCAGGTGTGCGAGCACTTTTTCTATTTGTATTACAATTGAATTGAAAAACATTGGTTGTTTCTTCTTTTTGGTTATTAAATATGAGTGTTGCATTTTTACGGTGTGTCAGTATAAATTAAAATACATAATAATTCCATTCAAACTACTTTCAATACTCGCAAGTTCTACAGTATATATTAGACAAAGACTTATGAAACACAATAGACATTAAAGAAAAATAAGATTAAGAAACTTACGGCGTTTCCAACATAACTTTACACACACTGGCCATTGTGCTTAAGCAGTCTGTCGTGTTCTCGAGCGGCGAGTCACTGTTCTGTTAAAACCAAAAGAAACAGGTTTCCCATTAGTCTTTATAGGCCAATCTTCATAGGAACAGTCCAACAATAAGAAAATTTACTCCAAGTTTCGAAACATAAGTTTAGATCAAGTTTCCTGACATAACAAGAGTGGAGCAATTAAAATTGAAAACTACACAGCAAGTAGGCCTACTGTCAGGCTATCCTTGACCTGGACAGAAACAAGCAGAGATATCGTTCAGAGGCTCGTTTTCATGATGTGATACCCAAACACCTCTGCGTAATTTCTAATTCTTAACGAGATAGATAGATAGATAGATAGATAGATAGATAGGGATAGATAGATAGATAGATAGATAGATAGACAGACAGACAGCAGTGGCGGCAGGTGAACTGGCGATAGGGGAAGCTCAAATCCATCCCTTGAAATTAATGATTGGTCATGACCTGTTTTCAATCACTCATTTAAATTACCATTACAAAAGCTCCGCAAACTCTCAACATTATCAGGTATGGTCAGTTTTCATTAATAGTGCATACCTGACAACTTTCACGCATTCCGCGTGAGTTTAGTTGTATATTTACGTTCCCCTGCTGTAGTCAGCAATTTTTCAATCAACGCGTATATAAGAGATTCTGACACAGAATTGCACTCCTTGTGCAAGGAGGTTTATCACTTTCATCTGTGTTATGACTCCGGACTTCCCACGCTTTTCTTTACTCAGGGGTTGGAGGAAATGCCTATGTCTCACGATCATTTTAATAGTTTAAATGAAATAAGATCATTGGAAGCAATGGAATTGCATGAAGATGTTTCAAATGATCTTATTTCATCTGAACAATTTAGACCTTATAGGTAGCCTGACTAAAAAAAAATATTTTTTGTATGAATTACACCATGGACCAGAGTCGTACAGAATCGGAATTCCACGTAAAATGAACTTCTACTGCAGAAGAGCAGCTGGACTCTTGATAAAACAAGCTCTGCATCTGCAGCGAGTGCCGATATACAATCGTAACCTACAATATATGGTCCATGTGCCTACTTCTCTACACATTACTATAGCTAGATAGGCTTTCACATCATTCATTGGGGTGGTTCCTTGGATGCATTATTGTTGGTCATATCTTTTCCCCACTAGCCAAACAAGGAGCTGCCCAAAGTGCTTGGCCCTTCACTGTTCTTCAAAAGGGAATCAAAGTGACACTATCGTTATCTGCTGGAAAGCTGTTGTGAATCTTACCACCCATGGTCGTGCTAATGGCAAATTGATTGATTAATTGATTGATTAGTGAGTAATGCTTGAGTCTCATCAAAACACTTTTCCTAAGCTTTGCTTATCCAGGGTTAGAATAGATTAGGCCATAAGCTTCTAATGAGATATGTGATTACAGACGAATCTCTAAGGCACAGAAATGGCCACACAGAGTATCAATCAGTAATGCTCAATGTTTTTAACAGTGGAATTCCGCTTTAAGACCATCTCTCTTCTTAAACAAAGCGTTCATTTTGATGAAAAAGATTGGCAAACAGCACAGTCAATCACGCAGTCGTGCAATGAGCTTTACCTCTGATACAAACTTCAGTGTGGCATCGCTCAGCGTTTTCAACATGGGCGTGGCCTCAGCGTAAAACAGGGACATCCGATTGGCCATTTCATTGTTAACTTCATTCTCGCCCTCTGCCTGAAAGGGACATGATGAGTTTGATTTTCAGTGAAAGTGCAAGACAATTACACAATAAATTTGGAGGAATTTTCACATGGAATTTCAAAATTGCCTTGAGCAAGATTTTATCCTGGTATGACATTAATTTACTAATCCAATTGACAATGTTAAATGCATCTATCAATCCATTGATTAATCCTCTTATTTCTGATCAGGCCAAGAATATGATGGCAAAGAGGCGGGAACAAACACTGAAAAGTTTGCCAATACATCACAGGGCACTCACACCATAAAGCAAAATCTGCTTAAAACATTAATTTAAAAAGCACAGCATCTTTCAAAAATGTAAAACTTTGAATGCAGCAAAAGCAAACCATTTAGTAAAATAGATATCACCTATTGAGAAATAATATGAAGTCATGGAACAATATGATTTACGGATACGAACAATACTTAAAGCACTTATAGTTAAGCACAGGGATTTATAAATGATGAAAAGCAAAGATAATACGCATTCCAAGCATTACACTTGGATGACTCAACAAACGGCGAACAGGAAAAAAGACTTAAAATATACCATCCAAATGAATCATTATTTACTGTCAACATGAATCAGCAATCAACATGAATCACTCTGAACCACTCATATGATTGCGTTGAGGCATTACGAAGGGCCAATGTGGATGATTTTTTTTTTTTTAATGGATAGAGATCACTTTTTACAGTAACAGAATAGAATGTCATGGTTGTACTTCATCTGACCAATGAGATTCTCCTGTTAGCGGAATAAAATGTCTGGACTAACTGGGACAAAGTCTTGGTACAAAATGGGCCAGCCCTCCAGGGAATTACAGCTATAATAGAGTAGGGTGGAGGGGGGAGGATTCACTTGTCTAAAAAAAACAATGACTTGCTTCAAAAACCAGCTGAAAAATTCATGACTTCACTTGCGTTTTCCTATCATTGGGGTTTTGTGCACAAAAAGTGTTTTTGAAGGACATGTGGTTCACGGTAGGCCACCTCCAGCCATTGCCCTCCACACATACAAACCCAACTCACTAGTGCAAATGTCATGTATTTGACCCTGCATTTGCCAGTGTAAGTTTAGCGGCCCACTAAGTCATCTTTAGTGACTATCCTATTCATTAATATTCCAATGAAATACAATTTTAAAGTTTATATTAAAGTTCAAAGTCTTCCAGAATCCACACAGTCAGTTATTTTAGCAATAACAAGTAGATCAGAGGGATCTAATAGCTGCGACCTGGCCTAGCATCCGTCACGTGGCCTAGTGTCCATGACTGGTGGTTTCTTGTACAAGTGAGACCTCGAAATTGGCAAATGACCTTGAAAATCAATAGGGAACCCTTCCTCTGTACCAAGAAGCTTGTTGTAAGATTTAATAGCCATTGAATTAAACTTGAGTTACGGTGCGAAAACCGTCAAATCGGGCAAAATTGACACTTTTTTTACCTGTGTGACCTTGGGATTTGACGGATGACCTTGAAAAACAATAGGGAACACCTCCTCTATGCCTAGAAGCTATTTCCAAAATTTCATAGCGATCCATGAATTCTTACTGGAGTTACAGCGCGAAAACCCGCAAACAAGGTTGTGACCTCTGTGAACTTGACCTTTGACCTCGACCTTGTGCATGGACATCACTTTGGTGAAGGTCAATAACTCCTGAAAATTTCATGATGATACGACGACAGGAACATGGTGAAAAAGGTGTCACAGACGGACGGACGGACAGACAGACGGACAGACAGAAGCGTTTATAGAGCTGCTTGGTCGCAGCTAAAAACTGTTCCCTTTGAAAGGAATATAGAGGAGGAGCATCAATGAACCATCTCTAGACTTTAGCTCATCACCGTGATGCGGAGACTTGTTTAGTTCTCTCAAAGTTAACTGAGTTAAATTGTAAGATTATTAACTCATCACAATATAGAAACACTTCCTAGGCTGTAGCTGTGATCTGATTGGTCAGCTGCATTCTAAACCTTAAAAGATAGCAGAAATAAGCAGATTAGATATTGGATGGATGGACAGAGGTTTTTAGACATGGTCAAAATGGGCCCCACATTTCGACTGACTTGGATGTAGCCAGACTGCTGTAACAGGCTCCAGCCTGGAGTGCTTTAATAGAAAGTGTTGAAATATGTGGGCTATTGAAGAATCTGGTCATGTGACATACACAGCCAAGCAGTTTCCATCATGTTATTGGGTTGCCTTCGTTTATACGTGGGTTTATACCCATTGAACTGTTTCTGAAATACAACTTCAACATTCGTCGACATGACGGGTTGCCGCACCTGTGTGCGCAGCAGTTGGTCGGAGAAAAATAATTTAAGGTAATCATTCATTTTTGACATTTTGACATGATGAGATGGAAAGCTTTGTATAAGTTTTGTCAAGTGATTCTGTAATAGAGAAAAACTTTGCATAATACCAATTGTGAAAGCTGGGAAAACCATGAATAAAGGGATTATTATTCCACACAATGAGAAACTGCCTAAGATATGATAGCATGGATTTAAAGAAGAAATAGTCAAATGTATTACACATCTCTGAATATTTTCCTGACTTCAGGTTATTCATTCCACTGCTTGCTGGATTGTTTTTCTTTTCAAACACGAGTATGTCTCACTTACCCGATTACAAAAAGGATGGAAAAATCCCACAATTTGCCCCCTTGTGAGATGCCGACAGGATTTGCTGTCATGCACAATACACCCAATTCACAGCGCCGCGGTTGAGTGCACGGCCCGCTTCGGCTGAGCGGTTTCGCACAATGAAAACAAAATGGCACCACATTTCAAGTTGTCACTACTCTCTCTATTAAGAGACTATGCTCCCACACCCCCCACCAAAAATAAGACGATGTTTGGATGGAGTTTCCCAGCCAGATCACTGCATCTCAGCAGAAACTGAACTTTATGAAAGTCAACACTGTCTGGGTCTCAAGACCTAGATTTCAGCCCCTCTATGTGTCTAGTGTGCAGATTTTGGGTCCATAGCCCTTCAAGCTACTATTGCTACTATCGCCTCAACCCCTCCCCCCTCCACAGAACAAATTATTAATATATTTATTGAAAATACTTCCCCAGAGACAGTGCACGCTCAGCTTGTCAGAATGTATTTACGGGAGGGAACAAAAATGGAACAATTTTCACAGTTCAAGTCGAGGACAAACGTCAATCGAGTTCAAGCCTTTGGTGTGAAGTCAGGTGAGGTGAACTCAAGGGCCTCGGGGAACATGGTGTAATGAGGGTTACCAGGTCGCTGGGGGAAACAGTGCGCATATACGTATGACTGGCCACCACCTCCGACTTCCACATTTGTAGGACAGTGTTTATAGCCCGGGTCAGGCACACTGTTGTGCACATGAGCAGTTCCCAATGGCGATAAGCTACTGGCTCCTTTCTCACTTCCTGGTTTGGCGACCACAGGCGAGGGTCCTGAGAGGCTTGTGGGCCCCTGGCTTTGGAGCAGTTGAAGTGTGAGGGGTCCTACCTCTCGAATCAAGCGAGGTCACCTGCTAACAAGGCCATAGCAAATCAAGCTCCATGTCTGAACGAAAAATTCTCACAAGTCAACGACCGGGTGTCCTCATTTGGCTTGCAAAACACTTATCACAGCAAGCAGGGGGTTACTGTGTTTCAAAACGACCCATTTATTCTTCCATTATCTCGGCATACTTCTCTCTGCTCCTGCGGCAGAGCTGAGCTCAGAGACCAAATTTAAATGTCCTATAAAATACAACTGTGGGCAGAGTGTGTTTCAGAGCAGTGTTACCAAACACCCGGAATATGGACTCATTTTTAAAAGAGAAGCACCCCAGGTTTTCCCCAGGGCAGGAATCTGGCTAATGCCTGCTCTGTGAAATGCAGTCCCGGTGTCTCCCTTGCTTACCTCTTTTTCAGACGTTTCTCAAAGCGTTTATGGCATTTCAAAGCCATTGTCTTAGTTAACTACCTTGGCCAAATTTTCATTGTTTATTCCCAGCATACATTGCTTTATTTTCAAATAACAGCTCCAGGCGTAAACCCGAGACCCCTCCTCTTCAGGAACTGTAGTTGAAGAGCGCTTGTGAGGGTAGTGAGAGGCATTTCAACACGCGAGGCACAGACTGGATTTGACAGAGGAGGTTCTGTTATGGCGCTCTGGCTGGGATGTGTTGTTGTAACTGCATAGGGAAGGTCAGTGAGTCTGTCGCCCGTCTCTCCCAAATGTGTCCTCCCCATCACAGCCCGATGGGTAATGTGATTCTATAGTCCTCAAATTCAGATTTTCAACACTTCAACCCATCCCCTCCCACACACCGCCCAGCCCAGACCTCACTCCCTTTTTGTAATAATCAGTGGTCGTGTTATTGGACTTGCAAGTGCTAAAAGGTTTTGGCCGCGTAAAAAAGCCCACAGAGAATCAAGCCGATCTTCAACTGCAATGCTTAAAGAGCATGGTGCTCCATCCAAAGTGTGGCCACCTGGAAGTAAACCTCACCCCCGAGATGTTGATAAAAAATCTCCCTTTAAGTGTCTGGTCAAATAATTAGTTTTCAAATCCTTTCAAAACTTTCTCAGTCAGAAAGTTAGTGTTGGCTTGGATAACTTTTCTTAAAATCATCTTAAAAATATAAATTCTGAAATGGGTAAAATTCTCTAAAATCACATGTAACATATCTACTCATATGTACTGAACCATAAATAACCAATAGGATTTAATGTTGTGTTAGAAGGCTACAGCACTTAAAGGGTTAAGTGCTGAGATGGGTAAAGAGAGGGGCTTTTACCGGAACGTTCTTGATCCTCATGCGGCTCAGGGTCCGGCGGTAGTAGCTGAAGTCATTCTGGATGGCGGGATTTGTCATCTGTAATGGCGTGAAAGGGGGGAGATTTTCCATTAGAAGTCAAAAAGCACATGAGAAAAACAGGCTCCCATCTTGACTAGCGGTCCCTGAAGCTCGCCCCGGCGACATTCCGCGGTTGGATGTGTTTTGCTGCCAGGGCACCAGGAACCATGGGAGCCACCCTTGATCAGTTAGGTCAGGTGAGCTTGAAGTCAAATACATTAAATATCTCAATCTGATTGGAGTCAATGATGTGAGGTACAGGAGCCACCAAACTAGACCACTGATCTAGTAAGTAGTGAGTGAGCGCGAGTGTGTGTCTGTGAAAGTGCGTGTGTGTCCAACTGTCCAAGCCTGTGTCTGTGGTGGTGATGGGGTGGAAAAGCGCTGCTCCATCATCCATCAGGTCTTCAGTCTCACACTCGCAGTGCACAGATCCAGACTGAACAGAGCAGAAAAATTGTCGACTCGAATTGCTTTGAAGACCTACGAGAAGGTAAAGCTTCAGGAACAGGGCTGGAGACCAGTGGCGCTCAGGACACCGACATTAAAGGAACCGCAGGAGCTGGGAAACAGTCAGGCTGAGGGGAAAGTGGGCCAGCAGGTACATTACTTCTGGGTCCGAGCTCCACATCCATCAAACTCCTGTTTGCTTTGCTCCACTGTGAATTACACACCAGCAGCCCTCCACTGATTTCACCATCATTCAGCATCCATTAAGACTTTAAAAGCCCTTGACAGGCAACTCGGCCGGGGCAAATCCGAGGCTGCCAGGAGTGCCAGAGGCGCTTTCCTGAGAAACGGATGATGGGACGCCCTAATATCAGGGTGCAGTGGCTAGCGGAGTTAGGAGCCCCAACTTTGGCAGGTGTGGCAGTGAGGTTCAAAAACACACAAATGCCCGCATTTTGAAGTGACTTGCTCATGAGAGAATCTCTCTTGCGGGGACGTGCCCGTATACTGCATCCATACATCCATTCTATACGCCGCCTCTTCCTCACCAGGGTTGCAGGTAGCCTCCGTTGCAGACGTCTTATGGTGTTCAGTTAATTTCCTTCACCCCACAACGTCTGCGCACTCGAGCGAGGTTTTGTGTTCCACCAATCAGAAACTAGCTCCTAAAATACAGGAGCTAATTATATATGCAGAAACAGATGAAGCCAAAATGGCGAACATGTTTTCTCTCGAGCTTTGGTTAAAATCTGCAAAACCTTCAATATTGAAAGTATGAATAGCTTACAAGAACAAGCAATGAACAACTTAGTTATCCAGAGGAAAGATGTCTACGTAGCAGTCCGTTCGGCAGACGAATAACTCGTTCGTGTACTGCTGTGTTAACAGAGATGACAGAGCTTATTACTGCTCCGATATCAAGCTTGCCTTTTCCATGCACACGTATCTCGTCTTTTTTTTGAGAGGATTTTTGTTTTACACAGAAAATAAATGTCGTTTTCTACAAGTTTTTTTAGGAGTTTCTTAACCCGCCATTTCACTATTTTTGACAAGCCGCAGGGAAAAGCCATAGTAATGACAGAGATCATAACATATAACAAGCATTCTGATTGGCTCATCAAGCACAATCACATTACGTCACGGAACACAAAACCTCGCTCGAGTGCGCAGACGATGTAGGGTGAAGGAAATTAACCGAACACCATAAGACGTCTGCAACGGAGGCTAGGTTGCAGGGGAGCGGGAGCCAATCCCAGCTTACTCTGGGCAAAAGGCAGGGACTCGCCCTGGACAGCTTGCCAATCCGCAGCAGGGTGCACAAACCATTCACACACCATTCGCTCACACACTCATACCTATGGGGAATTAAAAGTCTCCAATTAGCCTTTCTTTGGACTGCTTTCTTTGGACTGCATTTCCTTTTGCATTTCTTTGGACTGTGGGAGGAAGCCAGAGAACCAGCAGGAAACGCTGAAATACAGGGAGAACAGGCAAACTCCACACAGAGGCCTCGGGTTAGATTCAACCCACAATCTTCCTGCTGTGAGGCACCAGTGCTAACCACTGCATCACCTTGCTGCCATTTTTTTTTTACAGTGCTCTACAAATCTGGCCCTCGAATCTCTATCCAGCCCCGGTTTTCTTTCTTTCCAGGCAATTAACCCCTTTTGCCCAGAATACTAATATCGCCAATTCTTCCTGTTGTGTATGAGCCTATTTAAAACTTAATGGGTCAGTTTCACAGACACAGATTAGGCTTAATCCTGGACTAAATTCAAATTTTAATGGAAATTCTCCATATAAACTCAATTTAGTCCAGGACAAAGCTTAATCCATTGCTGTGAAACTGGCCCAATAAGTCAGTAATAGTGTCACAGAGACAGTGGAAGATTATTCCGAGGGGACGCTTGGAAATTTAAATTTAAAAATGATTTAGCAATTAAATTTTGGAATTTAATTACAAATTTAATTAGACTCTGGCGTTTATCTGCGCAGAGGGGTTAAGTTAACAATGAGTGGCACTGTTTAGCCCAACTGTGATCGAACCTGACCCCAAGGAAAAGGAAAGGTGGCAAACCAGGGCTGTGTTTGAATAATATTTTTGGTTCCTAGAAAATGACCAGGAGCTGTTTGCCCAGCAGTCTTGATAAGTCTGATTGAATTTTCTGATTATTGAGAAAGGGTGCTTCAGTGCCTCAAAACTTATCACGTTAGCACAGGGTACACTGAACCACCCTTTTTGAAAATAAAGGAGATGACGCCATCTTGCAATTCCATGTGGCCGAAATATGTAAAGCAACAACCATCCATCTGGCCAATCACTAAAACAAATGAACATGACGGGTGAGAGATGCATGATCACGTCGCCTAGTGTAAGTGCATTCAGATTCTCTTAGCAGTGCTGTTGTCTTCCTCAGTCATGATAAATCCCCCCTTTACACCTTTCTTTTACCTCATGGCATCTTCCATCCAGGTTTAAAAAAAAAGTCATGAGGAATAAGACAAAAGGACGTATTTTTTGACTATTCAAACGCAGCCCAGCAGTTCTCGACCCTCAAGATCCATCATTTGGGAAGCCCTGATCCTAACTGAAGCCCTTCCTTCTTATCCAGCCCTCATTCCAGAAACATCTGCAGAGCTTCTCCTCCATATTTTAATTCATTATTTATTCAATAAATTAATTTTCATTCAAAATATGATGGATGAGCCATTATTTTTAGATGTTTTGCGATCTCAGTTCTTTCTCTGCTTGACTAGTTTCCTCTCTGTAGACGGGCGTTAGAGGGAGCGGAGCAGGTAAACACCAGACGCTACGCCACGCTAAGAGCTGTAATGGAATGCGACACTGTCCCAGGGCGGCGAGAATGCGACGGGCGCACTGCTGACACTGCATTTCCGAGTTCTGCTAATGTTTCAGCTCGCACCTGCAGCTGTGTGGCTGTGCTATACTCCACACTCAGGTGTCAAACCTGTGAGTCTCTGTAGGTTTGTCCATGTCTGTGTAGGTGGACATAGGCTGGGGTAGGTTTGAATACGCTTGCGTGGGCTTGCAGAAGTTTGATATTCTTGCATAAGCTAGCATGTGCGTGAAAAGGTTTGCTTGCGTTTCAGTAGTTTTGCAAATGCTTGTAAGTCCTTGCCTAGGTTTGTATATAGTCCAAGTTGAATAAGTTTGCGGGTGCTTTTGCGGGTTTGTATAGTTTGTGTAGGTTTTTACTGGTTTCAAAGTATATGAATGTTATGCAGTGAATGAAACGTAAAGAATGATCATAATTCAGAGGTTCTGTATATTCATAGATGCATTGTAACTGGGAGCCCCAACACATTAGCTAGAGGGTATCTAAGTCGAAATGAGGTCAAGGGTCAAAGAGACCCAGAGAGTAAGTCATCTGCACCAGCTAAGAATGGCAGTGCTGAAATTTTGACCCAAGTATTCAAGCTTAAACTACCTTAAATAAGCCAAGCTGATTTAGGTGTTGTTTTGACGGTGATGGGTTCACAGGTTTTGATATAAATGCATGACCTTGATTTTGCAAAATACTTGAAGCTTTGGCACTGATATTCATCTCTGTTTTATCAACATGACCCCACTGATTTGTCCACACCTGGGGGGAGAGACAACCACCAGCTGAATACATTCGCCAGGGCTCTCACATGGGAGTTAATCTGGTCATCATCTGGCGGCCATTTTCCTCGACCACTTACAGCATCACATATAAGTGCATAGAGCAGCTCAGAATGCCACTACCGGCCCATATTAGGACAGTCCCGGGTGACCCCCACCTTAAGCTCGTCGAAACTCAGTGTGAAGTGCAAGATTTCGGCGAACTGCTTGGCGAGGGCCTGCTCTCGCTCCAAGTGCTGCGTAGGGGTGTGGCGAGTGCTGGTGAGCACGCTAAGTAGGTCCCGCAGTGCCGTCTCTGTCAGGGAGAAAGAGAAAAAGAGAGATAGAAAGAATATCTCGGATACACAGCTGCTGCTTTCAACCAGAGCGACTTACAGTTGATGAGGCTCCACAGCTTCCAATACCCTGGAGTTGTGTGGGGTAAAGACTCTTGCTGAAGAGCCAAACAGCTGCACAGATGTTTTTGGGGCTTAAACCCACATCCTTCCTGGTGCCAGTGTAGCACTTTAACCACCAGGCTACAAGCTAACTAAAGGTGGGCGACCTCATTCCAAAACCTCCCAGAGATAAACCGTCCTGGATTTTTCCACTCAAACCCTCACACGGCGCACATCACTCAACAGCTATAGCAGGTCTGACCAACCCTGTCCCTGAAGACTGAGCATCCATCAATTTTCACTCCAATCCTCATGAAGCACACCTCACTCAACAATCAGAAAATGTTTGAAAGCTACAGAAAATAGCTGCCCAACCCTCTTCCTGGATACATCCTGAAGGTTTCACCTCCAGCTCGAAAAAAGGCGCAGCTCAGGAACAGCCAGGGGTACATTTCCCTGACGCTTAGACACTAAATACGTATATTATCAACTTACAAATTTTGGACTGGTGTATGGTTCCAACGATCCAAGTTAGCAACTGTGTTTTCTGGAAACATGCCCTAGTGTAAAACTGCCCAACCCTGCCTCCTTGAAATTTACAGTTCGGCAGGTTTAAATTCTCCCAAACAAAATATGCGGCACCCAACTGCTGCAGATCTGCACCGAGCTGCCAGTGAGGGTAGAAATTATGGCGGAAAATGAGAAGCTACAGGACAGTAGATCTCCACGGACCGGAGACGTCCAGAGAACGGCGTTTGGTAGCCCTAGAGCAAATAATAATACAGTGAGCTCCAAAATTACTGGTGCCCCTAACTGGCAATGCGCAAAAAATACAAAGAATTATAAACAATATAATTATGGAGAAACAGAATATCATCGGCCTGCTGATAAAACCTTGTATCTCCAATTTGATAAGAAACAAAAACTTCTGTGCCCACGACATTGCAAAATACAAAATTGTATTGATTGGATACATTCTTGGGAGAAAAATAGTCAAACAACCCAAACACAGCTCAAATGCATTCTGAGATGCAAAATTAAACATTTTTTATGCTCTCCTCTATATTAACATATCTGAAATACTTTATATTAAAGGGACAATGTGTAACAATTACATTTTTTTATTTGCCAAAATCTAAGTCTGCATTCATATATACGTCATCATTGGTGTATTATGACCTCCGCTAATAATCTGATATATTCTCGAAAACGAAGAATTTTAGACTTGTTTCTACATTGGACGGGTAAGCTGGTAGGGGGGGCGCCATGACAGTCAGCCATCTTGAAATTGTTGCTGCCGTCAAGGAACAACTGGCTCCAAATGCGGAATAAATCCGCGTTTGCCCTGCCAGCCAGTGCAGAGTGATTGAGACACCGGAGGAAATCAGGAAGAGAGGCTATCGTGGCGACTTTGAAAATCAGTACTACTGCAGCATAATGCAGGACCATACATATGCAGCATCAGCACAGGAGACCGAATCCTCATCCGCAAAAAAATGAAAAAGAATTGAAAAGGCAGCGCGACCGTCACGCTCAAAAAACAAGGGTGAACATCGTTTACTCATTGACCTCCTCAAGCTTAAATTACATAATTGAGTCAATTAGCAATCTTAATTAAAGCAGGTAACCAAGCCCACATGGTGCGCTGCATTTTCTGCTGTCTGTCGATCCATCATTACCATCTAGTCATCAGATGAATTATTTAAAAGCATGAATGCAGAAAAACAACTCTCTCCTGCCTCAGCACCAGGCTGTCTGATCCCTGGTGGAAAGTAACCTCTGACCTTTTGGTAGCAGCGCAGCACAATGGGTAAAGGAACTGCACCGGTAATTTTGAAGGGCCTGTTCTGAATATTTAAAGTGCTAGGTGTGCCGATCCACGCTTGGATTATGCAGAGAGGAGATCAGCTCTTTCCAACATGATTACCCACATGCTGCCATGGTTAACAGCATCATTAAACAAAAACAATGAAAGGCAATTCAGACCCCAGATAGCAATCCCAAGATAAAACAAAAGGATTAAGTCATTAACATCCCCTATCTTTGTATGCAAAACGTGCGTGCGCGCGGGTGTGTGTTAATGTGTATGTGTGCGCACATCAGAAATTAGATCAAGATGCAAAGGCTGACAGTGTCGTTAAACATAAACAAAAAAGCAATTCAGACCCCACATAGCAATCCCATGATAAATGTGAAGAATGAAGTCATTAGCGCCCCAAATTTTCGTACGCAAACTCATTATGCGTGAGTGTGTGTGAGAGAGAACGCATGCAAGTGTTAATGATCATCGTCCTCGCTGTGTATGTGCATGCAGTGTGCGCGCGCAAGACACTATGTGAGTGTGTGACAGCATGTGAGTGTGTGAAAATGAGAGTATGTGCACATGTCCATGTATGAATGTGTGTCTGTGTGTGTGTGTGTGTGTGTGTGTGTGTGTGCCAATGCATTAAACTGCGAGAGTGCGTTGAGCGTGTGTATATGTTTGTGACAGCATGTGTCAGAGTGCGTGTCTGTGGATGCGTGTGTGTATGTGAGTGCGTGTACCTGTGCAAATTAGAGTATGTGCCCTTGTATGAGAGGCTGTGTGTGTATGTGAGTGTACGAGTGTACAGGTATACGAGTCTGAGAGTCTGTGAACAAAATGAGATCATGCAAATAAAATCCTGAGTGCGTGTGTTTATCCAATTAGGCCAAGCTAATTCCCTTCCTGTGGCTACCCACACCCCAGCCAGTCAGCGCACACACACACACACACGCGCACACACGCTATGTCCCGCTAAAAACACAATAGGAGCAGCATACAGCTCGTTTGCCCTCTGCAAACACACTAAAGCTAACAAATACAGGCATCTGAAATACAGCCACAAAGGCTGTGGCAGACACTTCCGGAAGTTTCTCTTTTTGTGTTTTTTTTTTTTTTGTGGGGGGGGTGCTTTTAGTCCTGCACCGCCTCCAGCATCAACAGCCCTTTTATCATGCGGGGAGGGGGGGGGGGGGGGTAAAAAGCGAATTAAATAAGGATGAGGGATAATAAAGCCAACAGATCTTGATATGGGCAAAAGAAACTATCCGCACTCAGCACCCGCAGCAGCGTCGGTCCTGGAGTCGGCAATGTAACATCAGACTGTGCCACCCCGCCGCCTCCCCCCACACCCCACCCCATCTAAAGGTGACATATCAAGTTGTAAAGTATTAAAAATAAAAAAAATTCCAAAGCACTTAGTAATTGAGGACATCACTATTGTGGCACACAGTATTGTGATTAATCCTGTTTAATGGTGTCATATTGTCATCGATTCAGAAAAACTGCATTTCCGCAAATCACTGTTCAGAATATCACTACCTGCATCATAATGTGATCAGGTTCATCCCAGGTAGAGCTAAACAGACACCGAGAAACACCCCAGCAGCATGGTGAGACTATTTTGCTTTAGCTGAGATCACAGCGCTAGGACACAAGCTAAGTGGAGCAGCGTTGCTTTGGGGACAGGGCCTGGCTTTAGGTGGGCAGGGTCAGCACACATGAAGGCCTGCTTAGCGTCCCAAAACCTTAAAACAAATATTTTCTTTCGTTCACTTGTCTCCAACATCAAACTCTGGGTCATGCTTATCAAAACCTTTACTGCAAGTGAATAAAAAAAGCAACATGATTTCCAACAGAAAAACTGAAATGCCTCAACCAATCACATGCTCTCTTCAGCTTTTTGCACCCAACATAAACCCTAAACGTGCCCTAAATGGTTGAGTTATTCAGAGTGGCGGTACGTGTGCTTACCCAGCCGCATGGAGAACTCATAGAACTTCTTCAGTTTACCCACTAGGGGGACCACCGCACCCCACGACTTCTCCTGTAGTCCTTCATCGCCAGGATGCTGGATGGCCTGAGACAGGGGGCAAAGTCTACAGCTTCATTTGACAGTTACGGTCACTTCACAGGAACACAGCAGAAGCCTGCATACAAAGCTACTTTCAGATGACTGGAACAAGCAGGGGACAATACCATTTCAGGTATGGCCCGAGGCTTTGGTCAGGAGACCAACAGCATTCTGGCTCTATGTGTAGTTACCCTGGGACTTGGACCACTTGAGTGCCAGTCAAGCATGCCAAACAATATGCAAGAACAATCTTCAAGCATAGTTCCAGTCACCATGTTAACCAATAGGCTTGCATGACCTTCAAGCTAAGTAGTCCTGTGCAACTGTTCAAAGACATTTCACAGGTAGAGTGCTCAAGTATCTAACTGTGTCTGGATAAAATCTGGTGCGTCCAGGAGTCTGAGAGTCACAATTCACTCTCGTCATGAACTCAATCAACTGACTTCACAAATTGTTCCAGCCTCTTGGTTAAGGAATTGTGCTTAATTAGCAAACCCAGGCAACAGGAACAGAATAGCGAAGAGGACTGTCACTTACTGAACCTAGATTGTCCATCACGGGCTGAATGCCTCTGATAGGGATCCTCAAATTTGGACCTCGAGTCAAAATCCAGCCCAGGTTTTCTTTTTTCCCAGGAAAGTACTTTTGTAAATAAACATCTAGAGCCTCTAATTGGCTAGACTGTCTTTACACTCTACTCCCAGGTAAAGGGAGGGTGGAAACCCAGCAGTTTTCAGGCTTCAATAACTATGATGTGAGGATCATGGCCCTACAATGCAATCAATGATGACAGTGACAGACCGTTTCAAAAACAGGGGTTAATTATAGTAGCTCACTGCTGTTGTCTCACAGAGCCCAAACAGGTCAGTACATAAACCCCGGCCCACCGCTCCCTACCTCTCGGATCACCTCTCCTGCGCCATCGTAGGACTGCAGGTCTTCCAGAATTTCCCGTCCGTCTTTCAACACCACATTCACCTGGTCCCACAGCTCCCGCTCGGACTCGGAAGGTTCTGCATCTGGGAGGGGAAGAAAACATTTGTTCACCGAACTGTTTCACGGTTAAAGACAGTGATAATGGCGCCGCTGCGACAAGATGCTAACGACGAGTAACAGATGGATAGCACCAAATGGCATCGATCGCATTGATTTACTGCCCGGTTGATTAACTGCGTTAATTAAAAACATTGCATTCAAGTGCCACAAAAAATGCGGACGAATGAAAAATGGCTGACGGGCGACAATCAGGCACCCCTGTGACATTATGCCAATGCTCTTGCCGCTATGCAGATGCGACTGGGGTTGTGCATTGACACACCCATTCAACAGGAATACTGTCTTTACAACCATCACCAGATAAGGAGGCCGCTTAGCCTAGCCAAACTACCATGTAACCCTTTTTATGTTAACGTTTGTCTAAGTATTCCGACATCAAAGAAGTGAAAGTTACTGGACAGCTCTCCGCATGCAGAAATCATCTAAAATCAGCAATGGACATGAGAGGCCATGTCTGTTTCTAGACTCCAGATAAACTGTCATTTCTACTCTCAGCTATACAATCAGCACAATCATTTGCATGACCAGCAAGCACTGCAAAAAGTGTCTGCCGAAGGAAGTCTTTTAATTTTATTATCGCACATAAATTCCTTGTATTTCTCTCATAAGTAAAAAATAATAGCTAATTTTAACCCTTAGAGTGTTAAATGCAGCTAATGTTGCTTGTTGATGCATGATGTCAAAATCAAAGCTGTTGAAAACCAATCATATCTCGATTTCAGGGGAGATCTTTAAAACAAGTTGCCACACGATAGGTTTTCAACAGCACAAGATAATTACATTTATATTTTTTAAAGAAATATCTCAGCACTCAAAGGGTTAAGCTTATTCCATTGGAAAATAGAAATGAGTCAAAATTCTCTCATCTCATGGGCAAATTTTTTTTTACTGAGAAAAAAGTAGCTGAAAAAAAAGTGTTTGAAGCAGAGATAAAAGACTATATTGCTCGGAAAGTTGGACCTATTTTCTTTTTTTGCAGTGAAAAATTCTAACCACATTCCCTCATACAACCAGATGATTGTTCCCATATATCGATATTTTACATCTTAACTAAGGAGAAATCGATTTGTAATAAATATCTGCTGGTGTTTGTGAATAATCAGCCAATTGAGCTGGCCTTGCTAGACATTGAAAAAAGCTGCATACACATCGGACCTCCAGGACTATATCAGCCCATCCTGGGTCTAAATTATTGTGAAACTTTGTGCAGAGGATGACTGCAGCAGTTTTGACATATCAGTAGTACCATACCAATCCTAAAGCTTTGTGTTCTTAATTTCATACTGCAGTCATGACAAGAGTACAGAGACAAAAACTACACTCAATAAATAACAGAACAATCAACACAAGATCACTGCCTCACTTTAATCTGCGTCACTATAATGAACACCCCTACTGAGCCAAACAACAAACTCATAAATATGCTAATCAACAAGATCAAATTCGATTTCTGCAAAACTTTCTCAATGTCGCAGCCCATTCCCAAAACAGTTTCCCTCCCTAATTTGCCAAAGATGAATTATTGAAAACCCTCATAAACACATCCAAACGGCTGAGCGGTCGTACGCGCTCGCTGGGCTGGAACAATATGCCGCGCTGAACACAGTCATAAATACTTAAAGAACACAAATATATAGATCCACAAAAGGCTATTTGTCATTTCCCAATGGAGCATTTCCTGTTTGTGAATGTGGCAAATGAGACCAGGCGATGAGCTTGGCAGGCTGAGTTTTACCACAGTATTGTGCCGTCTGTGTCAGTGTGCGTGACAACACAACAGAGGTGATCTGCATTGGTCATTTTGCAGCTGTGGCTAGATTACGGACCTTCTGATGTTCGATGCCGACTGTGTGTGTCTGCGTGTTTTGGGAGGGGGAGCATTGAGCAACAAGTTCTTTATCTTTATGAGACATTTTCTAGTCCCACAAGGCAACTAAGCTATTTTATGGGTTAGGGTTTGGTGACTGTTAGGGTTAGACAAGTAGTGTTTACAGTGCAGGTCAGGGGTAAGAGGTTTGAATGTAAGTTCAAGAGATCTCAAGAGAAAACATGAAAACAAAACTTGTACAAATGTGGTTAAGGTCAGGGATGAAGTCTGAACTGAGGTCAGGTTAAGTCCAGGGTTAAGCATGATTTGGAGATGGTTTGGATTAGGGTAAGGCTGTCCACAATGAACGGAAATCCTTGCAATGTCAAAAATAAAATATCAGCATTTGTGTGTGTGTGTGTGTGAGTGTGTGTGTGAGAGTGAGAAGTGAAGGTGGGGTGGGTGGGCGAGGTGAGCAGATCTGTTTTAGTACCAGACAGTGATCACTGCAGTGTCTATGAGTTCTGCCAGCCTTGTCTGTCTGTCAAGATTCCCGTCTGCTTTCCCTTATGTCCAGCTGTCTGTCTGTCCATCTGTCTCTCTGACTGTCTGCCTGGTTGCCTGATAACCTATCAGTTGGCCACCCTCCCATCTGTCTGCACGTCAAGTCCCTTCCCATTCCTCAGTCAGCAAGTCTGTCTATCCGTCTGTCAGCAGAACACTTGCGTCATTCTGTCTGTCCATATCTCCCCTTGGCTGCAGCCCACAGAACTGAGCGTGTGCGACACGCCCACAGCACCTCCCAGCCGTTCGTCCCTTAATCACCTCGCTGTGTCTGAATGTCTAATGACGTCCACAATTAAAGGAAAATGGCATAAACATTTTACGAGCGGCTCATTGTTGTTCTGCAGAGCGAGAAGTGGACTGCTAATGAACACGGAGGCACGGCAGTCACGTGCAACTTCGATTTGGATCCGTCGTCTGGAGCGAGAACATCAAAGGAATGCTAACATGGTACGTGGTAACTTTTTTAACATAAGCAAACACAGAACATGACCAATGACTGGTCATGGCATCTGTTCCGTACAAGTAAAAAATCTAAGTATATCAGGCCCCATGTCACATCCTCCTGCCCTTCAAAACTGTAACAATTAGTCAGGTGCATGAATATTTCTAATTAAAAGTGAGAATCATTTTGCTATGTTTACGACCACTACATGTTACAGCAGATTTCCGATCGCCAGAGACTTGTGAAGTCCATAAAAATTTGAATCCCATAAAATCTAATTTCTTCAATTCATTTAGACAGTTTGCTTTTCTATTTAGGCGGAGGCGCCGGTAAAATTAAAAGGGCTTTGATCTAAAAGTGAAGGAAATAAGCAATAATATTCTCATTGTTTAACCCAGTACAACCGATGGACCCTCATGAGCGTCTGTCAAGTGCAGCAGCTGTATTCAAACCTGCAGAACTTCAGGCCTGTTTTCCATTCTAGTGGAGATGCTACGGTTTCCAACAACCCAAAATATGTCCTGCTGAATTACATACAGATGTTAAAGAAATAATGTGTAAGACTTAGACATTTCCCATAAAAATGAAGGTTGTGGCCATAAAAAAATGAGGCCTCATTTTGAATATTTCTCTCAGGATAAATGTGATGTAGCTTCAGTGAAACACTTCGACCAGCAGATACAGAATATTGTATTGTATTGTATTGTATTGTATTACACTGTAGTTCCAGAATAAAACACTAATATTACTTCTACGACTACCACTACTAATTATAATGCTAATAATAATAAGGTAACACTTTATTTAAGAGGGTCCCTGAACCAATGTATCTACCTCATTAAGTACAGTGTAAAAACCTATATACTAAAATAATATGTATTTACTTTGTTCCTTACCCTGCATAATGTATGCACGATCTAATGCTAGATATTACATGTGAATACATAGGTTATTACACTATATTAAATGAGGTATAGATACATTGGATCAGGAACTGCATAAAATAAAGTGCAACCAATAATAAAAATAATAATAAAAAAACTGTAAAATAAAAGAATATTTATGTTATAGTTTTATTATTATTACTTTTATTATTGGTTACACTATATTTCACTAGGTCCCTGATCCAATGTATCTAGACCTCATTAAATACAGTGTTATAACTTATGAATTAATATTTTAATGTAATGTCAAATTAAGTAGTAATTATATAAAAATATTGGTTATTTATATCATGAAAAACCAATATTCTTGTAGAATTAATGCTCAGCACATTGCATATCCCAAAAAACCCTGTGGGCCTCCAGCCTGTTAGGCATACATAGCCTAACAGGGTGGAACCTAACAGGGTGGAAATTTTTAGCCAAGTAAGCCCTAGCTCTTTAAGCTAGCAACATTTAGCTAGCACATACTCTACAGATGAACAACACTTAAATAACAATTTTTAACATGTTTTGAAAATTATTTTATCCAAAAAACATTATCCATAATATACACTAACAGTGTGGAACTTTAAGGTTTCCTCAAGCAGCCATGTCATACGAAATTGAGAAAAATAAAGGAGAGAATTAATGATGGTGCTTACCATCAGTTTTCCACTTGAATTTCCCTCCAAAAACAAATGTTGTATCATCAAGTAAATGGCTATAGGGATTTGTAGTCTTTTTTAGGGGGGGTCAAGAAAGTACTGACTAACAGGGTGGAAAAGGACTGCAGGGACATATTTTATATTATATAACCACAGAAAATAAATGTAGTTTCACCATTTTTACTGCTTTGTTTAATGTAAGTAGTCCCTTGTCAATCAAATAAATAAAGAATAAGTTTTGATAATTTTAAGTTTTATATTAATTGAAGAAGTTGATTACATTGCATTGGGGACATTCTGAAATTAACACGTATACCACAGAGAAGGTGCCTTAAAGAGATTAAAAAATAAAATAAAGTTATTCAACTATGTTGAAGCAATAGAACACAACTAAACACATAATAAAATACATTTTTTTATTAGTATTTGTCTAATTTAAAAAAATGATAAGAGCCAGTAAATCACAGGGATATGAATATGTGGCCCAAAACAAGAATCACCCTTTAATGCTTTTTCAGACTTTGAACCCACTTAAGGTAAAACTTCAGTGAAAAATTAGAATTTAAGGGGTTACAGTTTCCATTAAAAAGACACCAGTTAAAATTAGAAGAAGACAGTGAAATTGAGACAAGGAAAAAATGTATTTCTTTCAACAGACAGGAAGTGACATAGAGAGTGGATGTTGAAGACAAGAAACAGGTGGAGAAGGAACTAAGGATACTAATAATACCCTCATGGTGAATATATGTCCACGATTTCACCAAGTGAGGCCTCTGCACGAACTTCCTGAGTCCACAATATCAAGCACCTCCTCAGCACAGTGCCTCATTCTTCCCTCCTCATTATCCTTCAGTCGCAAGGCAGCTGTGTCGCTCGGGGCGAAATGCACTCGCCTCTTTTTATGATGTGAAGAAAATTGGACCCAAATTGATATGACCCAAAGAAGGACCAGCGTTTTTCAGACAAATTCTCAAGCCAAGCCAAGGAAATATCTACATAATCTGAGAATGTTTAAAGCAAATCTCCTTCAGAGAAAGTTTCACATAAGCAAACCCTGCATCCAGTGAACTGAACTTGCGACCGCGAGAAAAGGCCTGTATTTGGATGAACAGTAAGTAATCAGCGGCATGATTAGCAGAAAGGTCATTTCCCTTAACGATTCTGTAATTGTAAAGCTTCCACCACTCTGTCAACTAATCAACCCACACACGCACACACACTCACACACACACACACACGCACTCACACACACGCACACACACACAAGCACACACACACACGCACACACACACACACACACACACACACAAACACTCACATGCCACAAACAAACAAAAACACACTCATATGCCCACAAACACACACAGAGCCAGCCTGGTGCCGGTACCCCTGTATATAGCCGCCAGGTCAGACCCAGATGTGCCAGTCCTGCCCCCCCCCCCCCCCCCCACGTCTCCTCAGTGACTCCCCCAGGGCAGTGTATGAGTTTCCTGCGGGTGCCCTACTTTGCCAGATGTCCCTAACGTCTTACCCCAATTTCAGCACACCCTCACCCTGGAGGCCTCATCCCAGGGCCCCTGGAGGTGCCCTATTTACAGGAAGCCCCTTCCTCTTCTCACGAAGAAATCTCATCGAGCGAGACACCTCAACACTAATGTCTCACACTCAGCCAATCGCCAGATGATCGGAGCCAAGCAGAACAGAGGTGCGTGGTTAAACGCTACTGAAACTCACACCCTTTTCATCTGTACGCAACCCAAATGAGTCAAGACCCGAAAAGAACCTGTGACCTTTGGACCCAGTGAAACACAAGGATCACATGCAAAGCAGATGAATCACACGAGCAGAATTTCAAAACAAAAGATCAAACAGGAATAGGAATTAACTGCAGTCTGGAGCTAAGCTTCTGTAATAGAACTCTTCCGTAAAACCTTAGCTGACATTTACTCCCATTCTCTTTGGTGAGAGGAGTATCAAAGTGCCGATGGAAAAGCGAGAGCAGGATGGTGGACTTACTTTCAAAATCCAGGAAAAAATTCCCTGCATTGTTGTCTATATCCCGCGTCAACACCTTAATCAGATTTCCCATCCCGGCACACCTGAAACCTGGAAAACAGAGAAGAAGAGATTAAGAACAGGGCAGAGAGGAAGTGTTGTGTTTGTCTATCCTCCTTCCTTAGAGATACTGGTTTGGCCCTGACATCACATTGAAAACCCAAACCAAATCTGAAAGCATGTTAGAAGTGTATCTTCAGCCTGCAAGGAGTAGTTTTTTAAAGTGTTAATGTCAATATTCCAGAGATAAGTCCAGATATTCTTTGCTTTCAGTTGCCAGTAGTGATGGTTACAACAGCTTCAGAGTACTCCATCTCATCTTCATTCAAACATGAAAGACATGGATAATCGAGTCAGGTGATCAAATTCAAATTTCACCCTAGTGTGCTTTCCATCGGGGTGACTGGGGCTGAAATAGTAAAAAAAAGGCGTCTGATGGTCTACTTACTAACCACTGCTCTTTAGCCTCAGTGGAAAAGGTCATGAGGTAAAGGAAAGGTGTAAAGGGGAATTCACAACAGCTTTGGAAGAGAACTGTGCTGCTAAGAGAATCCAAATGCACTTTCACCCGGCAACGTGATCATGCGTCTCCCGCCTGTCATGTTTTTGAGATTGGCCATTCGGATGGTCATCGCTTTAAATATTGCTGCCGCATGGGATTGTGGGATGGCGTAATCTCCTTTCTTTTTGAAAAGGATGGCTCAGTGTACCTTATGCTAACATTCGGAGAATTCGATCACTCTTATCATGGCTGCCACGTAAATACTTCCAGGTCATTTTCTAGGAATTAGGGAATTTCCTCAATGAAAAAAGACTACTTTAACGCAGCCCAAGTGACCCACCTGGGATGATTTTTGGCACTGATGAACAGAGTCATGACACCAGATTCCCAGGTAAAGGGAGGGTGGAGTACTAGCAAGCCTCAGCCCTTGAGGATGGAGATTTGTAGAATAGGACCTAACAGGAAGTAGTGTAGGTTCCCAGAGAGAGATGATAGGTCTGTCCCTAACTGAGAGCCAATGGTGCTTTTCCACTACATAGTATCGGCTCTACTCGGCACCGGGTACATTTTTTGGGTTGCCTTACCATTAGAGGACAGTACCTGCTCATCGTTGTGATGCAGCATGTTACTGCATTATTATGTATTTTGCAGTTATTTCAAGTTTACTTTTATTCCGTCGATTTTGTTAAATATTTATGTGCTTAAATCAGGGGACGTGCACTACCGTCACCACGTTATGGCACTAAATTCCGCAAGTGTTCGATTGTCATTACTGTTTGACATTGTCCTGATGCATAAGATAGCAGCCGGTGTTGTGTCCAATTCAGTTACACATTAAATAACATACCACCTAAAAACGCAAAGCAATGATATACGTAAAAAGCATAGAGTATTCATAGAAAAAGGCCATACATTCTCAAGGCATTCAGGCTTCATGAAACATTTCACTTTGAAATTGAAGGCAAAACATATAGCAAATGCACAAATCACAGGAGATGGCAGAGTATTAGAATTTATCATTTTACGATGCGTCGTCACATCTATGATACCTTTCCTGAGAAGAAAATGCTTCATCAGCACCCATAATGTTATTTTCCACACAATTTTCATAAAATAAGGGCAGCATAATAACCATCTCAAGGGGAATTAGGGGAACGGAATTGGACATAACACCTAATTTCGCTATGAACAGGGTGACAGACAAAGAAACGAATTTCATAAATGCAGCAGCTTTGGAGAAGAAATGCATCCATGTGTGAAAGGTAAGGCAACGCCCAGTATATTTATCAAGCTGCCTAAAAAACAAACGTTTCAAAAACATAATTTGAAGACCTGTTTCAATGATGGCAAGTGAAGCCAGTTTTCTTGTGAATATGCGGAAGCGAGTCGTCTTTCGCAGAGACAATTCTCTCTGACCAATCAGTGGGCTGCTGTGTTGTCACGTCCCACTTTAGTACCTGTCAGCCGAGCGGGTACTTTTTTGAACCACAAGAGAGCAAGGACTAGAAAATCTGGTACCTGGTACAATACTTTTTCCTAATGGAAAAGCAAAACAGTGAATAGACTAGAGTAGGGTAGACTAGAGTAGAGTAGAGTAGAGCCGGTACCGCGCAGTGGAAAAGCACCATAAGACAACCACTTTAACAGGAGTGCAGAGACGATAGCAGTCAGACGAAACATGCAGACAGACAGACATGTAGACTTTTCAAAGTTGGCACTGGTCATGGCGACACAAAGCTGCAGTGTGTGAGAGCAACTGAGTGTCTTCTGTAGGAAAACTGTGGTTTTTACTGTGGTTTTTTTTAACCGGTTTGAATAGCCCATTTTATTTTTTTAATACTGGCGGTCTTATTTTTATTTTTAATACTGAGTCATCATGGATTTGATGGGTGTTTTTTTCCTAAACCTGTCTCCCATGGCTGCCCTGGCTGTTATGCAGCCTCAGCTTCAGCCGTAATTTTCTTATCCACTGCAAAAGTTCGGTGGTGTCGATCTCACTTGATGGCATTCCGCCAGAGATCTGGTGGCCTGGACAGGCTGACATTGGCAGGGGCAAGGCAAACAATGCTCCACAGACCCAGAGGCCGTCAGCGACGACAGCGGTGCGAACAAGGAAGCGAGGCCAGAGAGGAGGCATCTGTCAGCGGCTGCGAAGACTTAGACTCCGCCGCCTACCGCTTCCCTCGATCGCCTTGGGTAACGTGCGGTCTTTGAGGAATAAAATGGACGAACTCCAAGCGAATGTGAAGCATGTCGGGCTATGAGAATGCCTGTGTTATCGCTCTGACTGAGACTTGGCTTGAGGATTATGACCCGAACCAGGAATTTGAAATTGACAGTTTTAGTCAGCCATATAGGTTTGATCATGACACACAGATCTCCGCCAAATCACTGGGAGGGGGCATGTGTCTGCATACTACAAAACCCAAAAGCAGTGAAGTTGGCACATTATGTAAATCGTAGATAAAAACAGAATACAATGATTTGCAAATCCTTTTCAACTTATATTCAATTAAATACACTACAAAGACAAGATGTTTAATGTTCAAACTGAGAAACTTCTTTTTTTTTGCAAATAATCATTAACTTAGAATTTAAAGGCAACAACACATTGCAAAAAAGTTGGCACAGGGGCCTTTTTACCATTGTGTTACATCGACTTTCCTTTTAACGACACTCAGTAAACGTTTGGGAACTGAGGAGACCAATTTTTGAAGCTTTTCAGGTTGACCTCTTTCCCATTCTTGCTTGATGTACAGCTTAAGTTGTTCAACAGTCCGGGGTCTCCGTTGTCGTATTTTACGCTTCATAATGCACCACACATTTTCAATGGGAGACAGGTCTGGACTACAGGCAGGCCAGTCTAGTACCCGCACTCATTTACTTCGGAGCCATGCTGTTGTAACACGTGTAGAATGTGGCTTGGCATTGTCTTGCTGAAATAAGCAGGGGCGTCCATGAAAAAGACATTGCTTGGATGGCAACATATGTTACTCCAAAACCTGTATGTACCCTTCAGCATTAATGGTGCCTTGACATATGTGTAAGTTGCCCGTGCCTTGGGCACTAATACACCCCCATACCATCACAGATGTTGGCTTTTGAACTTTGCACCTATAACAGTCCGGATGGTTCTTTTCTTCTTTGGTATGGAGGACACGACGTCCACAGTTTCCAAAAACAATTTGAAATGTGGACTCGTCAGACCACAGAACACTTTTCCACTTTGCATCAGTCCATCTTAGATGAGCTTGGGCCCAGCGAAGCCGCCGGCGTTTCTGGGTGCTGTTGATAAATGGCTTTCACTTTGCATTGTAGAGTTTTAACTTGCACTTGCAGATGTAGGGACGAACTGTAGTTACTGACAGTGGTTTTCTAAAGTGTTCCTCAGCCCATGTGGTGATGTCCTTCACACACTGATGTCGGTTTTTGATGCAGTACTGCCTGAGGGATCGAAGGTCATGGGCATTCAATGTTGGTTTTCGGCCTTGTCGCTTATGTGCAGTGATTTCTCAAGATTCTCTGAACCTTTTGACAATATGACGGATCGTAGATGATGAAATCCCTAAATTTCTTGCAATAGCTCATTGAGGAATGTTGTTTTTAAACTGTTCGACAATCAGCTCACGCATTTGTTCACTAAGTGGTGAGGCTCGCCCCATCCTTGTTTGTGAATGACTGAGCATTACAGGGAAGCTGCTTTTATACCCAATCATGGCACCCACCTATTCCCAATCAGCCCGTTCACCTGTGGGATGTTCCAAATAAGTGTTTTATGAGCATTCCTCAACTCTCTGTGTTTTTTGCCACTTGTGCCAGCTTTTTTGAAACATGTTGCAGGCATCAAATTCCAAATGAGCTTATACCTGTATTTGCAAAAAAGTTCACCCGTTCAAACATTAAGTAACATGTCTTTGCAGTGTATTCAATTGAATATTGGTTGAAAAGGATTTGCAAATCATTGTATTCTGTTTTTATTTACGATTTACTCAACGTGCCAACTTCACTGGTTTTGGGTTTTGTAATTCTCACTAGTGCAAGACTGTCAAAGTAAGAGAATCTGTAAGTAGTCCCCACATTGAACTCATATCTGTTTCACTGCGACCATTTATTTGCCGCAGGTGTTTTCTGCACTTTCGTACTGATCTTGTGCATTTTTGTACATCGCTCAGGATAAGAGCGTCAGCTAAGAACCTGTAATGTAATGTAATGTAATGGTTTTAAGTGGTGTATATCCATCCCAGAGGTACCATGGCAGAAGCAGCGTCCTCCATTACTAAACTTGTGCACTGATTGCAAAGTACTGTATTTGCCCTGATGCCCCACATTTTATCCTTGGTGATTTTAACACTTGCAGCCGGAGCCAGCATCTTGGGAATCAATACCAGTATGTTAAATGTCCAACGCGACATGGTAAAAGACTGAATCTGTGCCATGGCACTATAAAGGGGGCCTATAAATCCTTTCCACTGGCTCCATTGGGCTCTTCTGACCACGACTGTGTCCTGCTTGCTCCAATCTACCAGCCGGTTCTTCAGAGGGGAAAAGTTGAGCGCAAAGAGGTTGCTTTGTGGACAGAGGGCGCTGTTCGTTTGTATAATACAAATTGGGACTTTTTAAAGACTCTTGTACCAATTTAGGTGAGCTGACCCACACCGTGATAAGCTATGTTACCTTTTGTGAGGAGATGATTATCCCTAGGAAGAAAAGTACAGTGTATCCTAATAACAAGCCTTGGGTCAGTAAATCCCTTAAGAATTCTCTAAACAGAAAAAAAGTAGCTTACTACCAGGGAGACATTACACAACAAAGGGAAGCCCAAAAGTTGGTGAAAAGGGAAATTAGGTTGGCCAAAATTCAGTACAAGGACAAGGTACGAGATGAACTTAAGATTGGTCATTCTTGCTCCGCTTGGAAAGGAATCAAGTCTATGGTGGGAATCCAGGATGAGAAGAAAAGAGTCTCATGCTGACCAATCTGATCTTACCCTGGCAGAGGATCTCAACCAGTTTAATTTGAGATTTGACTCGAAGGACTTTTCTGACGAACTATTTGCATTCAGGGCTGCTCCAGTGAGCAGTCAGATTCATATAGATGAAATCAGTGTGTGAAGAACTTTTGAAAAGACCAACACTAGAAAAAGTCATGGGCCCGATGGCATCAGTGGTCGACTACTTAAATCCTGTGCCCCATTTTTCAGTGGTCCTTTTCACTCAACAAAGTTCCCTCATTATGGAAAGAGTCCATTGTCCCAGTAGCAAAGGGACCGTCGCCAAAGACATTAAATGATTATCTTCCTGTGGCTCTCTCCTCAGTGGTGATGAAGAGTTTTGAGCAAATGGTGAAAAAATGCTTGCTTTCTACGCTACATACAATGATTGATCCACTCCAATTTGCCTATCAACCCAGGAAAGGGGTGGAGGATGCTGTGTTGACATTGTTGAGTTTTGTTGTCAGGCACCTGGAGGGTAGGAAAACACATTCACGCCTATGCTTTACTGATTTTTCATCAGCCTTTAACTGCATGCAGCCACATGTTCTAGCATGACTTTGGAACCATATGTTGGTTAGTTGACTTTTTGACAACGAGGCCGCAGAGAACTCGTGTCAATGAAACCCTGTCCGAGACCCTGTTGTGTTCCACAGGCTCGCCCAAGGGGTGCCTCTACTGTTCATGCTTTACGCTAATGACTGTAGGAGCATGTTTGAGTCAAGGTGTATAATAAAATTTGCTGATGACTCCGTGATTGTCAGCCTCTTGCAGGACCAGGAGGTGGGCCACGGGCCAGTCCTTGACTATTTTGTTAGATGGTGTGAAGACTCTTACCTGCAACTTAATGTGTCAAAAACAAAGGACATGATTCTTGACTTCCTTAAGAATCCACCTGTCGTTGCCCAAACCTTTCTCAAAGACACAGCAGTGGAAATAGTCAGTATCAGTATTTAGGCACCATCCTGGACAATAAACTGTCTTTTGAGGCCAACTCAGATGCTATGTGTAGAAAGGCAAATCGGAGGTTGTTCTATTTGAGGAAACTGAGGTGTTTAAATATTGAATGAAAAGCTTCTTAAAATGTTTTATTCATGTTTTACTGAGTCCATTTGAACTTTTGCTTTGGTCTGCTGGTTTGGTAACCTCAGCATTTCAAATGAAAACAAGCAGAGGAATGTGGTCAAACTCTGCCAAAAAACAACTGGTATTAGCTTGAACGATCTTGATTATCTGCATCAAGCCAGAGCCACTCAGAGGGTAAAGGCAATTTTGGCAAAACCGTCTTCATCCTCTTCATGCAGAGTTTCAGCTTTTCCGTCAAAGAGAAGGTACACTTTCCCCTGTAGGGACAAATCAAACTGGTATCTTAAATCATTTGTCCCATCTGCAGTGAGGTTTTTAAATAACCTGTAGGTGAGCTTGTTGGGAATATTGCACCCGTTAAACTGTGATGACTGTATTTACTGTATTTATTAACCTCCGCTGAGGAGGTTTATGTTTTTGGTGCCGTTTGTTTGTTGGTTTGTTTGTTTGTGTACAAGATAACTCAAAAACTAATGGCCGGATTTTTATGAAATTTTCAGGGTAGGTGGGTATTAAGTCAAGGAAGATGTGATAATTTTGGCATATCTAGGCCAAAGTACTGCTGAGATATACTCCAAAGTTCAAGATTTCAAGTCTTTCCAATGGGCCAGAGTTCCAATTGCCGTGCTTTTGGCTTTGCTGCCCCCTGGCGGCGGAGGTTCTGCGCCCTCTGAGTGCTCTTCTAGTTGTATATTGTTATGCAAGATTTATTTATTGTGTTGTTGATATGTGAGAGATGCATGTCGTTACTCCTGTTTCAAACCAAAGTGCCCATCAGGGACATTAAAGATTTTCAAATCAAATCAAAACAGACAGGGAGAACCATCCCAGCTGTGATCATCTGGACCAGAGCAGCCTTCTACCGACAGCTGATCCACACAACACTGTGATTCTCACAACCTTTCACAAATGTTGTGGTAATGTTATAACGCAGAGAGAACATTTAATTAGCAAAGTGAAAACACCTCATGCAGCTGTCAGCAGGCAAGTGGACAGTGACACGACATCAAAAAGAGCTGTGATTCCTCCACAGCCCACATTATATGGATGTACATTAGAGATGCATCTATACTGATCTGATATTGGTCCGATACTGATTTGATATGTCTAATACCGATCTGATACCGGTCCGATACTAATTGGATACTGACTCATATAGCTGGATCAGGCATCAATGACAATGGACCGATCTGGTATCGGATACCATTAATTTAATAAATCACCATTCAGGACATTTAATTATTTGACACGTTTTGTCTTACAAAGTTAGGATTGCAATGTTTCAGTCAAGGCGAATGTTGCCTTACTCATGAAGGAATGATACTAGTCTCTTCCGCGCAGTGACATTTACAGCTTATTCATTAAATATTGGTATCACATCAGAACTCCGTATTGGCCGATACCCAATGCCCAGGTATCAGTATTGGGGGTGAGGAGGTCAGAGTGCTGCATCCCTAATGTACAAACTCACAAATTAAAGTCCTTCTCTACTATAACTCTACATTCATTGTGTTTCCAAATCAATGCACTGGAGTAAAGAGACAGAAATTAAAACCTGTGTCCACATACTTATGCACTGCACTTTATATTTGCCTGGTTTCACCCACTGAAAACATCACAGCCCAGAGCCTCGTTACCCAGGTTATTCACAGCCAGAGTTCCATTCTCGACCTCAGAGTGACCTCATCACCATTTGCCGAGGGGGAAAGTGGTTTTCAGAGCATCAACTCTCATTAGGCCACCATGCAGTTTACTGTGCTTATTTAAGGGGAGAAAACAATGCAGACCTGATCAAAAACACACTAACCCACTCCATTTCCTCCACTCCCGTTTACTCCCATTTCTTTTGTAAGAGAACTTCATATTCTAAACATGAGGCAGTGCATAACATTGCTGTCAAATTCATACAGTACCCCACAGGCATGATGATAGACACACATCTATGCATGTTTATGAAGCAAGAAAATTTTTTATCAAAGAAAGAGCATTCCTACAATATACAATGTCTGACTAACATATATGATTTTTTTTAGGGAGGGTGACTAGAAGTAGTCCTTACACTCCTTCGCCAAATGTAAGGCTCACTGAAAAGCAGTGTGGACTAGAGTGGTCACAATCTTCGGTATTTCAAAGCATCAAATTACTTCATTTTCTTGAAATTAAAAACTCCAAGTGTAAGAAAAGATATCAGCACCGCGCACTTTGTGTAAAACTGGCACTTCCCATGAATAAGACAGCGCATCGATGGAACTCTGGTTAAACAAAGACGTTGAATTAATCGAGGCGCCGGACCGGGGAAAAGGGCACGTGAGGACGTCGATCCCCCCGCCAATATTTTTGTAATCGGTTCTGAGCCACAAATTGGTACAGAAGAGATGTTAGGTCTGAGAGCGGGCGTCGAGAGTAGCTTAGCGCGAGCGGGATGTGTGCATACAGTGATGTGCTCGGCGTGGCCTCCTCTTTGCCTTCTCTGAGCTGGGAATGGAAGATGACAAGCTCCCTTGGCAAGAGAATATTATAACGCTGACTGAACATTTCAGCAACATTGTGGGAGTGTTTTACAATGCGGGCCATAAATATTTAAAGAGCAACACTGCGTAAAATCGACTGCAATTCACACGTAGTTCACAGAATATGGATAAAGCACTGCGCGGCAGCGGCTGCTTTTAGCTCGCTCTTTCAGCGGTTTATGCGGGACGACAGGCCAGATAGGTGTCAGGGTGGAGTGTGTCTGGGCGCTAAACTGATCCAAATGAGGGGAGGGGTCATGTCAGGAAAGGCGAGCACAGAGACTTTTTCAAAATCTAACCCCCACCTGGAAGGGGCAGGTTGGCATGTTTGGGCTGGGCCGCGAATAGTGACCAGGCCCCTATAAACGCGAATGTCACTGAGTGAGTGAGTGAGTGATCGATCAAGTTCAACTACTGACTGGCCGGCGGGGAAGAAGTTCTGCAATTGGTCAGCCGGCGGGGAAGAAGTTTTGCGATTGGTTGGCCAGCGGGGAAGAACTAAAACGATTGGTTGGTCGACTATTGACTGGCTGGCTGGCTGTTCAGCGATTGATCGGCTGACGGGGAAGTACTTCAACGATTGGTTGGCCGACGATTGGCTGGCTGGCTGACAGGCCAGGTGTTGACGTCATTTGCATTTAATGTTTAAGTGTACAAGGGCATCCCTCCCAAGAGTCCCAAATGCAGCACCGGTGGCGGCTGCAGCGTTAGAAAATTCTCAATGTAACAGTAACTTTAAACAGTAAAAATCAGTGATGGCAAATTTGAAGCTTCGAAACGTTTCAAAACATTTAAACCATTGTTTTGAAATGTTTTGAAACATTTCAAAACATGCTCGCTCAACATCCACTGGCATTTTTCGCACAACAGATAACATTCAAAGTCAATGCAAAGACGCGAATATACACATTTCGCGTGTATTCGCGTCCTTGCATTGACTTCGAATGAAAATCTGTCGCGGGAAAAATTTGTTTCGCGTCTAGCGTGGAAGCGGCTTGAGTCTTTTTCTGTTGCAATATTCATTCACTATTTCTTGGCTAAATACTCTTCTGGTAGTTTGAAGGTGTGGAACTATTATCTGAGTACATTTGGATTATTGGCTGCTTTACAATGTTTTATGTCGAATATGCTCCAATGTTTTCGGAGTAGAGAAAATCTGCAACAGCTGGCGGAACGTAGCTAAGCACCTTAACTGGCTCACGTTCACTGACCCTCTTACCCCATGGATAACACCACTGGGGAAAAAAATAAGGGTGATGGCGGAGGAAGTCGCAGCTCACTGGCTGGTGTACTGCATAATTCCAACGAGAACACATCGTCTGAAACCGTCGATAGTGTTCTGAGTGCTCGTAGCCTTGGAGGTGCACTCTTCCTAGAATGACAAGCAAGAATGTTCTTCCCAAGAGTGCAAGTCCGTTCTTAGCATTCTTGGTATTGAGAAACGGCCATATACTGCTTTGCCAGTTTATATCATAGACTGTAGTTTGGCTCAGCAGTCAGGAGCCCCCTGCTGTCCACAAGATGCCACTGCCCTCGGCCGGTTCAGACCGCCACAACTCCTTATTTGCATACAGGTTGAAAAGCCAAATGGAAAATGGAAACGCCAAATGAGAAATCCAAATGGAAAATCAAAATGGAAAATGTCAAATGCAAAATGCAAAATGTAAAATGGTAATGGAAAATTGCAAACAAAAATAAAAATTAAAAGAAAAATTATACGCTTAAATGGAAAAGGTAAAATTAAGCATTTCCATTTAAGCCTTTCAATTTCCCATTTTGAGTTTTTCATTTGATGTTTCCCAATTGCTATTTAATTTTTCATTTTCAATTTCATCTTTACAATTTACGTTTTCCGTCTGACCATTTCTATTTGCATAATAGCATATTAAATTTAACGTTTCATTGTCGTTTTATCCATACATTATCATTTTACATATTTCATTTGGTTTTTCGATTTGCTTTTTATTTTTAACATTTAATTTTGGCCTGATTATTTAAAGTTTAATTTTCATTTGTATTATGTCCAATAATACCCTCCATACTTGGGATCCTTCCCACCAAGCATTGAATTTCTGAGAAGAAAATTCGGCATGGAGTGATTTGACAGATCCTTTCAATGAGGTTTATAATAAAATGGCACAAGTTGAATTGTGTTAAGGAAACCGACGGTAAGCCTATTCTTTGATTTATCTGCACAACTACGGTGACAGTTTGTCTGTTAAGGGGGGATTGAGCTACTTGGAAAAGGCAGAAGAAAAACTTGGTCGGCATAAATTGTCAGGCCTGCACTCTGATTCAATACATGTGCTCGCTATGATTTAAGTAACTCTAATCTGCGCTATGCTGTCGAAGTTTGCAGCTTGGAATCAACATACTGCTAGGACAGTGTTTGAATTCCTGGGCCATGAAGGAATACCACCCAAAGGGCACAGTCATCGCGACAAGTACTGAGTCAGCTTATGTTTGAGAGAATGCTTCACGTACCCGCAGTGAAAAGATGAAAAAAAAAAAAAATTGCCAGTTCCGGAGCATTTTAAGAATGTTGATGATAATCGTCCCCCTTGGACTTATCAAGCTATCATTATTTTCTGCCTTTTATGGGATTAACTTGCTGCCTGGATGTATTTCTGTTGGCGGAAGTGAAAAGTTACATTCATTAAAGATCATTTATCACTTTATTCAAATTTAGGATTTTGTCCAAAGATTATGATGGCTAGTCTTACGAAGTCACGTCCTTCTGCGCCGATGTTTCATAGGGTGAGACAGGAATGTGGTTCTGTTTCAATGTAAAAAATTCTGAAATGAGAGATGGGATTCAGAGAAATGGAAAAAATTACATATCAAACCTCCTCTTTTATCGGCTTTTTACTTGCCAGAACGGTTTTAAAAGGGGCGCCCTTTTAGGAGGCAGAACGGAGGTTTATAATTTCAGATTAAAATTTAATATCGTCAATGCGCACCCTTTTCTTGGGCGCACATTCTCAGACAGCAGTTGGCGGCCCAGCCTTATACTCGATTGCACATAGTCTTGTTGAGGGGAAGACAGAAAGATAGAATCTAGCTCTATACACATTTTCTGCATTTTCAGTCAATTATTTGACTTACAAATCTGTACTCCCATTCACAAAAACACTTTCTCTGAGACAATCACAGACCAGCTTAATTAGTCAGCAAAACAAAAAGAATTGACATAACCTGGTGGTATTATTTGAAGGCTACTTTTGGCAGTTAGAATCAGTTTAACACATTAAATCTGACAATACATTCAGTCAAATCTATCAGCCAGCAGAAAACTTAGATTTGGATGGTTTCAGAAAGAAAGCAGAGTTTCTGAAAAGGTGTTTACACCCAGGTGTGCTCACTAGAGGGAGTCCTTCAGAAGAACATCAGTGCAGATTAAGTCAATGCTTAATTAAAGGTTTTTTTTTTTAAAGCGTATCAACCAGAAGTTTCAAAATATTTCAGATTAAATAGACAATTAAGGATAATAGAAAGAAGCATGAGTTACTCAGATTCCCCAGCACGGGACATACAGTATATCTGGCCTGAAAACAAAAAGGCAGTGGAGGGACAGACAGACAGACAGACAGAGGTATGTAAAGGCGCATCTACACAATAAGATGTACGTTCCCATATCTTAAATCTAGTCCAGAATTATTGAACGATTCAGCAGTTCTGGCCCAGAAAAGAAGCACGACAGTCAGACACGCAGACTGACGGACCGATAGACAGACATACGGAAGGACAACACTCATTCCTATATCCCCATGTACTGTGTGGCAGGGGATAATAACTCCTGTTCAGAGTTAAGCTTCAGCAGGACATGACACCATATGCCAAACTTATGGGAGCAGTCCAACTGTGGGAGAGTGAGATTAAAACAGTTTAAGAGAGAACTAATATCTAACTGTTGATGGAAGAACATTTCAGAGGTATAGAAAGCACATTTAATCGTGCTCTAAATTGAACATTATGTCCCATTGTGGGTCTGGCAACTATCTCGTCCAGGAAAATTTGCATATCCAACCTCAGGGCGGATAAAAACTGACGTCACTTCAGCTTCAAGAGCAGGTCCTCACCTGGGAACCGAAACTGAATTCCGCAGTGTCCCAGGCCAAATTTCCCAACATCAGCGCCTGTCTCCAATGGACAAACTCCCACTCAAGCACCACAGGCAAGTTCCAACAACTGATCAACAAGTCATTCATCTCACTCTGTTGATCTGGAGCTACTTACTGTGTCTGGGTTTGTTCCAGCATGTCATTTTCTTGTTCACTTATTTTTTACACTCAGGACAAATAAGGAAAAGGAATGCCGTTCCGCAGCAGCTATCAAAGTGAAATTTCACATTCCAGTTACGAGAACAAAACTTCGGAATGCCTCAGGTAACTGCAAAGGGGAAGGGAACATCCTCCTGTGAAGCGTTTGGGCCTTTGATCCTGATCCATTTTTGTGTCTGCCAAAGAATCATTCCCAATTTCTGTTTCCCTTTCAATCACTACAAATGTCCTTCTTTTTTGTACAGGCAGCATTTTTGTGGAACAAATTTTGAAGGGGGTAAGCTAGTTTGTGGGAGGTATCTGACAACGTTCAGGTAAGACAGGGGTACGACACTGTAACTCCTCACCTCGCAACAGTTTAACCCTTTCAGGCTGTGGCAGGGTCCCCAACTAACCTCACTCAACCCCAGTAGCTCCCTAACCCACAATCCTCCTCAGTTTGATCATGGGTGTTGTTAACACAGTTGATTCCCCTCTAAAGCCCACATTACCCCACCACCACTGCTATTTTCCAGCAAGATCTCTGACTTAATCCCACCCGGATTGCAGCAATATGATTCCACCCCCATCCTTCCTCACTCCCAACCCCCCCCCCCCCCCCACTCCAAAGATCACACATTCTAATCAGCAAAATGAGGTCACTGAGAGAATAGGGATTTTCCGCCGTCTAAAAGAGCTGTCTGAGGTCCTGTAATCTGTAATAACAGACAGGCAGGGGTCGCGCTGGGTGCGCCCTCACAAAATGGCTGAACCATAGAGCACTGCGCTGAGATCCCAGCTCCGCCAGAATTCTGGGAAATTCTGACCCCGATACACCGGCGTAAGAGAGAAACTCGGTTAACCCCAGTGTCCAGGACTGTCAGTGTACGACTGTATGAGTAAATATATTCAAAATTGATATTAATAATTCATTGCAGGAAAAGAATTCCAGGACACAAACACGCTTGACCTCAGTTAACTAAAGGCTTTGATAACGTTCACCAGCAACAAAAATTTCGATAAAACACCATTGACTTTTCACAGAGAGAGCAGATTCGGCGCAGAATCAGTGTACTTGACACTTGAAAAGGGAAATGTCTGAATTAAAAGGGTGTAATGCACAGACAAACATAGGGTCTAATGACTGAATTAATACGCTGGTGTTATAACAGCAGGGAGCTTAAGTGCAATAATGAGGAGAGAAAATGCTGACTGTGCTACAAATAAGAGGGTGGGGGTTTCGAAGGGGGGCAAAGATTCATATGGGCTCTCAGTGGGGGGGGGGAATGCCCCCCCAACGTTGCTCTGACCCCTTGGGATTCAGCGGGCAGGGGAGGTACGGGTCGTGTGGGCAGTAAAAAGAAGTCACACTTGTTTTTGTCATTAAATAACCCCTCCGCCCCCCCCTAATGCACCCGCTTCAAGAGCTTGCGTGCCCAAAATGGGATGGGGGCGAGGTTTGCCCATTATACAACGGCTCTATGGTGCTGCGATCCCATTGGCTGCCCGGAATCTCTCAACACTCCGCTGTATCCATGGAACCAAAAAACAAGCTCTCAGCCAATCAGGAGAGAGCCTGCGGAGGAGAGGGTGGCAGAGGGTGAGTCTGAGGAGGCATGAATATATGAACACAGTGTGGAGGGAAAATAACAGACTGACAGCTGCATTCACCAGGAAAAGGAGGAATAGATTAATTATGAATCCTAAGCATTACGCTCCTGCAACATAACATCCAGGAACCGTGATTCCACTTTATGTATGGATTCCAGGCTACACAGGCAAAAAAGGGCTGAAAAAGCAATTATTTTACAAGAGAATGAGCTGAAAGAACATTTAGCAAATAATTACATTAACTGGCATCAGGTGTGTGACATGATTGGCCATAAGAGATGTCTTAGAGAGGCTGAGACTCTCAGAAGTGAAGTTGGCCAGAGGCTCTCCAACCTGTGAAGGCCTGCGTAAAAAATTTGTGAAATACTTTAAAAACAATGTTGCTCAACGTCAAATTGCAAAGGCTTTGAAGGTCTCATCATCGACAGTGCATAACATCATCAAAAGATTCTGAGAAACTTGAAAAATCTCGGGCCCTCAGACGCCACTGCATCACTCACCGGCATGATTCTGTCATTGACATTACTAAACGGGCCCAGGAATACTTCAAGAAACCATTGTCTGTAAACACAGTCTGCTGTACCGTCCACAGATGCCACCTAAAACTCTATCAGGCAAAAAGGAAGCCATTGTTGAGCATGTTCCAGAAGCGCCACCGTGTTCTGTGGGCCAAGGCTCATTTAAAATGGACTGCAGCAAAGAGGCAAAGAGTCCAAATTTGATATTCTTGATGGAAATCATGGGCGTCGTGTCCTCCGGGGTACAGAGGAGAAAGACCACTCCTCCTGTTATCAGCGTTCAGTTCAAAAGCCAGCATCTGATGGTATGGGGATGTATTAGTGCATATGGTGTGGGACGCATGTTTTAAAAAGCACCATGAATGCTGAAAGGTATGTAAAGGTTTTAGAGCAACATATGCTCCTCTCCAGATGACATCTATTCCAGAGGAGGCCTTGGGTATTTCAGCAGGACAATGCAAAGCCACATACTGCAGCTATTACAACAGCATGGCTTAGTAGTAGAAGAGTCCATGCGCTGAACTGGCCTGCCTGCAGTCCTGATTTTTCACCAATTGAGAACATTTGGCGCATAATTAAATGAAAGGTCCTTCAAAGAAGACCCAAAACTCTCCAGCAAGTGGAAGCCTGTATTAAACAGGAGTGGGATCAAATTCCAATGGCTAAACTCAAGAAACTTCTCTCCTCAATGCCCAGACACCTCCACCTGTGTTAAAAAGAAGAGGGGATGCTACACCATGGTAAAAAAGCCCCTATCCCAACTTTTTCGAGACCTATAGCAGCCATCAAATTTGAAATGAGGCCATTTTGTGGATAAAATTTTTAAATCAATCAGTTTCTACATTGGCTATGTTATCTGTCCAGTGAATAAAATACTGGCTGGGGTGATTTGAAAGTCATTGAGTTTTGATTTTTGATTTTATTCACAATTTATACTTTGTTCCAACTTTTTTGGAATGGGGGTTGTAGTTTCCTATATCAAAATTACTGATATGATAAATCAAGCAACACAGTGTCGGAGTGGGAGGTGGATGAGGTTTCCTTTGCCAGAATTAGAGGGGCTTAGATCTACTTTGCTCATAACAGACACCACGCATTAGGCCAATGCTTTCAGTCATAACGGTACGAAACAATAAAAACCAATAAAATTATGGAACAGCTTGCTGTGGAGGAGTGAGTCGCGCCGGAAGCAGTGTGAGACTGTGACTAGCATACTAGAGTGTGCTTTCACGCCTTGCAGCATTACTACGACTACAACCAACCGCAACCCCACCCGACTGCTCCTGTGCCTCACGTGGGCCCGAGCAGGTCTGACCTACATTCAGGTCTGACCCACATTCTGTCAGTGGCACGTCAGAGCGCAATAGTCCACTCAGCACAGTTGGTGGGGGGGGGTAGATTGGGCCAGCAGCGGTCAGGAGCAGACAGTCAGAAAACAGAGGAGAGCCTCTGAGCCTGCAGCTGGCGTAAGCACGAATACCACCTCCAAACCGTATTAGAGTATACACTGCACTCCCAGACATAGTATACTGCCACCCCGACAATGCCCAGACTTTACACAAACCTCCCGCACGTATCCCTGACCAGACAGAGTATACCTTACCCTCCTGCACATACACCCCTGCCCCGACTGTGTACAGAGTATACCTTACCCTCCTGCCCTGACTGTGTACAGAGTATACCTTACCCTCCTGCACATATACCCCTGCCCTGACTGTGGACAGAATATACCTTACCCTCCTGCACATATACCCCTGCCCTGACTGTGTACAGAGTATACCTTACCCTCCAGCACATATACCCCTGCCCTGACTGTGGACAGAATATACCTTATCCTCCCACATATATACCACTGCCCTGACTGTGTACAGAGTATACCTTACCCTCCCACACATATACCACTGCCCTGACTGCGTACGGAGTATACCTTACCCTCCTGCACATATACCACTGCCGTGATTGTGAACAGAGTATGCCCTACCCTTCTGCACATATACCACTGCCCCAACTATGTACAGAGTATACCTTACCCTCCTGCACATACACCCCTGCCCCGATTGTGAACAGAGTATACCTTACCCTCCTGCACATATACCCCTGCCCCGATTGTGAACAGAGTATACCTTACCCTCCTGCACATATACCACTGCCCTGACTGAGTACACAGTATACCCTCCTGCACTTTGCCATCAACAACACTATACCTCCCATCCATCTAATCATACCCCACACCAATCTAACCCAGCACCTCACCCATCTGATCCTACCCCAATCTAACCCAACCCAACACAACCCCTGACCCTTATGATCCTACCCCACACCAAATCAACCCTCCCTCACACCCTTCTGATCCTGACTCATATTAAAGAAACCCAATACCCATCTAATCCTACCCCACACCAACCCAACCGCTCACATAAACGACCCCACCTGAAATTTGCGCCCGTTTCCATGAAAACTCGAACACTACCCAGCACACAGAGGGAGTGGTTCCATATTCAGCCATAGAAAACCATTCAGCTCAGATTGGCTTCTCTTCTTTGAATTTTAAATCATCCCTCAGTCCCACCACATCATTAGAAGCTCTGGTTGCCGTGGACACTTCTCACAAGGCCAAGCAGATGCAGAATCAGATATCGCCAATCTCAATGCAACAGCTATTGTCATCGACTTCCCAGAAAATGATTTTGGCATATCCAGGTGAAGGCAATGTACTATGTTCTATGTTGAGAATACTCATAAATTTAGAATGATAATCATAAGACTTTTCTCTGCACAGAAATATTTCAATTTCATTTCAACAGAACCGTACATCTGACCCTCGTTCTGTTCTGTGGTCGTGCCTGAATTTTGAAATTAAAATGTTTTTACATTTTGTTTGATTTAAATGGGATCTCACATCCAAAGTTTGGACACTGCCTTTACGAATGAGTTCTCTTGACAATTTGCAAAGCGTAGTTAAATAATTTAGCCACACTAGACTGTACGTTCAGTTCCATTTTATTCACCACAGTCCCCAAGTTGTTTCTGAGAAATACAGCGCCCTTCATAATTATTGGCACCCCTGGTTAAGATGTGTTAAAAGCCTTAAAATAAATTCAATTTTTATTGCAGAAGCATTCTCTCACACTGAAAACTGTAGAAAATGTAACCTTCAACTCAAGTGAATTTGATGGGAGAAAAAAATCCCAGACTAAGGAATAATTATTTTTCATAAAATCACATGTTACACAATTATTGGCACCCCTAACAATTCCTAGAAATTAAATGTAATTGAAGTATTTCTGTCATTTCTGCAGTAGTTTACAAGGTTGATCAGAGTATCTAGGAACATTTAATTAGTAAATCATCACTTCCTGTTTCCCTGGAGTATAAATATCACATGACACAGAGGCCATTTCTCATATCCGCTCTTCAGCATGGGAAAGACAAAGGAACACACCATTCAAGTAAGGCAGATGTGTGTCGACCTGGAAAAGGACGCAAGCTTATTTTGCCACCACGCACAGTGAGGAGGATGGTAAGAGAAATAAAAAGTTCTCCAAAGCCCACTGTTAAAGAATTGCAACAAATGGAGCATCTCGGGGTCACAAAGTCTCCAAAACAACCATCAGGCGCTATCTACATGCCAACAAGCTGTTTGGGAGGCACGCACGGAAAAAACTTTTTCTCACTCACAATTCTAAAAGCAAACGTCTGGAGTTCGCTACGCCGTACTGGGACTTCAACTGGGACCATGTGCTTTGGTCAGATGAGACCAAGAAAGAGCTTTTTGGCAACAAACACTCTAAGCGGGTCTGGCGGAACACAAAAGATGAGTATGCAGAAAAGCACCTCATGCCCACTGTGAAGTATGGGGGAGGATCGGTGATGCTGTAGGCCTGTTTCTCTTCCGGAGGCCCTGGGAACCTTGTTAGGGTGCATGGCATCATGAACGCATTGAAATACCAGGACATTTTAAATCAAAATTTGGTGGCCTCTGGCTGAAAGCTGAAGATGGGTTGTCATTGAGTCTATCAGCAAGATAGTGACCCTAAACATGTGGCCAAATCTACACAGAAATGGTTCACCAGACACAGAATCAAGCTCCTCCCATGGCCATCTCAGTCCCCAGACCTCAACCCTATTGAAAACATGAGGAGTGAGCTGAAAAGGAGAGTGCAGAGGAGAGGACCCAGGTCGCTGGATGATTTAGAGAGATTGTGGAGAGAGGAATGGTTGAAGATCCCTCTTTTTGTATTCTCCCATCTTTTTCTCCCAAAGATTATAGGAGAAGATTAGGTGCAGTTTTGCTGGCAAAAGGTGGTTGTACAAAGTATTAACATCAGGGGTGCTAATAATTGTGGCACACTTGATTTGATGTAAAAGAATTATTTCTTAATGTGGGATTTTTTTTCCCACTGAATAAATGCACTTGAATTAAAGGTTGGATTTCCCCCTTTTTTTTCATTGTGGTCCTATATTATTTAGAAAAAAACTGAATTTATTAGAAGCTAAAGACCACATCTTAACCAAGGGTACCAATAATTATGGAGGGTGCTGTATAATTCAAAATCAAACTCTCAGACCTCAAAAGCTGGAGGCTGATCTCACACCAGTTGCCCCTACTCACCACCACCATGGAGAGAAGACAGATCTGACCCTGGATTTGCCCTTTTCCTCCAGGAGGTTCAAAATAAACAGGCCAGTAAATTGTTATCATAGTAATAGACTTGAACCCGGTGTGTGTGCTCACTGGGCTGAACTGGCTTCATTCCACGCTGAGAAACAGCAGGACGAAAAGCCCCGTAATAAAACAAACAGCGAAAACAGCAACATTTAGATTATTATTCATGCGTTAAATCGCTGCTTGCTCAAAACTGCACACCCACTAAAGACTGAAGGGAGCAGTGGGTGTGCCTTCAGGAAGCTGTCAGTCGAAAAAATGCGCTCCAGAACATTCCGATGACAGGCGCAGGTGATCACAGACTCGATGCTTCGCCCAGAAGAGCAAGGATGCATGCTAAAAAGGGCCCTCAGATTCAAAGGCGCGCTTTTCGCAAACATGCTACTTGACTGTCTTTACTAAGGCCGAGGACACAAACTGGGGTGTAAATTACGAGCCCTTCTTAACCCGACGGCCGTGAATTACCATCCGAAATATGCCGCCTAATGCAGGAAGATGCTGAATTGGCTGGACGCATCGACCTGCCCGGAACCGCCACTCTCATCTGCAATCCAAATTTCCGTCGCGCTCCCGGAGTCGGCACAAATTTGGGTTGCAATTAGGAACAGCCCCCTCTCTCCGGGAATGAATAGGGGTCACACATCCCTCCCGCACATTGCCAAGACGGCGGCTCGGAAATAAAGCTGCCGAGTTGCAATCAATCAAAAAAAAAAAAAACAACAGAGCTCTCCCAAGTGGCAATTACTTTTATTAAATTCCATTAACTCCAGGGCAGGAAGAAGAGCATCTCCTCAAGGCACTTGGAGGGGGGGCTAATAGACAGGGGCGAGCGCATCAGTTTGTGCTGCGTGTTGCAAGCTCATAGCTGGGTTTCCTATATAAAAAAAACACACTTTTACCTCAGTAAGATTCACCAACATAAATATGGATGAATGTACAAAAATCGAAGCAAATTTACCTGCCAATACTACTTCATTATTGATCAACCGTACAAGTTAGACAACAACATCTTCATCTTCAGATCCAGACTCAGGGTGCATGCGCAAAGAGTGCAGGGCTTGAATATTAACATGCAAGTACAGTGCTGCGAAAAAGTGTTTACCCCTTCCCAATTTTTTCTAATTTTGTACATTTGTCACACTTAAATGTTTCAAATCAAATTAACTTTAATATTGGACAAAGACAAACTGCGTAAACACAAAATTGAGTTTTTAAATGGTGATTTAATATATTGAAGGGTAGAAAGCTATCCAACACTACCTAACTTAATGTGATAACGTAATTGCCCACTTAGTAAATAAATCAACCGGTTAAACAAATTTAATAGATATTTAGGTTAATTTCATAAGACACACACAGGCATGATAACTGCTAGCCAGGCTGAACATCGCTTAAATGTTTGACAATGTGAATTGGGCAAAAATCAGCACATGATGCCGCAATCTAAAGAAATTCAATAACATATAAGAGGCAAAGTCATTGACTCTCAGTCAGGAAAGAGTTTCAAAGCCACTTATAAGACTCAGAGACTCCAGAGCCTTGTATGGTGAGAATCATCATCTTCAAATACAGAAAACTTGTAACGGAGGTGGACCTTCCCAGCAGTGGCTGGCCCACCTAAATTCCGCCAAGAGCAGATCAATGATTCATACAGGATTTCATAAGAGAACCCAGATGAACTTCTGATGAACTGCAGGCCTCACTTGCCTCAGTTAAGGCCGAAGTTTGATTCCTCAATATAAAAAGACTCTGGGCAAAAATGGCGCCCACGAGAGAGCTGCAAGGTGAAAACCACTGCTGACCAAAAAGAACACAAAGGCTCTTCTCACATTTGCCAAAAAACATCTTAATAACCATCAAGACTTTGAGGATAATATTCTGTGGACTGAAGAGAAACAGTGGAAAATTAAAAAAAAAAAAAAAGCTCCCATTACTTCTGGCATAAAGCCGACACAGCATTCCACAACGAGATAATCATGCCAGCAGTCAAACACTATGGCGATAGTGCGATGGTCTGGTGCTGCTTTGCTGCTTCAGATCTGGATGACTTGCAATAATTGATGAAGCCATGACATTACGAATCAGAAAATCCCGAAGGAGAATGTCCAGCAATCAGTTCACGACCTAAAGCTCCAACGCAGCTGAGTTACGCAGCAGGATAACGATCCAAAGCACACAAGCAAGTTCACCTCCGAGCGGTTAAAAGGAAACGAAGGGAAAGTTCTGGAGAAACCCAATCAAGGTCATGACTGAATCCTACTGGATGTGGTAGGGTGACCTTAAACAGGCAGTTCGTGCTCAAAAACCATCCAATGCAGCTGAATTAAATAATTCTGCATAGAAGAGCAGGCCAAAAATTCCTCCACACCAATGTAAAACACTGATTGCAAAATATTGCAAATGTACAATTGTGATTACTGTCAGCAAGGACGGCACAACCAGTGATTAGGTTTGGCATGCAATTATTTTTTTCATGTGGTTGACATAGATTCTGAATAACTCTTCATACTCAGTAAATGAAACAACCATTTACCAAACTGATTTTTGTGTTTATTTATGTTGCCTTTATCTAATGTAAAATCTGTTAGATGATCACAAACATTCAAATATGACGAATAGGCAAAATAGCAGAAATCAGGAAGGGGACAAAACTTTTTTTACAGCACTGTAGCAGTGTTTAGATATATACAGCCTTCACTTCAATTCTGCACAAGTGCGTTTTTTCCGACAGTCTTTCCTCCTGTGCATATCGTCTCAGGTTGCAGTCCGTGCTGCGAAAAAGGTCATTTTTACTGGACGAAGAAACCTTCACCTGAACTCCATGGTTGAGAAGAAACCAGGCCAAAGGGCAGTTAATCTCACGCAGACCAAACATCAAAAGTGAAGATGCTGGTGTCCATAAAAACACACCCAAACGCACGCCACCCTCGCCCGAATCCATTCCCGACTCAAACACAAGCCCCATCTCGCCTTCACTGACATAATGGCCTGAGTGGGTGTGGCAGGCTGAGTTTTTGGTTTACCTGAAGGCGGCACAGGTTTGGGATCAATGGATTTGGCGGCTTGACAGCGGACTGTGAGAAAATAACATGGCGTGGGAGGTGTGCACCAGGACACAGGACACAACGGGGAATAGTCCTGCCCGGTTTGGCTGTACACTTAGTGCCTGGGGCCGTTTCACTTACTTATTTACCAACTGATTTCACCTTTATTTACACAGGGTTGGTTGACTGAGTATACAGCCTCATTCACATCAACGCCCTGTTCTTGGAGGAACATTCTAGTAGTGATGTAACAATACTGTAATCATGTTTTTGGTGACAGCTAGTGAACAAAATCAGTTGGGTTGTGGAACAGTATTTCCCAACCTTGTTCCTGGAATACCCCTGCCGTGCACATTTAAGATTTCTCCCCAATTTAACGTACCTGATTCAGCTGATGAGCTCAGTAAACCTACTCCAACATGTCGCCAAGTGCACAGCCAATTAGCCATTGCAGGCTATTTCAAAATCTACTCCTTTGTGACATCATATGAGAAAGTGACCACTCAGAGGCAAGAAGGACTAATGTTAATCAAATGGTTAATCAATTACCTCATTATTCTGGGAGGGGGTCTCTCCCCATGCGACACAGGACAGATTTTTAAATGCCTTGTAATGGCTAATTGGCTGTGCACCTGGTGATGGGGTAGGGGGACCTTGAATGGAGTACTTGAGCTGAACTGGGCGTGTAAGATCAGGGAGACAGATAAAAAGTGCAGGGCGAGGATACTGTAGGAGCAGGGTTGGGTGAAACTGCTCAAGAACACAGATTTACAATGTGAGAAAAGAATTCCAATGAGCCAATATCTGAACACCTAAAGGCCAAAATTTCTCCACTCCGGAGTCTGAAATCAGTGGAGTACAGCCCCACTGAGGTCACAGTGTGTGCGTGTGTGTGTGCGTGTGTGTGCGTGTGTGTAAGGAACACCGCCAAAATCAGATTCTGCCCAGTCGCACTCCAACTGACTGTCCCTTCACGACTCGAGATCAAATTCGGATGTGCGTGTCCTGCACTTCAAGCCCTTTCCAACATGTTAGCGGTTCACGTCTTTATAAAAAAAAAAAAAAGAAAAAAAAAAGGTGTCAGATGCGATATGCAGGTCACCACCTGCATTAGCCTCTCACTTTTTTTTTTTTTGCGAACATTACATTCTGACAGCGCAGGCCCGGCAGGGCTTACAAAGAGATGGACTTCAAAGACAGCCTTTGCCACGCTGAAAATCTGGCATGACACACCGTGCTGTCAAGACATTTCTCCGTTTCACAGACATAGATCGCCCTCTTGAGGACAACGCGTAACTGCAGAAATGCCAGATTCCCTGCAGTCAGCATGTCAATATACCTGACGTGTGAAATATTCATGATCGCCTGAAGGCAAGATAAACCTTTCTAGGGAAGTCCTCCATGCCTGCATAATGCTCTGCATTAACATCTACACCGCAAGTATAAGCGCCGTCTACAATATTGCATCAACCTTCATGGTAGGCGGAAGTTAAAACGGTATAGTAAAAAACGGAACTTGAGAACGACCTTGTGACAAGGGCAATGATTCAGAGCGTCAATGTCCGGCAATACTCTTAAAAATAAAGTAACGTTGTTGCAACGTTGCAGAAATGCAGGAAAAAAGCCCCGTCCACCGCAGTCGCTTTATCGCCAGCTTGTCACATCAGTTCCCCTGAGCATAAGGCGTGCGTGTGGCTTCGCTGCTCCCTTTTACGGCTGATTTAAATCAAGGCGACTTCAGACACTTCCACACCACAGTCTTCACAGTGAACCGGCTCTACCGTAATACAGAAGAGACCGACTGAAACAAATTTACACATTACGATGAATTGGGAGGTTCAGACAATTAAATTTTTTTCCTTCTTTTTTTTGTTATTTCATCAGCTTTTAACAACAGCATAAAACAAAATCCTTTGACTAATGCTGGCAATCGTGCCCATTAAAAAATATCTAAAAACCGTTTCAGATTACACTATAAGACACACAGAATTAAATCAACCCTCAGAGCACTGACATTTTAAAAAATATCTTGTAATTATCTTGTGCAGTTGAAAACCTATCATTTTGTGACTTGTTAAAAAGAGCTCCCCTGCGGAAGCTCTTTTAAATAAGTCGCCACTTGATGTGTTTTCAACAGCTCTGATTATGATTTCTTACATCATTGAGCAACAGTAGCTGCATTTAGCGCTCAAAGGGTTGATATATAGGGTAGAATGGGGTCCGAAGAGCCATGGGACCCAATGAACCAGATCACATGTTTACAATCAATAGACGTCAGAGCAAATGAAAATAGGAAGGATGGTGGAGCAGCTCATTGGTCTCCATGACTTACACTGATCCAAAGTCCTCTGGGTGTTTAAAGGAGTGCAGCAGAATGTATATTGCAGGTGTGAATATTGAGGCACATATTTTAGAAATAAGAACAGGAAGGAACAGCAAGAAATGAGCAGGACACGATGGTTCATAAAGTAAAGTCACAGTAATGAAGCAGTGCACCATGGTCGTAATGTGGGCGGGACAGTTTGTAAACCTTCACTCATCATCACACCTCCATTTTCACTCTCTGTGGCGTCCTGTCGCCAAAGCCACCATCACACTGCACGTCGCCTTCAAATGCGAAAAGCTTCCGTGTCGTCAGGAAGATTATTCTTGGGCCCGAAGTGACATTCCCACAAGGAAAACATCTTGTTCCTGCCAGGAACACATGCTGTCTCCACAATTTCAAATTCCAGTGGAATCAGCTAAAAGCTTTGAGACATTAAACACACACACCAAACGCTTCCAAAAACTCAGATCTTCGCCTCGTCATAGCAACAATTATACTGTTTATTCAGGAGAATTTTCGCATTTGCCTTATCAGCTGTGTAGGATATTTAAGTGGATGTTGGAAAGCAAGTGGCATTTTTTAGGCAGTAGGGCATGACTACGGAAACAGGCAAGAACCAAAAATCAGTGAAATGGCTTTAACTTTGTTGTCTCACAATGTCATTACAACAGCATCTGCAAAAATCCTTCCTGTCATAGCTAATGCTAATGAGCAGCTTTTTTTCCCTTTTTGCTTAAGAGCGGTCTAGCCACCAGAACTGCACTTGGAAAGTCCACAAAGTCAGATGTAGATACTAACCATAAGGTTCCAAAAGGAAAAAACTGTTGCCCCAATTACAGGTGCATCAGTCACAAGAAAGGCATGAGTACTGAGGCTGGCAAGGGGAAAGTGTCAAAAATTATGAAAATGTGCGGCAATGATCTCCAGCAATGACAGATGGACACTGGGTAGGATAGCTGGTCTTACCCACCGAACTGCAGCTCTAAAATTTACCACAGAAGTGACTCAATCTATATCTGAACACTCAGTGTCAACAAAAACAGTGCGTCATAAGCATCTCAAAGCTGGTATTTATGGTAGTACTTCTGATGATTTAACCTGAAGAAAAATAGACTTAAAAGAAATTTAGAGCCACCAAGTCAACTGATGTGAGCCGAGCCGTTTAATGGCAAAAAAACTGCCCGAAGGAGAAGGAGCTGGATTTACAACCACCATTCCCAAACAGCGGACCACACACTAAACCAGGGACAAGACTGATTTGTGACCACAATAAACAACAAAAAGATGACGTCATCAATATCCCCCACTGCCATGGAATGCCATTTTCAAACCCAATCAAGGTCATGACAAGTAACCAACACAATCAAAATTTCAATCATCTAGATGAACTAGTTTAAAAAAAAAAAAAAAAAAAAAACCACGTCCCAACTTATCCAGACTCACAGACAGACGAATGAAAGGGCTAACAGACGAGCTTCATTGCAATATCCCCCACTCCTCTTTGTGGCAGAAGATAAATTGCCAATGTATACAGGGGAAATCTGATTCCTGCAGCATCTTAGGACAGGGCAGGGCAAAGTCGTGAAGTTACTCAGATGCTTGAGTGACTGAAGAGTCGTGAGCTCAGAAGGTTGTCGGTTCAAGCCCTGGTAAAAGGACAGTAAGATTAGCACCACTGTCGGGGCCCAGGAGGCTGGCTCATAACCTGACAAAAACTGGCCCCTGTTCTGTCCGGTCAGATGTAAGACAGTGAAATGTGCCCAAGAGGTAAGCTTGTTCACAGTTACACTGGACTCAGCTGGCAGGATCACACACTCTACAAAAAGTAAATGTCCTACATACATTCACTTCCTCTCCAGTATCATTCAGCAGGAGTTATAACAGTCAGTAACCGGGCAGCAAAGCTCATCTGCCCAGCGACCACAGGATTTGAGGTGTTTGCTAGTGTCGCCATCACATGGCCAAAAGTAGAACTGCCTTCGCTGCATTATGCAGGAGACAGTGAACTGTAACAAGACTGGTGACAGCAGCATATAGTCCATAAGTATTTGAGCAGGGACACCAAGTACGAAAGGGCTTCAATTCCTATATGATTCACAAATTAGGGATTCAAATACCTAAATTCATTTTCCCCAAAATTTAAAGGAGCAGTGTGTAGAATTTAGATTGATATTTTGGCAGAAATGGAATATAACATTCGTAACTACTTTTTCAGTAGTGTATAATCACATGAAAAAAATAATCTATGAGTTGCATTTCGCCAAGAATAAGCCCTTTAAACCTACATGGGAGCGGGTCCACCTCCGTGGAGGCCAACATGTTGTGCCGCCATTTTTTCTACAATAGCCAAGAACGGGAAAAAAGTTCATGAATAAAGCACTGACACAAGAGAGCGCCTTTCACATTTTCGCAAATTTTGCGGCCACCGTCGGTTTTCTGAGAAAAGTCAGTTGGTTGCAATCTATAATCTGTATATCTATAATCTAAATCTTACACACTGATCCTTTGAAGTCAGCCAAAAAGCAAAAAAAGCTTTAAAAAAGTGTTCCCGTACAAACACCTCTCTGTCTTACACCATCTTGTCCCTCAGTCACTTCACAGAGTATTTACTCCTATTTCGGTTTGAGCGATTATGATCAGGAATAAGGCAGATATCAGGGATCTCCGTCACAGATTTTAGACCGTTCGCATCAAACAAAGCACAGAAACAAAATAATTTGACTGCAGGGATGGCATTAAGGGTCTTACCTACACAAACACACACTCACTCAGCCATTTCACCATGACCTTTTGAAAACTGCCTTGAGCAATGTTACAACCTGAAAGATTAATCTAAATCTGAGGGAAAATAGATCATTATACATGGAAGTGCTAATGGTCGAACAGTAAATTGAAAAAGGGTAAAGATAAAGGGTAAAGACTTGTGACCTTGAAATATTTTTAGAAAGACATACATTCTCGAACGACCATGCCGGGAGCACAAATTGGCATTTGTTAATAAATTCAGAAGCAAATATTTTCACTGCGATCCTCTGTACTCATTAACCTTTTTAACAGAAAAAAAGCGTTACACATCCCAGACAGCAAACACCTCCGCTCCGGATCTGCTCCGGCTCTGTGCCGACTCCAGCTGATCTGGCTCAGAGCCGGGGCAGATCCGGAGCGGAGGTGCTTGCTATCTGGGATGCAGCACTTGGCATTTTTGGGACTGCATACATACACTGCATTCCACCAGTATTTGCAGTGTGATACGATTCGCTTTTGTCTGGGAAATGTACTCCAGAAAATTGACACAAATAGAATCAATATGAGGTTAAAGGAGGAACTGCCAGCTTTAATTTAAAAGCATTTAGACCAGTGTTGAGTGATATGAGAAATTGCAGCCATTTTAAAGACAATGAAGATACTTAGAGACTGTACAACATTTTAACAGGTGGGTGTAAATATCACTTAATATTGTAATATCGACTTAATACTGTTGAATGTGTGCAAGGGTATACAAGAAGTCTGACCTCATATGGAGCGTCAAGCCGTTGTATTAATGCCTCTGAATGTGCGCAATAGCACTTATGAACCTCAAAGAAAGTACCAAATCATGAACCAGTGATTCATGAATCACGATTAAGCGTCCCAATTCAGGACGCGCTCGCCACAGTTGCAGTAGCCACAGTTCCAGCGGGACGCTGAATGATGGTGTGGCTGCGGCACAACAGCTGCCGCGCCTCTCTCGAGCAGCTGGCACGAAAACGCCCTGTGCGCTCTCAAAGAAAAGACGCAGCCGAGGAGGTCACCCTCCAGATCCATCCCCTCCCCTCCCGTTTCAACACATTCGGTATCCATAGCGCCATCGGACAACCGTGACCGGAGGTGACCGAGTCATATCTGGCACCACGAGCGCTCTGAACCGCAAACTCAGCGCTCTGAACTGCCTCGAGAAACTGATAGCCAAAAGACACCGCCACTCTGCTGTTTCCACTCCATGAAATACTCACGCTGAGAATTTACGCCAAGACGGTAAAAATCAAATAATTATTACTGTGAATTCAAGGATAAGCATCCCAGCACTGTCCTTGAGATTTTGCCCTGATCTTTGCAGGGTCACTGTCACAAATCCGAAGCCGGGTGGGACCAAAATGAAAATTTGTTTTAACTGCAGATCATGACGCATTTACAGTACGATATCGTCTCTAATTACTGCGCAACGACTACCCTCAAGTTTTCTTGCCACAATTACCTCAACGCAGACGTATCATTTAGCTGCATATACGTATAAAAATGACTCATGTAATCTCATAAAATAACCACCAGGTGGCAGCATTGCATCTAATCTCACACATACACCACTTGCAATCCAGCTGAATTCACTGTCCAAGCAAACATGAGACGTCTGCCTGACGTGCAGATATAGACATGATCAAAACAAGTTTCTCAACTGCAAAGCCGTAGAAGGAGAAATGGTCGAGAAACAAGTTACCTGTGGACAGAGAGAACAGTGGTTAAGCCCCTGGAACACTTTTAGGGTTGTGGTCTTTTGCCATTGGGCCCATGGCTGAGTTCTTTTTTTCCGCTTTAAGGATGTGACTTTGTATCTTAAAAGGTAACATCCCTCATGTACTCTGGGACTCGACCTTGCAAACCTACATTCACCAGTCATGGTTAGCCAAGTCATGACATTTAGGCTTAAAACAAGAGTCCTGGAGACCTCAATATTTAAATCATGATCCCATGTGGAGTTCAGCGCGGGCTCAGAGATACTGGCCCGCGATGGTTCGGAGAACCAGCTCCTACAGTCGGGAAACACAGCTTTCAGCAATCGCCAAACAAACTAACAAACCAACTGCTGCTGCCTTGGTATTGCCGCTTGAAACCTCAAGCTTACCAGAAACATCAGTACCTCTCAGGGGAAAGAAAATGGTGAGCTTTCAATGGACACTTCTTGCCATTGTGTTGTGTGGAGCTGTGTCGTGTTGTGTTGTGATACGTGGGGGGCAGAACCATGGAAAACAAACGCAGTTGTATTTGCCATCAGTCGAGTAAATCACTCATTAAAGTTGAGTAAATCACTCATTAAAGTTGAGTAAATCACTCATTAACACACCTCAGAAAACAAGTTCTTCCTCAACATCTTTTTAATATCCTGAAGAATAAGACCGTCAGGCCGATATTACACTATCATTCGCAAACACAACTAGAGGCACTCCGAGAGTGCAAACCTCTGCCAAAGCAGCACAAATCTTGCTGAATGAGCATGGCTCATATTATTTGACCAATCCTGGTCAAAATCAATAGGGTTCATCCCCGGTGAAATAGCAACCCACCCATAAAATTTCAGAGATTTCCGTTCATTACTTTTTGAGTTATGTTGTACACAAACAGAAAGACAGACAGACAAACTAATGCCGGCTAAAACATAACCTCCTCGGTGGGAGTAAAAATTACTGTCAAAACATGTACTGAAAAATGAGAAGACAGTTTTGTGACATTTGGCAAGAAGTAACAATCTCATAACCCATCGTGTGACACCTCCTATGTCTGGATGTTGGGAGCGTTACGTCGAGGGGTTTTGGTAAAGCGTTATCACAATATCCAACCATCAAAGAACAACGCAGACAACCAAGAGGAACTATAAAGCAAAGGAATCATTTCTTAGCTTTATGAATGAACCACAGCACCCAGGGCTAAGCTAACGGCTCAAAGCAATAAAACCACTGCAGGGACTCCACTGCAGTGACCTTCACAGTTTCCAAAAATCAAAGAACAACCGACACAAGGTCATGTAGCTGATTCTAAATTGAAATTGCACAGCTGGCACAGTGTCTTGGCCTGCTTAGCGCCCTTAAAAGCACCCAATTAAATTACTCTGCGCAGGGAAAAAGACTCAAAGCTCAAAAATGGAAAATTAGAAGATTGAATCTGGTAAATGATCTGCAACAGGACAAGTTTATAGAGAAGGCGGCAGCAGAGGCAAGGCTTTTACATTAATCACATCTGCAACAGATGTTGGCCCATTTATTAATGAACAGGCAGAGGAATATCGAACAGAAAAGTGCAGAATTAAACAGAATAGAACAGAGTGTGGAGAAAAACAGTCCTTACCTTTGACGGTTTTCTCTGTTCCAGGTCACAAACCCCAGAGGAAAATGGAATCTGTTCAAGGCATAATTAGACCAACTGAAACAGACTAGCTGAAACCCAAACAATAAGAAACACAAGCAAGTTTAATTGAAGGCATCTTAAATAGAATAAAACACAACCCAATGCAATTCCGTCCTTACCTTTGACTAATGTTTTCTCTGTTCCAGGTCTCAAGCACTAGAGGAAAACAGAAACTGTTAGAAGCATAATCAGACCTGCTGAAACAGACTAGCTGAAATCCAAACAATATCAAACCCGAACAAGTTTAATTAAAAGCATCTGAACCAGTAGTACGGCAATCAGATTAACTACCTCAGGGGTCTCATTTACAAACGGTGCACAGGCACCAGGTACAGAATTTTTGCTGACATCAATTTCTTAGCACATTTAAAATTTATCAAAACAAACTTGAAATTATATATCATGCATCATACATGAGATTATGCGCAAGAAAAATTAATCAAGTTTAATTTGAAAGTTCACAAAAATTGCATGCAGTTTTGCATACCTATGTTTATTGATTAGGATATTTTATACTCTCCTCCATTTTTTGTTTTTGTGTGAATGCAATATTTAGGTTTGAGATCTACACAAGTTTTGACTAGACCCCTGGTCAACAAAGGTTTCCATTCTTAAAAAATATCAGTAGAGGGAAAAAAAAAAGGTTTTCAAAGCGTAAACATGGAATTGCACCGTACTATATGCTCAGAATAATATTTTGCTGCAAGCTGAGACAGGATCCGTGAACAACTATCATAGAGACATCCAACTGAAAACAATAATCAGACAGAGGTGTAAACGCATGACTACTGCAAGAATAACAGTGTATTGAACTTCTACGCTACTCAGTTCCTCAAACTACAGTGAAAGATGCTCTTTGTGTGTCGGTGTTTGTGTGAGCGTGTGTGCGCACGCGGGTGTTTGTGTGTGCGCCCGTGTCTGCGAGTATGAGCGTGCACGAGAGTCTTTGTGTGTTCTAAATAAAAGTCAAAAGGTCAGATGACATGTTTCACTCGGGTCAGCCCAGATTCTGGCTAATGTTTGACGCATCTTTCCCTGTTTACTAAACACCAAGTAAACGAAGGCAGACTGCTTTGTTTATGGTGGATTTCTAGCAACTCAGTCAGTCATTCTCCTGTCAGCGACAGGACTGGTTCTCTCTCTTTCTCCTCCATCTTTCCATTTCAACGTTTTCAAAAGCTTTTCATCACAAATGCTGCTGAGTGCCTGTTTGTTTTATGAATATCAATGCAATCAATGACTGCAATCGGAGACCCATACTATTACAGCAGACGTGCAAGTTTAAAATTTTGTAGTTTCAATTAAAGATGTTCTTTCTTCGTCATCCCCCTGCTACAGAGGAGATATCAGTCTAAACAGGGCCTTTTCATTCGAGCTATAATGTGTTGTCACCTTAACATTCATTATGTACAGCTAAAATAGCTCAGCACTCGTTTCTGGCAAGTGAACTTAAAAATTATAAGCTCCGTAAATTCACCGCTTCAAACAGAGACTGCGATTGAGATGAGGAAGTAAGAGAGGGTGATAATAAATGCAATGGTTCAGCCCTCTATCTTTTGGACATGAGTACTAATCGAACAGCCATTATGAACCGCAAAGGAAACAAACTGGACACATTTTAAAGAGCTAAGGTAACACAATGAGGCTGATGCTCTGAAATAAGTGAGGACACAGCGAATAAAAGGAGGCATATCATCATTTTGGGGTTTTTCCTCTTTCTTTCATGAGTTCGTTTTTTGGGCATGCAAAACATCTGTAAAGTAATAAAGCCAAAAATCCATGCCAAAGGGATTTACTCTGCTTGACTGAAAACACAGCTCCTGAACTGCATGCAACACCTCGTTTGTGGTCCAGCCTATTCCTCCATAACCTGTCCATGTTACGAAGCAACATATAACGTATGCATATAGCCAGACTAGCGGCTAGTTCGGCAAAACCTCAAATAAAGCTAGGTATAGCTCTTCTGGGAAGAGCTGGTTTCATGCAAATCACCATGTCAACAAGATGCCGTTTTCATGAGTGCAATGGCACTCATGAAAACATATGAACTTCCAAAGGAAAACGCAGCGAAAAATTTGAGAATATAAATAAAAATTTCCAACTATTTCTCAGCAGTACAACCCAAAACTTTTATTGTGTTAAATTTATTTAACCAAGCACAGCTTCCTGAACTGCGGTTGGCCAATCACACCAGAGTGAGGTTTAAGAGAAGCAGCCTTAAAGAGACAGGAACCAAGAAGGCCCGTTTCAGACTGAGTGAGCCTGAGGTGTTGCACACACAGCCTGTAAAGCAGTAACTAAGTGCTTTTTGACCATGAAAACGTGTAAATGTCTTTAAATAGACCACAAAAAAATTAAATATCGAACTCAGAAATGGGCATAATATCACCTCTTTAAACACTTTCAGATTTGACCAGAATCACCTAATCATGAAGTTCTATGATTTATGAAAAACACCATAAATATTTGACTAAAACAGTGTCCCAGGCAGAAATCTAAATGTCAGACATCCAGCCCTGAAAGATTGGGTCATAGCTTCATGAAAATGCTCTATCATGGAGAATCTCAAGAGAGCACTGGTTAGGGGTTTTGACAGCGCATGTTTTCAGCACATGAATGCAAAAAGAGATTCACCTCCTCGGCCATTTTGAAAGCACAGCAGGACGCAGCACATCGAGTCCCGGCTTCAAGGTCGCGTCAAAAGAATTACTGTGGCTTTGGCAGGAAGCAATTTGGGAGGACAGCAACATAATCGTATTTCTTTGTACCAGTTCTCGCCAACCCTAACATGCTTTACTTCACACCAAATGTCAAATTGATGCTGACAAATGTATTACAAGTATTTATACTCTTCCTAAAGCCTAAACATGCTCAACAATTCTGTGGTGGAGTTCCAAAATATCCCAATGCTATAATCTCACTTAGATCCCATGGAAACACAAAGCATACATACAGTGCAGTCGCTAAGAATTTTGTCCGTGGCACCGTTCAAGAAGCACTGCAACACCGACCAGGTAATACACACTGAACACCAAAACGCAGGATATGGACGTAAAACACGCACAGACTAAAATACAAAAGCCGAGCTGTTTTCAAATTTACTGCACAGGAGTAAAGTGCCAAAAGCACAAATAGTGTCGGTGTTCAAGCAGCAACAGACTGTTCTGTACAGCAGGTGGAAATTGCTGTCAGAATTGAGCGGATAATGGCGACAGGGACAGTATTTACCAGCAGGGGGCGTCAAATCTCAGGGGCCACAGGTCCAGCCGAACAGACGGCCGTATTCTTTATCTTCAAGCAGGGTCGGACTCTGGAAAGGGGGGCAACAGAGTGTGAGGAGCCATAACAGTCAAAGGTCTGCTATCGTTATCAGTTACACAGCCAAGTCATTACGAGCCAGTTCAGAATCTGTTCCTTTGTGACATCACAGGGGGAACTGAACACATAGTGAAAAAGAAGGGCTGATTATATTCAGCCAATCAGTTCCTTCATTACTCTGGGTGGTCCTTCCCTGCCGTGATGTCACAAAGTACAGACTTCGAGATGGCTTGTAATGGCAAAATAGCTGTGCTCACGGTGACATGATACGGGACCTTTAACAGAGTTTAATGATAATTGCAGACAGTCCTAGGCTCACTGGATCAGAACTAAGCAGGGTTCTCATACTCAAGGTCCATATGGTGACAGTGTCAGCTAATGTTTGTGGTTTCCATTCATTCAGAAGCTAATTTAAGCCTCAAAAAAGAGGTGGGCAAACTGTTGAGGCAATCAGTGACTTAAATGAAGCCCTTAATATATGGGTGTCATACTCCAGTCCAGGGACCCGTAGTGTCTGCAGGTTCATGTTGGGTTTCTGCTCTAGTAATTAATTAAAGTCACCAGCTGACTGAATGTATGAATTCTTTGTTCTCAGGGTACTAATTAGCTACTGATTGGATGGAGACCACAGCAGCCAGCAGATAATATGGGCCTCTGGGACAGAAGTTTGACAAACCCAGCAGACATTGCAGCCCTCAGGGATTTCAGTTTGAGATCCCAGGTTTAAAGCCAGGTGGTGCATACAGCACATGTGCACTTACGGTGCTTAACAAATTTATTGGACCACCCGTCATTAAAGAGAAAACACGACCATTTAAGAAATTTGTCTAAAACTTGCTTAAAACTGAAAATCATTTTGTTATTTCTTTGGCAAGTAATGAACTGAAACCACGAAATAGTCCTTAGTCACAGATTGAAAACTAAAAACAACTATATTTTGTACGGCCTCCTTTGGCCTTGATAACAGCTTGCATTCAGCCACTAAAACTAATTTTTATGTTCAGGAATGCAAGAAAATAACTGTTATTTGGCATCTTAATCAAAAAATAATAACGTGTTTAACTGTTTTTTCCTGCTTTTTTGTAAAATAGTAAATTTGAAAAATTCAAGGATAACAACAATGATTATATTTTAGCATTAAAAATATCATTTCAGTTAATAACCTTACTCATACTGGTGAATTAACCGTTACAGAAATATAAAACTTATTTTGGTAATTACCAACAATGTTAATTTAGGGCAGCTGTGGCATAAACCTTACTCTGGGTGGTGGTCTAATAAATTTGTTAAACACTGTATATGCAGATAAACCGGTGGAGGCGCTCCTGATGAAATGGAACAAGAGCACATACCGTAACATTGAAGAAGGGGGGAATAAGAATGTAGTGCAGGGAATACTAATGCCCCAAAACAGCCTTGGCCAAATAACTGATAATGAGTGATCATCATGTGAGTGCCATAATTCATTGGACAGTGACATGTATTTATTTATTTATTTATTTGGCTCTGTACTCCATGAGTTTGAAAAAATGCAATGTCATTGAGTTAGGAGTGCAGACCGTCAGCTTTGATCTGATGAGCTTTTCATCTATATAGGATGAAGCGAACCATTTAGAAATGGCAGCACCTTTTGTACAGTCTACCCCCAGTACTGTATTACTGTAGAGTACAGTAATCACTTATTGGTCACATATCCTTTCAATAAAATGACTATCTCAAGTCTGTGACAGAAACATCATCACACGATTGACTTCATTCCTGGTGATGCTCTGCCAGGCCTGTACTGCAGCCATTTCCAGTTCCTGCTCCTTCTGGGGACTTTTTGCCTTCAGTCTCGTCTTTAGCATGTAAAATGCATCTTCAATTGGATTCAGACCAGGTGTATGACTTGGCCAACAAACCGAAATAACAAAAAAAGTATCACTAACCAATGAATTGTGGTGCTCACTGAAGCTAGTACTGCTAGTACGCAGAGTGGTATGTGAAACCATAATCTCAACTGATCTCTTTTATTGCAGGTCAGTACATATGAACACGGAGACACGCACACATAAATAATTTCATGTTGCAAAACATCAGGTGATCATCTGTGCTCCACGCAGTTGAGATTCCCCAGAGAGGGACAGTGGTGAGGAACATAGCTGGCTGGGTGATGGTCCAGCGCCACCATGATAGAATGGCTCATAGCTGGGACAGATATAATGCTCATAGAAGCCAACTGAAACACACATCGACTTAGTCATGTGCAGATCTCATCGCGAGGGCGTCAGATATGACACTGAATGATGACGGTAACTTCTAGCACAACGCTGAGAGACACTTATCGAGGTTCCGAACAGCTGCGGTAAATTTGGCATGCCATGACTCATATTCATCGCTCACTGATTGATAAGGAGGCTGTAAATTTACTAAGACAGTAATCTCATTCATTACAGCCAGCCTCCATGAAACTGAAATCCTGGTTAAACAGGAAATGCGGGAAAACCGGCGATACAGATTCTGGCAACGTAGACAAAATGTTTAAAAATCCACTTTGTTACCATCGCGTTCCAGTTCGCGCCATTTTGTTTCCATTGTGTTACCAGGCACTGTCTCGAAGTGAATGAGTTCATACATGAATGAGTTCATAATTTTGAAGATACTGTTCGGTTTTGCACAATGGATGAAACTAGCTCCCATTCTCAAGTTGTTGCCACTCTCTCCATCTAGGGACTCTAGTCCTATCTGTATAGTGACATCTGCCACTTTGCTTGTTACTTCCCTTCATGGTTTTTAGCTCTCTTTTGCTGGCTGCTGTTTAGTATGTTGCTCTGGATAAGAGCACCTCCAAAACACTTGTATTGTAATTTAATGTCATGTTATTCCAATGAAGTTTGCAAACACCAAGTCAACTGTTCTGTGCACCTTACCAATGGTATCACATATGTATTATACTAGAGTGTTCAGGTGAACACACGTGTCGCCTGCGTGAGACTACCAACTGAAAGTGTGACTACCGGACAGACAGACACCGGACAAAGTGATCCCTATGTGCCGCTATGCTCCGCAGGCGACACAAAAAGGGCTCAATCATAGGGCCTCATACCCCGATCATTGATTACCCACTGGAGAAAATCATGTTGCACTCTGTTTTGCTTCAAGGATTTTCATGCATACCTTGCCCTGGTAAGATAAACAGTCTAGCCAACTTGCTGAATGAAACTTGTCTGTATTGGTCAGAACTTTCCTGTGACACGAAGCACATAAGAAATGCAAAGTAAGGCCCGACGCTGAACTGACTGTTTCCAAGAAGGCACACATCGGAAAGGCCAGTATTTAGAGTACATGCATATACTGCTAGAGCACTTGTGTAAATCACTCATGAAACATAACCCCTGCCGCTCACTCTCATTGGCTGGAGCATTCACGGGAGTTCACTTAGGGAATTCACATCTTCCCCATTAGTGACCTCTCTGACCTCAAGCTCTTCCCACTCGAAACGCACTCCATTATCTGCAGTCACCAGAAACCACAAACACATCCTTCTGAATAACATCATGGAATCTCAAGTCAGTTTTTACCCCTCGGCCGGCAGACGCGCAGCCGGGCGAGGGTTATTGTCGTCCCCTGCGGCGTCCGTCTGTCCGGCCGTGCGTCTGTCCATCGACGATATTACCGCTGTTGCGTCTTCTAGCTTTCTCATTTCTGGATAGCTGGTATGTCCATGGATCCTTCACTCACCTATCGAATTCCGGCCATTTTCAACTCTTAGTTTGGCCACCAGGGGGCTTATTGTGAAAAAAGAAATTGCCATAACTTCCTTATTATTTCAGCTATGACGCTCACATTTTTACTGAAGGTACATGGGAACACCTTTCATCACATATCAAATGTGTCTTTGATTTGACCTATTTTTTACCGTTTTCTAGGTCAAATAAAGTAAATGCTGCCGATCTTTAAATTCAACGATGTTACCACTCTAGCGCCTTCAGGTTTGCTTCTAGGTTTCTCATTTTAGGTGGGTGGTATGTCTATGGATCCTTCACTTATCTATCAAATTCCAGCCAATTTCGACACTTACTTTGCCCACCAGGGGCTTACATACGCAGCCGAGGGGTCTTAAGAGCGATTAGCACGATGTTTTTTTTTAAGTATCTCTGAACGTCTTACCTATCTGGGAGCAATCTTATATTGCTATGCTTAAGGCTTGTGCTAAGCATGTGAAGCTTCCCATTAACGATCATTTATGAGACCATTACACCAGAAATCTTCAAGATGAATCCCTTTGCACAGATATAGACGCTTGAGTCCAATTCCAAAATTTAACTCTGAAACAATTCTTTAATTGAATTTACAAATGCCTTGCTTCACTTGAATAATTTTCCAGAGTCACTGTGGCACAAATACTAAGTAATAAAGCCTAAATAGGCTGATGCATTACAGAAAAAATTGGCAATGTTCTGTATTCTACGCTAAGGGGTTAACAGGAGGGGGAAAGAGTTCTTCCAGACAATAAGAAAAGACACTTTACGTCATATCAGAATAAATGCGCACATAAACTTGGGTTAAATTTCAAACGTTTTGTTTGTATATCATGGTTAATCCTCAGGAAAGATGTGTATCTTTGTGTATCATCTTACTTGAACTCCACTAGTCCCACAGAGGCACCAGTACTTTTTCAGTTGTAAGGACATCACGACATGGGTTTTATAAATTCAATATCTTTAATTCAAGCAACGAAACATGGTGTCCTAATTCTACAGAGTTTTGCAGGCTTTAGTTTTTTTTCATGGAGAAAATCTGAGCTGGGAACAAAACAGCATCAATATTATCAGCAAAGGACATTAAAGGACAAGTCAAGTAACCCCTACAGCACAGACTAAGAGCTCAAAGTAGACCCTTCACACCTACTGCTAATCTGCAAAACAGGAAGTGCCGTTTTTAATAAGCCAGGCCCGTGTCAACTGCTGTTTTGGGGAGTGTGAGACGTGCTACGGACCTGCGGCAAACTCTAGGCCACTTTTATTAGACTCCAAATGAGCCGAAGAGAAGCGAGAGTAGACAAAGCAGAAGCTGGAAAGGTCACAGGGAGAGGACACCTGACGACGGTCATCCACTCACCTTCAAAAAGGCCTCAATTAGCGTCACGTCAACAGCAGCACCATATTTGCAGCAAAAACAAAAGCGAGGTGAGATTTAGCTGAGAGCTAACAGAGATCCTCGCCGCTAATGGTCAACTTTCAAAGAACAGAGCCTTTAGTTTAAGGCTATACTTCAACAGCAACAGTTGATGCTGCAGGGGGAGTTTGACCTGTGCCTGGTATAATTAACTCTGGTTTTGGATTTAGAAAAAAAAGTTTGCCAAATAACTAAGCAACGGAAAACCTTTCAACAATTTTTAAGGTATCACATGCATTTAATATTTGCAACACCGGTGGAATTCAACCATACCCGGTGACCTACTCCACACAGCTCCTAATCCAAGCCAAAGTGATCTTCCACGTAGAAAACTGCAACTCCAAGGTTGCAAGTCTAACATCAAATCCCTACACTCATTCAGAATGCAGCTGTCCCACTCACCTTTAACAAACCCGCTCGGCCACTCAGCTCTGCTGCCGCAGGTTCACTAAATCTCCCTCTCTTCTGCTTGTGTGGCCCTCCGTCCCTGAGCATTTCCACCCAAGCTCCCCAGAGGGGGAATGACATGCCCACACCTCGACAAACTGCACATCTCTGCAGATCATCCATCACTGTCCCAAAACTCACCTCGTCAGACAACACCTGACCTGACAGAGATCTCAGTCTCCACGACCCCCTCCCCAAAAATAACCTATTCCCTGTCACTATCAGGGCACATGCAATGATGCTTCTCTTGTTTTTAAATGTTTGCTTTGCACTGATTGTGTTTTAAATTGTAATCCCTGATTTGTTTGCTTACCTGTCAGTGCATTATTCTACCGTGGCCAACGTTTGCCGACTGTGTAGTTAAAGTTTATGACTGAACTGATTGATGCTATACATGAATTGTACCTGTCTGATCTATTGTGTAGCACTTTCAATTGCCGTATTCCAAACAATTATGGATGGTTGCTTCGAATAAAAGCTTCTGCCAAATACATGTAATGAAAGGTTATGTTTATTTCATTTTTTGACGGCAATTTTTCGTCACAGAGATCTTTTGTCATTTAAAGTGTCCCAGTTTCATCTCTTGCACACCGGATGCAGTTCAAGTTACAGTTTTCCGTTAAATCAACATGAAAGTGGAAAGTTCCAATGTTTAGAAAAGCAGCGTAGAAAACATTCATAGCAGGATTTCCACACTGGCATTACAGTGGAAAACAATGTGGAAAAAGTAGCTTAAAATCTAGGGGGGGGGGATAATAAAATAAATAATAATAATACAGGCTTATCACAACAATAAATAATGCTCAAAATTAGACTTTCATTCATACGGTTTCATCAAAATTTTTTGAATCCAAACATTAGTGACTCACTGAAACAATGGCATGAAAACATGCTTGAGGCTGCCGGTACAGACAGATGGCTCCAAAGGATCATTCAACCTCTGGTAATGTCTGGTCATACACACTTCATCAATCTATCACACAACTTGGCAGCAACTTGGAAATATGAAATAATGATCCATGAACATTAGCTGCCATTCACAATGTGATTACAACTACTGTCCTATGTCGTACATGTTTCTTGGAGGACATTATGATTTTGCAAAAAAAAAAAAAAAAGCCAATGTTTCAAACTTTAGAATAAGTATCATGGCCTACAATTTTGTATCAGTACGAGAGAAACTTCGCACAAAACACTCATTCACAAACTCAGAGCAGCATTTCAAAGGAAATTAAAGTATTCACAGAACAGGAAGCACCATCTCGACTGGTAAAGAGTGTGGTACCACAAACGGGAGCTCGGGAAATGAGTATAAAAATAAACATTTTGCGAAATTTCCTGGGCACTCAGCATTTTGCAGCTTCCCTGTAGAGCAGTGACTGTGTGATAACAAACGGCATAAATTTAATGAGAAAACGTCCAATTTTCTTCTGATTCACCACCAACGACAGAAGAGGCAACCCGTTTTATAGATCCACCAACACAGTAACGAAACGGAAAACCCCGCGGGCCATTTAAGTCGCTTTCACACTCGACGCGAAACGATTTTTTCGCACGACAGATTACATTCAAAGTCGATGCAACGAGGCGAATCGTCTTTGCATTGACTTTGAATGTAATGTCTCGGGCGAAAAATGTATTTTGCGTCCGGTGTTAAAGCAGTTTCACTGTTGCCGCTCGAAATTCAACACACTTATTCATTGGTGATGCACAATATTACATCCCTTTATCTTTCAATCCTATTGACATTATCAAAAAAGAACTTAAAATAATTTTGGACATTGCGGCTGAAAATAAATGGATCACTAACAATGAACTGGACTTACTTTTCCCCAAAACCCCAGATTAGCCACATTTTACTTACTTCCAAAAATTCATTACATTCAAAATTCAAAAATTTGGACTCTCCTCCGGGCAGACCCATCATTAGTGGCATCGATAGCATAACTGAGCCTACATCTAAATATATTGACTTTTTTAACAAGCTACTCATATCTTTGTTAAAAGCCTATCTTCAAGACACTACACGTGTTAAGAAAACTTGAGGAAATTCGGTCAATTGGAAATGCTTACTTAGTTACTATGGATGTGGAAGCTCTCCACACAAATATTGATCATGCTGAAGGCCAGGAAGCTCTATATCACGCCCTGCAAAAAAGGCCTAATATTGACACCCCTCCAACTGAATTCATTGTGGAATTAACAAATTGGAGTCTAAAGAACAATTTTTTTTGGTTTCAGGATCAACTACAAGTTAAAGGCACTGCCATGGGGGCAGCTTACGCTCCCAATTATGCAGGACTTTTTTTGGGACTTTGGGAGGAGAGGTATGTGTTCAGCAGGAACAATCCATTTAGAGACCACATTAGGTGGTATGGCAGGAACATTGACGACCTCTTTTTTATTTTTTCAGGATCTGAACATCAACTTATTGGTTTTCATCAGTATCTCAACTCTACCAAACCCAATATCAAACTTAGTCTGGATTACAGTTATAAAACAAAAAATCTTCTTGATCTGAACATTACTGTTGATTCCGATGGACTGCTTCATACTTCCATTTATAGAAAAAGTACTGATAGAAATACCATTCTCAAGGCTGACAGTTTTCATTCAAAAAGCCTCATATCTAATATTCCATAAGGTCAGTTTTTAAGACTGAGGAGGATCCGTGATCATGATGATGATTTTGAACGTCAAGTAGACAACATATATAAGAGGTTTGAACAGAGAGGTTATCATAAAACAGTCCTTGACCCAGCTTTGACAAAAGCCAAAATATTCAATAGAGAGCAGCTTCTCAATAAAGAACGGAGTACAGTACCAGACTCCCCTAAAATATATTTTTCTGTTCAGTATAGCAGTATGGCCTTTGATATCCAACACATTATTAAAAAGAACTGGAATATTCTGCTGAGTGACAAGTTTCTAGCTACCATGTTTACTGAACCCCCAGTTTTTAATTTTAGAAGAGCCCCCACTCTTAAAGATACTTTGGTCCGGAGCCACCTGCCGCTCCTAAATCCTCTTCCTGGTTTCCCAAACCCAGAGGCACTTTTAGACGTGGAGCCTGTAAGCATTGTGATACTATCAAAAAAGACAGTATGTTTGTGGATGTCTTCAATGAAAAGACCTTCTATTGCAACGCATTTGCAAATTGCAATACAACTTTTGCTGTATACAGATTAGAATGCGAGTGTGGGTGCTTTTATGTGGGCCGCACTAAACACAGGCTGCGTGATAGATTGGCTGAACACAAATATGCCATAAGGGTGCAAAACCCAAACGGGCTCAACATTACAAATTAGCAGGCCATACCAATCTAGATACCCTCAAAGTCATGGTTATTGAGGTAGTCTCTAAAAATTTGAGGGGGGGGGGGGACAAACTTGAACGTCTCTTGAAGCGAGAGACTTTTTGGATCTATACATTAGGGGCCACCTCTTTCCCTGGCCTCAACGAGGAGATTGATTTTTCCCCCTTTCTGAAATATTTTATGCCAACATTATGGCAAATTTTGTTGTATTTTGAATTGCTATGGATGTGTACTCTAGTTTTATTCAGTCGAAGGCCTATCATCGTTCCTCTTCAGAATTATTATTGATTTTTCTTAACTTCAGTACTTTTTGTGATTTTGTCATATGCTCTCGCTCAGATTTTATATCTAAATGTTTTTGTGGTGACTTTTTCCGACCTATTAATGCTATATTTATGAGCTATTTATAGCATTATAGGAATGCAAGCTCTGTGTTTTACAACTTTGGTCCAATTTGTGTACGGTGATGAACAAGGTAACGTGATTGCGTCATTTGCTGCTCTTTTTCTATTTAATCACGTGTTTTGTAATTGCTCATTATGTACTGATGAAGACTCGTTGGAGTCGAAACGCGTAGATATCCCTGCCAATAAAGGATTTTTAACTTAGAGTGCCTCGGACCTTCAGTTTTGACTGCCGTTTTACTCATGGACTTTTGTTGACCAAGATTATAGGCAAGGCATTGCTTCCCTTCTCTTTTTACACTTATTCATTGTTTAAAAATTGAATTGACACATTTTGATCCTCAGCCCGAGACCATAGTAATCGTCAAAAAAGAGGAAGGTCAGCAATCATGATTTTCCCTGAAAACACCCGAGCTGCATTTATGCCCAAGTTCCTTTGTGGAGTAAAAACATTGCAGAAGAAAGACTGACACATGGATAAACGTATCAATTTTATCATCAGCCCACACAAGTTCTATATTTTCAGCGAAAAGTTGTTTTATGTCTGATACTCCAAAATCAAGGGGCTTTGACGAGAACAGAAGAATGGCAATATCATTGAATGCACATTAAGGAGCGGGTTGAGGCCAGAGCCACTGATTTTTAACATTTTAGCATTTAGCAATTCTATTTTTACTGAAGGGAAATTCTCAAAATTCAGACAGTTGAGCAACATTGGGCAATAACACAATTTTGTCAGTACTGTGTTTGATCCCTTCCCAATTTCCTCTATTTTTGCTTATTTGTAATATTTCATTATTTCAGGTCATCCAACTAATTTTGCTATGAGACAAAGAAAACATAAGTGAACAAGAAAGGCAGCTGTTAAATGATCATTTTATTTATTGTACAACCCCAATTCTGAAATAGTTGGGACAAAGTGTAAATTGTCAATGAAATTAAAATGCAATGACTTTCAGATCACGAGCCAATATGTGATTCACAATAAAACCTAGATAACATTTCAAATGTTGAAACTGAGACATTTACATTTGTACCCACAAAATGAGCTTATTTCAAATTTTCTGGCTGCAGCAGGTCTCAAAAAAGTGGGGACACAGGCAAAAAAGGGGCTGAAAAAGCAATTAATATATAAGAGAATCAGCTGAAAGAACATTTAGCAACTAATTAAGTTACCTAGCATCAGGTGTGTGACACGATTGGCTATAAAAGGGATGTCTTAGAGAGGCTGAGTCTCTCAGAAGTAAAGATGGCCAGAGGCTCTTCAACCTGTGAAGGCTTGCATAAAAAATTGAGGAATACTTTAAAAACAATGTTCCTCAACGTAAAATTGTAAAGGCTTTGAAGGTCTCATCATTGACAGAGCATAATATCATCAAAACATTCAGAGAAACTGGAAAAATCTCCATGCGTAAGGGACAAGGCCGAAGACCTTTATTGGATGCCTGTGATCTTCGGGCCCTCAGACGCCACTGCATCACTCACCGGCATGATTCTGTCATTGACATTACTAAATGGGCCCAGGAATACTTCAACAAACCATTGTCTGTAAACACAGTCCACTCTGCCATCCACAGATGTCACCTAAAACTCTATCATGCAAAAAGGAAGCCATTGTTGAGCAGGCTTCAGAACCACCACCGTGTTCTGTGGGCCAAGGCTCATTTAAAATGGACTGTAGCGGAGTGTCAAAATGTCCTGTGGCGAGACGATTCCAAATTTGGCATTCTTGTTGGATATCATGGGTGTCGTGTCCTCCGGGCTAAAGAGGAGAAAGACCACCCCTCCTGTTATCAGCATTCAGTTCAAAAGCCAGCATCTCTGATGGTATGGGGATGCATTAGTGCATATGGTGTGGGACACTTGCATGTTTTAAAAAGCACCATGAATGCTGAAAGGTATATAAAGGTTTTAGAGTAACATATGCTCCCCTCCAGATGACATCTATTCCAGGGAAGGCCTAATGTATTTCATCAAGACAATGCAAAACCACATACCGCAGTTTTTACAACAGCATGGCTTTTTAGCAGAAGAGTCTGTGTGCTGAACTGGCCTGCCTGCAGTCCTGATCTTTCACCCATTGAGAACATTTGAGGCATAATTAAACAAAAAGTCCACCAAAGGAGATCCAAAACTCTCCAGCAGCTGGACGTCTGTATTAAACAGGAGTGAGATCAAATTCCAGTGGCTAAACTCAGTGGCTAAAGAAACTTTTCTCCTCAATGCCCAGACGCCTCCACTCTGTGTTAAAAAGAAGAGGGGATGTTACACCATGGTAAACAGGCCCCTGTCCCAACTTTTGTGAGACCTGTAGCAGCCATCAAATTTATAATGAGCTAATTTTGTGTAGGCAATTGTAAAATTTCTCAGTTTCAACATTTGCTATGCCATCTCTGTTCTATTGTGAATAAAATACTGGCTAGTGTGATTTGGAAGTCATTGAGTTTTGATTTAATTCACAATTTCTACTTTGTTCCAACTATTTCGGAATTGTGGTTGTAGGTTAAGAGTTATTCAAAACTTGTGCCACCCTTATGAAAAAAGCAATGGCCTACTAAATCTGATAACCGGTTGAGCAACAACTGAAACAACTTGGTGGCAACAACTGAGAAGAAACAATTGGGGTACCTGGCAATAAGCGTTTTACATCACTTTGGAAGAATTTTGGTTCACTCTTCTTTGCAGAATTACAGTATTATAATTCAGCTACATTCGAGGATATTTAAGCATGAACTGCCTGTTTAAATTTATGCCACAAATGCCACAGCATTTCATTCAGATTTAAAGCAATACATGACAACTTTTGTACCATAACAAAAATGCCTTATAATTATTTTACCGTTATATTGACCCAAAATATTGCAAATGATCGTTCTACAATTTCTACAATGTCAGCAGTTCTTTTACGATGAGTGCCTGAAGTGGCCGTGGTCCGCCTCGGACTAGGCCAAATGCATGTATTAACGACAGCGCAATTGCATCCCGGAACTGTAGGGGCGGTGTTTAGTCAAAAGTTTAAGAAACTATTATGTATTGCTTTAAGTCAGGACTTTGACTGGCCACTTCATTTTGTTTCTGTTAAGACCATTCAGCGGTGCACTTTGTGTACTTTGAATCATGAACCTTCTGCATAACCCAACTGCAGTTGAGCTTAGGGTCACAAACTAATGGCTGGACTGGTAGTGAGCAGAATTCATGGTTCCATCAATTATGACATATCACCCAGGTCCAGAAACAGCAAGGCATCCCCAGACCATCACACTACCACCACAATGTGTGTCTGTTGATATGATGTTCTTATTACGGAATGCTTGTTTTGGCTTGTTTTTTTTTTTTTGAGCAAATGTGAGACCAGCGTTTGCACGCTTTTTTTTTTTTGTCAGCAGTGGTTTTTCACCTTGAAGCCACCCCATGGATGCCATTTTTGCCCAGACAGTCTCTTATTGTGGAATCGTAAACACTGACCTTAACTGAGGCAACTGAGGCCTGCAGTTCTTTAGTTGTTAGTCTGAGTTCATTTGTGACCTCCTAGATAAGTCATCAATGCGCTCTTGGAGGAATTCTGGTGGGCTGGCAACTCCTGGGAAGGTTTGCAACTGTGGCAACTTTTCTACATTTGTAAATAATGGCTTTCACATGGTTCTCTGGAGTTCCAGAATCTTAGAAATGCCTTTAACACCATTTCCAGACTGACGGATGTCAGCAACTTTGTTTCTTGACTGTTCTTGAATTTCTTTAGACCGTAGCATCTTGTGCTGCTTTTTGCCTACTTCATATTGCCAGGCAGGTTCTATTTAAGTGATATTTAGATTAATCGGGGCAGGAAGTAATCATGCCTAGGTGTGTCTTGAGAAACTGAGCACAATTATCAATTAAAATAAATGGTTATAAACTGGTAATGATAATAAACTGGTTGATTTAGTAAGTAAGGGGGCAAGTACTTTTTCACACAGGGTTAGATAATGTTGCATTGCTTTTTTCCTTCAACAGATGAAATCATCATTTAAACATAATGCGTTGCTGAATACCCCTTGGCCAAGGTCAAAGGTCAAATAAAAAAATTTATTAAAACCTGACGTTGCACATCTATGGGTCATAGTGAGTTACCATACCAAATTTGGTGTAGCTGCGATCATTAGTTGCTGAGTACTTATCCGGACAAAGTCATGGACAGGCGACAGATAGACAGACACGGAGGTGACGAAAATACCCCTCCGGCCAAAGTTGGCGAGGGGTAAAAAAACTGTATTTGTCTTTACTCTGGTAATCTTTGTTGAATATAAAAATCAGTTTGATGACCCTCAACATTTAAGTGCAAAAATATGGAAAAATGGAAGATATCAAGCAGGGGACAAATTCTCTCAGCTCTGTAGCTGACCACAACCACACCTATAGCCTCATCCCACCACAGTAAGGGGCGAGTTTTACTTTGCCAGCGGCAATGGCTTCTGAGCTGTTTATAAGTCAATTATCCTTTCTTGCTAATTCTGAAAGAAGTTGCATGAGAGACCAGGACTCTTTTACTAAGAGGTCTCTTTAATGCATCCTCAAAGGGCAGGGCCCACTGAAAGCATCCTAATGCATTGCCATGTGGCTTCTCCAGCGAACAGTCACCAGCTGACGCCTTCACAAGCGATTGAAGAATGGGACTTCAGGTCCCTTCAGGTCAGCCATTTTGGGAAATTACTGGAGAAATGATTGCATTTAGTTACCAATGGGGAGTGGGGTGGGGGGGCAGAATTATAGAGTAATACAGGAGACACATTTGCTAATCACAAACGAGGGGCTATACATTTTCAGGCAGACTAGACATTTACACTGTCAGTTTGGGACCACAGACTTGGACCACAAAGCCCTGCACTAATTATTTTAAACCTGGGCAAAACTGGGCAAGGGGGACCCCTTTTGTAATAGATAGTGAGCGCTCGACCCACTAAAAGCTGCGAACGGCAAGACCAAAAAAAACTGGTGAGAAAATGCAGATTTATGAAACATCGCTCTACTAATGACTCACAGTGTGGGAAAATCCTCAACACTATGACAGCCAACATAAAAGGGCTTGTTGTAAATTTTATGTACTCACTTCATCATCAACCAAGTGCACAGTATTCTGGAATCAAAAGCTAAACTCAGGCAACCAGAGCAATTAAATCTAGACTGTTCCCATTTTTACGGTTTCAGTTGCATTTCTGCTTCAATACAATACCCACTCTTTGTTCCTTCATGTATAGTAGTTATAAAGTTGATGCTTTCATCCAAAGTGACTTCTCAGAAGAGTAAACTGGGTCAGTCCCCCACTGGAGCTATGCCTTGGTTTGGGGCCTTGCTCAAGGGCCCGTTGCGGCAATACTGGGCCCCAAAAGACCAACTCTCTGAGTACTATTCAAAGCAAGGATGTGTTATGATCCAAACACCCAATCCACTACAGCTGGCCATAAGCCGGGGTCCCACAATCTTATCAGCTGGAAGGGTGAGGCTGGTTAGGCCGGAGCTATACTGAGCACGTGCACAACTGGCCACAAGTACTCCAGAAGAATTGGAGTGATGAGCGTGACAGTGATGAGGCACATCCACGACCGAATCCTGGAAATACTTCCTAGTTGGGAGATGGAGCTGGGAAATTTAACCCATAGCACAACACTGACCACTTTGTACAGACAACCCCAGCACTTGGGACTTTACCTCCCCCAAAGAGATTTTAGGCACACCTGTCCCCATCTCAGCACTCAGTGTTGGCTATCGCACAGGATAGCTCTCTGCTAAATAGCAATAATTTAATGGGCGTTAATGGAGAGGTAACCACTCCCACATCTCCTGAATTATAAGGTCCCACATTGAAAATTCCAGTATTCCAATATTTCATTCCATGAATAACAAAGGTCGCAAGTGACATTCCTGATGAAACCTGTTTTTCTGCACCACAAAGTACCATAGCGGCTGTAGTACTTAACCTGTTTTTCTGCACCACAAAGTACTATAGCCGCTGTAGTAGTTAGTGGTGCAGAAAAACGGGTTTCATCAGGAATGTCACTTGCGACTTTCTGTAATTCATGGAATGATGTGTGATCTCATTCTATAATGGGTTAAAAAGAACCTAATGGATACTGGGTTAGCTCACTTGGGTAAGGTGCCACTTTGAGTGACCCGGGTCATTAGTGACCCGGGTTTTTTATCCCGGGTCGTACCTGCACCTGTGGTGGTTAGTAGCCTTTTCAGAGCAGTGCATAATTGGCTTTGCGCTGCAGGGAAATAAATTGGGAAGGACTGTTAGTTTGGGAGTATTCGATTACAGCATTGTTTGTTGCTCAAGTGCCTCCTTGGCCAGCTGGGTCCAGTAAGATTCTAAGCTTGCTCATGTTCAGGTATTCTCTGCCCTCATTCTGAACTTGTCAAGTTTCATGCTACGAGTGTAAAAAAACACTGCGGCTGACAGGCGCATGCTTCGAAGAAGAGCCGCAAGGTGTTTCGCTCTCCCGAGATGGCAACATGGGATCACGTATGAGCAAGTTTGTATACATAGTTCATGAACTGGGCATTACAGATTCGGGTGGGATTGGATATACAAAATTGAAAATAATAATAATAATTTTTAAAAAAAGAACCTGACAATAATACTCCCAAAGATTAATCCTCTCTCCCCGGATAATCCTCCAAAATGGTTCCTTCCATTTTCATAGAGATGACATGTACAACTGACTGGAGTGTCCGCAGCAGTCATGTGACCAGTCCGTAAAAACAACACAGGAACCCAGCTCTTAGGCTCAGCAGGAGGGAGTTACACACTGATCCGACCAGCAGAAAAATTGCACCACTCCTCACACTGGCCCTGAAAAACTGCACTGCTCCTCACACTGGCCCTGAAAAACTGCACTGCTCCTCACACTGGCCCTGAAAAACTGCACTGCTCCTCACACTGGCCCTGAAAAACTGCACTGCTCCTCACACTGGCCCTGAAAAACTGTACTGCTCCTCAACTGGCCCTGAAAAACTGCACCACTCCTCTCACAGGCCCTGAAAAACTGCATTGCTCCTCAGACTGGCCCTGAAAAACTGCACAGCTCCTCAGACTGGCCCTGAAAAACTGCACTGCTCCTCACACTGACTCTGAAAAACTGCACTGCTCCTCACACTGGCCCTGAAAAACTGCACTGCTCCTCACACTGGCCCTGAAAAACTGCACTGCTCCTCACACTGGCCCTGAAAAACTGCACTGCTCCTCACACTGACCCTGAAAAACTGCACTGCTCCTCAACTGGCCCTGAAAAACTGCACCACTCCTCTCACAGGCCCTGAAAAACTGCATTGCTCCTCAGTCTGGCCCTGAAAAACTGCACTGCTCCTCAGACTGGCCCTGAAAAACTGCACAGCTCCTCAGACTGGCCCTGAAAAACTGCACAGCTCCTCAGACTGGCCCTGAAAAACTGCACTGCTCCTCAACTGGCACTGAAAAACTAAACCACTCCTCTCACTGGCCCTGAAAAACTGCATTGCTCCTCAGACTGGCCCTGAAAAACTGCACTGCTCCTCAGACTGGCCCTGAAAAACTGCTCTGCTCCTCAGACTGGCCCTGAAAAACTGCATTGCTCCTCAGACTGGCCCTGAAAAACTGCACCGCTCCTCAGACTGGCCCTGAAAAACTGCACCACTCCTCAGACTGGCCCTGAAAAACTGCACCACTCCTCAGACTGGCCCTGAAAAACAGCACTGCTCCTCACACTGGCCCTGAAAAACTGCACTGCTCCTCAGACTGGCCCTGAAAAACTGCACTGCTCCTCACACTGGCCCTGAAAAACTGCACTGCTCCTCAGACTGGCCCTGAAAAACTGCACCGCTCCTCAGACTGGCCCTGAAAAACTGCATTGCTCCTCAGACTGGCCCTGAAAAACTGCACTGCTCCTCACACTGGCCCTGAAAAACTGTACTGCTCCTCAGACTGGCCCTGAAAAACTGCACCACTCCTCAGACTGGCCCTGAAAAACTGCACCGCTCCTCAGACTGGCCCTGAAAAACTGCACCACTCCTCAGACTGGCCCTGAAAAACTGCACTGCTCCTCAGACTGGCCCTGAAAAACTGCACTGCTCCTCACACTGGCCCTGAAAAACTGCACTGCTCCTCACACTGGCCCTGAAAAACTGTACTGCTCCTCACACTGACTCTGAAAAACTGCACTGCTCCTCACACTGGCCCAGAAAAACTGCACTGCTCCTCACACTGGCCCTGAAAAACTGCACTGCTCCTCACACTTGCCCTGAAAAACTGCACTGCTCCTCACACTGGCCCTGAAAAACTGCACTGCTCCTCACACTGGCCCTGAAAAACTGCACTGCTCCTCACACTGGCCCTGAAAAACTGCACTGCTCCTCACACTTGCCCTGAAAAACTGCACTGCTCCTCACACTGGCCCTGAAAAACTGTACTGCTCCTCAGACTGGCCCTGAAAAACTGCACTGCTCCTCACACTTGCCCTGAAAAACTGCACTGCTCCTCACACTGGCCCCGAAAAACTGCACTGCTCCTCACACTGGCCCCGAAAAACTGCACTGCTCCTCACACTGACTCTGAAAAACTGCACTGCTCCTCACACAGGCCCTGAAAAACTGCACTGCTCCTCAGACTGGCCCTGAAAACTGCACTGCTCCTCACACTGGCCCTGAAAACTGCACTGCTCCTCAGACTGGCCCTGAAAAACTGCACTGCTCCTCACACTGGCCCTGAAAAACTGCACTGCTCCTCACACTGGCCCTGACAAACTGTACTGCTCCTCACACTGGCCCTGAAAAACTGCACTGCTCCTCACACTGGCCCTGAAAAACTGCACTGCTCCTCACACTGGCCCTGAAAAACTGCACTGCTCCTCACACTTGCCCTGAAAAACTGCACTGCTCCTCACACTGGCCCTGAAAAACTGTACTGCTCCTCACACTGGCCCTGAAAAACTGCACTGCTCCTCACACTGGCCCTGAAAAACTGCACTGCTCCTCACACTGGCCCTGAAAAACTGCACCACTCCTCAGACTGGCCCTGAAAAACTGCACCACTCCTCAGACTGGCCCTGAAAAACTGCACTGCTCCTCAGACTGGCCCTGAAAAACTGCACCACTCCTCAGACTGGCCCTGAAAAACTGCACCGCTCCTCAGACTGGCCCTGAAAAACTGCACCACTCCTCAGACTGGCCCTGAAAAACTGCACTGCTCCTCAGACTGGCCCTGAAAAACTGCACTGCTCCTCACACTGGCCCTGAAAAACTGCACTGCTCCTCACACTGGCCCTGAAAAACTGTACTGCTCCTCACACTGACTCTGAAAAACTGCACTGCTCCTCACACTGGCCCAGAAAAACTGCACTGCTCCTCACACTGGCCCTGAAAAACTGCACTGCTCCTCACACTTGCCCTGAAAAACTGCACTGCTCCTCACACTGGCCCTGAAAAACTGCACTGCTCCTCACACTGGCCCTGAAAAACTTCACTGCTCCTCACACTGGCCCTGAAAAACTGCACTGCTCCTCACACTGGCCCTGAAAAACTGCACTGCTCCTCACACTTGCCCTGAAAAACTGCACTGCTCCTCACACTGGCCCTGAAAAACTGTACTGCTCCTCAGACTGGCCCTGAAAAACTGCACTGCTCCACACACTTGCCCTGAAAAACTGCACTGCTCCTCACACTGGCCCCGAAAAACTGCACTGCTCCTCAGACTGGCCCTGAAAAACTGCACTGCTCCTCACACTGACTCTGAAAAACTGCACTGCTCCTCACACTGGCCCTGAAAAACTGCACTGCTCCTCAGACTGGCCCTGAAAACTGCACTGCTCCTCACACTGGCCCTGAAAACTGCACTGCTCCTCAGACTGGCCCTGAAAAACTGCACTGCTCCTCACACTGGCCCTGAAAAACTGCACTGCTCCTCACACTGGCCCTGACAAACTGTACTGCTCCTCACACTGGCCCTGAAAAACTGCACTGCTCCTCACACTGGCCCTGAAAAACTGCACTGCTCCTCACACTGGCCCTGAAAACTGCACTGCTCCTCACACTGGCCCTGAAAAACTGCACTGCTCCTCACACTGACTCTGAAAAACTGTACTGCTCCTCACACTGGCCCTGAAAAACTGCACTGCTCCTCACACTGGCCCTGAAAAACTGCACTGCTCCTCACACTGACTCTGAAAAACTGCACTGCTCCTCACACTGACTCTGAAAAACTGCACTGCTCCTCACACTGACTCTGAAAAACTGCACTGCTCCTCACACTGACTCTGAAAAACTGCACTGCTCCTCACACTGACTCTGAAAAACTGTACTGCTCCTCACACTGGCCCTGAAAAACTGCACTGCTCCTCACACTGACCTTGATTCAAAAACCTCTCAAGTCAAAATCCACTCAGCGCTGCCACCCGTTTCCTCCAGATAAGAGACAGGAACTAGATTCACTTCTTGAGAGGAAACAGAATATTTCTGTCATGTGCTACAGAAAGGAGTAGTAAGTTTCCAAAATAGCCGTTTAGATTTGGGTTCAATCCTCTCGTCCATCAACACACTCTCCCAGCCACACACACACACACACACACACACAGAGAAACACGCGGACAGTAAACAAACGCCCCCGGGATGACTTGTGTGCACATGATTTGATGAGCTCCCTGTAGGAAACATCAAACCCTCCCTCCCCGGCTTCAGGGACAGGTTAAGGCTCTGAGTGCCCACAGCACCACCACTGCCTCCACTGCACATCATAACCTCTGCTTGCAGACAAACACAATACATTATCATATCTTTCACCTATTCATTTCGCAAACATACACTGCCAGTCAAAAGATTTTTGTACAATTAAACTATTCAAGCATTTAGAGATGAAAAAAAGAAGTGCAAACACTTTTCCATGGTAAAATGTATCCAAATCTTCAATTTTATCAGAATAACCATCTTTTCCAAGAATAACTTCTGGGCATAATCCTGATATTTTTTCCTAAAAGGATAGTCTTATGGTTCTGAGGTTTACACCTAACTCAACTATGGAAGTTCCCAAAGATGCCATGTACTTGCGAGTTGCTTTTTTCCTCATTTCTCTGTCCAGTTTATCACCAATTATCTTGGTTTTGCATCCATTGGAAAATGGAAGTACTCACTTGAACTGTTCATGAAATTTTTTCTTAAAAATATGATTAAATATTCAGTCAATGCAGGAGTCACCCTAAATGAGATGGTGAACGGCTTACATTACTCATTTCCAGCAATTAAGCTAACCCAAACAGTGTCATCAGTAATTTCCCATTCCAAATTGTGCATACTTGTTCCATAGTATGTGTATCTTAAGTGAAGATCCAAGTAGATATTTCCTCCTCAACACGTGTAGTCAGTGTTTTCTCAAATAGTCGTTTAAATCTGTGATGCGTTTCCCCTTCGACACCTGTCCTGTTTACTTCAAAACCAGCCCATCACTCTGACTGGTTGTGTGTTGAAGCGATAGGTCTGTTTTAACCGCACACCTGTGATTTGAGTCTGGTTGATCTCAAAGAGAAGAGGCAGACAGTGCTGGAAAGACGAGAAGCCGCCGTCAGACAGAGGTGGAATCCTGCAGGTGGGGGCTCGGTCACTCCGAAAGCAAAGAGCTTTTAGAAATTTGAGACACATAGAAGTATTTGGATTCCTGGAGAGTAGCGCATCTTGACTATCAGGCTGTTACAGAGGTTCAACAGCTTGAGCACTGAACAAGGGAGGGGGAAGCTGTTAAATCTCAGGGCGGAAAGACTGAAATAAATGTAGCAATGCATAAACACCCCCCACTATTCAACACTGTGACATAAACATTTCCCGGGTTTTCTCAAAAAATGTATTTTGTTCATTTGACTGAACATATTGTAGTAAAGAGTACACTCTTCAGTACAATGAGGGAAAAAACTACAATAGGGGGCTGCCAAGCTGTCACGGAATTACAGTCCCACTACATTTTCGGTTGCAACTCTACAACTAAATAAGATAAAATCGAGAATGATATGTCATATTGAAGGTGTTAACTTGTTCTTTAATATTATTAAGTGAAAATATATTTTTTGAGAAATTTTCATAGAAGAAACAAGAAAAAACTACTCCGTCACGGAATTACACAAAATTGACGTGGTTTTTTTTAATGTTGTGTTTAACTATCCAGAAAGTGATGTTCCTGTCATAGTTAAGTTATGAAACTTCAATATGTTCATATATAAGGTGTTTTTTGTTAATACTGTAAGTTATAGAAACAAATATTGACTTTAACCCTGTTTTACGGGCAAGAAATTTCAAAAAGTCAATGTCACGGAATTACAAGAGGCAAATTGTGACGGAATGACAGAAATAGTATTAATTAGTTTCAATGCATTTATTTTAATATATTACTCATATATACATAATCATTTACATTTTTACAGTTAAGCAATATATTACAATGAGTTTTCCACTCATAATGACCAATCATAATGCATACTTCAAAATTTTTTTTTTATCTCCATGTCAACATTGGCTTGGCGGCCCCCAATAGCCACATTTTTTGTTTATTCATGTATGAGGAGCTTTTACAAGACCACTAACGGACGCTGTAATGTGGCAAATTATTGTTCCAACTAGACTGCTAACCTGCATTTGCAAAGATGCGCAGAACAGCAGTAGAATGCAAGGGATTAACAATGAAAATAGCAGCAGACAGTTAGGCCTATGTTAATGCACAGAGATCATTTAATCCAGGCGTGGGAAATTCCAGTCCCAAAGGGCCAGAGTGTATACAGGTTTTTGTCTCCACCAATTACCGTGAGTTCACTCAGATTAGCTCATTATAAAATGTTTCATTTAGGGGCACAAAAACAGTCTTTGGTGATCATTCAAGAGCTTTTCAAGAAATGAAGGTGAAATATAAGACTTCAGAAATGGCTTGACTGATTAAACTAACTTAAGTAATTACAGGCCAGGGGTCGGCACGCGAGCCTAGAGAAAATACGGCCCTAGTTGCCCATTTCAGCATTTAGACCATTCGGGAGCCGAAGTCACACCGCTGCACAAAAAAACAGCTTTCAGTCAGGCCATATAAAAAATTTAGTCACTCAGCAATCTTCATATTTCAATTTTCAGGGGCGGGTGGGCGGTTTATCATCTTTTATTTTATTAAATAAGCGTTTGAGATACAAATAGCGCAAATAAATCCAAATCACGACAACTTGCATTAACATGAGTGAAATCTCCCTAACCCAAGTGTGGCGCAGTTATTGAAAGCCGAACAGATTGTCTGCTGCATTGACAATTTGGAGCATTTTTACTACTGTCTTTTTGGTGCAATTTAAATAGCTTTATTTAAAAAAAAAAATAGTTTGAATCGGAGGTGGGAGGGTTTTTCTGAGGCAGATGGGGATGTGGCTGTCGCGCACAGTGAGCTCAAACTCTTCGTTCTCAAACACTGCGTTTCACAGCTCTTATGTGCTCAAACACTGCACTGCAGATTGAGAAATGTCTCAGACCAACAGGAGCTCCGACATGTCAGATCAGATCCCCTTCACCTCCCCGGAGAAAATAATCCCCGATGCGCCATGGCGGCCCAGCATGCTTTGCCATTACATTCTTTCCCCGGCCTCAGCAGCGCGGCTGGGTCACAGCATGTCCGACACGCGCTAAACGATTGCCTGCCCCACCTACTGAGCATGCTCAGAACACAGCAAGGCCCACACCGGTACGTGCCGTCAAAAGACAAGAGGGAGAGCATGGGAAAGGGCGAGAGAGAGAGAGAGAGAGAGAGGAATGGACAGAATGAGACAGGGAAAACAAGAAAGATGGAAAATTAGACAGACAGAGAGAAAGAGCTGGAGAAAATCACTTTTTGCGTAGGGACAAAAAGAGGTTGCCTGATGTAAGAACATTTATCCTGCGACCTTTGACCCAGGTGAAGCCAACATGGTGGGTGCACAACTACACATTGGTAAAATCACCCCTTAAGTTTGAAGCCTTAATGCCAAACGGTTGCTGAGATCACATCCGCACAACACAGCGTGATGCTAACGCTGACGCAGAGCGGAAACCAGGGTAAAGCATACAGGTCTGCCCTTCGGGTGACCTAATGAGAGCATGAGAGAGGGAGGGAAAGAAAGAAACAGACAGAGCGCGAGAGGGGCAATATGACACACTAATGCAACAATCTAACTTCTTCAGTCCGGATACTAACACTGATACCTGGGCTTAAGGCAATGGCTGATACAGAGCATTGATCTGATATCAGCGTTTTATAAGCTGTGACCCTTACTGTGTGGATGAGACTGGGGTCATCCTTTTAAGAGTAAGACCACATCAGGTTTGACTTAAATAGTGCTTGTTTCCCAACTTTGTAAAACAAATAGTTAAAAATGAATGCATGGATATAAATGTACTGAATTGTTGTTCATTTAAATAAGATGCTATCAGATACCCGATCCAGGCACGAGTCAGTATCGGATCAATGTCACGATCGGTATCAGTGCATCTTTTATTAAACAGATACAGAGTTGGAGAGAAAGAAAGAGAAAGAAATAAATAGAGACCGTATGAAAGGGTGACTGAGATGAAAACTGAAACGAGAGAAAGAGCGATGTTCAGCACTTCTGTGACTTGGCAAATGTTATTTTAAAAGTGAACAGGAAAGACAAATATGCAACAGAGTAAGGGCACAGAAAGAGGAAATTCTTCTCTGTTAGTCTCACAATTATGAATTTAAATAAAAATACAGCCAAGCTCCGTAAATAAGCCAAACGCATTGAGCATTTGACCAATAGGTGAACACTCACGAAAAGAAAACCAAATTGTCGCACCAGGCATCTACTTCGGTATTATAAATCCAAGTGAGAACACTGATGTCATGGAGCAGAGGAAACCCATCACAGACAGGCTACACAGTACACATTTGGGCCATTTAATGAATACCATCTCATCTGAAATTATGTATGTAAATTTTTTTTAATTCTCTGTAAACCTATCATTTTTTGCTGGAGTACTTCAGATAAAGTGTTTCATTTAATGGTTCAACAGCATAAGCCCACACAGTGATTTACTCACTGCCTCGGCATTACGAACATTAAGGACCTGAAGTTTTACTTAACCACAAATACATTATACAATATTGCTCCACACTCTGCAGTAGCTTCTGTATGTTACTTTATTGCAAGACCCCATCACGGGAGTAAAAAAACATCAGTTTTCTTGACCCGTAAAACCTACAGACCTAAATATAGGTTTGTGAAATGCAGCTGCTTTATTCAAACCTGCGGTACATTAGGCCATTTTAAATTGTAGAGATTTCAAGGCCTCTAAAGATCCCAAATACTGTATGTCCTTGTGAATTGCAGGAAATTAAATATAAAATGATGCACGTGATCTTGTTATCTTCTATTTGATGAACTGCTCCAGTCATAAAAGCAGGGCATCTTAGGTTTGAATACAAATATAAATAGATGGCACTCAGTAGAGCACATACCTCCACCATGTCATATGTCTGTTCTTTTGGAGACAGAATATGTGCCGGATCACATCCGAAATTAAATCAACTCTTCCTTGGACTACTGCCAAATTTTGTGCCAAACCGTTCATAACTGTTTGAGTTATCCAATCAGAAATATCACAAAGACCAGTATTAGACAGATATGTGCTAAATCTTCCGGATCTATAATCAAGACTATATTCCGGATAAGTTCCAAAACTGACTCAACTCCTTCTTGGACAACCACCTACCATCCAATTAAATCTTTTACCAAAATATTTATAACTTCATAAATTATCCTGTTAACAGATAGACAAACAAACAAACAACAAAATAGTATTGCCAGGCAGAACAAACTATACCCAGTAGCACTTAATTTTAGTGCTTTAGCTTCTGATTCTGTCATCATCATTTTGACCTGCCTGCTGACCATGACCTTAGTCCGAAAACCTCCAAAATTTATAGGAGTCTATTCTGGACTAATGCCCACCTATGCTGAAAGTTAATTGAAGATTTGCCTGGCCGTTTTTCTGTAATGTTGACAACAAAGAAACAAATAAAGCGCACCAAAAACAATATCTCACCCTCTGTCCCGGACGAGGTTACAAACATAGCCTCCTTTGCGAAGGTAAATGTAAGCGTGATGTACCTTCAGTGAAGTAATACAATCAACAGATACAGAATATGTATGTGACATTGTTACAACATGGTAAAAATGATTTTTCTAGCTTTGAACATGCTTAGAGAGAAATTAAAGAAAATAATCAGAGGTTCAGAGATTAACCACGGAGGGAATCCTCACAGGATCCTTGGGGATTCATGCAGGATACTGTAGGATCCTGCAAAATCCTGCAAGGACAGGATCTTTTCACAGTCCTTCAAGGATCCTTCAAGAATCTGGAAAACCAAGGATCCTTGCAGGATCCAAAAAAATAAATGAGGATCCTGGTAGGATCTTGCGAAAATTCTTAAAGATCCTTGAGGACAAAAATCCTTGTGAGGATCCCCAGCAAAATCCCTGGTGACCCTCATGGATACTGGCAATATCCTAAGGGATCATTACAGATCCTGAGACAAATCCTTACGGATCTTCAGGGACACTGACAAGATCCTGAGGGACCCATAAGGATCCTGGGTAAATCCTTGGGGATCCTCAAGGATCTTGGCAAAGTTCTTATGGATCCTAGCAAAATCCTGAACGGTCTTTGGAAAATCCTCAGAGATTCCTGGATAAATTAAGCCCAGAGGTTACCAGATCAAACAAAGTACACCCCGAACTGATGTCTGCTTCAAATTACTGCTTGGCATATTTGGATCCCAAAGGATTTTGCTAAGATCCTTAAGAAACACTAAAGATTTAGCCAGGATCCTTGATGATCCTCAAGGATTTTGCTAGGGTCCTCAAGCATCCTGTCGCCAGATCATTTGAGATCCTTAAGGATCTCGGAGGACTATCACAGGATCCTTCAGCATTCTTTACAAGGATCCTGTCAGAATTCCTCACTTGCAAGGATTCTCAGCAGCGTAACAGCCCAACCAGCATATTCTTTTTTCCAAATGCATCAACAATATATCCAAATGTAATAACAGCTGGCTCCCCGCCAGAGGTTAACTTTTTAACTCCTTTAGTTAACTCCTATGTTAACTAAGAGGAATCCTCCCAGTCACATTATATCCCTGAAGTTATATCCCAGGTGCATTTTGCTCCAGCCTTGACCCCCCCCCCCCCCCTCCCCCACCGTGTATATTAGGCTTTAAAGCATAATGATGACATACAAAAAAGCCTATTCATATTTTGCTCTTCAAGCCACAACACAGGCTGCAACTTAAAACAACCAGCAAAGGTGGGCCCACTTTCATGTCCTTCTACAGACTAAACCAACAGTGCAGGTGCTGTTTATACCATTAGAAAAAAGGAAGGTATCTCATCACAAAGGAACCCTCAGTGACACTTCAGGCATCACCAGAACAGAGAGACTGGGTTTGGGACCATTACAAAAGACTGAAGAGACCATGGCCAGCTGGACAGACAGCAAACACAAACATCCCACTCACACAACCATCACTGAAGACCAGCTAGAATTTTAGGCTGGTTTAAGATGTTCCAAGTAGTGCTCTCTACACCTTTATATAAATTCAGCTGGTCTGTGGCTGGTTATAGCTGGTCTCTTAGATGCATATAGGTGGAGAAAGCTGGTTAAATTGAGTGTAAGAAGGTGTTAGTTGGTGAAAAACTGGTTTTTCAGCTGAAACTATCAATAACAGCTTAACCATTTAAATCCTGACGTTTCTGTTGGGATTGTGCAGATCAATACGCCTGGATGGACTCTTCATATTGAACAGGACCAATTCTTAAAGACAGGATTGAGATCTATGTCTTCACCAGCTGAAGCTTAGTACCAACGGCTCCAATGGTCATTTGCATCTTTTCAAAGAAAGGCATAGGTAATGCAAATAAATACTCTCTGACAAGATGGGAAGGAAGATGGAGCCAGCACGCTCGGCTTGCCGTCTTCCAGCTCTACTGTGTTTTTTGCTTGCTATGACATTACTTTGTTTTCACTGCCAAGATACTTCTGCTTTGCTAGTATATGATCGCCAAGTCCTTTTTGGGCTGGGCTGCGCGACAAGGGGGGCCAGGCCCCTATAAACGCGAATGTCGCTCAATGAGTGACTGAGAGGTCAAGTTCAAGGAAAGGTCGGCGATTGGTTGGTCAAAGATTGGCTGGCCAGCAGGAAAGAAGTTCAGTGATTGGTCCGCCGGTGGAGAACAACTATAACGACTGGTTGGCCGACGACTGGCTGGCCAGCTGGCCGGGCGTCCACGTCACTCATATTTAATGGTCTGTGTATTTGCATTGTGGGTGTCCAAATCTCAGTTTTCAGACACCGCAGCAGAAACTGAATACTTTGCAGCTGTTGGATCTTGGATTTGACAGATTGCAGCAGAAACGGAAATTAAAAAGTGGAATTTAAAGCGATACACTTTTATGCATGTGATTATCCTGTCCGTTCTTGTTTTGTTCATTCAGATACGTTGGTCACGTTAATGTTATACCTCAGTACAGCAAAGGAACTAATAAGACGTTAGGAAAAATGGATAAATACTGTTATTTTGACTATAGCTGGACTATTTACGCACAAAGTGGAAGTGGCGCCAGTGTTCTGACAAATTTTGCTAACTTGTCAAAAAATGCTACCTTCATGCAAAGCGATCGTAAAGTCTTTGTTTTCGCCTTGATATTGCAATATGAATCAGTTTACAGTAGTAACTTTGTTTTTTGTAAGCTTTTTATAACATAAGCATATTTTGTAACGAGTTGGATAAGTCTGTTTGAAGATATATGCCATATACGCCATTATCATCTAATTTCTGCATTTTCAGGAAAACCCAGCGTGTACATGCAAATATATGTACGCTTAAAAGTCGAAATGCACCCTGAAAATAAATCTTATTTTATGACTTTTGAAGATACTTAAGAGCGAGGAAGCAGCCCGAGATTTTAGGTCTGCGCAAGCGCAGAACCGCGAGGTAGCATATTTTGATGGGTAGCAAAATTTGTCAGAACACCCGCACTATTACGTTTCAGTACCGACTGGTTTCCAAATGAACTTATCCCCTTGCGTGTTCCTGAGTTGGTTTGCTTGAACGGAAGCAGTTGTGGTGGCCGCTTTGATGGTATTTATGAGAGCGACTTTAACCGACACCAATGAAAACGATAAATTTAAGAAAATATAAAGTTTATAAGATCACGCCAAGCTGGATTCGACACCCCGTGATTGAGGTAGTTACTTCTTCACCAGTATTTGAACCCAGTCTAGCAATAATCTGCAATAATCAGGCAAATGTACTATACAAATAAATCTCATTTTTGTACATATAGCGTGTTCACGATGACCAATTTTTGACGCCAACGAAATGTTTTTTTTTGGTGATTTTGGTCGCCATAATTTAAAAAAATAATGTGTATTTTCTTCTAATAAAAAGCAAAATTTGGATTAAATATTAGTCTACTATTACGGATGCATATGCTGCGCTTGCCCTATAGCTAGCATCCCAGTCTTATAAAAAGTTCCATTCAATTTTGTTACATTACGAGCACAATCCGACCATTATTAGGCTAATCTTCATTCATGCTAGATTGGTTCGGTTTGTTTCAGTCCTCCATGCTTGTTATCTCCGGTAACGGTGGTGAGATTCCATAGAGATAGAGGAATGTAACATAACACATCATGCCAATCTAGTGAGAAAGAATAATAACAATGGTCGCAATGTGTTTTTAATTTTTCTCTTCAATCTCGCAACTTAGATGAGAGTTAACAAGCACCAAGGGCAGTATCGGCTGCGAGTTTGAATACGGAAATTAAAAGCACATTCCGACTATCGTTAAGATTATTTCACACTAGATTGGTGCGATGTGGTACCTTCCTCTATCTCCCTTTTGAATTTCACAGCGGGCACCAGGATTATTTCCTTAATATCTTGCGACCAATACGAGAGAAAACAGGTACAATGAAGGGACTTTGAATACATTATCATATTAGCTATGTGACAAAGGGCAATACGAGATCAGGCTGTAACTGTTGCTTATGAAAATCGCTCATGCTTTCTTTCTTGAACTCCTGTATTTTATGTCATTTTTTAAAACGGGGATGGGAAATATTTTCCAGAAAGGGCTAGTGTGGGTGCAGGCTCTCATTCCCACCAAGCAGCTACACACCTGATTCAACTAATCAACCTCTGGAATCTTTGCGAAGGACCTTGATTAATAGAATCAGGTGTGTAATTACCTGGTTGGAATGAAAGCCTGCATCCACACTGGCCATTTCTGGACAAGGTTCACCTAACACTGTGAAGATTTTCTTAGGTTCTTTTTGACAAGATTTCTGCTATTAGGTCTTCTCTTTTTGTCATCTCCCTCAGATCTTGCTGTTTCCCCCCATTTGCAGAGTTGTTTTTGAGAGTTTTGAGCAAATGTCTCTCTCAGCTTTAGCTGATATAGTCCAACACCTTAGGCCAGAGGTGGGCAACGAGGGCCGCATCTGTCCCAGTTTTCACACCAACTTCTCGTCTTTAATTACAGTTGATTGCCTAAATTAGTCAAACCATTTATAAAATCTGACATTTCAGGTGCATTTATTTAAATTATCGTGAATGACTGTTCTCGTCTCCCTTCATAGAACATTTTTCTTTGATCTAATCACTGCACAAATCTATATTTGTGTAAGCAACCAATTAAGTCAATTAGTCAGGGTAACTGATAAAAATAAAAACCTGCATACACACCGGCCCTCCAGGACCAGAATTGCCCACCCCTGCCTGAGGCCTTCTTACTGTCCCCTTAACAGCATTCCACCTCGCCTTTTTAAGGAAGTTTTCCAAAGCTTTGGGCCCTGTGTTATGGATCTGATAAATTCCTCTTTGATGTCTGGTGTTCCAGCTGCCTTGAAACATGCTGTGGTCCAGCCCCTCACCAAAAAAAATAACCTTGAGCCCACGGTTTTGTATAATTTTAGGGCCCATCTCCAAGCTTCCTTTTCTCTCAAAGGTCTTGGAGAAGGTAGCACAATCCCAATTCCGAAATGGTTGGGACAAAGTGTAAATTGTGAACAAAATCAAAATGCAATGACTTTCAGATCACGAGCCAATATGTTATTTAAAATAGAGCATCGATAACATTTCAAAAGTCGAAACTGAGCTGCCGGATAGCTATCTCGGTTAAGGCACTGCGCTGAAATGCAGAAGTGTCTATCACGTCGCGGGTTCGAGCCCCGGCGTACTCACCGGCAGGGGTCGGCAGCTTTTTCAGAGTAGCGCACAATTGGCGATCGCGCTACAGGGTTTCAAATTGGGAAGGGATTGTCGGATTTGGGTGAAGAATAACAGCTTTGTTCGTCGTCCTCGTTCGGAACTTACGAGGAGTCGACCAATGAGTGTATAAGAATCAGTGGCTGACGGACACGTGCTTCGGAGGAGAGCCGTGAGCTGTCTTCACTATCCTGAGTTGGCAGCAAGGGGTCGCATACGAGCAAGCTTTGTACATAGTTCACTAATTGGGCATTCCAGATTCGGGTGGGATTCGAGATGCCAAATTTATAAAAAAAAAAAAAGTTGAAACTGAGATATTTTACATTTTTATCCACAAAATGTCTCGAAAAAGTTGGCAAAAAAAGCTATTAATATTTACTTAGCTCCATTGAAAACGCACGGGTGAGAAATGTACTGTATTGGCGGCAAATTGAAGAATCGATTAATTTTATTGCTTTTCCAGTGAGGCATGAGAGGAAATAAAGAAAAGCGTGTGGTATTGTAATCCTGACGCGCACCACGTGAACGCGCCAAGCACTTCAGTAACAACAAACATTGAGCTGTTCATGATGTGTAGCGTGACACTTGACTTGTTCTATTTGGTGTGGTCAATAGCCTACATAAAGCCTCCAAAAACATGAAAAATGGCACTGTATCAAGAAAATGGAGCGGCTGGTGACACAGGAGAGAGAAAAAGAGCCTTTGGCATGTTATGGGCAGGTCCCAGCTGCCGAGAGGTGGTGCGTCATTTGCACTGTTACCGTTCAACAATTAGTTGGCAGTCTATCCAAGAATGGAACACAGGCACTATCACTGACCGACCCCGCTTAGGGCAGCCACGAGTGACGATGGCAGCTCAAGAGCGCCACATCTGGTTACAGCCTGTACGTGACAGATTCCGGACAGCAACCAAAACTGATCATGAGATGAGGGGTCCGAGACGATTGAGGGTGAGCGCAAGTACCGTTTGACGCAGTCTACATGAGCAAAACATATGTGCACACAGCCCGTACAGAAAACCCATTTTTTGCCCATCAACAGGGTAGGAACTCTTCACTTCAGACTGTGGACACCTGCCTCTGTGTCATTTTTTTGGCACTTTATTTCCCCCTTTCTGTCAGAGAATGGAAAACAGGGACTGTCGCTGACTGAGTATGGTAAGGGCAGCCATGTGTAAAGTAGACGGCGTCAAACGATACGTGCGCTCACCCTCAATCGTCTCGGACACCTCATCTCATGATCAGTTTTGGTTGCTGTCCGGAATCTGTCATGCATTAGTGCACATGGTGTGGGACACTTGCATGCTTTAAAAAACACAATGAATGCCGAAACGTATATAAAGGTTTTAAAGCAAAATATGCTGTCATCCAGATGACATCCATTCCAGGGAAGGCCTTGTATATTTCAGCAGGACAATGCAAATCCATTTACTGCCGCTATTACGACAGCATGGCTTCATAGTAGAAGAGTCCATGTGCTGAACTGGCCTGCCTGCTGTCCTGATCTTTCACCAGTTGAGAACATTTGGCGCATAATATAAGGAAAAGTTTTTCAATGGAGACCCAAAACTCTCCAGTAGCTGGTTACCTGTATTAAACAAGAGTGGGATCAAATTCCAATGGCTGAACTCACGAAACTTGTCTCCTCAATGCCCAGACGCCTCCATTCTGTGTTAAAAAGAAGGGGGGTGCTACACCGTGGTAAACAGGCCCCTGTCTCCACTTTTAATGAGACCTATAGCAGCCATCAAATTTGAAATGAGCTCATTTTATGGATAAAATTGTAAAATTTCTCAGTTTCAACATTTGCTATGTTATCTCTGTTCTATTGTGAATAAAATACTAGGTGGTGTGATTTGAAAGTCATTGCGTTTTGATTTTGTTCACAATTCTCGCTTTGTCCCAACTATTTCGGAATTGGGGTTGTATATGCACAGCTGCAGTCTTATATTGATCTGAATGGTATTTCTGAGAAATTCCAGTCTGGTTTCATATCACGGCATAGCACATATACAGCACTTTTAAGAATTTTAAACAACTTTCACTTAATCGCTGATTCCGGTAACTCTGCTGTCCTGGTCCTCCTGGACCTGACAGGCGCCTTTGATACAGTGGATGACAATTCTCTCCTGTTGCACTTAAATAGGTGTGTGAGCATTAGGGGCACTGTCCCCAAGTGGTTTCAGTCTTACCTCTTAGACAGGAGCTTCTCCGTCTAGCTGGGCCAGTACTCTTCAGCCACATCCCCCCTGAGATGTGGGGCGCCTCAGGGTTCCATTTTTGGCCACTTCCTTTTTTACGATACATGTTGCCTCTGGGGTCAATTTTTAGTAAGCACAACATCTCGTTTCATTGTTTTGGAGATGATGTACAAATTTATTTGCCCTTGAAAACAAATGACTGAGCCTCAGTTCAGGTTTTACTGGACTGCCTCACAGATATTCGGTCTTGGATAGAAGTGAACTTTGTCTCTATGAACAAACATAAAACTGAGATCTTAATTAGCCAAGATAACCTTTTAGATGGCTATGACAGTACCATTGGCACACTTGAGTCCTGTTGTCCTTTTGCAAGGAACCTTGGTGTAATTTTTGATGGGGACTTCAGGTTCAATAAGCAGATCAGCTCTGTAGTCAAAATGAGTTTCTTTCAGTTAAGACTCCTTGAAAAGGGTGAGGCTCATCTCCCAAGAAATGATTTCTCTAGAGTTATACATGCCTTTGTTACATCACGCTAAGACCACTGCAATCCAACACTGCTGCCGCTGTGGAGCCAGTTGAAAAGCAAATGTGAGGTGGTGGTGGGGCTGTTTAGATGGGGGATGACCTCGACTTGGCTTCTTAGGGGCTAGCAGACCATTTTAAGTAATCTACAGTCGTATCCAGCCAAAAAACATGGTATTATGGCTTGTGGACAAGTATAAGGACATGGGGTCAATCAAAATGCTTCATATCAAAACCTAAATGAGCTGCCAAAAAAATTTTTTTTTTGAATGATCAAATGACACTTGGACTTGCTCCTCTGGGAAAACTATTGCCCAACTCCCTGTGGCAGTTGGGATATTGGCATGTAAATATAGAATCATTTTATGATTTTGAGGGGTTAACCTTTTATAAGGGATTAATATACCCATAATGCCTTGCAGTATGCAACATTTTATATTTTTTATAGAAAGCCTAGGATGTGTGCTGCAGTTTACCTAAAAGCAAAGTTAGTCTTGATTGTCAAGTCTTGTGCCAAAAATTGGCAATGTTTGTCAATTTCATAAAAATTTAGCATTCAAAATGCATTGGAAGGGTTAATTTCCCCTTACCCTTGAACAGCGTGATTATTCACCGAAAGGTTTTACCTGCCCTCATTCTAGCCCAGGACCAGTCTATGGTAGGAATTTGAAGAAAATCCATTGACCTCGCAGGTTATCACTTTTTACAGATTTTGCATGGTCTATCCATGCAATGACACTTAAATGGCTTGGCCACATCGTATTTATCAGAGTTTTCATAGCCTCACACTACCGACAGGGCACTTAGGTAATCAAACCAGCTGCTTCTGACAGTACCTTTAAGTCAAGGCTCTCTACTCAAAGAGATAGGGCCTTTTCAGAGGTGGACCCCAAGCTGTGGAACAGCTTATCAGGTTAGAGCTGCACAGTCTCTTGAGCACTTTAAAACACTGCTGAAAACTCATCTCTTCTCATTGGAGTTCAGTCCCAGCTAGTAACAAGTAACCTTGGCTTTTTACTTTCTTTGCTTTATTCTTTTACTTTTTACTTCATTTTATTCTTTTACCATAATCTTGTTGTTCCTTTTATTGTTTTTATTCATTTATTTTATAGGTGTATGGTGATTATTTTGCATCTTAATTACTGTACAGCACTTTGGTCAACTGAGGTTGTTTTAAATGTGCTATATAAATAAACTTTGATTGATTGATTGACAATTGAATGCATTCAAATGCGTGGAGATTAGTGCTGGCCAGACCCATATTTCAGAACGCTCTCATTTCATCTTTGTGGTAATCAATCCAGTATCATGGAGTGGTCGGGAGAAAAAATATCAAATTAAAATATGAGAACAGGAATTGTTAATTCAACCCAACCGCTTACTTACTGGAGCAAGGAACCGACAAGATCAAAGGACCAATTAACATTCCGCATCACTCTTGGCGGTAAGAGTTGGGGAACGGTTTTAAGGTGCATATGTTCTCGGTGGTGTTGTTATTATTATGTAAATTGACTCAAACAGTTAAAGACCACTGTTTGCAGTTCCCTCATTGGCAGAAACTGTGAACAAAGATTCAGACTCGCTCAGCTCATTCAGTCAGCACACTGCAGTGTACACCGGCTTTTGCAGCATTACCACAGATCTCCAGCCCCATATCGTCCGGCTTGCGCAGTTACAATAATTCAAAAATCACCATGGCAACGACTGCAACAAAAAGTAATAGTAAGTGACATCTCTGGAGAAGGACGAAACCCCGCCTCTATCAAACTGAAGAAACCCTGGCTGGAGGGCACGTTCAGCTCGACTGAATTTACCTTGTTGCATTTAGAGTGTGTCGAGGCCTGATCTCACAGTAACACAAGCACCATAGATCTTAACATTTTCAGAGGTATTACACACAATTTACTCAGATCTTTCTTTTTGTGGAAGCTACTGAAGGGAAAGAAAATGCTAAATTCCACATGTTTCAACATCCATTTTTCTACACGAAAATGACTTGCCGTTTTGCCAGGATTGGTCTCTAGAGATTGTTCCAGATGGCAATAATTTCTTAAGTCTATTCTTATACATTTAGATGCAGTAAACTGTCACCTTTTCTGGCATCAAATCCATTTTAAATTCTTTTTTGGACTGCTCTCCCAATGTAAGAAATAATTGTATATATTATATATATTTTTTCTCAAGTTTTAGATTTTTCCAAGGACTTAAAATTTAAAAAGTTCTTTTGATCATTTCTTAGCCAGTTTTAATTCGATGACAAATTATATATCATTGGAAAGCTTATTAAATGCCCTTTCAGATGAGCCAAAAAAACTCATGATTGAAAATAACCCGTGTGACTGGTTTGGTGCCGGAGGGTCACGTGATAGGAGCACCTCCCTGCTTTGCTTGCAACCAATGATCCAAATATGAGTTTTATCTTCAGTGAGTTAAAGAAAATTGATCCTCATTCTATCATGAATGACAGAAAGGCAGGCAGTCAATGACAGGAGGACATTTATATTACCTGGCACTATTGATTCATACAGTCGAGCTTCATCAGCGTACGAGTAGAAATTTACTCCACATTGTGAAATGACATAAGCTTAAGGGAACAGAGAAAAAAGGACAGGCCCAATATTGCTACCCCGTGGAATTCCAAAGTTGACACCATGAGAAAATTAATAATTTACAAACACTGTAGAACATCGAACACATATGTATTAATGAAACCAGTTGATGAGACCAAACAACACCTTTGTAGACATCCAGACAGTCAGGAATACATATCCCAAAACACTGGCCACAGCAACTTTGGCCACTAAATTGGAGGCACTTCTCGCCCAGGGCAAATGCGAAGACTACAAAGTTTGTATTTCACCATCACTGTGCAATATCAATGGCTTGATCCAGTAGGAGCAGAGCAAAGTGAGGTACGTGATGTAGAATATGTCAGTTTGGACAGAAAACGAAAGCTGGAACACACCACTAATCATCCTTCTCCGCTGAATTAAAATGGCTCAGTATCTCTGAGGGCACCTACATCAAGTCTAATGAATAATGAACAAGGTCATTCTGCCGTAGCAAAACAGATAATGCACTCAGTCAGGGTTCAAATCAGCGTCTTGAGCTCTGTGTGTCTGTGTGCAAGTGTGTGTGTGAGTGTGTGTTAGAGAGGGCGGGGGGCATCATTTCCTTAGTCACCCGCACTCAAACACTCATTCTGCCGAGAAAATTTGTTCAAGGCATTCAGGGTCCTGATTTGAACCGATTTAACCCAACTGGAAATCAATAACTCATTCAGGGAGATGGAGGCTTCTGGAAATCATGTGACAATTGACTGTTAATATTTGAGAAATTAGTATTTGCACTTTTTTTCATCAATGTGATTTTCAAAAAACAGAGATCAAAACTGACCCTTGAAAATAGATAAATAGCAAATAGGCCAGCATTTAGACTTTAATAATTGCAGCAGTGCAAATTCAGTACGCAGAGGGTTAAAACCTCAAGGCTGCGATAACTAGATAATGTTAACTAGATAAAACTAGATAACTAGATAAAATTGACTTTAAATCTAAATCAATCCTTACAGGGTGAATACACTTCATCCAATGCTTGCAAATCTCTTAGATTGAGGAAGACGGGATCCCGACAACAAGCCAATGAGCCCATTATACAGTGCTCAAAAAAAAAAAAAAAAAGTTTTTTTTGTTTTTTTTTTTTTTAATTTGGCATGTCCAATCCCACCCGAATCTGAAATATCCAGTAAGGGATCCGTGAGCAAATACTTCAGCTTTTTCACATGGGCGGCCCCCTGTTGCCAACTCAGGAGTCTGTACACAGCTCGCAGCTCTCCTCCGATGTACGCGCCGTTAGCCATAGCTTGTCATACTCACACTAGTCAAGCTTTCGCAAGATCAGAACGAGGGTGGAGGATACCCATCTGTAAGCAACCGCGGAATCTTTCTTACGAGCGACTGTCTAGTCAACAGGAGGCGCCCAGGGGAATACAAATCTACATAACCCTTACAAGAGACCTTTCCCAGTTTGCATCCCTGTCGCGCATTGGCCAACTGTCCGCCACTTCTGAAGAGAGCTGCCGACCACCGTTGGTTGGTACGAGGTGGGTAGCGACCCCGCGCTGTGATGGTCACTTCTGCTTCGCAAGGCAATGCTTTTCCAAGAGAGCCATCCAGCAGCCCACTAAGTAATAGTTTTTAATCACGTTCTGCTGTTAAAAAATACCTTATTCTATGGCAAGTTATCTATTTTTCTAAAGATGAGTGCCTCGTTTTTTTTCTTCTTCATTTTTTCAAGATTTGCTCTGGACCTACGAGTTTCCAAAAGTGCTCCTATCTAAGTTGATGATAACATAATACAATGAGCTACCGCAGCCGATGCGACCGTCATAATCAGTGATGGCAAAAACCTTCTATCTCCACTTTCGTTGGTCACAAACCTCCTAACTCCAAGTGAGCTTGATTTGGGTAAAATATTAATAAAGTATTGAAACATTCAAATATCTGACTATATGTAAGGACAGAATACCAAGTTTGATGACGTCATGTCCAGCCATTACAAAACCACACGTTTTTTTTATTTATTTCCTGAAAAGTAACAGTTTTGGACATAGGAGGTTTGCGCCCCGCAGCGACGATTTGCACGACCTGATGCAAATGTGTGCAAATTTTCATGGAAAAATATCGAACGATTTCGGAGTTATGGTCAGGAAATATTGGGAACGCCGACGCATACGCGCACGCACACAGGAAACCGGACAAAAACAAAATGTCGTGCTTCCCTTCGGGAGGGTAGGGAGAGAGAGACATAAAACTCCACCCACTCCACAAATTTAAAAGGTAGTGCTTGGGGAACTGAGACCTGAAGGGTTGAGAACAGGAGAGCGGGGGGAAGAAGGAAGGATTAGAAAACCATTTATTTTTGCATCATATTCATGAGGAAACCGTCCACCCTTCCATTATCAAGCCCGCAAGGGATTGGAGCCTTTCTAAGCATGTGATGGGTGTGTTTGGACAGTCTGGACCAACCAATGGACAATCTACCAATCCACTGTAGGAATCGGGCACCATTCACTCATACACTCACACCAGTGAGGGCAGGATAGAGTCTCACATCAGACGGCTCTGCCCGTTTGTGCACTGATGGAGGAGACCACAGTGCCCACAGGAAATGCACAAAACAGGGAGAGAAAATACAGTCTTTGCATTTCAATGCCCCGGGCCGGAATCAAACCCACAACCTTGTTGCTGTGAGGCAACAGACCCATGCAGATCTGGAAAGGAGTGAGGCTTATAAACTCAAAAAAAAAATCACAGAAGAAATACTATTTGGCTTATCGTATCCCCTTAAACCAACAATGCTGACAAGAGAAAAGAAAAGCCTTTTCAAAACAAAAAAGTTTTCCCCTCATTCAGAAAATGGATGTTGATTCATGCATTTAAAAAGTGCTCTTGTTGTGCAGCACCACATTAATGTTTGAATCATCTGCAGTCCAACAGGACGACCAGCTGAGAGATGAGAGCATGCAGACATGAAGTCACAGACTGTGTCGTGTACTTGCAGTCAGTCTGGTGAGTTAGATAATTGATGGCAGAATCATTATAAAGGTTATGTCCGGTAAAAGAGTCTTAGTTACTTGGCTGTTACAGCTCAAGTCGCCCTTTTCAGCATTTGAAACTGTTTGATCTTGTAGTAAAATGGATAATAAATGAATATAGGAGCTGTGAAAACACATGAATCACACCATACTTCACACACAAGAGTAAATAAGCACACCTCTCATCTGCTTTTTCAGCTTGAGCGAAATGGTTCAAGAGCAATTGGGCCTGTAAACAAAGCCTGATGAACAATCACAGTGACCCAAATTTGAGCCTTCCTCCTGATCATTCAGAAATTCACTGAAGGTATGCCGCCTGTACAATATATCAAAGCCCCAAATGAGAATGCGCTGTCAACCACCTTTACAGGATATCCAAAGTACGCAAACAATGACTGATTATAAAAATAATCCAACCTTTAAAATAAGCCACCTCTGAACGGTGAAATGACTTAAAATGACCTGAGGCATCAGCCACTCACAATAACAGTCCACAGTCAACCATAACAAGCATCAATTATAGCATATTCCAAAAACCCATGAACATCCCCAGATTCTTGGAGAAGGACAACTAAAGTACCAATTCTCAGACCTCACAAAAAAATGATGTCTCATTTGTAGTTAAAATAATGGACATCAGTAGTCTGTTAATTCTAAGAGAATTTTGTTATTGTAACTGTTATTATAGGCAGGTCATCAAGGGTGTATTCCTATGATGAGCCAAAGACAGGTTGGGATAGACTCCAGCTTCTACTGTGACCCAGATCAGGAATATGCAGAAAGATGCATGCATGAACGAATGAATGAATGGATGTTTAAAGTGCCACTAGGCAATAGGTATTCACACCTCATAACTCCAGCAGGTCAAACACTGTCAGCCCAGAATTATAAACACACCATTTACAACACTCAGCATAAATACCAAAGCTTACTACGTTTTAGCTTACTCCATTACTATTTAGCTTACTACGTTCATGTTTCTGAGCAGGGGAACAACAGACCAGCATCATTACTTTAAGATGAAGGTTTCTACACTGACACTGTGAGGGACAGTCTTCATCATGAAGCGGGACGACAGAAGAAATAGGGATAACAGCATGGAGTCAATCCCAGACCAAGTACTTTTATACACTAGTCCATGTTTCAGAGTCAGAAGGGCTTCAAATTTTTCTCAGTGTAGGGACCCCATTGACTCAGTCACCCAGCATTTTGATACAATTCAGAGCCCAGACATCTGCCGCTTCGAATAAGTGGAGCACTGCAGCCTGTATCAGCGGCTCATTCACAGTTCTGTAGCTTGAAAAAAAGTGAACTCTGGTTTTGTTTTGTTAGTTAGTTTTTTTTTTTTTTTTTGAGCGAATTTTCCAACCTTACATCACAAGACTGAAAAGCATTAAGCCAAACACAGCACTGCAATTTAATTGCCCCTAACGAAAAAGGTCAGCAATGAATAAGATATGCGCATCATGATGTACTTACAGTTTTCAGTACAGGAAGGAAGCGATTAGCTGGCAAGTGTATGACAAAGCAACGCTTTTGCCAGACCGAATTTGCAATGACTACTTCTCTTTCTAAACAACCACTACTTTATATCGCTTTCAGTTCATTTTATGGTCTCCAAATACCCCTTGGAAACCCCCCATCTCCTTTGTTTATTCATTTCATCTATGTATTCCTTTGATATTTAATCATTTCCCTTTGGTTAAGTGGATTCATATTAGTTGGTCAGCATCAGGTGAGGCAGCCAAACAGACGAGGTATTATTTGAACCAGCAGTTATGCTCAGCCGACTGCGCACCACGAAGTCGAATATCACCTGAAGGCTTTGTCCAAGGATCACAGCGCAAATTTCAGCGATGGGTAGAACAGGTATTCGGCACAACGCATGGATCTGATATTTTCAGTCCTTTATCCCTTGGACAGTTCGACCTTTATCCCACGTTACACCCGTTTCACGTGATTACAGTAGCTACCTTTCAAAATTCATGTGGACATATTCAAGGGCCATGGAGAAACGGCTGATTAACGTAAATTACTCAAAATGATAGACTGTGCAGTGCAATACAAAGAAGCGCGCGTCAAGCTAAAAAAAAGTATCAAAAGAAATTACAAAAAGGAAATTTCATGCTCTTTTAAATTAAAATTCAGGCGTGCCTTGACAAAGAGGAAGTATGCGCTGGAGTAGTCAGTGTTCCCCACGCGTTATGAGATCCACATCACAATCCAATTAACCTAGTCAACAGGCACCGAAATGAAATGCTGCTGGATGTCAACTGCCAACGAAAACCAACTCGAAAGGCTAAAGAAATCCCATTCAAATAGGATCGCACGAACAGCTGAAAATGGGGAAGGCAAGAGAAAATACAACAACGGGAAAAATGCTTTACAGGTGTTCTCTTGACGCATTTAGACGCCAAGTAGCTAATCTATCACTTGATTTCGCGAATTTAATTTTATAGCTGCACTATACTTCCACCGCGGAATCGGACCTTGAATGCATAGAGATCATACATCAGAGGAATAGCCAGAGGGCTTGAATTTTCAAACAAGGACAGTAACTAGGTGCCAGCGCTACTAAGGTGAGATCATCAGCAATATAGTCATTTCAAATTGAAAAGCGAGAGATGGAGATGATTGATAGGTACATACCTTTAAAATGGTAAAAGGTAGAGAATTGGACACACGTAGATTACTTCGGTAACCACTATTGAATGATAGAAAGATAATGCTCGCTGAATCCACAGCTGTCTGCGATTTCCGGGTTGGGCACTGTAGCGTCATGAGCGTTTGCTGCTCAGGTTCCGACACAACGCGCCTTCGAAAGACAGGCTAACTATAAAAGGAATGGATTTCAAGAGTTGCAAGCGAATAGAGGAAGGAGTGTATGAACTCGAGCCCAGAGGCGCTAATTTTTACATCGCAATGTAAATGAGCGTTGAGCGCAGCTGACAGACCGACAGTTCTGACAGCTCGCGCAAATGCACTCGCACACAAACACATTATCAATACCATTGACATTTAAAGCATGTTATGAGACCTAACGTGCCAGATGGATGCATAAATTGATTAATTGATCAATGATGCATTGATGGATAAAATTACGTCAATCCAAACGGGATAACCTTCGTTGGTCTGATGCATTGATGAACCTTCACCCCGTCGCTGTTTCATGGTTCGACGCTCTTTTGACCACTGTCGGTAAATACTCACCACTGCTGACTGGACGCACCACAGAAGCCTTGCCGCTTGAGAGATGCTCTAATCCAGGGGTTCCCAAACTCGGTCCTGGGGCCTCCCTGTGTATGCTGGTTTTGGTTCCAACCATAGTTGCCAACATAGGATTATAAATAATGATTAGTTTTTTGTTAATTTGTCCAAATTAGGTGCATTGTGTGTTTAAAGAAGTTATTTGCAGTCTAACGCCAAATTTTAATAGAAATGTCCACGTGTGCAATGAAGAATAAAAGACCCTTGAATATACAGTTTGTTTGGCTTTTTTTATGCCCAGGGAATCGAAGATTCGGGGGCATATAGTTTTTCACCTGTCCGTCTGTCTGTCTGTCTGCAGCGGAAAAAACATTTAACCTGTAATACTTTAACCTGCCGCCGGGAGCATCAGTGTTCCACGAACACAGATTGTTTGCCATGTTTCAAGCGATTTCAAGTGATAACATTTTTAAACCGATCAACTCAGGCACTGAGAAAATCAGTAACGTCCAAATCAGGTTGCTGAAAAAAATAATTTTCCTGCACTCAATAACAAAACCTAATATAAAACAAGTTTGACCCTCTCGTTTGTGTCTAGTAAATTTGTGCCCACAGTTTCACCAATTAAGAACCCATTGAGTTTTGCCTTTGGGTATATTTTCCCCCTCTTTTTATGCAGTTGTTACTCATAGATTGTATTGTGGATGTGGAATTTCTTCCTCACTGTATGTATGCATATCTGTCAAAATACTGAATGCCAAGAGATATGTCAAGAGATGATAAATTGCTGCTCTAAATTTAAATGCACCTAATTAAGACAAATTGACAGGCTGTTAAAATCCGATTATTGCAATCAAGGGTGGAATAAAAACCAACATACACAGGAAGGCCCCAGGACCGAGTTTGGGAACCACTGCTCTAATCCACTTGTCTGGCCATAAGGATTCGGCGCTTGTCAAAGTCATTCATGTTCCGTTTCTCTCACATCGAACACGTAGACAACAACAACCGACTGTTCGCTCACCCTCGAAGGTTTGTCAGCAGACCTTGACATGCGCCATAATTATGAAATCATCAATTTAATTTTTCTCCATCCAGTTGAGGTATCACTGAAATTTATCAGTCTCATTTGCCAAAAAAAGAATTTCCCGTCTGGGAACGTCCTCAGACTCAAAGCCAATGTTATGAAATGTTATGAATAGTCTCTTCTAAACACGTTGTACATTACTCAAGCACATTCTACACTCTGTTAGTAACCATCACTTTCTATTTTCATCACACTAATGTCACATTCCCTGCCATTTTAATGTTAATAAAAATCATTGAGCACAGGGCTAATTTACCATGGAACATGGAGTATTAATCATATAATGGCATTAATACGAACGGACTGGGGCTAAATTCAAGCTGTTGTCATCATCCTAAATTTATTGGCTTGTTTTACACTCTTTGACTAGCAAGTGGTTTCGTTAGCACATGAAGCTTTGAGAAACAAACCCCTTAGTGAACCAATTCGCAGAAAACCTTCAAAGCTTCACGAAACCACAGTGTGCCATTATCTCTGGACTGTCAAGAGAGAGATCCCTAAATGGCATTCGATCGCATGTCAAGAAATGTTATTAAAAGGTCTGCCTATTTGCACCTGCCGCTTTTGGCAGTAGCAAACCTCAAACCATCTAGCTGGTAAACAAATGTGCCATTTATAACTGCTCATTTTACACCCAATAATAATTCAAGCACCTGTTTATTAGAAGGGTGTTACAAACAGATGTTTTTCCAAAGATCACACTACTTTTCCAGTCTTTCCATTCCCTTGTCAAATCCAAAAAGAGCAAATATTTACAAAATAAATACAGTTGATAAGGTGAAAGTTAAACTATTTTTTTCTTTGAGCCATCTCAACTTAGTCGGCAAAATAGAATGTACAAATCTATTCTGTTATTTGCAGTTTACTTCTTTTGTAATTCCTGTGGAATTGAAGTTTAACAACCAGAAAACCCAAAGAGAGACATACCAAGGAACTCTTGAGAGTTGGTTAAATTCAAGAACCTATGGCTATGGTAAGAAAAAAAAAAAATTGAATATACCATGTTCTGTATTCCCATTGGACCTCGGGCCATTTCAACCAGCGAGTTTTTAGTCTCATAAATCCGTTAATTTGGCTTTGCTGATGGCGACCTTGAATATACATCACCCAGGCTGGATCCAGGCCTCTGTCCCCCTCAGCACACTTGTGATAGTCACTTTGAAATGGGATTCATCTGCTAAAAGGTCTTAAACAAACAGCTCAGACAATGCCTCACCGTTTAGCAGCTGCTATAAGATCAACTGTCTTCAGAACTTTAATCATCTATCACTGCAAGAGTGTTTGGGGGAGGGGCCTAATACTCTAAAAATACAAAATCAAGTTAAAAAAACTAAGTGAACTCTATCCAGACACAATCACTGAAGACTATTAAAAAAATAATAAATAAAGTACATCTTATGTTAATGTGCTGGGATGGCATTCATGAAAAGGCAACATAATTAAATGCATGAAAAAGTTCACTTGAATCTGTGAATTCAATAAGGGCCCAACTCCATGCGGAAAATGTGTGGGGTTGAGCCCTTATTGAATTCATCTATTCAATTGTAATGGGAAGAAAATGTGAAAATTTAAATTTTAAAGGAGCAAGTTCAGTCTCAGAGCTGTGCTCCACACTGAATTACAGTCTCTCCAGCTAGGTTTGGGTGTGATCATGTGTGATGTCCGTGTGCGCTCACAGACTAACTCGTCAAGAAAGGACTCCAAACCACTTTCAAGTTTACAACATAAAACCTTTATTAATGGATCAAATGGAATGGTGGGATGCGGAATTCTGTCCGAGTCGTTCTACGCGAACTTTAGAGCTAAATCACGGACGCTGGAGTCTGAGATACAGGGCGGGAAAATCAAATATTGGGGTTCTACTGCACGTCTACTCCAGTCGACACAATGAAACGTAAAAAAAAAATCAAAACAAAACAAAACAGGAACAGCGAAACAGTTTAAATGCTTCGAACAGAAGTTTACAAAAAGGTTGAAAATTCCACTCCCTCCTCACCCACCCGTCATCTCTGATAAAATTCCGGATGAAATAAATATTCCCTAAAATAGCATTGCACTCATCACCACCCAAAACAAAACTCAACCAAACATGAATTACTCATGCTGGCCAAGTTTACACCATTACAACACTCCAAATACTGGCCAAGCACTGAACTGCATCTTTCCTACTGTTTTGAAAGGAATAAACACTGCGATTCCTCTTTCAGTGAGCTCATGTTTTGAAGTCAAGCAGTTAGTTTTCAGCTGGACAATTTCTATACAAAATATTTTTTTTAAATATCGCATTTTTAGCACCCCAGGTTACAACTATATATTGCCAATTGGTGATTCTCTGGAGTGTAACACAGGTCATTTGACATTAAATACAGGAAGCATTCACATGGTAATACATCATTTCTTGTTAATACATCATTGACTTTAATATCTAAAGTAAATCCAACTCTTCCAGTCAAATAAAACAAAAAAACAAGGGCCAAGTTGCGGTAAAGGACAGTTTTTTGTTTGTTAATACTTTAAGCCTTGGAGTGGTCACCTCTGGTCCCAGAGAGATTCAGAAGTTGCTGGATTTTTCGGACTTCTCAGCTTTTAATGCAGTCATTCCAAAACTCTATCCTGAGGGCCTCCTTTAGTATGCCAATTTTCTTTCCAACCACAACTGCATTTGTCGGACTAAAACAAGCTGTTACAATTTGTTTTAACCCTATAATGCCCCTTTTACCATATATGATACAATAAATTTGAAGGACCATGCCCACCTGGTAAGATGCAACACAACCACGACCGCTCACTGTATCATATCTGATACACAGTGCTGCCAGCTGGAAGGAAGAAGTGAGATTACAGGAGTCTCTCCCCTAGTCACTCACTTCAAGTTTGTAGCTCACATGTGAATGGGAATTCATGAATTTCCTTTTGGCAGTGAAGTTCGGCATTCCAAGGTAAATATTATACAAAAACTTATTCTTATTCATGTTAAGGGATAGCTATAGATAGTAGAGCATATACATAATTAGACATTTCGAGTGCTGAGTTCTTGAGGGGTGCTGATTTTTGGCTGTATCAGATATGATACTCCTGGAATTTGAAGAAGTTCTGTTCAGCAATGTATATTTTGCTGTCACAAAACCTAATGATTAACAGTGGATCTGAATACTACCCTTCAATACTTCAAAAATATTACTGGGTCATATTTTTCCTATAATAATGTCTGTGTCTGGACATTATAGGGTTAATTAGATTCTGCCCTCCGACACTACATTTCTACAGACGTCTGTCAATGCCATGAAGAATAAAAATTCCATATTATTCACATTGTGATGTATTAGAAACAACTGCAACACTAGACAGTCAATCACCCACTGGTCAACGTGTATTCCCCAGACCCCCAAAAATAATTGCTCCCAAAATCGATAGGCTTCATGACGATACCACACACAAGATCCGTGCCAAATATGATACCAATCAGTTGAAATTTGTGGTCTGAAGAGCGTTAACGCACATCTATGAATACGGCATGACATTCGTTGATCCACAGTATCCCCAACTCATTGTCCCCGGATGCAGGAAAATTGGGGGGGTGAGGAATCAACCAATCTGAGTAAACAAGTAGTAAGTCCATAATTGGTGAAACCATGGACACAGGGTCCTGAAAACTAACCTGTTTTGTGTCATGTTTATGTTAGTTAAAGCAAATTATATTGAAAAAACTCCAAACACCTGTGTTCAGCACCCTAATTTGGAGCTTACTGATTTTCCCAGTGTCCACTTAGACCCATTTAAAATGTTACTTGAAACTACTTTCAACAGAGAAATCAACAGAAAGAGTTCAAAGCTGTTTTATTCTTCATGGCATCCATTGATATTTCGGTCAAAATGAGGCTTAAGATGGTAAACAACTGTTTTGTCATGAAATGCGCCTTACTGAGACAAACTATCAACCTATTAATATTGAACGATCACAACTGTGGTTGAGAAAAAACCAGCAATCACAAGGGGACCCCAGGACCGAGTTCGGGCACCATTGCCTTAATTGATCAATTGAAGCCATGGATCACACAGCTAACTTGTCGCCCATGGTTTCTTGGGTTCAAAATAACAGCTGTTTTCAAGTTTGACAACGGAAGCCAGCAGACACTGTGGCCTCTCAGGACGAAGGCTGGTCACGCGAGCCCTAGTCCTTTGATACTGCTCATACTTCTTGAAAAATAAACTAAAAAGTAGAGGGAATGTTCTCATAAATGACACAAACAGTAAGACATCTGGAAAACAGTTGAGAAGATGACACACTCCATCACTGCAGTTGTATGTATGGACTGTGCGCCTTTGATAAGATCCAGCTGAAAAACTGTCCTTTGCCTGTTGTGGAGGTCATGGGTTTGAATGTACAAAACGTCCATTTTGCTGGAGGGAGAACTTGAGGGTTCTCAGATCCAAGATGGTAGCTACCAGCGGCAGGACGCCATCTTCCAGTGGTGGCAGGGGGTAAGCAGCTATGACAACAGAAGTTTGCAATGTCGATGACGAGACTGGGTAGTTTTTTTTTCTAGATGGTAGGTTCCGCCATGGTGGGAAAGGTACCAAGACTGAAGCCTCCAGGGACCATTAACACCTTTTAACTCATGACCCCACACGTGCAAACTAAAAAGAGGGTGTAACAGCCCCACTGTGGTGCAGGGCGAAATGGAGACTGCAACACAACAAGCAGCATGCGGTATCAGGCCTGGAGGGGCGCAATGACAGGAATTATGTGGCACACAGACATTGACGGTCTCCCTCAGTCACGGGTGATGTAGTGGTTTTCTAGTGCAGTCATAACACACAGCTGAAGCCCTGCCCCCAGCCGGCTGCTGATGATTGATAGACACCTGTCAGACAACAGTGGCTCTGCTGCCGAATCGATGACCGCTGAGAATGAGAATATTAACTTTGCAATTTTTTTTTTTTAATACTAAACAAGCAAATACTACGGATCCACTTCATGAATATATTTCATCCTTCAACGTGCCACTGTAGGAAGATTTGATATTAAAAAAAAAAAAAAAAACATTAACTCTGTTTCCCAGTCGAGTGCTTCCCGTGAGGGGAGAGTGTCAGACCGGTAGATTAATCCGTTCCTAACGCAATATACCTTCGCCCGCCTTCTTCTGAGGTCTTCCAGCAAAAACGAAGAGATGATTCTGACGGTAAACAGTCAAGCCAACATGGACACAGAATCAGAGTAAGACTGCCTCTCTCGGCAGGCGAGGAATCACGTGTGCGCACATGTATATGTACATAAATACATACATGTACATATGTATGTCTGTACACACATATGTGAGCATATTTATATACACACTAACAAGTTTATACATACATAAATATATGTATACACATACATACGGTAACGGCATCGACAGATGTATAGTAAGTGCTAGATTCCAAGGATGGCCATAGCGAACCCAGGGAAGGTTCGCCAGACTCCAAGGCTATGATAATACTGGTAAAAGGCAGGGCAACACAGTTTATTTACAATACGCATGTACTTCGCCATTGCTGGACGAGGTAAGCCGGGGCGAGCTTCTTCTTAAGTTGCCGTTTCTTTTTTTTTTTTTAGTTTTTTTGTTTTCTGGTTTTGCAACAGCGGCTATGTACAGAGGTGGAGCCCTCAATGTCATGTGAGGCCGGAGAGGGGCAAGGCTTGTGCTAGTGGGAGGGGCCTCACACCTGCCCGCGCCCCCGGGGTCATTCGGACAAGATGTGCACGAAAGACATGGGGAAGACCCCTTTCCTGTCCGGCTGCCCTTCGATATGCCCAATCTAAAATGGAGAAAACAGATGAGGTAAGAGCGGCACAAATTCAACGAGATCTCATGTCTATCCAAGACAAGGCAAATGGCCGACATTTCGTGTATTTGAAATAACTGTTCAAGAGTGAGCTTACAACAGTCAAATCGGGACCATAGCACAAAAACAGACGGGCAAATTTAACAAGAGGACGGGTGATGAAACCCAACTGAAAAGTGCCGGAGTGAGTACAGGTCATTAGTTTTCACCCAGCACCATCAGACGGTGATTCACCTATTCAGCCAATCATGTTCTTCACTTAAAGGGACTACATCAGCCAGGCCGCACGCGCATGACGAAGCAAAACCTCTTGAAAGGGTTAAGTGAACTGTTTCACGATCTCCGGAGATTTTGTGTAAGCGTTTAAATCTGTTTACATCGCGTTCATCCTTGAGAATTTTGATTAAATTTTTACCAATAAACCATCTTTATTGATCGTAGAGCCTGTTTGAAGCATCAGTTTGTTATACATCATGTTTCTGTAGAGTTATTATTATTGCTTTTAAGTTAGCCTTTGTTGATTGCTTTGTCGTCCCATGGCGGCTGTCGAACTGTAAGCCGGCGCAAGAGGATCTATGACAGCTGTATGTCAGACAAAACGTTGCGACAAACAGGTTCTGCGAACATTAAAGACAGTTGCTTGATAAAAATTTTCCCTAACTTCCCAAGGATACATGCGATGCAAAAAGATTGAAACTCCACCACGAACTCACCGGTCTAATTTACCTCACACATTCAATGTGTTTTCACCCAAAGAAATATGGATGGATAGTATTATTTATTCTTCGTGGGTTTCGGCAAAGATAAATGCGGTTACTCTTGCAATTTCGCGTTTGCAGGCCATCTTCTGTATTTAAAACAGCGATGAAGGTACGCTCTACACATGTACTAATGAGCTTGGGGTTTGCATTTCTGCTCCCTTGATATCATACTGCATGTATGAAAGTGCTTATTGACTGGACTGTACTATGCATGTGCCCCAGTTGACACAGTCCCTTTAACACTCATCCATCCATTCTGTGCACCACTTCTGCCACGCAAGCGTCGAAGAGCAGCTGCAGTCTACACCAGCTGACTATAAGTGAAAGAAAGAAGGTGCATCTCAAAGCATAGGCTGCAGCCTTCGAAAGCTGCATTTTTTTAGGGGTCGTCACTTAACTCCATCTGCCAAACATGACTTTATTTTATCTCCATTAAACAGCTTTGGTTTAAGGGAGTCATCGCTGGTTTCCCAAACCCTAACCTTAACTCTAACCTCTTACTCTAAACCTAGCCCCAACCCCAACCTAACCCTAACCCTAAAGTTATCCTTATCCCTAGCCCTACATATTAGGTTGGCGGATGGAAATAAGTGACGACCCCTAAAAATGTAACCTTCGAATGCTGCAGCCTACGCTTCGAGATGTTCCCAGAAACACATCCTAGACAGCTCACCAATCCATTGCAGGGCTCACACACCATTTTCTCACACATGCATACCTATGGGCAATTTAGTGTCTCCAATTAGCACAAAATGAATGTTTTTGGACTGTGAAGGAAACCGGAGTACCCAGAGGAAACCCATGTAGACATGGGAAAAACATGCAAACTCCACACAGAAAGGCTGCAGGCCGGACACTGCTTGTGTCACCTGACCGCAACGTATTGCAGATGTGCATGAGCCTGGTTTATATTGATGCAACAAAGCCGCCCGTACTTAAAGCTCTAATAAGTCAAATCTAATGTCTTAGTGCTGGGTTAAAGCTGAAATTTTGCTCCTACACTGGCCAAGATAAGACTGGATGCCTCTCAAAAAGCTGCTGTCACAGAGATTGGTTGCCATGAATCCATACTTACCCACCACTCCTGATCCTCCTCTCCAGTTACCACGATGATCTCACCCTCCACGAAGGTCAGCTCGTCATCGTTGTCCGCCTGACAGTCGTAGATGGTCTTCACCCGTCTAACTTTGGCCTTTACCTGGAATATCAGTCATTCACTGGGTCATGTGACTACGAGCTCGATATACCAATACCTTCAGCACGCACAAATGTTTTTAGCATGAGCAAAAGCAATAGCCTTCCGAATCATTGATCATGGCATTTGTTTTACGCCAAGAGGTTTCTCACACTAAGCTATCTAAAGATAGATATAAGTATTCATACTAGTATACAGCAAAGGCACAGAGTGATTGACCTGTTCGGCAGCCCGCTTCCTACAGGAGCCTTTCGCTCGACTCTTCAGACCAAACAAGAAGGAAAGAGCTTTCTATTTCTCAGCCAACAGGCCCCACAGCAGACATGGAGACACCAGTGATAGGCAACAAACAGACAAACATGACTGGCAGAGTGTAGAGCCGGAGAACAATAAGTGTTAAGAAAAAAAAAACCACTGAGACAAGGTGCCTAATTGACCAGAAGGGGTTTTTCTCTCACGAATAATGTAGTGTAGTAATCCTGGGCCACAGAGGAAGGGGACACCTGCTGATATGAGCTCAGTCGTGCCGAGGTGGCGCCACAGCGCGCTCTAACCCAGATAAAGTTGAAATTTAGTAGGATCGCTGGTTCTGTCATGTTGGATATTATTCTTTTTTTTTTTTTTTTTTTTTTTTCACCAAACAGGATGTAAACAATTTAGACGGGTCGTCAGTCGACCACTTTGAGGCTCACCTCAAACAACAGCCAGAGCAGATTATTGAACTGCTGACTAGAAGAGTCAGGTCATCTATATTACAGATAAGAAAAAACAGAGCAATGGTAAATTCTTCAAACAGAATCAGTTGCTCAAGACATACAGGCAAGGAGAATTTCCAAGACAGAGTTTGGTTTCTCTCGTTTGAAGCCCAGCCGCTCCTCCCACACACTCACCGTGTTGATCTTCCTCGGCAGAGGGACAGGTGTCTCAGGGGCCCCGGCAGGCGTGACTTCGCCGTCGTCGCTCGGCTGTTTGGGAGACAACTCCCCCTGCTGGCTGGGGGCCGGCTCTTCAGGAGGGGGCAGCGGTTTGGGTGACACCTCGCCCAGGGGCGGCTTCAGGACGGGGTCGGCGGCAGATGAGGTTGCAGCGGGTTTCGGCGGGACGTCAGACAGCTGCGGCTTCGGTGGGAGGTCCTTGAGCAGCGGTTTTGGCGGCAGGTCGCCCAGCTGCGGTTTGGGCGGCAGGTCAGACAGTTGGGGTTTCGGCGGCAGGTCGGACACCTGAGGCTTCGGAGGAAGGTCACTAAGTTGGGGCTTCTCTGCTAGGGGGGCTTTTTGGGGTGTCTCCGCTGCCTGCGGAAGCTTCTGGAAGGCCTCGGGAGGCTGGCTCAGCTTGTCCACTGAAGGGAGGTGGATGGTGTCGATTTTCCTTAATGCCACTGGATAACAGGGACAGCCAATCAGACCTTTGCATCCTCCACTTCATTGATCAGAAAAGAGCTTTCTACACATCATTGAACTCCTTTTCTATAGCATATTATATTTGAAATTAATACTGCAAATGTGCATTGATGTACCCCTGCAAGAGATTTCAATTTGTCAATATAACTGAATATTACTTAGTCATACTTAATTTAACCCCTTACTGCTCCAACGGCCCGTACACGGGCCTATCAGGGAAGTTAAAAACAAGAAAAAATGTCATTTTACCTTGAGTGCGTCCTTTATAGGCATTTTAAGAAAATGTTACCGGAGTGGTAAGGGGTTAATGAACATGACTTAAAAAACTACTTTAAACAAAAGTTAAATGTATTAACATAATATGACGGGGCTCAATACAGAGTGAAAAGAGAGAGTGTACCTTTTTGAGGTAGTTTGGGAAGAACCCTTGGACCAAGTGTAGATTTTGTGTTACTAGCAGTAGCGCTACAAAAAGTTAGAAGGGAGAAATTCAGCAATGGGCCTTGTCAACATAAGGTAATGATAACAGATTTAAAAATCTCCTCAGCCTTTGCCCACTTTTCTTAATGCCTACATACCTTTGCTGCTGCGGAATGCCCTCAAACTTGCCTGCTGGGGAGGTCCTGTTCACAGGAGGGGGTGTTGAGTCATTTCCTGTAAACATCGCACCAACAGGAAATGAAGATCTGTGTGATGTCCAGTCGCAAACCCACAGCATTCAAACACTACAACAACCCAAGACTACAATTCCCATGGGGCAACAAAGTCCTTAAAAGATTTCAACAACCCAGACTACAATTTCAAGGGGCGAGAATGTCATTAAAACACTATCACAACCCGGACTACAATTCCCAGCAGCGTATGAAGATGAACTTCGTAGGCGAGTCCCATCTCTGGAAAAGGCGTAAAGACAGGTGGCTTACAAAAATGAACTGACACACAGAACCTGACCAGGGAACATTACATTACATGCCGGTTTCGGACATCAATAGACGAGGGTTTAAATAACAGGGGGAAACGATTAGGCTGAGCCTCCTGTTAACTTTGCTGGAGACAGATGCGGAAATCCAGGTTCAAAAAATAAAAATCTATCCCAGTATTTTGTTCCAAATACCTTTATTTTCCCCCTCCGGACCAATTCCTCAGATTGGAGGTATAACTAACCAGTGAGATCGGTCAGCTCAGGTCAAGTGCAGAGGAAATACAGCGCAGGACATTTACAATGTACTTTCAGAATCCTGGACTTCCCAAGTTTGGTACTTTCGTCTCATCGTGTAAGGAAACGGCCTACTCTGAGTGAATGTTGATACACATACATATACAGTGAACACCATAATTCATTGGACAGTCAGGGACAAATGTTGTGTTACTTTGGTTCTGATAGCCGAGTCAGTCACCAGAGCTGAATCAAAAAGGATATGCGTTTTACATGATGGAGAGACTGAAGGCAAAAAGTCCCTGAAACGAGCAGGAACTGAATATGGCTGCAGTACAGGCCTGGCAGACCATCAGTAGGGAAGATACCCAGAGTCTAGAGATGTCTACGTGTCAAAGACTTCCAGCAGTCAATTTCACGCCAAGGACATGAGGGGTATTCCGTGTCGAGTCCGGTCGAGTCACTTAAAAAAACTAAGGTTTGACAAGGACCATCTCAGATGTTGCTGAAATCATCAAATGGTGTACACTGATGAAAGAGGCATTATATTATTCGTTTTCATATGTACCACTCATTCAAGCAAAGTTAGCCATTTTCTCAATAACTTTCTCAAAAACTTGGACTCAGATTTGAAAGAGTTCTGGCAGTCCTGCGGATTAAGGGGCAAGGAATCCAACACAGCCACCAAACTTCCTCAAGTTAGCCTTTGAACCCCACAATTTTAATATTTTACAGAACTCTATACAATACAATTGCACTATATGGGAAAAGACATATGGAGCTGAACTTCTGAAATAAATTTATGCACACGTAATAGACCAGTCTCGAAAACTGTAATAGTTATTTTTTCTATCAGGAAAACTTCATCATAGAAATGATCACATTATATATATTATGACCATTATAACTGCAGCACTGACATAATCCAAAAGGTGTCCCCTGTGGACCAAGCAGGTGTTGCAATGATGATGGTCATAATAATGCCAAAATGGCTGACTTAGTCCATAAGAATGAATAATTATTTATGAATGAAATAAACTTTTTTTTTTTACAAATGCTTCTTTCATCAATACCCATATACAGTGCATGACAAAAGTCTTGTCGCATAAAGACAGAGCAACTAAAAATAGCATTTAACTTTATTTGTAACCAATCAATTGTTACAATAAATGGTCCATTTAAATGTCAAGGGCTTTTCACAAATAATTTGGTGCAAAATGAAACCGTCAAAAAGGTTTCTGATGTTCACAGCCTGGCAAAGCCCATAACGTGTTTTTGCTGGGACGAAATTCTTGTCGTCTCTTCAGATGATGCAACAAATCACAGATTAGAGTTTAACCAATGACAAATACTGTAATTAACACATTCCCAGATCTGTATAGAAATAACCTCAGGGCACCAGACTTTCATATGAGGTGCAACTAGACCTCTGACAACATGCCAAAGATTCAACCACTACCAAAGCGCTGATCATCAAGAGCCTGAAGACTGAGTCTGCTGCTGAGGTGGCAGACATCTTTAATGTATCCAAATGTCAAGTGAAGGGGATAAAAAAAAAATATTTGAAGGAACTGGTGATGTTCGTGGCAAGTGCAGGTCAGACAGACCCCGGTATGATAACTGTTTGAAAGGACCGTTTGTTGCTTCAACTGTACAAGGCTAGCCCTTCTTCAAGTACAGCAAAGCTACATTAGGAAATGTCACCAAAAATCTCGGTATCTACAAGAAGAGTTTCTCAAATTCTCTCTCAAAGAGGTTTTCATGGCTGAATTAGTACACAGAAGCCTGCATTAAACAGAAAACAAATAACCTGCATGGCATTTGCCAAGGCCCACAGCTTGCAGAAAAGATTGATACTGGAAAAGTGGCTGAAAGTTTATTTTTCTGTTGAATCATCCATTGAACTGCATCCCAGTTGCCGTACAAGACCTGTTGGAACCCCCATGGACCCAAGATTATCCCTGAAAACAATCATGTTTGGTGGAGGAAAAATCATGGTTTGTTGTTACAGCCAGTATGGGGGGGGTGAGAAAGATCTGCAGAGTGGATGGAAACATCAACAACCTGAAATATCAAGAAGTTCTTGCTGCCCGACTCATACTGCTGCTCATTCTCATACTTCTGTCTCCACATCACAGTTCCTGAAAGCGAAGAAGGTGAAGGGAGTCCAGGATTGGCCGACCCAGTCACCTGACATGAACATTATTGAGCATTTCAGGGGTAAGATGAAGGAAGAGGCTTGGAAGATGAAACCATAGAATCTTGATGAACTCTGGGAGTCCTGTAAGACTGCTTTCTTTGCCATTCCAGATGATTTCATCATCAAGTCATTTCAGTCATTGCCAAGACATATGGATACAGTTCTCCAAGCTCATGGGAGTCTACACAATATTAATTCTTTTTTCAAAGGCACCATGAATTTATGTTCTAATATCATGGTGGTATATTTGTGTATTCAAAATAAAGTGTATGTATAATTCCCAAATTTTTTTTCAATGCGACAAGACTTTTGTCCAGGCAAAATCTGACCTTTCTGTACTAATTAAATCATAAAACCCGAGCTGCAGGATAGCTCACTCGGTTAAGGCACAGCTAGAAGTGACTATCACGTCTTGGGTTCAAGCCCCGGTCGAACCAAACGGCAGTGGTTGGCAGCTTTTTCAGCATAGCGCACAATTGGCCATTGTGCTTACAGGGTTTCAAATTGGGAAGGGACTGCCGGGTAAGGGAAATGAATAAACAGCCTTGTTCGTTGCTCAAGCGCCTCCTGTTGGCCAGATGGGCGCTCGTCAGGAAGATTCAAAGTCTGTTCATGTCCAGGTATCAGCCCTCTGAACTTGCGAAGATTCAACCAATGAGTGTATAAGAAGCAGTGGCTGACAGGCATGTACTTCGGAGGAGAGCCGTGAACTGTCTTCACTATCCTGAGTTGGCAGCAAAGGGTCGCATTCGAGCAAGTCTTGTACATAGTTCACCAATTGGGCATTCCAGATTTGCGTGGGATTGGAGATGCCAAATTAAAATAAATAAATTAAAATAAATAAATAAAACTCAATGAATGACACAAAACTCTATTTTGGTATATTTCACATAATCTAGAGGGCTTTGCCTTTCATATAAGCCATTTTTTGATCCCAATTGATCAACTACAAGTCAGGTTATCATTTGTTGTTCCTACAACTCAGATAAGTGACAAGACTTTTGTCAGGCACTGTGATAGTCACCTATGCTTCACAATGCGATGCTTTAACCGAGTGAGCTATCCGACAGCTCGTGTACAGTCTCATTTTTATTGTCTCCTTTCAGACTCAAAGAGCAGAAGCAAAGAAGCAAAATAAACAAGAAGACATTGTCATCGATATCCCCGGCAACCATGGAATCCCGTTTCAGTACCCAATCAAGGTCCATGCTGGGAATGCTACAAACACAAAATTTCATTCATCTAGGTTAAGTAGTCCTTGGAAAAAAATCTCCCTACTCATCCAAACAGACAGACAGATAGAAGGACGGATGGCCAGACAAGCCAGACTGCAATATCCCCCCTTCCATTTCACATTGCACTGGGTGATTAAAGATGTGCCTCAGTCCAATGAATTATTGTGCTCACTGTACCGGAATTCAAAAAGCTCTGTTTTCTGGACCAGCAGACTAAAGAAATAGACAATAACAAATTTGACATGAAGGAATACATTTGAAATTTAATAAGTTAAATCAACTCCTACAGCATACATAGAATCCCAACTAGACCTTCAGAGCTAAAATCAGACACTTTAGGGTGTAAGACAGGAGTATTCAACATCAAGTCCTGTGGACCACACTGTCTGCAAGTATTGACTCAAACCATGCATCACCAATGCCATAAGATTTTAGAGATAAATGCTGGCACCTTTGCAAAATATCAATTTACACCATGCAATTTTTGATAAACATTCATAGGTAATGTGGATATGATAACCAAGCTGGTGCAGGCAACAGCTGGAACAGTCTAATGAGTGCAAAAAACTGCATCCATTTACTGTAATGCAGCCTAACATCCAGAAAAACACAAACATGTCACAAGATTGCAACATCCCAAATCCCTGACGATGTCTTTTATCGCAATATTGACATAATTATCAATATACTGCTAAGCCCTAATTGATTAAACCATTTTTTTTTTTTTTACAATAAAAAGTGAGCTTGTGAGTAAAATCTGGCAATGTAATGCATGGTTGGATCAGGAGTTCCAAGATGAAGAGGGTTGCAACATGAGAGTTTTGGAAAATCTGGTCAGGGAGCCATTTTGTTTCCATCGTGATATTGGGCACTGTCTCAAAGTGAAGTTTTTTCCTCAGGTCAAAACATTTTTCTCCTCCTATGCTCGTCAAACCCTCTGCGAGCTGATTTATTGTTTTCCTCCAAAATTTATCTGCTTCCCTTTCAAGGAAAACTAAAAAAAATACAATGACTTCTATTGGGCAAAACAGCTCGGTTTTACGTCGTGGAAACATAATGGCTCCTGTCCTCAAATTGTCACGATCCTGAAGGGACTCCAATTGGACTCAACGCCTACAGACATTGTGCTTCACAGAGCAGTTAAGCAGGCCTGGCGTGGAGGATTTGATGTCAACATGACCAAAAAAAAAAAAAAATCACAGACGACAATAAATACACTGGACATTCTGAAAGAGGGAGAGGAGGTCCGGTCCCAGATTTACCCAGAATGGGTGTCCGCCATTCCACACTAGCCAATGGCCTCGAGTCGCCCACCACCAATACTATCATTTGCAGCACCCGTCGCCACATGGACATGGAAATAGGATGCAGGTATAATTCTAAGACCAACTCTGCCATCGCCGATTCATTTATCATTAGTAAATTACAACAAATGTACCAAAAATAGCTCCAAGTGTGGGGAAAAAAACACACACAAATGCCCAATTAACACACCGATTCTGTGTTCTTGCAAAATAAGTCAACCTCTGCTGACCAGTTGTCAAAAAAAAAAAAAAAAAAGCGTTTGCAATGCAAAACCATTCTCTTGCCGTAGCGTAGACAGAATGTCTTCGGTGAGCACCCCGGCTCCCTGTTTAGTGATTAAATTTTGTGAGACATGAGAACGTTTAGGAAACGTTGAGAGGATGTTATTTTTTTTTTGCCCACCTGACTCACCCCAGGGGATCCCAGCTTTACTCTGGGGGCCGTGAGGTAGCGGGCTGGGCGGGTCAGACAGGGTGCGTTTGTGCCCCGGTGGCGGGGGAGGAGGCCTCTTCTTGGACAGGGTGGAGCTACCCCCAGGGGTTTGGGAACCCAGAGGGAGTGAGGAGGGAGGGCCGGAGGAGGGAGGAGCTAGAAGAGTGACAGATACAACACAGGCTGTGATTGGACAGACAACCCCAGTGGAGCAGAGCTCACCCACTGGGGATGACAGTCCAAGGGGGGTGGGAGTGGGTGGGCATATTTCACAAAGCAGGATTACCAAGTTAGCAGGATAACTTTGAGGATTAAAACCAAGAACCGCTCCGTTTACAACAGTCCATGCACCAAAGGTACAGGGGTTCCTGGTTTAAGTCAGCTCAGTAAACTGGATATCTTTGTAATCCTAGTATGGGACACAGGGCTAAGGCCTTGACATAGGTGAGGGGTGTGGTCAGGCTCATGGGGGGCGTGGCATGCATCTCCAGGGCCAGCCTCTTCTCCTTTCAGATCGGTAGGACACACCTCCACTGGACATCCACGAAATGGACATATACACATGACTACACAACATTGCAAATATTCACACAATAACACCAGTGCACCGTGTGGGAGAGGTAGCGGAGAGAACTTGGAAACAATGCGAAAGACTCCTTGGAGCACATGAATCCAGACTCCCTTTAACTAATCACATGCAATACAATCACGACTCACCGCGACAAGGATTTGAGCAAGTACTTCGAGTATCACATTCGGGTACCGAGCAGAAGATCGACACATTTCATGCGAAGCCACAGGGCCTTTTCCCCTCTTTAAAATGAGCAGGATCACAGAAACTACTCAGAGCCAAGTAATGAGGTGAGGAGAGCTGCTTCAAACCAGCTGAGGCATTAGATTGCCTGAACCACATTTAGATGGCATAGATAAGTGAAACTTGCATGCTGCTAATGCTGCTTCACCCTCACAGCAAGAAACTGCAGACAAAACCAACAGCAGGAGGGGGCAGGACAATGGGAGGAAGTTGAGTAAATTTTACAGGAAATGAGAGGTAGCGATATCACATCATAGGCCAGCTAACGGTGTACAAGTAGGAAACGCATAAACCAAACAAGTGAAAGTGTATGTATCATTCTCCATTACCTGACTGAGTTTGCATTTGAAATTATGGGAAAATTAAACCATATCTGCATAAGGGATGACATAAAGGGAAGTGAAGGAGCCAGAGTTAGCATAGCTAGCAGGAAGCAGGAAGCCCAGCCGAGGGAGAGAGGATCTGCAGCACATTTACAGGGGACGGGCTGAGGAGTAGTGATGGAGGAGGAGGTGAGGGGACCATGGGTGGGAGGGACATAAATGTGAAAAATATCAAATAAGAAATAGTCACTGCTGAGGCATGGCCGGCCGCCACAGAACGTGGCGTAGTGTGACGATGGAGAACTGGAAAGAGCCAGAGCCGGTACTGTGAGAGAGAGAAAGAGAGTGATAGAGAGAGAGGGGAAGAGAGAGAAATGGGAAAGGAAACAGATGCGTGACAGTGAGATGAGACAGATAGAGAAGTACAGTAAAAGAGAGAGGGTGGAGAGTGTTAGAGGGATAGACCGATAGACTAATGTTGCGTTTCCACCAAACGCAAAACAAAATTTGTCCTCACTCCACTTGCGCAAGTTTGACCGCGGGATCATTTTTATTTTCTCATTTTTTCTTTTTTAAGATCTGCGGATCCGTTTGCGACAAACTGACATTCGCTCCTTTTGGGGAAGTTCTTCCTGGGAATCTCCAGAAAATCAGCAAAAAGATGGCGACGCTAATGTTACTACGCTAACATCACACATATTTCAATTTTTTAACAATGTATTAGCTTGAGAATGAAAATATAAACAAAACTGATGATGCTAACAAACCCGATGTTGAGCTAGACCACTTTTCTTGTGAAACTGTGTCACGCTGGTTACTTGATACAGCTAGCTAGCTTTCGCATCATCTCAAGTGATGCAACAGCAGTTCAAGCAAGCAGGTAGCAAAACTAGCCAATGCAGCTGCAAGTAGCAATGATCCTATTCAGAAGACTAGTACTATACTCGCACAAATTTTTCGCACATATCGAATAATTTCAGGTCTAGAAATACGCGCATTTCATCAGGTTTATTTGCATTGATTTGGTATGTAACCCGTCCATGTAAAAACTTCACATTACGTTTGGTGGAAACGCGATATAAAACATACAGTATATTATGGGTACCCAGTTTAAACACTGAGTAAAGGTTTGGTTGGGCACGACTTGACCTTCAAAGACAAAACCACTTCTTTCACAGGATTTTTTTCACTTTTTTACTTTTCTCTGTCCTGAATAAATCAACCTAAATGCTACACAACCGTTTAGCAAAGATTTTCACTCAATCAGACGAGAGGAATGTCTGAGAGACGCCAAATATTTCAAACAGTCATCAGAGGGCTGAGGAGCCCGAACTCCACTGACTCCGGTCAGCCTGCGTCTCAGCAGGACACTGACAAAGCCTGAACAGAGCAACACAGAGTATAAGGGCCAGTTTATACTCTACGCAAGGTACACGAGGAAACGCGAGCACAGGTCCATTCCATTCCATTCACAGAGAAGCATGAACGCGCGTCTCTTGCTGCGCTGTGCCTCATTAAAAAGCAGTACACCGCCCATGAAATAGGGGGAAGCAAGTCTTCTCCTTCTCCTCCTCCTCCTTCTTTCTTCTTTTTGGTGTGTTGAACACAGCTTATGGTGCATTATCTGCTTTATCTCCCCTATTGGAATCTCACGGAAATACACGCGTCGATGCGTCGAGTTACAAAAATTTGGACGACACACTTTGCTACGCAAGGACCCAAGATGGCTACCTTGCGTTGCTCGATGCGTTGCCTTGCGTTTGCGCTCGCGTACCTTGCGTAGAGTATGAACCGGCCCTGACCCTGAGACATTGGTGCAAGTGTGTGTGACCTCACTGGGCGGGGCTATATCTGATCTTCAGGAGAACATAGGCGTTGAAGGGTGTCCTCCGATACCCGGCCCACCCCTTTTCACAAGTAGGTTTCCTTGTGTGTGTGGGTGCGTGTGTGTATTTGTCTGGCCAACAGTCACAAATTCCTGGGCGTGAGTGTGTGTTTTTGCGTGTGTGTGTATGCATGTTGAATGACTCATGTTCCCTGACCTACAGCCACTAATTCCCGCTTGAGAAGTTGACAAAGTGTGTGTGTGTGTGTATATGTGTGTGTGTGTGTTCACGTTTTTGTTAGCTATTGAGGACCTTTTTCAGTATAAACACTGACCTTGTTGGGACCAGTAGTCCTAATGGGGACCAAGGTCTGGTCCTTATACGGCAAAACGTCATTTCTGAGGACATGGTTGAGGTTAGAGCTCAGGTGTGATTTAAGGTTTTTTTTTTCAAGTAAAGGTCAGGTATGATTTGGTTAAGATTAGGGTCAGGCGTAGGGTTAGGGTTAGGCTGTGCATAATGATTAAAAGTCAATGTAATGTCCTAACAAGAATAGCCGTGCGGACTTAAGTGTGTGTCAGTCATTTCCTCTGGATTACAGTCACTCATCCCTGGGTGAGAGAGTGTGTGTGTGTGTGTGTGTGTGAGTGCGTGCGTGCGCGCGCGTGTCTGCGTGTCCCCTCTCACTTTCTCGGCCCTGGAGTCACTCATTCCGCAGTGTCTTTATGTAAGCAGTAATTATTACACCTTCATTCATGCGCACTGATAAAGCACATTCCTCTTCAGGGTGTGTTCTGCCACTACAGAAACTACAGCCATTCAACCACAGCAGTGTGAGCTTTCAGCCTGGGAATATGCTGAAGGATACAGTCAATATCTACACATGTACAGCCTCTAAAAGCCAGGCCGGAAATAGAGGTAAACAGCAATTCTGAATTAAACAGAAAGTGCGGCTGAATGACTCTACAAGGTGGTATCTTGAATGGTTTTCATAGCCTGCCAAAAGGAAGCCAAGCTGTGTGCTGATTAAAAATAAACTGAGCAACAGGAAACTGAATAATTCGGCCCTAGAAACCAGAGAGCAAAGGAAGGGTGGGGGGAAAAAAAAAAATGTATATATGGGTGTGTATATAAAATGCTGTAAATAACAATACAATCTACCACAGGAAGCTGAGCTGAAAACATAATATATGGGAAACTAAAAGATACAAAAGAGGCTTTTTTACACACACAATAAGAGACAAATCTTTACTACAGGCAGCCTAAAAGTGTGTGTGTGCAAGTGAGAGTGTGTACATGAGTGTGAGTATCCCATGAGAATGTGCGTATGTGTAGGAATGCATTGGCGTTGGAGCATGCCTGCAAGTGTGTGTGTGTGTGTGTGTGTGTGTGTGTACACACCCACTTGTGAGAGTGTGCTCAGTAAGTGTGTACATTTACATGTACTAATGTGCGTGTGTATGTGTGCTCACGTGTGTGCACAAAAAAGCGAACATACATTATGTGTCAGGGTTAACACTACCTTTACCAGCATTCCTGGGAGGTAGTGGGGGGGCGTCAGCCGTGGGTGAAGTGGGCGTGTCGGTGGAGGCGCTGTACGTCTGATTGGTGAAGGCTCCGTACGAGAGGCGTTGCTTGTCCCGTTGGGCAGAGTAAGTAGGCAGGGACAGCTTGTCCTGGGGGGAGAGACTGGAGGAGTGGCAGAAGCTCTGGGGGCGGGGCGAGCGCTCCTTCTTAATGGGGCTGGGCTGCAGGAGGGGGCAGGGCACAACAGTCAATCAAACTTAAATTCAAAATCTTCCAGTGACATGAGAAGTTCAATGAGAAATGTAACAGAGTCAGCAGAACAAAAGTGCCCACCGAGGGCCCGAGAATGATTTTTTTGAAAATGCATAAATATTTTACTGTTTCAGCCTAGCACCCACACGGAGACGGCAAAAACGGTATTTTTTGAAAATTGGATCCAGAGAGAGAAAATCTGAAAACGCCACCCCAACGTTTTCGTGAGGACAACCAAATCGGGTTTTTTTTAAATGATGACCTGATAGCCCCCATTACAGCCCCCAGGCCTGTGAGTGGCGCTGTAGCCTTTCTACGGAAATAGACCAAAAACGTAGAAGGCGGCGACGAACGTGCGCATTCTTCTCCATTTTTGGTCTATTCCTGCAGAAATGCTACATCGCCATACAGCGTCACACATAGGCCTGGAATATTTACTATAGCATTTTGGGTCGGTTTAGCCGCCTCCGTGTGTACGCAGAGATTTTTTAGAGACGATGCAGCGTGGATGGGAGATTTTTTAGAATCTACAAAAAAAAAAATAAAAGACCGTTGTCGAAAATGTCCGTCTTCGTGTTTAGGAGTCGCAAAGTTCACTGATACTAAAAACGCTAACTGCAAACTATGAGAATCGTTTTGTCCCTGGTAAAGCAAAGGATCATTAAATCACAACCCAGAAAAGGTCAGAAAGCTGCTGATTTCCCTCCTCCCTATAACTCACAGTCAGGTGTAAAGACTGGCTAGTCAGAAGTGCTAATTGCGCAGTTAATTACCAGCGTAAAAAGTAAACCAGGGCTGGATTTGGATCAGGGGTCCAGATTACCTGCTTCCAAATTTAGGCAAATCCTCACAATCCTTGCCCGCTTTTTAGTATACAAATTTCATACTCAGTAGTAAGCAGGCCCACTGATTTGGACAGTACCATTAAGGATGTTTGGGTGTGTCTTTATCTTAAGTCAGCATGCCTAAAAAAAGGCCACACAGGCTGGACTAAATTTTGTTTTTCCTCTTGTCAGTGTATAATTCAGTCCATAAGAATAAGGACAGTGAAGCAATTTTAGCTTTTTTGGCTCCGTATTCCAGGGCATTGATTTTGATAACACATGGATGAGTGCATGAAAGAGTATGTATGATGGAGAGCAGTCAGTCAGCTTTCACTCAGAGGTATTCACACCCTCACAGTGCATAACAGACAGGAATCTCAGCCAGACGGACTGCACCATATTAGTGTTCTGGGGGGGGGGGGGGGGGATTGTACCTTGTCGTCGAGGTCGTCGTCGCTCTCGTCAATCTCCTCCAGCCGAAGGTTCCATTCGTACTCCACATGCACGTGAGGGTTAAACTTCCCTGTCGCCACCTCCACCAACTGGAGGAAAGAGGTATTACAGGCGTTCACTACAGAGGAGTGACGGAAATTCAGCACGGTTCATCACAAGCAAAATTCAGCAGTATAACACAAGTGCAAGATCCAGGCGCTGTGGGCTGAAGTCCTCGTTTTTTTTTTTCTTCACCTGGGAGGCAGAACACACTGGTGAAATCAGCTGGATGTGTTCATGGTAAAAAGAGCCTTGTTTCAGGGTTTACATTACCTGACCACGGACTTTACGCCTCTGCATTAAATCATACGAAATACGACACAAATTAGCACAAGCTATTACTATGTCAACTCCAAGACATGTAAAATAAGTCCTATTTTTGCATTTGATTTTCTGCACAAGAAGCAACTTCAAGCAAATGAGGGAATGATAATTTCATAAACTCATTTGATGTTTGCAGAGCTTGAACAATAGAGACCATTTTTATGGCCAAAATATGACTCTGAAATAAAAACTCTGGGCTCCAGAACACTAAAGCTAGACATGACATTGAGAAAACTGGTAAGAGAGTTTTCCCAAAAAAATGCTTAATCTGGATAATATCAACCTCTAGATGACAGCCAAAAATGCAAAGCACTACACCAAAAGACTAAAATTAGGGCAAACATCAGGAACCCAGCCCTCAGAAAATTAGCATTCCACTGCTATCCAGGCACAGTACAGTCAGGCCAAGACATGCCACAGCAGCTCTGTAGAGTCTTAATAAAATTCAGCCATCTCTCTCAGGCTATCCTTCTCTCTCTGCCCCTCCCTCTCTCCCTACTACAGTGTTAGCTGAATGTCGCTGCCCTGTATTTTCAACAGTCACCTCTACCGCGAGATGCAAATCACCATCACGAGTGCATCACCGCTACGGAGCGACAGCAAGAACCTGTTAGCCGCCCCGAGTGCAAATTACACTCATTTATCAAGCCAAACTGCCACTTAGGGCTTCAGAGGTCCCATCTGTTTTCCGTGTCTGCAAAATGTCCGTCTGCTGCCACCTGATGGACATACTCGGCACTGCTTTTCATATAGTCCGCAAGAAATAACCTCCTCAGAGATAACCAGTTTACTTTAATTCATAACATTAAATTCAATACACATTTTAAACAAATTAAATAAGGAGACATTTCAGAAAGGGTAATTTTGTTCATATGAAAGAAATACGAACTCATTTTAAGAGAAACATAAGGTGATGGGATTTCTAAATTCATGTATTAATAATAATGATATTCAGGAACTTTAAGCACAAAATAATGGGCTCCAGACCAACCTAGTGAATACACTCTTCGACTGTTGAGTCAAGGATAATTCTGGTATCAAGTCTATTTAATTTTGAAATCTTGGAACCGCGACTGTAAAAATTATCTTCATTACAGTGCATTCAATCACTGTTGGTACTGTGAATTGCAGCAGCCAGCCAGTGGCTCCTTCTCGTTTCTGATTGGTTAGGGATTAAGACCTACCGGCTCTTCACACTGGGAGTTCTTCAGTCTCCGGGCAATATCCAGTGCTGTCTCCCCACCCTGATTGGCTAAAAGAACACGCAAGGTCACAAGTGATTGGGTGGTCATGTGCAGTACACATCCCCTGTAGCATTGTATCACTAAATTACCATGACTGGCACCGGGAAATGTCTTCTCACTCGCTGTAGTTCATTAGCATTTGTGTTTTCATGTAATTCATGTTTGCCTGAATCCATGCCAAGTGAACAATATTTTCATTGGCAAAAAAAGATGCGCTAATGTGCTAATCTCCACAGTTACCTTATATATTACATTCAAGAGCCATGATTTCCTCAATTATAATTATTTTACCTCAGAGAGAGGCATCAATACTTTATGGGAAAGTACAAAGGCGTCCATGCTGTTCAGAACCAGAATCACAAATGGAAATGATTGGTGCTTCAGTAAATGGAAGGGATGACACGAATGCTGAGGTATTATGGCATGAACGGTACATTTGTGTGTCTGTGTGCATTAGTGCATGTGGGTGTGTGTGTGGATGCGTGGCCAACTGCGCAAGTGAGTCTGCATATACGCGTTTGTGTGTGTAAGTCTGTCTGCATGTGCACGAATGTGCGCATGAATCTGTACATGTGAATGTTTTTACAAAAGTAAGTGTGTGTGTATTTGTGTGCGCGCATGTGTGTTCCTGCACGTGTCTGTGTGTGATTCAGTGTGCATTTTTGTACATAACAGCGTGCATGAGCATATGCGGAGTGTATTTTTCTATAAGCATGAATGTGAATGCATGTGCTGAGGTACAAGTGTGCCTGAGTCTGCCTCTGTGCTTGTGTGTATTTCTGTGCAGGAGAACGGGATGTGTGTATGCGTGTGTATTTGTCAGGAAGCAAGTTGTCTCCTTACGGATGTCTGTAGCTGGTTTTCCCCTCAGCAGCAGTTTGAGGCATTCGGGCTTCTCATACAGACAGCAGTAATGCAGGGCTGTGTTCCCTCTCTCAGTCTGCTTATCCAGGTTACCACTGCACAAACGCACACACAGACACACACACACACGCGCACACACACATACGCGCGCACACACGCACACACGCACGCACACACACACGCACACGCGCACACACACACGCACACGCACACGCGCACACACACACGCACACGCGCACACACACACACACACGCGCACACACACACACACACACACACACACAGAGGATGGTCAGGAGAGAGACATTTTCCGTATCCTCAGTCAGGTAAATTACATCTGCCAGACACTCCAACCCAAGACACTGCCAGAGCCAGGCGAGTAAACGCTTGTAACGCGATTACGCTTTTAAACAGGACAGATTTAGTACAGAGAAAAATCTAACAGAACACTCAGCCGATTTAGTAATTCCATAGCCATTCAAATCAGTGTTTTGATTGGAGCTAAACTGCATCTGTGGCCACCTGAGGTTGCCGCTTTCGCGTGGCTTCACTACATCGCCGAGTCAGCAGAGGAACACTGTTTAATACAGTAAAAACGGCGAGATTAAATTTCCCTCCTCTAAGTCACTACCACTGAATGAAATCAGATAGACAGCAGGCTGACGGAGACTCGAGGGGATTAGAAAATCCTGGAACAGGGAAACGGTTCACCGTGAAACCCCACCAGGGAAAGGCAGCAAACAGTAATATCCTGGAAACAGTACTTCCCTGGATACTATCAACACAGACTATTTCCATTCATTTCCCCGATTACGCCATATAAAACAACTCAGTATTACACTAGCAGCAGCACAAAAAATTGATTCTTTCCCTCCATTTTCTTCAAAATATAGCATACTAGAAGTCATGTGCCCTCAATTTGCGATTAAATCGGTGACCATAAAATTTTCAGTTAGGAAAATTGCTACAATCCTTTTACTCATCAAGCACTGTGAAAGGTTCAATGCAAAACAAAAATTTATTAGATAATACAATCATTTACTAAAATAAATATGAGCAGTTTTAATTGTGTAAAACAGGAGATGTGGACAGTGCAGCCTCATTCTTTCGCAGAACAAAATGAATACTCAGTGGTCGGTAAATGTTTGACAGTGACACAGTTTTAAAGGGCAATAATTCCACGTTTAACTCAATCTGAAGTGCCATTTGTGAAAGTATCACCAAATTTAAGTGCTTTTCGAGCTGACTTTAATCATTTAGGGAGACAGGAAAAATTGGGAACCAGAGAGAGGGAGCAAAGGGCAACAAAGGGTGGTGGCTTGATTCAAACCGCCAACATCGTAGCTCGTCACAAGAATTCTGATCCTGCTCGACAGGCTCCGCAATCAAGACGCTATCTACATGCGATAACTACATGAAAACGAGACAGGTCAGTCGCATGCGACCAATGAGTATAGCCCCCGATCGGCCACATTCGTCATTTTGGCCGAAAATGAAATTGTCTATTAATTAGTGCATGATATTACCACGCCAACCAAAATCGATAGGCGCCAGGTCCTAACCACTGCCCGTGTACCTTCCAAATATAAAAGAAATAGCTTTAACTTTGTGACCTGTAGAGCGACCACAAGGAAATCTCTACGGCGGGACGGCAGACGCGCAACGAGGCCAAATCCAAGCATCCCCGACTTTGTCCAGGGACTACAATTGCAGCCCTTTAGAAGAGACAGTTCATGCTACATGCTAGCCTTGTAATGATAACAAATATAAGTCATTGGACAAGGCGTTTATTAGCTTTATACTCTTGGTTCATTGACTTCCATTCATCATCATCACAACCTTAGCATGTAGCATAGCGCGTTCCTTCAGAACCGCATCCCTGTTCAACACGCACGGTCCCTCTGGCCAGATCACCGTCTGCTAACTGGGTCGTACACAGAATCCTGAGCGTCCACCTGCTAACTGTGTGCTAGCTCTGGGCTCAGAGCCCAGTACAGCGGCCCAGATGTGCCGCCAATCCAGAGTCCCAGCTGCTGCCCTCGAGACCGGATCCCCCAACCGGACCCCCAGCCTGACCCTGTCCAACCAGTCCTACACCCTCTGCTCATCTGCCAAAGCTAGTCGCTCATTACCCTACTTCATGAACTTTTAACTCCAGTAAAAAGCCAGAACTAGACTTTCTGCACCAAATTCATTATGGCCGACAAACATTTCCTTTCCCCAAATATGTACATTATAAAGTAAGAAAAGGAAGCACTCCTCACCTCCCCTCTTTCTTGTACCGGTCTTCTCTCACAACCCCCTTACACTCTAATCATTTGAATTTCCCTCCAAAACCTCCTGTAGGTCATTCATTGGTTATGCTCTCCATGCATGTTTGCTTCCAGTTAATATTAACTCTGTACTGTAAAGAACAGCCCACTTTGTTCTCGAGTGCCCATTCTGGGGCCTCCGGTACAAGGGGGCCCAGACATCAGCAGTCATTTTGTTTGTAACTGTCGCACAAGTATTTCCTCATAATTTGACACACAAAATAAATTTGATGAAAGACAAATCACTTTTATCATTCAGTTCCATGACTCTAATAGTGATACTTATTCCTTACTAAAGATTAACCTTTAAACAGTGAAACTATAAATAATAAATTCAGACCTATAGATTTCTTCCTTTTAAGAACATAAATGTGGACTGCACTACACTGTTGTCCATTAAGAAGGAATAATTTTGTATGCACTTATAAATCACTTGGTTACAATCATCTCATGAACAGATGTATAAATATTTTATTCCAAGCAATAAGGGACTTTCCCTGATATATCTGTCATGGATGGAAAAATAAATGGAGGGAAAGCATGACATATTCTTCGCAGACGAGTACAACAGGGGACATTTATATATTTCTGACCAATCAGACGAGCCAGTCTATCCAATCACCTTTCCCCGGTGCTTACCTGTTCTGCACGAGGAAGTCCACCAGGTGGAGGGAGGTGTGGTCAGCTGTTCTCACAGAGTAGTGGAGTGCAGTTTCTCCAGGTTCCTGAAGGGGCGATCACAAAAAAAAGAACAAGCTAAATGAGAGGTGCGGGAGCAGTCTATTCCACATGCGATGGCATAATTCCAAGCCACTCAATTTGGCCATTTCCTCTCTCCTTAAAGATAATGGCTAATCACAGCTCATCAAGTAGCCAATGATGTAACGGAGTAAGGGTTGCCAAGGAGAGCTGGAGATCAGTAATATAATAGCACACAGGTGGGCTTCATCACTAAAAGGATTCCATTAGCCCCTCAGTGGCTGGAGTACGCAGTCAAACAATGATATCACATCCTCTGTATCCTGTCATATATGAGATTCGTAACCTAAATCTCAGAAAACTGGCCGTACAGATGCTATGCATGTCTTGCATTGCGGATGTTGACTGTCTAAGCCACCTTCTCTCTGCCTAGATACAGCCTCATCATTTACATAGATTCAAACCCACTTACCTCCTGTTCATCACCACATGCAAAGGCATGCACAGTGTATTTGTACTCAGTTCACTTAAGCTTCGCCATCTGTTAAGCCCAAACAAGACACTTCAGTTCATGCAAGCAACGCCGGGATACAGTGAGATTGAAGTTCTCATGTGAAAGATAGAAATGTATTAAGTACGAGCTGCCGGATAGCTCACTCAGTTAAGGCACTGCGTTGCAGTGTAGAAGTGACTATCACGTCGCGGGTTTGAGCCCTGGTCGTACCAGCCGGCACAATTGGCCATCGTGCTACAGGGTTTCAAATTGGGAAGGGACTGCCGGGAAAGGGAAATGAATAAACAGCTTTGTTCGTTGCTCAAGCGCCTCCTGTTGGCCAGAAGGGCGCTCGTCAGGAAGATTCTAAGTCTGTTCATGCCCGGGTATCCTCCGCCCTCGTTCTGAAATTGCGAAGATTCAACCAATGAGTGTATACGAAGCAGTGGCTGCCGGGCTCGTGCTTCGTAGGAGAGCCATGAACTGTCTTCGCTCTCCTGAGTTGGCAGCAAGGGGTCGCAGACGAGCAAGACCTGTACATATTTCACCAATTGGGCATTCCAGATTAAAAAAAAAAAAATGTATTAAGTCTGTGGTCTTCTCATCGACGTGATGATGAAGCTCGACACCACTAAATCCTGCTTTTATGTGAGGTGGAATTTTCCATCATATCATACCTCCTGTTTTCGTGCTGTCTACCTGATATTAATCTCATGAAATCCATTGATTAAACACCTAAATCAAACAAGAAGAGTTAAAATTTTATGTTTGTACAGGGAATATTCCATGACAGAGAAATAGGATACACCAGCCCAAAACATGATTCACTATCCTCTGGTTATTATGACAATAAATCAAAATGAAGAAGAAAGTGCGCTGAAATTGCCTACAATTTGAGGGGGAAAATCCCATTTAATTTTCTCATTTCCTGCAGAGGATGAGCGCTAATGTGTTCTCGATATTTAAACTCCTGCTTAATAGGTCTACCGGGCCGCATTACCACATCCTATTTTTGGGGAGAAAATACAAGCACTGCGGACTTTTGTGTGCTGATTACTGTTAAAGCTCTTCAACAAACAGAGCTGGAACAGCAATATAGGAAGTTCCACTGAGTGCTGTGTGCAGGTGTGACGTCTCTCTGCTCCAATGCTGCTCCTCTGCCCCATTGTTATGTTGTTTCTAAATGCCTTTGGTGGCAAATTTATATTCCTTCTTTTCGTTCCCGGATGTGCACCTGTGCCGCCTCACCACCTGATGTCTCCAAGACCTATATAAGAGGCCCTGCCCAGAGCAAACATGGAAAGGGTTCGCTGACGTGGCAACATCAGCTTTTGTCCTGGCCGACCGCTTTGTACTTCCAAAAACCGCCACTTTCTTTTGTGTGTTCCTGAACTTGAAATAATTAAAAACCCCTAGCGAGACTAGAGTCTGTGTCGCCTCTCGCACTTCTATGTTGCGGTTCGCCTTTGTTTTGTGCGGGCCGTAACAGCAGGGAGAGACTGCGTCTCAGCCAGAGGTGGACAATCCAGACGCCTGAAAGCTAAAGTCCTCCCTTGTTCTGCTGCCAACCATAACCTCAGCCATACAATTTCATCGGTAAGTGCAACCTCCTAGTGAGAAGCTTGAGCTTGTGAGTAAATCTTGGTGGTTGGAGCACTATACTGGAGAGGCCTGATACTTTCCAGAACGGGACTGTTCATCTTAGCTGAGTATGTTTGTGTGGGTGCAGGTGTTTGGCATGTATGTCTGAGACCAGCACAACTGCAGTCGCTGTGGGCCCAATTAAAATAGCCTACCAAAGGAAACCACTGCATTTTCTTTCCTTCTTAGTATTTAAGGAAACAACAATTGCTGTCGGTGGACGACAGCAGGGTATATCCCTAAAGCTATGGCACTCTCCAGAATATTCGCAAAAACTCTGGAGGGCCAACCCTGGAGGGCCATGATTCGGGGAACAGGGGCCCAAGAAATACTCTAGAACTTCCAGGGAAGCAAAGTTCAACTGAAGTTCAGTTGGTCAACTCTCAGTAGTACGTAGGGAACAAAAAAAAGTCATCAGGTTAGCAAACAAGTTGTTAAGCTGTTATCAGGGCAAAATCAAAGATGCCGGCCTATTTCAGCCATCTTGATTCAGATTGGGCTGAAATGCAACACCAACCTGGGCCTTGGTGCTATGATGCTGCATGAAAAGGTTGTCAAAATTAGTTCATATTTGCAGGTGCAAGAGTCCAAACCTCGAAAAATTAACAGACGAGGGATGACGCCAGACGCTGAATGCTTCAGTATGTGATGAGCACAACTGAACAGAAGTCCAATTGAGTTAAAAACACTAACAAAACACGCATTTTCCTGAAGACTTATAACATGAGGACATCAGAACAGTCCAAAATCCAATGGATATTTTCTATGGAAATTCAGCAGTTTTAAAACATAATAATAGGGTCAGAATTAAAATAATCCTACAACCGCCTGCACTGGATGGTTGCTGTTTGACACAACTTGCTCTAGTTGGTGCACAGTTTGCAGAATACCAACAGAATTGCGATACAGGTAGTCAGTCTGCGTATTCACAACATATGAAAAACAATTCCTGTAACTGCCCCACAGAGGTGCAACATGAGGGGTGATGGGGAGAGACTGAACAAGGTCAAAGCGCACTCTGCTATAACTGCTCTCAAACCGGAGAACACAAGTGGGACTCAATATTTAAATAGGAAAAATCTGAATATGAGGCAGTCGTGGAAACACTGAGAAATACCCCCCAGATGAATGTCTGGTATGTGCCTGACCAGGGAAGCCAATTTCTGGCATTTTGTTTCATAGTTATGGAGGTGGCATTATAACCCATTCCTCCCTGGACAAACAGCATTGGCAGTGATGAATTTAAACTCCTGCCTGGGCCTGAAGAGAGCTTTTGCGCCAGTAAACTCAACTCTGTAATAGGAGACGCAAGCTGTAAGCCTGTGATTTATATAACTTGGTAGCGAAATTCGTCACCTGTATAAATCCACCTGGGAAATAAGACCAGGTGATGCAGCACTCCTGAGGTCGACTGCGCTGAGGTCAAATCATAAAAGACTGCTGAGGTCTCCTGTACTGAGATCAGATCATACAGCACAGCTGAAGTCGACTGTACTGAGGCCAGATCAAACAGCACTGCTGAGGTGGACTGTACTGAGGTCAGATCAAACAGCACTGCTGAGGTCAACTGCACTGAGGTCGGATCAAACAGCACTGCTGAGGTCGACTGTACTGAGGTCAGATCAAACAGCACTGCTGAGGTCGACTGTGCTGAGGTCACATCAAACAGCACTGCTGAAGTCGACTGCGCTGAGGTCAGATCATATAGCACAGCTATGGTGGACTGTACTGAGGTCAGATCAAACAGAAATGCTGAGGCTGACTGTACTGAGGTCAGATCAAACAGCACTGCTGAGGTCAACTGTACTGAGGTCGGATCAAACAGCACTGCTGAGGTGGACTGTACTGAGGACAGATCAAACAGCACTGCTGAGGTCGACTGTACTGAGGTCAGATCAAACAGCACAGCTGAGGTCGACTGTACTGAGGTCAGATCAAACAGCACTGCTGAGGTCGACTGTACTGAGGTCAGATCAAACAGCACAGCTGAGGTCGACTGTACTGAGGTCAGATCAAACAGCACTGCTGAGGTCGACTGTACTGAGGTCAGATCAAACAGCACTGCTGAGGTCAACTGCACTGAGGTCGGATCAAACAGCACTGCTGAGGTGGACTGTACTGAGGTCAGATCAAACAGCACTGCTGAAGTCGACTGCGCTGGGGTCAGATCAAACAGCACAGCTGTGGTTGACTGTACTCAGGTCAGATCATACAGCACTGCAGCCAGAGAGCACAACATCCCCTTAGGCTGGCTCCAGCTCCATCTTTAAAGTCCCAGTACAGATAAATTACAGCGCATTTCTTCTCAAAAAGGGCACTATATGTTTGTCCGATCTGATTGAGGTCTTTGAATGTGTAAAAGTGACTAACAAAGTAAATTATCTAGGATTACTAAGGCCAAATTTTGTTAGTAGAATTCGAGGTCACAAATGGAAGTTGGCCAAGGTTAAGTTTAGCACTGACATTAAAGGAAATATTTTTTCACCCAGAGAGTAATCTCAGTGTGGAATAGCTTGCCTGTCCATATTGCTGAAGCAGAAACCTTGAGAATTTTCAAGAACAGGCTTGATTTAGCGCGGGATACCATTGAGTCATTGAGTATTTGAAGTAATAGATTCACTCTAGTAATAAGAAACTGGCAGGCCTAGTTGGGCTGAACGGCCAGTCATGTTATGTTATGTTATCCCACCTAAGATTTGTGAAGAGCTTCATCGACACCCACTGCAGCTCACACCGATATGATGAACCTGAACAAAATCCTGGAGATTTATTCAATAAAAGCTCAACCTCCTTCCAAATATCATGACACAGTTACTCAAGAACATCCACAGACCTTACTTTTGCGCTACCTGTGAACTCACCTGCATAATGCATTGTAAAATGTCCAGTGTCTAAATGAACATGAGTGGAGTACACATCAGTCCACCTTATTCACTCCATAAGAGCAAATCTAACACTGATAATGTCACTGTGGAGCATATAACCACAGTATCTGTCCTCATTGGTTGGCCCCACTTCCAATCCTGAGGCAGGGGTGGGGCTACAGGCTGGAGCTCACAAAACCTGCCTCACAGAACTTAATAAAAGGACATTATGATTGACCACTAACTGTAAGCCCAACCTTGCACTGCACAGTAAAATACATGGTGTTTTTGAAAGTACAAATGAGAGCATGAGGGCTTTGTAATCCCTTTGTGCAGATGAAGACGTCCATGTCTATGGAACTGCAAATTTAAGCACGCAGTTACAGTACTCGATCACTAGATGGAACCCCCGGATCAGTTATTGAATATTCACAAGCAAGCAGAGTTCAAACCCGGTTTAGAATACGGAGAAGTTCACTCCAATCCATGTTTTTCAACAGTTGCATGAATTAAACTCCTCAGCTAAGCCTGATGTGCCAACTGGTCGATATCCTTGTCAATAGTATCGACCCAGCAGTTTAAAAAAAAACAAGAGTTGTCAGAAAGGCAACAAAGCTCGCCGGGGGGCAAGGTTAAAGTTTTTCTGCACGCGGACGGACGCGGACGCCGGGGGTACGACAATAGCTCTCCGGACGTTATTCGTTATCTCTGGTGACAGAAAAAAATCGTTGTCCTCTGTAGGAACCACTTTAGCTACAGTGAGCCAACGATATTCCAGTTAGTGGTTTAGAAAAATCAGTTTCCTGAAGCAAAAAAATTCAACATGGTATTGATTCTCTCACATTCTACAGTCAATTACAGTCATCATATACAAAAAATGCATAGTACCCTACCGTGGATTTATGTGTAGATTCCTTCATTGACAAATTCAGCGCTTTCTTATATCCACCCAAGTACTGGTGTTGATAGCCAATCACTCAATTATACACCCAGGCTCTTCTGCCTAACCGCACAGTTATAGTTCACACCCTCGTGAAACTTCCCCGGTAACAATGTATTGATTGGCTCGTTTCCTATCCAATTCCACAGTAACTAAAATAAATTTTTTGGACAAACATAAGAGCGTACAAGCCTATGTGTATCAGCAAGGTAGGTTGTATCCGTCCAACGTTGAGCACGATTGCGCAGCTGAAAATGACGCGATTTATAGGGGGGAAAAAAAAGAGTCCCTAAACCCGCCTGAAGTGTTCAGTTACATTCACAGGATTTAAATGAGATAAGGACATGGTCAATGGGAATTATTTCGAATGAAACAGGACCAGAGGGTTCCTTCTACTAGATAAATCAGTCTCTGGAGGAGGGATTCATGAAAAAGGTTAGGCTGCTACTTTTGCTTTTTTGTTTAGGAATGTGTACCGTATTCAACAAAATCAAATGCCAAGGTTTTTTTTCCTGTTTAAAACGTGAACCGGTCATGTATTTCGGTGGATCCCCTGGTACACGTTCATTGCACCGTTCTGTTGAATCTAGGGAGGCATACAGTGGCGTGAAAAAGTATTTGCCCCCTTCCTGATTTCTTTTTTTTTTTTTGTTGTTGCATATTTGTCACACTTAAATGTTTCAGATCAAACAAATTTTAATAATACACAAAGATAACCCAAGTAAATACAAAATGCAGTTTTTTAAATGATGATTTCATTTATTGACAGGAAAAAAGCTATCTGCTAAACCTATCTGGCCCAATGTGAAAAAGTAATTGCCCCCCCCTTAAATCATGAATTAAATGTGATTAACCACATTTTTTTAGTTAAATTTCACCAGCCACACCCAGGCCTGATTACTGCCAGACCTGTTGAATCAAGAAATCATTTAAATCTTTAAGGCTTAAAGATCTCAGAAAGCAACTCATCATGCAGTGATTCAAAGAAATTCAAGAACAGATGAGAAACAAAGTCAATGACATCTATCAGTGTGGAAAGGGTTGCAAAGCCATTTCTAAGGCTTTGGGACTCCAGCAAACCACAGTGAGAGTGAGAGCCATAACTCACAAATGAAGAAAATGTAGAGCAGTGATGAACCTTCCCAGGAGTGGTCGCCTACCAAAATTACTCCAAAAGCGCATCGACGACTCATCCAGGAGTTCACAAAAGAACCCACAACAACATCTAAAGAACTGCAGGCCTCACTTGCCTCGGTTAAAGTCAGTGATCATGATTCAACAATAAGACAGACCCTGGGCAAAAAAGGCATCCATGGGATGTCCCAAGGCAAAAACCGCTGCTGACCAAAAAGAAAACAAAGGCTCGTCTCACATTTGCCAAAATACATCTTGATGATCCCCAAGACTTTTGGGAAAATATTCTGTGGACTGATGAGACAGAAATTGATTGTTTTGGAAGGTGTGCATCCCATTACATCAGGATTAAAACTAATACAGCATTTCAAAACAATAACATCATACCAAAAGTGAAACATGATGGTGGTAGTGTGATGATTTGGTGCCACTTTGCTGCTTCAGGACCTGGGCGACTTGCCATAATTGATGGAACCATGAATTCTGCTCTCTACCGGAAAATCCTGAAGGAGAAAGTCTGACCATCAGTTTGTGACGTCAAGCTCAAGCACATGGGTTTTGAGCAGTACAACGATCCGAAACCCACAAGCAAGTCCACCTCTGAGTGGCTTAAAAAAAACAAGCTGTGTTCGTGGAACACTGATGCCCCCCGCGGCAGGTTAAAGTATTGCAGGTTAAAGTTTTTCCCCCCCGCTGTAGACAAACGGATGGACGGACGAACAGACGGACAGACAGACAGACGGACAGGTGAAAAACTATATGCCCCCGAATCTTCGATTCTGGGGGCATAAAAAAAACACATTGATGGTTTTGGAGTGGTCGTGTTAATGTCTGGGCTTAAATCTGATTGACATGTTGTGGCATGACCTTAAACAAGCCGACCATGCTCAAAAACCCTCCAATGTGGCTAAAGTAAAACCATTCTGTAAAGAAGAGTGGGGCAAAACTCCTACACAGCGATGTGCAAGACTCACTGCCAGTTATCACAAATGCTTGATTGCATCTGTTGTCGCGGAGGGTGGCACAACCATTTATTCGGTTTTGGGGGTAATTATTTTTTCACATAGGGCCAGGTAGGTTTGGATAGCTTTTTCCCCCCGTCAATGAATGAAATCATCCTTTAAAAATTGCATTTTATATTTATTTGGATTATCTTTGTGTAATATATTAAAATTAGTTTGATGATCTGAAACATTCAAGTATGATAAATATTCAAACAAAATAACTAAATCAGGAAGGGGGCAATACTTTTTCACAGCACTATATATTGTTTGATTTTCCCTGATAGTGGAATGTCTGTTCTGTTAAAATAAGGTATACGTCAGAATTCAGATATTACTGCGTTAGTGAGTTGTACTTGTTTCCTATACGAGTTGAAATAAGGTTGAGAGATCAGAAGTGGGAACTGCTGGTTTTCATTGCAGGGTGAATGTTCTGACTGTTTAATCAGCAGTTTATTTCATGAGTATGTGAGCTGGCATGGGGGACTCTGAAGAAAAATGGACAAAACTTTATTATGGAGTTGAGAGGTTTGGAGAGGTTACTAGTGGCCACTGATGTTCATCTGCACTGATATTGATAAATTCATGCGAAACTCAACCAGAAAATCATTAGTTCATATTAAATTTCATGCCTCAAAACTTTATTTGTGTTAAATGTATGATTACTTTATGATCAGACTTTGGGGAGCCATCTGGATAGCTGTCTAATTTGGCTCATAGCAAGTAGGCAATCTATAATGCAATGTTCAAGATAAATTATAATTGTGGTCAAGGAAATTATGATCCCAGAAATTTATAGATTTAAGCCCCAGCAGTTTTTCAATTCTCAGTATTATTATTTTTGCAATTTCAATGTTGAATTTTCATGAAGATTTTTTGTGTTTGCCCCTTTTCTCTACAAACATCATGAAAATAAACTGAAATACGATGGGAGTCTAAATGCTTCAAGTGTCTAGACTCAGTTCTGCCACTCCTTTCCGGTCTGTGAAGCTCCAATCTTAAATTATAAAGCCTTAAATAAGGTAACCTCCCAAATAGCCAGATTTGGCTTCTGCGCAAAAGGGTTAACATGCTGAATTGATTTAAAGCTGACGGTACAATGACATTTTGTGTGTGCAAAATAGTCAAGCACATGCAAACCTAATGAACTGGTCACTGATTAGCGCTAAACTATTGCCCAAGTCTATGACCAGTGAAGGTTTTAATATGGTAAAAGTTTTTGGAGTATGATCTGCAGAAAATCACTAAACACAGAGCCAACTCTCTTTGGTGCGACCCTCCAGTTAGCCCTGTTTAAATCCTTGAGTGGGTGTGGCAAGGCTGCTCTGGGAGGGGCTACAGGCCGGGGCTCACCAGTCCGGTCTCGGGCAGGGGCTCCATCAGCTCCACCCCCTCGGCGTAGACCTGCACAAGCGCCAGCAGGTCCCTGGATTTGACAGCATCACAGAGCTCACTCATCTTGGCAGCTGCCGAGCCGCAGTTCTTGCGGGCGAACTTGTGGTCCACGTACTTGGCGTTTATGAATTCCTTCCGCACCGTCCTAAAATCCCAGGGGGGGGGTATGAGTCACCATTCACAGAGCAAACACCCACTACATCCACTCTCCATCTGCCAACTTTATACAACACTAAAGGAAATCCGCCCATATGCTCTCCTCTAATGGCTGATAAATGTTTACAAATACTGAGAGTCCCTGATGCATAACTTGCTAGATTCATGAGCTAGATAGAAGCATTGAGCACAAGTAGGCAGCAAACACAGTGAATAAACTTAAACCTGCTTCAAAAACATTCACCAAACAAATAAAGCATTCAATTAAGTGTTCCACCTATTTCTGTGAATTTGTCCCACCAAAACTGTGTTCCCCAAGACTAAATGCTGCAGTTGACGAAACACATTTCTTGTCAATATTAATGTTACATTGATATCTCGCATGCAAACAGACATCTTCATTAATTTAATAGTGGGGTCTGGCCAAGCGGTTACGTCACTACAATTTTGATGTTAATTGGGCTATAACTTTTAAACCAGATAATTTATATAAACTTGAAATACACGTTTCTAAAGGTTTTTACAAGTACTTCAACATGGTACACTCAATGGATTGTTAGTATAATTTTTAAACGTGAAATTAGCAAACATGTGCTCGGTTACGGTACTACCAAAAGAGGACATCAGATTTGACAAGGTGTATGCAAAGATGCACAACGTGCTGTTCTCATTACAAACTGGAGTCAACCTGGATTCAACATTGCAATAAACCTATTAAACTATGTTCTCAGCAAAAATTGTTGCAAAAAATGGAATTTCTTAGATTTAATTATAGATTTTTTACGGTGACATCATTACAAGCAGTATTGGTTACGTTACAGCAGAACTAGATGTTCAAGAGAAAAAGTAAGGTTTACTTCAAGAAAAGAACTAAAATAGGTAACATAACATTTTATTTTTATCTATTTTTATATATATATATATATATATATATATATATATATATATAATAGACATAAATAAAATGTATATATATATATATACACACATACTGCAGATATCAGTCCTCAGAAGTTCTGACCCTCCACTGAAGATTTGGCCCATTACAGATACGTTTTTTTTTTTATTAATAAAATGAGTCTTTTCACCAGCAGTAGTCATCGCAACATCAGTATTCGGGTGTCCAGTTAAAAACACTGTAATGGCACTGCGAACTGACACTGAACTCTCTCTGATTAACACTCACATGTCACTGGACGGGGTCGGCTTCGGTGAAGGGCAAGGAAGGTTTCCCTCCAGAATTTCATTAAAACTAGCGTTTCCAATATTCTTGGCCAGCTGCACAGAAAACCAGCCAGAAAGGATGATGAATGCAACACACACAGGCGCACACACATGCGTTAACACACACACACACACGCCCACACACAGACGCAATATATAGGAACTCACTCAAAGAATCCTGACAAATGCCAAGTGCTTCAACAACAAAACTTTGCCACTGACTTAAACTGCTAAAACAACCTACAGAGCTGATTAAATAGAAACTGTTCGGATCATATCTGAATAATAAAGCTACATCTAATCATTTGCATCTAGTGAACCCTCTAATACTTGTATCACAGTCTGTATTTTAAATGTAGAATGAATGACATATCATGCACCATGCAGAACATGAACAATGGCAGCTCACCAGGAGTTCTGAAGTTCCTAATTTATCAAGCTCCATAGACTGGATGCGTGAGACATGAACTCCCATTTCCCGATGGATTCCAGAACACTCAATGCAGGTCAGGATTCCCAAGTTGGTCGACAGCCATTTTGGGTCTGAAAGACAGAAATGGAACAAAAAAATGAAGTTCCTGTTCTCACAAAAGGATGACAGAATCCATGCCATCCATTAATATTAAATATAATCAAGCTCATTGCAGGTGCATCCAGTAATAATTGGTCTTTGAAGAAGTGAGAGTATGTGTGTGAGTTCCTGCCCATTAGTGCTTCTGCAACGTATTTATACTGGAAGTGAAACAGTTGAAAAATAAATGCAGAAAATTGCATTGGCTACTGATTAACTATTGCATTACAAGCGCTGTAACATTTTTCAGACACAGGGGGGCACATGAGGTTCTTGACCTGATGGCCTTTTGACTGCTGCAGAAGGCTTGGTTACAGGCCTCCATATTTCAAGACCAAAGACTTTTTGTCATTTTTAATGGCAATAAAAGAAAAGCTTCTGTTATCAAGATCGTAAATCTCTTAGGTGTTTCATGGTCCTACACTTAAAAGAGCCGTAGTACTTCAACACAGCAGGAGGCAGTATTTTTTTATGTCAGGTTCAAGGAGTGATGTTTCATTTCCTACCAAGCTGACACAGCAACAGTTAATAACAAAGCTTTCTCCAATAACCTAAGCGATGCTGCAGCAACAAAAAGGAGACATCCGTTTTAGTATTGTCACAAAAAACGCACAGCAACGTTGTTCAAATATTATTAAACTCATGCATGGTTATTAATAGACTTCACCTCATATTACAGTAGAATTATCACCAGACTTGTTGGAGCTTTAAATAACCTCTTTGGAATAAATAAGATGGGTGACAGATATTAATGCCAGCTAATAGCACGGCCTTAAAGCCTTTTTTTCCCGGGAAAAAAAATGGACAGATGCTCATTTAAGAAGACAGAGGGAAGGTCGAACAATGACAAGGGTGGCCCAAAGTGACCAACATGAACTGAAAGCTACAATGAAAACAAAACTGAAATGGGCTTCTTCCTGGACAAAATATACATATGCAATACTTCCCTTTGTCACTAGGGGGACCACGACAACTTAATGACAAGAAGAGCGACGTTAATGATGCACTTCTGAGTTGAACACAGCAATTTTTTTCCTGTCTTAACTTTTTGTGCGGCAGTCCCCGAATAATTCAGCGGGCACCGGGGACAGGATCAACCAACACAGCAGCCGACCAGTTGCAATCTTGGGCGAGAAAGGTACTGCGCTTTCTTTGAGAGAATAAGTGCATACTGTAAAAACCTCAATGCACCAGGATACCGCTTTGTGGTTTAAATGAACTTCAGTGTCGAGCTAGAGCCTGGCCTTCATCTCGCGATTCCGCCCGCTCATTTCTAGTCCATAGCAGAATAGTACATTTTGACAGCGCTGACTCATCACGGGAGACGCAGATAAAAATGCGTGAATCAGAGATCAGGTGGCAGATGACCTTTTTGCGAAAAGGCAGGATTTATCATCTACAGTGCAGCCGGACATTTGGAGCAGCAATGCCATTTGGGAGAGCAGATATAATTCAGAATAGCCTTGATTGGTCCCATCAGAGCACTGCATCACCCGTCTCTAGGCGTTTCTGAGTCAAGCAGCTTAAGTTGCCAGGAGTCTGATACTGTTCAAGCACAGCCCAAATGTTGAAAATAGTCGGGAGAACAAAGATACCGCTGAGATTTACTTAATGTTCAAAACGAAACTCAGGACATAAAGCCTCTCAAGATAGGGACAGCATCCCTGGTTGAGGGCGTTTGGTGCTTGCGCATGTGTGCGTGGCATGTGTGCCCCATTCTGAAAGTACAAAGCCAATGCCAGGCCCGTGTGAGTGTACTGTGACAAAGTTAACATCAAGCAGCTTGTCAGAATGGAGGGTCTAAGAGGTTTACAAGACTGTGTCAAAAGCTATTAAGTTACATGTCTGGACTGTTAATATTACTGCAATCACAATGCTAATTTATGTTAGTGCCTGAATGGTAACTCCCATTATGTGGTAGCACTGAGCTAACTCCATCACTCAGCTACTCAGTCAAGTCAGTGAGTCGCGGGCATTTGCGTTGGTAGGACTAGCTCTGCTGTTGCAGTCCAGCAGAGAAATTCCCCAGACAAAAACTGATATGCGTTGCTGTGAAAGAGCCACATCTCTCTAGTGGAGATACGCTGGTGCCCACCTGCAGCTCCGCAATCACAGCAGACCTCGTTGCCCGGGATGCGCAACACGTCGTCGATAATGGCTTTAGTCAGGTCCTCCAAGCCGTCGTCCCCACCACTCTGATCGCCACCACGGAATGCCATGTTCAGCGCCTCCTCCTTGCTATTGGTCAACACCGAGATCCATCTGCAGACGGAAACAAATCCTCGTCAGTTGCAACCCGCAGTGCCAAGACACCCGTGGGTCTTCAAAACTCTCCCAGAATGTCATTATTGTTTTATCTAAACTGTTCTACAGGAGCACACTGATTATCAGCTCTAAAAATATGCACGTACTAGTCTGTATTCATGTATTTCTGTTCATATTAGGACAGGAGCACCATGACGGTTCGGCGGGAATTATGGTCACCTCAAAGAAAGGGGGTTCGAATCCAGCCTGGGGTGTTTCTGTGTGTTGTTTGCAAGTTCTATCCCTGTTTGTGGGGGTATGCTCCAGGCAGGCTGGTTTCCTCCCATAGTCCAAAGGCATGGAAGCAAGCTAACTAGAGACTCTGACTTGCTCATAGGTGCAAGGGTGTAATTGAATGATGTATGATTGAGTGTAAAATGGGATGGACTGGCAGACTCTCTGGAGTGTGGCCCTGCTTCTCACCCACTGCATGCTGGGATAGGCTCCAGCTTCCACTGTGATCCTGAGCCAGAGTTAGCAGGTACAGTGATGGATGGGTGGATGGATATGAGGGTTGGGCTCTGGGGCAGTAATTAGGGCATCTAGGTCTTTTGTGGTGAGGTGTGGGCCCTCCAAACCAGACAAGATCTGAACCCATTCTCACAATTATAGAATACTCCAGAACATGAACATTTTATTCCTCAAGGAAAATTTCAATGGGACACTGGCTACACTGACCACAGGCACACACGCACGGACGCACATGCGAGCGCGCACACGGACGGACGGACGGATGCACGCACGCACACAGTCCAGAGGTGACCCACATTTGTCCTGGAGAGCCACAGACTGGTTCTCATGTTACTCCACATTCAATTGATAAAGTAAAGCAGATGGTTATATAGTTCGGTCTATGCCCCTGATTTGTCAGGTCTAGAGGCTGGTAACAACGAAACCAGCACACAATGTGACTCCCCAGGACCAGGGTTGATCTCCCGTGGCCCAGTGAAATGCCCTCTTAAGCGACCATTTTAGTTTCTCATTCACTGATCGTATACTTCTAACATAAATATGGATATGCAAATTCCTGCAAATGCATTCCGTACATGTTAATTGCATTTCAGGAGACATTCTTTCAAAAACATACGCTCCCTCCCCCAAGAGAAGCCCTGCATCAGCAACGCTAGCAGAATGGTAGCAGGCCACATCCCCAGGCCTAACCGTTTCAGAGAGCTTGAACCCCGCCCCCCCCAAAGCCTCCACCCAACTGGCAACCATCCAATTGGGTTACCCTCAGGACTAACCCGCCTTTTCAAGTAAAGTGCAGGTCAATATTTCATTCACAACTCGGCTTGGGCCATGGGCTCACCTGTCTTGCAGATGCTGATTAAAAGGGACAGCTACTGCACGTCTGCACCCCATTTTCCTGAAATGTAACTTCTCTCTCACTGCCATCTAGTTTTTTGCAACCATTTTCTGTGATGTACGATCTTCATGTATGTCCTCATGTACGGCTGTGACCTGGAGTCATGAACTATTCATCCATTTTGTTCTCCAGTTGAAGTTGGGTCCACTCAAGACAGTCCCGCTAAACCCCCATGAGATGTCAAGGGGAAAATGAAATAAAAAAATAGCTCTAAACCCACTCCCTCCAGATGCGCATTAGGTCCCGAAACCCTTGAAAAATGAAATCAGCAGGAGCTCGCAGCTGTGACTGATGACACCGGACCAGAGAAGATAACACGTCCTCTAATCTGAGCCCAGTCCCATCGCAGTAATGAGTGCCGGCTGCCTCTTTAGTCACAATTAAAGAAGAGGGCAAGGGGCACTGAGATTAAGCAGACGCACTGGCCTCAAAGAGACACGGTCGCGCTCGGCTCCTGCCACAATCGGGTTGGGGCGGGTTGGTCACAAAGAATAAATCCGAGGACACGGAGTTGAAAAGAGCCCGAAGAGAAGTGTGCAGTAAAGCTCCGTTCCCAGATAGCATACGGATGTGGGCCACATCAGGCAACGATCCGGCACTTTTGGCATTCTTTTGGCCCGGACAAAAGTGGCCTAAAGTGGCCTGTGTGGTAAATGCTGAATTTGGACCGCATATCGAAAAACAAATATGGCGCAAAATTGGTAAATATTTGGCAGAGTGACAATAGTCAATCTGTAAGTGAACCAAAACTGGCCCACATTTGCTGCATCATATGTTCTTTGCTGACATCTGGCGTCGTGATGGCTTGGTTGTGGCCAAATTCTGGCAAACGGGAGCGGAGCGCCCAAGTGCCATCATTCCATGCAGTATGTGGGCCGGATGAACGAGTCAGGAGTGGGCCGAATATTTCGCGATCTGGGTTTCCACCAAACACTTTCAGAACCGGTACGTAACCAACACAAATCGGTACCTATACCCTAGATCAGGTTTGCGTTCCCATGACAGTGGCAACCATGCAAGTAATGGGTTTGCATTTGATCCTTGTCAATTCTCACAATTCTCTCTCAACCAATCAAGAGACTGCAGTGTTTCCAGCTCCGCCTTTTAGTATTGGATCAGTACTCCACGTACCTAAAAACAGGGATAACTAAAAAAGCAAGGGATTGAAATAGTTTTTTGGTACAGTCCACAACTTTTTACGTCAGTGTTAAAACTTCATTAGAGATTTGGTGCCGTGACTCGGCCATGACCTTGAGGAGATTACACAGAAAGGCTGAGTAGAGAATGCTAACAGTGCAAAGCCAGAGAAACAGCAGATGCTTCTCACGGAGAGAATGGCCTTGGTTGTTAAAATTAAGCATTTTTGTATACATCGATTCACAAATTTCTCTGGTAAAAAAATTTCTCGGGTATGACAAAATCTGGTTTCACACTCCACTTAAAATGGCTCAAAATAATATTCACAGCAGAGTGGAACAGAGAGAATTCATTTGAAATTTTAAGACGTATTCTGAACGTCTTACTTTCTTGTCACCTAACTATGTGTGAGTTCACAGCCTATAAGCACAATGAAGTCACATACAGATACTTAATGACATCAGGGACGGGGTTTTCTGAGGAAACGTAAATGGACAGACAAGACTTGTAGTGCCAGTCGTGACAAAAATTTGCAAAAGACTGGACTACATTTCTTGGTTCCCTCACAAAAACAAGAAAGAATGAATGGCTTGGCTGACTTCATCCATGCGTGCAAAACTGTCACAGCCAAAGACCATGAATCTGAGGTTGTTCCAATTGAAAATCCACTAAAAGCGTTTCTGAACAAGAACTGATGGTCACTCTTTCAGGTACTGGCCCACTAAGGCAGTTTTATTGATTAATGAAAGTTAACTCCAGGACAGACACACTCATTCTCACACATGCCCTCACAAACACTCAAAGCTGAAAATACACGGACACGAATGAACATATACATAACTGCAAACACACACACACAAACACAAAAACACAAACACAGTCATGCTCTTTCTCACACACATACTCGCCTTCTCTGGCGAACACACACACACATACACACATTAACACTCTCTCGCACATACTTACATCACAAACTCTTGCTCATCTTCTGCTTGGAAGTGATACGTCCGATTATCTGCATGGGGAAATTCAACAGGAAATGCTGCAACGAGGCTGGGAAAGGCTTAAAACACACATCCTGAAAGGTCAGTCACATGATCCATCCATTTTACCCATCGATCAATCCTACTGTTCCCATCCACCTTCAGCAGGGCTGCATAACGCTGCTCCTCGAGATCTACTGAGCTGCAGGTCTTCACTTCCAACTGAATGTCATCACACTGGATTCTACAAATCAGCAGCTCAAAAACATCTCTAGCTGTCGAATGATGCCCACTTCATTAGTGTAACTAAAACAGTGACCGGAGAGGAGATCTTCAGGAACATGGTTAGGCAGCTCTGATCTACATCACTCATGACTATCCCCGCTGACAGCACAGGAAGAGTGTGCAGGGCGTGGCGGGGCTGGAGTGTACTCACGGGAGATGAGGTCGAAGCACTTCTTATCCTCTCCGCTGGGCTTCACCTGGCAGGTGAGCAGGTTGAGTCTCACGGGCTGCCTGTTGGACTGGAGACACAAAAGGGGGTGTCCGATTACCACAGCTCCCAGAGGAGAAGGGCTTTTCCATTTTTCTAAGTCCGTACTCTCAAAACTCTACTGCTTACTATGACCAGAAGCGATTGTAGTACCAGCATTAGAATGTTCAGTTAACCATGTTTTAATTCCATTTGTGTGAATGAAAACTGTTCTTACCTGCTTTGGATTGTTTCTGCAGATTTTTAGGCTGGTGTTCTAGAATTCTAGGGCATCCGCCAGCCAGTGAGCAGCAGCATTAGAGCATTTTGTCACATTTACATTTTTTATGATCCACAGATTACATCTGAAAGTGTTAATTTTTGCTTTTATTCATTACTTCACGGGCAGCAGGGAGGGGACAGGCTTCTGCACAGGTTTTGAACCAAAAGCCGAACTACCGTAATACATGATATTTTAACAATATCAGTGTTGCATAGAGGCCATGATACAAAATTGACCAAACATTTCTGTGACACTTGGACAACGTTGCTCATTCACTAAGTAGCCAGAGCACCGCTTTAGCGCTGCATTAAAGATGAAGAGCTTTTGCTTGAGACAAAAAGCCATGCGCCGAAGCCAACACAATGACGCGAGGAGAGAGATTAAAGAGGTAACGAAACATCCCCACTTAGTGTCCATCACTGAGGATTTTCTAGAAAACACTAATATGACAATATTAGGACAGAAACGCATTGGACTGCAAATCCATGAGCTGAAAAATCTGTATTATTGAATCAACAAAAATTGAAATGTTTCACACAGTCAGTGCCCAGTAACAACACTATGAAAAGTGTTTAACTGACAGATGAATTAACAGACATGAATCGCCGGAAAGGTATAAATTAACTGCTTGCTCTCACCAAAGGAAAAAATTAAGCTCTTAAAAAACATCACCTGCCCCCCTTAAGACTCAACACTACAAAGAAGGATGAGCTACAGGTCTAAACAGGGTAAAACACCCCCATTGTCCTGCAGAAATGAGTGCGGTGCTCTCCACCGCTTAACGACATAATAACTCCCACACAGCCTATTACTAGGCCCTTCCTTCACATTACCACAGGGCCACGAACCCACCGCCTCTCCAATTACCCGTACAACAGAGCCGGAAACACCGAGGGCCGGTGTCAGATATGCTACGGCTAATTTGAATGCAGGATAATGATGATAATTTTAAGCATAATAAAGTTCCCGCATTATCCAGCAAACGGTGAGCCACCGTCACGAGCATAAGAGCAGACTCAAGTTCCCTATCCAGGCCGTTATCTACGCTCTGCCACTAGACAGAAAAAATACTAATACGCAAAGGCTTCAGTCTGTTCAATTCCCTTTTAAAGGACTGACAGTGAATTGAAAGTTTGACTCTTAATTCCAAACACAGCACTCTTTAATAATGACTCTTTAACACCAGACACTGGGTTAAACGTTAACTGTAGCACAGTACTGATATATCAATCACTGACACTGCAGGGTAGCCCAGCCCTGTTCCTGGAGATACGCTGTCTGGTAGGTTACCACTCCAACCCAAAGAAAGCCCTCCTCATTTAACAGCCAGAGATTCCTCGAGCTATTAATTGGTAGAATTAGCAGATAAGGGTGCCTACAAGAGGGTCATTCTCAAGGAATACTGCCGAGTAGCCTCATATTACACTGCAGGTGGCACTTAGCCCAGGAGGGCTGTGATTATGCCTATACTAGTGTCCTCAGGCAACCCGGCACCTCCGGCATGCGGCAGTCGAAAACTGACATCGGCCAATGAGAGGAGAGAACAACACAGCCACTCATGCAGGCTGTAAATGAACAGTTATTGGCTACGTAGCTAACAACTGCCTCAGGTCCAGCAGGTGGCCTAATTGCGTGCCTAAGCCCTAGTCCACACGTACACCTGTACTTTTAAAAATAGGGGTTTTCCTCCCTTGTTATTCAAAAAAAAAAATGATGACGTAAAAACACATTTAAAGTGCTGCCAAGAGAAGTCCAAACAAACAGGCCACGACGTCTTACATTAAATGACATCCTTACAGGCCAATCGCAAGCCTTAAACACTTGCTACTCGGCGCACGGACTCTGATTTGACAAGCTAAACACTCCGTTCTCCCAGTCCACACGAAAACAGAGTTTCTAGAAATCTTCACTTTGAAAGGCGTTTCTCAAAAGGTCCATTTTCAGCGACCGAAACCGCTGTCCGCGTGTGGACGAAAGGCTGAAACGTACAGAAAAGGCAATCATTTTCAAAAACACCCGAGCTCGTGTGGACAGGGTCTAAACTACCCAGGCATGAACCGCCCTAAAACTTGAGACATCTCGATTATGTCTCTGTGAACATGTGGCACCTTCAGCGCAGTCTGTACGCAACTGAACAGTGACCACATTTATTCAATCAATTAAAATGAAAGGATAAATAAAAGCATATAGCGTTTTTTTTTATTTTTTCATTTTAAGTGCATTTCCTGCCATATTACGAGTCATTTGCTATGGACCGAATGCAGAGCAAATGCCACAGAAATACAGTTTCTAGGAGACAACTGAACCCAGGTTAGAAAAGCCATCGGTTAAATTTCATTTGCAGCATGATAAGTAGGTGGGGGGCTTTATTAGATAGGCACACGATGCGCCAGGCTTAATTCTTCCCAGCAGGTTACCATCAGAATACTTCTTTATTTATTTTTCACAGAGGCCTAAAAATGGATTTCTAGCGCCACAGGGATTTGCTGTAATAACAGCAGGTGCATGTAAGACGATAATTAAAACGGTAATCTACTGATTATTTCTTTCATGTAATTTCTCGAGCGGCTTATTACTGCCGCGGTGCTGCCTCCTCCGTCGATATCAAGGTCAGATATTCATAATTACATTCTGTTGTCTCCACTGTTATCAACCTGCTGCACATTGCCGAACGGAATTTTTGCCTAAGTCACTAGTGAGGGCTCAGTGCTCCTGAGACTTTATCGGTGTGTGATAGCAGTGCAGGATCAACCCAACTTAAGTTCCTCTAGCACATCCTGAGGGCCAATAACTTTAATCAATCAATCAATCAATCAATCAAGTCAGTCAGTCAAACTGCAATGGCCAGTTTGTCTTGCAATTTCAGGAGCCAGTCGAGGGCATTTCAGCACCCCCTTATGGCCATACTGGACACTGCGCTGTATTGAACTAATTGATAAGGAATATATAATTATTTTAGCCATTGAGGACCCACATGAGCCAATTGCTGGTCTAATGTCGTCACCAGATGAGTCACGACTGGAAGGGAGAGAGAGAAGGATGGGAAACTTGGCGGGGGGGGGGGGCTGTGTTGAGGGTGGCTACCATGGCAACAGGGCTGACCCAGTCCCATCAAACACTGTCAGAGTCATGCGGTCTCCTCCAGGATACAAGAGTGACCATAATTACCACAAAAACCAGAGTTTATGGCAAGATCTCCAGCTGGACTGGCCAATTCTCCAGGTTCCAGTCCGAGGACAGTAACGACAGGCAAGTTTCAATCACCAGCCCTTCCGCAGCCCTACTGAAGCCCATTTCTCCTCTCCCCCAACAAGCACAGTTTACTGCCTCTCCTTTGCGACTGAAAAACGCTGCTGCTGGACAGTGCAGCAGTTAGGCCACTCTGAAGCCTTGACTCCCTGGAATTAAGCACTTTATATTCCTGCTGGATTATCACTTCATTACTCTATCACTTCCGCTGCAGATCTCTGCCACTTTTCAAAGACCAAAGGGGACTGCAATGGCAGTTGCTTTTCACCATGTCTTTAAGAGAAATTAAAAAGGCCCAGCAGTCTGGAGTAGCAACTGCTGTCGAGTCATTGGCGCACGCATTAAAAGGGGCTGGGCTTACCGTGGCATGGGAGATGGTGAGGATTCCGCTCTTCACCGAACACTTCCTCCTCTGCCACACCTTCCGTAACCTAGGAGACAGCAGCAGACAATCACCGGGTGTTTCACTGAGCAAAACATCCAACCAAAAAATGCTCAACATACTATTGCACACTTACAGCACTAACATCAGCTTCAGCACTTGACATTGAGCCATGTTGATGATTTAATCAAGCAATTTGGGGCAGAACATAAGAAAAACTTAGTCAATATAATGTTCTTTCTTTTGTCAAAAAATGCAACGCTATTTCAAATACAACTGCTGAGATATGCCCAGAATGTACAAAACCCAAAACCAGTGAAGTTGGCACATTGTGTAAATCGTAAATAAAAACAGAATACAATGATTTGCAAATCCTTTTCAACCTATATTCAATTGAATAAACTGCAAAGACAAGTTACTTAATGTTCGAACAGGTAAACTTTGTAATTTTTTGCAAATATTAGTTCATTTGGAATTTGATGCTTGCAACATGTTTCAAAAAAGCTGGCACAAGTGGCAAAAAAGACTGAGAGAGTTGAGGAATGCTCATCAAACACTTATTTGGAACATCCCACAGGTGAACGGGCTAATTGGGAACAGGTGGGTGCCATGATTGGGTATAAAAGCAGCTTCCCTGAAATGCTCAGTCATTCACAAACAAGGATGGGGCGAGGGTCACCACTTAGTGAACAAATGCGTGAGCTGATTGTCGAACAGTTTAAAAACAACATTCCTCAACGAGGTATTGCAAGAAATTTAGGGACTACGGTCCGTAATATCATCAAAAGGTTCAGAGAATCTGGAGAAATCACTGCACGTAAGCGACAAGGCCGAAAACCAACATTAAATGCCCGTGACCTTCGATCCCTCAGGCGGTACTGCATCAAAAACCGACATCAGTGTGTAAAGGACATCACCACATGGGCTCAGGAACACTTCAGAAAACCACTGTCAGTAACTACAGTTCGTCGCTACATCTGCAAGTGCAAGTTAAAATTCTACAATGCAAAGCGAAAGCCATTTATCAACCGCACCCAAAAATGCCCAAGCTCATCTAAGATGGACTGATGCAAAGTGGAAAAGTGTTCTGTGGTCTGACGAGTCCACATTTCAAATTGTTTTTGGAAACTGTGGACGTCGTGTCCTCCGGACCAAAGAGGAAAAGAAGTTAAAAAGAAAGGCGTAAAAAGGCGAAAGGCGAAACACAGTGCTAAAAAGGCCCCTGTGCCAACTTTTTTGCAATGTGTTGCTGCCTTTAAATATTAAGTTAATGATTATTTGCAAAAAAAAAAAAAAAAAGTGTCACAGTTTGAACATTAAACGTCTTGTCTTTGCAGTGTATTCAATTGAATACAAGTTCAAAAAGATTTGCAAATCATTGTATTCTGCTTTTATCTACGATTTACATAACGTGCCAACTTCACTGGTTTTGGGTTTGTATACTGGTCCCCGGTTGACCTGAGTAGTATGGGGTCCGCACACAAACCTCTCCAGACTCTATGAGACTCTCCAGCTGTTAAAATAGAGTCAACTGCACTTAAGGTCAGATCGTCGTATTCAGAGTTCCCGCTTTGAGACTAGAGACGGGCCACGAGGAGTGTGTGCGTCTGCATGTGTGGGCGTGTGTGGGTGAGTGAGCACGAGCGCGTGCCTGTGTGTGTGTGTGTGTGTATTTAAAACTCACCCGTCACTCTTCTTCATCAGGTATCCCTTCTTTTCACTGCCAAACTCCTTATTTCCCTGCAGCTGATGCATGCTGTATCCACCCTGCTTACTCTGAGAGTCCTACACACACACACACACACACACACACACACACACACAGGTCATTACAGGACACAAATTACCTGCAAGCCTAAAATGTTTGTAGCACTTCAGAAAGGCAAAAAACATTCAATTCACAGAATATCCAATGGAGTACAATCAACTCAATGGCAGAATGATCCCCTTTGAAATGATGAACAGCCACGAGACGAAACAGAGCAATTACACGTAATTATCAGTCATGGGAAGAACATTCTCATCAAATTCTCTGATCTGATGGTGCTTCGCAGTTATAACCAGAATGCGTGCAGCAGCTGACAGGACTGAGAAAATGACTAACAATGACAGGGGACTCACTCTTTGGCACTTCACAACAAATCCTGATCTGCTGCTATATACAGATGTTACGAGCAGAAAAGGTACTAAAAAGATTCACACAAATGCAAACATAAAAATCCACAGCCATCAACAGGATGTGCAAATTACAAAAGGGGTTCCTCGCACGTCCGCTGTATAAAACCCCAAACTCAATATAAGAGCCATGGCAGTCCTGCTAAGTCCATTTGCTAACTCTGCCTTCATGTGAAGCACGAAACCCGCCTAAAGGCATTCTTGCAATGTGGCAACCCTGTGAATCCCAACAGCAGGGTTTTAGAGGATGAAAACTACTCCTCACTTACAGCACTTTGGTCTTGACACAAGCCCTGGTCTTATCATAAGCCAGATAGCAAAACCACAAACGCAAGACTTCCAATCAAGGTTGGACCACATAAAGCCACCATTCATGAAAATAATCACTGATATGCACCAATACTACTAAAAAATTCCACAGAGTTTGGTCCACAACCTGTGCCAATATTTTCTGCACTACCTTGCACTGACTCTACGATCTATCAATGCACTATCCTGATCTGACACAGTGAGCCATCAGTGCACTACCCTGCACTGACTCTATCAGTTATCAATGTGCTACCATGCATTGACTCTACCTGCCATCAGTGCACCACCCTGCACTGACTCTAGCAGAAATCAGAGCACTCCCTGTTCTGACCATGACAGCATCAGGACCCGCACTGTACACTACTTCAGTCTGGCCAACATCATGTTGAGGCATTCAGGCCTTCAAAATTCACTGAAGGGAGCAACAGAACTGAGACCCAGCCAATGAAAACACACAGAGCATGCGAATGCGTCCGGCACTTACTCTCCGTGACTTCAGTTGGGAAAGGCAGTGAGGGAGGAGAGAGGCACAGAGTCAAGAACACAGACAAGCAAGCAGCTTAGAGAAACGGCACACACACACACACACACACGTATGCGCATGTACGCCCACACAATATATACAGCACACGTAAGTGAGACGGACACACACAAACAAATACATCTCGCAGCCCATGGTGTTCGGTCAGCAGGACCATTTTTCCTTGAATAAGCAAAAACTAAGCCCAGCCCGAGACATTTTTGTGCCTGGAGATTATCAATTTGGGAATATATGTCATTCAGTGATTCATGTAATAAAGATCTGGAAAAGGCAAGGAAATTGTGTGCTCCCTTTTTTCTGACCAATAACTTTCCCTGCCCAATTTCTCAGGCAGTTTGCACCTATCAGAGAACACACAGTCTTCTCAGAGGAGGACATTCCAGGGATCACAAAAACCTGCCATGTTTTACTTCCAACCATGAGCTCAACCAGCCAATAACTCAAATTAGTCCAGCCTCCAGACTGAAGGGTTGTTCCATTTGGAAAACTCAGGTGGTTGGAATAAAATCATGGAGAGGAGTTTTACTTCTGGAACCTGGATTGTTCAGCTCTGAGCTCCATTTATACTGAGTAAAAACTAAGCACTGAGGATTTTAAGCAGCTGCATTTGTTCTCTCCATTTTCTTCTGTTGGAGAAAAGCGAGCAAGTGCTTCTGTAACAAATGCAATATTCTAGCTATTATTCCAGCAAAGAAATGCAAGCAAAAACAATTTAGAGTCAACAACCTTTCAAGGCTAATTATCTATTAGTATGCCTGTGGTCCATAGGCTGAATTAAATTAAGTATTAATTAGGCCTGGGCTAAAATAGTTGCATTTGAAACTGCTTGAAAATTAAGATGTTTGCAAAATCTTCGAAATAGTGGATATGATCATTACTCTCACCCTGAAGCTGGTGCTAATTTCAGTAGAGATTCCAGAAAAACACATATTTCAAATCTCTCAGATATTTATTAGCTATAATAAAATAATACATTTTATCTAGAAAACAAAATTCAAGGATTGTTTCCAAAACTATTCAGAGCAATTACTGCCAAATGTTTAAAAAGGAGGATTTAAGAGGAAGGTAAACAAACAGAACTTAAGTATTTTTTTTTTATACAGGATAATTACATGACCATCTGCAAAATTCAGTCAGCAACAGCCTGATGCAGTACAATACAACTACTTTCTAAATGTTTAAATAATTGCACTAAATAAGTTTTATAAAACATAATTACTGGAAAGTGTACAACAAAGTTCTTTTACGCAGTTATTTTCTGGGATCAGTAATGAACATTTTCTAATGACTGTCAAATGAATACCAGTTTGTGCCATTGTAGATGTATTTAAATTCCTGTGTAATACATTAGTGCAAATTGTTCTAACAAATAATAATGCTATAATTTGTACCACAGCTCAGGTCCCCAGCAAATTCGCTGGCTTACGTTCAATGCTCTTACAACCTAATAGAGGGGCACAAAGCAGCTACGCTTAAACAACTAACCAGCCTATAGGGAGAACTACATCAAATGCATATTGAACTACAAGAAGAGAAGAACAAATACCAGGTCACCACCTCACCAGCATCAAGAATGAGAAGCCCAGTTCTAAGGCATGCTGGGAAATGTAGGCGTAAAAAGAAAATGTAGTTCAGTTAACAGCTCAGGTGAGAAAGCGGTGAGGGTCTAATACACCAAAGCTAACTGTGAACTGGACACTGAATTTTATTACACTGAGAAGCCAGTGTGGCACAACACTGGTTACCAGCAAGGCCCATCTCACACTGGCTACCAGCATGGTACAGCACTGGCCACTCCCACCTCACATCTCCTTTGTGTTGCGACTAATAGCTGGGATAGTTTTAATATGCTATACTAAAATGATACTTATAAATGTGTGCCTATTGCCTTTCGAACAAATACCTTCCTTGAGACAAGTTATAACTCTCAGCAATTTATTGGTTACGTTGCCTCTACCTGCCATAGCTTGAGAGGCTGTAAAAGTTGATAATCAGCCCCTGCAAATAACTGACCTTACTTGACTTTGACCTATGACCCAATGACCTCCACAAGTTAAGTATTTCAACTATCTAGGGTGGAGAGTTACCTCCACTGCTTGGGTAGATTACAGAGCAGAAAAAATGCCTGCGACGAACGGTGTGAAGGACGGACAATTGGGAAACAGTGTGCCTCGCGCCCAGAGTGTGAAAGGAGGCATAATAAAGAGAGAATGATGATAAAAATATCTTATTTCAACTTATTTGTTACATAACACTTCGTACTCATAATTTACATCGTCTCGCTATTACCATCTTGACAGAGCTTTGCATAAGCCAGCTTGCTATGGGTACCTGCGACCCCAGTCTCCCACTTGGCCGAGTTGGACAGCGAAGGCTCCCCGCACTACATTAGGGGGTATTGGATATGATGCCAAAGCAGCTTCTTTGTATACCAGCCAGCCTTTTGGATATTAAGACTCTCTCCGGATGATTCACTAAAGTGATGTGCACTCCTGACAAAAATCTAATCTGCGAGCATAATTTGATTCCTAAAACCTGCCTAAATGAATTTCTGCTCACGCTGGGTCCCTCTCCAGATTGAGCTCATTCCTTGGAATGACTCATTCCATTCCTAGACGCTTTTATTATCAAAGTGCACTTAGCCCTGATCCCATTTAACCTCAGTACACCTGGGAGTAGGAAATATACCAAATACGGGCAGAATCAAACCTCAACTTTAGTTCAATTGGTCAACTCTACCTCTGCCCAGGTCCAAGCATATGACTTCACAAGGTGTGACTGCGCATGTTCAATGTGAGTTGCGCTCGAATAGGTTCAAAGGTCTCGTGGACAGTGGACCCGACTTATTTAGCCTTATTTAAAGCCTATTAACAGCCTTAAGTGGGCTGTGGGATTTACCACTAATTGCCAGTTATTCAAATTTAAACAAGCCATTCAAGTACTTTGTGCATTATTTTATATATTTTGCATAGTTTTGACTCATTTCATGCTTTTTAAACATCACAGGGGATGATAAGGTTTATATGCTTCGATTTACTGTGATGTCAACACTGCAATGTTTACCCGAGCTCTACCCACCTCTCCAAGGTGCTTCAACTCTGGTAGCAAAATTGCGTCAAATGATGTCACTCGGGTAGCAAGCACGACAGTTCAGTTGCATAACGGATAGATAGTGTCGTACGGCCGTAGCAATCGAACTGAGCCAAAGAGTCACAGGCCTGTCGTCATTTCATATGTGGCTATGCAAGCATTTTTCCCCTTCCTGTTCCAACGTCACAGGTGCTATGGGAAAAATACGAATGTGATTTTCGAAAATCTGCAAATGAAAGGTCTATGAGTAAATTTGTCGCCCGAGACGGTGTACGTTTTGTTTAGTGAGATAACACTCCCATTACCTTACAACCACTAGAAAATTAAACACGCCATTAAAATGCACGTTGCCAACAATACGCTATCATGAACAATAACTGAACTACAAGTATAGACAACATTTGAATGAGCTGACGATCTGAGACCAGTGAGTGACATAGTTCCATAATGCTGAGCATGTCAATAGCAACATTTACCTTTCAGGGTCTCAAATCCCTTCAGTTTTGAAAAAGTTATGAGAAATACACCACACTATCACATTAAACAAAGCGGTAATGCTCTCCATTAAAACCCATTAATTTTTTACATAGACACTGAAACCAGAACAGGGATTTAAATAATGCCAGCAAAACCGCATACAAATTTACGTCACACTTTGAATTTCATTTCTAAAGGCCCGGTGAAGTCAGAGCGGTGAACTAATAATTTGCCAGGAGCTTTCGAGGCTCGATCCCGCAAATGCTCGAAGCGGTGGGAATTAATCTAATTTAATACTAATCCTAATTTAATCCCATGTACCATATTGTAAGAAACACCAAAGGGATAAAGTAGAAATTCAAGGCATGATCATCATAATGAAACTGAAAACAGATGTGTATTGCCTACTCTGAGACGTAACATAACAGCAACATTGCACAACATAATGTTGGCCATACAAGACCACACAATCCATCTAGGCTCGCCGCTCCCCCATCACTTAAGTATTTGAAGTGTTAGGTTCAGCTAAGGACTAAAAATTTTAAGCACTATATCAAGCATGGTCTCAAAAACTCAAGAGTGACTACCTCTGTGACATCACCATGCAAGCTACTCTACACTGTGACCACTACGCATGAAAAAATATTTCCTCTAATCAGAGTTAAATAACCCTAAAATAATGGCAACAAAACTGTATCCAAATTTACGTCACACTTTGACGCTCGTTTCCAGTAGCCCGGTGGAGTAAAAATCAAAGCAGAAAGCAAATGATTCGCCAGGAGTTTTTGAAGCTCAACCCCAAGCGGCGGGAATTAATCTTATTAAATGGCAATTCCGCTACAGGATAGAGCACCTACTCCCCACTGCTGGACACATCCGTTATGCTCCGGTGCTCAGCAGACGCTCTGGCGCTCTTTCGGGCGAGACGAGCCACCAAACGTACCGGGGGGACACAAGCGCGACAAACGCTGGCCTGTTCTCGAGAGCGCGAACCGTCAGGGCACGACGCCTGTCCCATCACTGTATGTAATACTACTCGCCTCGCCGAACACTGACCGCGACAACTACAAAAATAAGTCAACACCACCAAGCATTGAATTCTAATATTTACACATACAATCCTATCCCGACTACTTTGCTACATAAAAACAAAAATGCTGCCAGTGAGGTGAGACAGTTGGACTCATTTACAGACTTGCTAATCGGGTAAAAAAGAAATTTCTCTCGTCAAGCACAAAGTAACTACAGATGAGTAAACATTTTTCTCTTGGGAGTTAATCAAATCTTACGCCTCAATACAGGAGTACAACACTTGTTTAAACACACAATGTTGCAGAGCTTCTCACGTTCACCACATATGCAAACGTTATCCTATTTCTGGAGAGTCCCCAGTGGATGCAACTTGTGTTTTCTTTCAGATCTGCTTTTATTTTCCTTCAAATCTGTTGGCTGGGCTGACTGAGCACCACAAACGCAATCGACTTCGCCGGAAACGTCTGCATCATCTGCAGATGTCCGTTAGCCTGAGGCTCTCGTTTACTTTTCAAAACTTTTTGATAGTCATAGGAGACAGACGCTAATCTCAGCAAACAAAACCGTATTGTCCCTCTCGCATTCCTCATCTCGGTGACCCTAAGAATAACAGAGATTGGGTCGGCCAGACGCCAGAAAACAGTGACTCGGCACAAATTTTGATTTTTATGCAGGGACGAGAGGCTCCTGACCGCCCAAAACACTGATTAGCATTCTCAAAGGACAGCGCAGATCTCGGCTTCTACGCACTCAGCAGTAGACCAGCCAGCAGAACAACACACTCTCCCACAAAAAGCCCACAATAAAGGCAGGAGGAACCGAACTGAAGACAAAACTGGCAATTTTAATCTCGTCAACCACGCTATGCGCCAAGACAAACAAGCATAACATATTCAGATCCCCTGCCGCAGGATGGTTAATATCTGGCCTGAAAACGAAACGCAAACGGACGGACAGGAGGTCGGACGAAAGCATGAAAAGGCACGACTACACAACAAGACACACCCATCGATTAAATCTTGTTGAGAAATACTAAACGGTTCAGGAATTCTGGACCGTAAAAGAACAAGATGGCTGATGTCTGCCTTGGAAACAAAACGCTATTGGTCAGGAGGACAGGAGGACAGAAGCACAACTTTGTATGAAACGGAACATCTACACAGTGAGAAGTGTCAATATATTAAAATTGCTCAAGAAATATAGAACAATTTCGGAGTTGCGGCCTGGAAAAGAGCGATGGACGGACGGACGGATGGACGCGCTGAATACCAAAACAGCGCTCATTCCTATATCTCCATCCACTGCGCGGCTGGGGATTGTAAATACAGCCCAGCTTAACTCAGTAGTGGGCCATTCCAGTCCGCTGTGTAGGCAGGTTTTTGTTACCACTAATTGCCTGGGCTAAATGCACTAATTGGTGGTATACGCCAACACACTGGTTCGCTCGCAGATTAGATTAGTGCAGCAATGTTTCAAATGTGAACAAAAGAGCAGCCATTGGCTGGCCTTCGTGTGCGCACATCAGCAAATTCGGCCAAAATATCAACTGGAGAAAATGTTAGGGGAAATTAAGGAATTATGGGCAGGCAGATGTTAGCTCAAAGGTGTAATCAGATAGAAAGTTACCCACCTATGGCTTTGCTAACACAAAGGCTGGAGGCAATCGCATGCAAAAAGTGTTTAATTCTAATTGACCAACGGTTAACGATGATAAGCAGGGGGAAATCCCCTCCAGGATCAATGGCCAAACTATTTTGTATCACTACAGAGGGGCATGAGCCGTCAACCTTCTGGTTCCCAGCACAATGTGCTTGCCACAAGGCTACAAGCGCCGCTGTGCACCTACCTCTTTCTGGTCCAGCTGCAGAGAGGACTTGATAAGATCCCTCAGGGCCGTTAACTGCTTCTTCTCCTCATCCTGAGTCTGTTTAATCTATGACATAACAGGAGAACATGGCACAAGTCACAGGCCTCATCAAATCTGACCTCTGTCAAAGCCTAAGACATAGAAAAATCTAGCGGACTTTCATTCCACAAAGGCATGCTTGCAGATGCTGCATCTGTACACAGGAAATTTATGCAGCACCTGACATGCCTTTCATTTACTGGGATCAAATTTTTAACCCACGTACAGCATGTAAAATCATATAACAGAACAGCACGCGAGCTGTACCGATGTACCACATTGAAGAAAACACGTAAGGGGAAACAAAATAGGAATTTAAGGCACGCTCATCCTTCTGAGACTGAAAACAGGTGTGTATTACCCACTCTGAGACATAACATGACATAGCAACATTACACAACGTAACATAAACGGCGAGCGCAGGCCATACAAGCCAACTAGGCTCACTGTTTTCCCATCACTTAAGTATTTGAGGTGTTAGGATCAGCTGAGGACTAAAAAATATGAAGCACTGTATCAAGCCTGGTCTGAAAAACTCAGTTTCTACCTCTGTGGCATTACCATGCAAGCTTCTCCATACTGTGACCACTCTCTGCATGAAAAAAATATTTTATCAGTGCTAAATTTACCCTTGTATGATTACCCGAATGACTTAACGATAGTCTTATTTAAGTGCTGGATGATGGTATTTATCCCAGTATATAAGTCTGCATGAATAAAGTTCAGCTTTTGTATTCAGAAATGTCAGACAAACGAGGCCGTTCGAAGTCGTCATTAGAGCTCACATTGTAAAGGTCCGCAGCCAGTTTCTCGATGTACTGCTTCAGCTTGTCCGCAGTCTTCAGGCCGTCCTGGAAAAAGCTGAAACAAGATGGATTTGATTCGGTCAGCAGCTGAAAGTCAGCAATGCTTCTGCACTCCTTTCTGCGCACAGAAAACAATCAAAGAGCAGTCAATCTCAGCAAGCATTTAACTCACATCTTTTGGCTTGCCAAGGTATGTCTTATTATCTCTCTTTTTTGGCTGATTGAGACAGAACATATTGCTAATGGGATGAGAGGGTTTGACAGGTACAAACCCCCCCCCCCCAATATTTCCTGCATGGAGGAGAAAAAAACCATGAGATCGGAATACAGCTTATTTGTGTTTAGGCCTAAAACAAATGGGGAGACAGATGTCTTTGCAGAGCACAGGCCAATTTGTGACTCTGACCCAAGTCTGCGAGTGGGGATAAGCGAACACAGAAGCTGTGGAGTTTGATTAACATCAACAATCCTTAATCTGAAACCGATGACATTCAGCAGCTGTAGGCTGTAATCCCAGCTGGCAACAGCACATAAAAAATAGTGGCAAAGCCACTGTGCCCACGTGGCCAAAATGGAACGTCTCCTATTGGCCAAAGCATAGGTTCGATTCGGCTTAAAATCGAACTTGGTCCAGACCTTATGACCAAATATACACATATGAAATATTAAAAGGATCGGTGAAAAACTGAAGATGCTAGAGTGTAGACCAGCCCGAAGTTTACGCACGCACGCACACCAAACCACCACTAAAGACTCCGAGCATAGCATAAGCCCCTTGGCCATTTTGGCCAAGAGGGATAAAAACCAGAAGGGTTTCCACGCGCGCCTCAGCACAGGGCCAACAAAGCACAACCATCATAAAAATCTCAGTTTACACCAACCTAAACCTGTGGATGCTGCTGCTTTGACAGTGTTCCATCTAGCTTAGTAGGTTGCCCTGATAAGCATTCCTTTATCAGCTACCCTCTTTTTTCCAATAAAGCTGTCAACTTTGAGGGCTGAGCCTGAATATTCTCATCTTTTTTGAGAATTTAAGCATAAAATGTTCTAATTTTTTCAGTTTAGAAATCAATTCAATTACATGGTTTCTCATTGATAATGGCCTGAGAAATTTATTTTTTTTTGCGCATAATTACCATTTTAAGCACCAGATGAGGCACTCTCATAAACATTACTGCATAATTTACTGATGAGTCCTTCCATTCGATTATCTAGATACAAGTCCCTCACTTGAAAGCTCCTTCTCAGCTTGAGAATGTTCTTAATAATTGGGCAATTTTCAGCCTCAATGTTCTTATAAAGAAGCATTCTTTGGCCACCAGCTAACTCCACTGACTTAGCCAGCTAAAGCAAGTATCGACCAGCAATAGATCAGCCACAGCCAGCTAGACGAGTAAACAAAACACCTTAAAGCACCTTAAACCCCCATCTGGTTTAAGCCGGATTTTTCAGCGGGAGAGGAGGCTACCACTGTGAGATAACTCTGGCAGCATACAGATTCTCAAAAAGCTCAAACTTTATACCCTTGAACAGCACACTTTCTGGTACTGAAACCAAAAAGAATCGTAAATAATAACCGTTCGGTGTACTGGTTTTGCATGCAGGTAAGGAGCATTGGAACATGAGAGAGCCAGACGTTATCAGACTCAAAATTTTGGCCATTCCCTGGTGCCATATATACTGGGCGCTATGTTCGTCCTTCAGAAAACGCAGACCTGAAGGAAGCAAAAATGACTGGAATCACCAGGAGAGTTATACCTTGAGATTATGCAGTGCTGAATGCAGCAGGAAGAAAATGGACATTAGCATTAGCTGATACTACATGCATCAATAAGCTGCTAGATGTGCAAGAAGTCTCAAAAAAGACGGCTATGCTGAGCTGCTACATGTAGCACAAAACCCAAATGACAAGAATGTCTACCGCTAAATGCAGCCAGAAGCAAAAAAGATTGTGGTGTTCGCATTTAATTGCAGCAAAAGGCTCAAAAGATAGCTATGCTAGCCGCTACATGAAGCAAGAAGCAAAAAAGCAGTGTTGGCTTCTAAATACAGAAAAAAGTTCAAAAAACAGCTGTGTTAGCCTCTATATACGGCAAAAAGTCCACTAGACAGCAGTGTTTACTGCAACATCCAGCAAAAAGCAAAAAAGATAGCAAGATAGAAAGCACAGATGATGACCATGTTAGCTGCTACAAGCAGCGAAATGCCCATAAGACAGCGGTGTTACCACTACATGCTGCAGGAAGCAAAAAAGACAACCGTCTTAGCTGCTACCAGCAGCAGAATGCTCAATAGACAGCTGTGTTAGCCTCCGCAAGCAGCAGAGAGCTAACAAAACAGCTGTGGTAGATTCTCAGCAGTTAATAGACAGCTGCCTTAGCAAACCCTCGGCCTAACACAACTGTCCTTGCCAAAGCAATATCTCGAGGTACCAAAGATAGCGAGTGAAAGGGAAACATTCTCCAGGCACACTGCCTGCTGCAGTTTTATTTTCATAAAATAAACATAAACTGGTCTAGCGGCTCAAACGCCAAGTTTCCCCGGGCTGTGTTTTTGCAGCAGAGAGACACAGACTGGGTGATTCACCTCAGTGTCTTCCTCCAGAGCTTAGCTTTGGCGGCACGCCCAGACTTAATTCTCAAGCCGACAAGACTAAACATCAGAAACAAAGCATAATTTTAGAAACTATTAATTTATCAAATGCATACGATTTAAGCACCCCCCAGGGTTAACACCTCATCTTACAGGTAGTCACCAAAAGTCCCCGTGAGAGCTCGGGGATTTCCAGCGACTTACACAGGCCAGGGACAGGATCGGTCGTCCCCCTTCGGTCCCCATTAACACCACTTCCTACAATAACCTGGATTTCTGAGGCCTTTCACTGGAGTGAAATTTAAGCCCTCTTACCTGAAACTATTGGTGATTGAAAGGTTGCAGGGATGATAGGCTGGGGTACAGCCATAGCAGTTAAGCGAACAAAGCACTTGGAGCAATTTTGTGGTCAAAAAAATGGCAGAAAATGCTGGGCCAAATGACAGCTTTTTCTTGTTATGTAAACTTGGGTTTTGGCATTACATTTGGTGATATTGAGCTAACTTACGTTATGTTAAGACATGATATGCTACCTTATGCTGTCATGCTATGCAACATCAAGTCATGTTATGCCAATTTGCTCATATGTAAGGTAGCAATTATTGCTTTATGTTACCTCATGTTTCTTCATATGAGAGCAGACCTGCCCAGGAGATCGACTAACCTGAAGGCTTTCAGCACAATAATGAGGCATACCCCATTTAACACAAAGAGACCTTTGAGCTGGAATTATGAGAATGCGGCATGCAAAATGAAGGCTAAAATGAGAATCGACAGGGTGGAACAGAGATGGCCAGGAACATAGTAGTGCAGCTTGAGTGTACGTGAGGGCTGATTTACGATCAAAACGTTGTTAATAAAGATCCATTATCATCATTTACCACAAGCAGGGGAAAAAAAAAAAAAAATTAGCACACCAATCAAACGAGTCCTATCCGTCGGCGAAATTCAAATTTCTCAAGTGTGCATGAGACATAGTCTGCATGGTCTAGTACTCTTTGAGACAGGAATAGGAGTCGCGTTTGCAGAAACACAAACGTGGGCAGGTTTTACAGGATTACTCGACGGATGTTTACTCTTCCAAGCCTCTGCCTGTCAAAAGGCAAAAGTGTCAAACCTCTGAGGAACTAAGGAACAGTTCAGTGGTAATTCCCCCCACATAGACAGTCTTCACTTTCCCTCTCAATTCGGGAGGCTTTAATGACATGACTGCATACAAAGCAATGTAGCCAAAGCATATTCATACTAACTATACAATAGTAATCAACATGAATGAAACTCTCTCTTTCTGTCCCTCGTCTCTCTCATTCACTCCCTTGTCTAAAATGCAGAGTGAGTGAATCACTCATTCTGAAAGCCCCACTGCAGGAGCCAGGCTAACTCTGCCTAGCAACAGCTACGCCGTCTCGTCACCCAGTCCTGCCTCTCTCTCTCCCCCAATAGGGTCAACCTGAAAACCTGCAAGATGGTAAGATCTCCAGGAACAGGGTGGCCAACCACTGCTCCCAATGACCGCGAAAGACCGCCGCACTGCAAGCTCCGTATGACGGCGGCGGAACAGAAACGATCATTCCTCGCGCTACAGAGCACATTTCCGGAGGCAAAAAAAAAAGGCTGGCTCAGTCTGCCAGCAGGAAGCCGCACAATTGCAGGGTCCTTTCTGACCTTAATATAGCCGAGCGATCCAGCTTAGCACAGCGGAGCCGAGAGACGCACTGCAGTCATTTAACTCCTCCTGACCAGAGTGCCAACCGCACCAATCCAAAACAAGAATATAGAAATGCTGATTCAGGAATATTCCAGAAACATGGAGCCTTGGTAGTGTTGCCAGTGGAGAAATGTCCACATGCTCGTCACAAGCTGTGATGTCGAGGTTCAAACCTGGTTACAGAGACCATCTCGCCCTCCCTCATACCCCACTCTCCTCATCTATCTAGACCATCCTGTCAAATAAAGCTGGAAAAACCCTTATGATGACAAATGGTCAATGTGAACGACTCAATTTTGATCAGAGCATCTTTATTTGGCCTCTTAGCACTTCGCTTCTGATTTGCACTTCTCCAGGAAAGCACCGCTTACATAAGGGCAGAACATTTCCACAACGTTTGTGTGATACGGACGCAATATTCCCATGCGTCAGTTCTTCATCAAACTTGACTATTCATAGTCAAGGTCGCAAGGGGTGCTTGAGCATATCCAGGTATACATTTGGCAATAGTCTGAAATTCAACTAGACAAGGTCCCAATTCTCATGCGGAGGTTAAATTTTCACACTGAGTATGGAAGTCGGGAGGGCGTAGGTCACAACTGCCAATGTACCCCAAAGCCAGCCAACAAGAAGACAAAACAGGATGTGTGTCAGGTGCTCGTCACTGCAGAAGTCACTTACTTGCACTGTGCGTGATAATACTTGATGAGGTTCTGTAGAAGATCCACACCCTTCTTAGTCTTAATCTCATTCACTTTGATCAGGTACTGCAGGATCAAACACGGGAGATAAGAACAGCGCTGTTAATGCTCTCCTTTTTCATTATTCCAGAAAAAGATCTCTGAAATACAGGTTTTAAACGACCAACCTAACCCCTGTCAAAAAAAACCCAATTGAACCCAAAACACATCAGGGATAATAAGCGATTATATATATTTTGACTACGCCTGTGGGAATAACAAAGGTAAGCCCCCAATGAAGTCAAAATACATCATTACGAAAAAAACATTTTCATTGCCTAAGGAGGATATTGCTGATAATGCCAAATTATGTGTAAGCACAAACTAATTATAATTTTCAAAGATATGCTTTTATTGTGTACTCCAAATCCTATATTTACAAAATGACACGCGTTACTACAAAAGATAAAAAATATTTAGACATTTTGTTGATAAGTCTCCTTGTAGTTGGAGATTACTACATACGGGAGCCAAACTGTTAATTAACAAAGTGTTATGCGTTCAGTCAAATGTTCTTAATCAGCATTGGCATGGGAGTGCGGTCGACCTCATAAAGCGTTAACGAATGTTAACACAGAGCAGATGTTTCCTGTGACTAATCCCAACAAGAAGTGGCCGTGCCAGCACCATTTCGCTCATAGGGCAACAAACCCCAGAGCCAGCGTGGTGCCCTTCCTTTGAAGAGGTGGGCAGTGCAGGGGTCAGGAAGTTGAAGTTCTTCCACCCATAAACCCAGTCAGTTGATTTCAGCACATGGGAGACGTTAACCAGCCTTTCTGCCTGTTAGCATCTGTTAGACAGCCTTCTGAAGATGTGGTAAACATTGAGAAAGTGTCCACTCAAACCCAAACCATGACCTTTTCCCAAACCTAACCAAATAGTTTTGTTGCCAAAAACTAAGAAGAAATTTTTGTTGCCTAAGCCTGAGCAAGAAATTTTGAAGCCTAAAATTAACCAAACTGCAACTGAAAACTGAAACTGTGAACTAAGTTTAAAAGTAATAAAGCAATACCTGAGCAAACATGGGATTTGCCCCTGAATTGTCTGCAAGCAAGTCCTTCACTTCACCCACTAAACTACCTGGTTATCCAACTACCAGCTACCTTGATTATCCTGTGGACTTTGTTCTTTATGCATCACCAGACTTCCTAAAGGCTGCCTGGCAGAAAGCTTTTCAGAAAGCCTTCAGGACAAACTGCTTCCAACACCCTAATTTCACAATCTTAGTCCACCACCTGAAGAACTGTGCAATCAGCAAATGCAGGTGGTTTGAACAAATACTTTGGGTGGCTTTCAACTGCCCGAACCTGGACTTTCCACCCCTGTTCCCTTGATTCTGATGTGTGACCTTTGGCCCCATTCCTCGACCTTTGACCCTGGGCTCACCTCGCACATCTGTAGCTGAAAGAGCCTGCGCTCCTTCTCCATCTCCTCGGCGATCTCGGCTCCCGTGATCTCGGTGCGGATCATCCCGTGCTGCTTCGCGTGCTCACGCTTCTCCTTCTCGATCTTTGTACTGGAGTCATGGGGGAAACACCGGAATCACAGCGGAAGAGACCCGCCTCGCACAAGATTTCGGTACTGCAGCTTTGTTCATGCAAAAACAACTCACAGACACAGTACAGTGATCCACTGTGTACAATTTCCATCTTCTCACAATTTCCATTTTATTAATGGCGAAGTAAGCCAATGAAAAGGTCAATGAAAATAAATGGCGTCCACCATTTTATTGCTTTTTTTATCCCCCCCAAACACGGCCGTGGAGTTCACTGCTCAAGTCGATCTCAATGAGAAAAAAGTAAATATCGGCCTCATAGATAAAAACTGAACAGTACATGCACACCTCAATGCTCCTTGCAGGCCTCATTAGTGTCAATGCTGACCAGCCCTTTATCCCTTGAAAAGTAGTTTTTATTTTTACCCCCAAAATTCTAAGTTCAGTGTTCAAGACCTCCATCGTCCCCCCAATTACCAGTGGTGATTGTTCCATCAATTAGAATTCAATTAGAATAAAATTTCTTTTTAGAGTTAAAAGGAATATTCCGGTCACGTAATTCACAGCTTGACAATATGTGACCACATACTGCGAGTTATTAACTACAAGGGCCACACGCACCCTGCCAAGTTGAGTCACAGGGATTCCAGTTTGGTTGTTGTTTTTTCCGCAGTAAACGACAGCCATGACCATTTTGAGCCAAACGTTTAGAACTGAATACCTGAGAAGCAGCTTAACCAATAACTGCTAATGTATTCAGATGAAATTAAACCGCTTTGAAGGGGCCCCTCTGAGCATATAAATGTGCTTTTTCTTAGCAGCCCAATATATTTTCCTTTATATCAACACTTAACATTTTTCTCCCACAATGAATGGGAGGCAGTTTCAGCGAGGCCAATAGATCAAACGCAGTCACAGACGTGGAGCCGCAAGATTGTGCAAACAGCACAGTGCAATCTGCCTGTGAGACCAACCGCTTCCAACTGACACCCACTCACTCTTGACCATAGAGATGTATAATAGAACCAGAGAGAACGAGGAAGTACCTTTGCTTCGGCCAGTTAGCATGTTAGCTTCCTGCTTCTGCGTTTCTCAAGGATGCAATTTTGTGGCCAAAAACGCGCAAGCTCTATAGACGCCAATTGAAAAGTGCACATTTTTTTCTTGCCAAATAAAGTGAAAACAAAAGAAAATATATTTGGTAATACTTCATTATCTTGCTCTTTGTCTGACGCAAACGTTTGATGTTTTCAAGAGGGCCTGTAAAATAAGAACTGATACTTAGAGCTTGATGACGGCACGTGCACGAGTTTGGTTGTCCAGCCGTTGCTCTGACTGCAGCAGTTCAGCCAATGAGTGTATAGTGTGTGCGCATCCCAAATCAACAGCGTTACTTGTCATTTCCCCACAGACAGATTCGCCAATCCGCAAAGACGACACATTTTCTTGGCCATTTGTGCTGTGTAGTCAGATTGGCAATCTTATGAAATGGTGCCGGAAATAAGCACCCATGGAACGCCATTTTTATAGATGGTGTCGGTCAAACTCTGTACTTATCGGGCTGAAGTAGCTAGCCTAGAATCTCCCATTGACAGTAATAGGGGTGGTACTTCCTCAGTCTCTCCAGTTGTATTATATTACCTCCATGCTCCTGATGCGTCTCCAACTTACAACTTGGCTTCGTAATCCTTCCATGCCTTATCGAATGGCTTCTTGATATCCTGGAGACAAAATAAAGACCTTAAATCAGCAAATCACCCAACAAGAATAAAGGACTACAGAAATACTGCAAAAGGAAAAAAATAATGAGAATTTTTTTTCAGGTTCCGTAAAAATGAAATGTGTTATTTTGAGATCAAGGGACAGATCATTACTCTCCATTCCAGTCTCGTGATAAATAAAAGAATTACTCCAAGAGATGTCTTACTGCATCTCTCGTTTCAAGGAAAGATTTTAGAAGAAATCTGCGACCAGTGTATATCTGCGAAATAGGGTAAGTTAATTAATGTGGAGTGTAAAAATAAACAGCCAAAGTCAGATAAAGTGCCCCAAGCATCTATGATGCATGTATTCATTCTCAAGTACAACATAGACTGCTCCAGAACATTGGCAATCATAAAAACAAGGCCACCCTCGACAAATCAGCATCACCAATTTAGCCCGGCAAAGTGAGGCCATTAAAACACTTCATTTTCACTTTTTATCCCCCCACAAATACTGAAAGCATCTTACAGCAACCTCACATCACCCAGATGAGTGCTGCACAGCAGCCATTTTGTGCCCGAAAACTATCCACACATCAGCTGGGGTGGAAACAATTTTCATGGCCAATTAAACCAGGACGTGAGTAGGTGAAAGGCTAAAAGAGCCGGACATGGATAGATTGCTTAGATACAAGGGAAGCCCCAACTCTGGAAAGTGAATGTGACAGGATCTTTGATGACCAGGACCTCGGTTTAACATCCCGTCCAAAAAACATCATCAACTAAAGCACTACGTCTGCATCACAGCACAGGGTCATTCGGGTTTTCATTTCAAACTGACCAAAGGGAAGATCGCCCCCTACTGGCCCACCAACACCACTTGTATCAGCACAAAAGTCGTCCAAGGTGTTCTTGCATCCAAACCCAGACCAACATAGCTTCGGACATTTGGCCAGAGCAGAATAAATTAGAGGCACTCAGAGAGTGCAAACTTCCCCCAAGGCAGCACAGTCCAAATCTTGCGGCCATATTGTTTGATCAATCATGGTCAAAATCAATAGGGTTCATCCCTGACGTAATATCAACCCACCCACATAATTTCAGAGATATCCATTCATTACTTTTTGAGTTATGTTGGACATAAATAGACAGACAAACCAAAGCCGACAAAACAATCTCCTTGGCGGAGGTAACAATGGTACTACAGTCCAGGCCCTGGATATGGGACGGATCCTAGTTTCACTCAGTGCAATTATCCAGCCAAGTCAATAATCAAAGTTTGTAAAACAGGGCCCAGCTCCTCGAGTGCTTAGTCATTCTCAGTGATGCACAATGACTGGCCAGAAGGATGGACCAATCAGGATGCCTGGAGAGGAACGCTTAATGTGGCTCCTAACGAATGTATTGTAAAAGAAATCACTTTTAAATGCTGGCAAGCAAACAATCCAGGCAGTCATTTCTGTTCTGCAACACACATCGAGGCCTTGTGACATGAATATTTACCATTCGTTACTTTCTGTTAATTCTCACAGCAAGATTTCCAAGAGAATTCAATCACAGTGTTAACTCGCCTCATTCGCTAACAGATTCATTTCCACATTTCGACATTTTACTGTGGCTCACACTACATAATGCGAATGACAATTTATTTTGCGCACAAGATGGTGCAGAGTTTATTAGCACCAGCCCTGCTGTGGGTGGGACTTGAAGGGCACGTCCTTCGCAGCTTGAACGAACCTAGTTTACCAGCCATGAGTAAAATAACAAGACCCCTGACCTTGCAAATCAAGCGGCAGGCTTGCTATAATAACGACAAAAACTTGTTGACTCACGTCAGTGCATAAAATGACAAGTGAGAAAAAGTATTTTGCCTCTCAAGTCGACAGTATAAGTGTATTCATTCTTTTCAGGAACAGGTACGGCAAAATAGGCCATACAATGTGTAACTGGACAGCGAAAATTTCAAAGGACTTCAGACACATACCACCCCATTAGAAGGCATTCACACTCAAGCAAAGTTACAGCGCAACATCAGCTTGAGATTCCCACGCATCCGTATCAAAGAGAACAGTGTGGGAATTCAAACCATTTAAAAAAAGATCTCATCACCTCCAAAAGCACAGGCCTCGTGACACCGAGTGTAAGTGTAAAAATGGCGGGGTTGAGGACCCGAAATCTTACCCCCTTGACACCTTTGAGGTCCCCTTTTAGCAGTGAGTCCAGAGTGAAAATGACATTGTGGCTCAGGCTCTGGAGCTGGGGAAGAGGGGGGGGGGGGTAGAGAACAGGCGTGTCAGTTAACTCAGGTGAACAGGAGGGATATTAGACATTAGAGTACCTCAACAGAGAGAGTCGTGACATGAGGATTCCACATAATCCGGTCATCGAGCCATTATGTTTCCATCGTGTTATTGGCCACCGTTTCGAAGTGAATGAGTTATTTTTTTTGTTTTCCCTTTTATAATGTGCGAACATTTTCCCTCTTATGTTTGTTGAAACCAATGCTAGCTGGTTTATTGTTTACCCCTGAAATTACAGAAATTCAATTCCCGTCCGAGGAAAAAAAAAAAAAAAAAGAAAAAAACTCGGAAATCACCCCACCCCACCCCACCACCCTCCATCTATCTCACCCAAAGACCAAGACTACTGCCTGAGCAAGCCAAGGTCAATGCAAGAAATCTGCTTTCGAAAGAGGAAGTGATGTCACTGCCCACTACAAACCAAACACCAGCAGAGTTTGAGATTGTTTAGACCTTTTTGATTGGGGTGAAATACAACCATTGTCCATGCATCTCAGAGAGTCTGAAACAGTGCTGTCCCCAGAGACACACCAAACTACCAATTAGCAGCGAAAAGCTCTCCACAGCAGCTGACTGAAGGAAGATTTGTTTGGTTTTGAGTGAAAACCTACATTCCAGTAGATCGACGTGAACTAAATAAGCCAGCCACTTTTTAAAAAACGGCCAACTGGCAACCAGCCAGCATTAGACTTGTACTGTGACTTTCCGACCCGGCCGCTTGAAAGAAAGACATTCCCACCAACAGATGAATAACCAAACCCAGCAATAATCACACTTGATATCCTGTCGTCAAAAACGCAGTATTCTGGCACAGCAGGTTGAAACTGCGCTCAGAGTGTGTGTTCTGCATTCCAGTTGGCCCTGCCTGTGCCACTGGAAACTTTTGATCGTGGCTCACATTTTTTTTTCCCTCCCCGACATGCTGCCAAACCCGCTGAGAACGAGACATTTTATCTGAAATGAAGTGCAGAGCAGCAGCTAGCACAATTTCAGTATATATAGCATCTCTATCCATTTCAGTATCTACTCCCTGAGAGAGCATGAGGAAAGGAACTGGAAATGTCCTAATCTGCACCAGGAACTACTCGTCCATCCATCATCTGATCTGCTTATTTCTGGACAGGATGGTGAGGGAGGGTGAAGTCTCTTAAAGCACCAAGGCAAGAGCATCAATTCATGTCGGCCTGGTCCCATGTCACTGAATCTAGCCCCGAATTGATTCCACATCACTCAATCTCACCCTAAATCGACCTCACGACGCTGAATCTATTCCGCGAATGCATTTTTGAATCTAGGCCCAAGTCGACACCACATCGCTGAATCCAGCCCTGAATCGGCCCTACATCACTGAATCCACCCCTACTCTACATAATCAAACCCAGAATCAACTCTCTTCCCCTGAATTACAGCCAGATCAAGCTCTATAACACTGACTTTGGCCCAGAATTGGCTTAATGTTCCAGAGGCTTCCCTGGAGTTAGATGGAGTCAACTTATTTACCTGGCAGAAGAAAACTTTCACAAGAAATGACATCTTTTTCCTCATGCCCGTCCTGGTCCAAAGCCAATGGGCTACATGCACTAACCTCCCGCATTGCAATCAACCAATCACAGCCCTCTGACATCATCAGTGTGCTGATGCTGTGCCTCTTTCTGAATTCTCCAATGCAACTTCAGAGGAAAGCAAAGTTTTCCAGTCGGGACAGTTGGGACATTTTAAATAAATCCACAGAAAACTGTACAAGGAGCAAGCAGCAGCAAACTGTTGGTGTCAGAGGGCTGTGATTGGTTGATTGTTATGTTCACCCAGGAACACAATATAGATAGTTTTTTCAGGAACATGTCCTACTTGGCTAAATCACCTTGTGCTGGGCCCAAAACCTCAGACAGTGGGCTTGAGTTTAAACATCAGCAGCCCAGGGGAGGGATGGATCAGAGATAAACAGCATCTCCTCTGAAGACCAGCATAATAGCCCGTAATGAGCTACCTTACTGCGGCCGCCATGCAATAAAATCGATCTCCGCCTGGCTCGAGCGGACAGTTTGCTCTAACGTTAGCACTGCGCTAAATCTGAGCCCTCCATACCCTTCCTTCTGCCTGCCCAGCAAAATGGCCTGCCCAGACAATTATTCAAATAATGTACTGAGGCTTTAAAAATCTCATTAACTTGATTTAACCAACTTTGGGAAGCATTTTCCCACCCCGCGGGCAAATCTTGACCTGCATCAAGCTTCACTGGCAAATAATTCTGTAATATTAAGCAAAGAAAATTAAAGAAATACCATTTTAAGTCAAAATATAAGATTAAAATACTTTGGAGAATAACTTTTGTCTTATTTTTGCCATGTCAGCCGCAGGCATTAAAATCTACATGGTAACTTAAGTGTGGCAAGCATGTCCGGGCCACTTGGTTCAAGAATAAAGCTTGCTTGCATGTTCATTTATATGGCAGTGCATATCATCCACAATGGTCAGCCACAGTCAACTTCACGATAAAGTAATGGCATCCTTCTCGTTCAGAGACATGAAAATCCAAATGTGAGCTCAGTAACTTGAGGCAAAGGGCCGTGAGCCCGCTTTTCCTCACACGAGTAATTTAGGGGAAAAAATACCTCCACCGTCAACCTAAACAGCGGTATACCGCCACAATGAGATAAAAATAGCACATTATTCCAGGAGAAGGATCTGGTGCATATTTTGTCTAGTCAACATGATAAAATGTGGTTCATTCTGCAAGCCGTGCACACGCCTCTCAGTTTCCAATCATTAAAGGTCGTTCCTGCCAACGTGTCTTAAAGTCACTTCCTGTGCGCTTGTCACCACAAACACAGGCTTTATCCTTGACACCACTTAACTGTGGCATGCCTAACTATAGATTACGTACGATGCTTGTGTGAGAAATGGAGAGAGAGAGAGAGAGAGAGAGAGAGAGAGGCTTCCTGTTTTCCACCAAGGATTGCTTTTAGCACGAGGTGCCTCCACCCTAGACTGACTGACCTCGTTACCGTCAACAATGAAAAGAGCCTTCAAAATGGCAACCGCTCTGTCCAGCCTCCCACCGTGACCAGACAGTGACTGGCAGTCTCTCTCAGCCCCAGAGACAGACAGGACACTTTGATTTCTTTGGCGCAGCCGACTCGCGGGCAACTGAAGCAGGTAGTGAGGGAGAGGCTAATTTACTATGGAATTTTGGAATTTTCGTCCCAAGAGAGAGTCATGGGAAGAAGGATGGGCATTGGACTACATCAGCCATTTAACTAGCTCTTTTATTCACAGCTAGTTACTGTTAATTAGGCTAGGCCGAAAACCAGTGCAATGTGGGGTCGAGGGCCTTGCTCAAAGGCCCAACATGTTCCAACTGTGGCTGCACTAGCACTTGACACAGCAACCATATGAGTCCCAGTGAAAGACATTAGCCACGATGCAGCACAAAGGATGCGCCTCATAATTCCTTCACCCCACACAAAATTTTCACAATGACTCCTAACCACATCCTCACAGCAGCGATGCGTTTATGAGTTTACTTCAAGCTCAATCGCGTTCAAGTGTTCCGCCGTTTTGGTGTCTGGTTAATATTTGTTTATTGCAATCATGCCAAAGCCAAATACAATTTTGCAGCAATGGATAATTAAGTCCTACAATGGAATAACTCTGAGGACCGTTTTGCAGCTTGTAAACTGGACGTTTGTTTTTTTTTTTTAATTACTCCAGGGGGTATAACTTGTCACAGTTTGGGATTTTCCCGTGAACATCAGACAAAATGGTCAGACAAAATGGCTGCGCATCATAATTCCAAGCAATGGACTCTCACAAAAAAACAGGCCAGGCATCTGACCTTCAATTGTGAGGTGATTTTGTAACTCGGGGAAAAAAGTGCTTTGTTGACACAAAGAATGAGGCTCCCTGGTGTGACGGCCTGAAGCCTTGTTCTGTTTGCTTGTTGCTGCTCTTCTGCTGCTGGTTTGTCTGCAGGAAATGGAGGGGCTGGTTCGAAGTGACTTCCTGTTTGAACACACCTGAGGAGGCGGGGCTTGGAGGTTATATAAAGCTCCTGCAGGCCTCATTGTCTCTCTCTCTCTCTCTCTCTCTCTCTCTGTCTCTCTGTCTCTCTCTGCTCCTGGCCATCTAGCTGTTTGGTTGCACCATGCGCTCACACACACACACACACACACACACACACACACACACACACCACGCATCTACCATTGCAGACATACCGATTACATTTACTGATTCCTCCTTTCTTTTGGTAACAAAAAAATAATCAACTCTAGGCCTGTGTTGTCTCCTTTTGTCACATGCTTTTGAGCCAGGGTTTGTGACACTGGACAGCCAGAGTTAAGCACATCCTTAAATTATGCAAAGCTAGAAAACCTGAGCAAAAGTAGACTCTTTTTGGAGAGAGACTTTGGCAAAATGTTTTATTCTTCCAGTGTATTAAATAATGTATATTCTCTTTAATTTGTTGAGAATTCTGCAAGCAATTTCAGTATGCAGGTCTCCACAAACAATGCTCTACCAGCTTAAAACAAGCACCGCCACCGGTTATGTGCCATTAAGTGACTTCTACCGGGGATCCCCAGGCAACGGAGACTGAGGCCTGACGGGATGCTTCTCATGCACTCTAGTCAAAACCACTGCATTCTATTCACATTCAATTCTGTGCCGATGCTGCATTTTGCATAATTTGTTTTCGCCAGCTACATTAGAAATCATTTCTCAGTTCAAATCCGCATCGATATTAGAAACCAATTCTCCATTCGAAACCAAAGTCCCACTCTTACGACCACTCCGTTTCACAGTTTCACTCGCATTAGAAACAGCGAGCTAGTCGAAAACCACCTCTCCACTACATTCCATTGCTTTCCACTCCATTTCACTTCTCTTTCTCGAACAGAAAATCATAGGTTAAACCACGTCAGTTTTCATTTTAGTGACTGCACATGATTAAATTAAGCAAAAGAGTCACCTGACTAACAAGGCATCAAGATATTGCGAAACTGACAAGAGATCCAGGTTTCGCCAAACTAACCAAATATCCAGCATCTGAAAGAAGTATGCTCTGCTGAGGTTCGAGAACAAAACTTCAAGTCTGCAGGAACTTGATTCAGGAACAGAGCAAAGCAGGACTTGCTCATACAAAAACCAAGGAAAAAAAAAGGGGGGGGGGAGATGCTTTGTTGCAAGTTTTTGGTGTACAACCAGCAGGGGGCGCAGTTTCTCACCAGGTTCTTGAGCAGCGCCGAAAGCTCCTTGGTGAGAGTGGAGAACTTGACGAAGGCCGTGCCCAGGTCAGGGTTGTCCCGGCTGATGAAGTTGCTGCCAAACTTGTCCAGTGCCTGAGCATAGTTTTCCTCATTCTGCACGTGCTCTGTAAACAAGGGGGGGATTCAGAGGGGATGAGCATTGAAGGTTCCACATTATGAAAATAAGGTTTTACCTCTTGCTTAAAAAGTCCTCCTGTACTCAACATAACAAAACATGAATTACGTCACAGCAATGTTGATGGAGCCCTCTTACAAAAAATAAATAGATGAATAAAATTATCCTGAACAACCTGTTTTGGTTCTGAGCCCCTTTTGACCTCACACACGGAGTCATTTGCATAGTACAGCCCAGTTTACACAGGTCTCAATTTCAGCAGCCGCTACACATTTTCACATTTTCCGCCGTGATGAAACAGCCAATCCAAGCACAGCCTTGTTTTCAATGATTCATCACCCACTCAAAACAGCACACAGTTCGTGCAGAACGTGGGACCATTTCGAGATTTCCTTGACGAAACCCCACAAGGTTATTTGACCTCTGTGTTTGACCCACCAGCTACAAAGCAGTAATATGGACACACCCCAAAAAAAAAAAAAAAAAAACCTGACTTAACAACCGTTGAAGCCTCTGTGCAAAATTTAAATGACTTATCTTCCGTCTCAAGTGGAACATACCTCGTTTTAAGTTACTGTTTGCCTGACGAGTACAATTTTCTCACCTCATTGACCAATCTTGTAATGAGGCCTTAGAAATGCCAAACTACACTGATAATATATCTGAGTTATTTTTCAGAAAAAGTAAGTGAGAAGAGCGAAAACAAAAAAAAAAAAAACAACAAAATCAAAACACAAGACTAAACACAAGATAAGATGGAATTTTAGTGTCATTTTTTCTTTTCTTTCTTCCTTTTTTGCAGCGGATCAGCGAAAAGAAACATTAAATATTAGATACTCTCATTGAACCCTGGGATGTAAATGTGTCTCCACAATTGACACAAGCAAGCGATAAAATAGCAGTCGTCAGTCACAGTGCAGTGCGAAGGAAATAACCACAGTTCTGAGGAGAGAGCCTTAGTCAGGAATATTGGCAGGAGGATAACTGACCTGATGTACATGTCTTTCAGAGACATTCATGAATGAAGATCACAGCAGACACCGGCTGCAGATCTGTTGGCACATCCCTGTCCTACCCCCACACTCCAGAATGATGGTACATGCCTGTCCTCACACTAGACCAGCAGACAGGGCTGCAACAGTGTTACAAATAATCACCCAGAGCAAGGGATACCCTGCCCTTCATAATACTGCCTGGTCTTGGACAGCATTCCTCGAAACAAAAATAACTGCAGCGGGAAACGGCCCATTCTTTCGGACACACCAGCAACAACTGGGAGAGATTGGTGTAGCTGCAGGTGGCAAATGCTAATCTCTCTAAACACAAGATTATCAAGTATCAAATTTAATTTTAGTCCACTTTATCCCTCAGGTCTATAAATACTCAATTCTAATCTATTAGCGAGCTATTAGATCCCCAAATTCAGAGCACTTGCTTGCGTTTTAATTAATTTCAAGGCAAGAGGTGAAAAAAGACAGTGGCAATCAGATCTGGCGTATTGAGTGATGGAAAGGTGAATCAAACTTGTACAGTTGAAGAAAATTTGATTGAAACGACCCAAAGCACAGGCTTAAGACTGCTCGTATGATGTGGAAATCAAGTTAAGAGAGCATTTCAGCAATTCACACCCCAAAAAGAAGTTTTAGGACGGCATGCCTCGACGAGTCAAGCGTCCAAGGGAAATACCAAGTAAGTCACATTTTGATAGTTTGGAGAAAAATGGGGTACAATTTCCAGCCCCAGCATTAAGATCAGGAATGATACATTTGAAAAGTTTGGTGATGGAAAACACTTTTACTCAACTGCTCTGAAATACTTCTGAGAGTTCTCCAAAAATATGTTACATAACGGGATTTAATGCGACTTACTATGTTTTACCATCAGAATTTCTGTAATAATGCAGCAATAAAACCTCGAAAGTCAAAGTTCTGTGCAGTTAAATTGGTCGATTTCACCAGCAATGATGTTGTCCATCTTGTTTTTGGAGGAAATGAATGAAGAATAAATTAATAAATAACAATTCATAGAAAAGTATTAATGCTCAAATTGAAACATTGATGAAATAGAACCATCATCATTTTATCAGTTGGAAATATTCAGTCAATGCCAAGATCGATCGAGTTGTTCCAAACAGAATCAACCAGTAAAAAACTAAACATGAAACAACATGCATATGTATCAATGCCCTTTGAGACCAGAAGAGGGCCCACTTTCGGAAGCACACCTACACAAGAGTCACTACCGTTGTCCAATGCAGTATTTACAACACCAATTCAGTACCTCACAGCAAATAATCTCTGAACCGCAACCAAACTAGAAAACAGTCACAGCAATAAGCACTGATCTGCTAAGCATCATAAGCACACATCTACAAACTCTTGTCATGGCATCTTTGCCACAGTGAGGTGACAAATGACCGCCAGGGAATCATGTGGATTAGGCCACACTACGAGTGTAAAATCAAACGAAGAAACATAGATTACGCCAGGCGAGATAACAGTCTCACATGACTACTTCAGTCAAATGGGCCAATAATAAAAGGTGTTACTGCCAGTGGTTCCCGTGTTTGCAACACCAGGGCATGAAGGAGCTGACATCTGACTACATTCAGTGAGCATCTCTTGCATTAGCCTTATCAGACAAATAAAACTCTATAGCAGCTGAACTGACCCACAGACTTAAATGAGAGAACAGTGACAAATCCCAACCGTACCAGCTATTGGACTAAAATGGAAGGAGGATGTCTGTAAGTATACATCTGTCCTTAGATTTTTTTCAACAACTGTTTGATCTGATCAACTTCACAATTGCACTCTGTAGATAAACTGCTAAGGACTCAAGGGAGCGCAGTGTTCAGAGTGAAGTCGTCCGGCTGGGCGGCTCTCGAGAGTGTTCCAAACAGCACTACAGCAGGTCAACAAATCAGCAGTGTGTCAGTGGACTCATTATCTTACAACTCTCACAGTGTCTGGAATCACTCACTCATTCACTATTCCCTACTCACTATAAAGGGGACTCATATGTAAGTAACTATATAGTGAGCTCATGGGCAGAAGGAAGAAACGATCGGACTTTACCCGGTTCGTTTTGTCGGCACTGTTAATTGCCCATTGCTGTTGCACAATTAACTAGAGGCACTGCTAGAGTGCAAACCTCCGCCAAGGCAGCACAGTCCAAATCTTAGTGAGTGGGAGCAAAGTTCAGTTATCGCGTGTCATATGATTTCAAGATGGCTGCCTTGGTGGACATATTGTTTGACTGATTGTGGCGAAAATCAAAAGGGTCCATCCCTGATGTGATAGCAACCCACCCATTAAATTTCAGAAATATCCGTTCATTATTTTGAGTTCTCTTGTTCACAAACAAACAAACTGCACCGATTACATAACTTCCTGCCAACTTTGATGTAATTACTTGCTCATTGGAGTCGGCTGAGTGATTTCAAAGGGAGGTGCCAGCCAGAGACTGTCACCCCCCGCAGGTCTTTTCAGGGACTGCAATTTATCAGGTGCACCGAACACCGAATGTTACTGCTGAACTGTAAATCACCAGAGTAGCAATGTGTAGACCAACAAGCTGAAAGAAGCCTTATATAACTGGTCTGAACGCAGGCAGACAGGCTGTCCCCCGGCCAAGCCAATGCCCAGACAAGGAAAAATCAACACGGGAATTGGCGACAGGCTAAAACAGGATTCCTACTTTGTCCTCCATTAATGAAGACCAAGCCACTGGGACTGGATATGTTGCAGGGCGAGTCTTCTCTGAGGCCTAGAACATTTTAAATACAACCACACGACTAATGGGCCTGGAAGGCTCCCTCCAAGCAACCAAATAATGAGTTAGCAATTATGTCCAGATAATTGTCCTTAATTCAATTTTGTGCCACCCCTTTCTTTCTCCACAACACTGCAGCCAAAATTAATCAGCATCTTTCTGAAACTCATTAGCTCACCTTTACCACATCGGTTTTTTTTTGTAGCAGCAAGTGAAAAGAGTATTAGCCACTGCAGTGATGATGTTTGCGTAAATGGACAGCTCTCATTCACATGCGCCGATTTCCTTCAGAGAGAGCGAATACAGCTTGGGCCTCTATAACGGGAAGAGCTCAAGGATTAGAGGATTACTGAGATCATCATCACATTCACTAATGAAAATAATAAGGAAAATGGTTGAGAACAATGATGGGATTAAACTGGGGCTTCCCAATCCTGCTCAGGAGATGCACTGCAGGGCGAGTTTTCATTTTAACAATTTAGCACAAATAACTCCGCTTATTAGAAACAAGGTCTCAGGCTCTACAGTACGGTGCGCTTCTCTCCGCTCGCGGTGAAAACCAATAGGATGGTTGAACCCCAGCGACAGGGTTGGGCAGCCTTGGTTTTTAGCTCCTGCCTCGGTAGTTTAAATCCTAAGAGCTGCAAATGGACCACAACAGCTGCAGGACAATATAATTCACATACACCAGAACAGCATAACTCACATATACCAATCTGCCAGGTGCAGCCGCCTCGCAAAGTTTTAATTGAACTGTATTTCTTCAGCTGCGCTTTCTAAACCTAAGAAACTGACGCGTTCCTCAGCAGAGCGCGGAGAGGGAAACAAACACGGGAAATCCATCGCTCAGAGCCATTCGGCTTTTATCGAAATCACTCAGGGGTTTTGTCATCGCCATTACGACTCCGCCACAGTTTCTGAGCGGCGTCTCCTCTCGAACAACAACAGCGTGTACACGCGGGCGGGGAGGGGGCGGGGGGCAAGGGGAAGCGATTTGCAGCTCCCTCTGGAAGCCGGAGTCGGCGATGCACGCTCTATTACGCGCACCCGCGTCAGGTTTAATGAGAACGGCGCTTTGTTCGCGGCTGAAACAGACGCCGTGTGTTCTCGTTAGGAGAGCGGAACCCAGCGTGGCGTAACAAACGAATTTCGCTGCCCGCCGCCAGTATGGATAACGGGAAAAGGCACTCAGGGTGTTACGAAGGAAAATTCCCCCCAGTGAATAAGGGTTGATGCGATGTATGTATTTGAAAGACAAAACAGACCTACAAGCTTAAACTGCTTGATTCTACAACAATTCAAAAAAATAGCGGCAAAGCCGCTGCGCCCACTTGGCCTATTTGAACATGGCAAAATCAAACTTGGGCTAATTTTTCATCCCATATACACGCATATAAAATATGAAAGCATCCGTGAAAAACTGAAGGCGCTTGAGCGCTGATAAGGCAAGAAGTTTACAGACACATGGACAGACACACGGACGCATGACAGACCATCACGAAGGCATCTAGCCCCAGCATAAGACCCACTGGGCCATAAAACGGCCACAAATCAAAGATTGCTACCCAAAACGAGGAAATACACCCACATGACAGCTCTGTCGATCACAATACTCACCCATCGGCAGTAGGCTTATAGATAATCACGACATGGGTATTAATCACCAAAACAAGTTTACTCCTGCAGTTTGCTTAAGAACCTCCAATTAAGAGTGGCAAAATTTTGGGAATATTCAGCAAAGTAAACATTTCAAGAGAACGGTCTTTGGGAATTTTATTACGTTTCCTCCCTAATTCCAGGAAGTTTTTGGAGTCTACTAGGAATTTTCCGACCTTTCACGCTCCTACTTGAACTACAGTCCCACCTACAGAGCGTGGGGGACAGACTTTTATCAATAATGTCAAAAGAACAAGTCTGAAACAACAAACGGCAAAGGGCAGAGTTGACAATGAGTACGCTGACCAGAGAGCCTCCGAGACAGATTCGCTGGCGGTTCATATTCATAAATCTTGCTCTTTTTTTTGCAGCACACCTCTGCCTCCTAAAACCAGAGAGACAGCCGGTTGCTATGAAGGCTTGGCCCCTACCTTGCCCTGAGTTGTAGATGGCTTTAACAGATTTCTTCACCTTCTGGAGTGCAGTCCGATCCTGATCCAAAGCCTGTTGAGACAAAGACAAATGGGGGGGGGTTTTAAACCATTTGGTCTCGAAACGTTCCAAAAAAATGAGCAGACTCTCACACCAATTAATACAAGACTAAAGCAGTGCTCGCCCTGGATATGACCCAAAAAACGTATCAGCTTTTTATTCTGTCTTGGCGTACTGAACAGCGTGATAAATGGTTAGGCGTCGGAAATGCAATCGCGCTCACTACAGCTAGCAGTCACAGCCAACTGCATCAATTAAGCCTATAAAAATGAACACAGTTGTGTATTTAGATGATTAAATATCTCTACCACATGACGTGCTTGGAATGCCTTTCCCATATGCAGGAGATGCATTAATAAGAAATAAACTACTGTTTGCGTACAAAAACCTCACGCCACACAGAACTAATCTCATGGCCTAAAATTTTGGCTGAATGGTTCAGAAGAGAAGGGGAGGCATCACGCCCAACTTTAACCCCTTAAACGCTCACTTTTCACTTAACTTTATCCTGAAATAGACTCCAAGTCAGAAAAGGCATTTGGGTCATTCAGTGTCAAATCAACTAAGAATTTGCAGACATCTCCCAGAATTTTGTGAAAGTTTGTGGATGAGTGGGGACATATGAGTAATGAATAAATCTGACATATTTTTGCTCAACTCCTCCTAATTAGTAATTCGTTAACAAACTTTTGACTAATTGGCGAACCCTCGCGACTTCAACATTATAACATTATGTTGATTACCAGTTCATGGATAAATGTATTTTCTACTACTTGCTTTGGTGTTTTAAGGTATAAAGACGTTTTGTAAGGTGATATGAACGCTTTTAAGACATTTTTGTTGAAAATAAAAAGTAAAATATGACGAAAATGGCAAATTTCGACGTTTGTAACTGCATATATTTGCTCATAGTTCAGACACCGTTTGAGTGCCCATCACAAAACTAAAGGAGAGCTTCTTAACACCATAAGCTACATCTCACAGGAATTTTAAGAAATTTGAAAAATACATTTTTTGCAATACTACTTTGAAGTTTTTGAGTTGCTCTAACTTTTTTTCCATTTGACTCTAACGTTTTAAAAAAGTCTTGTAGGGCTTGAAAAGAGCTTTCCAATGAGACCAAAACCAACTCTCTAGCTGTTATAATAAGGGATATGCACGCATTTGAAGTCGTGACTCGTGAGGGTTCGCTAATTAGTCAAAACTTCGTTAACGAATTTCACAATAATTAGGAGGCGTTGAGAAAAAATATTTCGGATTTATTCATTATTTATTATTTATCGGTCCCCACTCATCCACAAACTTTCACAAAATTCCGAGAGATGTCTGCAAATTCTTGCTTGATTTGACACGGAATGACCCATTTATTTTCATACTATAGGACAGTGGAACATACATATTCTGCATCTGCTGGCTGCAGCGCTTGACTGAAGCTGCATCACACTTATATTGAGAGAAAAATTCAAACCCAAGACGCCATGCTAAGGCCACAGATCAAATAGAAAATATCTAGATTTTGTATATTGGTTTATACACACTACCCTGAAATACTTGGAATCACTGGAAACCTTAGGATCTCCACTAGAATTTAAAATGGGCCTGAGGTTCCACAGGTTTGAATACAGCAGCTGCATTTGACAGAGGTGTACATGGGTCCGTAGGTTTTATGGGTTTCATACATTTACTTTAAAGCCGACTGCACTCTAGCTTTGGAATCCATATGCATGTCGACAGGAGCACCATTTGCTTTTATTTTTATTGCTTTTATTTTCACTCTAATGAACTGAATCAACTCTTGTGAACAGTCAGCTTGACAGCATTTCTATTCACAACGTGTGACATTCCTACAAACCATAGCCAAAAATGGAGAATGGCCAACACCCAATCTTTAGACAGAACAGTACACAGCAAACTTAGAAATAAATGCTACATTAAAATGCCTCGGATCATTCAGGAACTTGTTCCAGCAGCCATTCAGCACATCAGTAGTATTGCCTACCAGTGAGTGACAGACACTAAAGATCAAACGGCTGATATCAGTCCTCTTTTAAATCGCTTTTCCAAAAAAAAAAAACACATACATCTGACTGTTCTGGTCTTCAAACGGATAAGTAAAACCCAGCCGAGGGCCCTAATCAAAGGCAGCTGTCAGTTCCAGCACATTAGCGTGAGCCACAGTCTATCAAAGTCAGGATTATAAGTTACTGAGCATACCAGAGGCAAATGGGACTCGCGCGACACAGCCAAACAATGTAATTACTCAAGTAAAACAGTTAACTGGTACACAGTGTTGAACATGGCAGTATCATCAGCATGTGGAATTATAAAAAATGTTTCTCGTCATCGGCAAAACAGTGTAATCATATTTGCTTGAAGTCACCAGCCATCAAAATGAAAGATCTCAGACCCTGAGCCACAAGAAGATTTTTTCCAAATTCTGAATCAATGTTCCAGAAGTACACTGTGCAGTTTTGCTTTATTGAGTTTATTTATGCCAGGGACTGTGAACAAATGAAACATTAATCTCAATGAGAAAAGATCCTTTGTTATCCCCTGCCGCCTGATTAGCGCGAAGCGCGGATATAGCATTGGGCTCCGTCTGTACGGATGTACGGACACATTAAATTGAGGCGGCGAGGGAACGACCCAAAACAGGGCAAGCAGCTGAAATTTGTCACCAAGTGGATCTAGCCCCAGGCCTGAACAAGGAGGGATAATGAGCACTTACACAAATGTAAACATCAAACGATACTACACATTACACAGCATTTCCACAGCAACTGTCATTATCCAGAGATACAAAATATTTTTAATTACTGTGATGTACAATTCATACGTTGAAGTTCAGCGATACAACAGGGTGACAAGAAATTAGACCCTCCTCGAAGGCTTGGCTTGGCTCCTCAGCCAACGCATGTCACTGCCAACATAAATGAGACCTCGAGTAACACCAACCAGCTGTAGAGACTGGAACAGTAAGTCCTTATATGTATTCTCATGTTTTAGCAAAAACCTTAAAATGATAGAAAGCAACAACACTTTTTTTGGTTGACATCGTAATAGTCAGTCAAATCATTTAATGAGTCATAATACACTCTTCTGATTTCTCCCTTTCCTTAAGTGCGTGTAAAACATCTGCAATGGTACAAAGCCCAGAGTCCATGGCAAGAAGAGTCATTCTTTCCGACAGAGAACACAGCTCGTGGACTGCCTGAAACGCCACCTTTGTAGTCCAGTCTTTTGCTCTGTAATATGTCAATGTCACAATGTAACATATTTGCATCATGACTGACTAGCCGCAAGTTTGCTGTGCCTTCGAACAAAGCTCGGCAGAGTGGAAGCTGGAAGGAGTTGAGAGGACGCCATTTTCTTCGGTGCAAAGCAAATTATATATCTGAAGACTAATAATTTCAAAAGCTAATATTCAAACTCAGTTTCACTGCACCTTTGACAGCCCTACTGTGCACCTGGATTTTGGCACTCCTGGACCAAGAAAACATATAAAAAAATTTTAAGGGGCCACAAAAATCATGTACAAAAATGGGCATAATATGACCCATTAAAAAAAAAAACAGAAATGGGAACAGCAACTCAAAGTTCCTGTTTGCAGATGCATGGAAAGGGGAAGGTCATCTTCATTTCTTCAGATTTCATAACTTCATTAGTAATAATCATTGAGTCCGAGGCAATTTACACATGGAAAACAGCGCAAAATGCAACATAGCTGCTGATATTCCCTAACTGTTGTCCAGCGGTCACCAACCGTGTTCCTGTAGATCTACCACCCTGACTGTCTTCACTCCAACCCAAGCAAATCACACTTCGTGAAACAGCAAGAGCACTCCTTGAGCTGCAAATAAGTTGATTCAGGCATGCCAAACGTGGGTTGGAATGAAAACCAAGGGACAGTAGATCCCCAGCTACAGGATCAGTGACCACCGCTGTGGTTGATCATGAAACTCTTGTTCGTGCAAACAGATCACAAGGCACCTCCAGCGTTGCAGTAATGGGTGCCGGTAAAGGTTAACTGCAGGAAATTCAAACTGCGCTTCAGTTATAACAGGGAACTCTCCACTCGCTTGCTCAATTACAGGGAGGAAGGCAAAAAAAAAAAAAAACACATCAGACGTTTGCCAACAGCCGCTGTAGAAGGCTGTCATAATATTTGCAGTATTTCTTTTTTGTTTGAATTCAAATAAATACTGAGTACTCACATATTAGGCAACCCAGTTCAAACTGAGTAACTTAACACGGTAAAACGATAGAACAGGGATCCTCAATTCTGGATGTCGGATGCAAACCCATCCCTGGTTTTCTTTCCACCACAGTAATCGATGAAACTATAAGCAATGCCCATTGGCCGGACCGGCTTCACTGCTGAGCACAGGGAAGGCGGGAGAGCAGCGGCTCTCGGCCCGAGTGGACCTGACCAAAGGCCTCTGGCTGCCTTCTGTTCCACTGAGCCACCCAGAGGATAAAACAAGCATACGCTCATAACGACAAGATCATACAACAAACAGCATGGAAAATAGAAAGCTCATTCATTCAAAACTATTACGGTCTGTCATAACATCAAATAAGATAAAAAAACATGAGTGTTTTAAGTGCAACCATGCAGAATATGTTGGCAAGTTTACTGCTGATTGCCAGAGTAACATCTATGAAATATATTCATTCATATATTTCTTCCATGGACAAGGACGGAGGTCAAAACCATAAAGCCCCTACGCTTCGGTCCGCACAAATATACCAGGAGAGTTTTTTGTCCATCTTTTAAGCATTTTTGCTTAGAGACCGAAAAAATGCAAAGAGACAGGAATGACTGGATTCAAATGTGACATGCAGCTAAAGGTCCAGGGCTGGAGTCGAACCCGGGCCACTGGAGGAGGGACCCAGCCTCAGGCAGCACGTGCACTTTAACCAATGAGCCACTAGGGCGCCCAGGAGGACTCCTACTGCATGCAATAGGTGACAGAACTCTTTTTGAAGCCCGGGGTGCAGGTCAATGTGGCAGATTCTGCCTGGCCTTGCAGCTGAGCCATTGGCCCTGACCTGAATGAAGTAATTCGAAATACACCAATGGGACCTTACGATCCCTCCGCACCAGGGGAAGGGCTCCAATCCCAAGGGCAGAGGGGAGAAGGTTACCTGGTCGGGAGACGTCAGCCTGTTGAACACAGGTACATGGTGAGATGAGATAATAATGACCGACATAATGATGCTGCGGTCCTCAGTTCCCAAAAGAAACTTTCTAAAGGTCATGGTGGAGGTGGGAAAATCCAGGTTCAAAAAAAGAGGAATTCATCCCCGGGATTTTGCTCACACCACCTGGACTTGCCCATTTACACAATTCTTCCGCCAGGAAGTTCAGCGAATCACTGATATTTGAGCCCTCCAGTTCATCTGATAAACAGACAGGCTGGTCAGAGACCGCACAAGTCCCCCACCAAAGGACATAGGCACAGACTGTTGGAAAGATAGACTGATGGACATCCACAACCTAAATCAACAGTCCTCTGACCTGCCCTTCGGGTGTCGAGGGATCGAAAAGCATTCTCGGTCGGCCTCGGTAAAGATCATAAAGTCAGTGTAAAATAGTCACCTTGCTGCATATAGTTTCAGAATGTACTGATGTACGGACAGACACAACTTAAAATCAACAGGCCCCCACCACCACCACAGGTAGACAACTTCCCACAATGCAATGTCCCCATGGCTCCTTTCCAAACTTCCACCTACAGCACATTCGCATAATCCTGGCAGGGCGACTGCTGACTCGCAGGGGAAATCAATTTGAGAGGGGATCAATGAACGAGAGGCATCGACTCGGCGAGCGAGCAGGTACCTCGTCTCCATCACCACGGCAGGACTTGCACTCTCCCGGAGGAACCTGGGCGCTTGCACCCATGGGACCTCATGGTGAATCACGAGAAGGCCTGACAGAAAGCTAACCCCAAAGACCAGGGAATACTGCCAGCACGCTACAGCCTGATTAACGGCGTGTGACCGCCGCAGCAAGAAATGTTGCCGTTGGGGGGATGCACAGCAAGAGTGCTGTCCCAAAGCCAAATTACCAAGCAGCCATTTGCTTATTTCCCCATGCACACTCACTGCACACACACAAATACTTCCATCGTTTCACCCATTTAAGACTCCTCTCAAGACACATCTTTTCACCCAACACTATTACTCATTCCTATCACAATCTTACCACCATCAGACTGGGGCAGTACCACAGGATACTGCCAAGCCATTGATTTCACATCTGTCTAATATACTTGTGTCGTGTTTTTTTTGCTAAACGTTTACCTGTATTATATGCTTTTCATGCTTTTTTTCTATGCATTTCATTTGCTGTTTAGTTTTCACCTTAAGGGGACCAATAGTTAACCAAAATGCCAATTTTGGTTCAAAATTTTTGTTTTGAGATAAGACAATGAAGTGGCCCTTCAAAGAGTCTACTTTCAGGACATGCATTCACTTTCTGCCAAATTGGCCTTCAACTTGCTCTATAATTGCTCTGAAATTACTCTCTTACACTAAAAAGCATTTCAGGTCAGTTTATTTGAAGTGTTGCTCATAAAGGCTTTATACAGCATGTATAATGCCTTCATAAATGAGACATAATGTCTTCATAAATCATTCATAAGTGAATGTCATGCTTTAAAAAGGGTGAAATAACACATCCTTATTCAACATGTGATGCCAGATGTGACAATGACAATGTCACTTAGCTAACTATGTCACCCTTTACCGCAATTAGCCACTAGCTAAGTGACATCATCAGTTATATCACCTTAGGCATCACATGCTGAAGAAGGATGTGTTATTTCACCCTTTACAAGCATGATGTTTGCTTATATATGATTTATGAAGACATTACATCTCATTTATGAAGGCATTATACATGCTCTATAAAGCCTTTATGAACAACACTTCAAATAAAGTGTGACCGCATTTTAAAACCTTGATAAAAATTGATCGCAAAAAAATACAGATATCTCAGCAACTGTACATCCAATTAACTTCATATTTGGAAGTTTTCTTCATTTTGTGATGATCTATGTCTGTACAGAGCTCTTTTGGCAGTATGTACCTCTGAATGTGAGTAAATCAAAATATCAATGTTTAATTAGCCGTTTCCCACCAAAATTGATTTAGGGGGGTCAAAATCAATACAAGAACTTATTGCGTATTTATATCTACACACCCGATCGCAATCCGGTGCTGCTGCGGATTGGCACTCCCGCTTAAACCCATTCATATCGACCTAAAAATACAGAATAAAGGTCATGAAATGTCAGCACCAAATCGACAGGACCAATTCATATCGAAATCTTGCCAACCAATTAGTCGTCATGGTATCAAATGACGCTGATTTAAGTTGCAATTTCTAATAGAATTATTTTGGTAATGATTCTTAGTTTGAAAGTGAATATCGTGGAAAAATGTTTGCTTAACTATAAGTCCCCTTTAAGCGACCTTGGGTCTGAGAAAGGCACCATATTTAAACGTATTATTATTATTATTATTATTATTATTATTATTATAATTATTATTATTTTCTACTGTCAGGGTATGAGGGAGTGCTGGAGCCTGTCCCAGCATGCTTTGGGTGAGAGGTGGGAATTCCCTCGGTTCGCCACTATTCCATCCACAACACTCACACACCGTAATACACGAATACCTATGGGCGATTAAGATTTCAAAACCAGGACCTTCTCCTTGCGTTGAGGCAACAGCCCCTCCCACTGGGTCAGACGCAGGGATGATTTAAATTCCGATATTAGTCATAAAACTTGAGTCAATCAATTGAATGTTGAGCACCAGCCAGGGCACTGCTGCCTGTATGATTTCACTCTGAATCACTCCACTCAGACCGTCCTCGATGCTGCTCTTTCAAAGCCAGGGCAGCCGCACTAAATACATTCAAATAGGGCCCTCGGCTGAAAACCTGCCAATCAAATCACAGCAGATTCACAGGAAGCCTCTCTGAATTCAGGCACTTAAAATTGACATTTCCTGGCTTTTGTAGTCATTCTTGGAGCACTGTTGAATACAAGCTATTACTCGAATCAAAAAGGACCTTCAGAAAGGATCCGACTAGTAGTCACACGGAAAAGTGCGACAATTGGATATTTGATCGTAAAATCGACCCTAGATGCCTTCCAGTGACCTAATGATAAACTAGAGTGCCAAGGGCCCTGAAGGTTGCCGGCAGTTACAGCTCCAACAGGTGAAAAGTAACTAGCATCAGTCCATAGATTCAACAGGAAGTCAACATAAATTTTTGCAAAAGCAACACATTGTCCACACGATATTGGCGTTAAAAAGCTCCAGCTTGGACATCCGCAGAAGAATTAAACCTGTTTAATTTTTTCATAAATTTTGGTGGTGATGGCGAATGGTCCCATACCACAGCAAATCAATTCACGGTTCTTCGAATCAATTCTTCTCTGCGAAAGAAGAGAAATGTTTCATAGGCACACTTCCGCAGGCCTACGCAGCTCAGTGAGAAAAGGGTTTTAATTACCATTATCGGGCAACTCCACTGAGCTGTCACACTTGTCATGAGTGACAGACAGCAACATTTAGCTAAAATATAATCTTTAAGAAGTCTAGATCATGAAATCCAATCTTTTCTTTTTTTTCTAACCAGAACTTTCGCTGTTGTCTGTTGTCAATTTGTGAAGTGCGCCCTCTTCTCAATTCACTTCTGGTTCTTGCTTTGCTTTCAGACAATGATTTTTTTTTTTTTTTTTTTTACACAACACTGCCACCGAGTGGATCTAATTAGTATTATTATTTATATTCCATGATGCTAATAGGAACAAACATCAAAAAACGGGTATTGACCAGTTTTTATTGCCGGAATTGATCGTGAAAAAAGGTCGACCATGCGGTTACAATGCCAGTAAAAATTATTAATATATAGGTTAGTGCCTAATGCATTATAATTTCTTAAGACATTATTAAACGAGGATATGAAGTGATTGATTTTGTCACATGACCTTGACCTTGAAGACGAAATTCAAATCCAATATGGTGTGTTTGATCAGCATACATGATTTGTCATTAGTATGCAATACATACCGAAGATCTAAAGCCAACATTAAAGGACTTTTAGGCCGTTTTGTCATTACCTGGACCTTGTTTCCCAAGGTCAAATTCAATATGACGAAAAAAACCAGCATAAATGATTTGCTATTAGTGCTCAATACATACCTAAGCTCTGCAAACAATATTAAACAAATATGGGCCATTTTTGTCATAAAACCTTGACCTTGAGGCCCAACATCAAATTTGACTGACTGCCTAAGAATGTTCAGCAGACAAGGTTTCCTATAGATGCCCCAAACATACCTGAGCTCTAACTGCCATATTCAGCAAGTTATAGCACATTTTTTCCATTTGATCTTGACGCCCAATGTCATATTCAACTTGCAGAGAATGCTTGGCTTACATGATTCCCTATAGGTGCCACATTAAGCGGTTATAACACCGAGAATGTTTGGCATGCATGATTGCCTCAAACAAACCTAAGCTCTAAATGCTATATTAAGAGAGCTATAGCACATTTTTGCTATTTGACCTTGACCTTGAAGGACCAAGGTCAAATGTGACTGACCAACATTTTTCGGCATATCTGAATCCTGAAGGTGCTTCATGAATACCTAAGCTCTAAATGCTATATTAAGAGATATAGCACATTTTTGCCATTTGACCTTGAGGGACCAAGGTCAAAAGTGACTGACTCACAATGTTCAGCATATCTGATTCCCTATAGGAGCATCATACATACTAAAGCTCATGCTATATTAAGAGAGTTATAGCACAAAACACCCAGAAAAATTATGAAGTCCAGACACGTTGCCTAGGTGGAGACTTGTAGGAGTGATTCAATCAAAACGCCATTTACACCGTTGAAGCAGGTCATGATACGGATTCCATTGCTGCGATTAAAAAAAAAAAATTAATCGAACAGTTTTTGAGAAAATTGCACCCAAGTGCCAAAAATGGCCATTTTCGACATAAAAATGGCTGCTAAGTCTAAATGAACGATTCAATCAAAAAAATTTTGGCTCGGGCATTAACCCCTTTGTGCAGAAGCCAAATTTGGCTATTTATGGGTTACCCACTTTAATGCTGTATAATTCAAAATTAAAGCTTCATAAAGAGGAAAAATGTGGCTCAATTCTGAAAAGACACTTACAGCATTTAGAATTACATAGTATTTCAGTTAATTTTCATGATTATGGTAGAGAAAATGAGCTGCAAACATAAAAAATCTTCATGAGAATTCACCATTGAAATTGCAAAAAAAATAATTCTGAGGATTTAAAAACTGCTGGGGCTTAAAACTATACATTTCTGGGATCATAAACTCCTTGACCACAAGTACAATTCATCTTCAACATTACATTCTAGATTACCTACATGCTTTTAGCCAAATTATACAGCTATCCAAGTGTCTCCCCGAAGTCTCAAAATGAGGTCCAGTCAAATCATAAAAAAATCATGTATATAACACAAATAAAGTTTTAAGGCATGAAATTTAATATGAACAAATGATTTTCTGGTTGAGTTTTGCATGAATTAATCAATATCAGTGCAGTGGAACATCATTGGTCACCAGTAACCTCTCAAAACATGCCTTTTCTCCATAATAAAGTTAACAATATTGTCCATTTCTCTTCGAAGTACCCCAAGCATTAAATGAAGTGCAGATTTAACAGCTATAACATTCACGCAAGACCAAACATGATATGAATAAAAAGCTAACCGCTCTCACATCCGAGCTCATAACCTTACACCTTATAAGGGTGAAAACTCACTAACTCAGTAATATCTGAATTCTGAAATACACCTTATTTTAACAGAACAGAAATTTCACTTTCAGGAAAAAAATACAACGACATATGCCTCCATATTCATCAGAGTGGTGTAATGAACGTATCGAGGGATCTACCGACCTGCGTGGGATGTATGCATTTGGAGAAACGAAAACCTCGGCATTCGATGTCTTTAAACGCGGTATAGATTCTACAGCAAAAAGCCAAATTAAGCAAAATGCAAACAGAGTAGAAGTATAACCTGTTTTCTTCATTGATGCCCTCCTCCAGAGACAGATGTATCGGGTTGTAGGAACGTTCCAGTTCTGTTTCATTCGGAATAATTCCCGTTGACCGCGTCCATACAACATTTAAATCTCGTAAATGAAACTGAACACTTCAGAACGGTCTCGAGTGTCTTTATTTCTTTGATATCGCATCATTTTCAGCTGCGCAACCGCGGCCAACATTCGAAGAATACAACCGACCTTACTTTTACGCTTAGCTTTGTATCCCATTCTTATTGTCCGATCAATGTATTTCAGTTACAGAGGAAAGTTAAGACACTGGGGAATGGGATAAGAAACGAGTCTGTCAACACATCGTTACCGGGGAAGCTTCACGAGGACGTGAACTATAACTGTAGAGTTACGCAGATGAATCTGAGTATATAATTGAGTGACTGGCTATCGACACCAGTACTTCGGTGGATAGAAGGGAGCGCTGAATTTGTCGATGGAGGAATCTAAGCGTTAATCCATGGGAGGGAACTACGCATATTTTGTGTGTGATGATTGTAACTGACAGTAGAATGTGAGAGAAGCAATACTATGTCGGATTTTTTTCTTCACAAAACGTATTTTTTTAACCACTAATTGGAATACTGTTGGCTCACTGTAGCTAAAATGGTTGCTACAGAGTAGTACGTTTTTTTTCTGTCGCAAGTGATAATTTTTTAAAACTACTGGATCGATACTATGGGCAAGGATATTGACCAGTTTGCACATCAGGCTTAGCTGTGGAGTTTAATCCATGCTACTCCTGAAAAACAGGGATTGGAGGGAACTTCTCCATACTATAAATCGCGTTTCAGCTCTGCCTGCTTGAGAATATCCAATAGCTGATCCGGGGGTGCTATCTAGTGATCGAGTACAGTAACAGCGTACTTCCAATTTGCAGGTCTATAGACGCGGGCATCTACATCTGCGGAAAGGGGTTAACTCAATGACAGATTTGATCACATCCCCAAATTTAAAAAAAAAATCATCAGACTGTTTTTGAGATATGGCTTTAAACGGACGACGCCGGTGCCGGACGCAAAGTGACGACAATGGATTACTGGCCGACAGCCGGCGACCTAAAAACTCACCGCATGCCAGCATCAGCAACTCCACCCACCAACACGTTTAACAGCTGAAGCCCCGTTGAACGTGAACATCTGCCGCGCTTTCGAAAAACCCACAGTTCTTACACATCGCTCCCTTAAAAGGCCCTGGGGATCTAGGGACTCCCAGCGATAAACATATAACCCAGCTGATCTACGTCCACTGGGTCTCCATCCTCCTTCAGCATCCTGAGGAATAAAGTGAAAATCGATGAGGTGCTCCTGTTCTGGCCGACTGAGGCACAGGTTCATGTGACAGCATGCAGCGCGATCATGTAATGTACCAAGGACAGGCTGAGACCGATCCTGTATTTTTTCAAAGAGAAGCTGCTTCTTGCTCAACAGTATTCTGGAGAAAACCTGCTACTGGAGCAGCAGTATTCCAATGAAAAGGTGATACTGGTGCAACAGTATTTCAATGAAAAGGCGATACTGGAGTAGCAGGATTTCAATGAAACGGTGCCATTTGTCCAGCAGTATTACCATGAATGTTACTAGTCCAGTAGTACTCTGATGAAAAGGGACTACTGGTGCGGCAGTATTTTGATGAAAAGGTGCTATTGATGATGTACGAAAGATAATGGAGTATGGTTACTAAGGGGTCTATTCTCCCATGTGCGCAAGCCTACGCGTATTCTCCCCTCGACTTAAGTCTGTGCATTACGCGCCCCGAAGGCAGTTATGAGCTTGGGGCGGAGCAAGGCCAAAATCGGGCCTTTCCGGGCGTTTCTCAGGCAAATAACACTTACGCGTATTCTCCCCCTGGTTTACGCACTTTTTCTGTTAAGCGCTTTTGAGGGCTGTATTAAGGTCAAGCGCCAACATAAGGCGAAATGGAATATTGCATTTGATGTCGGTTATAGGCCGAATTTTAACATTAATTTTATTTTATTTAACATGGTAAAGGTTGAGACATTTAATATTCGATTGTTCTTCCTTATTTCTAAACTACACTTCTCAAAGCCATAATAATTTATTAGACAAAATATTATGATATTAGGAATCAGCCTCTTCTCCAATCAGTTCAATTACAAACGCAAAACAATTAATTAATACGAGTATACCTAAGACCATCATGCTATCATGCCCTCAAAATCTAAAACCAAAATGCCAGTCCTGCATTTGTGCGCACTCTTGCGTGATTGGGAAAGAGTAAGAGGAGCGCGCCGAGCTCGAAGACGAACACACATATGTCGGCTTCGTTTGGACATCCAGGGACTAACAAACATCGAGTGCATCCAGCGCTTTCGTCTGGACCGTGCATGAGGCAATCATCTATCTTTGCCGAATTCTGGATGAACAGCTATCCAGCCGCAGAATAATCCACAAAACATACCCGTGGTCATCAACGTCAGAACTGCGCTGTCGCTCCTGGCATCTGGGTCATTCCAAAGAGTGGCTGGTGATGTCATACACATATCACAGGCGTCTGTGTCAAGGTGTCTGACGCAGTTCATTGACGCTCCAAGTTCTTCTCCATGCACTTCCACTGCAGAAAGAGTGGATGCCACCTCTTCCTCCTGTGCAGTGAAATGCACAGGGGATGACAGTTGCCCACCACCTGTTGCGTGTACACTTCTCCGGTGTGCAGAGAGCCGGGCTTTTACAGCGCCCCGCAGATCTCTCCATTTATGCTTTAAATCGGGGATACTGCGCTTACATCTCCCCACCGAAGCCACATCCAGAACGATTCGCAGCTTAATTCCTCGGATCAGCCTTTCGTGCTCGCTTGCCATACAACACCAACATCTGTGAAATTTGGTTTTCGGCTTTGGCTCGACGTCGCCACCCTTGTCTTCATGTTCTATTAACAAATTCGACTGCCCTATATATTTGTGATAATATAAAAAGTTGTGATATTCTCACGAGTGAGGAGACTGATTTTCTAATTGAGGATATCTGTATTAACCAACTGGCGTCTTTGTAATTTTTTTTACATTGATAATACTGTGTATTTTAATGTGTGAATAAAGATATTATTAAATAGGCTACTCTAGATTGAGCCCTACCCTGGCCAATACCAAAGCACTATCCATTTGTTAATCAATTTTAGCATATAAAGAATAGCCGACATGGGAAGAATCATTATCAGTAAATGGGATAATTGATTATAATAAAGTATTAGGCACAAGTTCAAGTGAATGTGTCGCTCAAGTCAAATAGGATATGATAGGCTCTAGACATGGAATTCCGTCATTGCTGAGGCGGTTTCGGGGCGGGGGGATGACCATGTGCAGGATAAGAATCCTTGTTAAAGCATTTCCATGTCCTCTAGAATATTCCCTTTGTCTTCTTCTCTGTCTTCCACGGAACAAACAGGCTGGTGTAGGGGGGGGCACATTTTCAATGATTTGATTGCGCTGGTTGAGAAGCGTTTAATTCTTTATTTATCATTTCATTATCGCGGCAATTTGTTTGTTTGCGTAGCTTTAATGCCATGGTGGCTAGAGTAAGAAATAACAAGTGTTTGCCACTAACATGGCAATATTCCCCGCCGCCTCAATTTTATGTGTCTGCACAAACATACATACAGACGGAGCCCAATGCTATATCCCCCGATTCCCGCTAATCACGCGGCGGGGGATTAAAAAAAAGAGATGTCTGCATTACTTCTTGTAATTGGTACAGACATGCATAGGCCTACTATTACAGCGGCATATAGAACCTCGTATCTTCAAAATGACAAACTTCACAGGAAAATTAAAAAAATATATAAAATTATATAATAATAATAAAATAATATAAATATAGTTTAAAATAAAAAATGTTTCATTTTGCATGTAAGAATCGTGGACATGTGAGTTTTCGTTTATCAGTTTGGAGATACGAGGTTTTATCAGCAGGCCGATGATATTCAAATTTAAAGTCTGGTTTACGTCTTCCATGGACCACAAATGCGTTTTCATGGTTAATCAGAAAATTCTTTTTCCATGTTTTCCTGATGGCCATAATCAATGAGCTTTGTACAGAGTCTGCCTCTCTTTTGGATCAGTCACACCTCTTTTTGATAAGGCCGCCTACATTCTGAAGTTAAGCGCTGTGGGCGTGATTGAAGCGCATAGGGGAGAATACGTGTAACTCACAAGTGCTTAACTCGAATCGTGTAAAAAATGACTTACGCGCTAATGGGAGAATAGACCCCTAAATGAATAGGCCAATTACGTTCCATTGCAGAGAGATAGATCAAAGATGTGCAAATTTGAAGTAAAATCCAGAATGAAAACATAAAATCTAAGAAGAATAAGTATAAAAGATTTGCAGCTTGTTACAGAAAAAGAAAGAAGAATGCTGGCATTGTGACTGAAATACCCTCCAGGATAACAGTCAGTGATGGTGTTAAAAATATACTGCACACAAGCTACCTGAAAGTATTGCTCCTCCTGTAAAACAATGGCCAAGTCGAAACCTCATAACCAGCGACCGTTATAAAGAGTACATATCTCACTTATGTCAATATGAATCAAGTCAGCCAAGAATAGGACTGCAAATATAAAACAAAAAAGGATATTTGCCTCAGGTCACTGCCATGGCAATTTTGTCATTCACTCCAGTGTGCTGTGGTACAAGAGCTGGCAACTTGTCAGGCAAAAAATTTTTAAAGGGCTCTAAAACCACACAAGCTGATAAGAAAAGAGCACAGTGCGCAGGTGATTTCACTGGCTACTTTGGAACAACACTCAAATCTACCATGCTGCAACTACATTCATACAGGTACATGACTTTGTATTTGAAATGGTTAATGAGTCTTAAAAAAGCAGGAGTTCATGGAGTGTTTTTCTTTTCTCAAAATTCAAAAAAATGCCAAGCATTCTGGTATTTCACTGCTTTCTATAACCAGCTGAAATTGTTATATCATCATTAGTGCATTCATGTAAGCACACTCTACTGATGTATGTATCAAGGACCTGCACCCACAGAATTAAAAACAGTCAAACAGATGATGTGACAGGGTCCTTGTAATCTAGAAGGCGCCGATAATGTATGCCATCCTCGGCAAGTCTCAATTCCTAATGTGAACAGCAGCATTGTCAGAAAGGTTAAATTCAAGAATTCTGCCAACGAGGGCCAATGTCAGCAGGCAGCAAGTGAAGTCTTCCCCAATATGGTCGACGGTTGAACACATTTACGCGATTATCATGTCCGTTCGGCTGTTTTTGAATTCTATGCCTGCACTGAAAAATGCTGAACCATATGAATTTTTTCCCCATCATACCGGAGACAGCTCCTCGCAGTTGCAAACAAATGTGAACAGCCCTGGGTCACGTCCTCATAAGTGTATATATTTCAGATACTAGATAGTTAAGCTTCCAAATTACTAGTCACATGCCCAAAACGTCTGTATCCATGGTAACAGAATGTCCTGACAATAATAATAAAAAAAGGTTTCATTTTTTGGACCCAGTGAAGTGAGCCTCTGAGAGGAGAGGGTTCTGAAGGGCAGCAGGGTGAGGAATGGCACATTACCCAGATAACACTAAACATTCTCACAATGTTGCTGCTTATACGCAATTCTATTAATTTAAAGCGACAAATCCCATTCCTGAAGATCTACCATCACGTAAGTGTCCATTTCAACCATTAATACCCAGACTTGACCACAGCCCTGAGGACAGGGAGGTCTACTCTCATCTGCAGAGGGTTAAGGTAGGCACACATGTTCATTTTAGCCCAGCGCTACATTCCTGATTCAACTGATTAAATAATTAGGGGGTTCAATCAAGACCTATAAGAAAAATTCAGGTGTTTTAGTGTTGAGCTGTGACAAAACCAGTACCCACACTGGCACTTTGAAGACTGGACACTCCTGATTTAGGACCTTGACTGGATCTCTGGCTGTTGGGAAAGGTGTGCTTTATAGTTCGAGTGTAGATGAGATACACTTCATTGAACCCCGTGGGGTAATTCGTCCTCTGAATTTGACCCATTCTATAGTTAGGAGCAGTGGGCAGCCACAGAGCGGCACCCGGGGACCAACTCCAGTTCTAAAGCCGGTGCCTTGGTAATGGGTGCTGGTAGGAGTGTTCCTATGAGGCATGTTTTTGTGGGTGGGGGAAACTGTAGTACCCGGATGAAACCCACACGAACATGCTAACTCCACACAGAAAGGCCTCAGGCTGGGCATGGAAACCTCACAGCACGAGTGAGGGAAAGGAGGAGCTGGGCGAGACTGTTCCTGATCCAAGAGTCCCATCTGAGGTACCATCTCCGCCCACCCCCCACTTCAACTCCCCCCACCACCACCAAAATTACAGCCTCTCAGTCACTCCACGACAGTCTGCCTCTCGAGCGAGAAAATGCTAACCACTTTAGCCAGCTCCAGTGTGAAGCTGAGATGGGTCTTGGCAGAAAGTCCTTCGCCTCAGCCTGCCAGCAGCCTGGCAGTCTCGGGTTTAGCAGTCAGCGCGCGCACAGCTTGCCCAGCCACCGAAACCGAGCACGAGGATCACAGTCTGAGTGTCACAGAAGGGCGGAGCGTTCATGAACCTCAAAATGGGTGCCGCTCCAACGAGCCGTCAATCAACCACCAAATCACAAGGCTTCGCCCTCCGCAGAAAATGTTTTCGGTTAAAATGAAGGAGTCACTTGTATTATTAGGCGCTGTAGCTTGACATATTTTTGGTTCTTATGTTGCAAAAATAAAATCTTGCAAAGCATTTTGATCTCATCTTTAAACTTAAATACTTATGTCTGTAACCTTTTTTCTTCGTAAAACAAAATTTCTGACACCATTGTTAAATTATTTTGACTCATTTCTAGATTTGTTTTTTTTTTTTGATCAAATTATTATTGATATTCAATAAAGTCACATTACAGATACAGAATTCTGAGATTTTCATGACTCAAGCACATGGAAACTTAAAATAAAGTCAATATTTTCTACTTATGAGAGAGAAAAAAAATACAAAGTTTAGTCTCAAAATAAGATTAAATAACTAAAGACACATTTTTCAGTGTGGACAGAAATTACTCTGTTATTGTTGGTTTCCTGAAACTTCATTCTTACCATTACTGTTAGCTTCCTAGCGGACCATCCCTCCGTAAACAGCTGGAGGGCACTTCCTGTGACACTTCCTGCAAACCGTGCTAGTCACTGCGATGAACAATAATTGGAACACCTGCTTTTGTCTTTTAAATAATATTCATCTGTACAAATGCATTTTTGGTTTTAAATGGATATATGCCATAGCCGTGCTAATATTCAAATGTACAGCGAAATAACTGACCTGATAATAACCTCTCTGACGACATCAGAGCTGTTGCGAGAGGAACCTCCTCAATAAGCGGTCAAGCACTATTTGAGCATCATAATTTCCTTCCAGTGTCCAGACATTAGAGGCTTTCATCAGGGAATGGATGAATAAAACATAACAGACAGAAGATCCCCCCCTAGAAACAGTAATTAAATCCTTGGACCAATGAGGTATTTAGCAAGGATAAAATATGAGGAACAATCAGTGTGGCACCAATTAACACACTCTACGGCAGAGCTGGAGTCATGTTCGGCGAGGACAGGAACTGGAGCCCATGATTTAACACACAGCATGAGTTTCACACAAGTCCAGAGCCAAGAGTCACCAAATCTACAGCAGTGATCACACGTTACATTACCGAGGAAGGAATTTAAAAACAAGTGTTTGCCACTAACATGGCAATATCCCCCGCCGCCTCAATTTTGTGTGTCCGTACAGAGGTACGGACTGGTACGTACGGAGCCCAATGCTATATCCCCCACTCCGCGATATACTGTGTGCAGTATATTTCTAAAACTTAGAAACATGAAAAAATAGCGGGATCTCTGAGAGTGCATACCTCCGCCAGCAGGTTTAATCAGCAGCAGAATCCGAATCCTTCTCCGGATTGGTTCAGAAATTTATTCACCTCTTCCCAATTCAAACAGTCAGACTTCACTAAATACTTTGTGGTAATCCCTGGAATAGTTTTTCACTAACAAACTGCTGACAGACACACAAATTAACACACAAACACAGTAATTACTCCTAGCTGAGGTAATAAAATGTGCAGAATATGTGCATGTTTCAAGTTTTGGACAATATTCCCCCTTGTGTTTACAAACAGATTAGTGAATATTAAAATATGAAATTATACATCTGAGCGATAATTTCTAGGAATCTGAGAAATTACCAGGAACCACATCCACTTCCTCTGCAGTTTGTTTAACAGCACTTCCCCAGAAGGCAATTTCATATTAATCCAGCAACTTGTACATATTGGTTGCTTCTTATCCGAGAGCATGGGGCAATGCCCAGAACAAAAGCAAGCACATTTCAGTGATGTTTGGTGATATTTTTGTCATTTCTGAAAAACTGCGCCTGGGTCATTCCACGTCAACTCAGCCCCCCATGTACAGTGCCCTACCATAATTATTGGCACCCCTGGTTAAGATGTGTTAAAAGCCTTATAATAAATTCAATTTCTATTCACATTTATTTAATTAATAGCATACTCTCACACTAAAAATTGTAGAAAAATGTAAGCTTCAACTCAAGTGAATTTTAAGGGGAAAAAATCCCTGACTAAGAAATAATTATTTTTCATAAAATCACCTGTTCCACAATTATTGGCACCCCTAACAATTCCTGGGAAAAAAATGTAATTGAAGTATTTCTGTCATTTCTACAGTAGTTTACAAAGTTGATCAGAGTATCGAAGAACATTTAATTAGTAATTCATCACTGCCTGTTTCCCTGGGGTATAAATATGATGTGACACAGAGGCCATTTCTCTTATCCACTCTTCAACATGGGAAAGACAAAGGAACACACCATTCAAGTAAGGCAGATGTGTGTCGACCTTCACAAGTCAGGCAATGGCTACAAGAAAATAGCCATTCGCCTGCACCTGCCCATATATACTGTCAATTATCATTAAGACGTTTAAAACAACTGGAACAGAGGTTAAAAAGGTCTGGAAGAGGACGCAAGGTTAATTTTCCACCGCGCACAGTGAGGAGGATGATAAGAGAAATAAAAAGTTCTCCAAAGCTCACTGTTAAAGAATTGCAACAAATGGTAGCACCTTGGGGTCACAAAATCTCCTAAACAACCATCAGGCGCTATCTACATGCCAACAAGCTGTTTGGAAGGCGTGCACGGAAAAAACCTTTTCTCACTCACAATCATACACGCAAACGTCTGGAGCTTGCCAAGCGGTACTGGGACTTCAACTGGGACCATGTGCTCTGGTAAGATGAGACCAAGATAGAGCTTTTTCGCAACAAACACTAAGAGGGTCTGGCGGAACACAAAAGATGAGTATGCAGAAATGCACCTCATGCCCACTGTGAAGTATGGGGGAGGATCGGAGATGCTGTGGGCCCGATTCTCTTCGAGAGGCCCTGGGAACCTTATTAGGGTGCATGGCATCATGAACGTTTTGAAATACCAGGACATTTTAAATCAAAATCTGGTGGCCTCTGCCCGAAAGCTGAAGATGGGTCGTCACGGTCTTTCAACAAGACAGTGACCCTAAACGTGGCCAAATCTACACAGAAATGGTTCACCAGACACAGAATCAAGCTCCTCCCATGGCCATCTCAGTCCCCAGACCTCAACCCCATTGAAAACCTGAGGAGTGAGCTGAAGAGGAGAGAACAGAGGAGAGGACCCAGGTCGCTGGATGATTTAAGAGATTGTGCAAAGAGGAATGGTCGAAGATCCCTCTTTCTGTATTCTCCCATCTTGTGAAACATTATAGGAGAAGATTGGGGGCTGTTTTGTTGGCAAAAGGGGGTTGTACAAAGTATTAACATCAGGGGTGCTAATAATTGTGGCACACACAATTTGATGTAAAAGAATTATTTCTTAATGTGGGATTTTATTCCCACAGAATAAATGCACTTCAATTAAAGGTTGGATTTTCCTCTTTTTTCCCTCTATTGTGGTCCTATATTATTTAGAAAAAAAACAGAATTTATTAGAAGCTTAAGAACACATCATAACCAGGGGTGCCAATAATCATGGAGGGTGCTGTACAAGACACCTCTCAGATTTTACTCAATTTGTTCAAAAATAATTTATGGTACCAAACACAAGAAACTCAAGTTTCATGTCAGTATCTCTGACGGTTTTGGGCGAAACGCCCCTTTTTGACTCATGTGAATTGGTCATTTTGTTTTGTAGCATTTTGGAAGGACCATAACTTCTCATGTAAGAGAGAGAGGCAGCTGAAATTTCATGTGCTGGTGCATTCTGGCCCATATCAGGATTCTGCAGCCAGAATCTCCATGAGAGATCAGAGGGGTGAGAGGAGGGCCCCCAAAATCCAAATTTTTTTAAAGGCGGCAAGTGATTTCTCTCTTTTTGAGGGTCCCTAGGATTCAGTTCAGTGAATTTTTACATTTTCGTAAAATGTGTTCATATAGAAGGAGGTTGATAATCAAAGTTTCCATTTCACTAAATGAATGTTTAAGCATGTATATTTGTCTAGTATAAATGCCATTACCATCATCCAGTGCCCACAGGGTCATCTAGGCGTCTGAAGTCCAGGGTCTGAGAGGATCATTTTGGTCCGAAGTGGTTTTCTGACCCCCACAAGTCCCCCACCAATGGTACTATTGCCCTAAAACTTAGTTTGGTGGTGGGAAAGATCCCAAATACAAGAGAGAAACACATTTCAAATAGTAACATTCACTGAACTGAATGCTAGGGACCCCCAAAAAGAGAAAAATCACTTGCTGCCTTCAAAATAAATTGGATTTTGGGGGCCCTCCTCTCACCCCTCTGATCTCTCATGGAGATTCTAGCTGCAGAATCCTGATATGGGCCAGAATGCACCAGCACATGAAATTTAGGCTTCCTGTCTATTACATGGGAAGTTCTGGTCCTTCAAAAATGCTATAAAATGAAATGACCACTTCACTTGGGTCAAAAAGGGGTGTTTCACCCAAATTTCATGACATTTTCACACGAAAACAGTCGGAGATACTGACATGAAACTTGGGATTCTTTTGTTTGGTACCATAAAGTATTTTTGGAAAAAATTTGAGCAAAATCTCGGGAGGTGTCAGGTACAAGGCACCTCAATATTGGCTGTTTGACATGGAATGACCCGCCTAAATACTGTTCCTTGCCTTTTCTCAACCAATTTATTCAACAGTCTGAAAAAAATTACAGTTCAGCCAAGAGTTAGTAACACAACTGTTGCTATCGCAACATTAACAATCCTTATTATTGCAAATAAACTCTTCAGTGTAATACAAGCCTCAATTTGCCTTTGGTGGAGTAACCTTCCTGAGCTGCAAAAATTTTTGAAATTCTTCTTCTTCTATAATTATTATGATCACTCGAAAATAAAGTTCTGGAAGACAAAGAATCGCTCACAAGTCAAACACATGGTGCTGGAGGAAAGTGACATTCCTCACCAGAAGGCAATGCTCAAGTAACAGCCCTCTTCACAGCAGATTCTGCAAATGCGCCAGCCAAGAAAAACTGCTAGTTGAAATTAGTCATGAAAAATGACAAGAAATAACAAGAAATTGTTTTGGCTCACATCAGGCATGGGCATTGTAAGGCTTATTCAACTCGGATTCCATAATTTGCGCACATAGCACAATCACTGCACATAATTCTACCGCATTTGCCCGTCTCAAAAGCATAATAATACGTCCAGTCTTAAATCAACTCTAAGAGAGTGCATTGGTTCCCAACTGAACTGCAATGTACACTGTTACAGTAGAATTAACACAGGGAGATTTACCATGTGCTAAATCTTGTTGCTCGGGCATTGCTGACAGTTCCGAGTCATACAGAGCTAATTTCGTCTGCAAGCCATTTTTTCCTACCACCAATCATCAAATTCTGTCACCATCTGCAGAACGATGTCCCCAGGGCCATCTGAGAACAGTGTGTTTGGTGAACGAGCAGGGGTGTGAACAAAGTGATCTCAGTAGCCTGCCTTAATTCATACGCCAGCTGAGCTAAAAACACAGCCAACCAGAGAATCCAAGCGGGTGAACGTTCTCAAGAGCGGTTGAAGGGAATGGAGCTGGAGAGGGTTCCGAAATGGATCCTGGGAACCGAGAAGGGTTTCGTCATCTACTGCGGCTGTCTGAGTGGGAAAACAGAGCTGAGGTCTCTGGCTATTAGCTGACAGCCGATAACCAAACATACGGAGCCGGGGGAGGGGGGGGGGATGCTAGGCTAGTTTGTATTAGCGCGGGGGATCCATAACAGCATGGGGGCTCGTGGTGGGATGGGGGCGGGGCTGACAGGGTCAGCGGTCGGAGTGAAGGGTCAGCAGGTCAGATGTGTGGGTGTTAGAGCGCAGCGAGAGAGTGTGCCGATCCTAGCATGCATCAACAAGCGCCTGAATTATTGACTGGAGCCGATCCGGTGTCAATAAGTGTGTTAGACTAGTGTGTTAGGTAGAGAAGTGTGTTAGACTGAAGAGGAAACGGTCACCTAAACACAGAAACAACAATAATGTCCCCCTCTGCACTCTACAGTGTGGTCTCTGCAGTAATCAACAGGGTAGCATTGAGCGATAGCTTCAAACATCTTCACAACACAAAAAACAGAACAAAGCATCTCGACAAGCATTTCATTTTACATGTATATTCAAAATTAAGTCTGTATTTATGCACCTATTTTGCTTAAAAGAGGCATAAACATATAGCCGCTCTCCTTCCAAGCAGACATTTATCCAAAACAAGCTTTTATGTCCTACATGAGCAACAAAAAAAAAAACTGTCTCGGTTTAAGACTAAAGTGGTTGTCAAATTAGCCGCACTTTTTTTTGCCTTGCAGCCCCTCTCCAATCAGAACCGCACTATAGATGCCATAAATGCAACAAATGCTGTCAATGCTATAGTGGATAATAGATGCACTGTAGTGCTATGGATCAAAACTGCGCTCAGAAAGGGTTAAACAAGAGTCGTTTCCACGTATCCTGAGAGCGCCTGGATCCAGGGTCATTCGGCGTTTAGCCGGCTGTTAGCTGCGGTCGCCCTGGAATGCGGCTAGCTCTGGTGCCCTGAGCTGACGCCGCAGAGGAGCCGACCTGAACAAAGACTTCACACGAGACGCGCATCAGCTGCAGACCTTAGCCATAGCACTCATAGGAATGCACAGTAGCAACTGGTAGCCAACAGTCCATTCTTTGTAAATGGCCAGGCTCTGGACTAAAAAATGCTGCAAAGGAGTGTGCAGAAAAAGTGAATGGAAGTCGACTGAAAACTTCATTCAGGGCAACAATGACATCCATACAGCAGGGATAAAAGATGACCTGCTTACAAGATGGAGTTACAGACTCACAACATGACACTTTGTAGATTATGGGGGTCAAGGTTTTCAAAAGATGCATTTTTTGTGATGGTAGCACACCATGGAGCCTGTTGCTGTTTCCTAAGGCTATACAGAGGTGACTGCATACAGAGCTCATGTATGAAATTTAGAGTCAGGCGTAAATATTTTTTCAGCTAAGTAATTGGAAATCAGTACATTTTACCACTAAATGGCTGGAATTGGATACTTTTAAAAGATGGGGCGAACTAATCCTTAATTTTGATTGCCAAACAGGCAGAAATTTATGGAAGCTACAGAGCTGATGCTTTGGTAGCCAACAATATCTTTTCTAGACCAGTTTTCAGGTTTATTTTTTCTTTTTAGCCCCCGTTTTCCTCATTCATCCCATGCTGAGCAGCCTCCTTGGTTGCAATTTGCACAGAAAGTCACATAACACATGCTAGCATTTTGATTGGACGTACGAATGGACGTACTACAATGAACGTAGTAACTTCTTGCTCAAATATTATGGACTTGGCCATTTCTTGTGCTTAAATTTAGTAAATTCCACAATGGCAACACACCAATAGACAGGATCTGAGCGCTCCTGAAAAATCTTGGGTTCAATTAATGCTCTGGCTGTTCTGGATTATAATTCTGTCGCCAGCTCATTTATGCAAAATGTGACCTCAGTACCTCTTGCATGCAAGTTTTCAAATGTTTTATTGAAATATTTTCTTCTGCATCCATTAAAAAAAAAAAATAATCCACTCTAATGTGAGGTGAATCATTGATCATGACAACAAATATTTATCCAGCCAATAGGAGCTGCTTTGACACAAACCCAAACCTGACACTAAAACACAATGCTACTGAAAATCGAGTACACTCTCAGTGCTCTGTCCATGCAATACTAACGCCACAGAACGCCGCTTTGCCGTCATGCGCTGTATCTGATCCTGTCGACACATCTCATACAACTGTCACCAGCTGGACTAGGTGGGGTCAGCAGCCCGGACGTACACAAGCAACGCAGCAACAGCTGTGAAGCGGACACCGGCACTATTCCCAGGTACATGAGCGCCATCGCCGCCTGTGCCCCGATCTCTCCAGCCTGGAAGATGGTGCCAAACCTGTAGTTATGTTCATGGCGGACTGTCACTGAACAGGTCATTTTCTGGAAGTTTAACACACACTTTTATCCCATCATCCCGAGAGATAAACAGCCCTGAGGAGCAAAATATAGGCCACTTGAGGTCAGGGCTACTTGGGGACATTACTGGTCCAGACACAAGATCATATTATTATACAGTTCCCAGGCCCATTCCATTTACTTATAAATAATAAAATCATAATATTCTGCAAATTGACAGACCAATAGAATGCATTGCTCCAGTGACCAGGACAATGTCTTCATTGACTGCCGCACGGTGCCTGTCATGATATGAAGCAAAATCTATTTGTCGCACAACAAGGAATACGAAGATCCTGGATTGAGTCGTACCGAAATATTCTGCAATCACTCAGAGGTGATTTGACACAGTCGAGCGTCTCAGTTGTGTAAACAATCGGTGAGGATGCAGGATCTTAAAGTAATTTTAAAAAGAGCAGTGCTGGGATTTTCCGTGTCTTCTGGAAAAAAAACCCAGCAGAATCCCAACCTCCGGAGAACAATGGCTATCCTGAAACTGGGTCATGCGATTTTGGGCGCCGCAAAAAAGCCTGTCTAAACAGGCGATTTATTCTTACATTGAGATAATCGGAGCTCATTTTCCTCTCGGGTCGGAAACAAGCTCATTTTAGCCCCATATTTGCGAGATGCCTGAAATTCAATAATTGGCAAATTGTGAAATAAGTCACATTGACTCACTGCAATGGCAAGATTTTTATGTAATTTGGTGAAAAAAGACATAAAAATAAGACCTCGGGTCTCAACTAAAATACTGAGTTAGATTGTCTTATTTTTTAATTTTCTAAGTAGGCACCTGTGAGAACAGCGACCCAAATATGAGCGTCTCATCGGCACTTGGCATGCCAGCAGAGGACCCAGGCCGCCGCGTCCATGACAACCGCCCCTCCTCCTCCTCCCTCTCCCACTCCAGTCTGGAATGACACCAGAGGGCTCTGCCTCTTCCCAGAATTCAGTGCACTAATCCTGCATCGTTCACAGTCAGGAATCTCATTTGAAATGAATATAATGAAGAGGAGAAAAGCGCTCAAAAGCAGACATTTCAGACGCCCTTACTGCAGAGGAGACGCCAATGGGACCAAGAGAGAGAGAGAGAGAGAGAGACGAAAAGAGGAGGGAGATTGCTCGGTCGATGCCTCATCTGCCTTGTTTTTTGAGACACTTCATCTCCAAGCGAAGAGGGATGTTCGGGAAATTCTTGCATCCCAGAGTAATCTCATTTAATACATCCAGTGCTGACAGATATGGGTCGACCCAGAAAGGATGCGGTGCAAAATAAATAAATAAATAAATAAATAAAAAGGTCTTAGCTTTTAGCTCTTAGGAAGAAAATTTTCCACTCTCTCTCCCTCCAAACGCCCTTCCTGAAATTCAAAAAAAAGTGCAGCCTACCAATGTAAGGCCTTAAATGTATAGCTCCTGATTCACAGGCATGCTGCATACCGTAGAACCTGGAAAGCAAATACCTAAGGTCATAGTGAGGCAGATAAAAATAGTTTTCAAATTCATTTCCTCTTCCCTAATGACCAACACAAACAGATCCTCCGACACATGATAAAACCATGTCAGATGGAGGTACATGACAATGGCCAAACAATGAGTGGATTAAACGAAACGCCCCGTCCAGGTCGCCGGCGAATGCATTTTTGCTAGCAGCGACTAAGCCCCGAATGCAGCCACTGACACCTCCAATTCACAGAATCCGATGGACCGGAAACAGTGCTATAATCTGTTCCTGTGCATCCACCTCCCCTGCATCAATATGCTTGACGGACAGAATTTCCTACAAGTCAACAGAGTAGAATTAGAGGAACAGCTTCCAAACATTATGACAAGAACAAAGACAAGCACATTTGCGCTTTGCTGCTGAACAGGGAGGCAAAATTATTTCGCTCGGTCGCGTTAAGCGCTCAGCTCCAGTATTTCAGAAACCACAGCTTTCTGTCCTCAAACCGCCCAGGACAAATGACCTCCAACTGCGGCGTGAATCTTTTTGGGGCCGTCTGATTGTCCACAGAATTCTGCGGACAGAATAAAAATCCTGCGGGTTCTATAAAGCCACAGCAAGCCAGGCACCTCAAAAGAAGCCTTTCAAAGTCGATCGGGGCTGAGAAGTCTTTGCGGCAAACCTTGGGTACCGCACAATTAAGTCAACAGAGTCAATACGTCAAACTCCTCGCATGAGTCCCAAGGCTAAAAACAAGGCCTCTTCCCTTCAAGGTCATTTATTCGCCCAGCTGAATTTTTAAATTCTAGGCCTCACGTGCTTAAGTGTGCAATGCAGAATGAATCCAAGGGATATTCCCGCGATATGAATCAGCACAAACTGTAGGGAAAATGAGTGGAAAAAAAACCCCAATTCGCATTGGCAGGCTGTCCCAAATTTGAGACCTATACTGTGTTTAAAAAAAAAAAAAAAAAAAAACATGCTGGTTGACAAACAAAATCCACCGCAGAGGATTTGGTGTGCTGTTTGATTTTTTTTTTTTTTAAATAGGTAAAAGGTTTGCACTTTCGTTCAGAGGGAGACGGAGAAATTTAAGCAGTAAATTCGTCACACAACTTTAATGAAATCGCGCCAAGACAGTGCCAATGCTGTTAATGGGTTTCTCCGCCGTCTTTATTCACGATGGAACTTAACACGAAACTCCGCCCATGCTTTTGTGCAATTGGATAGCGACTGGACGTGAGGCACTACCTAATCCAGGCGCTTCAAAGCGGGAATGAATCACACTACAAGTAGGAAGACACCAGAGGCGCATCAACGTGAGCCCCCCCGCGCTTAAAAGCAGTGTCGAAAACGCCTCGGATCATTACGACCAAAATACAAACAAAAACGGCACCCCACGCCAATACACTGGAGTGGGTTGGATAAGAGAAACAATATCAATTTTTTTTTTTTTTTTTTTTTTTTTTTTTTAAGGGAGGGATTTCCAGCACACCACTGCGTTACGAATCACAGCACAGCTACTCGATGCGCACAGCGCCCCTGTGCGAAACGGAGGTGTGCGGGTTTGATTCCAGGACTCTAATTATACCCGACTGTCACAGGACTCAGGACTGCACAGTAAGGCTGGTGACAGTATAAGACAGAAGGTTCTGGAAGGTTCCCATGCAGGTATTTGCAAAGGTGGGTGAGGAAAGCTTGTGCAATACTTGGAGAAAGCAACTTCCTCGTTATAATGAGCTCTTCACGCACTCTATATACCAAAAGCACATCCCACTGAGGGATAACTTGGCCAATAAATTTCTCTAAAATTAAGTATAGATGATTAACATTCCTTTTTAACAGGGCCTCTTATTTGTTGAACCTCCAGAGGTTTTAGTGGATGAATCGTTTTTCTTTGTGATAAATTATTTAAGGTAATTTCACATCCCACAAGCCTGAAAGGTGTGCGAAACAAGCTCTCTTAAGCAGACACCTAGTTCCCCAGACACGCCTGTTATGAGCAGCAACCCAAAAACTGCATTCTTCTCACTTTTTTTTTCCCCAAGATATGAGAATAAAGCCATCGCCAGCATCTCCTGACATCAGAATCTTGAGAGAAAAGGGATTGGAAGGGGGGGGGGGGTAGAGAGTCTTCCTGACACTTGCCTCCCGAAAGCACACAGCATTAACAGGGAAAGCTCTCGAGATGAATAATCTCAAACCCGACTGTACGGATAGTGCCAAAGCAGATTAGCGAGGACGGCGAGATTACCGAAGCCCACAGCAACACAAAGTCCCGATGTTACATAAAATCATTCCTGAGCCATTACCCAGGCTAGGATAAACACTCATCAAAGGAGGTCACATTAGACGAGATACATAAGCTTATACCATATATATATATAATCCACAGGTATTTGTTTTGATTTATGCTGCAGCAGTGCTAGGTAATACACTCAGGCAGGACCGCAGCATCACATCAAGGCTCAGACACAACGGTGTCCATTTACTTCATGCAAATGGACTGTGAGGCGGGGAGAACGACCCTGAGAAACGCTTCCCACGTCGCGTCCCGGCAGAAAGCGCAATCCCCGTCAATGCTGCCGAACAACAGGGGAGCTGGCACGGGCACAAAGCTTCCCTTTATGAGAGATTTGCATCGTGATCTTTCAACGCTGACGTTTTCTGCGGTCAGACGACACAATCGCTCCCCCCCGGCCGCCCTTCACCCCAGGCTTTTCAAATCAGGCAAATCACCTGGTGTGTTCCAGACCCCAGCGTTGGTGTTTTATAAACCATTATTTTTACAATGCATTCCTCAGAGGTCAGCCTATCCAAAATGGCCGTTCACCAGCTCCATCAACAGTGTCCGGTCAGGGACAGTTATTCGAGGAAGGAGCAAAGAGAATATCAGCATTCAGTGGTGCTGCCATAGCAGTGATAGAAAACGGAGATTACATACGCAGCAGTCTTCGGTGGTACGAAATTTCAGCACCAGGAGTGGGCTGTGTCATAACAGCTTTTTTGGCAGGAAAAATATTTGTTCTCATTCCACATCATTCACCCTGCATCACAGCAGTCAGTTTGTTTTTCACAGAGGAAGAACACACTGGAATAAAATATTTACAATTGAAGCTATCAGGGTGTAAGTTGATCCCTTAATGAAGTTCCCAACTGACTTCCATTTATTTATTACATGCAATATTGGGCTGAGAACTCCTTGGTAGCACTTTTACCCATAATCCACTGCGCAGTCATCCGCAATGAATGGAGTACTCGCAAGTGATCGCTTCTAGTAATTTCTGCGACCATTACAACCAACTATCAACTGACACATCTCTCGCAACAGTCTCTGGTCCGGCCCCCTGATAGTGCAGCAGTCACTCTAGAGACGAGGAGTCATGTGATCCTCCAGTCAGTGCAAAATGGGCCTTTCATTCAAACAACCGAATGAAAAGGGGGCCTGGTATTCCCGCCTCCTCATTGGAATCACACTGGAAAATTTAGAAATGAAGGGTACGAGAATAAATGCGCCTACTTGTCAGAATGTCATGCCATAATGCCTTTTCATGTCTTCCATGGAGAACATTCACAAACCATTCACACCTAAGGACAATGTAGAGTCTCCAAGTAGCTTGACATGCACGTCTTTGGACTGTAGAAGGAAAGCCATTGCAAACGCGAGGAGAACATGCAAACTCCATACAGAAAGGTCCAATGATTAATTTCAACCATAACATTCTTCTTGAGAGACACACCTCTCTGTAACTCCAATAACAAATTCTGCATTTTCCTCTAATACGTTTATGCGGTGGAACTTTCTGTTCCCCTGTCCTCAGGGCTGGAAAACCCCAGTTCAGAAAGCGGGAGTCCTGCCCAATAGGCAACTTCATTCCAGTCACCTTGGTTTGCGGTTTGCCAGTTGGCAAAGTTAGTTCTGCCGGGAGGTAGAATTCATTCGCCAAACCAGCCAGTTGAGCTCCTCGGTAGATGAGACGCGACAGGACTTTAACTTTCTGACCCCTGGACTTTCTATCTCTGAGAACTGGGAACAGAAACTTTTACTGCTTTAAGCTCAGACAGAAAATGCACAGCAAATGGATATTGCAGATTTCAAAGGGAATACCGAAAGGGGCATATACAGGTCTGTCATTGGACAGCAGGAAGAAAAGCAAAAAAAAAAGGTCAGGCTTGATGAACTTGTAGCCCCCTTGCCCCTGCAAGGACGCAGTAAGTAGGCCTAAATGCGGATTTTAAGACTAAGCTAGAGATGGTGATGATGGTACATGCATGGTATCTCCTGATCTCTCAGCTCGGAGCAGCACTCCCAGTGAACCAATGAGGAGGGTCAACATTTCTGATCTCTTCCACAGCCCATCCCCTGATGTACTTCACTGATCTTTTAAATGGATGAAATGAAACCACTGAGAACTCCCAATTTAAAATCAAATTTCTCAGAAAAACACTTCAGCATAACTAGCAGGTCAAATTTCAAGCTACTAATTTTCCCACAGAACATAAGCTTGCAACCCATTCTGCTGTTTTAAATATGCTTCGAGGCCACTTTGAAGAAATACAGCAGGGGTTCTTAACTTTATCCCGAAAGGGCTGGTGTGGGTGTCGGCTGTAACTCCAGCCATGCAGATTCACACCTGCGGACTGCCAATCAATCCCGTGAGTCTTTGCAGAAGACCTTTTATCTGAATTAGGAATGCCACTGCATGGTTGCACCCATACTGGCCCTTCCTCAATAGGGTAGAGAACCCCCACTATACAGTCCTGTCTGGTCTATATGGCATATGCAGTATGATCAAAAAGCAACAAGCTGAATTATGCCACAGAAATTTAGGGCATAGTGATTTTTAACTAGAACTTCGATTCTAAACTCAGCCATCTCCATGGTTACCAGTCAGTCAACAGTCCATCTCCAGCCACAACAGACACTCGCATTTAATACACAAGGTCAACATCTGGGCTTCTTAAAAACAAATTCTTATCTAACATTTCATATTGTTTCCATAATTTGGAGCGTGGAGTCACAACATCACACCCGTCTGATCACTGTGGCCACATAGGTTCTGAGGAAAGAAAATCCCAGCATGCACTTCTTCCACCAGATGCTACTGTACCACCCACATAAATTTGCCAGGATAATATGCATGGCTCTGCAGTAATGTCAGGCGGAACTGAACCACCAGCCAAAAGACATCATCCCAGGAGTGATTATGGGAATCAATATATTATACACTCCTGAGCAAAAAATGGGCCAAATGGGCTTCTCTGTCATAGTTAAAGGAGCTGTGTCACAATTACTGCACATGCTCAGAACCTGCATCCCAAGAAAGTGAATCTGCTTGACTGCAAGTCATAATTTGATTCCATCCTTACCAATCCGTCTTCGTTCTGCATTGTATTAACATATTTTAGTTACTCTGACATTATGCTTTTTATATTAAGGAGCTTTCTATGGAAATTTGAAGATTCAAAGTGCTATAATCAGCTTTAGTCAAGGGATGCGAAGAAAGTAAGTTGGTTTCCCTCGCCAATTATCATAGAAGAAGAAAACTACCCTCGAGATTTTGACTTGCAGTTCAGTGGATTTACTTTGCTCGAAGTTGTGCACGTGCGCAGTGATCTTGACACAGCTCCTTTAAGCATGAGGGCCGAGATTTTAGACTAAAATTTGAACAATAAAGCGAATATCTGGTTTCACGTTAAACAAAAATTACCCAGTAAATGACTTTCAACGACTGAACTCTTGAAGCCGTGAACACGGAGTGGAACAACGCTGACTCCTCTTCCTGTAAAGACCTGTGCTAACCTTCACCCCAAAAGCTTAAAAAAACAATCCCATATTAACATATTCTATTTGCATAATTCTTGCCAATTCCATACACAGTAATTATTATAGCCCCCAACCGAAGTCGGGCGGCTACTATAGATTCATGCTTGTCGTCTCCGTCGGCGCCGCCGCGTCCAAAGACATTTCTTTGTGGACGCTGTCCAGGCAGTAATTTTTGATCGATTACTTTCACATTTGGTGTGGACATGTGTTATTCTTACGCTATGACACCTATAGATTTTGGTTGCCATTGCAACAGTATTGGCCAAATAATGTGCAAAAAAGGGAAGACGCAGGCTTTCGGGGGCTACAACCAAGCGGGAGCGGCCGACCGGACTGTCTAGTTTATTTTTAGGAGCATAAAGAGGTTCTTCTTTTGCCATTTTAGGCTTGAAATGGGCAGCTTAAGGCTGGAGCCACCCTGACTGATCCCAGTGAGCATGACCCACCAAAAATGAGTGTCCAAAACGGAGTCCGATTTTGGCAACTTGTGCAAATTGCTCCAACGGGATTCCAGATGGTTTAGGAAAGCACAGATATCAATTTAGGGTAATGAGTGGAAACAATGAATTGAGGGACCTTGCAAGCCATTTCTCAGTTGTAAAATCACTTGATTTGTCATGACATATAGATAAGCAAAGATGATCGAAAAAATTGTTAACACTTTCAATAGCTAATTAAATAACTGCATAACATTTAGGCACATGGGTGCATCACTGCACAGGGTTGAAAAGTGTGACAAAGGCACATAATCTCAGAATATGCCCCTTGGTAATCAACTTTTAGGTTTAATTATTTCAATCAGCTTACTTTAAGGAGAAATAAAAAAAAAAAAAAGATAAGAATATTGTTTGGAAAGTAGGGCAATTCCATGAGTAATGGACTGACATTTCAGAGAAAAATAATGGAATTTTATCCTCCGCACCATTTACAGGCATTGGAAAATGCAGCCGTTCTGTGAGTTTAGAAAGGGGTAGAGGGAGTTATTCATCCACAACCATGATAATAAAAGTTTGTCCCATCAAGTCATTTTTTATTGGTGAAAATTCCGTCAGTACTACTGAAGCAGAAATACAAAAATTTAAATTTAATTTTAGAAAAGTTTTGATTTTATTCCCACTGATATTACATTAGAAGGTCACATCAAGCCTTTCTACGATAATCTACGAAAATTACATATTTTGAACGAACGTAACAATCTGAACGAATGTGATTTTTTGCTAAATTGTTGACGGAAAATTTTTCCGAAGTTGCCCGGTCACCATCTAAATGACTTTTTGCTTCAACTTTGGCTCCAATGAGCAGGTTGCATCAAAAACACAAACTTACTACCTTGCCCGTGAAATCTGATGGCCGAAAGCCGCGATGACCATAACGTGACTGTTGACGGAAAAACAACATCTAAACTTCCATCAGCTTTTATCAGTTGCCAATTGTACAGACAAGCAGGAACTGAATTTAGTACAATAACATCTGAATAACATAACCATAGTTTATGTTAGTTTATGCTAGTTTAGGGCATTATGAAACAAGGTCTGGAATTTGGTAATGTGTTTGACGGAATGCATCACGTAAGCGACGCTAAGAATTTGTTTGAAAAAATACAAAAAGTGAGCCCATCATCCCAGAAAATGGGTTGGAGTGTCTTTAAGTTGTTGCTGAAGATGTGGTCAGTTCCTAAATACAGATCCAACAGCCTTTAGATCATTCTCAAGAAAGATTGAAAAAAACAGTGGAAAAAAATGTCACAAAATGGGACCTTAAAACTCACCATTTTTCATTTATTTTTTGCTTCCTATATAAAAAAAAAACAACGGAGAAACTTCAAACTATAATAGTTATGCCTCACAGTGATGTACTTTATGACAAAAATAAATAAATCGCATGTATCATCTCAAAATTGGTAAAAAACTAGGCTTATGCCATCACAGGCGACGGCTTGGGGTATATCCCCGAACACCCCCAATCCTCCAATTCACCAATCCTTGAATAGACCTTGAATAGACTTTCATTTGAACTTAATTTCAGGTCAATCGGTGAAATGTTTCTGAAGATATGGCCAAAATGGTAATTTTCCATCACAAAGCTCCACCTGGTGGCAAAATATTGAACCATACAGGTATGATGTCATCATGTGACACGTTGTGAGGTCATGACCTTGCAGTTGCACAGTTTCATGTCAATTGGACAAACAGTTCCAAAGATATGGCAAAAATGGTGAATTTTATGTGACAAAGCTCCACCTGATGTCAAAATTTTGAACCAAACAGGTATAGTGTCACCATGGGACACATCCTCGGGTCATGACCTTTCATTTGCACTTGATTTGAGGTGAATCGGACCAATATTTCCAGAGATATAATAAAAACAGTAATTTTTTCCGTTTTTGGCCCCTGGTGGCCAATCTATAAATTGTAAATTGTCCAAAAGCGAATCAGTTCTTCCTCTTTATGATACTTACTTATATGCAAAACCTGGAATTTCTAATTGAAATATCACTGAAGTTATCGCGTTAACACGTAGGGCGGCGCGGCAGCGGCGGCCGGACCAAAAACATAATATCCCCGGAACGCCATTCAACGTTCGGGGATAAAATAATGGCTCGTTTCACATTGGACTTGTGTAGACCTTTGCATGGATGTACCCATATAGGTTGTGAAATCTACAATTAAGTAGCTCATGCATAGCAGAAATATAGGTTTATCAGAAATAAGGCCACATTGCCACATTTACAAAAACAATTTAAAAGCACTGAAGCACCATAGACCTCACACAGGTGACCGGTTACACGTTAAGAAGATAATATTAGTCCCCCAACCACAAGCAGTTAACCATATTATTCTGCTTGGCAAAGAAACCAATATGACAGGAGAATTAAGCCAAAGGGAACTGATAAAAGGACTTTCATTTTTCTGCATGACACCAGGCCTGGTGTGAAAACAGTGTTAAGCGTGACTTCTGTTCCATTACATCACTGTTACCCTGACTGCTTCCTGTGTGACCTCAGCAGAGGTTAAGACTGAGAGGTAGTCGCGCTGATGTGGTGTGAAGCTATGGTGGGAGCTGGCGGAAGGGGGGGGGGGTCGTCGTAATTGAGGAGAGGGGGTTTGGCAATTGGTGAGGAGGGGGTCTAACTGTTCTCAGAAGGAAGCAGCAGAGGTAAAAGCTGATTATGTGTTGGGACCAGCACTGGCATGGGGAACATCTCCCAAAAGAACAGTTGCTATCTGTGAGTAGCTTTCAAAGTTTGAAAAAGGGCTTTTGGTCAAATTAGGCTGCTACCACAGTGAGCAACTAAGGTTTTGGTAACTTACCCCACCAGTACCACAGCTGCATTAAGAGAAAGGCTGCAGTAAAGCGGCTAAGGTGTTTGGCGGGGGTCTGGAAGGCAGGTGGATTAGGACCAGGGTTGGTTGCAAAAACAGGTAGGTCTTGAGCTCTTCAGCAAAGCCTTAATCTTCCTCTGCATCGCGGTGGATAATAATAATAAGTCCCTACTTAGTCTAATCAGCTGTTAGTCACTTAAGGTACCAAACATAAGGCTTCATTTTTAATTTCAGTGCAACTTAAACCATTTTGATTCTTGCTTCCAACCCATTTATGTGGGAACATTTGACTGAAGCAATTATTTCATGTTCAGGTTGACATACTTTTGAGGGGCATATTTCAGTATTACTCGTCGTATTCATCAGTAAATCAATAATCATAATCAGTAACTATTATGTAAGCAGCAGTAATACACACACAAACACACACACACACACACACACACACATACACACACACACACACACACACACACACACACACACACACACACACACACACACACACACATTTAACATATTGGTTTGTATCCTATTTTGCTGCGTTAGTTTGTATCCTATCCTATTTTGGGGCAGAGGTTATGTTTTCGCCTGTTTATCTGTCTGTCTGTCTGTCTGTTTGCAAACAACTTAACTCAAGAAGTAATGCACAGGTTTCTCTGTGAGTGCATTGCTATTACATCAAGGATGGACCCTATTGATTTTCACCAGGCTCAGTGAAACAATATGGCTGCCACGGCAGCCATTTTGAAATTGCATGACACGCGATCATGGATGACGTGACGGATGGACGTACGTATGGACGGACGTACGGACGGAGCTGAATACTTTAACCCGGATAAAAAAAGAAAAAAGGGCAGTTTGGGGGGTCTGGATTAGTATTTTTAGTGTACAGAGACTACTCTGGGCGTCAGGTCATTGGATCATCATGAGCTGGAATAAAGTCTGATAATTTTTTAAAGCTTCTGCCTCTCTCCAATTATTTGAAGATATGGGGACTTTGAAAATACAAAAACATGTCTGAATGGAAACCACAGGGATACTCAGGTTAATTATCTTGCCCGAAAGATACAACAGCAGAGCCAAGACGAAACTTACAGCCGTTTAACTGCGATGTGGCCTCAGTGCAAAAAGGGTCAATTCAAATGTTGCTACTCCGAAGTGAAAAGAGTTAAAACTGTTCAGTTACCACTCAGCTTCAACCTGATGTTTGACGCCTAAACCACACAACTTCCGCTAAGGAGAGCAGAGCAAAACAAGCTATTGAGCTACACGCACTAATGCTAACAGTGAAAAGGTGTGACACAGTGCACAGTGGTATTGTGAAAAGAGGGGCTATAGAGACAGTCAAGTATGCTTGTTGAGCAGCACAACCCTCAAACAGAGAGGGCAACCCTTGGACTTCCTGCTTCCCGCCTTATCCACCCCGCCACACGGCCCTGGCATTTCCCCTCCCAGTCCTGTTTGATGACACAGGCAGAGGATTCTGACCCTGTTTAAAAAAAAACAACACAAACATGAAGGTGTAAAGAGCCATGCTTAGTAGGACTTGCATAAGAATCCTTGCGACTTTGTTTCCTTTTCTATCAACGCACTTCCTGGCTCATTCACCCACTGTACGACTGGTCACTGTGCAGTTGTAGTGGTGACATGAGCAAGACAACATTATGACCTCACAGCAAGCAGTTGTTTCCCTTTCCCCGAGCATATATCGATGGCCTCATGCAAGAAGGGCGTAAGTGACAGTTTACAAATTTTGCAGGATAGCCAAAAAACTGCCTCCCGTTAAAAAAATTTGCCGGCAGATACGACTTTTTAAAAAGGTATTTTAACTTTTAGGATAGGGATTGAGACTCCAGACTTGGTCAGGAGATGGGCTGTTCTCGGTTATTCCAAAACAACCAAAAAAGTCATTTTTGACCGAAGTGTCAATTACCTCCTTCTAGCATGAGGCCATGGATATGCAGAGAAAAAGTACATAGTTGAGAAAAAGGAGTTGGATGTTTGTGTCCTGAAGTGAAGGCATGACTATCAACATATATTGAACGGGCGATCAGCTGCAAAAGCTTAGCAACTTCCTTATTTGATTAAAGCACATCGCATGATCGCATGGTCACATGAAAGTTGTGCCACCCTCTGATTGAACGTCTGATCACGTCCGACAGCGTTTCACAAATCTATTGAAATTGGGGAGTTTGCCATTTATGCCAAGAATAACTGAATTTAAAATATGAAAAGGAGGGCAATACACTGCAATCACTGACCACTGCAGGACTGAGTGAGCCCTTCTAACCTTAAAGTAGTGCTTTTCCATGTGAGGATCAATATTACGTTCAAAAGTTATCATTGGAGCATACCACCAAGCCCTACATAGAAGCCAGTGAGGCATTCCACCATGCGCACAATGCGTTCACCGCGTCAGAATCTTATTTCCCATTCTCCGGCAGGGTAAGGTGAAATGACAGTCATCTTATCAATATTATACCATTCCTCATCCAGGACAGAGTAGTCACGCCAAGATTTCTGGGAAATATCAGCTTGAGGAAAGCTGGCGCAGGATGACGCACAATATCCAATTTCCTGTCTCCATTTACCCAAGAATTTCCTTTTTAAGGACAAAGGAAAAACACATTCGCAACAGACCATATCTACCGAGAGATTTCTATTTTTGAACAAAGACAAACAAAGCATGCTCATCCATTCATACCAGGTTACAAAGTCATGAAAGTTTTGGCAAATTTTGTTGTTTTTTGGAACTCTGAGGCCGGAGACTCGACCACAAGGTCAGTCCTCTGCTGTTGTATCAGGAGCGTTTTTTTTTTTTTTTTTCATTCTTTCATTAATTTCTGAAAATAAAGCCCAGTCAGCCATGATGAGAGCAGTCAGGAAATTCTGCTCAGATAAAATGAATTCCTTTGCGAGGAAATATTGACCACAATGGAAGCATTATACTGTACGTAGGCATATTTTCACGTGGGGGCAGCCAACAGCCAAATGGTCACAGCAGTGGATGGAAACTCAGGAGGTTGCTGGTTCAAGTCCCAAGGAGCCGGAGTAAGATCACTGCTGTGGTCCACTAACCCTGACATTGCCCCCTAAAAGCTGCCAGTGCCCTGCTCAGACAAACCAGCTGTTGATCGCTTTAGATTAAGGAGCCTGATGCATAACGGTAAAGAAATGACTCCCCAGCCAGCTAGAGTTGATGTCATAAACAGGAAGCGTGTGACCTGTAAAGAACACAGCCCACAACACCCATTCACTGAAACAAAACTCCCCCAACCTTCCTCACAAGCCCCATGAACGATACTCAGTGCAGGCAGGATGAGGTCGAGCTTCGGTTACGACGCCGGTGTGTGAACTCAGTTTATGAACTTCCTGTCTGGCATCTGGTCCTCAAGTAGGAAGGCATCATAATGGCTATGAAAAGACTCAAAGATGCAAACCTACTCATTGGCACAGTATTCAAAGATACTAATGCAAAGAATACTTAAGCCCTTAAACCATGATTTTCTCTTGAATTTACCCATAGGGAGGTTCAAAGTGAGAGGAAGCATGTTATTTCAAATGGTAGGACAATGTCACATACATAGTCTGTATCTACTGTTTGCAGTGCTTTACTGAAGCCACATCACACCCATATTGAGAGAAATATTCTTGACCAGGATGCCATATTTTTCAGGCCATGGTATTACATCAATTGCATAATGTCCAGATCTTGTGCATCATGTTTCCACATTTCCCCGTAACTCAGCAGGACATATTTGCAATGATTGGAAGCCCTGAGATCTCCACTAGAATTTGCAATATTTAGGCCTCAGGTCCCACAGGTTTCAATACAGCTTCTGCATTTGACAAACACATATGCAACCAGCAGAGATGCAGAGACTTAGAAGGAAAGAATATCGCAGGTAAAAATAATTCCAAAAATAATCTGCTCTTCACAGAGATAATACCCTATTCCATTCCATCACTTCCAGAAAATCACACAACAGCAGCAGTTCAGCTTACAGTCTGGTGTTGTCGGTCACATGACAGCAGAGGCTTACTGTAGGTGAGATTTCACTGATTCCCGGAACTCGGGCGATATTTGTTTTTCCATTTGCTACGTGGGAATAAAAACAACTGAAAATAAACATTGATTCAGCTTTTGCAGTTACAGCGGCAGAGCTCCTTGTGGAAATGAGACCACTGCCACAAAATGAGTATCAGGTAATTTGATACGTTCATCTCCCAGCTTTCTTGCTGCTTTCGAAATTCCACAATTTTTTTTCCCCCCCTAACATTCCCACAAGGAAAAGATACTGGTGACAGCAGAGGTTTTGTGACACCCCCCCGCCCCCCGAATTTGGGATCCACAGTCAGTCTGAAGAAAGCGCCATTCCTGGGAGACGAGCAGCGATTGGCGCGTCTGCCTGAAACGAGCCATCGAACCCCGGCACTCCCTGGTGTAACCAAGCTAAGCGCTGCACAGAGGAGCACTGCAAGCAACCCCAGCAGCTCCGCTTAGGACAGGCAGCCCAGAGCAAAAGCTGCAGGCGTGGGGATGAGATGCGCAGCGCTGAGGCACAGAATGCTGCAGAGGGCTGCAGGGAGAGCCCGGGAGATCACATGAAACTGAGCTCAGTCCACACAAAAAAAAATTTTTTTTTTTTTTTTTTTCAAAACAAAAGCCTTTTTTTTTTTTAATCCCCCAAGCTGCTCTACGAAATCTGAGGTCAAAGTGTTGACGAAGCACTCAATATGCCATCTCATCGTCCTTGTTATTGTAGTTTACAATAAAAACAAGGCTCATTTGATAATAACACCAAATTACTTCTGATTTCAGTGCAGCCAACACAAGACAACACAAGAAGAGTGGCAAAAATACCCACAATGCCATGGAAAAGCACCCCTGAAGCTGGGGACCAATCGAATCATGGCTTTGTAATGGCACAAGACAAAGGCTCTGGGCTCAACAAATTTAACAGGCCCATGAAAACAAAATGGCACTAGAAGTTTCACAGATACAAACAATCCAGCTGAGATATCAGTGAGTGGCCCCTTCAAAGCCTTCATGTCCATATTGTCCTCCGTTCATCTGACTCTACAAGTTTAGTCAGCAAATTTACTGCCGTGGCAGGTACAAGTGACCAGAGCCCAACACATTCTTCAGGAAGTACAGAGATAAAAGTGGACAGCAGTCATTGCTGCAGGAGATGATGTCATATTATGCCCATAAAGAGGATTCAGGCTTTCCATGACATGATAACAGCCACTTCAAGTTCTTGAATGAAAGCAGCCATTTAGAATAGCCATAAGTCAGCAGTAATACACAATGAGGAACCATTTTCAAATTTTCAAGACATTCGATTATGCTCTCTACCCGGAGGAAACAGTCCACAGATTTTTAGTAGCCCAAGTTTACTGTTGACAGCAGGCCGAATAAGCAAAAAAAAATTTTAATAAATAAATAATAAAAAATTCTTCCCGAGGAACACGCATACACTCACTCTCGCACGTGCGCACGTGCACACGAACACACACACACACACACACACACACACACACAAACACACACACACACACACACACTCACATATACTCTCGCACACACACAATGGCAAACATGCACAGAGACTCACAGGCACACCATACACACACACGCACTCACAAAAGCATATACAAGCACTCTTTGCAAACCTTGTGAATTTGCAAGGCATCTTAAACTATACTCGATGAGTCATCTTTGTTTATCCATATTAACCAGCGCCTCTTCCACCTGCTATAATGTGTGTTTGAAGCAAACTGAATCATCTCTCTTCTCTTCTGCCAGCTTGGTTTCACACAATACTGAAAGAATCACTTCGAACCGCAACACAAAAACACTGAGCAAATCGTAATGGCTTTGCCCTCCTCTGAGAGAAGCAGATCATTCGGTTGCCTGATACGCTGAAGCTAACATTACGTCAGCGGGACACGATGTAAACCATGGATCCTCAAATCTGGACCTCGAGCCCAGCCCCAGGTGTTCTTTCATCCCAGGTAGGTAAATAAACACACAGTGCCTCTGACTGGCCAGACTGTTTTTAAAGGGAACTTGAAAAACTGGCAGTTTTCAGAGCTTGCGGACTGCGAGTTGAAGACCAGGGTGTAGACATAAAGACAGGTGACCATCCAAGTTCTTCCTGGATGCTTTGACAGGACACTGGCATCGGACGATCATGTCACTGTTCAGCAATCGAACCGCCTGGTTTTATGCATCACAGAGGGACCTCTATTGAGATTCCTTCTGACAGGGCTAAATCTTCCACAGAAAGGCTTGATTGATTCGGTCAATTCAATCCCCAACCCTTAGGAAACTTTTTCCCTCCTCAAAATTATAAGTCATTGTTCTAGAACCATGTTGCTTTGAATTTTCAACAGTGACTGACCTTGATCTCCCTCGATAGTTGAAAAGCCTGAAAGAGATTACCATTGTATCAAGGCCATTTTTCACAGTTTAAAGAAGACCTCCTTCAAAGTTTAATTGTGCGGCATGAATTTTTACACAGTGTCTGAATTTTTTTGCAGGGTTATTACTGGGCCTTTGAAGTCAAAAGCATATGCGCAGTGAAATGTATCTGCGAAGCTGTGAACTACATTTCCCATCAGGCTTCTCGTGAATGACACAGTCCGCAGCTGACAGCTGAATGCCTTCAGGACTAAGTGAGCAAATGAAACACATTTGAGACAACCCTAGAATGAATCTAGCATTGCCCATTCCTAAGATAGGACACAAAGCTGACTCCAGAATGAGGTCATCATGGAGCAAGCACCTTAAAACACGACTGCTGTTGTAATCTCAAAGTCATCCGTAATGTGTCAGTAATGTGCAGTAAGGCACTCTAATGACAGCTACTGAACTCCATTGAAGCTCACCATTTTCCAACCACTAAAGGGTACCCAAAGCATCCAACGCTCTATAAAGCTTGATGTTGTAAACCCTCAGTCTTCCTGTTTTACCTGCAAAGTAACATCCTTGGTAGCACACTATTGCTAAGGTGCTGCGAGGTCATGTCAGTATTGAGAACATTTGTATACAAATGAAAGACCGTTGAGAGAGTACTGGAGTAAGTCTTCATAAATCATTAATCTTTCCCGGACTGGCACCACCCATTCCTATGCTAGAATCCAAGACCCATTCTAAAATGAGGTCATCAGATGCAGGCACCTGAAAGCAGAAGCACTGCAGTAGCCTCAGAGCCATCAGTAAAGTGCTCGGAGGCATTGACTAATGACAGCAGCTCAACTGTCTTAATGACTGACTTCAGTTTCCAGGGCATTTTGCTTACACAGGCATCCAAGCCATTAGCAGCTACGGTAACCGATAAATCCACATATCTCAGAGAGAAAAACAAATCCACACTCACGTTACTAATGAGTTTCTGCGAGAAGGCCTTGTTCCCTCCAGTTGAGCAAGGACAGAAGATGGCTGCTTTAAAGAATATGGAGAGTACATAGAATACATCTGGTTCTGCTTCCAGGAGGAATCCCCGAGATGGGAAATACAATGCAAAAAATGCTTTCAGTGCATGTTCAACCCATCTCGCGTGGACTGAAGGGGGTTTGAAAACAGCGGCTTAGGAATTCTGAGGGTTTCGCCAAATTCTCGACCCAGATTTGGGTTCAGATTCCAGGATGCGCAAAATTCCTGGGATAGTTTTAGCAGCTATTAGTCCCATACTATAGCCATTCAAAAGGTGCTGAGGGGGGAACATGGCTGGTGGAACCAAGTCAATTTGGACTTTTTTTATCATCATCAAGAAAACTCCTCTCGTCATTGGTCATAATTAAACCGTTACTAGGATGCAAAGTCTGTTTCTGTTATTCGTTACAGCCTCAAAACTAAAGGATCCAATTGAGGCCAGCAACATACAAAGGACACCAGAACTAAGTTCTAAATAGTTACAAAACGAAGTTTATTTATATAAGAAATGTTCATACCAAACTTAAAGGGTTAAAGAAGAGTCAGGAGGTCCAGCCGAAAAGAACAAAAGGACTGAGAAGCTACTAGACTGGCCAAAGGTCATCAGACCTGGATTCCCAGAAACTACAGAAAGTGAGAAAAATAAACAAAGAAAGATACGAAAACTAAGCCACCAGATCTCCCTCTCCAAAGAAAAGAAAATACACTAAATGAAGTTTACAAGCAATAAAGAAGCCCACAGTATCGCCAAAGTATTGACTGTCAGTAAAAAAGCTTATAAGAACCCGATCCATCCAGATCCACCCTTTTATATCCAGAGTCGAGCGCTATGGGCGTGACGCTCCTCAGTGGCCCAAATACCTCCGTCGCGCCGGGGACGAAATAAAGAAGAAAAATGAAGGGATAGAAGGGAGCAGAAAACACCATTATTTTTACTTTTCCCTCCACCATTAGTCATGTGCTTGCTCTTACTGTAATGCAAGGCCATCTTCAATCAGGCCCCCTGCTATTTTTAACATGAAAAAAAAAAAAAAAACAAACATCAGACTTTTCAAAAAAACTCCTCAAAGAACCACAGAGCTGCCGCACAAGCCAAATCAAAGCCCAAACCCAACAACTCCCCACAATCGATCATCTTGATCTCCATCGTCAGGCCTCATTAAGTTCCCTTGATTCCATATAATGGCAGCGTCAAGGTGAGCAACCCTCTCCAATTAAATGCACTTTCGTTCCTCCCCACCCCGTCTACTTCATCAGCGGAAAAAAAAGAATCAAGTGGAACGTCTCCTCTTCCTTCACCCATAGAGTGCCAAATGCAGCTATTGTAGCTCAATTATGTAAGATATCAAAATCAAAGTGTCATGTGGCCACTCGTTTGAAAGAGCTTCCGCTCTTTTCAACAAGTTGCCACATGCAAGGTTTTCGACAGTCCAAGATAAATTTTAAAAATAAATAAATTTAATTATTTCAACACTCTAAAGGTTAATGAGTGCCAATAAAAACAGCTGCGGTTTTCCGCGGTTGTGTTTTCACTTCACTGCTGCTATTTCCAGTCTTAACTCATCGGACTGAAAAAATGCAGCACCTAGATTCAGAAAGTAAAACAAACAAACCAAACAAACCAAAAAAAAAAAAAAAAAAAAATCCAATTTCACATTCATTTTCATGGTCCCAGTCTTTCATAATCTTTATGTACAAAGAATATCTGCTCAAATTCGGTTTACACTCCAGGTTTGAACCGTGCGCATATTTCTTACCAAGTGATTCATGTACTGTTTAACCCGATTAAATTTACAGACCAATATATGGGTTCATCAAATGCAGTAGCTGTATTCAAACCTATTGAATTCAGGCCTATTTCAAATCCCAGAGGAGATCCTAAGGTTTCCACTTTCCAACAATCCCAAATATGTCCTGCAGAATTACAGGGAAATGTGTATAAAATGATGTACAAGATATCGATGTTTTCCATTTGATGTAATGCTGTGGCCATAAACACATGGCATCCTGCATTCGAATATTTCTCTCAATACAAGTTGATGTGGCTTCAGTGAACTTTTGCACCCAGCAGATCCACAACATGTTATAACACAGTCCTGTGATGTAGAAAAAAAATATTTTTATCACTTTAAACCTACTAAAGGGAACATCTGAGTAAAAAATTACTGAGTTTAGGAGGCAATTTTGCAGATTTCAAGATCTGCACAGGGGTGGAAACTCACCATCTCCAAATTTGCTCATATTTCACAGTTTTGAAGTTCTATGCCTGAAATAGAAAAATCACCCATGTCTGCTCTGATTAACCCCTCCTCTGCTGCATGGACCACAGCCATTTTTTGGGTAGTTTCACAACCTTAGCTGTTTGAGAGCATTTATTTTTGAACAGAGCTGTTGGCCCGTGGTTTTCACTGTTACAGGGCACTACCATGGCCAAGGTGCAACATCGGTACTGATAAAATTTGTGGGCACGTTTCTAACTGAAGTTAGCAACACCTGAATTACAAAAAAAATGTGAATTTTGCAACAAAGATATTTGGCCCGAGCTCAAGACAGAATAGATTTGGATTTTGACTATTTTTCATTGCGGAAGTACCCCCAAATAATAATAATGGATAAGTATCTTGGGCCACTGTGCTCTCAAGAGGTAAAAACAATTAAACTTCAGTGTTCAAATGCAACAAGCCAAAGGCCAAACACACTCATTCCTGAGGTTCTTTAACAGGTTGATAATTAAATGTTCCCTAACATGGCACAATATGAGTGGCAAAAACAAACCATTCAACCCAGCAAGGTTTGCCATTATCCTACCACTGAAGTGTGTCCAACTCTTCAAATACTAAAGAACAAGATCGTAATCCAATTCTGTATAAAGCTTAGCCTATGGCCAAATAGCCTTCTTTGCCGAGGGAAAGTTCCTAACTCCCATTAAAAAGATCCGCAGCCATAATATGTGCAATTCAATTCTTTAAATGTTAAGGAAAGGCGTCTCAGTCCTTCCTAACTTACCTCCTTTAGCATATGGTACACAGAACCAAGGTAATGCTATCCCAAAATTCTGCGCGGCAGCAATATTTAAAGAGAGAATTCATCCGGCCAATCGCAAAAAAGGAACGTATATGACGGGCTGGGGACACATGATCACGTTACCTAGTGTAAGGGCATCCAGATTCTCTTATTAGTGGGGTTGTCTTTTTAAGCCGTTAGGAATTCCCTTTTACACTTTCCTTTACGCCATGACGTTTTCCCACAGAGGTTAAAGAAAAGCGGTTAGTAATTAGTGGATAGGACGGAATTTTTTTTATTCATTGGACGTGGCCTTGGTCTTGAAAACCCCCAGAGTTTTCCCATTTTACCTGCCAAGGAAACAACCGGGACAACGTACTACTGCTGAGGTGCAGCAAGGTCATGTCAGCATTTTGAGAGCGTGCTTGTGAGCAGAGGGCTCACTGAGCCTTGCATAAAAGCCTTCATTATGTGGAGAAATGTACTGCAGATGCTTTCAGCAGCGCTTATGAGAAGTGCACTAGCATCAAGGATCAATGTTGCTCTTAGCGGAGTCTCAGTTCAATACTTCCAACCTTCCAGTCCATGTCAACTTTCGCAGGATACAGCCGTTCGATGCTCAGGGTTTTCGCCCAACAAATTTACACCCGCCTTTCCTTCCCTGACGGCAGAAAAACATTTCCACATATTTGACAATTGTTTTAAGGGAACAAATGTTTCCTCCAACATGCCAGAAGTACAAAATTTGTTCATCGTTACTGAGCCAACCGTGACCGCACCCGTCTCGGATATCGTCAGAGACACGCAGACAGGTTCAGCACAATGCTTCCAGCAGTTAATTCCTTTTTCTCAACCATTTTGCATTCACCATGCTCAGACTCAAAAAACTTCAAAATAATTGTTTTCTGGATCGGTCACCACCCAACTACAACAATAATATCATATTACCTTAGCATTTTAACTTTTATTTTTTTTTTTACCTCTGAACAAATGAATACCCAAGCGCATGGCCAAGCCACTGAATGAGAATCTGATATCTGAGAAACAAAATGGTATGGAGCTTTAGAAATGGACTTGCTTCCCAGTGGCCTGGACAAAAACTAATATAGAAGTGGGAAAGGGAGAGAAAATTATTACTTTTAATTTTTTTAAATCACTTTCCGCATACCATTAGATTGCAGCATGAAGGCTGAGATTTTTCCAGGGTTAATTGCATGTGCACCTCTGCCAATGTGGGTGGTATGCAAAATTTAAAACACAATCCATCCCCCCCTTCCGTTTAAAGCAACAACTATGCTGAATCAGGGTTGACTTAATTACTAAGCTAAAGAAAGAAATGAGTCATAGTCAGAAATGTAGAAATCATAACAAAGGATATGGTTCAGAAGGTTTAAACACCTATTAACTCTAATTTCTGTCGATGAGCCCCTTTCACTCGTTAGTCATCCCGAGAATGCGACTCTTTTCGCACAGCGTGAGAAGTGGAAAGAGTACGATGGAACACTGAAATAAACGCAACAAATGAAATAACCGAGTTCACCCATCTGCCAGCATATTTACAATAAAAAAATCAATGGCGAGAGTGAGAGAGATCAGTACTGCAAAGAATTAGGTCAACAAAGCAATAAATCAGGAAATCAAAGTGGAGGGGTAGGGGGGTGCGCTTGAGTGTGACCGAGTTTCAGATGGTGCGGGGTGGGGCGTTTTAGTGCCTAGCCGGTTCATTTAGAATCTGAAATCCTTCCCCCACCCCACCCCATCGTCAGGAGCTTAGGACTGTAGCCAGGCCACTCTCTTCCACAGCCTCCTCCTCTTTTGTAATCCCATCTCTTACGCCAGGCTGTCGCTTATTTTTTTATTTATTTATTCATGGCTCAGCGTCTGGACTGAGAATTAGTCAAACAGCCCATCTCTGCTGGCAGATTCTGTTTGTTGGGGGTATAGGAGTGGGGGTACGGTGACGTTCGTACAGTCGTGCCACGCCTTCATACCCCACACTGAACAGCTGACACCAGAGGACGTTTGGGGAGGGGGGGGGAGTGACCGGCTGAGCCCGAGCCTCAACGGTTTTCGGCAGAGTGCAAGAAAAATGGATGCAGCTCCCCATAATGAAGACGGTTGGTACTTTACTCATAAGCTAACAGCCAGCACCCAGGGAGTCATAATATATGGGGTCTTCTGGGATTCTGCTTGCCATCATAAATAGTTCCTATGCTTTATGAATAAGACTTCAAATTTTATTCTTTTGTTTTTGCTTTCAGCGATAGAGTACAACAGCTTTTTGCATTCTCAATCACTTAATGAAATAAGGGGGCTGAACATCGCCTGGTTTCTTATTTACTTCTGCTTTGTTCGGTTTCTTTTGGCATCTGTTGTTTTGATAGCAAGCTGTAGAGTCCACCACCACACAGCCATCTGGGAAATGGAGGCCTTCAGAGAGCCAGAGCCAAAAGTACTACAGACTGCTCTAATGCACAGACTGACCATCTCACTTGCATCTGTCCCTCCAAGTAAATGCAGACAGCCATGATGATGTTGACATCAGTGCTCAGTCAAGACTATATTATCCGTAACGATTCTTTCTTATGAAATTCAAACATTTATTTTTTAAACTACTTTTGAAATTACCATTTCGAGTGTCACATACATGCTTCATCTTCAGCAACACTGATGCAGAAAACAAAAAGCAAACTAAATCCAGATTTAAATAAAAAAAAAATATATAAAATAAATAAAGAAATGTAGGGTGCCGAAGACTTTTGCTCAGAACTGTTCAAATCAACTCACTGCAATAACCCAAGTCACATTTTCACTTAAGTAAAACCTTGAGCACATTTGATGGCATAAGCATACATTCATCACAGTCACTGCAACAAAGCCTTCCCACTATCACGATTTGCGGCGCGATTGAAATCGTGGTCTCAATCGCGGTGATCTGATCAGATCTCATCAGATCTTGAGGTCAGTCGAGGCAATCATGTTGATCATAGAAAAGTTTTGGATGGTTCATAAATTTCCGACAATCAACACAATTAATTGTCCATTGTCATCATCGCATCACCTCGTATCCAAAGCTGAAATTTTAAGCCACTTTCACACTAGACGTGAAACGAATACATGCATACATACACCATGTACTCACACCGCCAGTTGCACTCTGGCCATGTCGTCAGAGGAGAACGCAGACCGCGTAAAATTTCCTTCTGACCAACCAGAGGGTGGCCACTAGAGAGCAATGAGACAAACAAATTTTGACCGTTTTAACTCCCATCATATTTTGCAAGACTTGGCTAACTGTTGTTTCGCCCATGCGGACCTCCGGCTATAACCGGAAAGCTAACCACAGGGCTCTAAGACCAACGTCTATGCTGTGAGTCCCTTCCAGAGGCCCCTTGATGCACGATCAAGACTGTCCGACGTGAAATGCAAAATATTCCATGTCCGGCAGCCAGCGAAAAGTAAAAGTATTGATATGAGAACAGATTTATAACGAGATAAAGATTAAAAATATATCATCAACAAACAGAACATCCAAAAAAAGATGGCCTGCAAATAAATAAATTGCAGTGTTCATTGGATGTTCTGATTGTTGTTAAAATGTTCCTTCTTTTTTCTTTATTTCGTTGTCAATCTGTTCTAATCGTCATAAATGCAACAGGCCAGAGGCTTCTTTATTTCAACACTTTAAAGGTGAGGAGAGGAGCTCATTTTATTGGTGAAGAGTTGACTCGGCTGTGTTAAACCCACTTAAACCTTTTCTCTCTCCTCTTTGCCTCTTGCGCCAGTTGGAGAGACAGAGGCGAAACAGAGGAGTACTTGTGCCAGGCTACACCGGGCATGAAATTGCAACATACGCCTGGACATACCCTGTTGGGGCGGCGCACCGGGGCGCACCCCCTATTCGCCGCGCCTACGCCTGGTCTACAAATTTAGAGCCCCTAAGCTCTAAATGCTATATTAAGAGAGTTATAGCACAAAACACCCCGAAAAATGATGAAGTCCAGACACATTGCCTAGGTGGCGCTATTAAGGAGCGATTCAATCAAAACGCCGTTTACACCGTTGAAGCAGGCCAGATACTGATTCCATTGCTGCTCCATTGATCCATTGATTCCATTAAAAAAAAAAAATTCATCGGACAGTTTGAGAAAATTGCACCCAAGTGCCACAAATGCCATTTTCGACATAAAAATGGCCGCCAAGTCGAAACGAAACAATTCAGTCCAAAAGGTTTTTGCTCGGGCATTAACTTGATGACCGATTTGATCGTATCCCCAAATTTTAAAAAAACAAGTAGATCAGAGGGATCTAATAGCTGCGACCTGGCCTAGCATCCGTCACGTGGCCTAGTGTCCATGACTGGTGGTTTCTTGTACAAGTGTGACCTCGAAATTGGCAAATGACCATGAAAATCAATAGGGAACCCTTCCTCTGTACCAAGAAGCTTGTTGTAAGATTTAATAGCCATCCATCAAGTAAAACTCGAGTTACGGTGCAAAAACTGTGAAATCGGGGCAAAATCAACACTTTTTTGACCAGTGTGACCTTGGGATTCGACAGATGACCTTGAAAATCAATATGGAACCCCTCCTCTATACCAAGAAGCTTTTTCGAAGATCATATAGCCATTCATTGAATTAAACTTGAGTTACGGTGCGAAAACCGTCAAATCGGGCAAAACTGACACTTTTTTTTACCTGTGTGACCTTGGCATTTGACGGATGACCTTGAAAAACAATAGGTAACACCTCCTCTATGCCTAGAAGCTATTTCCAAAGTTTCATAGCGATCCATGAATTCTAACTGGAGTTACAGCGCGAAAACCCGCAAACAAGGTCGTGACCTTTGACCTTTGACTTCGACCTTGTGGATGGACATCACTTTGGTGAAGGTCAATAACTCCTGAAAATTTCATGATGATACGACGACAGGAACATGGTGAAAAAGGTGTCACAGACGGACGGACGCACAGACGCACAGACGGACAGACAGACAGACAGACGTGTTTGTAGAGCTGCTTGGTTGCAGCTAAAAAAAAATTTAAAAAAATCAGACCGTTTTTGAGATACAACTAAGCGGACAACGCCGCCACCGGACGTAGAGTGACGACAATAGGTTACTAGCCAACGGCTGGCAACCTAAAAATGAGCTGGTAATCATTACACAGGCATCGTACCTTCTCATTGCCAATGCTATAAGCCAAGCTAAACTGAACCAAGTTAGTTCAGCTCATCTTCATGAAGAAAGATTTATTGCGCACACGAACGTCCTTTTTCCACATATTTAGAGACTGATTCCATCTGAAATGGAGATTATGCATAACACAACATTAGGCACGATTATGCAGACTGTAGCCAACTTGCTACCCGCAATTACAATGAATTCATGCCAGTTTGCACAGAGCCAGCTAGCTGAAATCAGTCTGTTGACATAGCACGTAGCTAGCGAACCATCAATAGTTGCTGATACATGAAGAGGACATGTTGGCTTCCTTTGTTCATTAAACGATAGTAATTGTGTACGGTTACAAAGTGTGATAACTTTGCTGCTTTAATATTTAAGGTCATCATCACTGGAGTGCCTATTGTTAACCGCCCCCGCAGGACGAAACTTATCTGACGCTGCCAAATTCACTCGAGATAAATGAGAAGCTAGGTTTTGGTTATACCCAGCCAAATCCCAGTGCTCTAACATTGCTATGGTTACAGGTTGGCGAGTGGATGAATTTCAAACGGTGAAACTACCATAGTTTCGAAAGGCCAAATTACCTGTGCGGTTCCACGGTTTTAATGCATACCTGCCAGCCAATCAGAAAAGAGTATCTGCCCAGACCATGGTAAAAAGGGATATAGGCACATCCTATCCGATCTGTGCGTCGGCCAAACACTAATGAAACTGAACATCGAATTCTGGGTATATGTGGAAATTTGGAAAAATGATGCGCAGGATGAGTCATGTCAGAGGAAAGCCAGAAACCGTATTGGAAAGAAGTTTGTAAACTACATGCTCAGTCTGCCATTCTTGTTCAAATGTGGCTCTTTATCATTGATGACAGGTGAGCAGCCCAGAAATAAAATAGCTTCACAGCTTGGTGAACCAGATAGATATCTGGATACCATCAGTTAAAGTCAAACAGAGTGGAAATGAGGAAATAAAAGAAAGTGTAAACCAAAGAATTTCTGCCATCTCCATCTTGTAATGGATTCCTCCTGAAATGCAAAAGAAAGAGATAAAATCGAGACAGCCGCCAATAACTCACAACATAAATCATGTTCTCATGCACAAAGACTTAAAAACTGGCTGTACTGCACTTCCCTACATTTTACTGTTAGCTGTGAAACACGGCCGTCTGCCCTCTGATCAAGTTCACATGGCTCTTTGGCCTGCTCAATAAAATATATCTATCTGGGAACATGCTGTCCAGCTGGACCGCCATTTTGGATTTGTCCCAAAATTTACAAGAACATTTTTTGCCAATTCATACACATGCACTGAAGGACCGAGGTCCATGCATTTTTCAATGCCTATAATTGTATACAAACTGAAATACTGTATCAGTCGTGCTTATTGTTATGCTTGAACTCAATGGTTTTCCAGTTTGGGAAGGCATGTGATTTTTTTTCATCCTTTAAGACAAAAAAAAAAAGCAATTTTTTTGATAGAATAAAAGGAGATTGAAAAATTTGATCAGAAAAACAACAATGTTTACATCCCCACAAGTCAGTAAAAATTGATTGCGGTCATTACATGTATATATCAGCTTCCATTAGTCCCGCAGCTGCTCATGGATCGATATCGGGTCTGAGAAACAAATAACGGGTGCCATTTGGTGTGCAGCGTTACGAGAGCACGCCTGTTTTTATTTCAAGCGGAAATGAGTAATGTTATCGCAGTGTAATCGTCAGCTGAGAAAGCCACCCCACACAAGAGCGAAACCACGTTTCAGGCCATCTGTTCAAGACTGGCCTAAACTCTTCTGTGAAGACAAGATGCAGAAAGACAAAAAAATAACAGTGTTTGTTTGTGTTCTCTCTTTGTTCTTATTTTTAAACCTCGCCCCAATGATGCGTCATCAATAATATGGTGGACCATCGAGCATGTCCACCATATTGAAACAAACACCCATCAGAGGAATGTGCGCCACATTAATAAGGACATTATGGCCACCCAATGAACCACTGTAGAAAGTATGCAGGCTCAACAGGCATTTTAGCTTTGTTTTTAGACTTTTTTCTTTTTTTTTGTTTTCCTTACTTTTTCCCCGCCCAGAATAACGCCAAACTCCAGTCCGCGGCAGCGACCTGCTCCCATGAACTCAGGATGAGAATGCGTTGGCAAGGGATTTCAGCTACTCCTGTAACAACTAGGCCCTGCTTCTTTTACCCCACCGCGCCAATCGCACTCTGGCCATGTCGTCAGAGGATAACGCAGTCAGCATACAATTTTCTTCTGACTGACCAGAAGTGGCCAAAAGAGACTGATGAGATGAACAAATTTTGACCTGTTTAACTCCCATCATATTTGGCAAGACTTGGGCAATTGTTGTCTCGCTCGGGCGGACCTCCGGCCATCACCGGCAACCTGACCACAGGGCTCCAGGACCGATGTCAATGCTGTGAGTCCCTTCCAGAGGCCTTTGATATTTATATTTAAAACAATATTTTATTTAACTAAATGATTCAAAATATTACCATGGAAGAGAGAAAATTCAACATTCATTGCAAGATCTACCTGAGGGGTGAGAAAATTCTTCTTGTGAAATAGATAGCAACCTAAAAACTAGGCCTAAACTGTCGGCGGCCGACAGCAAGGGGTATATCCCCGAAATTCCCCAATCCTCAAAGCCCCCTTTATTAGATTCCCTTTTGCTAGACCTACACTATGAGGCAAATTTGAGATCTGTGGAAGTAATTTTTCCCAGTGGTATGGTTAAAGAAACTGATTTTTTCAATACATAGCGCTACCTGGTGGCAAACCTAGGAGAGCATATTTGCCCAAAATCTAATCAGTTCATCCTCTCAGCCATATCTACCCATATGCTAAAAATGAGAGGCGAATGTATAGTATTCTGTGCGTTATAGCGCTAACGGCTGAAATCTGGGGACGTGGCGGCGGCAGCGGGTGGGGCAAAACTATGATATCCCCGTAACGTGTATTTTGGGGATAAGAGCTACTTGTAATATTTTCTACACAGGAGGGAGAAAAAAATATATTTTATAGACTCTGACAAGACTAAAACACTTGTTTTGCGGAGCTTTGTTTGCAGTGCAGAAGATTTGCAGTTGTTTGACAAAGCAAAACGATCCATTAAAATCCAGCCCCACCATTCTCCCATGAAAACGATGCAGTAAATTAGGCATCGCCAAGTGCGTTCCTAAGTCACAGGACTAGAGACTACACCACATGAAGAACCAGTGCTCGATCAGAGACGCACACACCAAGGGTTCCATGCTCTTTTATCAACAGGCACAGTGAGGTCCAAAACCAGAAACACATTTTCAATTTCCATCATGGTTCAGTCTATAGGAATTCCAGTACCTTAATTCTAACACACCAAATCGCATCCCGGTGAAGTGATCTGTATAGGAATTGCAGCCCTTTTTATCTTTCTTGCGGCATCAACTCTCACGAATCTCACTGTGCACCAACTCCGGCACACAATCACTCATTCCGTTCTTTATGCAGGTGAGTCACAGTGAGAAATCTCACTTTTAAGCACCCAGCCAAGAGCATTTAATTAACAAACCAGTACAGCAGTGTTAGCACAAGAGCCAAGGGAAAAGCCCTAAAAGATTTAGGGGATTTTTTTTCAGCTCAAACCCAACCAAGCAGAGCTCAAGAGAAGGAATATCCCCGAGAGAGACACGGGAGAAACGTCTCCATTTGGTGTTAATTCTTTTTTTTTTTTGCTTATTCAAAGCTATTTTCATCAGCAGTGGTGAGGGATTCTCAAATGTAAAACTGCTTAAGAAAGTACCACTCATATGAACAACGAAAAAAGCATTCCAGGTTATTGATTGATAAGAAACAGCCATCCAAAGACAAAACAATACCAGACTACTAACATTTTTAGATGTATGACAGAAATAAGTTCATCTTCAACAAGCATGATTTAGGGGAAATAAGTTCATCTTCAAAGAGAGAGATTTGGGCCCATTTCTTGATAAAAGAAAAAAAACAAGAAACTGAAAAGTTTGTTTTTGTTTCCTGGAATTAAACACTTTACCCATGCAGTGAGGGATTTTGCAGACCCAAGCTTAGTTGAAAGAGCAGCTAAATTCCCCAAGTACCATAAGCAGGGAATATTCCAACCAGAGGAGAGATCAGAAACTACAAAATGTATCCAACACTGCCATAACTCAGAGAAGCCCAACAGCAGAAATGCACACACCGCAAACCAAAGCTCATCTTATTAATTTGGAGGAACAGAGAGCACAGCGAGGAATGCTGTGAATTTGAGATGATCAGTGCAGCCAAAGGTCAGATGAGGGCCCAACTCACCAATAAGAAGCACATACACACAGGCACACTCACACATGCACGCACGCCAAGAAGCAGGCGCAAGGCTTTCATTTCAGCTACGCTGGCGTCTGGGCGGCGAGAGGCATGACACAGCGTGGAATCCTTCGCCTAATTTGAGGGAGTCCTTTAATGTTAAATATGAAACCTCTCGCAGAGGCAAGCGATACAAACGTGCTTACAGCAGTGGCCATAAGTATTTAGATGGCGACATTTTTTTTGGCGCTTTTGGCTGTGTAGCTCTCCAGAAATTAGATTTTGAAACAGTGAACATGCAGAGTTAACCCTCAGTTCTGACCCTCAGGTCACGAGCTTAGATTGAAAGCTAAAAGGGAGGCGTTTTTTCTTATGAGCCATGTTGAAATCCCAGCCCTTTTACCCAACATTCACACGAAAAGCAACTGGAGTGACAACAGTAACAGCACTCATTCTGTAAGATCTTTCACGACAAACAGCGACTGACGCAGCGGCGACAGCGAGCGACACAATGCAAGTAACCAGAGCGTTAATTTGAAGTTAGGCTCAACTCAATTCCATGCAAATTAGCACTGACACGCTAAAGCGACAGCTAATAGCATTAGAGGGATGACGTAAACTTAATGATTGCAGTTGCACTTAAACGCCCCGCCCCGAAGCAGCAACTGGCGACAAAGTCACAAACCCAAAGACTTCGAACCTTGAGGGGAAATCAGGCAATAGGCTGAATAAAAAATAAATAAATAAAAAAATAAAAAAAACACACCCCCATGTCGTGCACATCTAATTTGGACTCAGATGGTGTGTGAAAGCATGTAAGGCAGCAGGGGAGGAAGGCCAGCAGAAAATAAATTGCGTAACCGCAGTTCATTTAAATCCATGCCCCATTTCAGGAACAGCGGCCAGGGAAATTATCGTTCCTCATCTATTCAGAACCCAACTTTCACATATCTGCTTCAAGCTAATGAAGTCAGCTGAGGTAGCACATTCTCACAAGCGTCTTTACTCAAGCACCTGTAAAACCCAGCTCAAAGTCTCCAGGCGCCCACTGCAGAAAGCCATCCCCATGAATTATTTCCGTTCGTCCTGGCTCTCCGCTATGTCCCGGAGCGATACTCCCAATTCAGGAAGTTATTTCTCCAGCTGACTTTCGCATTACAGCGTGAGAGTAATCCAGGAAAAAGAAAAAAAAAAAAAAACCTTTACAAACTTTACAAAGAAGCAACAGAAGTCAAACTACTTCTGCTGTCCATTGTAAAACTAGGAAATAAATATTTTATGAAACGCTGTAAAAGAGAAGTTTAAAAAAAAAATGACCGCATCGATGGGAAGATGAGGAAGGCTCGTATAACTTGTTTATTTCCATCTGAACACCAATCACACTTCATTTACTTCAAATTGCCCGTTTCCCTTCTTTAAAAATCTGTAGTTCATTTCCAGAAGAAATATTTTTATGAAGAGGCCATTTAAACAATTATATATGCCTTCTAAGAATAATTCTCCATAAAAAACTTGGAACGCTATAACGGTCTCTATGCTGCCTGGGCAATATGGCCAAAGTTTTATATTCAAAAACATTCTGAATTTTGGATCGAAATGAATCAGAACAGCCTTTAAAGGGAATACAAGAACACCTTGAGATGTAGGGTTCTGGTTCAACTGGGAAAGTGACAAATAAATCAACCACATTTAATTCATCTCACACAAGCCCAAGGCAAAAGAGCTTTTATGGTCATGGCCAGTTTTCTGACCAAAACTCGCACCCAAGATGATCCAATCTGAACTTCAAAACCACCACTAGCAGTGTCCCACAGACCAGGAAGCAATGTGTGGTGGCACACCAATGTTTTCCGACAGAGGTGATTTTCATTTTGTTGAGCGTGGGGGAATAGATATGCTTCTCATTTTGATGAGGTGGGGGGGGGCTGATTAAGGATTGTGCACATCCCGCCTTTCGTATTTTTCCTTTTTTTCTCTTTTTCCAGCGTGCGCATGCATTATCAACAGGTGGCAATTGCGTGTTTACTCAGTCAGAATTAAAGGGAATCGGGCGCCCTGGTGGCTCATCGGTCTAAGCGCGCACCATAAAGGCTGTGTCCTTCCCGCAGCGACCTGGGTTCGAATCCGGCTCGGGTCATTTGCTGCATGTCTTCCCCCATTCTTCTCCCCAGCTTTCCTGTCTCTCTACACTGTATAACTATCAAATAAATGAAAAATTCCCAAAAATAATCTTTAAAAAAAGAATTAACTACCCACCGGCAGGGGTCGGCAGCTTTTTCAGAGTAGCGCACAATTGGCTATCGCGCTACAGGGTTACAAATTGGGAAGGGACTGCCGGATTTGGGTATTCGATAACAGCTTTGTTCGTTGCTCCAGCGCCTCCTGTTGGCCAGACGGGCGCTCGTCAGGAAGACTCCGGCTTGGTTCATGTTCGGGTATCCTCCGCCCTCGCTCTGAACTTGCAAAGTTTCAACCAGCGAGTGTATAAGAATCAGTGGCTGACAGGCACGTGCTTCGGAGGAGAGCCGTGAACTGTCTTCACTATCCTGAGTTGGCTGCAAGGGGTCGCATACGAGCAAGCTTTGTACATAGTTCCCCAATTGGGCATTCCAAATTCGGGTGGGATTGGAGATGCCAAATTTAAAAAAAAAAAAAGAATTAACGGGAATCCAGTTGTGGCGGTACGAATTGATACTGTGGTGTCCCGCTTCACATTGGTCTATGTGTGGAAAACCCTGCCTAGGAAACGTAATAGCCAAATTCACAGTGAAACAAGGCTTATGCCGTCGGAGGCGACGACTCGGGGTATATCCCCGAACGCCCCCAATCTTCCAATTCCCCAATCCTTGAATAGACCTTGAATAGACATTCATTTGAACTTAATTTCAGGTCAATCGGACAAATGGTTCTGAAGATATGGGCAAAATGGTAATTTTCCATCACAAAGCGCCACCTGGTGGCAAAATATTGAACCATACAGGTATGATGTCATCATGTGACACGTTGTGAGGTCATGACCTTGCAGTTGCACATAGTTTCATGTCAATTGGACAAATAGTTCCAAAGAAATGGCAAAATGGTGAATTGTGTGACAAAGCTCTACCTTGTGTCAAAATTTTGAACCAAACAGGTATAATGTCATCATGGGACACATCGTGAGGTCATGAACTTTCATTTGCACTTGATTTGAGGTCAATCGGACAAATATTTCCAGAGATATGATAAAAACAGTGATTTTTCAGTTTTTTGCCCCTGGTGGCTAATCTAGAAATTGTAAATAGTCCAAAATCAAATCAGTTCTTCCTCCTTATGATACTTACTTAAATGCAAAACTTGGAATTTCTAATTGAAATTTTACTGAAGTTATCTTGTTAACACGTAAATCAGTTTTTGGCCCCTGGTGGCCAATCTAGAAATCGTAAATTGTCCAAAATCGAATCAGTTCTTCCTCTTTATGATACTTACATATATGCAAAACTTGAAATTTCTAATTGAAATATTACTGAAGTTATCGCGTTAACACGTAATGCGGCGGCGGCAGTCGGACCAAAAACATAATACCCCCGATATGCCTATCAATATACCATTAATAACAATGAAGCACCCAACCCTAAGAAAGTGTGTTGACTGAAGATGCAGTCATAAATAAAACCATTCAAAGGACGTAACCCCATCTAAGAACAGCTTGCACTTGCTTAGCCCTACATGACTCCAAGACAGTGATTACTTCCATGCTTCCTTAACAAAATTCATAGAGGCTAAACTGCCAAGTTCAAAACATTGGAAGAAGACGCATACTAGCAGTGACCGTACTTCAGTACATAACAGTAACAAATGTCTACATCATTGCATTGTTATCGCTACTATAAAACTGCAGGGCTTTGAATTTGAATATTCTCCTCATATAGATGAAGGTTCATTTTTATAAAATTTATGAATTACTCACAGAACCTGCAAAAGGATCTCAAGAGGAGCACAGAAAGCTTCAGCGCTCGGCTAACCCTAATCAAACTAGTGATGAATTTCTTCGAATAAAACAGAGAAATTTTTTACTTTTGCTCACCTGGACTATTAGATGATTTGGATCCCTCAAGAAGGTTGGAGAACATACAGGAGCTTGTACTTTCTAGTGTGTCAACTTGACAACTGGGCCTTCAACCAGTCATACAGGCACTTTCCCCATTACACAACAGCAGTCTGCAGAGTCAAACAAGTAATCTCAGCAGAGACCAAGATCGCAAACCACCAGACTCTTGGGTCGGGTCAGATGCCTGAATATAACTGTGGAGGCCCACAGTTAGGCCCATTTCCACCGCAGGAACTTCAGGGTAATTTTACGGGGCCGGGGCCGTTGTTGCGCGTCTCCACCACCCGAACCACCCTCAAAGGACAAAGTTCTGGAACTTTTACAGGGGATAAAAAGGTCCTGCCTCGGAGTAGGTTCTCTGAACGGCCTTGAAAAACTCTTGGGTGGGGCTTGTGGTTTACTTGGCGCTGACTGGATTTACTCAGGGCGGAGTGTGACGTCAACAGAAAGCGACAAAATAGCCAGCATTTTTAAAACTCAGCAGACCACAAGGGGTCACATTTTCAAAAGAACGTCACACATCTTTACAGGAACCTTCCTCCTACTTCGCCCTCTTGGTAGAGACACGGCAGTTGAGAGCCGAGTGAGAGGACGTTCCTGCAGTAGTTCCTGCCCCCCAAATACTACCAGGAACTTCTTCAGTGGAAACGGGTCTACTGTGTGACTGTGGAGGGCTTGGTTATCCTTTGGGATCATTCACGAACAGGGAGACAGCCTGGGTTAAACTGCAGTCCAGTTTCTCTCTCAGTGCCCCCTCAGAGAGACCAAACTGCTTCCTTTATACACGCAAGCTTAACAGCAACCCTGTTGTTCACGGCCACTATTATGACATGCAAGTGGGCTGCTAAAATGAAAAGGTCCATTTCAGAAGGCAAATCACGAACCCTCGCCTGCAGTGGAGTAGCCTAGGACAGCGCCCGTTTCGGGTTTGAGCTAAAGGCATTCAGCATAAGTGCATGATACCAAAAACTCTCCGCAGATGTCCTTCAGCAGTGCAGCCACCTCCTCCAGGGTGGAAATGCATCTATCAGCCTAACAAAGCAGACAAAATAGGATGCTGAGGACAGAAGGGTACATCAGCCCCAACCAGTGGATCACTGAAGGGGGGGGTGGGGGGGGGGGGGGGGGTGCTGCCTATGACCCTGCAGAAAAAGTAACTCAGGAGGAGCCTGCAGTTGAATTTCACCAGCAGATTTCCTCTATTAGCCTGAGGCAACATTATGTAAACTCCAAACGTATGGCTTGGAGGGTAGAGCATATTATCAAGCAAACAATACTTCTGCTTTTAGCACAACATTTTAAAGTGAAACAGAAATATGACCGCATTCAATAAACAAGCAAAAAAATTAATTCCTACCGTAAGATGTTGAATGAAATCATCTTTCAGAAGATCCAAGTAGTATTACCCCTATTACTGCTGATAATTACCACAAATATTGCTGCTAATAATGAAAATTTCATGAGTAGGAGTCCGTGTAGTGACGGTTGCAAAGCTGAACATTTACAAGGCGGAAATGTTAACTTAATCAAATTTGTGTCAGTGTTTTAATTCACTGTCATGAATGAACAAGGATGCCAATGATCTGAACAATCCACAGGCAGGAAAACGCTTCAACTTCTTCATATCATGTGAGGGAGAATAAATTACAGTACGTGTGTTTGATTTCGGACCCAAAACTGAACAAACCGCTTCGTCACTTCTGCATGTGATTTCTGAAGAAGTTCAAATAAAGGCTACAGACTCTGTTTCAAGACAGGGAAGTACAAAATAATGAATTTTAATCGATATCATGTGAACGTATTGCAATAAGCACATTGCCAGGGCTGCAATATGAGAATGGTTTGAATTCATTTCAGTTTTAAAAACTGTAGGCAGTGGAGAGATGCAGGCATGCAGTCCTCTCTCGGCAGGTTTGTGTGCACAGATGACGTCTGAAGGCCAATTTAAGCCTAAATGTAAATCACATCTCAATACAGCTTATCCATGTTTATATGTGTATAATTTTCCTCTCCACATTGAGAGTTGCTGTTATTTTTTTTTGTTTTTGTTTACCTAGCAAGAGCAATAACCAAAGGCAACTTCGATGCCCTTATTTTCTGCATTTAACGTAACTCTGCTCCCTAAAAGATATTTCTCTCACAGTTGGCTTACTGGTACAGAGACACTATTCATAAACACGGTGACATCTTTATTTTAGATACAGATACGGTTGATAAACTATCAATATAAAAAATGTGTTTTATTTGATTTTAAAAGGAATTGTTGTCAATTGTTGTTACAATTGTTATTCTAAGTCCTTTGTGTATTCGTAAAAAAAAAAAAAAAAATTACCGAGTACTGTATAGCTGGAAGAAAAAAAATCGACTTTACACGATAATGTTGGAGTATGGAATCCCATATCACTATCGCGTTATGCAATTCGTTAATCACATTCTTTCTCCATATCGTGTAGCCCTACTTTGAGATCATTTCACCTTGTAATGGTGCATAGACAATCTTTGCTGGAATATTCTGAAGGTATGAGCATTTAGAAAGATAAACAAAGTCTTGTGCGAATTAATTGGATAAAGGTGCTTGTCAATTGAATGAGCTGAATGGAGTGCAAATAGCCGTGCCAAGTGATGGATGTTTTACATGGACACCTCACTGCATAGTACCTTTTAGCCACGTTTCATTAATTTCATAAACTTGTATGATGCAACTAATATGACTGCATCATCAGAACAGTACTGTAACTGTGTTGGACTGGCCTGGTAATTCACCTGACCTCAATCCCATGGAGAATCTCTGGTCCATCATCAAGTCAAGGCAGCAGCATAAGGACTGCACCACAAAAGCCAGAGTCATTGATGTAGTTGTCCAGTAGTGGAATCATGACGAAGAAATCAAGGAAACCTGAAAAAACCTGGTCAGCTCCGTACCAAAAGGGGTGGAACAGCTTATCAAGAACCTGCGGAGGACGTATCTCATGCTTAGTGCTGAATGTAGATGCTATTAAAGCAATAAAAAGCCTAAAAACCTTTGTTGTTTGGGTTTTCCCACTCTGGCCTGCTTTATCCTATTTATTAGCACAAGGCTGTTTCATGGTGCCATTCAAAGGGCTCTAACGAGAGGACTTCTAGATAAAATAGAGAATCAAAAGCTTACAGGGATCACTCAGTGAAAGCTGTACGGTTCTTCAGACAGGAAGGAACAGTGACAGCAACCCTGCTCTCTCACAATCGCCCATCACAAACACCAGTCCATTACATGCAAGGTCTGGCTAATGCCTTTAAATGGATTTAACCCCTCTGAAAGTTTTGTGTGTACAGCATTCACATGGTTCAGGGTTAATGTATTGCCTCAGATTATTACTGAGAGTGCACCATCTCACTGATTGGAAAAAAAAAAAAACCCATTTCTACTCAACTTGGAAAAAAAAAATCTCAATCTCGACTCTGAGACTGACAAATGACGTCCTCAAAACCAACATTAGGAAGTAAGAAGCTGCATTATATACACGCACAGACCAGAGATAATACATGTATCATAAAAACTGCAATAGAAAATAACAGCTGTATAACAAGTCCTTTTAATGTACCTCTGAACTTGAGTTACAGAGGATTGATTGCTGCATAGGGTAACTATAAATGAGAACAACAATTCGCAGTCATTGTGGAAATATTACTATAAACAGAAATAAGCAGGCTGGCCAATGGCCCACTAAAGAAAATTATGTGACCATTTATTGGTAGTTCCGTTTCAAGACATCAACCAATAAGCAGCAAAGTGTGGAAGATCGGAACGAGCATTCTACCCAGATGGCATGTCCTGTGTGTGTGTGTGTGTGTGTGTGTGTGTGTGTGTGTGTGTGTATATATATATATGTGTGTGTGTGTGTGTGTGTGTGTGTGTGTGTGTGTGTGTTTGCTCTCTGATGATCACTGACCTCAGTACGGGGGGGTAGAGGGTTTCAGTGCTCAGGAATCAATCGGTCCCCTAATATGCTGATTTGATGGGTTCAGGAAATCCATGATCTGGGTCCTGATTTTTTGAAGTGTTTTTTATTTGGGTCTTCAATCTTGAACAGATGTGAAACAGACTAACGGGTAAATAAGGTGGTGGTGAGTCCAGTGCATTTTCACCCTAAAGGGTATTCTGTTTTGAGACAAACGGTCATCAACAAATAGAGAGTTTGTGGAATATCCCTGCCTTCCTATCCATCACATTTAAAAGCCAAATAAGTTAAGCTCAGAATCCCCTGCGAGCTCTCTTCTCCCTCCTCTCTCGTCTACAGTCCGGTCAGCACTGCCCACTGTGCCGTGAAATATTGCTCATTAAACAAACTCAATCTGAGCAGAAGTCTGCCAGCAGATCATGAAGCCGTCTCTTTAATGGCCCTGTACCAGCAGCAGAAAATGGCAAAAGTCAAAGGATATTGTGTAGCGTCCCAAAGGTCCACAAAGGTTGAAATAACCAGGGACAACTAAAAGTAGTCGGCCAGTGCACAATCAGGCCTGACAAAGGCGTTTCACATGACCGAAAATAAAAATTGTAGAAATCTGTCTTGTTTCATGTTTGGAAATCATGTGCAATGTGTGGAGCTAATTTATCCAAAATTTTGTGGCAAATTCTTGAACGACCTTTGAGATATAGCAGTTTCTTGCAGGCATGTATGACATCATTTTCACCAACTACGGAGACTACATTTTAGACAACTGCAGTGGCTATAATAAAATTAACCAAAGTCCAGTGTCTCCTAAAATATTTTATTTCCATGGAAAATATCATGAGATAGTTGAAAAGTACATAATATTATTATCTTGTATGATTCCAAGCAAATTGGAACCACATTTATTGCCGATATCAACAGAAAACTTTTTGGCAATTTTTTTACGTGCTCTTTGAATTACATTTACAATCACTTCAATAATAGTAAGATGTTATATTATGGCTAAAAATACATATCTTGTATTAAGGTGCTTACTTTCAGAAAAAATTTTGTATTCATCTAGGATGATTTTAGAAAATCTGATATATTTTTCGTATATGTATAACAATCACCTAAAGCTACTACGGAGACTACATCCCACAAAAAAAATGTTTTTTGGATATAATGGTGCCACTAAAACAGAAGCAATTTATTCTCTTTGATGGGCATCAATAGCAAAATGAACATAAACTAGTATTTTACATTGTTAAATGCATTATCACTTAACTATATAACATTGTTCAATAACCATTTGATATCATGAAGAAAGTAATTATGTCAGCAGTATTACACAATCGTGTAATTGACACCTCTCCATAATATTAAAACACTCAAGTAGACACATAAACATTAGTCTCATCGACAATAAATGTCATGCTTATCAAGGAATTTCTAAAATACCAGCAACTTAGCAAGTACATAAACATCCTATGCTACTACGGAGACTACATCTTTCAATCAATTCTTATTATTGAAAGAATATTTATTAGGTCACTATTTATGTTCTTAAATACAAGAAACATACTTAAAACATCATTTGGCATTGTAAGAATGTATCAAATGTATATTTTATGCATATCCACATACCATAGAGAAAAACATAAGAAAATTGCAAACAGCAACTTATTATTAATCTAATATCAATTTTAAACACATTAACAATTCATTTCATACAATTGACAACACAATACATTCTCAATTAAAATACCCCCAAAAAACAGGTACATGTAACTTGAAATTCACTGAAAGTGAATGATAGCTTTACAGTTTTTGAAGTGATCTTTCACAAGATCAAAATCACTTTTTCTGGATTTGAATTGTGAACGACCTCGGTGCAAAGTCAGTAAAGACAGAAAAAATTAAACTGTCTCAAGACACTCCTTCAGTGGTCCAGAACAAGGTTGCTGATTTGCTGTATGCAAATAATTTTCTGTTGGTGTCCGGAACTCTAGTGGGGGGGGAAAGATTCGCTCCCCGCACACCGCGCCCCCCTTGCAATTGCTCTGCGACTCCCCTAGGGGGTGCGCCCCCCACTTTGGGAACCACTGGTTTAAATGCAATACAAACTAAATTTATTTCTATGTAAATTGAGTAGCATACTATATTTGATGAATTCATGTTACTCAAGATCAGTTTTTTTCTCTCTCTCAGTCAAGATATCCATCAATGAAGGTTGTAAAATTACCCATGAAGAATCATATGTTGTAAAAATTTATAAAGAATCAATCAAATTGGGGTTTAAAACAACTATGGATACTGCACTGAAGAACCAAAACATATTTTAACAACAAAACAATAATTGATCTTCCTTTTTGTCATAATTTATTATTGATTATTGGCTACTACAGAGACTACATTTGGCATATAATTTGTGTTTTAACAACATATGTCAATTGACACTTAAATCTCAGTGGAAGTTATTTGAACTACATAATGTACTGAATGTGTACATAAGATTTAATATAATTATATTTTGCATTACAGTGGGCTAGCATGGTACTACGGAGACTACATAAAATGGTCGCTAAAATATAAACCTCAGGTTCTTATTCGATAAATATCATTAAAACCCTTTAGGATATCTGTGTGCTTTTGATTAGTTAATAAAACATCACAGACAAAATGTTTTCACATTTTTTGTTCCAGTCAAGTTGTAAATTATCAAACTGATAAAAGAAAATCATGAATCAAAATTTTGCGATTTTGATAACGAAGCACAGGTCCTCAAATTAGTCTGGAAATCAATCTCACCATGCCAGGTTCATACAGACTGCATCAGAAAAACACTGAAGGAAACCTTTATACAATAATTACTAGATTATATTCTGCAATATTATGCATATCTTGTCAATGATACACTTTTCAAAAACATGCATGATGTCAGTGAAACACTAAAACACGGCATAATTCACCGTTTTTATGCATATAGCTGCCATTTCGTGGAAAATCAACCGATTTACACACTTCAAAATTTCACTTTATTTACATCATAACCCAGGACAGTCACTCACTACATAAATATTAAATTTCCTCCACATAATTTTGAGATTTTCATAGACAATCCATTTTTGAAATGTCAGGCCTGATTGTGCCCTAGCTGAGTGCAAAACAAAATGGGGGCTCATCAAGGTAACAGCTATTGGCAAGGAAGTGAGGCAAATTTCATCTGTCATCCCTGGATATTATCATTCGGGTCAACATCTGGGACATTATAGGCCAGAATTTGCATAGGCAACTGAGTTTCCCGTCAGATCACATCTACAGAGAGAGAGAGAAACCAGGGCAAGATACCCATCAAAGCTGTGGTTCTTCACAGTAACTGAAAATGAGTGACTTAATCTCACTATTAAATCTGTGCAGTTGGGTCACACTTTCCATTAATTCTCACTTCTCGATTATACAGCATGCAAAGTGAACCACTTCCCCGTAAAACAGATTCTTCCTCCTCTGAAACCCTGAGTTCCCTTGTGTAAAGCTCACACGAAAACAATTCCTCCTCAGAATGGGCTTTATTACCTGCCCACACAGTCTGTAACCAAAGTGCCACAACAGTCATAAGTGATGATGTTTGCTCTCAGCCATAATCAAACACTCTGCACCAGAAATTTGAATATTATACTCATAAAAACAAACAAACAAACTGATTCACCAAGAGCTTCTGGAACAGATGAGCTCTTGAGGCATATTTTTAACAGTGATGGCCCACAACAAGGAACTTCACTGGGCACAGGATAAAATGTTTGTCAAAAATAAAACTATAATTGGCCACAGCATCCTATGCAAAATGCAAAAACCAGGCCTCCCAGTTTCTACACGCTGAACAACAGGCAACTTGACTTGCTGCTCAACCCAATATAACCACTTTGTCGCATTCATCTTCAACCTTACATCATATCTGAAGGATTGATAAGGAGTACCTTCGTGCTTCATTCGGTACTTCAACAAATAATACAACTAGTCCACCATAAAATGTCTGAGGCGCCTCTTTTACTCCAGGTTTCAAAAGCTGGCATCAAACTCTACCCCAAGACCTAATATACTTGTTGATATTATTCGATCATTTTCTCAGTTCACTCTCAATGTGGGCTGGAGAGTTGCATGGAAACCTGCTGTCCAATGATGCAATCATAAATGTAGTATTTCCACTAATGAGAGTGGCCCACACAATATACACTGTTAAGCAAAATTTTGGTGCTGGTGCAAGAGAGGTCAAGGTCTCCCAGGTTTGAGGAAAAAGGACTTTGTTCCTGACAATGACACTCCGCTAATGGTGAGACATTTTAATCAAGATGAAGAAATTCTCACTTGGGCTGGAGCCTATATTTTGTAAGCAAAAAAAAGCAAAGTCTCAACAGGTACTATTAATTAGTCATTAGTTACTTTCATAGAGTTGGGAAACAGGATTTTTGGGTATTTGCAATATGAGGTGAGCCAGAAGGTTTGATCAATCGGTACTGAATGTGTATTAGGAGATAAAGAGAAGCTGGAGTAATAGCCTTATGTCCATCGTACAATGTTTACTGTAGTTCATTGCGGGATGGGATGGGGGTCTTTGAGAAGCCGACTGAACTTTAGTTCGAGTGTCATGCCAGAAGTCAAAACATCCAGGCACGCCACAGTTCACTGTAGGCATTTTGAGTGGGAAAATTTACCAAAAACCGCCTTTTGCAAAAGGAGATGACCATACGTTCGTGCCCGTTTGCTGATTAGGATCAGCACTGTTCAGTTGTAATGGCTTGTGCTCCAATGAAAGCCATTCTATCCCACCATGCACTGTGGTAAAACCATTTGTTGGCTGAAATATTTACAAAATTTTGTCTTCATTGAATCTGCAACTATACAACACTCAGACAGTTGGCATTTACATATAAAAGACGCCATTAATGTCAGAAGTTGAACCGAAAGGCTGGTTAGCCAAACTGCATAATATTAATCGAAATTTAACAAGGCTGAAGTTTCAAAACTATCCGTGGAAAGACCTATTATTTTTAACTTATGGAATTTTTCCATAAGTTTGGCATCAGAGCACCCGTTTTTTTTTTTTTTTGGGAAAATGTGAGAGAGCGACCAAGGGAAATTTTTCTGAAGCTGGGCGGTGTGATATGGAATGACTCATGAGACGTTAAACCAAGGTCCAGACTCATTGTGGCCAATAAGGAACCCACTGCAGTCTTCGACAACAGTGCGGGGTTCCCCGTCATTCCAGCTGAATTCCCCATCGGATTCTCACAACCAGCCACCGAGTCATTCCCGGATTTAATTGGCTATGCAAATTGCCCTCTCCCACTCAACCTCAGCTTATGTGTGGCGAGTGCTGTGGTGCAAAAAGGCTGCCAAGGATCACCTAGGTGGGTCTAATATATAGGTGGTTGAGGTGAGATTTCATCTAATGACTGTACAGCACTTTGAACCCAATCAGAAAAGTGCTATACAAGTCATTCTCCTGTCATTGATTCATTCAATTCACTTTCGTTTATTAATATTGGTTATTTATGTTCACGTATGAATTTTTCTGGCACAAAAATTTCAGCAGCACAAGTAAAAAAAAAAAAAAAGTAAGATCATTACAAAAAAAATAACAAAACAAAGTAGGCTTATGCCATCGAAGGCGACGGCTTGGGGTAGTTCCCCGAACGCCACCAATCCTCCAATTCCCCAATCCTTGAATAGACCCAAAATAATGTAGTGCCCCTCAGGTCATGACCTTTCATTTGAACTTAATTTCAGGTCAATCAGACAAATGGTTCTGAAGATATGGCCTAAATGATAATTTATCATCACAAAGAGCCACCTGGTGGCAAAATATTGAACCATACAGGTATGATGTCATCATGTGACACGTTGTGAGGTCATGACCTTGCAGTTGCACATAGTTTCATGTCAATTCGACAAATAGTTCCAAAGATATGGCAAAAATGGTGAATTTTATGTGGCAAAGCTCCACCTTGTGTCAAAATTTTGAACCACACAGGTATAATGTCATTGTGGGACACATCCTCAGGTCATGACCTTTCATTTGCACTTGATTTGAGGTCAATCGGACAAATATTTCCAGAGATATGATAAAAACAGAGATTTTTTCCATTTTTGGCCCCTGGTGGCCTATCTAGGAATTGTAAATTGTCCAAAATCGAATCAGTTCTTCCTCCTTATGATACTTACTTAAATGCAATACTTGAAATTTCTAATTGAAATATTACTGACGTTATCGCGTTATCACGTAGGGCGGCGCGGCGGCGGTTGGACCAAAAACATAATATCCCCGGAACGCCATTCGGCGTTCGGGGATATAATAAGAAAGGAAACCTGCTAAATATTCCCACGCCAGCAGAGAGAACAGCCATAAAAGTCTGGGCTCAATGCAAACACAAAGAGAAACACAGAGAGCTGGCCAAACACAAAGCTTGTGCTGCTGTGGTCTTGCCATCATTCTAACACTTTAACAACATTGTGACATCGTTGTGTCAATGGACTGTACACAAACCAGGTCACAGCACAGCTGCACAACATCGCCGGGAGGACGGATTTGATCCAGACCGGGATCTCCACACAACGAGTATTAGCCACAGCTACACACCCCTCCCCCACTGTGACAAGCTGTAGCCACGCTGCTCTCTCCAACGAGAATAATCATGCTTGTGCAAGCAAGCATTCACAATGATACGAAAAGACGGAATTTAAACATCACTCGGGTTAACAATGAGAGCGTGTGGAGCATGAGTTTATGAATGTGTGTGTGCACCCGCATGCGAGCTACAGGGTATGTGTGCGTTTGCATGTTTGTGCGCATGTTGGCACATTTGAGAACACAGTAAATACGCATGTTTACATGCAAATGTGTTGGCACACAAACCCAGTACAGGTTTCCTCTCAACTCAAAGACATGCGTGAATTCACCACAAATTAAGCTTCAACCAAATTGAAGTGGAAAATTACTGTACTGGGGGGGCGGGGGTGGGATTTACGCAGTTTTAAAGAGATTGCAAAGATGAGTCATCACTCCACACCCTGACTACCAGAAACCTCACCTGGCACTACCGTACCCAAAATCCAAGACACCCCTCCCCCCAAACAGTCACTGAGCATGCCCTAAAATTAGCCTACATAATGCTCTCCTATTTCACAGCAAGGTTCTGATTTACAAAGCCACCAGCCCGCTGAGCAGCCCTTGGTAATATCACGTGCATTGTGGGTAATTTCAAAGCCACTTAGAGGCAGTGCCCAGTCCCTTGGTTAGCCCTGCAGGTGAGCGCTAGCTAATGAAAGTAGGTCAATCCAGCCTTTCTACTGCCCCGGCAGGGCAGACTAAGCTCCACCCACCCATTACATTAACACACACAGGATATTTTTAGCAGCCATACATCTCAAATCTCTAAAAGATGTGGCCGTCCTAAACATGATGGCTTTACAATAGGAGATCTCACTTGCTGTTGCAGCGCAAATTAAGTTTTTCCACAGCTGGGAAATAAATATTAGTTTTGAATGTGGAGTGCCTAACTATGCCCAAGGGAATATGGAGGAATGTGGGACAATGTAGTAATAACAACAACTCATAATAAAGAAAAATTTTATCATCGTCGACAACAACACTAAAAGCAAAGTAATACTATCAATATTAACAGCATTGTGCTACATTTCAAGAAGGGTGATGGAATCCTTTGGCGTTCAATGAATGTCAACAAAATAAATCTTCATGCAGCCTTGGGACTGGTGGGGATGTAATCTCATACATTTCAGCACAGCGATAAAGCCGCTTCCACCGGGGGATGCTTCGTGCAAGAGGTAAAGTGGCTTTTTGTTTTGAAGGCAAACTGTGCACTGTAGTTCTGAGCATCGACGCCCAAATGAAGTTCAGCAAGGACAGGAGGGTGCTGACGTAATGCTATAGTAACCGGAGAGCCACTGAAAGAACAGGATGTACTGTCACTGGGCACTCACTGCATCCATGCGGGGAGAATTTGCCCTGCATCCATGAACTTGGGAAAAAGGGGGAAAAAAAAAAAAAAAAAAATCACATCATTCGCGATCCTTAAAAATGGCATGAACCTACCCAACAAGGGGATACGGGATTTTTGACGTCATAGGAAGCAAAAAGGTCTCCATTCAGCAATTCAACGGGGAAGATAGGCTGACAGGAATGTAATTGTAAGCCAAAAGATGCTCGCTATGCTCGACAATGGAGCTGGGCATCCTTCGGGTTTTCTGCATTAAAAATGCACCCGGCGCACATGCATAATTCACCATCGGAGGAGACAAAAGAAACTCATTAATTAGAGAAACGAGGGAGAGATTCGAGCGCCGGTCGCCACATAGAGTGACAGCGGTGGCCTTTTTGTGTCATTTTTGGCGCACGCCGCGAAACAAGGCGGGCTTTTTTTCGCGAGTCATCCACTGCCCCGAGCAAGCCGGCCACAGAGTCCCTCCACACGCACGTCACGCCACTGCCTGCAGCAAATCAAGCAAAGAGTTAATGTGGGGTGACTGTGCCACAGCTTTCCAACTGACACCCTCCTCGGGTGGCGTTTCAGGAGACCCAGAGACAGAGCTCTTAATTCAGCTGGAGCCTTTGTTCAGGTCCAAAATAGGTCTGCCTAAAATACCAGTGATTTTCAGCTGGAGAGAACGGCAGAGTTTATTTAAAACCCAGTTGTCGGAGATGACATCCAAGGGAAAAGCCGCAGTAAAACTTAGGGAATGGAAGAGGCTAAAACACAGCCTTTCATCGCATGAAGTCCTCCAAAATAAATCCCACTTTGCATGCATACTTGGCCTAACAACAGGGACCATCTTGGCTCAATCGAGGCAATTCAAATAAACAGCCCGTAACGCGGTAAAAATCAATATCAATGAAACGAACATAGTATATGCATAAAACAAATTAGGACCAAGGAGGTCATTTATAGACAAACATTTTTTGCACGGAAATTCACAATGATCTGGTTTTCAGCAGTGTGTGATACATGCCATGACCTAAACATAAACAGGTGGAGATAAAAAGCACGAAATATAATATTCTAAACAGCTGATCTTCACCAATGAAAACTGGCACAAAATTCAACACCCTGTCTCTCCATCCAATCAGGGAGACAAGCAGAGGGAAAACACCGAATAGGAGAGAAAAAAAAAAATAACTACCACTTGCCAACGCATACAGTTCCTCATTTTATGTCAATCAGCCCAACTGTGCTAATTCTATCCCATACTCTCACCTACCAGGCGTTGGCATGAGCCACATCAGATGGGGCAGGAGCCAACCAAGCCTGGGGCATCAAATGCATCCAATCCTGAAGGCGATGGTGATTAAGTTGATCGTTCGTGACAGGGCGCGAGCAGCTCCAGGAAAGCTGCCGACAGGCTGCCGAAGCCAAGATCTATGCATCAAACTGGTAGCAGCAGCAGCCCATTGGACCATCAAGATTGTCAGGCCTGCAAATTTATAACCACATTTACAGAGGGAAGCAGGGCTGCAATGAGTAATGTAACCTAAATGCCGCATCGCATCCTTTACAGAGTCAAAGCAAGCAGTCGGAGCCATTTTTTGGCACATCTCCAAACCACCAAGTGGCTATACCAAGCCTCTCTCTCCCTTTACAAAACAAGCTACTGACATTCATTAAATGCACCAGTCTTTTAGCATAACCTTCAGACAAACAGATACCAGAGGAGAGTGAACAGGACTGCAGCAAACGATATTGTGACTAATTAAGCCCAAACCAGATGTTGCTGGCAACTCTTAAGATCACAAGAGAAAAAACATTTTTAGAGGCTGATCAAAACCACCAGAAATTAAAAGTAATCCATTGCCCCGACGTGAAACTTCCTCCTCATTAAAAGTGATGGATGCAGGCCCTCACACATTCGCTTGTATACCGGAGTTTGCAAAGAAATGGCAAGCCTAAAACAAACGAGCCAGTCAACTGCCGAGAAAATCCACCATATTAATAATGCACATTTTATTCAGTCAATTCGGGACTGCAGATTTAAAAAACCAAAAGACCTCAATCCTCAAATCACACAAAATAACATCAGCAATTCCACCAACAAATCTTTTTTTTGAAAATGAATTAAACCTGCTTACCAGCCAGACTGGAGGGGGCATAACCACTTTTATTGCACTTGAATTCCAAGATGTTGTTTTCTCTCTTAATTTAGAGACAAGGTCACCCAGAGAGTACTGAATATGCTTTGATATCAGGATTGGATAAAGTAAAATTTAATTCTAAGATGCACTCAGGCATATGCATTTTTTTTTACATGTCATACTCCCTGAAATTCTTTGTGGCTAGTCATAAAGAGCTCACAAGAAAGGCTAAAATTGCAGGATGCCCCTGAGCAAGCAGGGCTCATAAATATGGAGTTGCTAAGTCAGGAATGAAAGCAAAGAAATTGAAGAGGTAATCAGAAAGATTTCGGTCCAGACTCTTACCCTGACGCGGGCCAGTCAGCACAGAAGTTAATGACAAATGACTTCTACCACTTCCAAAGTCACTGTCAATTTCAAAAATCCTTAGCTAAGGCTAAAGATCAGTGTTCCAAAAAAAATTTCTGTCCCCCCAAAAACACACAGGGGTGAGATTGAGATAGCTGATCAGACACCATCTCGATACTTTGAACAGACTAATAGCCCAACTCAGTCCAAGGCTGACATTTACCAATTCTTTTCATCCAATGCCACACCTGCAAAGTAAAACACATAAAATACGTCAAAGCTTTGCGACCGGTGCTCTGCACAGCACTCAATGACAATTCCAAAAGCCAAACAGAAACACTGCCGCAGGCGTGGATTTTACCCTGTTAGTGACAACAACAGAGGGATGGCAGATCAGTGATAGCTACTGACACATTTCATTCAGAGCACGACTATTGTACCCGTTGATGGTTTCTTCCAAGACCTCTGAAAGCCATACAAGACAATAATAAGCCTGTGATGATGTATGGGCGCACCCTGTTCACTTTGATGAGATTGTGTTGGCCCCATTCAGTTCCCTTTTGCAAGACCCTGGAGTTCAATCCAATCGCTTACATTTTAAGTCTTCCATTCCTTCTAACTGCCTCACCCAGATATCGAGCGAAATCTGCCATTGTAAAGCAGATTCGATTCTGGTAAATGGGCAATTCCACAGTTAGCACGTGAGACATTCAGAGGGGTTTTTCAAGAGGATTATGGCCTGCTGAGAATATGTACTGGATGCTAGGGAGGAATCAACCCTTCCTGTGGGCCAATTCTATAAATCTACAGAATTTGCCAGTAGGAGTGGATGTTGTGGAGAGAGAACATTAAAAAGGGTGATGACTCATGCTACATTTGTCTGAACACACATTATGCGTGTCGTCACTTTGACCCAAAAACTGTGTGAAGTTATATGTAATAATTTTTCTAACCCCCCCCCATATGTTGTGGAGAGGTATTTTAAAAAGGATGGTGATGCATGCTACAGTTTCCTGGACGCACTTCTTGTGCATCTTCACTTTGGCCCTAAAACTCAAAAGTTAGGAGGAAAAATTATTCTATACCATAATAAAACTGTAGATAAGTGCTAAATCTACAAATAAACATCTGGAATCATTTCAGGGAAAAGGTTTTTTGTTTTGTTCCAGCATCCCAAAAAGTGAGACGTTATGCACGTGACACGTGGTAACAAGTGTGACATTCTCTGAAATACAAAACAAGAAAAAATGAAAGTCTATTTTTTAATGATTATGAACTACAACCCCTTTTCCAGAAAATTTGGGACAGTGTGTAAAATGAAAATAAAAATAGAGTGCAATGATTTGAAAATCATTTTAACCCAACATTTTAGAGCCAGTTTTTAAAAGAGTCAGGCAGATTTCTATTAGAGGGTGATTCATGACCCCTACGAATTTGTCCAAAATTTTTTTATTGATAGATATATATGTTAGAAACGAACAAAAATCACATTTTCTATCCTTTATAGGGTATGCTTTTTTTAGGGGGTCCTGGAATATCGGGGTCAAAATCAGCCAAAATGGAAAAAAAATCACTAAAACAAGTGTTTGCCACTAAAGGTGGCCATATCCCCCGACTCTTCAATAAATACCGCTTCAGTAAATACCACATACTTAAAGGCATTAACAACAGTTTGAAAAGTGGCCAAAGTGGTGACCTTGAAAATAAGGTGAAGGTCACCAATATCGACTGGTGTCTGCGTAATGCCCCAAATGTGAAGCCCGTAGGTGCAACGGTTCATGAGATATCGCATTAACGAGAGTTGGAAAAGAGGCCAAAGTGTGGTGATGACCTTGAAGACTGTAGGTCTTCATTTATTGAAAAAAGTCTGTTCTGAATAACATCAGAAGCAAAGAAGATGTTCCATTCCTCTAACCAACGTTTCTCAGGCCCCGACTCCTGTTTTTAGTACTTTTCATTCTCCTTTGTTACTACTCTTTCACCTTTGGCCATCACGAAAGAAACAGCTGGAAAGCCGTGAAAAAATAACCGATAGATGACACATGTAACATTATTACAGCCAAGTGACAGGACCAAAAAACCCACAGAAAGCACACCACAGGGGGATGCAACGCAGTAGCTTTGGTTATCCGGTGTGTACCATCGCAAATGTGGTGCAATTTAACAAGTGTTAAATTTGATGTAACTCACAGCAAAGCAGGAAATTGCACAAGCTTGTAAAAGGAATTGCCGGCCAAAAAAGAAGAAAAGAAGTGAGGCCAGGCCAGACTCTGGACACACATAATAGGCCCACTTAATGACAAGGAAAATCAGTTAAGTAAATAAAACGTGGGGTACGAGATTTAAATGACAAAGTGCGCACATGGAAATATCCTGTCAGAAACTACTAAAAGGGAGAGCAAGATGACCTCAGTTTAACCATTTTATAAAACTGCAAGGGTACACACGGCAGGATACCTTCTGGATCTTAAAAAAAGGTATCTGCCTTCTTCACTATGAGATCAATGTTTCCAAACTGAGGGTTCCACCCTTTTTTCGAGGTAAAAAAGAAGGATTCGACTTCAGCGATTCTCTGTTCCCAGTATAACAGAATGGAATCATGTGATTCTCTGAGAGAATTCCAAAAACAGCTGCCGCAGTCTTGTGCGCGTCGAGGCCTTCCCAACACGTGTTTTCAGTTTGCACCAGCCGCTTTCCGAAGCCCTTAAACAGAATCTCAGATAGGTGATTCACAACACGGACTCTTCTTCATTACACTGAGTGAAAATCAAAGGGACCTAAACCATAACAGCACAAACCAGCACTTCTGGTCACCTTGTCTATTGCATTGCCCAGTCATAGATTTTTATAAGGCAAATAAAGTGATGACAAAATGAAAGATACTTTAATAACAGTATGCAGCCAATACACTTGTAATTTAACAAGGGTAGTTATTCTGAGGAGGGAGAATAAGACAGGGAAGCGTGACCGTGAACTGTAAGTGCTCCGATGAATAAACATGATGTGAGAGAAACTAGGTCACCATCGCCATGGTAATTTACATCTCAGTGCTTTTGCAGCAATTCACAAATTAATGATAGGTGGGCCTGTAATTGCAAACTCTTGTACTGAGGAAATAGCAATTAACTTACACAATGACGACGTGGAGTGGCCGCATTAGGTATCAATGTCATTTCATGAAACGTCTCGCAAGAAAGACAAAACGAAAGGCTAGTGATGGTTATTCTCCAGAAAGGTAAGAGGCTAATTTCGACAATAAGGCATCAGATCCTGGTTAAGCAGTGACATTTCAGCAAAGATTTTTATGCACAGCTGAGCAAACACTGGACATTAAACCCAGAGAAAGTGCATGATTTCAGAGACCAAACCCAGGCCTGTCGAGAAGTCTGCACATTTCAAGCCAACTGCTTTGTCTCACAGGTTCTTATATCGGAAGAAAATAGATTTAAAAAGGGCATAGCGACATTGTTTTTTTTTTCCTCCCCAGTACAGACAAGAAACAAGACAACAAAATATCATCCCAGAGGAAAGTGCAATGTTTTTCAAGAAACTGCTGCAAATGAGAATATGCACATGAAAGTGTTGAACATTATCTCCATAAATTCAAGCCAGGATTGCTCATGAGACCAGAACCCTGGCGTGCATTTTCTCCTCTCGTCCAAACTAAACTTGACACCGTGATTGCCTTTGTATAAATACCCATATTTAAAAGAGACAAAACATTGCAAGGACAGTGCTGCCAGCATCACTTTTCAGTCTGGATAACCACAAGCCTAAGGCAATGAGTTTTCCAATTATGGATGGTCCTTAGCCAAAAATGCAACCACTGAGAAGAAACAAATTCAATGATCAGGCAGACAGCCATCTTATTTTCATAGTCATAACATGAAACACTTTCCTGCATTAAACATTCAAGCGATGCTCCTCATTGTATGGTTATTGTGTCAATATTTCTTACCCCAACCAAGTTGAGAATCTTTTCAAGATCTTGAAAGATCCTTTAAGATCTTAGAAAATCTTGGAAAGATCCCATTTCTGACAAACAAGAACAAGATCTTAGTAACTCTTTGAAAATCTTACAAAGATCTTGCAAAGATCTTGGAAAATGCTACTCAAGACATTTATGACGTTATCATAAAGCAGGGCTTGCGAAATTGCTGTTCTGAGCACCCAGGACAAGTAAAAATTTCTGCTTGTCCGACAAAATTAAGAGGCACTTGCCCAACAGGCTGTCTGAAAAATTTCACGCCACATAGTAATTTATTTCCGATCTTAAAGCTTAATTCACTGTACCAATGTGGCCACTAAATTCATTTGAAACAAAATCCGACTTGTTGCTGAAAATCTATGGCCTTTTTCACAATATTCTAGGCATGACTGTCACAACTTTCCAAATACCGGTTGCCAAGTGCCATGGAGCCAAATAGCGGGATTCTGATCCGTAGCGGTCTAGTTTAGTTAATGTAGGCATAAGCGATGACTTCACTCCCAACCATCAAACGGGGGAATAAAGCCATACATGCATGCAGCTGCAGCTAGGAATCACGTCGGACAGCCATTCCATTGGGGTCACTCACAAAATCTCTTTCTCGGAACATGGTTATAATACAAAACCCAAAACCAGTGAAGTTGGCCATTATGTAAATCGTAGATAAAAACTGAATACAATGATTTGCAAATTGTTTACAACTTATATTCAATTGCATACACTGCAAAGTCAAGATGTTTAATGTTCAAACTGAGAAACTTTTTTCCTTTTTTTTTGCAAATAATCATTAACTTTAAATTTAAAGGCAGCAACACACTGCAAAAAAGTTGGCACAGGGGCCTTTTTACCACTGTGTCACATCACCTTTCCTTTTAACGACACTCAGTACACGTTTGGGAACTGAGGAGACCAATTTTTGAAGCTATTCAGGTGGAACTCTTTCCCATTCTTGCTAGATGTACAGCTTAAGTTGTTCAACAGTCCGGGGTCTCCGTTGTCGTATTTTACCCTTCATAATGCGCCACACATTTTCAATGGGAGACAGGTCCGGACTACAGGCAGGCCAGTCTAGTACCCGTACTCTTTTACTACGGAGCCATGCTGCTGTAACACGTGCAGAATGTGGCTTGGCATGGTCTTGCTGAAATAAGCAGGGGCGTCCATGAAAAAGAAGTTGCTTGGATGGCAACATATGTTGCTCCGAAACCTGTATGTACCTTTCAGCATTAATGGTGCCTTCACATATGTGTAAGTTGCCCATGCCTTGGGCACCAATACACCCCCATACAATCACAGATGCTGACTTTTGAACTTTGCGCCTATAACAGTCCGGATGGTTCTTTTCCTCTTTGGTCCGGAGGACACGAAGTCCACAGTTTCCAAAAACAATTTGAAATGTGTACTCGTTAGACCACATAACACTTTTCCACTTTGCATCAGTCCATTTTAGATGAGCTTGGGCCCAGCGAAACCGGCGGCGTTTCTGGGTGCTGTTGATAAATGGCTTTCGCTTTGCATTGTAGTTTTAACTTGCACTTGTAGATGTAGTGACGAACTGTAGTTACTGACAGTGGTTTTCTGAAGTGTTCCTGAGCCCATGTGGTGATGTCCTTTACACACTGATGTCAGTTTTTGATGCAGTACCGCCTGAGGGATCGAAGGTCACGGGCAATCAATGTTGGTTTTCGGCCTTGTCGCTTACGTGCAGTGATTTCTCCAGATTCTCTGAACCTTTTGACGATATTACGGACCGTAGATGATGAAATCCCTAAATTTCTTGCAATAGCTCGTTGAGGAATGTTGTTTTTAAACTGTTCGACAATCAGCTCATGCATTTGTTCACTAAGTGGTGACCCTCGCCCCATCCTTGTTTGTGAATGACTGAGCATTTCAAGGAAGCTGCTTTTATACCCAATCATGGCACCCACCTGTTCCCAATTAGCCCTTTCACCTGTGGGATGTTTCAAATAAGTGTTTGATGAGCATTCCACAACTCTTTCAGTCTTTTTTGCCTCTTGTGCCAGCTTTTTTGAAACATGTTGCAGGCCTCAAATGAGCTAATATTTGCAAAAAATTGCAAAGTTTACCTGTTCGAACATTAAGTAACTTGTCTTTGCAGTGTATTCAATTGAATATAGGTTGAAAAGGATTTGCAAATCATTGTATTCTGTTTTTAGCTACGAGTTACACAACGTGCCAACAAACACTGGTTTTGGGTTTTGTATAATGTTGGAGTGAGAGAAGCGAAACTTTTATCAACATTTGTTGTTGCTTTTGTGTGTTGTTGTTGTTGTTTAAAAATGCCCACAGCAAAGTGAATATATGTATTTTAAAGTTATTCATCTAAAGCCGTGTTCTAGACTTGCATCTTTCCCACATTGCGTTTCGTTTCAATCGCCTCAGAACCAAAACGACAAGCTTGTGGTTACACACGAGGGGAAGAGAGGGATAATTAACACAACTTTAACACAAACTCTCAAATTAAAAATGTATTTTTATTGCCAAAAACAGAAAGAAAAAGGAAAGCCATAAAGTTGTAAATGATTTTTCAAAAGAATATGACCACTGTCAACCACTTACAAGATTTAATTACACAACCCTCCAACAGTTGTTGAATATTACAATCGTGTGCCGTTGTAAAATGTAAACAGTTGATTTGGCCATCGGACGTTTGCAACGGAACGTCAGTACATACGCTATAGGTCTACGTTTTACCGATATTCTGATGAGTGTGCTCGCACATCAATAATCAGAATATTATGTAGAACATACTGACGTCTATTAAATGGCCAAAATGTAACAGTAACCCATTTCTACTACGTGGCACCGGCTCTACCATTGTTTAGGTTGTATAAAAGAGAGTAGGGAGAAGTCATTAACGCGAGATTTTATTTCGTGCATTACATGCACGCCTATATATTATTAATTAAATTCTATTGAAATAAACAAATGTTCCGTGGTGTGAAAAAATGCATGGTAATAATTAACGTTTGTTGCTGTTGATGAATATGCATCGTCGTGCAAATTCTCTTCATGAAAATGCCGCCTACAGAAATTATTTTCTCCTCGCTATTTATACACTTCTCGGCACTAATGATTTTTTTTTCTGTTCGTAATGAACAGCAAAAGTTGTAAAACCTTTTCAAACGGTGACTGATATATTGGTTACGTGGTTGGTGAAGCGCATAGCGCACACATATGCATTATGATTACCAGTAACGTAAAGTGTGAAAACACCACTTCAAAAAATGCCTGCGATGGCATGGCACGTTGTCTGAGTGGTAAAGAATCAACCACACCCAAAAAGGGGCACACAGACCCAGACAGCAAGCACCTCCGCTCCGGATCTGCCCCGGCTCTGTGCGGACTCCAGCTGATCCGGCTCAGAGCCGGGGCAGATCCGGAGCGGAGGTGCTTGCTATCTGGGGATATTTTAAGTAGTTCTCTGCTGCGTCGCTCTGCAACTAGACTGAGGCAGCACTATCCACTAATGGAAAACGATCTCCCAGAAAAGTACCCGCACCAAAGCGGGCGGAGTACAATAGAGTAGAGCCCGCTAGGGCTGCTCAATTAATCGAATCGCAATTATTTTAAGCGCAATAAAAGTAACTGCCACTATGAGGCACACAGACGAGCTTGCTTATTATCTTTTCTATGACACATACCTAATGCGGTCGTTTGAAGAGCTTCCGGGAAGAAAACTGTGATTTGAAGTCCGCTAATTACCAGCGAGGTTGGACAGCCTCTATCGCCTTGGCGCAATTAGCTCACCTTAAATCAATTCCCCTGTACTTTTCCTACCTTGCAATCAAGCCATTTATTCAGCCAACTCACCAATCAAAACCAAAAATGTGGCCAATAATGATTAAGAAGAGGTAATGAGAAACAGACAGACCGAATCAGGCTGCCGTGTTAGATTGAAAGAATGTTAATAATCTGAATTAACAGCAGACCTATGAATTTCACCTCTCGTATAATTTTTACATAACATTAAAAAGATTTCTTAAGAACACTCTAACCTTCCCCTCTCAGGTGTAGCCAATTGTCTTCGTTAAGACGAAATCAAACGCATCAATTGAACACCAAAAAGAGCGCATTTCAAGCTTTTTCAATTTAACAATTATTACCACAGGTTAGACAACTGGATGTGACGAATTTAACGCGGAAAATCCACAGTGGTTTTTTCGTAAAGAGTTGCCTATTAAGGCATGTGAATTAAACATTTCATAGAATTTATTATTCGCTCGCCTAAACATTTCATTATAAGGGAAACTAACATGATGACCAAGAACAATGATTGATATCTCATCTGTTTTCCATCCCCTCGGTTTTCCGTCCACCGCCCGCCACTGTTTTTAAGCACTTAAAACCAGGGCCATCTTAAAATAATTTCATTAAGAAATATCTTTCAAAATGCATACAAAATTCCCCAGTGAGAGGTGGAATTCAGAGGTCCGTTATTCATTAAGATTACTTGCATTCTTCCAATATAACGCGGCAGCCTAGTTAGGTCTGTCTGCTTCTCATTATCACTTCTTAATCATTATAGGCCACATTTTTGTTTTGATCAGTCAGTTGGCTGAATAAATGACTTGATTGCAAGTCAGGCAAAGTACACAGGAATTGATTTAAGGTAAGCCAATTATGCCAAGGTGATGGAGGCTGTCCAATCTCGCTGGGAATTAGCGGACTTCAAATTGCAGTTTTCCTCCCGGAAGCATTTCAAATGACCGCATTATGTATGTGTCAAAGAAAAAGTAATAAGCAATCACGTCTGTCTGCCTCATAGTGGCAGTTACTTTTATTGCGCTTAAATTAATTGCATACAATTAATCGAGCAGCCCTAGAGCCCGCACTACGTCGTGGAAATGAGGCATTAAGGCCGAATTCGACAAAGTCTCGGGCAAGGGAAAAACTTTTCGGACAACCAAGAATTCATTTGCGCTTGCCCGACGGGCTACCGTTCATTTTAGAATTTTGCGAGCCCTGTAAAGATCATAGCAAGAACTTGTAAGATCTTCTGAAGAACTTGGAAGATCTTAAGATATCTTGTAAAGATCTTGAAGTTTCTTGATGACATCTTTGTAAACAATATCACAAGATCTTGGCATGACCTTACCATGATTCTTGATACATCTTGCTGGGATCTTGCCAAGATTCTTGAAATATCTTGCTAGGATTTTGCCAAGATTCTTAAAATGTCTTCCTAGGATCTGGCAAAGATTCATAAGAGATGGTGCTGGGATTTTGCCAAGATTCTTGAAATATCTTGTTCGGATTTTGCTAAGATTCTTGAAATATTTTGCTAGGATCTTGCCAAGATTCTCGAAATATCTTGCTTGGATCGTGTCAAAGTTCTTGAAATATCTTTCCAGTATCTTTCAAAGATTCTCGAAATATCTTGCAAGGATCTTGCCAAGATTTTTTAAGTATCTTGCCAGGATCTTGCCAAGGTTCTTGAAATATGTTTCAGGATCTTGTCAAGATTCTTGAAAGATAGTGCTCAGATCTTGCAAAGATTCTTGAAATATCTTGTTTGGATTTTGCTAAGATTCTTGAAATGTCTTGCTAGGATCTTGCCAAGATTCTAGAAATGTCTTGCAAGGATCTTGCCAAGATTCTTGAAATGTCTTGCAAGGATCTTGCCAAGATTCTTGAAATATCTTGTTCGGATTTTGCTAAGATTCTTGAAATATTTTGCTAGGATCTTGCCAAGATTCTCGAAATATCTTGCTTGGATCGTGTCAAAGTTCTTGAAATATCTTTCCAGGATCTTTCAAAGATTCTCGAAATATCTTGCAAGGATCTTGCCAAGATTTTTTAAGTATCTTGCCAGGATCTTGCCAAGGTTCTTGAAATATGTTTCAGGATCTTGTCAAGATTCTTGAAAGATAGTGCTCAGATCTTGCAAAGATTCTTGAAATATCTTGTTTGGATTTTGCTAAGATTCTTGAAATGTCTTGCTAGGATCTTGCCAAGATTCTAGAAATGTCTTGCAAGGATCTTGCCAAGATTCTTGAAATGTCTTGCAAGGATCTTGCCAAGATTCTTGAAATGTCTTGCAAGGATCTTGCCAAGATTCTTGAAATGTCTTGCAAGGATCCTGCAAAGATTCTTGAAATGTCTTGCAAGGATCCTGCAAAGATTCTTGAAATATTTTGCTGGGATCTTGCCAGGATTCTTGACATATCTTGCTAGGATCTTGCCAAGATTTTGTAAATATCTTGCCAGGATCTTGCCAAGGTTCTTGAAATATCTTTCTGGCTCTTGCCAAGATTCTTGAAATATCTTGCTATGATCTTGCCAAGATTCTTGAAATGCCTTTAAAAAATTGGTTATTGTATGCATTAAATCTTACATCAAGCACTGATTCGTCTATGATTTTGGCTAAGTACACATATTGCAATTTAACTTAGAAAAACGTGGGATAGGAGTGTAAAATCAAAGGAATAATATTATTCCCTCCCCAATCTATTGTTTTACACCCGCATAAAATATTTTCCAAGCAGTGGGCCCTTATTACTGGAAAACACACTCTTCACACCATTCAGATTCTTTTACTTGGAAACACAGTGCAAGGTACACTGAATATATGTAATGGATGCGCCATGTGTTTATTGCCTGTCTTTCATAATATAATCTTCAACCTTTACATTCCATGCATTCCAAGTTTCCTCTTCCATTTTTAGGGGCCGAGCCCCTTGGCCTGCAAGGCCTGGGCGCAGGGCCCTATTGTTATTATACTGTTTTTTATTATTATTATTATTATTATTATTTACTTTTTATTTCTCTAAGCGCCTACGTTTACTTCAATTTGACCCTCTAAACATGCTCAAAAACTCATCAAATTTGGCACGCACCTCATGTCTGACGAATGTCATAAAACGTAAAAATTAGGGCTGTCGCTATAATTAATCGCGATTAATTTAAGCACAATAAAAGTAACTGCCACTATGAGGCAGACAGACGTGATTGCTAATTACCGGGAAGAAAACTGTAATTTGAAGTCCACTAACTAGCTGCGAGGTTGGACAGCCTCCATCGCCTTGGCATAATTAGCTCACCTTAAATCATTTCCCGTGTACTTTGCCTAACTTGCAATCAAGCCATTTATTCAGCCAACTGACTAATCAAAACCAAAATGTGGCGTATAATGATTAAGAAGTGATAATGAGAAGAAGACGGACCTAACCAGGTTGCCGTGTTAGATTGAAAAAATTTCAATAATCTGAATAAATAGCAGACCTCTGAATTCCACCTTTCATCAAGGAATTTTGTATGTATTATTAAAAATATTTCAAAAAAAAAAAAAAATGAAGTTATTCAAAGATGGCCCTGGTTTTAAGAGCTTAAAAATATAGGCTACCTGAAGTGTAGGCCTAAAACATTTTGGGGTGCATACCGAATATGAATGTGAGGGAGAATACGCTTGCATTGCAGGCAATAGGCAAATGCACCAAAGATTTGGCAATTAACGTTCAGGCTCTTTGCCGCACATTTGAGGCATTTTTTATTAGATAATTGAACGAGAGTCATTTAAAATAATGTAACTCATAGCACTTGATTTTATTTATGTTTGAGCATCTAAATAACCAACAGTGAAGGTGGAAAACATTTTGTTTAAGGGTATAGAATGTGACATGTAAATTGTTAACGAGTTTGAAAATCTTTTAATATAACGCGGCAGCCTGGTAAGGTCTGTCTGGTTCTCATCATCTCTTCTTAATCATTATAGGCCACATTTCGGTTTTGATTAGTCAGTTGGCTGAATAAATGGCTTGATTGCAAGTCAGGCAAAATACACGGGAATTGATTTAAGGTGAGCTAATTATGCCAAGGCAATGGAGGCTGTCCAACCTCGCTGGTAATTAGCGGACTTCAAATCACAGTGATATTCCCGGAACCATTTCAAATGACCGCATTAGGTGAGTGTCATAGAAAAGGTAATAAGCAAGCTCGTCTGTCAGCCTCATAGTGGCAGTTACTTTTACTGCGCTTAAATTAATCGTGATTAATTATAGCGACAGCCCTAGTAAAAATCATCCCCTGAAGTGCCAAAATGGCCCTAGAGTGCCACCTAGAAACACTAAAACTGCACTTGACCCCTTTCTGCAGATGTAGACGCTCGCATCTATACAACTGCAAATTTAAGCACTTAGTTACAGTACTCGACCACGAGATGGCACCCCCGGATCAGCTATTGAATTTTCACAAGCAGGTAGAGCTGAAATGCGATTTTGAGTATGGAGAAGTTCCCTCCAATCCCTGTTTTTTAGGAGTCGCATGAATTGAACTTCTCAGCTAAGCATGGTGTGCAAATTGGTCAATATCCTCGCCCATAGTATCGATCCAGTAGTTTAAAAAAAATTACAGACAGAAAAAAACTACTCTGTAGCAACCATTTTAGCGACAGTGAGCCAACAGTATTCCAATTAGTGGTTAAAAACATACGTTTTGTGAAGCAAAAAATCCGATATTGTATTAATTCTCTCACATTCTACTGTCAATTACAGTCATCATATACAAAATATGCGTAGTTCCCACCCATGGATTAACGCGTAGATTCCTCCACTGAAAAATTCAGCGCTTCCTTCCATCCACCCAAGTACTGGTGTCGATAGCCAGTCACTCAATTATATACTCAGATTCATCTGCGTAACTCTACTGTTATAGTTCACGCCCTCGTGAAGCTTCCCCGGTAACGATGTATTGATAGACTCATTTCTTATCCAATTCCTGAGTGTTTAAACTTTCCTCAATAACTGAAATACATTGATCGGACAATAAGAATAGGATACAAAGCTAAGCGTAAAAGTAAGGTCAGTTGTATTCTTCGAATGTTGGCCACGGTTGCGCAGCTGAAAATGATGCGATGTCAAAGAAACAAAGACACCCGAAACCGGCCGGAAGTGTTCAGTTTCATTTACGAGATACATGTTGTATGGACGCGGTCAAAGGGAATTATTCCGAATGAAACAGTACTGGAGGGTTCCTCCTACCCGATACAACTGTCTCTGGAGGAGGGCATCAAGAAAGAAAACAGGTTATACTTCTACTCTGTTTGCATTTTGCTGAATATGGCTTTTTGCTGTAGAATTTATACCGCGTTTAAAGACATCGAATGCCAAGGTTTTCATTTCTCCAAATGCATGCAGCTCACGCACGTCAGCAGATCCCTCGGTATGTTCATTACACCATTCTGTTGAATGTGGAAGCATATGTCATTCTATTTTTTCCTGAAAGTGAAATTTCTGTTCTGTTAAAATAAGGTATATTTCAGAATTCAGACATTACTGAGTTAGTGAGTTTTTACCCTTATAAGGTGTAAGGTTATGAGCTCGGATGTGAGAGTGGTTAGCTTTTCATTGCAGCGTGAATGTTATAGCTGTTTAATCAGCACTTTATTTAATGCTTGGGGGACTTCAAAGAAAAATGGACAATATTGTTAACTTTATTATGGAGGTTCAACTGCACTGATATTGATAAATTCATGCCAAACTCAACCAGAAAATCATTAGTTCATTCTGAATTTCATGCCCCAAAAGTTAATTTGTGTTAAATATATGATTAATGTATGATTTGACAGTGAACTATTTTGATGGATCTCAGACTTTGGGGAAACACCTGGATAGCTGTCTAATTTGGCTCATAGCAAGCAGGTAATCTAGAATGTAATGTTCAAGATGAATTGTACTTGTGGTCAAGAAGTTTATGATTCCAGAAATGTTTAGTTTTAAGCCCAAGCAGTTTTTCAATTGAGAAGTGCTGTCCACTACAGCTGATAGCAATTTTTGTTCTCATATACAGATTCATGATGGATTCAACATCATGAATGTGGTTGCGCCACCAATGGATCCTGTGAAATGTGCCTTGAAGCTGCTGTCCTGGCTATTTACACCTGAGGAAATGAGACAGGCTGCTCTTCAAAACACAATAATCAAAAAAAGAATGCCTTGACCCAGTACAGGTCAAAAAGTTATTTGGTAAGTATGCTATGGATTTTGAAAATGTTGGCCAATATGTGAATAGAATGCAGCAGCAGGAGGAAGTTCTCCCTTCAACAAGAATTTCACAGCAAGATGTGTATAATTTTGTGAAATGAACTGGGAAGGAAGTTCTGGATCCTTAAGTCTCCCACAGTTCAAAGATTCGCTATCATTTGTTCCCTTTCAGACATTGTAAAGGCCCGCTATGGAAAAGACAAAGTGGAGAAGCTGCATCAGCAGATTGTTGATTCATCCAACCAGAAGTGTCGGGACTCCAGGAGGAAATCCATACACGATGAGGACTGCGACCGAGATTAGCGAAATGCGTAGTTTTTAATTCAAAAGATTGGCTCCATTAAGTAAAGAGGGACCTCATATTGAAATTTATTTTTGACATTTTTTATTAACATTAATAAGATACCATTATGTAAGCAACTTTATTTTATGGAAAATAATAAAAGCAGATGATGACAGAGTTGCTATGAAAATTAAAATTAAGATCATTCCAAGATCTAGAAGACCTTTCCAAGATCTTTGAAGATTAACCAAAGAACTTGCAAGATCTTTCCAATATAAAGCCAGATGTTATCCAAGATCTTACCCAAGGTCATGAAGGAATTTGCATGATCTTCCAAAAACTTAGCAAAGATCTTTGAAGATCTTAGGACAGATCATGCTAGGATCCTTAAGATCTTTCCAAGATCTTAGAAGATAAACCCATTGACCAGCAAGATCTTTCCTCGACAAAGCCAGATCTTATCCAAGATCTTATCCAAGAACTTTAAGGAACTTGCATGATCTTGCAAGAACTTTCCAATGATCTTTACTGATCATACGATCGTGCTAGGATCTTTCAAAAATTCCAGAAAGATCTTTCCGGAATCTTGTCAAGATATTCAACCTAGGCATTCATAACTAGACATTCTGGTCACCTGCGAGCGCAAAAAAGTAGCCTCCAAAAGTCCGACTTCATCCGGGGGCTACAATAACAAGTACAGTACATTTCACAAAATTTTTCAAACCTAACAAAATCACTATCATCACAGTGTAACTGAAGGTCTAACTAGTTATAAAATTTAATTCTTAAGTCTGGCCAATATACAGTGGGGGAAAGAAGTATTTGACCCCTCACCGATTTTGCAGGTTTGCCCACTTACAAAGAATGCAACGATCTATAATTTGAATCGTATATACATTCTAACAGTGAGAGACAGAATCACAAAGAAAATTCCAGAAAATCACATCATATGAATTTATAAAAGTTGATAAACATCTGATGAGGAAAAATAAGTATTTGACCCCCTACCAAACAGCAAGTATTCTGGGTCCCACAAGCCAGTTAGTCTTTCTTTAAGACACACCCCCAATCCCAACTAATTATTTACATCAAATACACCTGCCTCGCCTCATTACCTGTATAAAAGACAACTGTCCACTCCCAAACAACCAGATTCCAACATCTCCACCATGGGCAAGATCAAAGAGCTGTCTAAGGACATCAGGGACAAGATTGCTGACCTACACAAGGCTGGGATGGGCTACAAGAGAATTGGAGAGCAACTTTGAGAGAAAAGATCAACTGTAGGTGCAGTTATCAGGAAATGGAAGAAGTACCACACTGCCACCAACCTCCCTCGGCCTGGGCCTCCATGCAAGGTCTCGCCTCGTGAGATGTCCCTGGTCATGAGAACGGTGAGGAATCTCAAAGGGGGAACTGGTTAATGAACTGAAGGCAGCTGGGACCACAGTTACAAAAGAAACAGTTGGTAACACACTACGCGGTCAAGGATTGAAATCCGGCAGTGCACGCAAGGTCCCTCTGCTCAAGAAGGCACATGTACAGGCCCGCCTGGAGTTTGCCATTGACCACCTGGATGAATCAGAAGAGGCCTGGAAGAAGGTGATGTGGTCAGAAGAGACCAAAATAGAACTTTTTGGGCTCAACTCAACTCTCCATGTTTGGAGGGCAAAGAACACAGAGTACAACCTTAAGAACACCATCCCCACCGTCAAGCACAGTGGTGCTTTTCAGCCAAGGGAACGGCACAACTCCATTGCATTGAGGGGAGGATGGACGGGGCCATATACCACGGAATTCTGGACCAACGGCTCCTTCCCACAGTGAGAGAGCTGAACATGGGTCGAGGATGGGCGTTTCAGCACGACAACTACCCTAAGCACACCGCCAAAGCAACAAAAGAGTGGCTAAAGAAGAAGTACATCAAGGGTCTGGAGTGGAAAATCTTTGGAGGGAGCTTAAATTTCCGGTTGCAAGGCGACAGCCTTGGGACCTGAATGATTTGGAGGCTGTCTGCAGGGAAGAGTGGGCCACCATCCCTGCCAAAATGTGCACAAACCTTGTCAACAACTATAAAAATTGTTTGACATCTGTGCTGGCCAATAATGGCTTTTCTACAAAATATGAACATGCCGTTTGTCCAGGGGGTCAAATACTTATTTTTGACCAAAAATATGCAAATAAATTCCAAAAATGCATACAATGTCTTATTCCACTTTTTTGGGGATATTCTGTCTCTCACTGTTAAAATAAACCCATCTTTAAAATTATAGACCTTTGCACTCTTTGTTAGTGAGCAAACCTGCAAAATCAGCAAGGGGTCAAATACTTATTTCCCCCACTGTAGCCTAAAATGCATGCAATGATCTTTTGAATTTTTGTGACAACAGTATATAACAAGTATATGAAACATCATAAATGAGTTTTGAATGCATCCTCAACCAATGAGCACCTACACAAGATCTGTAACTGTTAAATGAGGTCTACTTTGTTAGAATTGAAGAGAAAACCTACAGAATGTCATCTATAGGAAGGAGAGTGGCCAATATTGATCTCACTCTCTGCCATCTACAAAACCACCACACTACCAAGGACAGCTGCCAGAGAAAACAGTATATTTATTCAGCACAGTAGAATCCGATGTAAAGTTGCTATCTACGAATTCGGGGATATTAAGATTGGTTGCCTTTACAGATCCTTCAGTGAACCGGATTCAACAATGCACATTGTTCCTTTGATCAAATAAGTAACTGATCTTGTTATTTTGCCATCTTATCTTTGCAGAGGCCAATGGACAGCCAGCTTAAACAGTGCATCTGTTCCCTTTGATAAATTTGAGTAAAAGTCCAGTTCGCAGGTTATGCACTGTCTGCAGGAAAACTTAGGTAATCTACGTTCTTGAATAAAAGCGATACCATTAAATACCAGGGTTCCAACACCTCATACATAATGAACTCAATGGCCTGTATCTTAGGCATGAAGGGACTACGACTCCAAGAAATGTTCTATGAACAAAATACAAGCACAGAACCCATAACAGTTTCAGAGCGTCTGTTTAATTGAGCACAACAACTGTGTATTTTCAAAACTGCTAACCTTAGGATATTTTGAAAGGGGCGCTCCTTTCTGAGGGTTAATTAATTGTATTTTCACTAAGTTTTAGTGCCCTTAGGGACTGTGTGGGTAGATGCAAACTGCCAGAACACAGGGATTTAAAAAAAGCTAATCCATTCCGGCAATCAGGAAGACCACCTCATCCGGAGCAGGTCAGATTTGAGTGCTGCTCTTATATTAACAGACTGCAGGAAACAAATTAGCAATCGGAAGTTAATAAAAGGAGGTTTGTGACCAGGGTGTTCACAACTAATTTTTACTGAACCCTAGGCACAACATCCGAAACTGCAGGAGGGGAGCAGGAAGGTCACCCACTTTCAGCTGTCCGCTGCAGTCACTTCTACCCTGAAGGAGCCAAAGTACCGTGACCAAAGTTTGTGTTTGTATGCCGGCAGTAGTACAAATGAATCCCAAAATCAAAAAGGGCTAAAAGAAGATGAGGTCAACACCTAGTATATGGCTGGATTGTGTATGGTTGTTGTGCTACACTGTGGCCAAGTTGTAAAATTATTCATCAGAGGTGAAGATGTCAAGTGTATGTAGTTTGAGTTCTTGGATTTAAAAAAAAAAAATGTTCCTACTCTGCAATAGATTTGGAATGAGTGGCAGTTTATGAGTGGAACCGTTGCAAAAGCCTGTCATGGGACATACTTGAGGACTGTCCACACCTCACTGTAAAACCGCCTTGATGACTGTTGGCAGTTATGCATTTTGAAAGTGCAACGACACTTTCAATGAGGAAAATGAGGAAACTCCAACAGCGGTGTGTAATGTGAATATAGGCCACTAGATGGCAGTATTTACCTTTTTTTGTTAAGCTCAGACTGGAGTCATGTTTAGACATGTCCTGGACATGTCTGGGGCAAGTCCCCGAAAAAAAAAAAAAGAGGTCTAAATGTGGGTGGGGTCTGCAAAAGAGTATATAAGGAAAAGAATTGAGACAGACCTGTGTAGTTTCTTTTGTGGATTTTTCTCACCCAGGACATCACCAAGTCACCCCACAAAAAGGGACAGTAAATATTTCTGTTTTTTTTACTAATCAATCTTGGTCTTTAGGTTCATTAGTTGTTAGTTAGTTGTTATTGTCTTTGTCTGTTAAATTAAATGTGTTTAAGTTTTAAAAACTGTGTGTCATCCCTTGCTGTTGCTGTTGTGTTATAAATGTAATAACAAATTGGGGCCATAACAAATTGGGGGCTCAAGGTCCGGGATAGACCATTTTGTGAGTAATTTATTGAAAATCTAACATTCCAAATTGTGAAATTGTTTTTGTGAATTTTCCTAGATATATATTGACAACAGCAATGGATGATTTCTTGGCATCACCAACCGTAGGGGTTTTGAAGTCTTTTAAAAAGACAGAACTGCTAGAAATTTGCAGACAGTTGGAGCTGACAGAGGTAAAACCAGCCATGCGAAAAGCAAGACTGGCTAGAGAGATAGTTGAATATTACATTGATGAAAATGTGTTTGCACCAGGAGATCTGGAACAGTTTCCAGTGGAAAATCCAAATATAGAAATGGAACTTAAATTAAAAATGCTAGAGATTGAAAGGGAGGAAAAAGAAAAACAAAGAGAATTTGAGAGGGAAGAAAGAGAGAAAGAAAGGGAAGAAAAAGAAAAACAAAGGCAGTTTGAGTTAGAAAAATTAGCAAGAGAAGAGAAAATTGAGAGGGAAGAAAAAGAAAAACAAAGAGAATTTGAGAGAGAAAAAGAGGAAAGAGCAGAAAGAGAGAGACAGAGACAGAGAGATTTTGAATTAGAGAAGTTGGATAGAGAAGAAAGACTCCAAATGGAGCGACTAAAAATTAAAATAACAATGAAAAATAAATTTTGTGCTAGTCAGGAGGTAAAACTGGTGCCTCCATTTTCGGAAAAGGATGTTGACAACTATTTCCAGTGTTTTGAAAAGGTAGCAAAGAGTTGCCAGTGGCCAAAGGAACACTGGCCTCTGATGTTGCAAACTGTCCTCAAGGGTAAAGCTCAACAAGCCTATTCGGCTTTGTCTGCAGATGATTCCTCTGATTATGAGGTTGTCAAAAAGGTTATTTTGAGAGCTTATGAGTTGGTTCCAGAGGCTTACCGACAGAAATTCAGAGGTCTGAAGAAATCTGAAAATCAGACTTATGTTGAATTTGCTAATGAAAAGCAGGTTTGCTTTGAACGCTGGTGTACTTCTATGGAGGTCAAGGATGATTTCAACTCACTAAAAGAGATGGTGTTAGTTGAAGAATTCAAGAACTGTGTTAAAGATGATGTTAAGACCTACCTTAATGAGAAGCAAGCACTGAATTTGCAATCAGCTGCCAAATTTGCAGATGAATATGTTCTCACACATAAGTCCAAATTTCAGTCTAGCAGTAATAATAGATGGTCCCAATTTCAGAAAAAGGGTTATGGTGATACCCAAGATTCCTCACCCAAAGACAAAGACAAATCTGGTGATGGTGCTCAGAAATCCAGTAACAGGTCTGATCAAAGTGTGAAAGCTGACAGTGACAAAAGTGGTCTAGTTTGCAGTTATTGCAAGAAATCTGGTCATGTTACAACTAACTGTTGGTTCCTTAAAGCTAAGAAAGAAAAAGAAAAGGATACCAAACCAAATGCCTTTGTGAAAACAAGGTTAGAAACCCCTGTAGTAGATAACCAATCTGCTAAATTGCCTGTTTCTTGTGGGGCTAAAAAGCCTAATACAGCTGACTTTGTGAGGGAGGAATTTCTTCCATTTGTGTCAGAGGGATTTGTGGCTCTGAATGAGCATACTACTCCTGTCCCCATATATATCCTAAGGGATACCGGAGCTTCTCAGTCACTTTTGTTGATGGACTCCTTGGAGTTACGTGATGAGACCGCTTCAGGGGATTTCATACTTGTACAAGGTATTGAAGGGAGGACTGTATCTGTACCCCTGCGCTCTATATTCTTGAAGTCAGATTTAGTTACAGGACAGGTAAAGGTGGGACTTATGTCAAGTCTACCTATAAAGGGTGTTTCTCTGTTGCTAGGCAATGACCTGGCTGGGGGCAAAGTAGTTCCCCCTGTACATCTTACTTCACAGCCGAGCACTGAAAATGGGGATGAGGACCCATCTCTGTATCCTTCTTGCGCAGTGACTCGTGCTATGGCCAAGAAGGCTAAAGAAGAAGATGATGTGGTGCCGTCCAGTACATTGAATAGTCAGGACTCAGGTGGTTCGCCTCATGACTCTGATTGGCCTACTATGGTTTCTCCGTTTGAGGACTTATCAGATACTTTTATCAGTTCTCTATTCAGCCAGCCGAATGGGTCTGGTGATTCTGATGTGTCTGGAGACTTGTCTCTGTCCAGAAAGCGGTTGATTGAGGAGCAAACTAATGATCCTGAAATTGGTGTACTAAAGAGGAGAGCCCTTCCTGAAAAAGAAATAGATGCAGTTCCAGTTGGGTATTATCTCAAGGATGGTGTGTTGATGCGGAAGTGGCGCCCTCCTGATATCCCTGCCAATGCAGATTGGGCAGTGGTCAGGCAAATTGTTGTTCCGAAGGTCTATAGGAATGAGATCTTAACAATGGCTCATAGTTTACCTTTAGGAGGTCATCTTGGTGTTAACAAGACTGTTGATAAGATCATGAAACACTTCTTTTGGCCTGGGCTTCGGAAAGACGTTTCCAACTTTTGCAAAACCTGTCACACTTGTCAGGTAGTTGGAAAACACCAGTTAGACCCACCTGTAGCTCCATTGCAGCCTATCCCAGCATTTGGGGAGCCATTCTCTAGGGTCATTGTTGATTGCGTTGGACCATTACCCAAGACTAGATCTGGAAATCAGTACTTGTTGACAATCATGTGTGCATCTACCAGATTCCCTGAAGCCATACCTCTACGTAACATCAAGGCAACTGCAATCTCAAAGGCTTTGATAAAGTTCTTCACGTTGTTTGGCCTTCCCAGGGAAATTCAGTCAGACCAGGGTAGCAATTTCACTTCAGGATTGTTTCAGCTGGTTGTGTATGAACTAGGTGCAAAGCAGATTCTTTCTAGTGCCTATCATCCAGAAAGTCAGGGTGCCTTAGAGCGGTTTCATTCCACTCTCAAGACAATGATGAGGACTTATTGTTATGACCATGAGAAAGACTGGGATGAAGGGGTTCATTTGCTGTTGTTTGCAGCTAGAGAAGCAGTGCAGGAGTCTACTGGATTCAGTCCATTTGAGCTAGTGTTTGGTCATGAAGTGAGAGGACCTTTGCTATTATTGAGTGAACAATGGCAAGAGGAAGAGCCGCAAATCAGTCTGTTAGACTATGTTAGCAAGTTCAAGGAAAGATTGCGTGCAGCTTGTGACCTTGCCAAAGAGAACTTGAAATCAAGTCAGGGAAAAATGAAAACTTGGTATGATCATAAGGCTAGAAGCCGTGAGTTTAAACCAGGAGACAAGGTCCTTGTGTTGTTTCCCTTGCAGTCCAATCCATTGCAGGCTAGATTTCATGGTCCTTATGAAATTCTGACAAAACTCAATGATCTCAATTACATTGTGAAGACTCCAGATAGGAGAAAACCAAAACAATTGTGTCATATTAACATGCTAAAGCCTTATCATGACAGAAATGCTAGGGTTGCAGCTGTCACTTCAGATTCTCCAATGGTCGAAACGTGTGAAGATGAGGGGGAGTTTCAAGATGATGAACCAAGAATTAAAGCTGAAGTTCTTTCATGTAAATTGTCAAACACTGAAGTGTTGCAAAATCTTGATGTAAAACTCCAGCACTTAGAACCCTCACAGAGAGATCAGTTTGAAAGGTTGATCAAGAAATATGAGGATTTGTTTCCTGATGTTCCAAAGAGAGTTACTATAGCCTCTCATGATGTAAATGTTGGTGATGCCAAACCAATAAAACAGCATCCATACCGGATGAATCCTGAAAAGAGAAAGATTGCTGAGAAAGAGGTTGAGTACACGTTAAAACATGATATTATCAGACCCTCCAACTCCGATTGGAGTTCACCCTGTGTGCTAGTTCCAAAACCTGATGGAAGTACTAGATTCTGTACAGATTATCGCAAAGTCAATGCTGTAACTAGAACGAATGTGTTTCCAATACCTAGGATTGATGATTGTATTGATAGTGTAGGGCAAGCAAAGTTTCTGACCAAGATTGATTTATTGAAGGGTTATTGGTGTGTGCCTTTAACTGAGAGGGCCAAGAGCATCTCTGCTTTTGCCACACCATCTGGATTGTACCAGTATGAAGTCCTACCCTTTGGCATGAAAAATGCCCCACCCACATTCCAAAGGATGATACAGTCTACAATCGCCGGATTGCTACACACGGGTGCATACATCGATGACCTGATCACATGGAGTGACTCCTGGGAAGAACATCTAAAAGATGTAGAGACGTTGTTCCAGCGCCTGACCCAGGCTAACCTGACTGTTAACCTGAGCAAGAGTGACTTTGGTTGTGCTACTGTCACCTATCTTGGCTACGTCATAGGCCAGGGTAAGGTGGCACCCATAAATGCTAAAGTCCAAGCCATCATGGACTTTCCAGTTCCTGACAACAAAAAAGCTTTGCGCCGCTTCCTTGGAATGATCGGGTACTACCGCAAGTTCTGCAAGAACTTTGCTGAGATTGCTCTCAGTCTAACTAACCAACTGAAGAAAGGCGTAAAGTTCACCTGGGATGATGCATGCCAGAGAGCCTTCGATCACCTGAAGTCTCTGCTGTGTCACTTCCCCGTGCTCAAATCTCCTGACTTCAACAAACCGTTCTCCATCGCGGTCGATGCTAGCGACCAAGCTAGCATCGACCGCGAATCTGTGCTCTGTGGATCTGTGCTCCTCCAGAGAAGTGACTCTGATGACATTGAGCATCCCGTGGCATACTTCTCCAGGAAGTTCAATCGCCACCAAAGGAACTATTCCACAATAGAGAAGGAACTGTTGGCTCTGGTCCTTTCTTTACAACACTTTGAGGTTTATGTTTGTTCAGGACAAAAGCCAATGATTGTGTACACTGACCACAATCCGTTAATGTTTTTGAGTAAGATGAAAAACAAGAATCGGAGATTGTTGAATTGGAGTTTGATTTTACAGGAGTTTGACTTGGAAATTAAGCATGTGAAGGGTACAGACAATGTAATTGCTGATTGCTTATCCCGTGTTTGAATGTGTATATATATATCATGTGTTTGAATATTGTATGATATGTATATATAGACAAGTTTTCACTTAACCATTTTGTATTGAAAAGAAAAATTTTGCCTTTATGAGTCAAAATTTTTCCCTTTTGGAATGGAGGTGTAATGTGAATATAGGCCACTAGATGGCAGTATTTACCTTTTTTTGTTAAGCTCAGACTGGAGTCATGTTTAGACATGTCCTGGACATGTCTGGGGCAAGTCCCCGAAAAAAAAAAAAAGAGGTCTAAATGTGGGTGGGGTCTGCAAAAGAGTATATAAGGAAAAGAATTGAGACAGACCTGTGTAGTTTCTTTTGTGGATTTTTCTCACCCAGGACATCACCAAGTCACCCCACAAAAAGGGACAGTAAATATTTCTGTTTTTTTTACTAATCAATCTTGGTCTTTAGGTTCATTAGTTGTTAGTTAGTTGTTATTGTCTTTGTCTGTTAAATTAAATGTGTTTAAGTTTTAAAAACTGTGTGTCATCCCTTGCTGTTGCTGTTGTGTTATAAATGTAATAACAAATTGGGGCCATAACAGGTGTTACCTCATTACTCACTTAGTCACTCAGTCCCAGACTTTCGCATTTATAGGGTTGGCCCCCACTTTGCCGTGGTTGACCCAAAAAAACGGCCCAAAAAGCCACATCACTTGTCGCTTGGCACCCTTTGAGTAAACAACCCTAACCCCTATGATCCATGGGAAAAATAATGTATTTGTACCTTATTTGCTTACAAAAGGTATTAATTAATGCCTAAAGAAGATTATAGTAAGTTCCACTCAGAGCACATTACAGATATGCGGAATACAGCTCAGCACCTCCACCACACCTTGAGTGTACTGATGAAGGCAACAGGGAAGGTTTCTGCAGATGCTGGTCGGCGGTGGTCCTATAAAATTGCTAGAAACCTAACATAAATGACCCTAAATACCATCCCCCACCCTCCCCCACCACCCCCCTTGTTATTGTCAGAATAACGAAATTTCATTTACGTCCGCCTCGTCTGCGCTGGTCGTCATCGATACTGAAAAACCTGCCCAGCAGTGATGGAAACACCAAGCTTGGCCGAAACCCGAAATAAATTATTTCACCAATTTTTTGTACCATTGCATTTATGGCTATGACTGTGTACTTACCTAACAAAAGTCAAGGCATTGCAATTGTATTAATTAATATTCATGCTTCAAAGAATAAATCAATTCCAAGATCTATAAGACATTTCCAAGATCTTTGAAGATTAACCAAAGAACTTGCAAGATCTTTCCAAGATAAAGCCAGATGTTATCCAAGATCTTACCCAAGGTCATGAAGGAACTTGCATGATCTTCCAAAAACTTGGCAAAGATCTTTGAAGATCTTAGGACAGATCATGCTAGGATCCTTAAGATCTTTCCAAGATCTTTGAAGATTAACCCAAGAACCTGCTAGATCTTTCCTCGACAAAGCCAGATCTCAACCAAGATCTTATCGTGTACTGAGTATTCATTAGGGATGCACAGAAATGAAAATTTTTGGCCAAAACTGAAAACCGAAAATGAGACACGCTTGGCCGAAAGCCGAAAACCGAAACAGTCAAAGAAATTATTTTGCCAATTTTTTGTACCATTGCATTTATGGCTATGACTGTGTACTTACCTAACAAAGGTCAAGGCATTGGAATTGCATTAATTCATATTCATGCTTCAAAGAATAAATCAATTACAAAATTATGAAAATATTTATTTACCACTGACATTCCAACAAAACACAATATAAAGTAAAATAAAATAATAAATAAAATGTTTTACTTGGCCCCACTCATGAATGACCAACAGGCCTCTAACTGACTGGCCTATAACAAGCTGCTGAAGAATTGTAAAATTAAATATGTTACGTGACAACATAGCAGCCCAGTCAGAGAGAATCGTCTCTGCAAAAGACAAATCACACAGCAATCTGGTGACTCAGAGGCAATATCTGCTTTCGAATTAAGGCAAAAAAATTTCCTGCTTGCGTGCTCGCATACAAACAATTCTCCGACCAGCACTTCCAGCATCCTGGGCAGAACCCAGACAGGGCATCCATGAAGCACAGAGTAACTCTTCCGTAAGAATAAACGGAAAGCAACTCTGTAACCAACACTGGGGGGTCAAGTCTATGTGGACCTGTGTGGTCCATGTGTCACTTCACAGCAAGGGGGTCGCGTGTATGAACCCAGGATGGAGCTTTCTCGCAAAGAGTTTGCGTGTTCTAACCTTGTCCACCTAGGATTCCTCCCTCAGACCAAAGCCATGTTAGTTAGAGTACTGGCTGCTCAAACAACAATGGACCAGGAATTGGTGAATAATGGATGGATGGATGGATGGATGGATGGATGGATGGATGGATGGATGGATGGATTAATGAAAGCACAATTGCAGGATACACAGACCAAGAGGGCCCTAGAGGCATGAATACTCTCTTCCACCCACATTAGAGGACTGCTTAAGCAAGCCAAAACTGCAAAACTGAAAATGTACAGGGCTGTTCGGTGCATGAGCTACAGTTATCAGAGTACAGGCCAACCAGGGCCCAGAAGCCTGCAGTAGGCTGAACTTGCATGATGGAAGAAAAAAAAAAAAAAAAAAAGGGTTTGCGTGGAAAAATTGCAAGTTCGACTTCCAGGAAGGACGCAGCCTATGTAACCCCGAGCAACATCTCAATGATCAGCATTGCTTCAAAACAAATCACACAGAATGCCATGCAAGGTAAAAGCAGAAAAGCTCCACGTGTAAGAGCTTTGGTGTTATGTCCCTAATGTAATGAATGAGTAGCCCTCCTGGAATACAATGCAAATACATGGAATAACCTGCACAGTCAATGAGCAGCACAACTTTCATTTGACCTTTAGAGGAAGAGGATGCTTGCGACAGTCGCTTGGCTGTTAATTTGAATGCTCAGCAAAGCAAGAGAAGGGCTCGAGGACACAGACTGGACGAGCAGGGGGTGATGTGTCAGTATAAATGATACACTGCAAACAAATATGTGCCGTGATATGAATCTCGCTATACTGACCATGTCGGTAGAGCATATATAAGGGATCACTTCGCTTGAAAACAAAGCTGGACATTAAGGAGGGGCTACTCAGGGGTGCGTTTCCCAAAAGCGTAGTTGATAACCAAGTTACCAACGGCCATAGTTTGTCCATTCACAGTCAATGGGCTCAACTACGTAGGTTAGCATCTGTGATTTCGGGAAACCCACCCCAGGTCAGCTGATTGATTTGCCACCTGCTCAATCAAGCTGATACCCTCATTCTTTTTGAATGCACATACTCCTTTTAATGAAAGTTTTTTGTTGTTTTTGATGTTGTTGAAATTAGCAGAAAAAGTATACAGGATGATATGTTGTCATAACCTAAAATTCCAAATAGGCTGATATAAATTCCAGGCCACATCAACACCAGACTAGCCATGAAAACAACCACCAACTGGAATGTAACAGCAGTCCTGATACTTCTACAAAGAAGATCGTCTTTTTACAGCGCTCTGAAGAACACACATGACTTTGATGGAAAATGACACGCCTCTCCATTCATTTTAATTAATATGCGATGTGTTAAGTGCATTGTGTCTGCCAACCAGCGGCTTTCTAATCAGCTACCCTTTTCATAAAGCTGTGAGCCATGCAATCCTGCAGCATTCTGATATGACACTTGTTTTTTAGGCAGGAGCCTTCAAAATAATAAAGAGCACTTCTATCTAATGTTCACCAGAATTCCACACTCTTCTTGCCGATGCTCTGCACATTTCCTGAAGTCGCCTAGGCAACCGTTGACCCACTCAGGTGACCAACTTGGAGGCGCATGATATTTGATGACCTGACATTAAATAATGATCAAAGGCAGTACATTTCAAATCGACTGCGATTAGATATGCTTGAAGCTTACAAGAGCATGCATCCCCTTCCACTTTCAGAAGTTTATAACACAGCTAACAATGTTTTTGTTAATCATTTCGCTAACCAGTGAGTCCAATTAAGTGAACACATTCCACCACTTAGTAAGGTTATATAACGCAAGACGGGACAAATAAACATTCATTTGCATTTCCATCGCTGTCAAATGGACATAATGCACAAAACTGATATTGTTCACGGCACGAAAACGATTCCAACTCCCTGAAAATGTTCAAGCTAACAATTAGCCATCTAACATAACCTACAGCACGCATAAATTGACCTTGTGGAGATATTGGATAAAATCTATCACAATGTGTATCCGAATTAAGGGACTTCCCAGAGTATTTGAATATGCAACGACCCCTTGTTATCCACCGTATCGGATGGAGCGATGATGAATGTTCACTACAGAACCGTCACCCCTGGCACAACGCCAAAAAGATAAGCTTAGCCTACCTGTCGCATACGCTCAGGATAAAAATAACCGTGATGCATGCAAAGAACACCCCGAGGCTTTGTTAACGGTTTGTATCCTCAAAACCTATAACAGATTCCCGGATTACCAATCTAGCCATTGCTCATTCGAGTATAATAATATATTCGCCCAAACAAGATCCTGCGCAGCGCATGCAATCGATAGAAGGCACTGTACATCAGTGTTATACACACACAAGCGTAGGGCACAAAACAAACACCCGATGCGGATCTTTAAATAGAAACTGCATATTAATGTGCAACAACAGACGTGTGGCCTATGATTCATACGGTTTCATGGACTACAGCCACAATGATTCACTGTGGAGCAGCTGGCTAACGTTGCCGCCTTAAAGCTGCTTTCACACCGGACGCGAAATGAATTTTTCGCACGACAGATTACATTCATATACGCGTTTCGCGTGTATTCGCGTCTTTTGCATTGACTTTGAATGTAATCTGTCGTGCGAAAAATTCGTTTCGCGTCCTGTGTGAAAGCGGCTGTATGGGTTAGCATTCAGTAGTTCGAGTTGCAGTGCAATCTTCATCATCCCAGGTCAATATAAGAGTCGGGCCTTACCTCTTCCAGGACATTGACGGTGTTCCTACAGTTCTGCAGCCGCGTGGTAAAGCTGGATGTGGTGGGAGAGTTGTAATCCTCCGTGGTCACCGAAAGAAACTCGGACACAGAGATCTGATCCGGCATTCTTCCGCACGCGATCGCCCCAGAAAAAAAGGATGGAGAATTTTTCAGGAATCCTGAACCATTAAAAACAACTTGGAAAGTAGATTTCCTCACGCGTTCCCCTAAAAAGGAGTGGAAACTAATGGATATATATCACGCGCGACTGTATAATATACAATAGGTACAATTTATTTGATTCCCGAAAAGACTTTCCCCTTCAGCATCTGCTGTCCCCCGGATGATGGGGACGGTTGTTACACAATTTCACTCCTTGCTCTTCTTTAACGTGGCTGTTGCAGATGATTTGCTCAGTGAAAAAAACAACGGTTCAGTCTTGTCCTTCGCTCCACCAACACGCGTCGTAGGAAGGGGTTACAAATGTCCTCATTCCGTTTTCCGGTGTTCTAATATTCTACGGTCGTCCTCACCCCCAATATTCTAAGCAAACATAACGCAAATACTAGCAATCGTTCGTTTTAGTCTGAGAGCTAACGGCAACCTTTTTTTTCTCAAATTCCCTCCACAGTATTCCTCCAGTAGGCAGCGGTATCTGCTTTCTGATACGAACAAGCCAACTCGCTCTCTCACCCACAGCCAATCACGGGAATAAACAAGGAAGAACTCTGCGCATGCTTCGAGGCACAAACAATACCGCCAGGACCGCCCATTCTGATATAAAAACGCATCATTGCTGAAGCAGGTGCGGTAACTTTATATGGAATTCTTCGACATTGTCGCTAAGCAGGGGACAGAAAGATAAATGAGAGAACACTTCGCCTACTTTTGCTAGGCCACCGAGTGTAAGCTGCACGTGTGCGGCTCTCTTCCTCGTAAAGAGGGAATTTCACTGAGGCTGATCTTCATTGTCGGACAACTTGGTCCATAATTATTATAATACCCATAAACCGGGACAGCACCCAGGTTGGATGAAGATGAGTCCATTGGAACTATGTGTCCATTCTCAACTAAAATATTTTTTTATCGCAGTGACTAGTGTGTCTGAGACCTCCCTTTCCGTTGAGGGGGGACTGAGGAAATTAATCGTGCTAAATAAACTCCGGGGTTGAAACCACGAGCTCAATTTTTTCCGCAAAGCTGCCGCCCCCGCAGGCGAGTCGAGCTGCATGACTACACCCTCGTGTGTACGAATAGCTTGCGCACCTAGATTAGCAAGTTTTCATGTTGCCCTCTTATAGGCATTAAATTGATGCAGCCTTCACTGTAAATAAATTCCGGCCTGTTTTCAGTCATTTTTCAAGCGTTACTTTCAGATGTGTACCGTAGGGGCGAGAAGGTTCAATTATTAATATCTGATGGCAGTGGGCAAATCCAAACGAGGCAACATGGCCACTACCACATATACCAATCATAAAATATTGAGTTAAATGACTACTTTGCTACTTATTTTCTGCACTTAAGCACAGAAACCATTTCCTGAGCATGAATCGACAGTCTGGCGAAGTTTTGTTTCAGTTCCAAGTTGCCAATCAGAAGAGAAATATTCCTGATGAATGTAACGGGTTACAGAGTTAACTTCACTGGCAAAGCGACGTAGCACACACCACGTGTTTCCACATCTGTAGAATGACGTAGCTAACTCCATTCACCAGTTATTCCTTGGTTATTCTACCGACTCGATCAGTAAACAGGCCTTACAACGTTGCAACTGCGCGGCCTACAGGCAGTAATGTTGTAACGCATGTAATTCCGACAGAAAAGCTCCGGATTCTTGGCAACTAGTCTAAAATGGAAACGCACACTCAAGTTTCATGTTATATAAATGAATAGGCTACAGCATAGATATTTATTAAAACTATTCATCATATTTTAAACTATTCATATTGTTATTATTTCTTCTCGGCTTGCTCTTAAGACAAATTAAAACACGTTGTATAAATTGCGGTTGGGTCGAAGTGAATGGAATTATTCAATGTTTTGTGAATTGCATAGACTATGCCTTGCATGGCACGAATGAGAACTGAGCCACTGCAAGAAAGCCAGTAAATCAAACAAGATAAAGGGCTTACCGGCTCCACAGGGAATCTTTTGAAGAAAAACTTGATAAGCGGGAGGCTGAAGATCTCATGACTTTTTGGTCACCTTGGTAAAGTATCCTAAATTAAATAAACACAGATCGTGAGATCTAAGGACAAACTTGCTAATTATTGCTGCTAAAATGGAATACAATAACCGTCGTTTTATCAGGAATATTGGGTTTCTGATACTGTTCAACTTAGTTCAGATATTGTTTCAGAAAACTGGTGGAGAAAGCAAATAGGCCGATAAATGGAAACATACTAGGTATAAAACGTATATTAGGAATAAAATATCCTAATTATTGAACAACACGCCACAGCAATTTGATCAGACTGAGATAGGCTATAGCATCCTCCTCAAAAATAACGGTTTCTTGCTGAGGCTTCAGAACATTCGATCAGAACAGATTTGAATCAACATAAACCGATAAATTCAGATGACTCGTGAAACGATATCACGTACATCAAATGAAACTACATGGATAACTGTTAAACCAGTGGACGGTGGTTTGATCGAAAATACATCATATTTTAAGAGCGAAATAAACGCCACGCCTAATTTACTACTCAGTAACTTACCGCGACTGCTGCAATTTCAACCGCAACCCGCACTTTGTGCAGTAAATTTAAATCCCGTGGTTTGTTGAAGGAATGCAAAATATATCCAAAAGGAACCATAGTCAGTTCATGTTTAATCTGTCCGCTAATCCAGCAACAGCAGATGGGGGAAATATTCATTCGATGCAAATAGTTTTAGGGAAAAGAGCACAGTGATTTCTGGCCATATGGGTCCCGCGATAGATCAGCAGCCCAGTACGGACAGGAAGGGAAAAAAAACTACAATGCGAGCAGGAGAGGAAAGAGTCCCTTACAATGGACAGGATCTAGGGGGCAAGCAGAACAGGAACTGAGGAAACCCAAAACTGCTCTAACAGGAAATCTGGGATATGGTTAAATTCGAGTCGCTTGCAGAACGACGTGTCTTCTTCCCCCGTCCATTTTTTCCTGGAATGTGCTCATGCTTCATTGGCTCAAGGAGATAGTAAAAATAAATATTAGTCCGTTACAATATCCTGGTATGTAAACATGCTACTCCAGTGGGGTTTGAAAAGCCGTCACAAACATAATGAATTAGTGTGGCCCTGCTCTTTGGGGGGAGGACAAAATAAGATATCGCAACTTCTGTGTCAAACTTTTGTTTGGTATTTATGTAGCTTCTGCCTTTCATCAAGTCGACAAATTCTTTAATTAGTAAAACCTAAATTAATGCCCCTGAACTCAGCTGAATGGAAAAGTGTGAGGTTCAACATCTCTGTCTGCTGCCAACTTGCATGCTTTTCGTTGAGGACCATGAATCAGATTTGAGAAATTATGATTCAGTTCTGTTTGTCGGCTAAAACAATTTACACAGAGGCGTTCCTTCCCAAATTTCTCTCATGTCAGACAAATACTGTGAATAGTGTAAGCGCTGGACTCAAGTCTTTGTCGAGCATTGAGGTTTTCTTCTCTATCTCGTATGATCCAGACCAGGAATCAAGTGTTGAGGCAGAATACAGTCCAGGCGTTGCCAATCTCTAGCCAGTGGCTTACATAATTGATTGCCAGGTGGGGTGCACACTTCATCTGAGCTACCAACTGTCCAAAGGCAGGAAGGAGTTGCTCAGGAGGAACGCAGGTCCAATCCTGATGACCGTAGAAGGATTGGGAGCTTGTTCCTAAAAAAGTGGACAGAGGAAAATGACTGGCACAGAATTAACAAGCACACAGTCCCAATCCTGAGATCTGAAAAAGGCTCGGGAGCTCGTTTTGATTAACTACACAAGGAAGGATGTTTCCATAAATTACTATCATTAAAGGTTATGTTTGACTTTAAAAAGACAAAGGATTTTACAAGTCAATACTACTGGTGCGAAGTACACATAGCAAATAATTACCCATTTCTTTGCAGCTAGAAGAGTGGAATGTATATATTACATGTCACAGATAAAAGTTATGTGAACTCTGAAAGAAGACACACAGCCAGGGATAAGGAAAAGAGTCAGACAATCCAGCTTCAGAAAGTAAAAGTCCTTCCCAGTATTTTGTAAATCCGCCTGGACCTCATAATTGCAGCAACCCTTCAGCCCAGATTTTGAATTAATTAAGGAAATCAGCTGCCTGAGCTCATGGCTAGAAGTAAAACACGACCAGACTTTTACTTTCTGACCCCTGGAATGTCTGCCTTTGATAAGGAAGCACACAAGAGGCAAACCAATCATGGGTGACGTTACTTCTAATAGACTCACAAATTGCGAAATGGGAGGAGACACAGACTGCATTCAGCTCTCACACGAGGGTTGTAATTGTGTGGATCACTAATCACTCCAGTGGAGATCCCAAAAGCTAATCCATATGAGGGTTATGATATTCAAGCCAGAGCCTTCCCGACACCATTGAATCATGCGGTGACTCCATGATAAGAAATGCAAGCTCTTTGTTGTACGGTAGTTACCGAAGGCCAGCATGGGCACCGGCTGAGTTGCCTCAGTGATGTCAGGAAGGGCAATCCCTGTGAGACCCTGGGATAGGAGGGGTGCTTGCCATGGTACAGTCTCAGGCAACGGTCAATGTCTGAGTTGACAAAAGCCTGGGTGGTTATTGGGCTACCTTGCCAGGTCAGGCGAACATGAAGGAGTGGATGAGTGGATGAGACAGCGGCGCCAGACAGCACCTCTCTTTCAGATGTCACTCACGTCTGTTGAACAGGGAATTCCGCAATGGCATGAGTAGCATTTCTGCAGTTCAGACAAAGATTGAACCTTATCTGATGCAGCCATTCTTCAGGGGGTCAGCTTGTGAAGCAGAGCCAGATCGACAGCCATTAGTACCGAGGGAGCAAGGTGGGAATAAGCTCCGGACTGAGCATCCGATGATGCAGGCAGGGATGGTGCTTTAACCTCGCCCACCGGTCCAACCAGTGATGCTGGATGTCAATTCGAAGTGCTAAGTCCATGAGCTGGTCTTGATCAGGGGAAGGACGCAGATGGTTAACTTAACCTGGACCCATTCTACCAAGTCAAACAAGTCGGTGTTACACAATGCCCAGCAACCCCCGTGCGTAGAGACTGCCAGAGTGCGGAAGTCAATGAAATATTCCGACACAGACAGGTTGACTTGACGCAGCTGGAGAAGGTTTCGAGCAGCAGCATGGCTGGAGCAAGACCAGTCAACACCTTATTTGTTTCTTCAGCGAAAGCAGCAAATGATGAACATGCAGGATCCCCTGCCTCTCGACAGGCAGCAGCCCAGTCCTGGTATATTCAGAGGTGAGTGATGACAAATGCAACTCTGGAACACTCAGTGTGGAATGATGGTGGGTTTCGCTTGAAGACCATTGTACGCTGAGCCAGGAAACTCTGACACGTGGTTGGGCCATGTGGGTGAACGACCTCAATCTGGGCCCTTAGACTGAGGGGTTTCCACACCTGCAGTTTTCTTCCAAAGAATAGACGCAATCTCCAGAGTCTGATGCAAGTGGGTTTATTGTATCTTGCTCAAAGTGAGGTACAACAACCCAGGCTGGTATGCGCATACCACAAAGCATTCATATCCCATCAATCGCCCCACACCGACTGACCACTGATTGTCTGACCACTTAATTTACAGGGCCTGTGGACCTTCCCATAAGGTGGGGTAAAACATGATACTTTCTACCTCGTCATACATTTATCATTTTCTGATTGGTAATTGTCACATAGTAATACTCCACCCTTAGTAATAAGTTTGCCATTACATCATGGTGTAAATTCATTTTTTGCCGCCAGGGATGCTCGAAGACCATGATTGAGCCTCCCAAACGTAGGGGTTACCCGAGGGTCATCTTTGGGTACCCAAGAAGACTGGATATCTAGATTCTTCCAGCATAAACTGGAGTGCGCCGGTTCCTATGAAGGGACTTCTCATTGGTGGATTATCAATATGGTCATTCCGGAAGATTAGCTCATCTGGTTGGCCAGCTATAGGTTTCTATCTGGTTCTTTTAATAGATTTATGAGTTATGGTTTCATTCCCACTACTTTTCTACAACAGTTTGCAGGCCTTGTGAGCCTGGCTCAGTTCTCTTTGAAGAGTGGTAATCATGTTATTCTTTGACTTTAAAATGTTTACCCACCACACTATACAGAAGAATTGAGGCCCATTTATACGGCTCAAGATTAAGGGAACACTCATGACCTCAAGTCAATTAAACCTTAGGAACTCAATCTATTGATTTAGGAAGTCCAAGTGGTGGTAGATCAGCTTCACCCGCTTTGCTGCGGGCAACATTAATAACGGGTGCAATGGAAAAGCAAGAAGAAGAGAAACACAAACAAACCAGTTACACATATAGTCTTGCGTTGCACGAGTGCCCTTGTCACACATTGAGGCATGAGATGGTGTTTACGGCCCAGTCAGGTGGCAATATATTTCCCACCACAGCCACCACTGTTAGACTCCAGGACTGCAAGGTTTGGCCCCAATGGGTCAGCGTCTGAGAGAGGGTCTGCTACAGAATGGTACTGTCTGCTTGAAGAGCAGCGCTAGAGTCCCGTGTAATCTCCTTCACAGCAACAAGACCAATGGGGAGGGCTCCAATGGACTTGAAGAGCTGATGAAGTTCTTCCTCCTGCTGACCAATTCGCCCCCCCCCGGAACCTCAGGGTGTCAACCGGGCAGCGCATGTCCGTTGATTCCAGTCTTTGGGCTAGATTGCACTGTCACAATCCAGGCCAGGAATCAAGTGCGGAGGCAGAGTACAATGCAGTTGAAGGGTTTATTGATTGTAATATGATAACAGTGGGTCGGTGCCCAGATAAGGATAACACAGTTCAATTCAGATGTATAGGGTGAAGTTATGTAAGCGTTACTGATCTCCAGCCTGTGGCTCTCCTTGTTGACTGCCAGGTGGAGTGCAGACTTTGCAAGAGCCAAACAGGAAGGAGTTGCCCAGGAGGAACGTGGTTCCAATCCTGATGACCGTAGAAAAAATTGGGAGCATGTTCCTCATAAACTGGAGAGAGGAAACAGGCTGGTACAGGATTAACAAGAATGCAGTCCCAATCCTGGAATCTCAGAAAGGCTTGGGAGCTTGTTTATATTAATTTGACAAGGAAGACATTTTTGTAGAATACTTCCATTAAAAGTCATGTTTCGCTTTCAAATGACAAAGGATTTTACGAGTGAACACTGACTGATTCTAAACTCACATTAAAAAGTACAATCCGGCGAGTTGCTACTCAAAGAAGGGGATGTACATACAGATCACATATACAACACACTGGGTTTAAAGTGCTTGAAAGTCTGAAAAAAAGATACTGAAACAAGACCGATGTCATTTTGTAGGTCTTAGTGAGCAGATAAAGAAAATGCAAAAATTTAAAAAAATCTGTTGGGAATTTTTGGAGAAAATCCACTTTTTCATCAGCACCCAACTTGAAATTTTCAAATTGATGTTTAGGGGTTAAAAAACTTCTGCACTTTGTTGATTTATTTCTGAAAGTCTCCTCTGCAGGGTTTTCGATCAAAAGAATGTGAAAAATAGTAGTAGTAGTCCATCCCCTTTCTTTAACCCTCATGTGTCAAAAATGTTCTATCAAGCTAAATGTAATGATCATGCGGAGATCTTCAGACATCTTCATGACTTGATTTTGGCTCAGACTTGCATGAGTTTGAATGTGTCTGACATCTTGATACGTTATTTGTGGGGCAGGTGGCTGAGGGCGAGCAAGAGAAACTGACATTGTACGCCCACCTGTGCACAATTTCAGAGCTGGATTTGGATGCACCAGCACTTTTTCGTAGCACGGTACAGGCAACCTTTTCCTGTTCCTTCTGGCTCAGCAGTGATGTCAGATTCTCAAGCTTTCTGGATGTCGTACATTGGTGTCCACAGCCTCTGTATATTCTGCTAAAACAGAGTCAACACAGCCTTAAAGAGGTGTCCTGCTCTTCTGAGTCTTTTGGACGCCCTCTTTTAAGGCTGCCTTGTATCTCCTTGGCCTTGAATCTATTGGCTTTCGCCACTTGGCAAATCAAACAGTCTCAAGACTGAACTCTGGGGCTGATCCAACGCTGGCCCTCAGTTACTTTTTCCAGTTGGTACAGACAGTTGAATTATTGGTCAAGATTACCTTGCCTCATCTTATCAACCTTGGTTTTACAAGTGTCTCAAAGTGATGTTGGTAAACGGTGATTATGTACGTCATACTGAGATATTATGTATCCTGAATTGTTTTGATGAGCTGAACTTCACCCACAATGGAGAAACTTCCCTTATGAAACCAAAGCAAACAAACTCTTGAGCAAGCTTCGCTGTAATCCATAATGGTAGGACGTCAGTCATGGAAAGGCCTGTCTTCCACTTGCTCTGGCTTTTATGAATGTAAGGTTATGCAACCTTTAAAGGGAATTCTGGAGTGAAATTGACTTGGAGTGTATTGAAACATGATAATAAGTACTAACCTTTGTCGAATACCGCACCTCCGTACGCACGCAACATTTCGAAATAAATGGCTTATTAGCCGAAGCTCCCAACAGGCTTACAATGGAAGCGAATCGGGCATCGCGTTGCCATGCAAAGAAATCGCTATTTTTTTCATCATTAACAAGGCTCAAAGTCGCTCCACACTTCATCGGTAGAATTCCGAGGGCCCTGACATTTAAAACGAGGCACTGAGAACTTTGAAAATGCACCAGTAGTTTGTTAAAAAAGACTATTTATGCAAACAGTACCTTGAGGTAGTTTCCAGTCGCCTCCATCTTGAAAGTCACAATAAGTCGATTGACGAGCACGAACAAATAGATTGCGATCTGCTCTCCTATCCTTCCTATTCGTTAGTTAGTAATAATTATCATGTTTCAATACACCCCAAGTCAATTTCAGACCGGAATTCTCCTTTAAGCTGCATTAACTCCGAAGTAGGAAAAATGATGAAAACGACATGATCATTACTTCCACTCCAGCTGAGGTAATGAATAAAAAGGCCTATTATACATGATATAACCAGCTGCCAATTGTTCTTACCACACAAAAGGAGAGTTTTGGACTATTGGACGAAAGCTGAACAACATTTTGAGCAAAATGATGGGTTATATTCAGGGATTTAATATTTTCATATTTTTGACGATAAATTCGGTTACCATAGTTACCATTTTGTATTTTCACCAATCTGACCCTGTGGTACGATTATCTAATAAGTCAAACTATCGAAAAAAAAACATGATGGCTTGCAATTATTAACCCCTTTCTGACTTCCACATAAAAAATGAATTTTCTCCAAAAATTCCCAGCAGATTTTTTTTTTCTTTATCTGCTCTCTAAGACCTGCAAAATGACACTGGTCTTGTTTCAGTATCTTTTTTTCAGACTTTCAAGCACTTTAAACCCAGTGTGATAAGGGGTGAGAATTAAGAAACAACCCAGCCCGGGATAAGGAAGCGCACAAGGCACCAACCAATCAAAGGAGACATTCCTTCTATTAGACATAATTGAAGGGCAAAAGATACAGAAAGATATTCACACAAGAGTTGTGACACTATCTGATTGAGGGAGCATGTAGGGGCGTAAGCAATCAAGCAGAAATTTCTCAGGGTTTGTGCAAGGTTCATTTTTTACCTTTATTTATCCTGGGAAGTTCCATTGGGAACATGTGTCTCATTTTCGAGGATGCCCAGGGAGAAATCCCAGATAGACTAGTTGCAGTTGAGTAATGGCAGAGAGATGCAGGGGTGAAGCCCTTAGAGCAGTTTTTGGGGTTAGTGACCTTGCTCTGGGGCCCAATGGGAGAGTTTTTCCTCACTTCGTCTCTCCAAATCAATTCAGAATCCCAAGCCCCATTGGTGGCTTGAAATAGCAACTCTTCAGTTACCAGTCAAGCAACCTCACTACTAGGCTACCCTACTGCAGCCAGTGTACTTTGGGCCAGTGAAGTGAATAGAGGAGAGGAAGAGAAACTATTCTGACATAATTAGCTAAAATGACTCTTATTGCATAGTCATTCTGGGCCACATCTTTGCTGTCTCTTATTGGAAGTCTGTCAGAAGTGCTTGTTCATCCCGCACTGTACATTCATCCATGCATTATATGCTTCCCTGTGGTCAGTGCTGTAGGGAGAGGGCTGGATCATATCCCAGCATGCAATAGGAGAGAGGCAGGAACACATCCTACTGCAGCTCACCAATGCATTGCCCAAAAAATTACACACCATGTAAACTCATCCCAATGGGTAAATTGGGGGCTTTGATAAGACTGACTTGTGTTTGGAAACTGGAATGACTGAAGGAAATCATGAAGGAAATTCAAGCAAATGCAGAATTAACATGTAAGCTCTGTACAGGAAGATCCCAGGTTGATTGACATCTTTGACCTTCTTGTGATGTGGCAGTTTGGACACACTTCGCTAATGTTGCAGCGCTCTATTTTTAGATAAATTTATCTAGCTTAACTTCTCTAAATAATCTCAAAGGCAATATTGTCAGAGGTAAACATTCAGAGGTTAAAAGAGAATAATTTTCTTGTTTGAATTGTGTCCAAAAATGTGGAATTCTCAAAGAAGCCATAGTTTTAAAAGTAAACAAACATACAAGTGCCTTCCATTTTCCAATGGCCAAATTAAAATAAAGCTGCTTTGGGACTTATTTGGCAAAAAGGTCAATGAAAGACTAATGACCTCAAGTTCTGCATATCTTTGGGAACGTAGACAGCCACTGAGCTGCAGACTCATAGTCATATAACTGCCCTTAGAAAATAAAAAAATGAATATTTTCAGAAATTCTAACAAAAAATGCTGGGAAGTTTGAGTGATTTAAGAATTTGATCTTTTTTTTTGTGGGCATACTCAAACTTTTCACTGGTACTGTTTCACAAGTATAGGCCGCCAGCATGGTGGTTAATGCCATTGTCTCTCAGTCAAGTGGTTCTGAGGTCAAGTCCTGATTGGCTAGAGTTTGTACGTTCTCCCTATATTCTTCTGAGGGTACTTCAGTTTTCTCCCACCGGGAGAAACATCCATTATGAACTGCCACTAATTGCCCCAAGGCTCCAGCCTTAGAACTTGAGTTGATCCCTGGTCACTTCACTGTAGCTGCCTCCAGCTCCTGAGTAACTGGGTCAGAAGCAGAGAATAAACATTCTGTGGGGTGCAATTAACTTCTTAAACTCTAATTTCTAACTGAAGTTTATTCTAAATAGGTCCAAAGTCACTAAAATATATATATTTTTTTCATTTTGGGGGTCAATGTCACTCACATATTCCGTATCAGTTGGCTTCAGCGCTTCAGTGAAGCTACATCACACTTATGTAGAAACATATTCAAACCCCAGACATCACAGCATAACATCAAATGGAAAAATATCAAGATCTTGTACATAATTCCAAACACATTTCCCTGTAATATAGCTGAACATATTCGGGATCGTTGGAAACCTTGGGAACTCAATTAGAGTTTAAAATAGGCCTGAAGTTCCGCAGCTTTGAATACACCTGCTGCATTTTACGGAGCCTTATATAGATCCGTTGGTTTCATGGGGTTAAACTATATCATATCTTTTTGGCCTTCTTTTAAACTCATGTGGCCTAGCCAATTGTCTGCGACCTGTGGCCTGTTATCATAGCATTACCTCAACATTTTTAAGGCCATGCCTTTAACAAATTATTGCTCACTTGAGAGATCTAATGAAACATCATCCAACAACTTTAATTTAAAGTTGTAAATGACTCATTTCAAAAGAAACTTACATCAGCATTGTATTTCAAGCACAAATGAATTGGCTGAAATTATAACTGCGTGGCAAAATTAGTGTTTTTATTTTTCTTCAGAAGTGCTCCCTGGGTGACCTTCAACAGGACGCAAATGACCCATACCTTCAGGAAGTAACGCATGTCTTTGGAAGCTGGAATGTTACAATTGGCCGTTTGAGACGGCCCACGCAGAGAGTAATATTACCGAGGGGTAATTTCAGGCAGACGATCCACTCAAAACATGGCAAAGATCATTAAAAACTTGCTGAGGCCAGATAATAACAGACACCTGCCCTGGAAAAAGCATTTCATGCCATCAGCATAAGCTATTAAGCCCAGTTGGGGGTAGCCAGAAGGTGATGGGTGACATTTCCTGAAACATACAAACCGGGGGATGGGGGGTGGGGGAGAGGATATTGAGTGTTGTAATCTCAGCAGTCAGGCAGAAAGTGCCTGCCTGCTATTGATGCAGCGGTTGAGCACACCACATAAATTCCATGCAATCTGTTTACTGCAAGAATCCACTGGTATTTTAGTCCTATGAAGAGACTCAAAATCTGAATTCAATTACGTTTCTGTTCATTTGTGCAGAAATATTGCCAACGATGAGAAATATTTTCACTCATCACAAGATCTGCCGATTAAGCCTGAATGAAAGGAGTTTAGCATTTGGTTGGCTTGAAGCAGCCAGTATTACTGGCACTGAAAAGTATTATTTTAAGAATCGCAAAAGGACTGATACAATTGGCAAGGCAAATGCTTCAGCAGCAAAGCATTTGGTCTGATCACAGGAGGGCTGTATTTTGAGGACAGTGCACCCAATGCACAGGGTAGATAAGGTAGCTGCTGACATGGAGCATTTCTGTGTCTTTGCCTGGATGTCGCTGTGACACCATGCTTGGGGAATGTCACATGATTGCTTAGTCAGTGATGAGCCGTAGTTTTCATTGGAATCAGACCCCCTACCCCCTCCCTTCTTCCAACACAGTAAGCAAATTAGCCAACCAATTTACCAGAGGTCCATTTGTTTCCTGTGAGGGGTACTGTGCCAAAAACATAGAGCAAAAGATCAGTGTGCACAGCAGTATGTAGTGCACTGCGGGCACTGAGATAATGACATTGCCCTGCATTTTGCTGATTTTCTCTGCTAATTTGATAAACTATGTTGATTTTATATAATTCGAAGGCGCTGATTTCAAATTTGCCCTAAAAATTTGTATATCACGTCAGGTTATTTTGACAAATCACATATAGATATATCTAAGAATACACTATGTATTCTTTTTAAGCATTTTGCAAGCATTCTGCAAGATGTAATGACACAAAATGCAGCTTACCTAAGGATAAAATTTTCTTTTCTTTGATTTACAGGACAAATTTCGTTCGGGGCAGTCTCTCTATAGGTACTAACTGTAATCAGCCCTCATGCAACAGGCAAAAGGCAAAAAGGGGATTGGCATAGGCTACTTGGGCTGTGGGTATTTTCCATGATGATGCAATACTTCGTGGTGGTGATTTGGAGTGTTTAATTCATGAGAAACAGCAGGGACTTACTATGCTTGAACTGGATTCTCATTATACTAAGGGCAGTGATTTGTGACAAAACCTGATGTGATAGCCAAAAACTCATCTGGTATTTGGATACAGCGCCCCAAAATGACTTAAAATCAGGTATCCACTCTTACTGAGCAAATTTCATGCAGGGCAGTGTAATTATACTGTATAACATAGAATGAACGCAACAATATTCCACATTTGGCTTTTGTAACTTAACCTATTGTTTATTGATAGTGGTAGACAGCATTTGACCTTCCTCGAATTTGTTTAATGTGATTTGCACTGGTTCAAACTGTATCATAGGCTTCTGTGGTCTGAACCTCATGAAGTATATGTACGTATTTCACAAAACAAACACAGTAAAACTGAAAAGAATAAAGAATAAAACAAGTCTTTAGATATGTATTTTGATTTCATGTTCATTTTTTTTGTCTAAAAATATATTACTTTAATTAATATAAAAAATCATGCATATTGAAATTGACTCCTTTCTGTTTCATTTCGGAGGGTTAGCATCGTCATTACCATTTATACTCCTCAGTAGATGCGGATGAAATCAATCAGTGGTACACGGCATGTCACCAATACTGTTGATAATTTAGTCAATAGCTGATTTTAAGAATCTTACATGAGTAATTGGGCCTCAAAATTAGAGTTGAATGCCAGAAATTACTCATGATACGAGCGTCTGATGGTAATTTTTTATTTATTTATTTTTTGTTTAAAGGGGACCTTTTATGCAATATTTCCAAATTTATATTTTGATTCTGGAATCCCCTAGAGTATTCCTGATCATTCAAAGTCCAAAAAAGGGTCCTTATTTAGCTCATACTGCCATCCTCAATAAACCCCATTTGTAGTCCATTGTCGTCTCTGCCTAAAACACCTCATTTGGGTGGCTCTTCCGCTATGGCCCCCCCTCCCCATGTACCCATTTTCTTCTGATTGGCCAGCTCTGTGGAGAGCGGAGCTGGGCGCGACTCGGCAGAACGCAGTTTTCCGGGTCCGCCTCCCTAGTGTGAAACATGAGATGCGTCTGCCATCTGAGCTTAGCAATCGGTGGGGAAATTCCGCAATCAAACACAGTAGATGTGTATAGATCTAATGAAATGAACTTGTTCAAATAAATGCAGCGGCGAAAGTGGAGGATGCAGTGCAAAAGTCTGGCTTTTGGTGAGTACACCAGTGTTTCTACTCTATAGCTAGGATTGAGGGAAAGCTAGAATCCACCCCATACGGACAAATTTTGTAAGAAGAGGTCAGAGGAACACCAGGTGCAGGATCCAGAAGTGTTTATTGAAACACAAAACACTAAGGGATAAATGGCAGACACACCAGAAACAAAACACCGTGCACAAGCACTGAACAATGGGGAGAACTAAGGTACTCTGCCAAAGGCAGGGGGGAAACAGAAATACACTCTCCAAGAGAGGATAAACTAAGAAAACAAAAACTGAACCTAACTATTCTGACGGACACACTGGGAGACTTATACACGGGGCAGACAAGACTAAAGCGCAGCAAACAGAAAGACTCGGGAACCATACACGGGAGACACTCAGAACGCACGAGGAGCTGGGACTTCACCATGTAGACAAATACGAGGAACCGTCTGACAATCGCGTGGAGAACTGGAGCTTATATTATCACGAGAGGAGGCGGGGACTCGGAATGCAATCACACTGAAACAGAAACACATGGGATTAATAAACAATCACACGAGGACCGGGTGAACAATAATGGCTCAAGACAAGACGCTGAGACAAGCAATCAAGCTGGACAGTTTAGATAAGTCAATTTAAAACGTGACGAGGAAAAAGCACCACAAGAAAAGCGAAAGGAAAAGCACAGTTTTAAACAGGGAGCTCAGATTGAAATCACAAAAGCCAGAAACACATACGTTCACTAAATGAGTTAATCAAGGTTAATACTACGTGACGAAACATTTACAATCACCCTTAATAAGTGCTGGTTAGTACGTGTTAGTAATATCCTATCAGAGAATGCATTCACTCAGTTTTGCGAGACCCGGAATTAAGCACAGCTGGAAGCAATGAATGAAATACCAAAACCAAACCGAAAGTAGAAACGTGGCCAGCGAAGACCAACCAGCGTTAAAATAAAGTGTACAGTGATGTGTTCGGAAGCCATCTCCAGTTATGAACCTTAATGCAGCGTGGTACACTGCGTCCAGTGACTTCAGCAAGGAGGGTGCAGTGTGCATATAAATCACATCACCATAATCTATTCTAGAGAGAATAGTTGCTTGAACAATCTGTCTTCTGCAACTCTTCGGAAGGCAGGCTTTATTCCTGTACAGCATAGCCAATTTTGGCTTCAAATTCTTGACCAGCTCATCAGTATGCTTCCTAAAATTAAGATTGTCATCCAGCCAAATTCCAAGGTATTTGTAGTAAGGGACTCTTTCAATTTGGATTCCATTTACAGTCGTGATGCTACCATTATGGAACAGCTGGTTTAAGAGAGAATAGCATGAATTTAGTTTTTTCAGAGTTTAAGATTAATTTAAGGTCTAAAAGATCCTTCTGGAAGATTTGGAAATCTGACTGCAGATTTTAAATAGCAAAATCAGCAGAAGGGGCAGCTGAGTAGATGACCGTATCATCTGCATAGAGATGGATTTTACTATTGAGAAAATTAGAACCAAACTCATTAATAAAAAGTGTAAACAGCAAGGGCCCCAAAATTGAACCCTGTGGAACCCCCTTGCACAAATAAATAAAGTTTGATTTATAGCCATCAGCCACAACAGCTTGACACCTACCAGATAGATAATCTTTAAACCAATTCGGAGATTTAATATCAAACCCAATGGTACTTAGCCGTTCTATAAGTTTAAAATGGTCAACTGCGTCAAACGCCTTTGATAGGTCAATAAAAAGGGCAGCGCAGTCTTGCTTATTGTCCAAGGCAGTAACAATATCATTTAATACCATGGCTGCAGCTGTCACAGTGCTATGACCTGGTCTGAAACCTGAATGAAACACATTCAAGATGGCATGGTCTGATAAAAATGCTCTAACCTGATTATTGATGAGTCTCTCCAAAACCTCAGCCAAGCACGGCAGCTTTGAAATTGGTCGATAGTTATTCAGAACATCTATAGAACCACCTTTATGCAAGGGAAGCACAAAAGCCGTTTTCCACAAGACAAGAATCGAATCGGTCAACAGTGTTAAGTTAAAAATGTGTGTCAGGATAAAAGCAATCAAAGGTGAAGCCAGCAATAAGAGGCTTGGGTCCAATTTATCCGCCCCAGTGAATTGCTTAGGGTCAATGCTAAAACGTTCTTCAAGCACTTCCTCTTCAGAAAAAGAATGCAAGGAAAAATGACCGGAGTTATTCGGTACAGGTACAAAAGGCCTGCTGTCACAGGAAGGAACAGCCGGCAATAACCCTAAATTTTCAAAGAGGTGGCCTGCATTAACAATTTGCTCATTGAAAATATTACAAAGTTTCCCTTTCCCTTTCCCTGAAGCTCAACCCAACGAAGACGGAGATGATCTACATCCCTGCTCCATCCTCCCCTCTCCTAGACCTGACTATCACCCTGGGGGATACCACCATCTCCCCCTCGCGGAGTGTGAAGAACCTTGGGGTCCTGTTTGATGACAGGCTCTCCTCTGCTGTGAACATCGCTGCAGTGACCCGGACCTGCAGGTTCTTCCTCTTCAACATCCGTAGAATCCGGCCCTTCCTCACCAGCTACTCAAAGCAGCTCCTAGTCCAAGCGCTGATCCTCTCCCGCCTGGACTACTGCAACGCCCTCCTCGCTGGCCTCCCAGCATCTGCCATCAGACCCCTGCAGCTCATCCAGAACGCTGCAGCTCGTCTGGTCCACAACCTCCCAAGACACTCCCACGTCACCCCCCTGCTCACAAAGCTCCACTGGCTCCCTGTTGCTGCTCGCATCAAATTCAAGACTTAGGTGCTAGCCTATCAGGGAGTCAACAAGACTGCTCCAGCCTACATCCAGAGACTGTTCAGACCCTACACCCCTGCCAGAGCACTCCGCTCTGCTACTTCTGGTCGCCTGGCTCCTCCCCCTCTCCGCTCCTCCCCTTCCCGCTCAAGGCTGCTGTCTGTCCTGGCACCTCGTTAGTGGAACGATCTACCTATCGAGGTCAGAACGGCAGAATCCTTGAGCATCTTCAAGCGCCGCCTGAAAACCCACCTCTTCAGGCTCCACCTCTCCCCTACTCCACTGCCTTGATTCCTGTCCCTAAATCCTTTTGATTTGTTGCACTTTATTCTGTTTACCTTACTTCCTGACTGTATCACTTGATTTGGTTTCCCTTCATTTTGTTGCACTCTATTGTCAGTTTACTTGATTTTCCTGCCCCTTTGTTGCACTTGACCTGTTGCCCTTATATTGCACTTATTTTATTGCTTTTTGTTGCACTTGCCTCTGCACTTAACCTTGTTGCCATTTTGTTCACTTGCCCTTGACCTTGCCTTTTTGTTATTAGTCTAGACCTGTAACAATGGAACGTGTTCTGTCACTTACTGTTAGCACTTTTACTTGTCTCCTAGGAGGTCTGCACTTTTGTACTGTTCTTATGCACTTTTGTACGTCGCTCTGGATAAGAGCGTCTGCTAAGTACCTGTAATGTAATGTAATGAAATGTTATCTGAAATAATGACAGAATCCTTAGTAATCCTACTCGGTAAAGCCGAGGAGGGGAGCTGAGACAAAGATTTAAAAGTTCTCCAAAATTTTGCAGGATTCCCGTCGGAGTCAGATAAGTTGCAGAGATAATAAGGTGACTGGGCCTTCCAAATTGCTGTAAGGGTTCTGTTGCGAAGGTAACGAAAATCTTGCCCGTCAGAACGCAATCCAGAAACACGCGCTTTTTTCCAAGCGAAATCCCGAGCCTTTAACAGCTCCGAGATATCAGGGGAAAACCAGGGATTCGCCCTGTTTTTAACTCTCAACTTTTTAAAAGGGGCATGCTTATCCACCACAGTATTAAAAGATGTGATAAAATGGCTTAACGCTAAATGAGGGTCAGGAATAACAGCAGAGTAATGAATGTCACTCAGATACAAGTCATGCAAAAAAGCTTGTTCCGAGAAATGTTTAAAATTTCTTTTGACTATGACCCTAGATTCTGATTTTGGGTTACTATTGTTCCTGACACAAGCTACAGGACAATGGTCACTAAAATCCAAAGGGAAAACGCCATTAGCTTTAAAATTATGAGGCCTATTAGTTAAAATAAGATCCAAGAGATCTATTCGGATCCTTAGGGTCAGGCCGTGTAGGACGCGAGATCAGTTGAGTCATATTCAAATTAATGCACACACCTTTCAAGCTATTGGAGGCATCCGAGAGCCAGTCGATATTCAAATCACCAAGTAAAATGATTTCAGAGTTTCATGCGCAGACAACAAGTTCGCTAAATTATCAACAGCGTTGGATTGAGCTGATGGTGGACGATAAACCCCAGTAACTGTCAGTCGGCTGCAGTTCACACCATTTGCTAAACAGACACTCAAAGCTAAAAACTCAAAGCACCTGAACAAGGATACAGAGTTTAAAACAGAAATGGTAAAACATTCTTTCACAAATTCATAAATGGCCACACCGCCACCCCTAGAAGGTCTCAGCCTGTCAGACCTAAAGGCATTATATCCATCAAGAGAAATCACATCATCTTGAACCTTACTGGACAGCCAAGACTCAGTAAACACAAAAATATCCGCCTTCGTCTGAAGAGCCCAAACCTTGATAAAATCAAGCTTCGAGGGGAGACTACGAACATTCATATGAATAATCCCCAAGCCTTTCTGTTTGATAAAATCATCCTGGGACTCCAGGCACAAGCTATGGGACTTAGCAGTAATTAAATAATTACAGAAAGGGCTAGATTCTTTAGCCTTGAGCTCACCAATAGGCCTAGCTGTATTATGTGAAGACAGAGACACATTAAAATCATAAGAAACAGGAGTAAAATAACGAGTAAAATAACGACAGCTGTGATTGCAATGATTCCGCATCTGACTCAAATAAAAACCCCACAAAACTAATACAAAACAAGGGACACCTAACTAAATAAAGACAAAACCGTAAAGACTAACACACAAAACACCTAACCAAGAAACTAAATAACACAAGCACAAGAAACACTAAATATAAACAAGAATACTTAATTCTCCAGCATAAGCTGGGGCTACAGCTTGGGGTTGGTTTTGTGAAACTCCACAATTAATTTCTTGTCCAGAATGAATCTTGCGGGCACCAAGGAGTGTTCCTCGGGACCGTACCCTTCCCAGTCAACAAGGTACTGTAAGCCCCTACCCCTCCGCCGACAGAGGGGCGGACTCGGGAGACATGAAACACTGGGTGGATTCGGCGCATGGTGTGGGGGAGCTTGAGGCGGATGGCGGTGGGGCTGATGATCTTGTCGACTGGGAAGGGACCAAGAAATCTCGGGGGGAGCCTGCAGGACTCAACTCGGAGGGGAATGTCCTGGGCAGAGAGCCAGAGTTTCTGGCCAACGCAGTAGGTGGGGGCCGGCTTACGTCGCTTGTCCGCCGCGTCCTTCATCCGTTCCCCAGCATGGACGAGGGCGCGGCGGGCGGTGCGCCAGGTGTTATGGCACCACTTGATGAAGGCTTCAGCAGATGGAACCCCCAACTCTGCCTCCTGTGAGGGAAACAGGGGAGGCTGGTACCCCAGGCAGGACTCGAAAGGAGTGAGACCAGAGGCTGCGGATGCGTGCGAGTTGTGGGCGTATTCAACCCAAGGCAGATGTGCCGACCATGAGCCTGAGTTCTTCACGCACACGCACCGCAGCAGGGTCTCCAGGGTCTGGTTGGCCCGCTCGGTCTGGCCGTTAGATTGAGGGTGAAACCTAGAAGTGAGGGAACAGGAGGAACCTAGGAGGGACAGAAAGGCTTTCCAAAAACAGGAGGTGAACTAGGGACCACGGTCAGACACAACGTCTGCAGGGATGCCATGGGGACGGACTACGTGTTGGATCAGGAGATTGGCAGTGGTTTTGCCAGAGGGGAGCTTGGGGAGTGCAATGAAATGAGCTGCTTTAGAAAACCGGTTGACTTTAGTGAGGATGGTGGTATTGCCTTGGGATGGAGGGAGGCCAGTAACGAAATCTAAGGCTATGTGGGACCAGGGGCGACTTGGAATAAGGAGTGGCTGAAGGAGACCAGAAGGGGGTGTGTGTGGTGTTTTAGCAGTGGCACAGACCGAGCAGGCACTTACAAAGCCCTTGACGTCGTCCTGGAGGTCTGGCCACCAGAAACGACGTCGGATAAAGGCCGTAGTCCTGTTGACCCCTGGATGGCCTGTAAACTGGGATCTGTGTCCCCATTGCAGCACCTCTGACCGGAGGCCCTGGGGAACAAACAGACAATTATCGGGACAGGCACTGGGCGCGGCCTGCCCCCCCAGTGCTGTCCGAACCCTCTCCTCAATGGGGAGCTGGACAGCATTGAGGAACCGACTCAGGGAAAGGATAGTCTCGGGAGGGTTCTCGGGAGTGACCCCCGTCTCGAACCGTCAAGAGAGGGCATCAGCCTTGGTATTGCGGGACCCGGGCCTGTTAGCCAAGGAGAAGTTAAATTGCTCGAAAAATAAGGCCCACCGGGCCTGGCGGGGATTAAGCCTCTTGGCCTTCTTGAGGTACTCGAGATTCTTATGGTCTGTCCAAACGAGAAATGGCATAGTGGCTCCCTCCAGCCAGTGACGCCACTCCTCCAGAGCCAACTTGACTGCCAGTAACTCCCGGTTACCGACGTCGTAGTTGGTCTCAGCAGGCGTGAGGCGGTGCGAAAAAAAGGCACAGGAGTGTACCTTCCCGTCCTTGGTAGATCTCTGGGACAGCACCGCTCCCACGCCCACGTTGGAGGCATCCACCTCCACGATGAACTGGGACGCCGGGTCTGAAGTCGTCAGGATGGGGGCAGATGTAAACCGCGGCTTAAGCTGCTGAAAGGCCTGGTCTGCCTGGGGGTTCCAGAGGAATGGCTGCTTGACTGAAGTCAGCGCGGTCAGGGGAGCTGCCACCATGCTGTACCCTCGGATGAAGTGGCGGTAGAAATTTGCAAACCCCAGAAATCCCTGGAGAGCCTTGCGGTCCTTGGGCTGGGGCTAATCCAGGACGGACTGCACCTTAGCAGGATCCATTTTCAGGGACCCGGGAGAGATGATGTACCCCAGAAACATTGTGGAGGAGGTGTGAAACTCGCACTTCTCGGCCTTCACAAAAAGGCGGTTCTCCAACAACCATTTCAGGACTTGGCGCACAGGCCGAATGTGCTCCTCCCGGGTTTGTGAGAAAATGAGGATGTCATCTAGGTAGAGATAAACGGACCGGCCGATAATGTCACCCAGGACATCGTTCACCAGGTGTTAGAAGACTGCGGGCGCGTTGGTAAGCCCAAAGGGAACCACCATGTATGCCCAGTGGCCACTAGGGGTATTAAACGCAGTCTTCCACTCATCCCCCTAGCGTATCCGCACCAGGTGGTAGGTGTTCCTCAGATCCAGTTTGGTAAACACCTGGGCCCCCTGGATGATGTCGAAGGCGGACGACATGAGGGGAAGGGGATAACGGTTCCGGACCGTTATCTTATTCAACCCTCAATAGTTGATACGGGGCCGGAGTGAAGCATCCTTCTTCGCCACGAAGAAGAACCCGGCTCCTGCTGGCGACGCGGAGGGCCGAATTATCTCAGCCGCGAGAGACTCCTGGAGGTACTTCTCCATGGCGACTCTCTCAGGCTGAGACAGGGAGAAGACCCGCCCCCAAGGCGGCACTGCTCCCGGCAAGAGATTGATCTCACAATCATAGGGCCGGTGAGGTGGCAGAGACACCGCCCTAGACTTGCTGAATACCACGTCCAGGTCATGATATTCAGCAGGGACTCGGGAGAGATCAGGTGCTGGCTCCTGAACAAAACAAAAACTGAACCTAACTATACTGACAGACACACTGGGAGACTTATACACGGGGCAGACAAGACTAAAGCGCAGCAAACAGAAAGGCTCGGGAATCATACACGGGAGACACTCAGAACGCACGAGGAGCTGGGACTTCACCATGTAGACAAATACGAGGAACCGTCTGACAATCGCGTGGAGAACTGGAGCTTATATTATCACGAGAGGAGGCGGGGACTCGGAATGCAATCACACTGAAACAGAAACACATGGGATTAATAAACAATCACACGAGGACCGGGTGAACAATAATGGCTCGAGACAAGACACTGAGACAAGCAATCAAGCTGGACAGTTTAGATAAGTCAATCTAAACGTGACGAGGAAAAAGCACCACAAGAAAAGCGAAAGGAAAAGCACAGTTTTAAACAGGGAGCTCAGATTGAAATCACAAAAGCCAGAAACACCTACGTTCACTAAATGAGTTAATCAAGGTTAATACTACGTGACGAAATATTTACAATCACCATTAATAAGTGCTGGTTAGTACGTGTTAGTAATATCCTATCAGAGAACGCATTTACTCAGTTTTGCGAGACCCGTAATTAAGCACAGCTGGAAGCAATGAATGAAATACCAAAACCAAACCGAAAGTAGAAACGTGATTGGACGACGAGACACAGGCACGCTGAAGGCAGTCACGCGCCACCACTGGAGAACAGATTGGGAGCGATTGTCAGACGGCTGAGCTGAGGGCTGGAAATAAAAGAAACAAAAGTAAATCACAAGCACAAATAAGCACGGGACAACACACTAAAGGGCAGAATCACAATGCATTTGTAGAACGGGTCGACATACCCAAATGTAGACCGGAGACCGTAGAAATCTGGTGGGTCTGAGTTTAGAGAGAAACATGGACAGTGAGGAGCAGCAAAAAGTGGACCAACAACTTATGGACTGTGTGTATTATTAGGACCAGCAGGTTTGTGTGCATAACTGTGGTGTGTCGTTAGCATGGAGTAACGAACAGCTTCTGCACTGCTATATGACGGAGGGGCAAAAGCTCCAGGCTAAACGGCCTTTTCGGGAATTGCCCGTGGTAATGGTTTACTTGAATGACCAGCGTTTGCTCGCGGAAAATGGGTGCGACAGATTACATTCAAAGTCAATGCATTGTCTTTGCATTGACTTTGAATGGAATCTGTCACACCAAAAATTCATTTTGCGTCCGATGTGAAAGCGTCTTAGCGCGCCCATAACACGTGTATTCGCGTCTTTGCATTGACTTTGAATGTAATTTGTTTCGCTTCCAATGTGAAAGCAGCTTTATGGATAGTAAGTGACAGCTAGAGACTGCTCCAGTTATGTTATGAACATAATACAGGTTTTACGGATCGTAAGTTCAGTTAGCATGAACAGCTGCTTATGTGGAGATAGCGAATCGATAACTTCCACACGAAAGAATTTCCTGCGCCTTTTTTGGTTTTTTATTTGCCAGGACAATTTGTATAAGGGGCTGAAATTATGCCACGGTAATTTTTTTTTTTGTTATTTCAGACACGTTAGAGCTTGTGCGTTTCGCATTGCTTTCACCGCGGTAGCATCAGAGAGCTAGCCCAGATTTTGGTGAAGTATTCGGCTGATCCCGGTCATGGATAAGTGAAGCAAATCACAAGCAGCCGTAAATAAACCCAAACACGTATCCTACGTCTGGCCTAACTTTGCTTTTCAGCCTAACTTTGCGGACACATACAGTACCTCTCCTGATAGTTTCCACTGTAGGGGCTACAATCGGGCAACGTTATGATGGAACTGACACATTGATGCTTACTGAAGTAAAACAAGCATACCCATCAGAATTACTGCATATCAGTTAACCAGGAGCATTTTTCATTAGTACGAAGGCACGCAAACTAACATGCAGTAGCTGGTAATCGAGCATTCATAACAACCACAGGGAGAAAGCCTTGCAATACAGGTTTTACAGACAGCAAGTTCCGTTACTGTGGACAGTTGTACCTAGCATCTAAATTACAAACAAGTATAAAAAGTTAGCTTCAAATGAGGTTTATGTTCACACACCTTCTGTTGAATTTCCCCCGATATTATTCTTGCATAATCATTAACGACAGTAACTTGGCTACATTAGCCGCAGTGCTGCAGCCACATTCAACAGGCTATCACATTCGGTAGGCTTATGCAGAAAAGCAATTTACTGCTTCTGAGTCTGTGAGTCACGGACAGTCGCGACTGATCCAGGCTTTGTCTTCAGATGTTTTACAAAGCCTTCTTTTGAGGCCAGTTGTTAGTGCTAACTATCATTAGCGGTTTAGGTTTGAGAAGCAGCTGAAACACTTATCCTGTGTCAAATTATCCTTTACTGACAAAGCTGTCTTGTGAAATGCTGAGCACAAACAGCTAACGTTCCCTTTGACCGTGGCTGTTTGCAGCCAGAAAACAAAAAAAAGCTACCCACTGATTTCTGGTGGCATCATCTTTTGGAAGAAAAATAGGTGCGTTTCTTCGCGTCCAAAAGTAAACGGACAAGCAGCTTTGGGAGAGATACTGACAAAACTGCACCTCAAATGATCTGCAGTTCTTTTGTATTTCCAAAAGTGTAGACGCTACTAAAGCATAGTATGATCTATGGTTGTTTGTGCCTGCTTGAATAGTTTCCAGTGTGGGCAGGTCCAGTGCCGTGAATGGCTCTGGCTAGGTCTTTATTAATTGGAAGGCACAACCTGACGTCAGGTTTTGCCCAGATCTCGTGAAGATTTCGGGACAAGCTGTTCAGAGAGGAAATCACGTTCTTGGATCACGGGAAAACCCCTGCATCTTATGTTTAGAAACTTTTCAGAGATTGAGTATGGACATCACTTATATGCATGAAAAGATCAGCATAATACGTCCACTTTAATAATGAGAACATATTCTGGAATGAAAACACAGAATTCTGGAAGATTCCATTGATCATCAGCTACTGTTATGATTCTGTCTATCTGCCATGTGTCTGATCTGCTTTGCCAAGTCCCTGATCTGTTTGCCATGTTTGTATTTGGATCTATGACTGTACCTTGGATTATGTATTGTGATATGGTTTCTTAGAATTGTTCATGTATTGTCTAGTTTAGTTTTTCCATTTTGCCATATTCCATTCCCGTCCATGTTTTTGCCATGCATTGCACTTTGTCTCCCCCGGTCTGGTCTTCTGTCATGAGTTTGCTCACATCCGACATCCCCAATACTGCGTGCCACACTTTCGGGTGACTTAATGATTTCTGGATTTCAACCATTCCTTCCCATCTTGTTTACTTCCTTGCTTTTCTTTTGTAGGTCACTAACCCATACTAACAGTTTGTTTTTGAGAAAGTTACTCACCTTAACTAACATTGTATAAAATACTAACTTACCAATGAGCTCTAGGGATTGTATAGATGCACTCTAATTGACTAACGATCTCTCGGCATTCGCCCAGTTCTAGTCCGCCTCTTGTCTTCACTCAATTTACTTTGCGGTGCTTCTAGCAGATTCTCTGCACCTGTTAAATCACTGGTCTGCCACTCACTATGTGCACTTAGAAATCCCTAACCGGATCTGTTTGTTTTGTGAGGATTTACGAAATGAACCAAGAGCAAACACCAGTAAAATGCAAAAAGGAGGCTTTATTTCTGAAGGGGGAAACCCCCCAACAGAGCTGGCAACGGTACAATGTCCGCAATCCAAAATCAGAATCCAAAGGGCGAAATCCAGAGTCATACACAGGGCACCAATCACAAATATCGTAGTCAGACAAAAGAGGTCAAAAAAACAAGAATGCGGCAAAAGTACAGGGAGTAGGCAAAGCTCGATATCAAGGACGGTCCAGTCAGAAAGATAAACACTGAGAAATCAAGGCGAGAAACATGCCACGAGAAAACTAGGGAGAACGATCTGACAAGAAAGTGTACCAAACAGACATCTTATTTCCACACCCGGGGTAAACACATGACCAGGGAGAACAGGTGCAGTCAATGGTAACAATGATCAGGGAGAGACACATGAGGAATGAACTAATTACATGAATTTGGCTGTAGCCAAAACGCAGACTGGGATCACAAGACAAACCTAAGTACAAAACAACAGCTCCGGTTAAGGAGTACTAAAGTGCCAAGATAAAAGAAAAGGAAAGCACAAAGTATAAGTGGAAATCCACAGAAACTTGCAGCAGAGATAATTAGGGATAGGCAAGGAGGCGGAGATTAGAATTGAGCGACTGCTGAGAGATTGTTAGTCAATTAGTATGTGCAGCTATACAATCCCAAGTGCATGTTAGAAAGTTAGTAAAAATATATAATGTTAATGAGGGTTAGTAATTATCGAAAACAACAAACTGTTAGTATGGTTAGTAGATAGTAAAAGAGAGAGGAAGGAAGCACACGAGATAATGAAGGAAGATTGAAAACCCAGAAACCAATAAATCACCCGAATGAGTGGTATGCAAGACTAGGGACCGTGGGCAAAGACCTACACAAGACAGGGTAGACGAAGTGCAATGCATAGAAATGAAAACATGGCATGAAATAATAATAAAACATGAAATATAAATTACCAAAAAACACAATACATGATCCTAAGAATGGTCAGACATATGCAGTGGTCACTAAACAGAATCAAACAACATGGCAAAGCCAGGCACAGAACTTAAACATGACATGCAGAAACGCAGATCACAACAGTTTTGTCTATAGGCTGTCTTGTGATCCCTGTCCGCGTTTTGGCTTTTGCCTATTTTATGTGATTAGGTTCTCCCTTTTGTTCCTCCCTTTGTAATTAGTATTATTTCCTGCACCTGGGTTCTGTGTAGCATGTGACTTCCCGAGAATGTATATTTGGAGTCTTTTTACAGCACTTCCTTGTCAGAACGGTTCTCTCAGTTTGCTTGTGCCACGCTTTTCTCGCCTTGTACTCTGTGATTCTCTTTTGACTGGTCTGTCCCTGTTTTTGGCTTTGTGTTTTTGGATTATTGTTGCATCTGTGTTTTTGACCCATTTCTGCCTGACTACGAATTCTGTGATTGCTGCCCTGGTTACGGTTTGGATTACGCCCACTGGATTTTGGCTTTACTTCTGACATACCTGTGCCTGTGTACCAAACCTATTTTTGCCCGACCACGAGTACTGTGATTGCTGCCCTGGTTTTCGTCTGTTTTTGCCCAACTGGATTGTGATTTTTGGATAGTGGACTTTGTACCTTTGCCTTCTGCCCTGTGGGGGATTTCCCCCTTGATCAATAAAATCAGATCTACTGCATTGCTTGGTTCTCACGATTGGTTCCTGAGCATATCAGTTACCTCCTGCCCCTGAGATCGCTGACTGTGAGGCACTCAGTTCATTCCTTTTTTATGATCATAATTACTGAAATGTCTCCTTAACTACCTGAAGGAATGTGCATCCTGAGCGCATCAAAGCATTCATGTACAATGGCTACTGTTCTCCATGGTCCTTTGATGACATTAACTGAGCGCATTGGAGTTCTACAGTCAACAGAGGCTTGTTCGATTGACAGTTCCAATCTCCTAGCCCCTGCTACATAACTGGCAGTGACAGTCTTGTTAAATCCTCTGAACCTTGTTGTAGATAATTACTTATTTAAGAACAGGGATTGAAGTTAGGAGAAAAGCACGCCTTGTGCTGCAGAGAAGCCCAGGATATTGATATAATAAAGGCTGAGATTTCGGTCTTGGTGTTGGTAGGTTGACCTAAAGGACAATCAGTACAAAGATGCATTGCATAAACATTCAGCTCCATCATTACCAGGGCATAACAAATTAATGTACTTTGTGAAAAGATTACTTTGCTATATTACAATACTGCATTTTGTCTTCAATTGTGTGCTTACATAAACAGTAGTTCTGAAAGCATGCAGAAACAAGGCTCCCCACTCCATTTTCCTCCAGAATCTCTAATGAACTCAAATATCAAACTCCATGTGTAAAAATCAATATAACTGAAGTGAATGTGTTCAATCGGGCTCACCAAGAGGCAGTATTTCTCCAAATTAAGCATGAGGCTAACTCAAACAAGGCAGCAGATACACGTGTGACCAGAATTTGTGATGTTGCACACATTGTCAGGAAATGCAAAACCTAAACATTGGTAGTGATTTTTTACCACGATGTGTTTAACCATGCATAGAGAAGAGCTGTGGCCAATGGCTTCTCACTGCAGGAAATTGCTGGGGACATGTGTCGCGGTATGTTAATTTTGCAATTGAACTGTGGAACTGTGAGCATTTCTAAGATTCCGCTCTTGCTCATTTCTCCCAATGATGTGCAGACTGAAGTCATCACCAAAGTGATAATCTCAAACAAGGGCTTGCTTTTTATTCATCGCAAATCCTTACAGTATACCACACAAGCTCCTTCAAATATTTCTAATATTATCCTACCGCCATGTTTGGATGTGTTTCTTATTCACAGAGCTGAATTATAGAGACAAGCGAAGGATAGAATTTGTTCTCTGGATTGGTGAGTCACCTGGTGGCCAATGAGGGAATGTCATAAACCAGGATATTTCACTTTCTTTGTGGATGCTTAGCAAATTAAAACATAAAACACAGTTTTTTTATCTGCAATGGTTTCTGGTCATTCTTTACCTCTGCAAAGGAGGTTATGTTTTCACCTGTTAGTTTGTCTGTTGTTAAATGGAGATTTGTTACATACTGTTTTTGCTGCGTTTCTGGTAAGCTATTTATTTTGTTCATCAGCACCCTCTGGTGGTATAATTTTTGCCAAACATGATCTGATGCAATACCACTTGTTTGTGATGAAACAGACTAGTGCTTTCTGGAGGTTTCTGGCACCTTCTTGCCTGGAGGGGGCCGGATCACCCAGGATTTCTGTGGCTCTTTCCAGAATGTTCCTAGTCTGCATAAATGCTGTGATTTTGGTCAGAGGAAAGTAGTTACATAGTGGCATTAGAGTTTCATTATAAGATTGCACAGAGGATTATTTGAAGAAATTTTTGGACCTAATCAGGGAAAAATAAATTTCTTTATGTTGTCATTGTTGGTTTTCTTTGTAGTGATTTTCCACATGAAAAGAAACTATACAAACATATAGGTTTTAATAAAGGGCCATATATAGGTTTCACATATATGCGACATACATAAAATTGGCCGTTTTCACATATTATATGTACATATATATACCTATAATATATGAAAACGGCCAATTTTATGTATGTCACATATGTGCAAAACCTACAGTGCCCTCCATGATTATTGGCACCCCTCGTTAAGATGTGTTCATTAGCTTCTAATAAATTCTTTTTTATATAATTTTTTCTAAATAATATAGGACCACAATGGAAAAAAAGAGGAAAATCCATCCTTTAATTCAAGAGCATTTATTCAGAGGGGAAAAAATCCCGCATTAAGAAATAACTCTTTTACATCAAATCATGTGTGCCACAATTATTAGCACCCCTGATGTTAATAAGTCAAAAAAGAAACTTCACAGTCATAAATTTGTCAATATTTTCTTGAAACTTTAAATAAAAGAGTTTTTATTATCACTAGGGGTGAATGCGTTGTCAAAGACATCATAACACACAACTCCAACGTGCACAGGTACGTAGCATGTGCGAGCATACTTTAAGCTAAAACCATGTTTTCTCAAGTTCCTAGTCACATGACCATACGAGAGATATGGAACTGAGCTCACGTTAGCACATTAGAATGACTTCTCGAAAAAACAAGTTTTTACAGTTAATTATTCGTTGATTTTCAATGCCATGGCTGTCATACATTCAGCGTGAACGTGCCATTGGCATGCTGAATAGGGAAACGTCCGTCACTGACGTTGCGAGGGTTATGGGATGCAGTCGAAGGACTATCCATGATCTTCGGACACGTCTCCCACAATCTGGCACCACAGCTGACCGACCTCGTTCTGGTAGCCCACGTGTGATGTCAAAAGCCGAAGACCGACAAATTGTCTTACATCATTTGCATAATTGATTTGTCACTGCAACGTCCACTAGGAATGAATTGTTTAGAGGTCGTGTGACTGCCCAAACCATACGTAATCGCCTGCGTACTGCTCTTATTGAAGTTGTAACTTACCATTTTTACTCTTGGACATTTAAGTAGCATTTGCGGTGGAACTGGTTACATTATGGACATTATTTTTATGATACGCCATCTTTATTGAGTACAGAATTAAATAAAATGATTATTTAAAACCTCATTTCTTGTATGTTCAACTTATCGACCTCCAAACGAGTGTGAAGTTTTTATTTTGGCTGAGTATACTTTGTACAACCCCTTTTGCCAACAAAACAGTTCCTAATATTCTCCTATAATGTTTCACAAGATGGGAGAATACAGAGGGATCTTTGACCATTCCTCTTTGCACAATCTCTAAATCATCCAGCAACCTGGGTCCTCTCCTCTGCACTCTCCTCTTCAGCTCTATCCACAGGTTTTCAATAGGGTTGAGGTCTGGGGACTGAGATGGCCATGGGAGGAGCTTGATTCTATGTCTGGTGAACCATTTCTGTGTAGATTTGGCCACATGTTTTGGGTCATTATCTTGTTGAAAGACCCAGTGACGACCCATCTTCAGCTATCGGGCAGAGGCCACCAGATTTTGATTTAAAATGTCCTGGTATTTCAAAGTGTTCATGATGCTATGCACCCTAACAAGGTTCCCAGGGCCTCTGGAAGAGAAACAGGCCCACAGCATCACCAATCCTCCCCCATACTTCACAGTGGGCATGAGGTACTTTTCTGCAAACTCATCTTTTATGTTCCACCAGACCCACTTAGAGTGTTTGTTGCCAAAAAGCAATATCTTGGTCTCATCTGACCAAAGCACACGATCCCAGTTAAACTCCCAGTACCGCTTAGCGAAATCCAAATGTTTGCGTTTATGATTGTGGGTGAAAAAAGGTTTTTTCAGCTTGTTGGCATGTAGATAGCACCTGATGGTTGTTTTGGAGACTTTGTGACCCCAAGATGCAACCATTTGTTGCAATTCTTTAACAGTGAGCTTTGAAGAACTTTTTATTTCTCTAACCATCCTCCTCACTGTGTGTGGTGGCAAAATAACCTTGCATCCTCGTCCAGGCTTGTTTACCACTGTTCCAGTTGTTTTAGACTTCTTAATGATTCCCCTGACAGTAGATATGTGCATCTGCAGGTGAATGGCTATTTTTTTGTAGCCATTGCCAGACTTGTGAAGGTCGACACACACCTACCTTCCTTGAATGGTGTGTTTCTTTGTCTTTCCCATGCTGAAGAGTGGATAAGAGAAATGGCCTCTGTGTCACGTAATAATTATACCCCAGGGAAACAGGAAGTGATGAATTACTAATTAACTGTTCCTAGATACTCTGATCAACTTTGTAAACTACTGTTGAAATGACAGAAATACTTCAATTACATTTAATTCCTAGGAATTGTTAGGGGGCCAATAATTATGGAACAGGTGATTTTATGAAAAATAATTATTTCTTAGTCAGGGATTTTTTTTACCTTAAAATTCACTTGAGTTGAAGGCAACGTTTTTCTACATTTTTCAGTGTGAAAGTATGTTTCTGCAATAAAAATTGAATTCATTTTAAGGCTTTTAACACATCTTAACCAGGGGTGCCAATAATTATGGAGGGTGCTGTATTTAGGATCAAATGTGATGCCAATTTCACGTGTTCGCAAGCAATTAATAAATTATTGCGTGAAATTCTTGTTATTTCTGGAAGGGACTTTGGACTAATATGCAGATATTGCCTCGAGAATAAAAATATGAGCTAGGCATTATGTATGACAGTTGCAAAAGTGAGATATGAGCTTTACAATAGGTATGACAAACAGAACCTGCCACTGGGTATATGAGCTATAAAGGAGACATATACCTTGTATGTACATATAGGGCCTATATGTGGAAATAAAGAAGCGATATAGGAGACCTATATGCCTTCTATAAGCACATATATGTACCTGAATTTGGCCTATAGGTGGCATATATGCGTATATATGCCGCATATATGCGGCATATACATTGCATACATATGCGCATTTATGTTACCATGTGGGTAACTTGGTAAAGCATTGCGGTGCGAAGCAGAAGTAACTCTCACGTTGCGGGTTCAATTCCCGCTTCATACCAGCTGGCAGTGGTCAGCAGCTTTTTCAGAGTAGCGCACAGTTGGCAATTGCGGTACAGGGTTACAAATTGGGAAGGGACTGCCGGGAAGGGAATATAATAGTTGCCTTGTTCCTTGCTCAAGCGCCTCCTGTTGAGCAGATGGGCTCTTGTTAGGAAGAGTCTGAGCCTGTTCATGTCCGGGTTCTGTCCCTCGTTCTGAACTTGCAAACATTCAACCAATGAGTGTATAAGAAGCGGTGGCTGACAGGCACGTGCTTCGGAGGAGAGCCGCGAACTGGCAACACTCTCCTGAATTGGCAGCAAGGGGTCGCATACGAGCAAGCCTTGTACAGTTCACCAATTGGGCATTCCAGATTCAGGTGGGATTGGAGATGCCAAATTTCTAAAAAGAAAATTTAAAAAAAAAGTTATGAAGGGTTTGGCACAAAATTTGGATGGTAGGTGGTAGTCCAAGGATGAATCGATTTAATTTTGGAAGTGATCAGGAACATATTGGATTGGATTCTGGAACTGGAAGAATTAAAATATATCTGTCTAACATGAGTCTGTGTGAAATTACTGACTGGATAATTCAAAAAGTTATGGACAGTGTGGCTTGAAATTTGGCAGGATGATAGATGGTCATCCAGGGAAGAGGTGATTTAATTTTGGAAGTTATCCAGAACATATTCTGCAACCAAAAGAAGATATGTTGTGGTGATGTGATCTACGGAGTGCCCTTTAGTTCATAATGTTGCCACTTTTCTTGGCATCACTGCAGGGCATTCATTTCCTCAGAAAACAAGCATAATGCCAGTGATTGCCATGGTGCCGCTAGGTCATGCTCATCTAACCCCTTATATTCTACTTTATGCTTGAGTTTAACTTTAAGTAGGTGTAAGGGTTGTGCTTCATGCACACATCAGATGCATGGAGGACAAAATTAAGGGCTGGACTCAGGCACAAAAATGGTCTTGGTTGTATATATTATACCTACTGCACAGCAGAAGGCCCAAATGAAGCAATCCAAAACAAAAGTGGAAATGAGGTTCCTTAACAAAACAGACTCTGGGCTTTAGCTGCAGTAACAATGTATTTCAAAAAGGAAAACAAAATGGAAATGAGGTTCCTGAATATAAAGTGCTGGAATGAACATTAATAGCACTAAGTTTAAAGAGTTTAGAATATAGACACGAGAATATGTGAAGAATACATCTACACAAGACGAGGAATCCTGCACAGGCATGTATTTATAAGACTTCACATTGAGAGAATGTGAGGCTCGGTGTTAACTGCACCCTGCTACCACCAAGAGGCAATCACACACAGCTGCAACCAATGGAGACTGACATTAAGAATGCAGTCTGGGTCTTAGTAGACTGGTAAGCTGGACTGCTGGAGGCATGGCCTGACAGTAGGTCCAAAGTCCGTAAAATCATTCGTTTTCATATTGAAGGACAATGTCACATTCTGATGCGAGATCAGGAAGACACCAAATGCGAGGTGGAGGGGAAAAGGGAATTTATTGAAAATAAAGAAAAACAGGCACGGGGGCCAACAAAAAACTTGGCCCAAAGGGCTGCAAAATACAAACTAAAGAAAGCTTCACAGAGCTAGGAACGAAAAGATCAAAAAACGACAACAAAAGGCCACTGGAAACTCCAGGCAGAAATCCAAAAAATAGAAGACTAAAGATATCAATGACTAGAGAACAGAATGCTATACACAAGACGAGAACTATAATCATGAGCATGAGACTTGACAAGAGACTAGAACAGGGATACTCACTCTTTTCCAGATTGAGCCACTGTGGGTGCAGGCTTTCATTCTAACCAACCAGTCACACACCTGATTCTACTAATCAACCCTTGAGGCTTTTGCCAAAGACCCGTGATTAGTAGAATCAGGTGTGAGACTGCATGTTTGGAATGAAAGCCTGCACCCACTGCAGCTCAATCTGGAAAAGAATGAGTATCCCTGGACTAGAACAAGACTGGAAACTTGAGACACTGTCTGCCAGCCAACTTCCACCGCATCCAGATAAAGGGGAAGAAATCATGACATGAGGGGCAACACCTGGTGAAGGAGAACAAGAGGCAGGGCGAGATCATTGGACATGGACAGAGATTGGTGGACATGACTTGCTCATTAAGAGAATGAGCGTGCTCAGCTTAAGTACCAATTAAGTATGCAGTTTGAAAGCAGCATGAATGTTTAGAACAGATAAGCACTGCAAGATCTTGAAATAGCAAAGCAGGAATCATGACAATAAACTCCCTGTCTAAATTAGTAGTATTAGTAATGTGCATATCTAAGAATTACACCTCCCTGTGAATGTTAGTAAATGTTAGTAACTTAAAAACAGTTAATTGTCAATTAAGCTTAGAAAGCCCTGAATCTAGCACAGCACAGAAGGAAGAGGGAAACACCAAAGCCAACCAGAGCTCAGAAATGTGTAACAACGAAGGCACGGGGCGGAACGCAGACAAGCGGTGGAGTGGCTTGGCAGACCTGGCAAAAAGCAAAACATAAACAGTTAGAACTGTGACATGAACTATGAAATATGAACTATGAAACCTGGAACATGAAACTGTGAAAACCCTTAACAATACTGTCCTGGCCAAAGGCCAGAACCCCGGAACACAACACATACATATTTTGTATCTCCTGGTTGCAGAGCTTAACTGAAGCTACGGCATTTCATCAAATGGAAAATATGTAAATCTTGTGCATCATTTTATACACATTTCCTTTAAATTCAGCTGGACATATTTTGGATCAGTGGAGAACTTGGGATTTCTGGTAGAATTTAAAATAGGCCTGCATTTCCGCAGGTTTGATAACAGCAGCTGCATTTGATGAACCCATATATGCATCCATAGGTTTTTTCGGAGAAATACTTTTCCCAGAGTGATCAGCCTTACAAAACAACAACAACAAAAAAAGTGAAAATCACGGATACAGGTGTGAATTAAAGTTTTTAGTGCAGCATAGTGTTGCAATGAGCTGCACCGTTGCCCCCCCCCCAGCAACAAGGATGTGGGACAAATACCTGATAAACTACAAATGAATTATAACTAAAGAGGGATTGAGAGAAACATAGGTAAAGCCTCTGGAGCACAATTCAGGTCAAGGGCCCAATAGCCGTATATTTTTAATTTCATCTCTCCAGAACAATTCCGACTCCCAAACCCCACCGGAAACTTTACAAAGCAACTCAACAGTTAGCAGTCAAACAACCTACCTCTAGGTTGCCCTGCCACCTATTGCATGCTTTCAGTCAAGCAAGCACTTGTTTAATTACCTTGGTAATGCAACAAGAAACAAATTTCTATTGCCTTTACCTGGTAGTGCTATAAACACTATAAGTTGACCAAACCCTCACAGGCTCTGGCCATTGCGCTGTAGCAGTTAAAAAAGCCAATCGGATGCTGGGATACATTGCCAAAAGTATTGAGTACACATCCAAGGTGGTGATGCTTCTTTTGTACAACACATTTGTCAGACCACATCTAGAGTATTGTGTCCTCCTTGGCAGTCCATCGTAGTCGAAGATGACGTTGCTTCCTTCTCCTGTGGTGTGTTAGACAGTGGTTATCGTTGCTGGCGAAGATGCCACTGTAGATGACTATGAAGCCCGATTCGGGAGCCACAAATCCTGACACAGTCAGGACACGTGAGGCCCGGATCAGGAGGCTGAGGTGGCCCTGGAACAGCACAAAGGTGTCTCCGCTGGCGCTGCACCGTCCTCCGCTGGGTGCGTTTTTCTTTGAGGTGTGTCACCCCTTCGTGGCATAAAGAACGCCAGAGTGGATGGTTCGCTGCAGCTGACTCCAGATCATTGGGCTTGATGTTACATCTCTTTAGCGTCTGTTTCAGCTGGTCTTTGTACCGCAGCTTTGAACCGCCTGGCTTCCTACTTGCTGACTGGAGTTGCCCATAAAGCACATGTCGGGGCAAACGGAAGCCAGGCATCCGGATGACATGTCCAACCCACCGGAGTTGCCTCTTTGCTAGTGTTGCCTCGATACTGATGGAGTCAGTGCGTTGAAGAATGTCAGCGTGTGGGACACGATCATGCCAGGTGATGCCAAGGATGCGTTGGAGGCATCTGATGTGAAATGCATCAAGGCGTCTGAAATGGCGCCGATAGATAGTCCAGGCTTCTGAGCCGTATAGCAGTGTGGACCCGCACACAGTTAGGTAGACTGCGACTTTCGTTGGTATTCTTAGGTGGTTGTTTTCGAACGCACGAGTACGCAACCTGCCAAAGGCATTGGAGGCTTGATTGATGCGGGCCTGGACGTCATCATCAATTTGACAGGAGGGTGTCAATATGCTTCCGAGGTAGCTAAATTGCTGGACAACCTTGAGGGGTGTGCCGCTGATGGTGAACACGGGGGGTGGAGATCTCTCTTTCGCCATGATCTCCATTTTGTTGATATTAATCACAAGACCGAGTGATCGGTAAACAGAGGACATGGTATCCAGGGAATGTGGCATGGCAGCTGGGCTGTGGGCCAGGAGAGCACAATCATCTGCATATTGTAGCTCACGGATGTTGCTGATCAGGGTCTTGGTCTTGGCCTGTAAGCGTCTGATGTTAAACAGGCTACCATCAAGGTGGTACTGGATATGGACACCGCCTTCTTCCTGGATAGACTTGTGGAAGAGGAGTGTAGCTGCCATCAGGAACAGATTGAATATAACCGGGGCCAGTACACAACCCCGCTTCACACCGACCTTCACAGGGAAAGGGGGTGATTGCTGGCCACCAACAAGAACAGTTGCCTGCATGCCACTGTGGAACTGCTTGAGGATGCCAAGATTTCTGCAGTATGGTCCAAAGAATTTCACGGTTAATTGTATCAAAGGCCTTGGTAAGGTCGTTGAAGGTGATGTAAAGGTCCTTGTTTTGTTCCCTGCATTCCTCCTGAACTTGACGCGCAGCGAAGATCATGTCCAGAGTGCTACGGTCCTTTCTGAAACCGCATTGAGTCTCAGGGAGGATCTCTTCTGTAAAGTACGTTGTTAGACAGAACAGCATTATTTTAGCAAGAATCTTGCCAGCAACAGAGAGATGCCACAGCTGTTGCCACAGACTGACTTGTCCCCCTTCTTTTTATAGATGGTGACGATGTTGCTGTCTTTCCATTCCTGAGGAGGTGACTCTTTTTGCCCGATGTTGTAGATGAGCAGGTATAGCTGCCGTATTAGGAGGTAACCACCCTTCTTGAAAACCTCGGCTGGAAGTCCATCAGGGCCAGGGCTTTTGTATTGTAGAGTATTGTGTACAGTTCTGGGGACCATACTTTAGGAAAGACATCGGGGCTCTAGAGAAAGTTCAGAGAAGAGCCACAAAGCTAATTCCTGGTCTAAAAGATTAAAGCTATGAGAAAAGGCTGAAGATCCTTAATCTTCTTAGTCTTAGGAAAAGGAGGCAAAGGGGTGATCTGATTGAGGTTTTTAAATATGTTAAAGGGATTAACAAAGTCAATTGTGTAGGATTCCTTCAACTAAGTGTTGTTAGTAGAACTCAGGGTCACAAATGGAAGCTGACCATAGGGTAAATTTAGCACTGATATTCAGAAATATTTCTTCATCCAAAGAGTAATTTTGATGTGGAACAGCTTGCCTGACCATATTGTTGAGGCAGAGACCTTGGGGGTTTTCAAGAGCAGGCTTGACTTAAAGCAAGATGTCATTGAGTATCTGAAGTGATATATTCACAATAGTATAAAGAAACTAGTGAGCCTAGTTGGGCTGAACGGCCTGTTCTTGCCAGTCATGTTATTTCATGTTAGTAGCTGTTTCATTATGATGGATTTTTAACCCTATACTGTACAGCCGGTTGCCGATATATTGAGGACCCACACTTGTTTCCCTGTGAGCCAGTCGTCAATATATCATTCCGCAGTAGGTCTGCAGGCATGTGTAGAGGAGGATAAGCACTAGCCTAGAGGCAGGACGAGGGTCGACGTTTTCATATTATATTTTACAGTTCAAGGTTATACTCGTGTCTGGGAAGACATAATTTATTGTTCTTGTGTACAGTAAGAATATATCAAATCATTGAAAGGACTAATTAGGCTTTTGTTTGCTTGCCAATACAAGGGAACAAAATTAACCCGCGGTAGTACATCAGTGTGAATACATGTGCCAGCAGCCATTTCTGTCATGAAGTTTGAGTTTAGAGGACATCGTGGATGACAAATCTATCTTTTATTGCTCTTCTTTTGGCAGTGAAAGCACATTTATTCTGGGTAAATGGAGATAATTTTTCCCGTCAACGTCACAGAAAAATGCAAGCAACATTACTTGTGGCGCAAGTCCAATATCAATGATGTCTTTGATGAAGATTGTATCGACTCTGCTCGGAAAATTAGAAAGGGAAAAGGCATTGCTCATAACAACAATCGCACCCAGGTGGTCAGCAACCTCATTTAATCTATTTTAATCGGGACGAAATGTGTTTATTTAAGATGTGAGGTAAGGCTGCTTTTACACCAAGGTTGTTCACTGTTGTGAGTTATCCTGTCACCTCTTGCCCACTACTTGTCAGAGGATAGAAAATATTTATAATAAAGGACTGAGGAGGTGAATTTTACACAGCAACCAGGTTCTGTGGAAGCAGAACTGAATTCTAAGACAATTTTACATTCTTTCTGAGAATATCTGTCATGGCCACTGCAGTTTGTCAAATACTGTATTTGTTTCATTTTGTCTTATAATGAATTTATTCATAAAAGTAACTTAAGCCTATCCCTACGCCTGCATGGGTGTCTTCAAACTGTTTCCTCACTAATGCATGGAAAATTATTCGAGTCTACTATTTACTCCTCGGTATGTGTGCCAGTGGATGTTTTCTGCGCCCCATCACCGGATTGGCTACAAACCGAGATCTGTTCCTCTCTCGCACTCAATGCTTGCTGGGTATTTTCTCTCAAACATGACCAGCGATAAGTGAGTTTACGTCAGTGAATCGGAAACGCTAATGTTTTTTTGGTTCAATTTGCCATCATCGCAGAGCAGCTAAGCTATGTGAGATATACTATCAGCTGCAACAGTCATTTTGGGGCTGAATGATTAAATTTACATGTATAAATCAACACGGAATTGATGTGTGAAAACCAGTAAGGACGTCGAAAACGCAATCCTTTGCAATGTACTGCATTTAGCAGTGTATGCTGGTAAGTCGGAACACGCTGGTCTTATTCTATTATTGAACACGAGATGTCGCTACTACTCATATAATGCATACAATTGCTACTGTTTAACAGTGGCTGGCGATGTCCAGTAAGGGTCCAGCCATGCCAGAATATTGGCTTTGTTCAGTTCAAAACACACAGATGATCAAGGAAGTGGTTCCTGTCAACTTTGTGAAACCTCAGCTCAGGCTAGTTTCTGTGAGTATCCACATTGATGTTCGGGTCGTGGTGGGTGCGATTAAAACTATGCTTAGCTGAGGTAATAGCTGGTAGAATAGGCCGAATCTCAACAAACAATTGAGAAAACAGTTTCAGTCGACCAAGATAAACACAACCTTGTCGGTTCCTTTCAGATTGATGGGAAACCCCTCTCCAACATTCTCATTGCTTCAAGAATTGGAATTCAGAACAGATTTAGCAACCCAAATATGTTGTACATAAAATCATAGTGAAGAGAAGATACTTCGTGATCCATTTTGGTTTGGCATTATGTGATAGAGAATAGAAACATGAAACGAAATTGATCAGTCTGATTTGAATTACTGTAGTCTACTGCACAGCGCTGTCACTGAAGTCATTTCATTTAATTAGCCCCATCAAAAAGGATGGATGGAGCTGATGTACAACCCCAATTCTGAAATAGTTGGTACGAAGTGAAATTGTAAATAAAATCAAAATGCAATGACTATCAGATCACATGAGCCAATATGTTATTTGCATTAGAACACAGATAACATTTCAAATGTTGAAACTGAGACATTTTACATTTTTATCCACAAAATGAGCTTTTTTCAAATTTTCTGCCTGCAACAGGTCTCAAAAAAGTTGGGACACAGGCAAAAAAAAGGGCTGAAAAAGCAATTAATATGTAAGAGAATGAGGCTTAGTCTCTCAGAAGTGAAGTTGGGCAGAGGCTTTACAACATGTGAAGGCTTACATAAAAAAAATTGTGGAGTGCTTTAAAAACAATATTCCTCAATGCCAAATTGCAAAGATTTTGAAGGTCTCATCATTGACAGTGCATAACATTATCAAAAGATTCAGTGAAACTGGAAAAATCTCTGTGCGTAAGGGACAAGGCTGAAGATGCCCGTGATCTTCGGGCCCTCAGACGCCACTGCATCACGTACTGGCATGATTCTGTCATTGACATTATTAAATGTGCAGAGGAACACTTCAAGAAACCCCTGTCTGTAAACACAGCCCGCCGTGCCATCCACAGATGCCACCTAAAACTCTATCATGCAAAAAGGAAGCCATTGTTGAGCATGATCCAGAAGCGCCGCCGTGTTCTGTGGGTCAGGGCTCAAAAATGGACTGAAGCAAAGTGACAAAGTGTCCTGTGGTCAGATAAGTCCAAATTTGACATTCTTGTTGGAAATCATGGGCGCTGTGTCCTCCGGGCTAAAGAGGAGAAAGACCACTCCTGCTGTTATCAGTGTTCAGTTCAAAAGCCAGTATCTCTGATGGTATGGGATGCATGAGTGTATATGGTGTGGGACACTTGCATGTTTTAAAAAGCACCATGAATGCTGAAAGGTATACAAAGGTTTTAGAGCAACATATGCTTCCCTCCAAACAACATCTGTTCTAGGGAAGGCCTTATGTATTTCAGCCAGACAATGCAAAACCACATACTGCAGCTATTACAACAGCATGACTTTGTAGTAGAAGGGTCCGTGTGCGGAACTGGCCTGCCTGCAGTCCTGATATTTCACTGATTGAGAACATTTGGTGCATAATTAAATGAAAAGTCTGTCAAAGGAGACCCAAACTCTCCAGCAGCTGGAAACCTATATTAAACAGGAGTGGGATCAAATTCCAATGGCTAAACTCAAGAAACTTGTTTCCTCAATGCCCAGATGCCTCCACTCTGCGTTAAAAAGAAGAAGAGATGCTACACCATGGTAAACAGGCCCCTGTCCCAACCTTTTTGAGACCTGTAGCAGCCATCAAATTTGAAACGAGCTCATTTTGTGGATAAAATTGTTACATTTCTCAGTTTCAACATTTGCTATGTTATCTCTGTTCTATTGTGAATGAAATACTGGCTGGTGTGATTTGAAAGTCATTGCATTTTGATTTTATTCAAAATGTACATTAATTCCCAACTATTTCGGAATTGGGGTTTGTAATAACCCACCTGTGTATGTTTGTTTGTCTGTTCGTTTGTTTGCCTGTCAGTGAATGCAATATTTCAAAAGCTATTTTGCCGATTTGGACCAAGCATTACACGGAAGTTGGCCATAATAAGTTCTGGAAGTGATGTAATTCTGGGGACATTATGATGTAACTTTAGAAAAACTTATAAAAACTTTACATTGTTTTTCAGCAATATCTTGAGAATTAAGTGTTGTATCCACTTGCTCATCAAGACTAGATATCAAGTTAGTCCAATATCTCAAACTTTTTTGGCTTCAGGAACTATAGATTGCTTCTGAGACCATCTTTCATCGAAAAGATTTGCCTGCCAACATCTAAAGATAAATCGTAGTTTTATTTATTTATTTATTTAGTTTCATCTGAAAATCTCCACGGAATCACTTTACTTTAAAAGTTATTGTTACCATCCATCCATCCTTTTTCAGCCACTTATCCAGAGTCGGTTCATGGGGTCACAGACTTTGCAAAGCCGCCCATTATAAAATAATGATCTTGGGATTGTTCTTTTGATGGTCATGAGTGATGAAGTAAGACCTTTGTCAGATGAGTGTCAGTCTCTTTATTGGCCAGTTAATACTGCCCAACAAATTTCAGCCATTGTGTTGGGTTGTGTTTTCACCCAATTTCGTTTGTGTTGTATTTTTACAGAGGCATGGCCAAAATACCCTTTACAGGGGAAATGTAAGAGAAAACATGCCCCAGTTACTATATAAGAAGGCAGCAATGTTTTCATAGTTCTACCTCTGTGATAAACACAAGTGCAGAAATCACCAGATTTGGCCAATGAATTCAAATACATCTCTGGTTTTCTACCCTCAAAGTTGATTATCTGAACAGTTAACCCTCCTGACCAATCAAACCAATTTCACACCAGTCTTCTGGATAGAGTAAGGGTGGAAAATGAGTGGTTCACTGCCGTCAAGGGTTGTGATTGGAGTGACTGGGCATCAGTATGTTTTCCTCACTTGCTTTTTTGATCAGAATGCAGCAGCGGTCTGGGATTCTCCTTCTTGGATTTCTTCTCTCTAAGTAACGATTGGTTGATGCTGTGACTGGAATGGAGCAGATGTCCGCGGCAGCTTGTCAAAAGCAGCTGTTTACAAACAAGGGTTTGCTTATTATGACTCCATATGAAGGTTAAATATATGTAATACTTTGGTACTCTGCAGGTTTGTTTCATTTTGAGTTGCCATGTAAAGACAAAAGACATAAAAAACATAAAAATACATTCGATCTGAATCTCAAGACACGTGATTTTTTCATGTCTCCTTGCAGACTGATTAAAGAAAAAAAAAAACAATTTCTAAGTCCGGCATCGAGGAGGATTCGAGGTGACCACTGACGGTACAACTAAAAGATCAGGTGAAAGGGGTGAAATATTCTTCAGTCAGTAAAAATGCACAAGACCCATTCCTTTCGACAATGTAAGTTAAGGTGCCATTGAAAGATCACGTGGTTTTTCAAGTTAGTCCCATTGCCATCTCTAAATGTTACGGCAACAACGAAAAATACAGCCTATGTGTCATTATTAAGTCACAAAGCAAAAGGAGCGACGAAAATTCAAGCCATTCAAGAAACTACATCTCCCAGACTTCATTCATAAAAGAACGTCAGCCACATCCGGTCCGACTGGCAGTAGGAAGTGAGAAGTGGAGCGGAGTGAGAATTATTTGCCATGCAATCAAAAATAATACCAGTAAGTCAGTACAAATTCTCCATTAAATTAGGGTTATGAACCAAGATTTTTCTGTGCGCTGTAATTCATCGCTTTGTCTAGGTAAATTATGTAGAGCGTCCAGAGCACTTTTTTGCGTTTGAAACATCTTGCTTTGCTAGCTGGCCCCCTAATGTTAGCTACAGCGCTAGCTTGCTATTTTTGGGGGGCATATGGAAGTTGCTTTTCGTCTTTGAATAAAATTTATGACATTATAACGTCAACAATGTCTAACCTTCTGAAGTGATTTTGGCAGTTGGGTTAATTGTTGCATGACAGTTTCTCGATCTGCATGCATGACCGCGTTTCAGATTCCTCTGTTTTTTCCTTCATTGTATTCGAGATTGAGCACTGGCGAGCTGGCTAATCTGCAACGAGCAATTCGTATCCCTCACTTAGCGGGTATTCGGAGTGGTTTTCCTGGGCTGCCTTAACTGAAGCAAAACGCCTGTGAGAAGCAGAAAGTCTCGAAGTGTCTTGACTGTGTGCCAACAAAATGGACCCAAGAGCTTGCCAGCATAAATGGCTGTTCTGATGATAGTCTTTGCCAATTGATTCGTCTGTCAACGCGGCGGCCGAAGGAGCTGGACACTGCGTTCGTTTGGCCGTATTCACCATATGGCATATCATGAAATCGGGAAAAACAAGTAGTGTATGTACCAAAATATGACCATATTTTCTTGGAAGTAATAGGGTGCAATTGTCATGTTTGGGGTTGTAGGGTAAGGGTTTCTACCCATTGCTCTTAGGAAACAAAAAGGGTTTATGATGGTGTTTTGTGTGAACTATTCGCCAAATCAAACTTAATACTCTGTATTGAAAAAGTCGTCCCAAAGACAGCTATTCTCCTTTGGTTGTGGTGGATTTTCTAACTTTTCTTGCTAATGGGCAGTCTTTAGTAGAGCAGTGAACGAACTTGTTGCACGATTGGCAGTTTTGACGACTGAATAATCGCTGAATGTAAACCTGGAACAAAAAAAACACCAGAATATGCCCCTTCCCCCAGCGATCCTCCGTTCAAAGGTTTAAAAGACTTTTACATAACTGGAGAAGATTAACTCCGATCCACGCCCGAAAAAAGCTCCGTCTCCCGTAGTTACACCGTTTTGAGGGGAGGAAAAAAATACATGCGCTACGCTTCACGGGGCAAATCTGGCGCTCGTTACAGCCACCCAATGTTTCCCATCATCCTTTAGGCCTCCGCGTGTTCTCTGGCCTTATATAGCCGTGGCTCGCATTTGATACTTAGAAGATTATTTTTTCAGTTGGAAAGTATTTCATTTTTATTTGGCATGCTAGAATGAAAGTTTCAGGATCTTGGGGAGCACTGTCAATATTAAAGGGCTGAATCGTACGCATGTTATGCTGTGTGGTCAAGCTGAACTCCTTATTATAAATTACTGATTCGCTCCGCCATATCCTGTCTGGGATATGATTATTGGGCTTGGGTACTGCTTCTTTTCTGCGAGGCTTGCCTGAAAAGTAGAGAGTGAAGGCAACCCCGACAGTTTACCTTAAAGCAACATTTAGTGAAATGCTTTGTATTATTCAGGAAAAGTGCGGCACCGAAGAGTTGTTGGTTCAGGTCCCCGGTAGTGCGTGGGATTCTGACTTGATGCTGTTGAGAAGAACTGTGCTGCTGAGCCCTTGAGCCAAGTCTCTTGACTCCAAAATTGCACCAGGGGCTTTACCATTGTTTCTCTCTCTGTCCCAAGTCCATTGCAACTGTTCTGTCTCGAATTTCTCACAGGACACCCTTGAAAACGAGAAATATGTTCTCACTGGAATTTCTCTGGTAAAAATAAAGGTTAAATAAATGGATGCATAAGTACAATTTTTGGGTGTAAAGCCTGCATGATATCATGGTGCTACGTGCACCTTTTTATGTGTATTAATTGCTATCTATTGCCAATATATGTACTGACAGTAACTTTAAAAAATGAAACTATTCCTGACTGTATAAGTTGCATGCAACTGCCTATTGACTGATTTACATGTGTTGGTATCAGCTCAGATTTTCCGCAGAAAACCAAAGACATTGACTTGATGCATGCTCCCAATTCCATTGCCTGCCTCTCTTCTGCTTCCGATGCAGTCTTGAACGAAAGGCTGCTGAAAGTGCCAAACATCAGAGGGCATGTGAAATGCTTCTGGGGGGGACTTGACTGGCATCAGTATTTCTGGCAACGTGCTGAATGGAGCTAAGTAAAGGACTACGGAAGCGTCTCATTTTAACCAATTAGGCTGCTCTAATCCTGTCCCCTTTTACTTTGCTCAATTAGCAATCAAATAGTGGATTAGCTTATTTACTTTCTCAAATGAGTTGATAGTCCTATTTATTAAGATGGCATGTTTGTAGCATTTTGAAATTTAAATGTCCATAGAACAGCACAGATTAGCATGAATGCGATTGCGTGATTTTTTTAATTTTTTAATTTTTTTTTTTGTGGGCTTACATGAGGCCATTTCTATTCTGTTCAAGGTCTCTTGGATTTCGGTCTCTTGGAATATAGGCCCTTCTGCAAGGTTGCCAAAGATCGAATAGCATCATCGTTTTCAAAAAACTGAAGAAATGTCCAGTTTTGACAAAGCTGGCAGATCTGCAGCAAACTCGAACTGTAACCAGTGTGAATGAGGTGTGTAGATAAACGTTCGAAAAGCACATTGAACTTCCGGTTTCGAAAACGGGGAACTTTGTGCCTTTTTGTTGTCTTCATGTAATTTATGCTAATTGATGACATTCTTTTGATTAGCCGTATTGATTATTCTTTTGATTGGTGTTTACATTTTTCAAACTACTTCCTTTCGATTAGCTGTTAAAATTCTCTTAAAAAACTTTAGTTTGTAATCGAGACTGCTGTAGCTTCAGAGTTGAACCAAACCTGTGAGCGGGGCTGATAGTTTTGGAGTTTTCTGTTGTTTCTTTCCTCCCAGTCAGTGAATAAATGTTGTTGTGAATCTACGAAGTGACTTAAAAAGTTAAACATCTTGTGACCTGCATGAATGAATCTTTGATAATCAATTTGTACTCAATGGCTTCACAGAAATTCTAAATAAAACCTGAGAGGAAGCGTACTTCCTGACTAATTTTGCGCTAGAACACAAAAATACACCAGTGACTGCTTGGTGAGTTTCCTGTCTTCGAAGGTGAAAGTTTTATGTGCCTATTGAACGTTTCCACACATCCCCCACTCTCCCCATTGGTTGTGTTTGAGTTAACTAGAAGCTGTGCCTCCGTTCTGAATTTGAGACTGTTCTTCAGTTCTTGACAAAGAGGGTTAAATTCGATCACTGACAACCTGGGGAAATAGTCTACTTTCCAAAAAACATTAAAAATTCCCCTATAAAGTAAACGCATTAGAAAATTAAACTCAGAAGGTGAATCCTCAGTGATGGAATGGGATGTTCCCCAGTCAAGTCGCCGTTTTCACACGGCAGCTTTGTACATCCAAATAACTGCCCCCTCTGGGAGCTGCTCTTTATTGTCATGCTTCGACTTTCGGCAGGATTTAATGGCATTTAAGGAGCATCTGCCTCTCTGGCTTGCACCTGTGTCCTAGTTTCTTTACCTGTGAAGATTGCTTTGTGGCATCTATCCATATTTGGCATCCTGTAACGGGCTGTTGTTTGGGTTTCACCTGAAACCGTTTAGCAGTTGAAGGTGTGGGAAGGTTGGCATTGGCCACCCAATTAGTGTGCTTCTACAGGCTGGCATAGAGCCTGTGTGGCAGAACACTGAGCGTAAGAGTTGGCAAGGGTCCACAGCCACCGTGGCTGAGCTGGTGTTGATGTAACCGAGCTGAAGGAACGGCCTCGTGGGCGAGCTGTTGCAGTGTGGAAAGAGTATTTTCCGTGGGGTGGGGGTGGCGGTACTGTGCTCTTTTCAGTTGGGCTAGCGGAAATGAACAAGGGTTAAGTCTGTGTTTGTGACAACAGTGAGGGCCTTGACTCCTGCCTGTTTTCCTGCGGTAAGGGCTCCACCATTTGCTGAAGCCTTCAGTCTTCAAAGGCCTCAGAAAAAAGAGGCAAGATTCACTTTGTTCTTGTGTGGGAGTGTGAGCCTATTAGCCCACGCTACAGTGAGTTTTTTTATAAATACATTTTTGCATAACTGCAACTAATATTTTATCTGTTTCACAGCATGATTTGCTGTCAGGAGTTGGGGGGGGTTGCTCTGTCAGCTTGGTCCCAGTAAGATGCTTGGCCCCACTGGAAAGTAAGCCAATCTCATGTAGCCTAATCTTAGCAGGTACCATTTATCCTGTTCATAAATTTTTGACTTTGTTATATGGTCGTATGTCACAAATAGGTGCTAATTTGCGTTACATGGTCAAAAATGACAAATTTTTGATTTTTTGATATTTTATTAGAATGCAAAAGTACTTTCTGGAAATACAATCAAAACACCAATAAGCAGTTTAGAACCAGAGTTATGAGGGACCAAACAGTTCAGCTTAATAGGAAAATGCATTAGAATTTGAAAACGTTTTGTTCGTTTTCTCAAAATAGGGTGTAAGATAATAAGAGGTCATAGCTCACTTAATACTGAACATAACTCTGTCTGGTTTTTTGCAAAAGGAAGAAGAAAGATTCCTCTTCAACATAAAACCATCAAATTTACAAATTGCTTACTTGAAGGTCCATGCCCCAAGCATTGATAATCAACAAAAATTTCAACCCTTTTCACAGGTGGAAATTGCTAAATCAATCAATGGGACATTTAAGGTCTCTAATAACCCTCAGTAGACCCAGTTTAGTATGTTGCCAGGTCAGTTCAGTGTCCCTGAGATAGAGTTGTTACCAAGTCATCATGTTCAAGTCAAATCAAGTCACTGATCATTAGCTCAAACTCAAAGCTGACGAGGGAGAGCAGTGAGGAGTGAAAGGGGGTAGGGGAACAAATTAGACAATGAGCTAACTAGTGAACAAGCAGAGTGGGGAAAGCTGAGAGCCATGAGCTGCATTTCATGTCGACATTGACCCCTTTCTGATCCTAAATGTATCTCAGCTTTTAACTTGCTTTCCCAACTCTGCTTGTTCATCAGTTAGCTCATTGTCTAATTTGTTCCCCTACCCCCTTTCACTCCTCACTGCTCTCCCTCGTCAGCTTTGAGTTTGAACTAACAAGCAGTGACTTGATTTGACTTGAACATGATGACTTGGTCACAGCTCTGCCCTGAGATGATTCAAATGTTCATTAGGAAGCAATAACACGCATGATACCCTCATGGTCCTGATGTTAAAGGAGGAAATGACCGTCTTTTTCAGTCAAGTCAAGACCATGGCCATCACAAGTAAGATCCTCTGAAAGGGTGACCACACCCTCGGAAGTCATGTGGAATAAGAAGTAGTCACTGAGTGACTCAAAAATGGTCTGCCCTAACAAATGTCTTTCCACACCTGTCACAGTTAAATTTTTTCTCAGACATCTTGAACCTGAAAGGATACTAGGAAAATTGTCAGTACCAGCACTCCAAGCCTGTGTGCAGAACATTTTTGGTTGGGCGAGTTGACCTTTCAGTAAAGTTGTTACAGCTGGGATGCTTACTTCCATCAGAACCAGAGGCTGGAGACTCAGAACTTTGGCCAACCACATGGTCCATCCACTCAATGCACCCCTCTGATGAACCTGGCCATTGATTTAGACTTGACTTCTGACTTATTTACTTTTTCAATCTTTTCATCTCATTTACCTGATGTTGAGGAGTTAATTCGTCAAATGATACACTGAAGTACAACTTAGATTGGGCTGATATCATCCAGCGTGCTCTTCCAGGCCAAAGCACATGGTTTGACCTTGATTAAAAATGGCTTCCTTTTGTTTCTACTGGATCATTTCCTGTCACCAGAGACACCTAGGGGCTAATCCATGAACCAAACCTAGGTTTCAAGCTGTCTGCAATACATTGTGTTATTACCCCCTCCACCGCCTCCTACACCGCCTCCGCTCCACCCCTGACTTCCGTTTAGTTTATGTGCCCTAGCTCTGCAGCTCTTGCCTCAGATGGTGAACGGAGGGTATCAAATTAAAGCCAAGAAAATAAGGAACAAATTGGTACTAGATTTATTCAGATGTATTCACCACAACCCGAGAAAAATCAGAAGTGAATGCTGAAAAAAATATCGGATTGTAACAACTCCACCCTTTTGTATACACCTATTTCTGACGTACGACCATATGTGCTTCAGTGCTCTGAGTCTGACTAGAGCATCGCACCTCAAGAAGGCATCAAATCCAGCGTGCTTCACAATAGCCCTCTTTCGCTGGTAATTATATAATGTAATATAAATGCTTTAGGTATAGGTGATTGCTATTGGTTTTTTAGAAAAATTTGCTAAAAACAGTGGGGGAAATAAGTATTTGACCCCTTGCTGATTTTGCAGGTTTGCCCACGAACAAAGAGTGCAACGGTCTATAATTTTAATGATAGGTTTATTTTAACAGTGAGTGACAGAATATCACCCAAAAGTGGAATAAGACATTGTATGCATTTTAGGAATTTATTTGCATATTTTTGGTCAAAAATAAGTATTTGACCCCCTGGACAAACGGCATGTTCATATTTTGTAGGAAAGCCATTATTGGCCAGCACAGATGTCAAACAATTTTTATAGTTGTTGTCAAGGTTTGTGCACATTTTGGCAGGGATGTTGGCCCACTCCTCCCTGCAGACAGCCTCCAAATCATTCAGGTCCCGAGGCTGTCGCCTTGCAACCCGAATTTTAAGCTCCCTCCAAAGATTTTCAATTGGATTCAGGTCTGGAGACTGGCTATGCCACTCCAGACCCTTGATGTACTTCTTCTTCAGCCACTTTTGTTGCTTTGGCGGTGTGCTTAGGGTAGTTGTCGTGCTGAAACACCCATACTCGACCCATGTTCAGCTCTCTCACTGAGGGAAGGAGCTGTTGGTCCAGAATTCCATGGTATATGGCCCCGTCCATCCTCCCCTCAATGCAATGGAGTTGTGCCGTCCCCTTGGCTGAAAAGCACCACTGTGCTTGACTGTGGGGATGGTGTTCTTTGGGTTGTACTCTGTGTTCTTTGCCCTCCAAACACGGAGAGTTGAGTTGAGCCCAAAAAGTTCTATTTTGGTCTCATCTGACCACATCACCTTCTTCTAGGCCTCTTCTGAGTCATCCAGGTGGTCAATGGCGAACTTCAGGCGGGCCTGTACATGTGCCTTCTTGAGCAGGGGGACCTTGCGTGCGCTGCAGGATTTCAATCCATGACTGCGTGGTGTGTTACCAACTGTTTCTTTTGTAACTGTGGTCCCAGCTGCCTTCAGTTCATTAACCAGTTCCCCCCTTGTGATTCCTCACCGTTCGCATGATCAGGGACATCTCATGAGGCGAGACCTTGCATGGAGACCCAGACCGAGGGAGGTTGGCGGCAGTGTGGTACTTCTTCCATTTCCTGATAACTGCACCGACAGTTGATCTTTTCTCTCAAAGTTGCTTTCCGATTCTCTTGTAGCCCATCCCAGCCTTGTGTAGGTCAACAATCTTGTCCCTGATGTCCTTAGACAGCTCTTTGATCTTGCCCATGGTGGAGATGTTGGAATCTGGTTGTTTGGGAGTGGACAGGTGTCTTTTATACAGGTAATGAGGTGAGGCAGGTGTATTTGATGTAAATAATTAGTTGGGATTGGGGGTGTGTCTTAAAGAAAGACTAACTGGCTTGTGGGACCCAGAATACTTGCTGTTTGGTAGGGGGTCAAATACTTATTTTTCCTCATCAGATGGTTATCAACTTTTATAAATTCATATGATGTGATTTTCTGGAATTTTATTTGTGATTCTGTCTCTCACTGTTAGAATGTATATACGATTAAAATTATAGATCGTTGAATTCTTTGGAAGTGGGCAAACCTGCAAAATCAGCGAGGGGTCAAATACTTATTTCCCCCACTGTGTGACTGCAAGTTCTGAGAGAACATGTCTATACAATGCAGTTTAAGGTTCTGGTCAAGCCCAGATATCCTGTATTAAGTCCGATTGTTTTATACATTCAAGGCTGTGAATTTTTCGGTGTTATTTTTGTGTTTTTTGGCTGCTCCTCTGTTGTACATCAAGGTGATTGAAAATGGAAGAAGCCTGAATGAGAGAGAAATGGTTTGTTCTTTTTGTGTTCTGTAGCTGTGCAAAAGAACATGATGAAATATCTTGTATTGAGGTTTTAAGGTGGAAAAAATTACAAAGGAAAAATGGAACTGCTAAATTACTGCTGTCTCTTGTGCTTGTATTGTTAGTTTTCCGTTAAGTATGGAGCTGAGAGCCCTGCCATTCACTAGTGGAGTGAGCGAAATGGTTTCCTGTTTCCTTCAGTGAAATTCTTATCAGATTGTGCTCGTCCATCCATAATTGCATCTTTTAGAGTTTGGGTTGCAATCCGTGGCGAAGTGTTGCACTGTTGGTGTTGCCTGGAGACTGATTGGCTCAACAAGTCTGGCGCATCATCTACATTTCTGTAGGCATTGAGTGTGCAGTGTGGTTTAAATGGACACATGCATAGGCTAAACCATGCGTGTGGGTGGCTGTTTTGTCTACGTTTCTTTGCTTTTTTTTTCCACTCTCTTTGAGATGATTATACAGGTTTTCCAAGGTTAAAAAGTACCCAGCTTCTCTGAATCAGCCTGTCATTATTCTGAATTTTTTGCCTATGCAGTGAATTCTGCATGAAGGGCTGGTACATTCCTTGCTTCACATGACATGTTTGTCAGCCTAATAGACCGATAGAGTGCACATGCACTCTTTTTGCCAATGTGAGCGCCCTCACTGAGTGCAGGTTTACCTTCCTGCCAAAATGCCAGCTGGCTGCAGCTGCTTGATTTTATGTGCTAGATAAGCCCATATTGCTTATGACTATTATACACCACTGTCTATTTGTTTAGTCTCATTTGAGTTAAAAGTTGTTTTATGAGAGAGGCCTGGCGAAGTGCGCATTGTTCAGCATTACTGTTCGCACTTTCTCTTAATGCACTTAACAATGTAGTGTATACAAGAAGACAATGCAGAACCCAAAATTATGTATGTTCTAGAGTGGGGGTGAAATCTCTGAAATGCACAAGAAATTGCACTACTTTTGGAACATCCCTGTTGTGATGGGGGTATCTGCTTTAGTCTGCTGAATGAAGGTACGAGTGCAACGATGATGAATTGCCTTTTTTTTTTTTTGAGTGCGATGAGAGCAACCGCTGTCATGTGGCACGTAGGCAATGGTTTCGCTTTCGTAAGATGAAGTGTTTTTCCTGAAACACTCAAAGACAAACAGCACCCATATGTCAGGGTCTAGGTGAAATGCTTCGGGAGGGACTTTCGAGAAATTAACCCAGTAAGGTTACCAGTAAGGTTACACATCACACCGAAAAACTCTTGACTAGTCCGCACCCTGGACAGTCAGCATCACAACTCAGTGCAGACATGGTTGTAAACGCCTTAATTTTGTTCATAAACGGCTTAAATTTTAGAAAATGGGGAAATTGGCTTTGTTAGTCCCTGCCGATGTCAAAGCTCAATACCCAAGTGTATCCTCCAGCTGATTGCCCTAGTGTCTGAGGAGAAATGAGGATTCTGTCAAACAGACAGTTTACCTCATCTTATTGTAGGATTACCTTCCACCTGCTCATGTGTACTCGATCTGAATAACCCACAATCAGCTTATTCACTGACAAAGCAAAGCCATTGTGTAAACTGAACTGTTATTTGTCAAGGAAATTTAGCAAAATGGAATATATAAAGCTTTTATGTAACTGAGAAATACTATTTTAAATCTTCAGATATTTATTATGATATTATGAATTGTCCAACAGATTATTTTTAAATCGGGATCAGTTTCATGGCCCCACCCCCTAGTCTTATGCCCGGGAATAGCAGTCCCCTTTGGCCCCCCCCCCGCCTTTTTGGCGGCCTTGGTCTGGCCAAGCGGTTACGTCACTGCAATTTTGGTGTTCATTGGGCTATAACTTTTTAACCAGATGTCTTATTGAAACTTGAAATATGTGTTTCTAAAGGTTTTTTACAAGTACTTTAACATGGTATACTCAACCAGTCTGCGACCTCAATGGTCGCATTTGCGACCAAGATTTACGTTTTGCGACATTCTCACATCGATCTCGCACTGCACACTTCATGCACTGTGCGCCCATTCTGGGCAGCGATTCACTCCCTAAAATTATCAGCCGCCGGCCACTAATTTTTTTTCTGCAGGTCGGTTGGTACCATCACGTACATCAGCCAATCACAGATCGGCTGGTGCCATCAGCCAATCACAGCTCGGCTGTACTTATTCTTCGATTAGAATTGCAAGGCATTCGACCCTGTCACTGTCAGCTGAGATGTGCGCGTGACAGTTCGCAGTGCTTTCTGATAGTGTTTCTTAAATAATTGCAGCAACAACTGATAGTCTGTTCAGGCATCTTTAATTGGGCTTGTAAATATTCAGAAAAGTATCATGGTACTTTGCTTGACCACAGTTTTGGCCTGCGCACCCAACTTTTTCAGGTGGGGAGTACATGCACTCCTGTGTCCAAAATTTAGTCTGGAGGGTTGTGAATGGATAGTTAGAATTATTTTTAAATGTGAAATTTGCAAAAATGTGGTCGGTTACGGTGCTACCAAAAGAGGACATCAGATTTGACAAGGTGTACGCAAAGATGCATAACATGCTGTTCTGATTACAAATTGGAGTCAAGTTGGTTTCAATATTTCAAAAAAACCTATTAAACTATGTTCTCAGCAAAAATTGTAGCAAAATAGGGAAAAGAATATGGTTCTGTCATTACAAGCTGTATTGGTTACGTCACTACAAAACTAGATGTTTGTGAGAAAAGGTAAGGTTTACTTCAAGAAAAGAACCAAAATGGGGAACATAACATACAGAATTTTTCACAGATATACATTATTATTAAGTCAGTTATGACAGCAATCTATATGGTCATCATGAAACATCTTTTTCAGAGTTAAAAAAACTCATTTTTAATTTGAATTTGTTGCAGATGGTAGGCTATTGATAAAAGGTATTAAATGTATAAACAAGTACATTTTATTTATTTTTCCATTTTGCTGAGATGAAAATTATGTGAGAAACAGATTTCTGAGTGCGTCTGTAGTTTTCAAATTTCGTGCACTTTAAATGGCAGTAATTTGTTTCACATCTTGGATTGAAAAAACACAGTTAGTTCCGTAAACTAGACAGATTAAGCTACATGATGAGCCCACTCACTCTGTGTGACAAAGAAATGTAATTTTCATGACACACATTCACTTTTGCTTGGCCAGACCCCAAAACATAAGCAAGCCACCATTTAGCATCATCTTCTCAGGTAACATAACCTCTCACTTTCTCCCAGGCTATAAGTTCTTTCAAAGAGATGTTTCTGACACTGAATGTCTCAGTTGAGGCTGAGGAATGTTCCCAGTCTTTAACCTTCCTCTTGCAATTTGGTATTGAACGGAAAGCCTGAAGCTTTTCAGTCCCCTCTATTGCTTTACTCTCTTGAAAACTTCAAGTTTCCTCTCTGTTTCTGTTACCTCTTCACTTGTGGCATATGTAAAGTGCACATTTTTAATATTATCTATTTAATACCCATTTTAAAAGTTGCAAAGGTGTTTAATTTTCTTGGGGCCTTTGTTAGCTTGCTGTTGCTACCAAACTTTTTGAAGTGCCCCCACACCATCCCTAGGACCTTTCCTGTGAGAAGTTGCAAAAAAAAGTGCCAGTCTGTAGGTATCCCAAAGTCAGCATCATGATTTGCAAGATTCAAAAGATTATTTCTGTTCTTGTACTTGGATGCAACTCCATCTGAGAAGTATATCACTCTTCTGACTGGAACTGTTTTTTTCAAAAATTCTATTAGTTTGCCCTGGAAATGATTAACGGCAACAGTGGCTAGAGTAAAAACCTGATTATTTTTTTTTCTTTCCCCTATTTTATTGTTATGCTGTTGAGTTCATATTTTTCAAAAGCTCATACCTTATTCATCCTTTGGGGGCCCGTTCTAGAAATTTGTTTGAACATTGATGAAGCTTACAGTACAACTTTCTGTCACCGGCAGGAGAGGTACTGACTCACAGGGAGCACATGAAGGTGGAGAAAGCTTTATAAAAATGGCATTTCTGTCAGGTAGGGTTGATAGTTTCTTCAATCAGTTTTCAATAAAGCTTAAAAAAATGCTTTGCAATGAGTTATCCCTGAGCCAAATACACTAAATAGAACTAAAGATAAACATTTGACTGCGAATATGGGTGTAGCTCAGGACAGAACTGGGAAAATCCTTAAATACTGATTTCTCCACCTGTAGTGAAGATATGAGGCTGCCATTTGGAATACAGCCTTCTCTTACCAAATGGAATAATTCAAAGAAATATAAACAGAGTCATAATTTGTAAGGGCAAAATTGTGCTCTCAGTATGTTGGTTTGCTATGGAATGACCCATACTGAATATCTATGCTGTTTAATGAACAATAAATGCCAGAAAATGACACACAGTAATGCTGTCTAAATATTCGTTGGCCAGCCAACTGCTTAGTCTTTGTGATTAAGCAAATCAAATAAATAGGAATAGGTTGAGAGTGAATTATGCTGGTGTAACGATGAGATTTTTAACAACCAAAATTTGTTCCCTACGAACAGCATGGCAACTGCTTTTCGAAGCACCTGGTATTTTTCAAGAAAAAGAAGTGGCGCAAGATTGTCTACACGCCACATGGTGGCAGTTGGTCGTATTGCGCTGTAAAAAAAAGAAAAAAAGAAAAAAAAGTGCGTTTGAATATCACTGCGCCATAAATAGAAAGTATGAAGGCTTGAGTGTTGTTCCAGCTTAGCATTTGCTCATGATGTGAGTGGGGAGATTTGCCAAACATTTTATTGTATTTTTACACTTCATTTAAGTACTTGACTGTTTCATCCAAAGCGACAAACAGTTGATTGGATGAAGCAGGGCCAAGGCTTCAGAGACTTGCTCAAGGGTCCAGCTGATGGACTGACCTTATTGTGGCTTCACTGGGGCTTCAACCCTCTATGTCCCAGTCTGACACCTCAACCACGAGACTCATGCAAAACCCCCTCCGGTTCCTCTAATCTCTGGATGCAGGCTAGATTTACTTTCGTAATACAGTGCTATATTATCTGACCACCTATCATAAAAATGAGAAAACACAAATATTTTGGAAATTTGTCAAAAGCTTGTTTAAAACATGAAAACTATATTGTTATTTCTTTGGCAAAAGAGAGACTGAAACAAAAAAATAATCCTTATTCACGCCCAAAAACCAAAGAAACTTCATTTTTGTATGGCCTTTGGCCTTGATTACAGCTTGCATTCTTGCATTCAACCACAAAAACTAATTTTTATGTTCAGGAATGCTAGTAAATAAATAACTATTTTTTTGGTTATCTTTTTCAAAAAATTAAGTGCTTAACTATTTTTCTGTTATTTTTGTAAAACAAATCAAAAATTCATGGATAACAATTATATTTTGGCATTAAAATATCATTTCAATTGGAGAGCTTGCGCATACTGGTGGATTAACCCTTACAGAAATATAAAAAATTATTTTGGTAATTACCATTACTGTTGATTTAGGGCAGCTGTGGCAGAAGCCTTACACTGGGTGGTGGTGTAATAAATTTGATTAGCACTGTTTGTAACCATGTGTGCTGAGGCATATGCCGAGCGAGATGGCGAATATACAGCGGGTAAATGGTTTACATAAGCGACGGTCAGTTCAGGGATACGGCTGCTCCCTTATCTGTTTGTGTTTTGTGTGTAAACGCTTGCCCTGGTGTGCTATAATATGTACACGATCATGGTGATAAAGCTGTTTTGGTCTGGTTCAGGGCTATGCAATTGGTTAAAATGCTGAAATTGTTAGTGATTGTGGAAAAAGAAAGGCTGCGGTTTAGGTAAAGAATGTCACTATTTAGTTAATGAGAAAAGTAAACCAAATGTTGACTGTAAAGCAGCCCAGTACAGCATACCAAAACTGTTTCTAAAAAAATTGGTCAAAGCAGGCTGTCGGGTTCACCAAATCAGTGACTGTTTCATTGACCAAAACCACCTGTTAGGCGGACCAAAACGGATGCTAAAAAATTGGTTAAAACAAACTGTAACGCAGAGCAAATCAGAGACCGCTTATTTGACCAAAATCAACTGTTGGGTCGTCCAAAATGGATACTAAAAACTCGTCCAAACAGACTGAGTAGACCAAATCAGACACTGTTTAATTTTACAAAACGGACTGTAAGGTTGACCAAAACAGATACTGAAAAACTGGTCTAAAGAAACTGTAGCATAGACTAAATCAGGGACTGAAAAACTGGTCTAAACGACTATAGGGTCGATCAAATAGGAGGCTGATCATTTGACTCTTAACTGACTTTAAGGTAAACCAAATCTTAAAGTGCAAAAGTTTATCAAAAAGGTGAGTACTGAATTCAACAAAATGGCGCTAAACCGTACACCAAAGTAGACTTCAGTGGAGCAGATCAGTCGAGGGAATTGGTGAACTGGTGAGATTTGACGGTATTCCCATGACATTTAGCCTGTGTCTGTATGAGAGTTGACAGAAGCCTGAATCAGGGTCCTAATACTGTCCCCTCTCACCCATGCGTCGAAGGTGCCTAGCTGAACGTTGCCTTGGTCCGGGACGCGCCCGAAGGATGGCTCTTATCGAGGGCGTGGGGGACGAGGTGACCCTGCTGTTCGGGGTGGTGTTCCTGGCCCTGGTCTTGGTGCTGGCATGGGCCTCGACCCACACGGCCGACCGCTCCGAGCACCTCTTCGCCCCCGCCCCGGTCCCAGCCCCGGGCGCAGCCTCAACCTCTCTCCGGACCTCCCTGGAAAGCGCCAGTCCAGAGCCCTTACCCCCGGATAGTGCCCCATCGACGGGCAGCCTAGGGGAGCAGCGGAAAGACGAGCTCCCCGGGGAGGCTGCGGCAGAGGGGCAAGCGGCCAGTGGGGCGGAGGTTGGGATCGACGCCTCGTCGGACGGCGGTTTCGGCACGGATGGACTGCGACACCGGGAGACGGCGGCGAATGCCACGCAAACCAGCCCAAGCCCCACCCAAACGACCCCGGCTGACTCTGAAGGAACTGCCCCAGATGATGCCCAGAGGAACATGGTCCTCCGTCTGAAGTTCCTCAACGACACAGAAAGGCTGGCCCAGGTCAGGCCTGAGGACACCATCGGCTACATCAAAAGGTGAGGCCACCGAAAGATGAGGTGGAACGGGGACCTTAGGGTACCAATCCAGCCAGCCACAAACGGTGAACCCAGGACCAACTCATAATGTAGTATTTTCATATAATGTGGCTCGGGAAGTCAAGCAGGTAGTCCACTAACGGCAGGTTTGACGGTTTGATTGCTCGGCAGCCCCAAGTTGCCTCCAATGGTCAGGCCAGCACCTTGCATGGCAACTCTTCTGCCATGGGTGTTGAAGTTTGCGCGTGAATGGGTGAATGCATGGCAATGGAAAGCGCCTCATCCAATAAGCCAGAAAAGCACTTTATAAATGCAGTTCATGTACCACTGACTATTTCATAAAATGGAAAACCTAAACTCATGCTAAAACTAGGCTTATGCCGTCGGAGGCGACGGCTGGGGGTATAGCCCCGAACGCCCCCAATCATCCAATTCCCCAATCCTTGAATAGACCTTGAATAGAGTTTCATTTGAACTTAAATTCATGTCAATCGGTCAAATGGTTCTGAAGATATGGCCAAAATGGTAATTTTCCATCACAAAGCGCCACCTGTTGGCAAAATATAGAACCATACAGTATGATGTCATCATGTGACACGTTGTGAGGTCATGACCTTGCAGTTGCACATAGTTTCATGTCAATTGGAGAAATAGTTCCAAAGATATAGCAACAATGGTGAATTTTATGTGACAAAGCTCCACCTTGTATCAAAATTTTGAACCAAACCGGTATAGTGTCATCGTGGGACACATCCTCAGGTCATGACCTTTCATTTGCACTTGATTTGAGGTTAATCGGACAAATATTTCCAGAGATATGATAAAAACAGTGATTTTTTTCAGTTTTTGGCCCCTGGTGGCCAATCTAGAAATTGTAAATTGTCCAAAATCGAATCAGTTCTTGCTCCTTATGATACTTACTTATGTGCAAAACATGGAATTTCTAATTGAAATATTACTGCAGTTATCGCGTTCACACTTAAATCAGTTTTTGGCCCCTGGTGGCCAATCTAGACATCGAAAATTGTCCAAAATCAAATCAGTTCTTCCTCTTTATGATACTTACTTATGTGCAAAATTTGGAATTTGGAATTGAAATATTACTGAAGTTATCGCGTTAACATGTAGTGCGGCGGTGGTGGCCGGACCAAAAACGTAATATCCCCTGGAACGCCATTCGGCGTTTGGGGATATAATGACCTGCTTATATAAATTATTTATATACGATATAAAAATTTTAACGCATAAGGCAATGGCTCTCTGTTCAAGTGCAATTGAAATCATGGTGTAATCTCAGAAATGTGTAATGTAAGAACATTATTTGCCAAAAGTTATTTTGTTGTACCCTGACAATTGATGTGACCTTATTGGTTGTATAGCTGGGCGATTTATTGAATCGCAATTTTTTTTTTGTCTCGGCAGACAGACGAGCTTGCTTATTACCTTTTCTATGGCACATACCTAATGCGGTGTTCAACAAACATCAAAGGCCATTTGAAATGCTTCCGGGAAGAAAACTGCACTTTGAAGTCTGCTAATTGCCAGCGAGGTTGGACAGCCTTGGCATAATTAGCTTACCTTAAATCAATTGCCCTGTACTTTGCCTAACTTGCAATCAAGCACTTTATTCAACCAACTGACAAATCAAGACCAAAATGCCGTGATTAAGATGAAATCATGAGAAGCAGACAGACCTAACCAGGCCTAACCAGTGTTAGATTAAAAGAATGTCAATAATCTGAATAAATTTCAGACCTCTAAATTCCACCTCTCATCGAATGAATTTTTTACATATTATTAAAATGATTTCTTCAAAATAAAATTATTTTAAGATAGCCCTGGTTTTTAAGCGTTTAAAAATATACATGAGGTGGAAAATAGTTTGTGAAGCATATCCAAAGTGAATGTGAGAGAGAAGTTTTCTTTCGCATTGCACACAATAGTCAAATGCATTGAAGCCATGGTATCTTCCTCCTGAGTCGATGGGAGCAGGGAACTTTGCATTGGGCTGTGTTCAGGGTGGGGGAAAAAATCCCTCCAAAAAATTTTTGATTACCCAGGTAGGAGTTTATTGTTCCCTGTCGCAATGTGAAAGGAGGATGTAAGGTTGAGTGTTGTCCTTTCGAGCATCCATTCGTCACCCTTCTTTTTGAGGCCAGAACTCCTTAACTATTCAGTATTTCCAAGAAAATGTAATGTGTGGCTATATCAGATATCAGATTGTGTAGATATGCTTTTCCAAATTTACGTCTGTCTGTCCGTCCCTCCACAGCATTTTACTTTTGGTCCAGATATCAGCCATCCCTTGGGGGAGGATCTGAGTATTTTATGCTTGTTACATTGCGAGTTGCTACAAATCCCTCGGGACTGGGGTGAGATGTCCGATTAGTCCACAGGAGACTGTTTTTTTTTTTTTTTGGCTTGCACTTGCAGAAGGTCCCATGTTGTGTGTGCATACGTTTAGAATTGTAAAGGTGCCCCTTAAAGTGCACAAATAGTGTGCACGTTAATGCTACACTGGGGACTCTGATCAGCAGGCTTTCTTGGACTGCCTCCTGCTATCATGTGACCCGGCCCCTTGCAGAGAGTCCTGATTGGGTGGCTCAGCACTCTTTAAACCGGGTAGCAGAGGTAGTTTGGCCAAGCATGACAGGTCAGCCTGTTCCCGGTTTGCAGGCATTACAAGTTCTGACAGTACTGAGGGTCTTGACCCTTAGAGTGCAAAATGCAGCTAGTGTTACTCAATGATGCAAGATTTTAAAATCAAAGTTGTTGAAGACCTATCATGTGGCGATTTAAACAAGTCACCATATGATGGGTTTTCAACAGCTCAAGATAACAAAAAAAAATATAGAAATTTAATTATTTCAGCCCTCTCAGAGTGAATGAATCACTTTTGTCACCCGCTGCCTTATTTGGTCAGTACTTTGAAACACTCTCAAATCATGTTTTAAGAATTAGAGGACTGTGCAAGATCTCCTATCCCAGGACACGTGAATCTGCAGCATAATTAGAGACGGGCGAGTAATGAAAAAATGAGACTTCAGCCTTCTAAAGTAACCACTACCTCCTCTTACAGTGATTCCTGTAAGATTCCATTAGTCTGCTTCCTGGAATCCTTGTTGACAATGGGCAGTAATTTAGGCCCCAGAATCTGTATAGTGATGGCAGGGACTGGCCCATGAATCTGAATAGTGAGTAGCTGGGTCTGGCCCGACTCTGGAATCTGCGTAGTTACTTGCGTACTGTGGGCATCGGGTCACCTGACCTCTGATAAACCAGACAAGTGGGAGTCGAGTATCTAAGGATATCAAATTCTCTTGAATCAATAATGTGTTGGTCATAAGTATTTGCCTCTGTGAATGTTACCGCAGCGAGGCTGTTGTCCATCTGTGGTTCTCAAGGCCAAACTGCATTTTTAATGGAGTCAGTCTATCATGCACTGTCCTGTCATATCCCTTGAAAGATGCTCTGGTTTGTTATTGTAGAGGCCCATTTATTATGCGTCGTTCTTTCTGATTATTGAATTTCAAACCTTGGCTTGTATCTCGTGATTTATTGCTGGAAATGTACTGAAGTGTGTGGCAGTGAACATCGTCTCTGGTAATGGGTGTGCTACAGTGCTAAGATCGGGAGGAAATGATTTACTGTAGTCTACCCCATTCTTATTCTCTCTCTCTCTTAATCATATATGACACACACATATGCGCGCACGCGCACGCACGAGTTCGCGCAGCTATCCTTGTTAGGACATTAAATTGACCTCTTCATTATTGACAGCCTAACCCTTACCTACCCCAAACCATAACCAAATCATGCCTAACCCTAACCGCGACCAAACCTCAATCCACACCTCACCCCAAACCCCGACCATGACCTCAGAAATTATGTTTTGCTGTAGTAGGACCAGGCTTTGGACCCCCTTTAGGACTACTGGTCCTGACAATGGCCAATGTTCATACTGAAGAGGGTCCCCAATAGGAAACAAAAACATGCACACGTATGCAGGCGCTGGACACGCGCACACATTTCTGTTGCATTTGTAGGATTGGGTGACAGGATGGTGCTGTAGGTTTAAATCTAGCGTCTTTCTCTTAGGATTTGGCGTGTTCTCCAAGTGTCAGGGTGAGTGTCATACTGGGACTCCAGTTTCCTCCCACTTAAGACATACACGAGAGGGTTGTTGGAGACTCGAAATTGCCCATGGGTGCGAGTGTGTGAGGTGTGTTTGATCCCTGTGATGGATCAGTAGTGTTTGAACCTGCCTCTGATTCATTCTGTGCTGGGATTGGCTCCAGCCCCGGGGCAAACTGGACCTAGAATATGTGGGTTTGGGGTTGCTTAGTGGATGAACTTTTGGGTCAGAGGACATATAGAACTGGAATAGGCTTTAATATTGCCATTTTTGTCTGCGCACTGTCATTCTTGCTCTTAGATTTATACGGGGTAAACTGTGTTCCGGCCTTGTTTGCTCCCATTTGCACTGTTGATGTTCCGCCTGTGGCAGCCGCAGGCTTTAGAAAGACTAGGCAACAATCACAAACCGCACTTAACATTTCCAAATGATAAACACTGCTGAAATGGTAGGATTTTTTCTCTTCTTGTATGGCCTTAAAAGCAGCTGTGCTTTATTGCATTTTATGCGCACACACACACTCGCATTGATCACCTGAAATGACAAAACTGCTTGCGGCTGCAGCTAGTAATATTGATCATCTCATTACAACGCATGTCGAGGTCTGCTGACAGTAAGTGAACGGTCGAATCTTGTCGCCGGCGTGTTGGACGTGGGAGAAACAGGACATCTGTGACTTTGACAAGGGCCAAATTGTTATGGCCGGATGATTAGGTCAGAATATCTCCAAAGTGGCTGGGCTTTTGGGCTGTCAGAAGTAGCGAATACCCACTGACAGCTTTTCAAGAAAGGACCAACCATGAACCGGTGACAGGCATTTGGCTCCCGAGGCTTATCGATGCATATGGGGAATGAAGGCTATCCCGTCTGGTCCAAACTAGCAGAACGGCTGCTGTGGCACGAGTCGGAGAATTTTAATGATGCTTACGCGAGCAGTTCATCTCAACACACAGTGCATTGCGCTTTGTTGCTTCAGACCACTGAGTGCCCATTCTTACCCCGGGCCTCTGCCAAGTGGGCGCATCAGTGTCAGAACTGGACCGCGGAGAAATTTGAGATCATACACATGCATTTAAAAATGATGGGGGACATTTTTGAGCTAAATCTTTGACTCTCTGCTCTGCATTATTCTTAGTCGAAGTTGTAATATCTAGAACTTTTAAGTTAATTATCTGTGCTTACAAATGGGTATGGAATAACACCTCACTACAGATGGCATCAAATCAATCTGGGTTTTTTTCCTGGCTTAATCTAGTCTTGTCATGCCACAGGCAGCGGGACTGACTGTAGATGAAAAAAATCAGAAACATGATGAGAAATCGGCGCTCGCACCGGAGACGTTTCGTCGGTTGTAGTTGTTACTATGAGTCACATTTTCCTTGGTGAGCGATTGCACTGTCAGGCCCTGTAATGGCAATGATTGCATCACTGTCGTGAGATCAGCTGGGTCCCTGGCTTGGAGAGCATCGTCGCTAATGGTGAGCGTTCTGTTCGAGCGCCAGGGGAGATGCGAAGTGTGAAGGCGAGCCCGGCTGTTTGCCCAATCGGGGTGGGTCACTCTCCCATCGGGAAGACTGCCTCAGGAACCCACACACACTTACACAAATGCACGTGTTGCCTGGTAACCATGACTACCGCATCCACGGTGAGCTCGAGGGACTGCGTAGAGTGGCAGAGCAGTATCTGGCTCTGGTATTGGGTGAGCAAGAGGGAGATGAGCACAGTGTTGCTTTTCTGGCAGATGATTCAGAGGTTTCTGGGTGTTGTCGTCCTAGTAGTTGTAGTTGTTGTACTAGTTGTTATACTCTTCTAAAGCAGTCCAGTTACTGGTGTCCCTGCAAACTCAAAATTTTTGCTCCCCAGTGTGAATGGATGAGCTGTATTTGTGTTGATTATCTAACGGAGTGGTCACAGTGGATATAGGTAGCCAGGTCGCAGAGACACTCAATGACCCTGGCGGGTTGTCAGGACCACACTTAATACAGAGCCAGATAATGTTAAGTTCTTCTGTATCCTAAGTTTGAGTGGTAGGAAAATGGTGAGCCATGAGCCACTTGTTCTGGCCACTCTGTTAGGTCATGCAATGCTGTGTTATACTGTACCATTCAATGTTATGCTCTGCAAAGGTGCACTATCCTGTGCTGTACTATGCCGTGCCGTGCTATGCCTCGTTATGATATGCGTTGCTACACTATTACATTATGTTGTGCTATGATATGCTATGCTGTGCTAGGCTATGCTATGCCATATTATGCTGTTCTATACTACGCTATGCCATGCTACATTGTGCTGCTCTTGCTGTACTGTGCTTTGCCATGCTGTGCTGTGTTATGCTACATTATGCTGTGTTGTGCTAGGTCATGTTTTGACTAGCTAGGCTGTGCTACATTATGCTACGCTACGCTACACAAAGTCATGCAATGCTACATTGTGCTGTACTGTGCTGCTTTATACTGTGCTGTGCTGTGTCAGTCAATTTACTGATGTGTTACCCTGTTGCACCTCTCCCCATCTTGCCCTTCCACAGTACATACTTCACAGGCCAGGAGCACCAGGTGCGTCTGATCTACCAGGGCCAGCTCCTGAGAGATGACGCTCAGACCTTGGCCTCCCTCAACCTGGCGGACAACTGCGTCCTGCACTGCCACATATCCCAGCATGCCACGCCCCAGGCTCCGGCGGGCGTGAGAGCCGCGGATCAGGTGCATGTGGCGCTGAACGTGGGCAGCCTGATGGTGCCGTTCTTCGTGCTCATGCTGTCGGTGCTCTGGTACTTCCAGATCCAATACCGCCAGTTCTTCACCGCCACTGCCACTGCCTCCCTCGTGGGCCTCACCATCTTCTTCAGCTTTGTGGCCTTTGGCCTGTACCGCCGATAAAGGAGGGGCCGCGGTCTCACACACAGACACAGACACACACACACACACACACACACACACACACACACACACACAGACACAGACACAGACACGCGCGCGCACCAGCTGAACCTGTACACACTGAACGCACGCAGAAAGCTCAACATGGGCACTGAACAGACTTGACTTAAGTTACACACAGACGCAAAACAAAAAATGCACTCACATTCGAGGCACGCTGAGCCGATGCGCATGTACCAACACACACATTCATGGAACAAATCGTAATACAAAGGTGATCGCTCACAGAGTATGATTCGGCCGTGCACAAACACGCCAAGAACGCATGCAGATTACACCTTCTTGCAGACGGACACGAAGTGTGTGCGCAATATGCACATGCGCGTGTGCGCGCACACACACACACACACACACACACACACACACACACACACAAAAGAAAATGAGCTGAGATAGGACTACACGTATACACACACACACGCAGGCAGACTCATGCACAAATAGCCATGCACACAAGAATATGAGCTCTGACAGAGGTACATGTAAACACATACACACACACACGGACATATGGGCCGACATGCTCGCACACACTTGTAGGCACACACATACAATGCAGCACACATCCTCCCTCCCTCTATAATACCCTGATCTGCCCCTGGCCCCAGCTGCATTCTGGGAAGGACCTGCCTTGGATAATTGTAGTGAAAGGCAAATGAAGTCAGAGGGGGGTGGCCTATTAAGTATATTTCCTTTAATTTTCAGTTTATTTCTATTTTTCATTCACAGGGTATGTTACTTGGATCCATAACAGCATCCCTGTGGAAAATGTATGAATGGATATGTCCTGTGTGACTTTTTTTTTTCCAAATGTATAGATACACAAATGTATCAGAATAATTGGTGGACGACTAGTTGCTGTCCTATCTATTTTTATTTTTAATTTTATTTTTTTCTCTCGAGTTTGGGTATGTGAGCAGATAGGACGTGGCTAATTGCCCTGTGGGAGTGGTCTCCAGGAACTCTTGCCCCTCGGTGGGCGGGGCCAGTTATTATTCGCGCTCTCGGTTCTTCTCTGTAGGAGGAGCCCATACTACTGTCTGTCTGTCTGGACTTGAAACGTAGACTGTGTAAAATATGGCTTTTAAAAGGAAAGCAGAAAAATCTATTAAATCATTCTTTTATTTAGCCCAGTTGTGTCCTCTTCTTGTCTTTTTGGGGGCTGTTCAGATTTGGAATGGAAGATGCCTCGACCACTGTGGAATTTCTCATCTGCTCTTCAGAAATCCACTAAGGATTTTCATTTTCAGCAATTTGCTTGTGTCCATATACTCTCGTATCTGGAAGTTTTGAAACTTAATATGTATTTTGTGAGAATTATTTCAAATGTTGGCACACCATGTAGCTACGTATATACAAATAATTTATCTTGTAGGTGTGTGTATTTGTATGTGTATTTTCATAATTGCTGTATTCCTCAATATACATTTCATGCATCCTTGTGAAAGGAATGCAAATACATGCATTTAGCGCTAGCTATAACAATCTTGGTTATGCTGGTTAAGCACCAACCCATATTTTTATTTTGGTTTGCTTTTGATCTACCGTTCCACCGCAACATCACAAAGTCGCTGGAGTCTGTGCATTTCTTATGGCAGAGGTCTTACTCTGAAACACTGAGAAGTCTATTCTCATTGCTGAAATTAACCGTCTAATCCGGCGGTCATTCAGGCAGACAGACTGCCAGGGGAGTGCCGTTTCGACAAGAATTGGCAGAATCACCCGAGAAATGTCCGGGATTAATGCTCTATTTTTAGTGCATTCATTTCCAGTGATTCATTTCACGCAGAGAAATTGTACGTCAACTCTAATCTGCTCTCAAAATGGTAAGAGCCAGTTGCTGTAATTTCAAGGTTTTTCCAGCAGATGGCGAAATGGGAGAATTCAACGTACAAAAACTTCAGTGAGCAGGTCCAAAAATGCTTTCTCTGCGCCATTCTCCAGAATGGTAAGACTACTGCGCAACAAATCTGCAAATTGCGCATTTTCTATGATCCACCCAGTGCATAAAACAAACTATCGAGTAAAATAATGATTCAATTCAAAATATTTTTTAATGCATTGATGCCTATTTTAAGCTGTGTATAGGCTCCTTCGGGATAAATGCCAAAAATTACTACAGATATTGGGGAGTGCATTTTCTAACAAGGCAATCAGAGATGGCAGACCTGGCCCCAGCCACGGGCTGACAGACAGACTGACAGAAACAGACACACACACACAGACATGATCATTGCTTAACCTGGCCCCCTAGGGGAGGGGCTAGGTAATAAGTGCATTTTAAACTGCCACATTGCTGCATACCAGACGAATGAATTGAGCATTTCTGTTTAAATTGACATGGCTATATTTATTGTGCTGTATTGGGCTATCTTTACAAAAGTGCTTCAGTTCAATTCCCTGGGGAAAGTTTACGTCTCCATCACAATGGATTTCCATCACCTTTTTTGTCAATGTCGCTTGATTTGACCTAGATTCCTTTGACATAATGCAATACAATACTATACATTAAATTCCAAGATCCTGTGCACTACCAGAGGCTTGAAACCTGTGAAGATGTGAGTGAAGTCTTTATCGATTTGTATTTGAGGAATTTGTGTTTGGACTGTACGAGTGTTCCAGCGGAATATTGTCTGATAATGGACCATATTGATACTCTGCTGCAGCAGTGGATTGTCATTCCATCCCTTGGTATGGGCATCTGCCTTTTAACCCCTGACCAGGCAGAGATAAACATGTAAGACTTCAGGCTGTGTAGTGGTAGTGCTGTTGCCATTGCAAAAAGGTCAACACATACTCATGCCTAGGGGAAATTTAGAGTCTCCAATTTAAGAGTCAGCTTCATGTTATCAGGACTCTAAATTGGAGACTCTAAATTTCCCCTAGGCATGAGTGTGTGCAGTACAATGCTTTTGACTGATAAATTTTACAAGAGTTTATTCCTGCCTCTTAACCATCAGGTACAGGAAAATGCTCCAACCTTCCTGTGTCTCAGACCAGAAGTAAGTCGTGTGTGGATAGATAGCATCATTTCATTTTTTGTCCTGCCTTATTTCACCAGTTTGATGTTTCTACCTATTACGATGGTAAGTTTTTTTTTTCTTGTTGCTTGTGCTTAGCTGTGTCCCATGTATCAGTTAAGAGAAAGAAGTAAAAATGTGCTTGAATGCATTTCAATTTGGAACAATCCTGAAAGTAGACTGAAATTATACATTGCTCTTGGAAGGGAAAATAACATTTTGAGTTTCTTCGTTTTGACTGCGGTTTATGAACCACATGCTTTCTTTTGTTTTGTTGAAATCAACAGTAATTTCGTTTTCAGTTATCTGCTAATGGAAATGACGCTTGATGTTCCCGAATCCCAGTACTCTGGGACGCTTTTTTTTCGTCCGGAAACTTTGCGTAACCCAAACACGTTCGTTTTAGGCACCGTTTCGAGCTTTTATGCGAAATCGCGTACTTTTTTTTCTCTTGTACTGTACGCTGAACTTCACAAAATCTAAGACCTAAGCATCGAACTATGAACATGACTGGTGAACACCTAGCACTTGCAGTCTCATTGTAATTTGACGACGCTCCCTTTCAGTCTTCTTTTGAATTGATCTGTCTCCAAGTGTGCACGCGCCTGCGCCGCAGCCTCAGCCGCACTAAGCCTCGTCAGAGCCCGGCTTCATCCTCCAGACTCGGCCCCTTGCGAGCCACCAGGCATCCATCTATCCGCGCTAGCATCCAGGGGGGAGTGTGAGATAATCGCTATCTCGAGCCAAGAGGAAGTTCAGAACTAGAGCGCCGGACAGAGTCTTACCTAATTAATTTCTTGTTTTTGTGCTACAACATCGAGACAGCACACTGCATTGCAGCGATGGACCGAAAGGTAGGAGTTTTGCCGTGGCACCGCATTCTATGCGTTTATACCCGTTTCCCCGTCAGAATAATTTTGGTCTCTCCAACGCAAATTGTTTTCTGTCCACCATTAGAAGACCATGCTGCGCAGCCCAGCCCACATTGGCACAGTCGGGCTGACCGCCAGCCAGAATAAGACCGCGGAGTTCTCTGGCTGGATCTTGGCTCCGTGCTTGTGTTGCACTGAGTAAAATACATTTGCAAAGCGAATACATGCATACGAGGGGATAACTGTCACTTTTGGTGCTTTTACATGTGCAACATCGCAAACGTTGCATTGAATGTTCTTTTTTCCAGCCATACTGATACGACGAGTTTCTTACTCGTGTTAGTAAGCGAAGATTTTGTATGCACTTAGCAAAATGTAGGCTTCTGCGCTGTTGTACAACCACCCCCACCACCTTTTCCACTTTTAACCCCAGACTGCCCACTAGCTACACCTTTCCCCTTTCATTGGGGAGAGCGTAGCTGTGACGAGCTGTCGTCCACCACCTTTACTGGCCTGAAACGGACACTTGATGAACAAAATACCACTGGCAGTGAACCACGCCACCCGTAGTTACCTTCCACTGTCATCACCCCTGCCTCCCCTCCCTCTCTCATACTTGTCTAGCCTAGCATTTAGTGTTTTTACCGACGGCAGCGGTTCCTACACCAATGCGCCACTGGAGCAATCGCATTCATTTCATTCTGATTTCCTCATATTAGTGTACACGGTACTGACAAATATAACTGCGGTTCATGGTTTCTGATTTCTGGGAGAAATAATAACCTTTTTCGCACAGATTGAGTGCGTCCTTCCACATTAACTGCCTGCCGTGTGACACAGACCAGACAGCAGACAAATAAACTTTGTGGGCTGTCGCGGGTGCGCGCTTGAAGGAAGACATGATGCTTTTCCGTGTGCATGTGTGTTATTTGTAATAGGTAGGCAGTTTCTAACGGCCTTGAGAATTATGTGGACACAAATGTATGAGTTAATAGAGAATGTAGTCTGGTAAAACAACCAGGGTAATGCGGGCATAAATGCTAGTTTTCCCAGTAAAATTCCGAATTCCCTCCGCCGAATCGCTTTCTAGACCGCCTGAGGCAAATGTTCGACATGTCAGACGCCCTTTCTGTTTTTTCCTACATTATTCAGGCACGCATTGTGCTGGTGATTTGTGATTTATGTGCGTGCAGCTCCTGCACTGAAAAAAGCCGATCAACTGTTCTAGTGTGGCGATGATATCCAAATGCCGCTCGCTGCTTCTCGAGAACGGGGCCTGTGGTTGGCAAGGCATTTCATATGTGGATTGCAGTTTGATGTCACCTTTGATGAATGAACTCATTATCGCTCATCCAATGGCTCCTCTGTTTCGCTTCAGCGGTAATTTCCCAATCAAATTGCCTACTGTAGTTTCACAGCTTGTGAAGGTACAATATTACGATGTGTGTGTGTTTCTGTTGGCATGGTTTTATTTCCTGCGCCCATTTTGTGCTCCTGGTTCTGCAGAACAGTAACAGAGCAAATCATAATGCGAAGATTTCTCCTTGCTGCCATACTGGGACTAAAAGCTGTCCAAATGTCTCCAACAGCACGCTACAAATAATGATTAATAACTCCTTAATGAGATTCTGTATCTACAAGGCTCGAGTAGACAAACATGATCCAAGAACAAAAGAATTGGAGGATATTTTTTTTTTTTTTAAAATACTTCTATTTTTTTTTTCCTGCAAAATAATAGCCCTAACCTAAAACTCAAACATAGTGCAGTGAGTTACCGTGGCATTCTATTCATGGTAATATGGCCAGTTTTTGTGTCGCCTGCGAAGCATAGCGGCACATTGGGATCACTTTGTCTGGCGTCTGTCTGTCCGGTAGTCACACTTTCAGTCGGCAGTCACACGCAGGCGACACGTGTTCACCTGAACACTCTAGTTTTGCAGACCCATGGCTGATTTGTTCGCAGTCGTGGATGATTTTTTGTGAAAATACACTTGTGCTGTCATCACAAAGGAAAATGGATTGGTGAAAGATTAATTTCCAATGTTTATGCATTCTCAGGTGCGCTAGCTTACTTAGCTTGGGTTTTCAGTGCACGATTCTGCTGTTTTTATACATTATAGAAACTCATTACAATGTTATCATTGTCATTATTTGTAATATATGGATTGTTATCTTGTGAAAGGATTTGCAAAACTGAGCTCAGTAATGACATTAAGTCAAGGAGCTTTTGTGGTAGAATTTGTGCATTTTATAGTGACTTTCAAGTTTTTCTGAAACATTAGGTGTTTCAATATCAGAACGCTGATCTAGAAATATAGAAAATGTTGTTTTAGATACCGCATTTTTTTTTTTTTACCTTTATTTTACTTTGGTAAAGTTCAGAGGAGGTAATGACTCTCATTTTCAAGAATGCTGTGGGAGAAATGACGGATAAGGTCATTGCTGGTGAGGAGGGATAGAGGGAACGGGGTAAAGCTCCTTGGAGTTTGAGTTAATGCCCTCTCTCAAGAGCCCAACGGAAGACGACTTCTCAACTTCATCTCTGCAGATGCAAGTCAGAATCCCAAACTCTGCCAGGGATTCGAACCAGCATGTCTTTAGTCGCCAGTCAAGCAACCTACCACTAGGCCACCTCATTGCCCTAATTCCACATTTTTAAAGCTCTGAAATCGATTGCCAACCAGTCGAAGGCTAGTCCAATCTCTTTTTCAATGGATGATAGTATGTATGCTGCAGCCCCCATCACCTTGCTCAGAGTAAGTTGATTAAGCAATTGGTTGAGATATGATTACGACATACGAGGGGGCATTGTTTCTTCTTCTTAACGGCACAATTTGCTGAATGACATCTACATTTGCTCAATGAAATCTTTTACATTTTCCTGGCAAAAATGGCACGCTTTTCGATAATTTCCAGAAACATTGCGACATTATGATGTCACGGCACATGCGCAAATTCTAAATACCTTGTAATGTTTAGTATGACTGCCAAGCACTCATCCACTACAACCAGTGTAGTTGGCTGTGGTGAACACAAAATTATGGCCACAGTCTCACAGTGCTCTGCAAGACAAGTGGATTGGGATTCCCTGTACATTCACGCCTGTTCGACGGGCCCCCGACCTCATTTTCAGGTGTACGGCCTCTGTACAGTGAGAGCCGCTCTGTATGACCGCGCCATTTCTCAGCAGCTGTGAGGGAATCCTCCGAGGAATCGCGAGCCTGTAAACTTTGATCGTGTGGTGAGCTCTGAGCTGTCCTCGCTCGCCCCGTTTTGCAGAGCGGCCTCTGGGGAATAACGGTTCTTTCTACCGCCGCCTCGAGCAGACGCGTCTGGGATGAGTGAGCAACAAAGACGCTCTCATCTCATCCGCCACGCGCGCGTCTCCCTCCCTCCCTCCCTCCGTCTTTATCCACTGTTGTACGGAAAATCTTTTATCCAGCCTCCCAGGCAGATACATGACGGATAACCTGCACCCTGACAGCGACGCAGCGGTGGTGGCGGGGAACCCCGCGAGCCGGTTGTGCTGCTGTCTCGCCGCCCACGGGCAGGAAATCCCGAGTCACGGAGAATAGAGGAGAGAGGGGAGCGGGAGAAAATACAAGAAGGAGGGAGTTTCTGCCACTACAGGGGATCGGAGCAAAATCCACTGTTCATGTCTTGTGGTGGCATATGTAATGCAGGTGTTGTGTCTTATGTATTTGTCGCCACTTAATTTTGCAATTGCCACTATTTTCCGTTTAAATTGGGTGGAATTTCTTTTTATTTATCCTTTATCATGAACGTTGTTATCGATCAAATTGTGCAGCACATAGCATTTGATTCCCAGAACAAAGCTCAACAGCTCTAGTAGTTTGATGTCATACCAAACATATTCTAAATGAGAAAGTACTACAAACAATGCTATTCTAAATGAGAAAGCACAACAAACAATGCTATCTTCAATATCTGGGTTTTCTCAAAATTTTTTATATCAAATCCTGTGCAATTTGATTTTCCATTAAGTTGAAAATGTTTTCCAAAAGCTAAAGTGCAGTTTTTCTGAAATGCTAGCCATAATCCTATCACTCTCTCATCTAGTTAGGGAGAAATCCAATCTTAATTTAGCATTTAATTGCAATTTTAATTCTTTCTTTATTTTTTATTAGCTTTCATAAAGAAGAATAATATAGCTTGTATTCATTCAGTGTGTCAAAGTGGTGTGTTGACAAATCAGAGGAGCATCTGAAATCTTTGTTCTGTGTTCTTAATGCTTGTACTCCTTGAAATTTGGTCAGCCTGATGCAATATAAACTCTGTGTAAAATATTTGGTTGGCCCGGTGTGCTGCTGACAATTTTGTGGTATTTCTTGTAGGGAGAGAGGAACAATGGGAACGCTTCCTTATTTGGTGGGATGGAGATTTTCAAATGGCGAAAAATGGCTGTTCTTTGTTATACAGGAAACTTCCTACAACCCAAGCATTTTTTTTTTGTTTTCTGAAGGAACTGAGTTTGGGTGTTAATTCTTAAACAAATAGCGAGCCTGGAATTCTTTGTTATTTTTGATAGATTTCCAAAGAACTAGGTCATGCACAAAATGATTCACTTGAGAGTCACCACTATCTGAATAAATATTGATCCCACATTGTTCTGTTTTTTTTTTTTTTTTTGTCCCCTGTCACAACATTAGCGCCAAATTTGGTGGACAAAGTATTCAGCTGTGTGTCCATCCATCCATATCTACCTCTCAACCTTTTACGCAAAATATCTCAAGAACTTTGGAATGGCTTGTGGTTTTTCTTTTGTGCACATGTACCTTTCACAGGGAGCTTGACACTAGTGATTTTGATGGGCATCCATGCCGCTCTTGTGCAATCTTGTTTACGAGAAACTTCAAAAACTTATGTACAGGTTTTACTTACTTTTGGTATACAGCTGTGTTTCAGAGAGACTTCAACAACAGTTGTTGTTTTTTTACTCCGGTCTCAAGAACTTGAGTGGATCTCACATACTTTGCAACATTTCAGTGTCACGTGTTACAACCAGTTGTTTCAATTGCATATCATTTTTGGATATAAAACAGATTTACTGTCACCGAGGTGAATGATTACTTTCAAGTTTGGTCAAATATATACAAATTGATTACCATTTGTGTAATTTTGAATTACAACAGTTTTTTTTACCTCACAGATTCCCATCAAAAAGGGGTTCCTCGAACTCCAGTAATTGCAATTATGTTATAAGTAAACACATGACTGGATATGTTTTTTGCAGCAAAATAAAACACTCAACGGGGAGAGCTCTCACCTGTTAATTTTTTTGGCAAGCCCCCAATTGTTGTCACTGAGCTGTCGTATATTATAGTGTTATTGCAGAAGTTGTGAATATCCTGGATAATATGTGTGTAATCCTGTGAAGGTATGAGTCTTCTCTGGAGACGATGCCATAACAAGCAGTTCCATGGTGTGGTTGCCATGGAGTAGCCCAGATGGGTGAAATTTCTCTCCATGTCTCATTGGGTACGAGCAGCAGCACCCACTGGTGAATTTAGCAGCTGCAGTGGACTCATAAAATTACTGGCACCCCATACTGGCAACGCATGACCAATACAAAAAATATAAACAACATAAATATAGAGAAACAGAAAATACCAACATGTGTGAAGTGGTTTAATGTTTCAATGGAAGCAACCAAATTCGTAATCATCATTTAATACAAAATAAATTTAAACAAAATCAAGGTTTCATAATTATTGGCACCTTTCATTGAGTATTTAGTGTAACCACATCCGGCAAAGATAACAGCATGAACTTTTTTTCCTTGAATTTTTTACAAGGGTAAGGCACCCATTTGGGGTGGATTTTGGACCATTTCTCTAAGCCAGGGGTGTCCAAAACTTGCAGTTTTGGTTTCATCTGACCAAAGCACCTTGCTGCAGTCATAATTCAAATGATGTTTGGCAAACTCCAAGCAGTTGCTTTTGTGTCTTCTGGACGGAAAAGTCTTTCTTTTGGCAATCCTTCCAAAGAGCCTGTGGTTGTGGAGGTGGCGCCTGATGGTGCTTCTTGAAACCTGGTGACCCCAAAATGCCACCAAGGCCTGCAATTCCTTCACGGTGATTCTTGGGGATTGTGTTGCTTCCCTCACCATCCTCCTTAATATCCTGGGGGCAGAATGCAGTTACGTCCTCTACCCTTTAGGATTTCAACAGTTCCATATCTTTGGAATTTTTTGATAATTGTCCCAACAGTACTCAGTGGCATATTCAAACGTGTGTGAATCTTTTTTTAGCCATTACCAGATTTATGAAGGTCAGTGACCATCTTTTTTTTAACTTAAAATTGTTTGTTTTCTTCAGCATGCTGGATGGCAAAGGGATATTGCATGTGTGTTGCTCATTTTATACCCTAGTGAACAAGAAGTGACGTCGTGGCTCAATATAGTTCCTTAACACGAAGATAAAACTTAAATACGAAGAATTTAACTCCTAGTTTAATTTGGTAGATGTAATTTCCAATAATCTATATGGGAGCCATCACTTGTGAAGCCTAGATTTTGAGGAAATTGATTTTTAATTAAATCTGTGAATGATTTTTGTTGGTTCCATTGGAACAGTAATATTGTACAGTATTTCTCACGTTTGTATTTAGAGTTCCTCTATACATATATTTTTAAAGAATTTTTTGAAGTATTGTTTATGTATTGCCTGTCAGGGGTGCCAGCAGTTTTGAAGCCCACTGTACTTTTGGCCTCCAGTGGTTCCATGTGAAGTATCCTCTGTAGACCTCCTTGTCTCCTGAACCGAGTTCGGTGGAATACAGAGTTCCTACAACTTATGGCGGAGGATTCGTTTCTACTTGTAATTTGATATAATTTAGTGCTCTGATAGATGAAGTGTTGGAGTGACCATGCATAAATTTGTGGATGTAAAGTGAGAATTGGTGTTTTAATTTGAAGTTTTTAATCTATAGAAATGTTTTTAAAAGGTTTGGCCAATAGTCCATTGTCAAACTGGCTGGTTTTGGATCTCAGTTGGGGAGGTTGAAGCCCAGCCTACTTCAATGTGCCCAGGTGCTATTTCACTTGCTAATGCATTACTGTGACGCCATCGTCCCCAAGCAGAGCCCAGAAATGACTGTTCCTATTGGCTGACCAGCTGCTGATATCTGTGGTTACATGGGAGGCCCATCCCAGAAAACGGACGCATTACATTTCACGGGTCACCTCACAGATAGGGTCACAAGATTTCTATACCGTGGCCCTAATTTTCGCTCTGTAAATAAATGCACACAGTTGTCGTGGAGAGAAGGAGTGAGAGAATGTATGACTGGAGATGACTGTGGCCATTTCAAGTATAGCTGCTATGTGCACCACTTTGACTGAATGAGTTCACAGTGGAGAGCTGCATGGAAATGCTGTTGCCTCTTGTCAGATTGTGATACTGTCCAGTGAGGGTGAGGGATGACATGAATTTATGATAAGTGGATATGGCAGACAGGAAATGTCCTCCATATATTAGCAGATTTCAGTCACATGACTGCTACCTACCCCTGGAGGGCAAAGCACTGTTTCATAATGGACATATCACGGAGCTGCCAAGCATGCCCGTTATTTTTTCATTTGGTTTCAACTCACGTATATTTAGATCACCTCTCTAAAGAAGAACAACAATATGTCTTCAGACTCCAAGTAAAGGGCACTTGCCATTCGTGTACAGCACCTGCAGCAGTTGACCTATTTCATTCGTTGTCCCTAATGTTACCCGAGTCCCACTTCAGCAATGTTCACATTTAACATGGCTATCTTTTGGAAAATCCTTCCATTTACACTGCTGCCCGGATGAAAGCATATTAAAGTACGGATAGTTATACGTATTTTCGATCGAGATGGGTCTGTAATGCTGTGGTTTGGGAGTTGAAGGACAAAAAAAATTGACAAGGCAAACATGAGTGCTTTTTAGCTTGCTACCTAAAATTGATTATGCTAGTCTTGTTTTACAGTTACCTGCCATTCTCTGAGGGCTGGTAACGTTGGCAACAAATATACAATGGCCTCCTTTCTAGGTTTTCTTTCTGTGACATGATTCTGTGAAAGCACAGTTCAGGTTTGCCTCCTTGTCGGACACTGCATCCGATTGAACAACTAACTGGCATTTTGGCAAAACGATATGGTAAAAATGACTGAAGGGAAGTGGAGGAATCTTTCTTTTGTCCTTTAAGGTGGATGTTTCCATTAGATTGTCATGCAAAAACTATGAATTTGACGAGGTCGCCGCCTGCAACTGAATGGTTTTGGTGATTGTTTGTGACTCAGAAGGTTGATCTTAAAGACCCAGTGTAGCCAGAATAACATCGGTACAGCAGGTGGGCCCTTGAGCAAAGCCCTTAATCCCTCATCGCTATAGAGCAGTGTTTCTCAAACCTCTCCTGGAGGACCACCTGCCCTGCCTGTTTTAGGTCTTTCCCTGCCCCAGCACAGGTGATTCAAATAATCAGGATGTTATCAATCAGCTTTAGAGGGTCAGTAACGAGCTGATCATTTTAATCACCTGTGCTAAAACAGGGAAAGATCTAAAACATGCAGGACAGGTGGTCCTCCAGGAGAGGTTTGAGAAGCACTGCTATAGAGGGATAGGCCCCTATTCAGTTTCATCAACTGTAAGTTGCTTTGGATAAATGCATCGGCTGAACAATGTTAATGTTGTTTAAGTTGTGTCATAGTAACTTGGTGGTTTACGAAAGAAGGCTGTGGAGATATCTTGACTCACTGCTTAGCTGTAGTGGTCAGCCTCGTGATTTTGAGTTGTACAATGATTCCTTTTACTCGGGATAAATCAAGGAACCAGCCTAGGTCCTTAACACCAAATACTTGAGCAATTAAAGCTGCTTTGTTCAAAATTATCCCAGTAGCCAAGGTTTTTTCCTCATAAACTGCTGGGTGAACAAGAGGTGGGAAATTTGCATGCTCTGGTCCAAACTCCTGCAAACGAACCAAGTGAGAAAATGAAGTCCTGTCCCATGCTCTCTCCCCCTTCGCAATCCTGGACATGTTCAACGGTTCAGTACGGAGGGACCAAAATTACTCTCTTCCACTCAAACCCTGCTGGTGCTGTCCTTTGTGTGTAGCCTGGCTGCATTGAAGGCGCGCCACATCTGCGCACAGCAGGTGAGAGAGAGCTCAGGCATTCTCATTTAGGGCCTTTTCAAACCCCTCTCAATTCAATCTTTTCACTCCGCTGAAACTCTTCGTTCATTGCTTTCGGGCAGCTCGCCAAACTATCGCCTGTCTCTTTATCCCTGAATTCTGCAATCACCCCTTCCTCTACCTCATTCTAAAGCGGCTGAAAATTGCAGGTTAACGATGCAATGCTGCTGATAACTTCGGAATAAATTTGAATTTTTAGAATCCGAGCCTGTGCGCTAATATTAGCCGAGTGTGACTGCTTTATTTGTGTATTTTCAGAGCATTTGCTGAAATGATATTGCTGGATCATACTCGATAGCTGGGTTTTCCGTAGATTCTTCACATTGGGGTTCTTTTGTCTTGCCATAATTTGAGGGTTTCTCTCCCAACTGAGTCATTTCTTTATTTTACCTTGAACGTTTACTATTTGTGGCCCCAAGTTGGAGCTGGGCAATATATCAATATTAGATCTTTATTGTGTTACGAGATATTGTCTTGGATTTTGGATGTCGTAAGATCGTGATTTGACATAAGTGTTGCCTTTTGTGGTTTAAACTGCTGAATTTCAGTAAAGGGATGCAGTTTTCTGCACTGATTAGATTGTTCTTCCTGTTGCCTCTACCTACTTGGTCATTATATCCACATTCATAATGACTGTATCAAAAATTAATTGAGTAAATACCTTGTGAGAACATCAATATTTAACCCTATAATTTCACTGCAAACATCAACAAGCAACATACAATCTTGATTGTACAGGATCCTGTGATGTGGTGTGTTTTTGCATATTATGTGTGATGCAACCTCAGAGATTCATAGCACATTTACTGTTAATGAAATTCATACTCGTGGTTGTCAGTTAAAAAGGACAACCACTCATTCAAAAGCCACTCAATCACTTATACCATATTCAATGAAATTATCATGACATTTGTTAGCAGCCATACCACTATTCAATCAGTTCCAGCCGCATGGCTGAAGCTAAGCAGGTTTGGTTATAACTTGGATGGGAGACCACCTGGGAAAATAAGTTGCTGCTGGAAGAGGTTTTGGTGGGCCAGTAGGTTGCGATCTTCCCTCTGGTGGAATAATCTCCGATTCCCCAGTGTTGTGTTTGCCTTCCTGCTTATTCTGTGAAGGGTCTTTACGAGTCCTCTGCAAAAAGCGCTACACAATTACATTTGAGCATTACAGAACATCTTCTGGGTTTTCTCCTCTCTTGGTGTTCAACATATAATCTAACACAGACAATGAGAACAAGCCATTCAGCCTGGCAGGGATTGTCATTTTTCTACTGGTAAAATAACAACAACAACGATAAAAATGAATTCATTTGTAATTGGCATTCTCAAGTACAGCACATAAAACCATAAAAATACAAAATAACTTCAAATAATGGGATAAGAAGGATGTAAAAAGCAACTAAAATAATAAAAATAAAATTATGGACAGAAAATTGAGTCAAAATGGAGTCAAAAAAACAGAAACACAGTGTATAACAATTTAAAACATAACGAGTTGCTGAATACCCCTCGGCCCGGACACGATTTTCTGCCTCAACATCACAGCATTAAGGTCAAAGGTCAAATCCAGTAAAAAAGGAGACGTCGCACATCTATGTGTCACTATGAGGTACCATACCAAATTTGTAGAAGCTGCAATCAGTAGTTGCTGAGTACTGACCTATATAAGATTTCCTGCCTCAAGGTCACAGCGCAAAGGTCAAAGGTGAAATCCAGCAAAAAACATAACATTGCATGTATGTGTGTGATAGTTAGTTACCATTCAAAATTTGGTGAAGCTGCGAGACTTAGTTGATGATTACTGACTCGGACAAGATTTCCATAGTCAAGGGCACAGAGCTAAGGTCAAAGGTCAAATCCAGCAAAAAAAAACCTGGCTTTGCACATCTATGGGTCATAGTGAGTTACCATACCAAATTTGGTGAAGCTGCGAGAATTAGTTGCTGAGTACTGACCCGGACAAGATTTCCAGAGTCAAGGTAACAGAGCTAAGGTCAAAGGTCAAATCCAGAAAAAACCCTGACATTGCACATCTATGTGTCATAGTGAGTTACCATACCAAATTTGGTGAAGTTGCGATCATTAGTTGCCGAGTACTGGCCCGGACTAAATCATGGACGGACGACGTACGACAGATGGACATGCAGGTGATGACAATACCCCTCCGGGCCGGAGTCGGCCGAGGGGTAAAAATGGACCTGACACTTTGTTGACAGGAACTAGGTGGTGTCTAGCTTAAAGCCGCTTTCACACCGGTCACGAAACAAATTTTTCGCACAACAGATTGCATTTAATGTCAATGCCAAGATGCAAATTTGCAGACCCTGCCAGTCCTCTTTGCGGTCCGGTGTGATGGGATCGGACAGAGGGGAATCTGGGAGATTGCAGACGTTTGGCACTGAGCCAGCCATTGGAGGCACTGAGCGTCAGCGGGCGTCATGGCAACAGGAGAGCCTCAGGTTGTTCTTGCGGAGTTGGCTGTTTGTGTGAGACTAATTACTAAAAGGGCCTTCTGGCTCTGACCATGGGGTGGCCTGTAACCCAGTGGCGAAGGAGTTGTACATGAATTCAGTTGGTTAGTGGTTCAGAGCTTCCTGTAGTCACACTAATAGTGTGTAAAATCTTTGAAAGAAAGCTGGCATCTGCATGAGCCCTTGCTTGATGAATTTTAACCCCTAGACGGTCGGTCTCGACCCTGGGTTGAGACAATACTAATGCATTGAAATTTTGCAATTTCTCTATGTCTGTGGGCTGCAAAGCCTTCGTTTGCTTCTCTAATGATAGACGGCACTCACAGCAATCGTTTGGTACCAAATACATATGGTGTTCCAATCGAAATTTACTGTGCAATTTTTCGCTTGGAAAGTACCAATTTTTTTTTTTGTGAATTCTGGATGAATGTGAACCAAGTACTTCACAAATTATTTGCCAATAAGGACTCAGGGGATGAAGATTTCGGCTCTGAACCGAGTGAAAATGAAAATAACGGTGATTCTGGCGATCGGTCGGAGGGTTCTGATGTTGACTTTGTGCCCGTTACACAAATCCATGGGCAAGCAGCTGAACTTGACTCAGTGCCTGAACCTGGTCCAAATGATTCTGGCCAATCTTTCTCTGAAAATGATGATACTTCTCAGGCCCCTTCAAGGGGGAGAGCTAGAACCAGAGAAGGTATTCAAGGTAGAGATAGGGTCAGGACCAGGGGTGGTACCCAAGGATGAGAGGCGATGTTGGCAGGGCACGTGGGCGTGGCAGAGGCAACGCAGTTCAGCCTCCTCGTGCTCAGTTATAATTATTTCAGAAAAAAAAGTGTTATTTTGGTTTTTAAAAAATCTTTTTTTAGATATTGGCAAAAAGTGCACGGTTTGTACGCATTTTCATGCTTTTTACCCTAAAATGGTGGGTAGCATACCAACATAATTGGTACCATCTGATACTATGGACAATTCCCTTCAAACTTTTCCATTACTGTAAGTTAATTACATCCCCGAAATACGAGGGGCCGACCTGCCGCCGCGTCCACTGATTTTAGCCGTTAGTTAGTGCGATAACTCACAAAATACTTTACATTGGCTTCTCATTTTTGGCATATGGGTAGATATGGTGGAGAGAATGAACTGATTAGATTTTGGGCAAGTATACACTCCTAAGTTTTCCACCAGGTGGCACTATATGTTGAAAAAAATCAGTTTTCAACCATATCTCTGGAAAAATTACTTATACAGACCTCAAATTTGCCTCATAATGTAGGTCTAGTAAAGGGGCATCTAATAAAGGGGGCTTTGAGGATTGGGGAATTTTGGGGATATACCTCTTGCTGTTGGCCGCGAACAGCGTAGGCCCAGTTGGACTTATGGTTTCAGAGCTACAGGGCTTCAAAAATGAGGTGCATAAAATCGCGACATTACGTAAAACATGCTTGAATGCCAAAGGGTTAAATCCCTTGAACTGTGTACCACAGAAACTTGACCACTGACACTGCCCTGTACAGGGCACTCATAAAACATACTGCACATCACTTAACTCCTGTCCATGCCTCTTAACCCTAGTTCTCCCCGCTGTTGGGACAGGGTTCATTAGGTGCTTTTCCCAAGACCCAGAATGGAGATAATCCTCTTGGTAAACCGTGGCGTAAGGCATGGTGATAATACTGTTTCTGTGTCCAAACTTGCTTGACACTGTTCCGTCAGTATGCCACAGCCTTGTATTCCACTGTGCGTTCATCAGTCAGACATGTATGGAGTTGTCATTTTATTGTTTTCCGGTTGATGAAAAGGTGAAGGCAGGGGCGGATCCAGGAATTTTGGATGGGGCACCAAAGGCGCGAAGCCTGGAGGGGGACTGAGGGCCCTCGCCCAGCAAAATTTGAAAATTTAAGTGCCAAATACGTGTTTTCCTAGCATCTGGGAACAAAATTCAAGGTCTTATATGTAGATATGCGTCCTGCTAGGATACTTTAGAATGTAAATGGTTGTCATGGGAACAATAAAAATATAGCAACGTTTCCTGGACAAAACAGCTGATGTGTATCTTACGTGCTCCTGCCTCCTAACGTAATTATATGGCGAATAATGCTACGACATGGTGTCAGAAGTTAATCAGACAGAAGTTAATCAGTAGCCAAGTGAGTACAACATTAGCTGGCGGTTTGTTATTATTTCGTTTAAAAAAAATGGTTTGTTACTTTCTAACCAGAGCTACAACAACGATACCAAGGCAACGGATCGACAATGCTCAACATGAACCAGTTTCAAGTTACTCCACCGGAGAAATTCTCATTTAAAACAGAGGACTGTCGGAAATGGATCAAAAGATTTTTTTTTTTTTTTTTAAATTTGGCATCTCCAATCCCACCTGAATCTGGAATGCCCAATTAGTGAACTATGTACAAAGCTTGCTCGTATGCGACCCCTTGCTGCCAACTCAGGGATCAAAAGATTTGACAGACTTCGCATCGCTTCAGGATTGGAAATCCAAGCCGAGGAAAATCAAGTCAGCGCTTTGATCTACACAATGGGCGAGGAGGCGGAAGACATTCTAACGTCCTTGCATCTATTGGCCGATGAAGCTTGTGAGTACCACACTGTCAGAGAGGTTGGACGCTCACTTCGTCGCACGCAGGAACGTCATATATGACTGGGCGATGTTTAATCCGCGGCAGCAAGAGTTCGGCAAGTCACCTGATTCATTCATCACCGCGTTACATTGCCTGGTGGAGCACTGCGGATACGGCCTCTACATGATGAGATGGTGAGAGACCGACTGGTCTTGGGTCTGAGGGACAAACGTCTATCAGAGAAGTTACAACTAGACCCCGAACTGACACTACAGAAAGCTGTTACTTTAGTTAAACAAAGTGAACAAGTGAAAAAGCAAAACGAACTGCCAAAGGATAACTTCAAAGGAGACTTGATGAATACACAGCTGGACAGCACCCACGCACAGCAGCGCGGTGGTGCAAAAACAAAGTAGGCTCAGCCACGGTCCAAACCAGTGTTCAGAAAAGCACAGAACAGACCATGTGAAATGTGTGGAGACACAAGAGGGCACTGCCAAGACCAATGTCCAGCAAGAGATGTAACATGCAATCAGTGCAGGAAAAAAAGGACATTATGCTCAAGTCTGTAGGTCCAAAAAGTTACACATGGCCACAATGTTACACACACAGGATAGTGAGGAAGAATATGAAGTTTCTTTCCTGTGCTCCTTGTCAACAGGCACAAAGGACAGTGCTGGGCCCTGGATGACAGAGGTAAAAATGGATGGACACAAAGCAGTGTTTAAAACAGACACCAGTGCAGATGTGACAGCCATACCCAAAACACTGTATGACAAGGGCCAGTATGATAGGCTATCAAAAGCTACATTGGTTCTCAAAGGGCGAGGAGGAAACCCTCTGAATGTAATGAGCAAGTTCAAAACCACTCTCAACAAGAGAAACAAAACAAAGACAGAGACTGTGTATGTTGTGGATGGGCTGAAGACACCACTGCTAAGCAGAGCAGCCGCCACAAAGCTGCATCTGGTCGTCAGGCTGGACAACGTCAGCCTGCACACAAAAGAGCTGGTGAAGCAAGAATTCCCAAAGCTTTTCACTGGACTGGGAAAGATGGTGGGGTGAGTACACCATCATACTTAAGAAAGATGTAAAGCCTTTTGCAGTCTCAACACCCAAACGAGTCTCACTTCCCCTCCTTCCCAAAGTCAAAAAGGAGCTAAATCGCATGGAGCAGGAAGGTGTCATCTCAAAAGTGGTGCAGCCCACAGCATGGTGAGCACCTATGGTGGTCGTGCCTAAACGCACAAAAGAAACTGTGAAGATCTGCACTGACCTCACAGAGCTGAACAAGTCAATAGAAAGAGAGATACATCAACTTCCCTCTGTGGAGAACACCCTAGGACAGCTCACCGCGGCCAAAGTCTTCTCAAAGCTAGATGCCAACTCAGGATTTTGGCAGATTCCACTCTCAAAGGAATGTTCTCTGCTGACCACGTTCATCACTCTGTTTGGACGGTACTGCTATAATTGTCTTTTTTGCATCTCATCAGCACCAGAACATTTTCAGAAACGTATGCGGCAAATCCTCGAGGGCATCAAAGGTGCAGTGTGCCACACGGATGACGTGCTCATCTGGGGAGCCAGTCAGGCAGAGCACGATGAGAGGCTGCGGAAAACACTCTCACGGCTGAAGAGTGCAGGAGTGACACTGAAAGACAAATGTGAGTTTTCAAAAAGCAAGATAAAGTTTCTGGGGCAGATCATCGAGTCAGCAGGAGTCAGTCCAGACCCAGACAAGGTGAGCACTGTCAAATCCATGAAGCAGCCTAGAAATGTCAGTGAGGTGAGATGCTTCCTGGGAATGACAAATCATCTTGGTAAATTCATGCCTCACCTAGCTGAGAACTCACCCACTCAGAGGGCTGATCAAAAAATCAAAAATGGATTTGGGGGCCACAACAGCAGCAGGCCTTTTACAGCATTAAAGAGGACCTGACTACTCCTCCAGGTCTAGCTCTGTACAGTCCAAATGTTGAAACACTTGTCTCAGCAGATGCTTCATCAAATGGAATGGGTGTGGTTCTCCTCCAGCGGCAAGACGACACAAAAAAGTGGAAACCAGTGGCATATGCATCAAGGGCACTCAGCAGCACTGAGCAGAGGTATGCTCAGATTGAGAAGGAAGCTCTCGCCTCCACATGGGCCTGTGAGAGGTTTGCTGAGGTCCTCATCGGGAAAACCTGTCACATAGAGGCAGATCACAAACTTCTTGTCCCACTGCTGGGCTCAAAAAGTCTTGATGAATTGCCACCACGCACCCAACGCATGCGCCTCATGAGATTTTCCTACACTATATCTCATATGCCAGGGAAAGAGATTGCTACTGCAGATGTGCTGTCCCGAGCACCTGAAAACCGCACACCTGCAGGACTGTCAGGAGAGGAAATCGACTTGTACGCCAACTCCATCATAGCTAGCCTACCAACAACGGAGAACACTTCAAGTCTATCAATCCTCGTCATGGCATACCAGAAGTGGTGCACACAGACAATGGCTCTCAGTTTGCATCGGGGGCATTCCAGAAGTTTGCACAGGATTGGAGCTTCAGCCACATGACCTCTAGTCCACGCTTCCCACAATGCAATGGGGAGGCAGACCGGGCAGTGAGGACAATTAAAAATCTTAAGAAATCCAGTGACCCCTATCTAGCCCTGCTGGCCTATCGCTCTGCTCCTCTGGCCAACGGATACAGTCCCACAGAGCTACTCATATGGAGGAGGATCCACACAACAGTTCCTGTCTTTCCCTCTCAGCTCAACCCATCATGTGCAGACACGGAGGACTTGTAAAGAAAGGAGCAAAGCTACAGACAAAAACAGCAGCAGAACTACAACCGACGCCACGCAGCACGCGACATGCCAGACCTGCAACTCGGCGACCATGTGTTGGTCCAGGACATGCAACAGAGAGGCACCGTGGTGTCCATTGCAGGAACGCCCAGATCCTACATCGTGGAGCCTTCAAGAGGCTGCCTGCGGAGGAACAGGTTCCATCTCTCGCCAACTCAATGTGGCACCTGCCACACCCACCAAGAGCCCCGACATGTCAGTGAAAAACACCACTCCTAGCACTCCAGCAGCAGATCCTGTTGCATCTCCAACTGACACACCCGTCACCCCTCAGACTCCGTGAACGAGAGACGTTATCCTGCCAGAGTTAGGAAAGCTCCAGTTCGCTTGAACTATGTGAAAATGTGAACACCTACCCTGAGTGAATGCTGGGTAACAATAATTTCCTCACTCAGTGGAAAAGCCTGGGCTCTTGAGACAGAAATGTATATGTATTTAAAAAAAAAAAAAAAGAACGAAAGAAATGTGACTGTGATCGAATATTGTTGTAAAATAATAAAATGAATAATTGTTTAATATTAGAAAAGATTATTTATATTAATATTTGGTGTTTATTATCAGATGATTACAGCAGTGATTTAGAGAAGAATCGTCTGGAAAATATTCTTAGTGGTTCATGGTTGAGCTAACAACCTATGCGAAAAGATTTTATAGTTATTATTTTATAGAGACTGTAGTCTGTTATTGGTGAATTTAAATATGTGAATTGATGTATTTATATTTATTACGGTTTATTGTTACAACTAGAAGTGCTGAGTTTATTTGATTTTTTCCTCATGTCTAGTCAGACACTTTAAAAGTAAGGTCTCTCTGGAAACTGACTGGAAAAGGGAGATGTAGAGATGAGTCCTGCTAGGATACTTAAGAATGTACATGGTTGTCGTGGGAACAATAAAAATATAGCAACGCTTCCTGGACAAAACAGCTGATGTGTAACGTATTTGTATAGCAAATAATGCTACGACATTATAGTTAGCTGAAAAAAGCTTTTTTTTTCATTCATTCATTCAATTATCTCTAATTAAGGTGTAAGTTTGCACTTGACCCTGCAAAGACAAGCAAAACAAAGAGACTTGCGTCCTATTCTGATAGAAAAGGACGAACTGTGAAAATGATCAAAGCATCCATCAAGGATACATCATGGATTAAACATTTAAAACACAACACAAAAGTTGTTTTCTTCCATGGAGAATGGTATTGAATTCACTTTGAAGTGAATTTCCGACTTGCACATTAGGCATATTCAGTAGGCATGCAGAGCTACAAAATCATCTTCTGGAAATTTTTAATTCTCACTGAATGGGATGATGAAGAGCATTCTTCAGGGGTATCTATGGGTATACTTATCGATCACTTTGGGGTCTATTCTCCCATTTGCGCGCAGGTCCTTTTTTATGTGATTCGAGTTAAGCGCTTTTGAGTTACGCGTATTCTCCCCTACGCACTTAGATCAGGCCCACAGCGCTTAACTTCAGAATGTAGGTGGCCTTATGAAAGAGGTGTGACTAATCCGATAGAGAGGCAGACTGTACAAAGCTCATTGATTATGGCCATCGGGAAAACATGGAACAAGGATTTTCTGATTAACCATGAAAATGCAGTTGTGGTCCATGGAAAACGCAAACCATACTTTAAATTTGAATTCGTGGGCCTGCTGATAAAACCTTGTATCTCCAAACTGATAAGAAACAAAAACTCGTATGTCCACTATTCTTACATGCAGAATTAAACGTTTTATTTTATTTATATTTTAAATTACATGTATCAATTTATATATATTCTTTATATTTATTTATTTTTTTTCTGGGAAGTTTATCATTTTGAAGATACAAGGTTTTATCAGCGGGCCGACGCTATGCGGCTGTAATAGTAGGCCTATGTATGTCTGTGCCAATTACAAGAAGTAATGCAGACATCTCTTTTTTATTTCTTACTCTAGCCACCATGACATTAAAGCTATGCAAACAAACAAATTGCCGCAATAATGAAATAACAAATAAAGAATTTAGCGCTTCTCAATCAGCGTAATCAGAGCATTGAAAATGTGCTCCTCTTACACCAGCCTGTTTGTTCTGTGGAAGACAGGGAAGAAGACAAGTAAAGAGAACATTCTAGTCACGGCAACGCTTTAACAAACAAAGGATTCTGACCCCGCATGCGGAAAAATCTGCAGGGCACTGTAAAAGCCAGGCTGTCTGCACACCGGAGAAGTGTGCGCGCAGCAGGTGGTGGGAAACCATCAAGTAAAGAGAACATTCTAGTCACACAAAAATAACAATCAATGACAGTTATATGATCTCATTTAGAAATTGCGCGCTTGAAATTTCAAACTACTCAAATGTCAGGTTTGCAACTAAAGGACAAGCCAACGCTTTAACAAACAAAGGATTCTTACCCCGCACGCAGAAAAATCTGCAGGGCACTGTAAAAGCCAGGCTGTCTGCACACCAGAGAAGTATGTACGCAACAGATGGTGGGCAACCATCATCCCCAGTGCATTTCACTGTACTGGAGGAGGAGGTGGCATCCACTCTTTCTGCAGTGGAAGTGCACGGAGAAGTTCTCTGAGTGGATACGGGTGAATGAGGGTTACGTAAAATGGTCATTTTTATTTGCCTATACTCAAAGTATCACTGTAATAGATACTGGAAACAAGTTTAATATGGTTTCAAATATTTATTGTATTTTTGGCATTTCAAGCAGTTGCGCAGTAGATAGGCGTTATGGGCCGAGCCAGGGAATTTGGTGCAAATGCTTAATATGCGCGTATCATGATTGCACACAACCTGAACATTAATGCTGTGCCGATGTCTACGGTCTCTGTACATATTCTTATTAGTGATTGGGGTTCTGATTGCAACGTGAATACAATCAATGGCTCACTCAACACTGGGGAACCTAGCGACCCGGAAGAACCCCACCCCCCCTTAACTCTCCATCTTTCAGCTGTGAACTTTATTTAGAGGCTGATGTGGTGCAGCATAGCGTCAACGAACAGTGTCAGACACCTTGACACAGACGCCTGTGATATGTGCATAACATCACCAGCCACTCTCTGGAACGACCCAGATGCCAGGACCGACAGCGTAGTTGTGACCTTGATGACCACCGGTATGTTTGTAATTGTTTGTAATGCGTTTGTTATTGAACTAATTGGAGAACAGGCTGTAGCATAATATTATATGATGATTTTCTTTGATAATTTATCATGGTTATGAGAAATCTAGTTTAGAAATAAGGATGAACAATTGAATATTGAATGTCTCAACCTTTACCATGTTAAATAAAATTAATGTTAAAATTCGGCCTATAACCGACATCAAATGCAACATTCCATTTCGCCTTATAATGGTGCTTGACCTTAATACAGCCCTCAAAAGCGCTTAACAGAAAAAGCGCGTAAGTCAAGGGGAGAATACGCGCAAGTGTTTTTTGCCTGAGAAACGCCCGGAAACGCCCCGATTTTGGCTTTGCTCCACCCCAAGTGCGTAACTGTCTTCGGGGCGCGTGTTGCACAGACTTAAGTCGAGGAGAGAATACGCACAGGCTGAAAAGCGCGTAGCTACGCTCTTTTTTCGACTTACGCGCATGGGAGAATAGACCCATTTGTCAGAATTAAGATCCAGTTGCACTGGCACAAACGTTACTCTTAGATATAGCGCTGTTATCACAACTTAAACAAACGTTATGGCTCGTCTTATAGTTAATCCATATCGGACTGCATACAACAGACAGTGTACAGTTGTCAGAGTTGAATAGTCACTTGCTATTTTATACATTCAGCTATAGAAATCATGAGTATTGAAGAGGCATAGTTGCCCGTCTTAAAATATGGCATTTAAACTGTAGTGCAATACATACTCAGAGGATTAACAGAACTAAAAGAGCCAATATCACAATGTTAATGCTTTAATAAAAGTAGAAATCTTGAATTTATATCAGGAGTGAACTTATCCATAAAACTGTGTTTCAGCCTGGCTTGCTTGTGAGTATCCAATAACTGATCCTGGTATGCCATCTAGTTATAGAATATTGTAACTGCGTGCATAAATTTGCAGCTTCATTTCCGCTGGCATCAACATCTGTACAAAGATACCCTGTCGAACACCGCTGTTCTTGAACGCACCAAATCCAGATAATCCTTATGATGAATTACATTATTATTTTAGTAACGAGTAATGAAGTGGCCAGTGTCAAGGTAACGAAGTGAAAGTATACTTTTTATGTTTTAAATGTAGTAGAGTAAAAGTCAAAACTCAAGTAAAGTACAAATCCTCAACAACAAAAAAAAATACTTAAGTAGGCTACTGTTCGATACACCTCTGACCATCAGAAAGTGCGTTTGGACGCAACTCCTTTTTTTACGGCATGGCAATTTTTCGAGCGTTCAGCCCTGGGGGGGGTAGATGGATGCAGCTCATAAGGAAAGTTAAAAAGAATTTAGTGAAACGTCGGCCTGCTGTCAATCGTCCAGTATGCCCCTCACTCTCTGGGGTGTGTTTCCCACCAGCGTAGTAGCTAAGTATGTTAGCAACTTACATCGTTCCCCCATTCACAGTCAATGGGTCCAACTATGTCAGTTAGCATCTGTGATTTCGGGAAACACACCTCAGATTAACTGCCTTCACGTGCTATTGGAAGTATGGTAATTACGAGTGACCGATGTGAAAATTGCTCAAGAATCCCCTCTCACGTCGTAATTTCCACTGGATAAACGAGTTGCCGAGACGAAATAACCTTTCACCTTTTCAACATGGCGGAGAGCGAGCAAGGATTCATGGCCAGTGGAAAATTCGGTGTCTGCCATTTTTAATTTCGCACCAACAGCAAAAGCACTTGAGCACAATGTGCTCGTAATTTCGAATTCACAAATGGAAAGCATCATCTTCCCTATAGCACGTGAAGGCAGCAGAACATTTGCAAGTGGGCCTTTTAGCAAGCCCCATTTACATCGTTGCTCGCCGCCATACTTACATACTTCCTCTTCCGGGCGCGGGCTCAATTTGGCCTGTGCTCAGCTCCTCTTCACTGACCACCATATTTCCCCTGTTCTCACGAGCACGGACCCCACACGGTACGAATTATTGGATATTAATCCCTTTTTGACCCGTTCAGGACTTCAGAAAAGAAATTTGCCTGCGTGAACATGGTAACAGGTTCGGCCATGTCTACAATGTACTGCACGTGATTTTGTCATGTTTGGACCCTGAAACTAGCCTGGCTCCTCCAGCCTTCGTACAAAACCCAAAACCAGTGAAGTTGGCATGTTATGTAAATCGTTGATAAAAACAGAATACAATGATTTGCAAATCCTTTTCAACTAATATTCAATTGAGTACACTGCAAAGACAAGATGTTTAATGTTCAAACTGAGAAATTTTTTATTTTTTTTGCAAATAATCATTAACTTAGAATTTAAAGGCAGCAACGCATTGCAAAAAAGCTGGCACAGGGGCCTTTTTACCACTGTGTTACATCGCCGTTCCTTTTAACGACACTCAGTAGACGTTTGGGAACTGAGGAGACCAATTTTTGAAGCTTTTCAGGTGGAACTCTGTCCCATTCTTGCTTGATGTACAGCTTAAGTTGTTCAACAGTCCGGGGTCTCCGTTATCGTATTTTACGCTTCATAATGCACCACACATCTTCAATGGGAGACAGGTCTGGACTACAGGCAGGCCAGTCTAGTACCCGCACTCTTTTACTACGGAGTCATGCTGTTGAAACTCGTGCAGAATGTGGCTTGGCATTGTTGGCACGCCCCTGTCCATGAAAAAGACGTTGCTTGGATGGCAACATATGTTGCTCCAAAACCTGTATGTACCCTTCAGCATTAATAGTGCCTTCACATGTGTAAGTTGCCCATGCCTTGGGCACTAATACACCCCCATACCATCACAGATGCTGGCTTTTGAACTTTGTGCCTATAACAGTCTGGATGGTTCTTTTCCTCTTTGGTCCGGAGGACACAACGTCCACAGTTTCAAAAAACAATTTGAAATGTGGACTCGTCAGATCACAGAACACTTTTCCACTTTGCATCAGTCCATCTTAGATGAGCTTGGGCCCAGCGAAGCCGGCGAAAACAGTGGTTTTCTGAAGTGTTCCTGAGCCGATGTGGTGATGTCCTTTACACACTGATGTCGGTTTTTGATGCAGTACCGCCTGAGGGATCGAAGGTCACGGGCATTCAATGTTGGTTTTCGGCCTTGTCGCTTACGTGCAGTGATTTCTCCAAATTCTCTGAACCTTTTGACGATATTACGGACCGTAGATGATGAAATCCCAGCTCACGCATTTCTTCACTAAGTGGTGACCCTCGCCCCATCCTTGTTTGAGGATGACTGAGCATTTCAGGGAAGCTGCTTTTATACCCAATCATGGCACCCACCTGTTCCCAATTAGCCCGTTCACCTGTGGGATGTTCCAAATAAGTGTTTGATGAGCATTCCTCAGCTCTCAGTCTTTTTGCCACTTGTGCCAGCTTTTTTGAAACATGTTGCAGGCATCAAATTCCAAATGAGCTAATATTTGCAAAAAATTACAAAGTTTACCTGTTCGAACATTAAGTAACTTGTCTTTGCAGTGTATTCAAGTGAATATAGGTTGAAAAGGATTTGCAAATCATTGTATTCTGTTTTTATCATGTTTGCCATATCTGCCTTTCTTCTCAACGTTTTCCTGTCCATTTATGTACATTCACCTGTACACTGAGAGTAGTTGTGCCAATGTGCAAATAGCCCTTAAAAGGGGTCTTATTTTTCCAAGTAGGAGTATTTGTTCCAAGTTTGATTGTGTTGCATGTTGAAGTCCTTTGAATAAGCTTTCATTTGAGGCCAACTTTTTGAAAATCAAAACAGGCCACATGGTCAAAATGAGGGTCAAAAAATGCACAGTTTCAGTAATTAGCTGAAAAGGGGTTAATGTTTCTCGAAATTGGATGAAGATGGAAAGATGTTTTTACCTTCATTTGAAACTTCGTCGGGTATACTATCAACAATGTAAACGGCAACGGGGACATTCTAAGGATACTTGCATAATATTTCATTTGAAATCGACATGTTTGGCACCAAATTTCGATGTTTACGGGTTAATTGCAAAGCACTCAAAGGGTTAATCACTATATTAAAAGGTTTGTTGCAGACTATTAAACAGAATGAACATATCTTGAAAGAATGAAATTTGTATCCTTATTAGTTCATTGGTTATAACCCTTTGAAAATGGTTACAAACTGTGACCAGAGGGTTAACGTGGGCTACGCCCCCCTTTTCGGGGGCCCATAAAATGAGAACAGAACGAGATATCAACTTGAAACCACCTGCAATTTAATTTGCTTATCACAGGCAACAAAATATTACCAAATGAAGCATTTCTGAGACCATCAAGATGGGAGCTTGGGTGATTTCATATGGAATGACCCTGATAAGAGTAGTGGTTTTCATGCGACACTTGTTCGGAGTTTCAACATAATTTCATCTAATTCTTGCAATCCAGGGGATGAAGCAGAATCTTCAGAATATCAGACTTTATTATTCAACAGAATATAATTCCAGCCATTTTTATCTTTTTTATCATCTTTAACGGTGCTTTCTTTCAGTTCGTTTCTTCTTCTGTATTAAGATGTAACTTTTAATTATTATGTTTAGCTCTTCGTCCATCATGAGGTGCTGTTTAAGTAGTGCTGTGTCGGGTCCTGCCATGAGGACGAAAATAGAGGAATAGAGCAGTTCAGCCGTTTATTTGGAAGCACTGAGGACGCACCATGGGACGCATGTGATGTCCTGTGTCTGCCCTGCAGCCTGTCGCAGCCGGACTTCAGCCGTATTAATGGAAACATAGGGTGTGTTGGAGCGCATCTGCAAGTAAGCCGGCTGCGCGAGATTCCCGAAAAATTCGCTGCAGCTATCGCAGGGTTTGGAGGGCTTATCGTGCAACTTCAGCAAGATTCTTGCTAAATTTTTCGGAAATCTCGTGCAGCCGGCTTACTTGCAGATGCACCCGAACACACCCACAGCTTGTCTGGTCACCTGGAGCTCTGCCCCGTTTACCTCGGCATTAAGTCTGCCGGACCAACCAACAAACAGAAGGCGTGGCCGAGAGCCATGATGTAGCAGCTGTGCTGAGTTTGAAATTGTAGTCTCCGAAATCAACAATGGCCACGGACATGGATACACGGGAGGTCATTCGCTCTGTCGTGCAGAAAATCCCGGGTATCAGCGACTTATAGCCACAACAAGATGAATGTTTGGTCAGTTTTTTGATTGGGAATGATGTTATAGCGCTACTCCCTACAGATTGTCATACCTGCTTAATAGCCATCATGAAATAGACACCCTGTTCATCTGTGTAAGAGACAGCCGAACCACCTCAGCTAGCTTGTAGCTTCTAGTGTTTCATTGCCCGTGAATTTCACACTATTTAAGTTAGCAGCGAACTTTTTAAAAGCCATGTTTCTGTTCAAGTCACAAGACCTATTCGCTGTCTCAGTGTTATGTTGTCATTATCCGTGAATGAAATGGCTGTCTGAGACAGTCAAATGCTTAGAGCTAAACTGTGTTGCTATAAAGTTAGATGGCGAGCTCGGTATGATGTTAGCACAAGCATGGTTCACACGGTTAAGTTTTCGTCTCAATGCAGATTTCATCCTCATGTAAATAATGCTTTATTCTCGTGGATTCTCGTGGACACATTGGTTTCGGGTCTCTTACGTTTTTTTTTTAACAGCAGCAGTATCTGCAGGAAAGATGATAGCTCAACAGTTTGTTTCTTGTTTGGAGAATAGTAAGAACACCTTTGGTTCTTTCAAGTGAAGGCTAAAATTTGGTAGATGGGCATATGTATGGGTACAGTATTAACTTTAATGTACAGATCAGTTTGTTTTCGCTGCATTCCTGGTATGAAGGACTGTAGTTTCCAGCGGAAGTACTAGGCGGCTGAGCCGGCGTATAACATACGTCATCGCCAAACATTAGTGATTAGTTTACGGGTACACCAATGATTTTAAACTTCAGACATGCGCCCACCCACCAGGAAGTAAACACTTGTCAATGACGACTGGCCAGACTGTGTACAAAGCAACACGAAGTAGCAAGTCTGGTTTTACTGGGCTAACCGGAAACAGCATTATCATATGATGCTTTACGCCAGATTTAACAAGAGGATTGGCAACTAATTGACTAGGCCTAATTGAGTTTGGGGGAAAGGCTTCAAATACAGAGGAGAAAATGTGATTTGCAATTAACAAGATAGATATAGTGATATGCAATGTGATTACATCAACTTTCGTGTGTGAAGTCAATTCCAACTATTTTTGGGCTAATAACAGAAAATATTGCTATTTTCAAGAGGCATTTGCTGAGTAGACATAAGAAATATCATTTCAACTTCTTAGTGCGGAGAGGGAAATAATTATTATTTGAATAAGGCACAGAGATGAGCTGTGCTGAGATGTGATTTATATTGAGGCATAAACTGTCCTTCAGATGTCAGCTATGTGCAGAAAACTCCAGTGAGGGAGAATTGCGTTTACAATCCCAATTCCGAAATAGTTGGGACAAAGTGTAAGTTGTGAATAAAATCAAAACGCAATGACTTTCAAATCACTCTAGCCAGTATTTTATTCACAATAGAACAGAGATAACATAGCAAATGTTGAAACTGAGAAATTTTACAATTTTATCCACAAAATGAGCTCATTTCAAATTTGATGGCTGCTACAGGTTTCAAAAAAGTTGGGACAGGGGCCTGTTTACCATGGTGTAGCATCTCCTCTTCTTTTTAACTCAGAGTGGAACCGACTGGGCATTGAGGAGACAAGATTCTTGTGTTTAGCCATTGGAATTTGATTTCACTCTTGTTTAATACAGGCTTCCAGCTGCTGGAGAGTTTTGGGTCTCCTTTGATGGTCTTTTCTTTTAATTATGTGCTAAATGTTCTCAATCGGTGAAAGATTAGGACTGCAGGCAGGCCAGTTCAGCACATGGACTCTTCTACTATGGAGCCATGCTGTTGTAATGGCTGCAGTGTTTTGCATTGTCCTGTTGAAATACACAAGGCCTTCCTTGGAATAGATGTCGTCTGGAGGGTAGCATATGTTGCTCTAAAACCTTTATATACCTTTCAGCATTCATGGTGCTTTATAAAACATGCAAGTGTCCCTTACCAAATTCCCTAATGTACCATCAGAGACGCTGGCTTTTGAACTGAACACTGATAACAGGAGGTGTGGTCTTTCACCTCTTTAGCCTGGAGGACACAACGCCCATGATTTCAAACAATAATGTCAAATTTGGACTCGTCTGACCACAGGACACTTTGCTACAGTCTATTTTAAATGAGCCTTGGCCCACAGAACACGGCCGCGCTTCTGGATCATGCTCAACAATGGCTTCTTTTTTGCATGATAAAATTTTAGGTGGCATCTGTGGATGGCACGGTGGACTGTGTTTACAGACAGTGGTTTCTTGAAGTATTCCTGGTCCCATTAAGTAATGTTAACGACAGAATCATGCCGGTGAGTGATGCAGTGGCGCCTGAGGGCCCGAAGATCACAGGCATCCAGTAAAGGTCTTCTGCCTTGTCCCTTATGCACAGAGATTTATCCAGTTTCTCTGAATCTTTTGATGATGCAATTTGACATTGAGGAACATTGTTTTTAAAGTATTCCACAATTTTTTTTACGCAGGCCTTCACAGGTTGGAGAGCCTCTGGCCATTTTTAGTTCTGAGAGACTCAGCCTCTCCGTAAGACATCCCTTTTATCGCCAATCATGTTACAGACCTGATGCCAGTTAACTTAATTACTTGTCAAATGATCTTTCAGCTGATTCTGTTCTATATTAATAGCTTTTTCAGCCTTTTTTTTTTTTTTTTGCCTGTGTCCCAACTTTTTTGAGACTTGTTTCAGCCAGAAAATTTGAAATGAGCTCATTTTGTGGATAAAAATGTAAAATGTCTCAGTTTCAACTTGTGAAATGTTACTAATGTTCTATTGTAAATAACATATATGCTCATGTGATCTGAAAGTCATTGCATTTCGATTTTATTCACAATTTATGCTTTGTCCCAACTATTTTGGAAATGGGGTTGTACATTTCTCTGATCTCTGTGTCTCCATTCTTAAAAACTGAAACGAAGTCAGACTTTTCTAATATTACAACCCTGGCGATAAACTTATTGCAATATGCTCACAGTGCCCTGTGGATTAAAATTTGAACTATTATGCAGCCCTACTTCAAATGTTTGTAAATGTATTATATTTTCACTTAGGACCTGTCTTCACAAAGCAAGTAGAATTCCATGGTCTTTCGAAAAGTAACAATTAGGTCAAACGATTTCATCAAACTGACTTGAGTGGCACTTCTGTCCTTTCGGATGACAGTCCTGGGATGGTGAGATTGGTGGCCTGCCAGTTTTCCCTTATCCATATCCAATACTCAGTCAGCCCTCATGGACGAAATTACATTGATTGCTTGAGCCCTGCTTTTTCGATGTAACTTGTCAGCTCAAATTTAAAAATTTAATTGTGGATGTGTGTGTGCATCGTAATGGTCATTAATACTGGGAAACAAATTTTTGCGAAGGGCAAAAATATTGGCAATGGAATGTTAGTTGACTCATAGGTGGTTACAAAAATTTTATCAAGCCATCTAATGACATTAATAAGTTGAACTAACATTAAAATAAAACAAACATTCTTTCCATTCGACAGGTAAAAAAAATAAGATGTTCCAGGATCCCACCTCTGTCAGAATATAAACTGTGTTATCATGGAGGAAACATTTTAGTTTAATGAGAATGTGAACTGTGTCATATGGAGGGTAAATTTTTTGTCAGTGAGAATATAAATTGTGTTAAGGTGGAGAAAACTTTTTTTATATTCTCCCTCAAATAAAAGGTTAAGATTGAGGAAACCTTTAAATTTGAGGGGAAAAAATAAATGGTGTTAAGATGGAGGAACGCTTTTAATTTGAGGGAGAATGTAACCGATGTTAAGATGGAGGAAAGCTCTTATTTGAGGGAGAAAAATAAATGGTGTTGAGATGGAGGAAACCTTTCATTTGAGGGAGAATGTTAATGGTGTTAAGATGGAGGAAACATTTGATGTGAGAGATGAATTTTTTGCATCATTTATTCTTAATATCAGCTGCCTTCTCATCATTTATAGTGCATGACACCTGAGATTTAGCTGTCCTTGGATTAGTGGATAATACCAGTTTGTTGAATTTCCAGAATAAATAATCCATTTTCCAGCAGCCATTTTAGATTATATGTGTAATATTGGAATGCATGTGGACATTCAACTCAAGGCAGGGATGAAATTATAATGGTGTGAAATGCAATGAATGTTGTATTTCAGCTTTCATGGTGTCACATAGGATGCGATGAAATTGGCTATTCAAAATGTCTTCTGATAACTGCTGCGGGAGGTAGAGCTAGTTTTTTTGTTGAATTCTGAATCCTGTCTGTGGCTTTGTGGACAATTCAAATCAATTCTATTCACCAAGGAGTTGAAGGTTATTGGATTTTTGGCCTTGTCTCATTGTCTCGAAAATCCTTGCTGAAGAATATACTGGGCATTAGTACACTGCAAAACTTGTGTCTTAACAAGACTTTTAATCTAATCTAATCTAATCTAATCTTGACACCTAACTTCCGAATCTTGCTCAAAGTTGAAAATGCTATCTTATTTTAAGTTACTGTTCGCTTGACCAGTGAAACTTTCTTGTGCCATCAGCAACACTAGAAATGAGCCAAACTTATCTCACCTCTGTGGCTAAGTTTTGGCTTGCTGATACAAATAAGTGTTTTCAGTCCTAATACAAGATTAAAAATCTTGATAAGATGGACTTACTGTTCATTTTTGCAGTGTAAAGATAGGCTAATTACTGGGCAATTTAAAAATATAATAGCCTACAGATATTTCAAATATTGCTTTCATACATCTGGTATAGATTTGTATATTCCTTACATGTACATCAAGAAACTGCATTTTGTGTTTTGTGATAGCATTTATTCCACTCTTTTTAGATCGGCGCAATCAAGATAAAATCTATACCGGTGTTCATTTTCAGTGTTCAATGTTCAATTCACTTGATGTAGAATAATCAGCAAGATCAACCATGTAGTTTATAGACATGCCACATTGTCAGCCAAGACCTTAAATTCAGTTTTTCTTTGGCTTACTTTATTGTAATTCTTCAATAAATGTTGCATGGGAAGGCACATTTACAGGAGCACACTTGATTAACATTAGCCGACACGTTAGCTAATGCGTGACTGAGAGTCATGAGAGGACTTTATGGTAAATAAGTCTGCTGAGATGTCCCATTGTGTTGATGTGCCTTTTCATACTTCTGTCCGTCCTTCATTTTCGGAAAATGCTATCTGCGGTTTCCTGAATTTTGTTTTGGAAAATCAGCTAGCCCACGGCAGGGGATCTTAGTACTTAATGCTTGATTTTATTGTTTTACTATCTGCTGGAAAGTCACTTGAAATCTCATTTTTGAATTGACAAATTAATGAATTTAGTTATTTGATTACACTCATTCATTCAAACCAGCGAGCGCACACCAAGGATGCATTCTAGACTCAAGCCGTCGTCGAGTCCTCTCTGAACCTGTTGCCCTTGGGAGAGGGAAAACAAGGTTCTGAAGAGTTTCCTCCATTGTTTGTTCCCTTCACCTGGATTTGCAAATTGGCATAATCCTACGGCCAGGATGTAGAACTTTTTAATGAGATCAGCTGGCTGAGGTCAGAAATACATGGCAGGATTTTTACTTTATGACCTCTGGACTTTCCTTCACTTTTTGGAGCCGAGACTTATCCGTATATCTCTCCATCCTCAGCAGGGTGCTGGGTATCTCTCCCTCGGTCTTTGCCCCTCTCGAAGAGGGAGAAGGCTTTTCTTCTCACACAGGCCTCACTATGCATCCTAATCCTGTTCATAGAGACTCTTTTTGCATTCATTGCAATAATTTTTGCAACAAATTATTAGGGCCTAATTTTGGCCCGAATTCAGCCTCATATTATGGTCTGGAGAAAACTTTTTTTTTTTTAAAGCCAATACTGTACAGACCCTAACAGTTGATCCCAACGCTGTGTCCTGGAGATCTGTGTGACTTAATATCACCTCTAATTTGGTAGTCCTGATTTCATTCATTAGAAGCGCAACGAGAAGTCTGGTTTTGCGTTAAGAGTGCATTTGGGTCAGATTGGAAGCTTACAGGAGAGTTGATCTCCACGATCAGGCCTGGAAGCTACTGTCCTACCAGCAGCCAGGTCATTGATTGCAGCTCTTTTCAGTCTCTATGAAACCCTGCCTTCCCCCCTTGTTTTCACTGACTGGGGCCTCACTGATTGGTGCCGCTAGCATCGGAGTACAAGACTCACGGGGCTCCAAAAGGGGGTTTCCAACTGTCAACTGCCTCCTTCCCCCGTCCTCATTTTCCAATCCTTTTGTTGGCACTTCTTTGGCATGTGTGGTCACGGTTACCTGGGACAGTGATTTGTTTTTTATTTTTTTCCTGACAGATATACTCTGTTGATGTACAGCACTCCTTTCGACTGGTTGAGTTTCTCATCACGCTGTGATCTGATAGAAAATAGCTCAGGTCACCCATGCAATTGAACTTTGCATTTGCGAGCAAAATTGTGCTCCTTTGCTTTTCATATTTCATAAATCGATTTCGTAAGGGGTAGCTTATTTCTGTTTGGAATGGGAAAAGTTTGATGATAATTCAGCCTCTCCTTGAGCAAATGAGACAGCCACACAATCTTAATATTTCTGACTTACGTGGTGAATAATGGCGGGAAGGCATGTGACTGTGAGTCTTCTTACCCTGAAACTTTGTGTCATTTCTTATTTCAAACAATGAAACTCATAGATATGATATATGGCTCACGCTTATGAACTATAGTATAAAAATATTGCTCCCTCTGGCCTGTACTCCTAAGCTCAGTGTATGTTGGGGTAATCCTATCTCCCGCACTGTTTTAAACCGGTCATGCTGTGCACTTACGCAGAGCTCTGGTCAGTCTGAAACATTACTTTCAGTTTTGCTTTTTGCTTACACAACAGGCGCACAATTGCATTGCTGTCACTCCTGATAACCATCAGCGCTTCCCGTCGGGCCTGGCCTGCATACAGAATGGAATTTGGTTTCTGTATTGCGTGTCTTTCCTTAAAGGGATATTGCATTTTCGTTCAACCATCATTTCTTGTTTAGCGCGTCGTTATTTCAGTTCGGTCCTTTGTTTGTGTATAGTTTGTGTGGACTATAGGAAACAACTTGAACTGTAAACAGGATTGAACACCCCTATAAATTTTAAAAGAATTAATTGATTAGTTTCGGTATGCTATCCGTGAAATACATGAAGCTGTTAATGAGTAAAAATTTCTGCTGCGACTATACTGAATGACTGTATAACGTTCATCGTTGTTAATTCCTTATTCCATGGCACAGTATTATTCTCTGTCCACTTGCAGTTTTGCACTTGATCCACTGAAGGAATGTCGATGACTATTTGATGATCTGCAGTGACCTCTGCTGGAGAATCTCCAAAGTACAGCCTCTGCTTGCGTTTTGAAGTTTCCGTTTGTAAACAGCAGGGGGCAGGTCAAGAACACGCTTCCGCGGCAGACCAGCATGAAAATTGCGCGAGTTATCATTTTGACCATCACCTTCACTTTGTCATTAACACTTAAAACGTAAGAAAGGAATGTTGTAACAAACGTTCTTTGACATCGCCGTTGTGTTTGTAAAGATCTATATTTTGTAATCTGGAAGATGTAGGACTCTTACTGTCACATTATAATGTCAACTTGCTGACTACAAAAATCAATAGAATTGCCATTTTTTTGTCTGTTTGTAAGCATACGCCTTGCCCTCATTGGATGCCAGCTATTTAGATTTAATGCCATGCTTTGCAGTTTCAGTCCTATGTAGATTATTTTTCAGAACTCTCTTTACAGACCTGGTCTTGGTGAATGTGAGTGTGCTTAAGCATGTGTGTGTGTGTGTGTGTGCATAGGTGAAAGAGAGGGTGTGTATGGTATGTGTATTTCTGCATGTGTGTGTGCGCTTGCGCGTGCCTGTGTTTATGTACATCTCTATGTCCTCCTTAACTCATCTATGTTATTGGAAAAATTCAACACGGAAATCAAATTATCCACTGGCATGCAGCTTGAGAGTTTCCCAGATTCAAAACTTAGCCAAGGCTCTCAGGCATGGTCCCAGCACTGTACCCTGGGGTACCCCCACCCCACATTCATGATGGCATAGCATTGCTGCTGCATCTTTGAAGGAGCTGATTAACTCAGTCAGTGCACTGGAAGAGATGGATGAAAAAAATAAGCCCAGCATGGCATCCTGGATTTATGCAGTGCAAAGACGAGTTTGTAAAACCAAATATCTACATCTCCAGACTACACTGTCGCCCTCCTGGATGGATGTCTGGAAACCACTGGCTTGGATCCCGCTTCGTAATTCTTTCAAGCCGTAGTATCTACATTCTTGCAAAAAAGGTGCTGTTGGTGTGAAAAAGATTTTCACACATGCACGTTGAAATTACTGGCGCTTGAAATATAAAGCCGCAAAAAAAAAAAAACAGGTGAGCCAAAACATTGAAATTACTCACAGATGAAACTGATAATGTCTTTACAGGGACACGCATCAAGGTCCCCAGACAGACCTCAGACAGTATGCGGGCAGTCAGTTTTCATTGTTGACTATTTGGATGTGGGAGAAATGGGACTCAAGCTACCTTGACAGGGGTCAAATCCTTATGGCGAGATGAGTGGGTCAGGGCATCTTCAAATTGTCAAGGCTTCTGGTGGGCTCCCAATCAGCAGTGGCGGGTACCTAATAGCAGAGGTCCTAAGAGGGACAAACCGCGGACTGTCGATAGGGTGTTCGGCACCCGAGGCACGAGGGCAAGGAAGACTTTCCCATCTGGTCCTTACGTACAAAAAATCTGCTGTTGCACACATAGAGTGTATAAAAAGATGGACGAAGAAACAGTGATGTCACGCATTGGTTTCAGCACACCATTTAGGAACCTTCTATTTTTGCAATTTGAACTGGCACTTTTTGTCAGTTTGAAACTGGACGTGATTCCTTTTGGATGAGATCCGGGGAGGAGCGAGGGGTGGATCTGACCGTGCCTGACAAGGACCAGAGAATAGCCACACCCCTGAAGTGTATTCTGGCTTTATCTTTCATTCTAGTCTATTTGGGACCATAATTTACAAAATGAACATCATGATCTACCGAAGGAGACTTGAAACTTGCAATAGATACCTTAAAATAATGTGGAATATCACTATTGAAATAATAAATCAGGTGGGAAAGTAGGGTCATTTTCTCATACACTTCTATAGCATTGAACTTCTGTCTGCCACCACTGAATGCAAGAGAATACAATTTCCAGATTTCCGCATGGGCTTCACTTTTCAGACCCAGGTGCTGCCTCCATCTTTTCATACTGTCTATGGTCGCACAAGTCACAGAGAATGGATTATACATGAGGAATGTATCACAATATGCACTGCATCGCACCCTGCTGCTTTTGGCGTTTTTGTCGTTGCAGACCAGTTGGAGTGCACATTCTAACCGCGGCCTACAATGGACGCGCGAGCCTTTGACTGGATCATTAAGCAATTTAAGAAGGTCCCCTGGTCCAGTGAGCCCTGTTGTCTTTTACCTCGTGTGCAAAGGGTGGGAATATATGTAATATATGCATTTACCTGGAGAAGAGAGAAAAAGGCAAGATGGTGAAGTGAATGTGATTCTCTGAGAAACTCTGGGTTGAGGAGTTGAAGTGGACATCAGTTTGACGGGGCTGTTTCGGTGGCATGAGGGGGACGTACACAATATTAGCTTGGTGTTTTCAATGTTGGTGAATCAGATTTGGGAAAGTCTGATCATGCTGCCAACTGATACATACTTCTCATGCTCACATTTGGTATGGAGTCATTTCTTTTTCAATTTTTCTTTAATAATTACCTCTGCCAGGGAGGTTATGTTTTGGGAGGATGGTTATTTGGGAGGATGATAGGTGTTAGTCCAAGGAAGAGTTGATTTAATTTTTGAAGTGGTCCGGAACATATTCTGTCACCAAAAGAACAGATATATGACGTGGCGGAAGTATGCGCTCTACCCAGTGCCCTCTAGTTGACTGTTTGTTTATTAAATATATCTTAGTTTGATGGAACATCATATGAAGAATGGCAAAAGCGCGACATTCATGCTGTTGGTATTTCTGGCTTTATACAACTGTATTTCAAAGACGTGCAATATGCGGGAGTGCCAACTTTTCATATCCACTCCATGAAAGAGACAAGAATCAATGTTAATTTCTGTGGTGGTACCCGATGGATATAAAAACTATCAAATCCACTGGTCTAATTTACATGTTTGATGTCTGTGAAAGGTGATTATTTGTATTCATAGATCATGTTTGAATCCTGAAGGCTACATTTTTAAAGAGTTGAGCTGCCGCGTGCCTCTGCTGTGCCTTTCTTCCGACGATGCGCGTCGTCCGCTAAAGCCTCTCTCGTTCGCTTGAGACTGTGGGCCACGATCACAGGAGGACACGGGGAGGATGTTACATTTAATTAAATTACTGCGTGGAGTCCCTCCAGTCAGCTACGGTGGTTTCAGTGGAATAGTGGCTGGGCCGGGGTCAATGAGGAAATGGACTTGCGTCTGATTGGCCGGTCAAGAGGCCGCCCATCTCCTTTGATCAGCCGTCGCCAGGGAGCCTTTTGTCATTCAGACGGAGTCAGACATATTAATATTTGAGGAGAGGCTGGGGAAGGGGGCCGGGGGGGTTGGGGGCGGTCGCCCCCTTCTCTTTCCCCGGCGTATTGTTCTGTTAGAAAGTACCGGAGCTGAGGTAATTCGATGGAAATCGCTGCGCACCCGTGTGGGGTTACACGGGTGTGTAATTTTTTTCTGGGCCGAGTTCATAGGAGCGTTTGATATTTGAGCGTAAATACCTCGTGTGAGAGAATATTCATTTTAGGGGCCACATGAGCGCTGGGCGCGAGAACCTCCACCCTCCAACGCCCTTTTACAATACATCTACTTCCTCTACCTTCCCCCCCCCTCAAGCTTCAGATGTAATATTTTTTACACAAGCATGAATTCTACGCGGAAGCAGCTTTTTGAGGAATCATGTTGAATCAGAAAACCCGCGATACGGGAGGAGATCATCGCCCTCAAACACTGAGAGAAACTGCTAGCTCGCTCCAGGTCAACCAGATGGGCACAGAAAATACTGCTACGTGAGATCAACCGAATGGCTATGACCATATATATCTTTGGCTATGACTACATCACGTGCACTCTGCATACGATATAATGTTGCATACGAACGCTTTTTTTATTTGATGCGTGTTGCATTCTGTTGAGATCCACAGAATTGAAGCATTCTGTGAAATTCTCTGGTGTAAAATCAGTTGAACTGTAATTTGTCTAGTTAATTCATTGTGAATTGTGATTGTAAATTGTGACGACACTATAATTGGGGAACGTCTACCTTAAGTGACTTTTTAAAAATTAAAATCAAAATTAGCGTATTCAATAAGATGCTCTTAATTGACACTCTGCCTGTAACCGTATTTATAATATTGCCAGCGACCAAATTAGAGAAAGGAATTGAGGGAGGAAGCAGCGGCTGCTTTCCTGGGTCGTGAACAGATGTAATAGGAATCGCAGGTTTGGGAAAAAGTGACGCTGGCCCCTTTAAGTCCTCGTTTTCAGAATGAACGTTTTGTGCTCGGCGAGGTTGTAGCTGGAGCGCATTTTGCCAGCAGCGACAGCGGCGGAGAGTAACGGCCAAGCGCGAGAAGAACTTTCGCCAGCCTCCGTGTGTAAACACCGCCGGGCGTCCGCCAGTCAGACCGCATGCCTTTATCGGCCAATGGAACGCGACAGCTGCTTGGGGGGCCGTGAAGGTGGGCCGGCCGGAAACCCCTTTGGCGGACCCCCGCCCTCCCCCACTCTTCCAGCGGGATTGTGAAAGGCAGCGTAACTAAAAAAGTGCGAGAGCCAGATAGGGAGATAGCGAGGGGCAGGCGCTGTGCACGGTAAAAACGAGAGGGAGGCAGAGAGGGGATACCAAGGATAGAGAGAGAGAGAGAGAGAACGAAGGACGGCCGTGTGAAAGGCAGGCTTTAGCGGAGGGAGAAGGGGAGGGAGGGGGGAGTTGAAGCCGGCACGAGGATAGGAAGGAAAGAAAGAGAGAAATAAAAAGACAGGGAAGGAAAGGGGGAAAACAAAAGAGCAGGAGAGAGAGAGGGGGGAAGGGGCTCGAGCGGATGGCTTCGGAGGAGGAGACGGCTGGGGGGGCAAGGAAGGCGACCAAAAGCAAACTGTTTGAGTTCCTGGTGCATGGAGTGGTGAGTACGGGACTGCTGGAGTCCAAAGTGCATGTGTGTGCATGTGCGTGTGTGTGTGTACGTGTGTGTCTGTGCATGTAGCTGTGCAGTGTGCATTAGATAACCTTCACATGGTTGTCCAAGCTATTTCCAACCCCCTACCTCTCTCGTACTTATCGCACAGTTTCCTTTTAAAGGTGTGTGTGTGTGTGTGTGTGTGTGTGTGTGGGGGGGGTGCTTTTTTATAATCCAGAAGAAAGGAGAGCGGGGACGCTGAAAGGAGAGAATGATGTGTCGGTGGTGTGTTTGGGTTCGGAGCGCGCAGAAGCACCATGTGGACTGCTGTAGGTTTGCGACGGCCGGAGCTACGCTCACCTTGGGCCGGGGGGGGGGGCAAAGGAATGAGTGGATCCAGGTCATCTGCTGGACGACCGTTTGAGTGGCTGTGCCAAGACCTGGGGAGGGAACGTTCTCTGATTTGAAGGGGTGGGAGATGGGTTGGCTGTTGGGGCAGAGTGCGGGGACATATGGTCACAGCACATGGTGCAGAGCAAGGTTCATAAGTGCTTGGACAGTGACTCAGCTGCAAAAAGACTCCTGTTTTTCGGACAGGGTTCAGTCAATATGGATGTCAATGAGTTTAGAATTTAAGCGTTGGCTTATATTACTTGAGGGTACTCCTATACAAATCGAGCTGGTGAAAATTATTTTAACTAAAAGTGTTGTTCAAATTTCCCTATCCACTACTTTAGGCATTTGTACTGATCATCTAAATAGCCCAGTAATAAAAATACGAGTCCTCATCCCTCCCAAGTATTGGTTTTACATGACTATTGCAATATGAATGACAAAGTACCCTGTTAGCCAGCACACTTGAACCAAGATCAAAATAATGGTTTCATGTAGCAATACAGCTTGGGGTTAAAATGATCCCAACAACACCGATGCATAAACCATGTACAGAACATTACATTCTTTTTTAAAGTAATTTCATGTTTTCTCCTTGGATTTAGGAGAAATCTCGATGAAAAAGTATGCTAATCATGTTTCTTAGAGACCATAAACATTTAACGGATTCAAGTTGACCCCAAAGGTAATACGGGGGTTAATTTGGCCCCAGACCTCAAACACCTCTTTCCCCACACCTCTTTCCTCAGTCCCTAAACAGAACACGTTCTCTCCAGCTACCGGTCAGTGGTGTCTCTCTATAGCATGTTAGCCGTGTTATTCCTGTCTGTGACGGCTCCAGGAAGTCCTTTGCTCTCTCACCAAAACTGTGACGGACCTTTCCGGAAGCGCTGTGCTGCTTCTTGTCTCCTGAGTGGGCGTCACACATTTACCACGCTTTCATAGGCAGTCGATGCCTCATAGGAAGATATTTCTCGGCATGCCATCAGTGAGAACCCTCTAAGGCTTTGCTCACTGGCCTCCTGAGATTCCCTTGTTCCCGCTTGGATTTGCTCGAGTTAAATGAGATGCTATCCAGGCTGTTTTTGAAGTCCCCGTGTGATCTATTGTTCCGCTTCCTTGTAGACCTGATTCGGGAGCAGCTCTTGTCTTTAGCTCCATGCTAACCATATGATGGCAATGAATAGAAGTCAATGGACCGAGGCTAAAAAGGCTGCTTAGCACCTTGTCTATTGTCATTACCAGTTTAGCATGTAGTATGAAGTGTCCCTTTAATCGTCCTCATGGACCTGTTTGCATCACTGGCAGAAGGTCTTCTTCTTAAAGGAAATCCCACAAGTCTTTGCATACTCGTCTGTTTATGAGTTTTTGCAAGCCTGCCACTGTCAGGCCCTACATACGCGGATGTTCGTGTTCGATTGAGTGAGTGACCAGTGAATTTTCAGCATTGGCCGAGTGTACTTCCCCCATTGACCATTGCTCTTCCAAACTGATATGGTGCGAGAAATTTCTATTGCGTTATTTGGGGTGTTCACGCTGGATCCACCCAGATGCACTTGAGCAACGATCATTGCTTAGACCAGGGATGGGCAACTCCAGTCCTGGAGGGCCGGTGTGTATGCAGGTATTTATTTCTATCAATTACCCTGACTAATTGAGTTAATTGGCTGCATACACAAATATAGATTTTTGCAAAGGTTTGATCAAAGAAAAATGTTTTATGTTGGGAGACAAGAACAGTCTTTGGTGGTAATTCATGATAATTCAATGAAATGTCAGATTTCATTAATAGTTTGGCTAATTTAGATAATTAACTAATTAAAGGCCAGACGTTGGTGTGAAAACCAGGGACAGATATGACCCTCGTTGCCCACCCCTGGCTTAGACTAATACTGAAAATTGAATGAACATTTAAAATCCAGGGATTAACATTATAGACCCTACTACTGACTATCCCTGCGACAAATCCTCAAAATTTTGATCGTAGCCCATAAGCGATTCTGCCATGTACTAGGTTTTGGCCTCGTCCTGTTGTATTAACGCAGATGTGGAAGGCTTAAGCTGCATTTCCACCAAACACAAAAAGAACTATTCGCGGAGATGGGTTACATTAAAGTCAACACAAAGATGCGAATACAAAGCGAAGAGTCGCTAGTTTGTGCCAGGCAACGGAAATCACTCAAGTGACGCAAAAAGAATGGCTCAGGCGAACAATGCGTATGCCCAAAATTTGCATTGAATTCCATTTCAAAATATTCTTTTGCGAAAAATTCGGGAAAGTAGAGCTGTGTTCTTAGTAGCATCATTGCAACTAGCGGCAACATGGGCTAGCTAGGCTACCTAGCTTCATCTTCAATCCGTAGACAGCTCCACTGCTTGAGATAATGGAAATGCTAGCTACCCAGGTTGCTGGCAAGCGGGCCAGCTGTGTCAAATAACCTATGGATCAGTTTCACAAAAAACTGCAGTCTACTTCAACATCAGATATGAGTACGTCATCAGTTTTGCGAATATTCTTGTTCTCTAGCAGGCACAATGTTCATAAAGTTAAATGTTTGTGACGTTACCATAGCAACATTAACGTCCCCACCTTGTCGATGATTTTTGGAGATTGAAAGAGGGTACCGCCCGCCCCTTAAGTGTACGCAAGGCTCAACTGGCATTGCTATTCGTTGGCAGTGTGAATTGGCGTGTGAATCCTCTTCCAAGTTGTTCTCCCATAGAATTGAAGGTGATCTTGGTGTGAAAAGTGTGAAAAAAAAATAAAAGCAATTCCACGGTCAAACTCCCAGGAGTAAAGCGAGGAGAAATTTTGCTTTGCATTTGGCGGAAAAGCGGCTTTATATTATCAAAATCAGTCCTCAGTGGTGATCACTTGGATGTGCTAATGAGCGCAGTTCCTCAGGTAAAAGAACAAACCAATCTGAGAATTCATGGGCAGAGACAAAACATAACAGGACTTATACCTTCTGACTCCTGGATTTTACACCTCTGGGGTGTTGAAAGTTTCCTTGGAGTTTATCCAGGAGTACGTTTCCCAAAAACATGGCTGCTAATTATCTTATCTACTTGCATGGTTTGAACCATAGCTCTGTTTCAAACTATGTAAGTTGCTAATAGAGTTACCAATAGTAACAGTAACAGTGAAATGTTTCCCAGATTTGGATTTGTGGGGTGTGGAGGACAGAAAGATGGTTGTGACTCACTTGTCCAAGTAGTGACTGTCATTTTATAATTGAATTAACACGTGTATTGTCGAGCCTGGTGTGACGCTTAGGGTCAACCCTGACACAGTTTAGATGTTTTATCCTTCCCCTGGCGGAAAGCAATCGATTAAACCGAGTGATGTTGCAGTGTACTCTGCTCATGTTCTCAGTCAGTTTGTCACAAAGACACCTGGGCGGTATGTCACAACACAGGATCACTGAGGTCGCTGGACAACTTTGTTTACCCTGTGAAATCTGAACATCCCATTTGATGTCAGTTCATGTTCCGTTTTTTGGGAGGGTCCAGGTTTTACTTACCATTCTGATCCAGCTAACTATGTGCTTTGCGAGACTAATACCCCTCTGTGGTTAATTGCAGGGATACAAAATCAGTTAACCCCGTAAAAGATGTACAGACTCATATTGACTCAAACGGGTTCATCAAATGCAGCTACTGTACTTAAACCTTTGAAACCTTTGGCCTATTTCAAGTTGGAGATCACAAGGTTTCCAGCAATCCCAAATATGTCATGCTGAATTACATGGAAATGTGTATAAAATGGCATACAAGATCAAGATATTTTCCATTTGATGCAGTGCTGGGGCTATGAAAACATGGCATCCTGGGTTTGAATCTTTCTCTCAATATTAGTGTGATGTTGCTTCAGTGAAGGGCGGCTGCCAGCAGGCTCAGAACATGTATGTGACATTGCCCAAGAACGTGAAAAACATGCTTTTCTGACAATAAAAATATTTAAGAGAAAACTGAGAGTTCAAGGGGTTATAGAGTGTGAGCTGTGGTTGCCATACTCGAGAAAGTTTTTCATGCTTTGAAACTGGGCCCCTGTTTTTACAGCTCAGAGTGTGAGCTCTGGAATATTCCTGTGGAGCTGAGGTTCTGGTTCAGGCAGATACGAGCACAGGGACAACACTCGCTTGCTTTCCGTTCTCAATATATTGTAATTTCTTCAATTAAACGCTGTTATCTTTTAACGGCTGCTCGTAAAAGGTCGTCGTAAAAATAATGGCGTGTCCTCTGACGAGACGTCTGTTCACCCTCTGGGCGGGGGGGGGGTTCAAGAGATTGATGAACTCTCTTACAGTGATTTTAGGTGCAGATATGTAGGAGGCTGGGGCAGTGGTGGCGATGTGGGAGCACAGATGGGAGTGTTTCCTGCCGTTAAGCATAGGTGGTGATACGCTGCGTTTTTTTTTTATCTCTGAGATGACCACTGGTGGACATCGGACGTGAAGACCAGATGGCGGCGAGCAGGTGTCGTCGTAAAGCGAGGATAGCTGAGTTAGCTGGTTAACTGGGCCGAGTAAAATCTTAACAGCTCTTTTTACTTGACAGTGTCACCTCCCCACCCCCTTCGACTGATTGCGTGTTTTTGGAATTGAGCTGCCAGGTATATGTTGTTTTGTTAGCTGGATGACTGCACTAGGTGAAATCCTAGAACATGGACGAAAGCAATAAGTGTCATTCCAGGTTTTATTCAGTGTTGTTATCTGGCTAGTTCAGTTATCCTGCTTCATGATACTGGCCCTAGGCTGCCAAAGTAAACCAGCTCTCATGATGTGGGAGATGGAGAAAATCCATAGGGAATGAAGCAGTGTAGATTCAGAATACATTCATTACCTAGCTCTGTGTACTGAGCTGTCAGGTGTCTCAGTAATCCGGCAATTAAGATGCTGCTACCAAGGGTGTATGTGTGCGGGCGTGTGTGTGTCTCTCGGTGTCCGCGCATACCTTTTGTGAGTGTCTGTGCAAGAGTGTGTATGCGTGTTTGTGTGCATCTGAGTGATTGTGTGTCAGTATCGGCATGTAGTTGTGCGTTTGTCTGTATGGGTGTGTGTTTCAGTGTACGAATATAGCAATGTAGAAATATTACTTGCCAGTTATCCTCTGCATATTGCACATCATTAACTGTGTGAAATCAGGTGATGTTCTAATTGGTGCCAGACGGGTAGTACAATTACTCCGAAGGTCTCTGTACTTCCTGTCAGACTATCTAAGGCGGGAGATCTCTGACATCTGAGAGGACAAAAACTCACCAGCTGACGCTCTAGCAACAATATGATTGGAGTGAGTGTAGTGTGGGTGGTGACGTCCAAACATTCCGTGAGCTCCAAGGCCAGGTTCCCTCCAGTCAGATGACCTTAACGCATTACAGTAGGGGAGGTCATTACCATGGTTATGACACACGCTGCATTTGAGCTGTTTCCCAATCTCTCTGCCGTTCTCATTCCTCCATCTAAAAAGAAAGTTTTGTCATTTTTTTGATGACATACCTTTGATTTCACTGTGGCTGCAATCATAAATGTATTCCCACAAAGACAAAAGACCTCTGCACTGGTCGGTTTGACTCATCCGTGAATCCGGCCCTCTGGCACTGTGTTTTTAGATGCCTGTAGTTCCACTCTCTTTGCATCACAAGGATTGTGTCTGATCGCAGAACGGACTCTGTTATCAATTTGATTTAGCAATATCGGTTTCTTGGGACTGTGAAAAGGCTGATATTGAAGGATTTTTTTGCCCAGATATAGCTGGAGAGCGTCGCTAGCTGTGTAAGCTTACAAGGTTCTCAATCCTTCGTACAGGTGCAATTTGCGGTCTTGATCGGGCAGTGCATTGTGTTCCCTAGTCCCACTATGGCATGATACTCTTGTGAAATTAGGCAGAAGTGTGCCTGCCAGTTGCATGTTCATGAGTTTATTACATGAAGCAGCAGCGCTAGCTGGTTAGTGGCAATTCTAGGCTCACCTTGTGGGCAGTTCGGTTGTGTTGTCATAAATGGATGTGAAGTCGAAGTCAAAATTGGATCAACATCCCATCCAGCTGCGTGATGACTTTAAAATGAGGAGCTGCTGTTTCCCATTGGCTTTTAGTCCCTGTTGTCTCGATTTATTATGTCTCCCCCGCCGGAGGGAGACGGGAGACGTATTGTTTTAGGCTCGCTTCCTGTTCCCGTTCGCGTCGGCGTTCCCACTTCGTTTCCAGAGCACAACTCCAAAACCGTTTGCAAAACTTTGTATACTTACTCAGGTCCTGAAATGGTGCTTTTAGGTATGTGCCTGTCTGTCCGTCCGCCTGCCTGTCCGTCTGGATGTAATCAAGTTTTGTCAGGAGCATAACTCCAAAACCGTTTGCGTAATCTTAACAAAACTTTGCATACTTACTACTCAGGTCCTCCAGTGGTGCCTATCGGTTTGTGCCTGTCCATCTGTCCGTCCGTCCGTCCGGTGGGTTAGGCACTTCGTTTCTGTCAGAAAAATCCTTTTCAGGATTGTAGTCACACACAGGTCATGTCCTACAACAACATTATTTGCAGCGTTCCTCTGTAGTGCATTGTAAAGAGTTCGGCCCACTGTACTCGGCGCCAAGCTATGCTACCAAGCTGCCAGAATTGACAGAAGGAATCTGAAATAATGAGACACTGCCCTATTATCACTCAAACGCTGCTCGACTCCAAGGTTGCCGCGGCACGGCTCGTCGCCAAAGGCTACAACACGGCGCAACACGAGAGAGCCTCTCTAATTAGCCGGCATTTATAAAGCCGGCGCGGAAGGTCTCCGGTGTTTTGGGCCCTGGTGACGGAGCAAGATCTTGCACGTCCTTTGTTTGAATGGAAGCTAACGCAAAGCATTGCGGCCCCTCACACGTGGCGGGTCGTGCGCTCAGCTAGCTAATTGGGTGCAGGTAGACTCTTCTCGCTCCAAGCTATGCCTCCGGATCTGTCTCGACTTGCGCGAAGGCAGGGGGGTTTTTTCGGGTCGGGGCCGAGATGGCGGATCCCCTGATCTGTGCTCGGGGCACCGTCTGTGCTCGGCTGTTAATTGCCAGGTCCCGTTGTGCAATGGATGGGGGCGGGAAACGGCTTGCGGCAGCAGAGGAGTTTGGCTGTTTGCATGGCGGCTTGTGATTTCCACGCTTTAATTACCGAATTTGGAGAGTGAGAACCCGAAATATACCATTCTTACAAAGAATGGCTCAAGGGTTGCTTTTCTTTAAGTTTCTTGTTTATTTTCGTAACTAATTGGTTCTTACCTTGCAGCGCCAGTATAACCTTAATTTGTACAACTTTGTGTCTTTATCTCTGCCCTTACAAGAAAATATGAAGTAACTTTGTGTATTATTATTGCACACTGCTAATAAATATTTGGAGTGGAGTAATCATTGGATGTATCTGTGTGCCCATAGTTATTTATTGCAGCAGTTTGCATTAGTCCCAGCTGATTATAGCATTATCTATATATGTTTTTCTCAGAATGATGATTTTTGTATTCACCGATTTGTGTACATTTGTAATGGACCATACATATTTTCGGTCCTCAATGACAAAATAATTATTTTTCACCAGAATTTAAGACTTATGCGCCCATTGTTCCCTAAAACCGATGACACAACGTAACTTTTACTTAGAAAAGAAATTTGGGCAATAATGGGCTAGGTCTATTATTCTTCTGTGGAATATGTTCCACAGTTCTTTTGTGATACCCAGCAAAGACCCATCAGCTGTCCTCAGTTCAGTCTGAACCTTAGTTTGGGTCAGAGGTCGGAATCAAGAGGATGTACCAGTAATGTACACAGCCATCCTCTAGTATTGGCACCCTCGGTGAATATGAACAAAGGGGTTTTGTTTATGAATTAAAGCCTGTATTTTTTTTGTCTCCTTGACATTACGTTTAAAATATTAACGAAATAATGACTTTCATAATAACAGGATTATCTTGGAAAACCTAAATGCTGCATTTATTGGATTCATTTAATACATTATGCAGATTCCCTTTGCCTAGATAACAGCTTCAAGTCTCACGCTGTAGTATGTAATGAGGCTGGATAAGACAGGACTGGGATCTGAGGCCCTGCTTCTGTGCAGAATCTCTCCAGAGAATCTCCGTGGGAATTCATGGGTGACCATTTAAGTTTAATTAGCCTTTTTCCTTCAAGATTTTATTAGGGTGGTAATGATTGTGGAAAACTTGTTTTTTGAAAAGAATGTCTTTTTCCTTCCTCAGGAAATCATTTTCTTAAAATTTAAGGTAAAATTGTTTGGAATGAAAGATTGGAACGATTAACAGCATTCATATTTTTCCAATATTAGTGGAGGGCACTGTATTTATGTTTTTTTTTTTTTTGGTGTCCGGGAATGATGTTATGATGATTATGCTGAGGATGATAGTTATTCTTCTCTAATATGAGGGAAAATGTGTTCACCTGTCCATATATCTGTATTTTTCTTCTATGGGTGGGTTGGCCTGTCATTCTGAAACTGCACATGTGCATTGACCATTGGCATCGGCTGAGACTGACAAAGCTGATTGTTCTATTTTCCCAAAATGTGCACTGTTTCTGAGCAAATTTAAGGGGTTTACAGACAAGCTTGTGCGATGTTTTGGTCCACGCATCTCCAGATTTGGAGTAGCTGTAATTCAAAAATGAATGAGTGTAAGAAGTCGTTTATGCCTGTACTTCTCTGGTGCTGCCTTTGTGTCTGGGCCCAGCTCCAGAGTTTTGCCGGAGTGAATTCCTGTACTGAGATATAGAGAGTAGAAGTGGGGGAGAGAGCAGGATATGCTCAAGGTAACCAGACTCCTGCCTCTCTCGGGGCCTCCGTCCCACAGGCGTGAGTGTGTGTGTGTGTGTGCGTGTGTGTGTCTGGACCCAGCCACGAGACTGACAGCACCATCTGCAACTCACACATTCACGATTGCGCACACCCACACACACGTGAATACACTCGTACACACTTAGAGCATGCAAAAACATATCCAAACCCCCATACACTGGTGTGTTTGTGTGCATGCATGCCCGAACGCTCACGTACTAAGATTTGCGCATGCACACGCGTTTGTGTTGATATACTTTTGCACACATTATACTGACTTGCATTCATCCTCTCATGCCTGTCCCAAATCCTAGTCGTTACCAAATTATGCCTAGTGCCTAATGCCAACTCTATCTGGAACCGTAACCTAACCTTTATTGTAACTGTAAGCCTAACTTTAACCAATTAGCCGTTATCCTCCGCAATCCTTCCTGAGGACCTCTCAGAATGACCTCACTCCTCCAGACGTCTTCACAACATTGTTGTATGAGAAGAATTGATTTTCTCAAATGTAGCTATACAAGCCACACACACACGCACATGCACATAAATGGGTGCACTCTAATGCACGCACGCACTCACAAATTCACTTCGCACACACATCATAATGAGCTGATTTATCTCAGATTTAGGTTTCTTCGTATGTGAAAGAACCTCGGAACATGCTCATTATATTTATCAAGATGGCACCTCGTAACCCATTGCTGACATAGCTGGCATCTCTAGACTCTTTACTTTCTCAGATCTGCTGAGTGGAAAATGTCAACTCTCATGGCTTCAGATGTTCTGCTCCAAGTTCCTCATAACTTTTAATGGAACACCCAACAATGTCTGAACAGGAATCTTTCTTTAATGCTTTACCGTTTTTACAAGAAACCTGTCTAAGATTGTTTTGTGAAAGTGCAGATCAGTGTGTCTTTGTAGGTGTGACCAGCTATAATGCAAAGTCTTGAAGCTGGTGTTGAGGAAGTAAATCAGCCTTTGTTTGGGAACAAGCCGTTTGGATTATCATTTTGTCTGTTTTCAGATAACTTTGTGATGAGAACATACTCTTGCTTTTCCCAGAAAATGGACTATGTTTTGTTCTGTAAAATTAGTGTTAAGCTGCTTTCACACTGAACGCGAAACAAATTTTTTCGCTCAACAGATTACATTCAAAGTAATCGAAGACGCGAATTGCGTCTTTGCATTGACTTAGAATGTAATCTGTTGTGCAAAAAATTTGTTTCGTGTCCAGTATGAAAGCGGCTTTCGTGTTACAGAAGCTCAGGGAACCACTTCAGAATTTAATTTGAGCATCCTCTAATTTATATCATTAGTCTTTAAAAACACCATGGTTGGTGCCAATACATTTAGTTCTCAAGAGTGAGAGTTATTTGGACTAATGTCTGAAACATCTTTGTGTTCCAGATCTCTGTGATTATTAGTGATATCATTGGCAATATCAGCATGATCCTTGTTCTTGTTATGGGAGTTGACAACATATGAGATTTTCTCATTTTTAAAAAAAACCTTCAGTGAGTTCGCCTCGTCGTTTTCACTCATCTCAATACTTGTCTTCAGAAAATGGCTTCAGTCTTAAATTACTTGTGTTCTGTATCAGAGACCTGCTGTTTGGACCCTTCAGATTTCACCTGTTGTTGAGGAATTTGATCTACAAAAGTAATTAAAACATGTCTTCTTTCTGTGGGGATTTGTGACACAATGTGGTATTGCGAGCATGCTAAATCAGCTGGGAGATGACATTGAAAACATTTCAGTGAGACTCCTTAACTACACGCTCAGAAAAAAAGGCCCAGCATGCACAGGGGCGTCAGGACAGAGGCGGAGAATTCCTGACATCATGTGTTTATGTCGCATTTCTGCTGCTCTGTAATGTGAGAAAATTCCACAGAGTGGCCTGTAGGTCCCGGTTCAAGACAAACCAGATTTCAGAGGAATGCCTCAAATATGTCCCCATGGTATTCCTCTGACTTTATCATGTTAGCTGCAGTTATAAATGACCTGATGGTGACCAGGGCCCTCTCTTTTGTAAACACTCACTGTGGCTTGGTGCAGTAATCTTCCTAATGGAGTTGCGTGCCTAAACTCTGCATGAACTTCCCTGCATATGTAGATTGGATTTCGTCCCTACTTAAAGTGTGTACAGTACTACATTATGACTGGGAAAATACACGGACTGTGCGCGTGTGCGCGTGTGTGCTTGTGTGTGTGTGTGTGTGTGTGTGTGTGTGTGTGTAGCCTACCGAGAAACATTTTTGATGGATGCTGTATTATAATTTTCTATTCAGAGAGCGAGTTGTGTTGACAGGTTGAACCCAAGTCAGTTTTGAAACACAAAAGAGCTCTGCTTCAGCAGATGCTAAGAGTTTGACTACTCAAAGTAAATTAAAATATCGGAAATGTGAGCCCTGATCCATGACTGCCTGAATCTCAAAAGCACTCAAATCACTTTTAAAAATAACTGCTAACCAATTCAGTGATATTCAGTCCGGTCGTACAGTTAATTTTTGCTTTGATTCCTCAATCCAACCTATTTAAATCAATCGATGAATATAAAACAGTTGAAGTGCGAACGGCCAGGTTTAGTTTTGGGGGATATTTACTTTCATAACAGATAATCCTCTTAAGAATTGCGGCCATTTTCATTCATTGTGATGGTCAAAGTACTTTAAGACTGCATTTGAAAGACTGTAGAAATGTTTGCTGTAGTTTTGTTGGGAATCTAGCTGTCAGTGTTCTTCTATCTCCAGCCTTAGCATTAGCGCTGAAAGCAGCTCTTTTTCATGATTCGCACTCGTGTTGCATCTGTTCTCTGCACCTTTGTTGGGCGCTAATGAAATGTCCTCCTCTGAATGATCTCCAACTCGGCCAGTGGCCAAAATTCACGGTATTTCTCCCTGTGCTTCAGATCGTTTGTCGTTCAAAGTAAAGCCGGGGGGATGAAAGTGTTTTTTGTTAAGCCGGTCGGCCCTTTGTGAAGCACAGTTCTGGCCATCAAGTAAGCAGAGCTGCACAATTTAACAAGTGAAGCCGTAATCTGCTAATGAGATGTATTTTTCACCCACCTGGTTAATCAGAAATCCCTGACCCTTTAAAAACTTCCAGTACTGTTCGCATTTTAAAGTGGCGTATACCTATGTTCTATGTAGCATTCCAATAGAAAGTTTTGGGCGTAGGAGCTTGCTCGTGCATGTGAAGCGATTGATGTGTTTTGATCCGTCATTTTATTGCCCTACATTATTCAGTATCTTATTTTGCCCATTGTCTTACTTTATAACATTTTTGAGCCCCTGAGAACAAAAGTGGTCTTATTCTATATTTGTCTTTTCTTAAGTTCAAATCTTAAAATGATTCCTAAGTAGTCAATCTATTTAGTGGGATAATTGATAAACTCAGTGTTTCCGTCAGTACAATACAATAGATTGGTCATATGTTTCACATTTCAAGAACGCATAACGTGCTAGCTGCTGTGGCGTTCCAAAATAAGAAATTTAAAAAAAGAGAGATGTGCCACTCGTGCTGTAACGGGGGCTCATTTATATGGTTTATTATGTCTTTGCTTTGCCAGCCATTTGGCAATGTAACACTATTCAGGGCTAAAACTTTGACAGTAGTGGTGTGCTGTATTAAAGGCGCCTAAATGAGTCTTTTTTTAATACCCGGGCGTGATTCCTCCACTTTGCTAATATTTAATTTCATGAGTTTTATTAGGTCACCTGAGACGAAGTCTCAAAGTGACCTATTCTAATCGCCTTTTGTCCGTCGTCCATCGTGCGTCGTACGTCCCTAAACAATTTACATTTTCGACTTCTTCTCAGAAACCGCTGATCCGATTTCAATTAAATTTCGCAGGAACCTTCGTTGGACAAATATGCACCAAATTGTGAGCAATATGGTGCCCACCCCCAGCGGCTCTGAGGGGCGGGGCTAAGACTGGTCAAATTGGCTCAAATTTTCAAAATCTTCTTCTCCAGACCCAGATATGCTGGAAAACAATACTCTTTATAGATGGAAGGCTCTTGAGGTGCTTTATCAAAATTGTGAAGTTCATGACCCTCAAACTCCATGTTTGCTCCTGGGGAGGGGGTGAAATTTACTATAGTTTATACAGAAAAATGATACTTTTGGTATATATTGTTCATTTTCTAATGGAAATCATTCAAACTTGAATGGCATTATAAGCATGAGATGTCAGTTTGACACTATGGCATTTTTGACCCTTTCTCTTCCCCAGGGGCTGAGGGGTGGCGTCCAAACGGGGTCATATTACCAAAAATTTCAACAATATTCTTCTCCAGACCGAGAGAGGCTGGAAACCAGTACTCTTCATAGATGGAAGGGTCTTTAGGTGCTTTTTCAAAATTGTTAATTTCATGGCCCCCAGGCCCCTTGTTTGGCTTTGGGGAGGGGGTGACGTTTACTATACTTTATATAGGAAAATTATTCTTTCGGGTATATTTGGTTCATTCACATCAATAACATCAGTTTTATGCAACTCAGGTGACCGTTAAGGCCCATGGGCCTCTTGTTGTATTTGGCGGTGGCTTACAGCTTCAGACTCAAACTGTTATAAAATAAATTAGATATGACTCCCTCCCCTTGTAAGGAATAAAGTAATGTCTTTCTGGATAATATGGCCCATTGGCCTTTATGCTGTGAAATCCTGAATTTGACGCACAATGTAGTTTTCCCCACCATATATTTCTCTGCTATGATTATATTACGAGACATATGGAACTAAAATTTCAGCAGTGTGTATGCCAGTGAAACATATTACCGTTCATATTACTGTCTAAATGTATTATTACACACATTGCCCTCCTCTATTCAAATTGGCTTCATGGGACAAACAGTTTATTGTCTTTGCCGATACAACTTCTGGTAAAGTACACATTTCATGTCTATTATTCTGTAATGGGGGATCCATGCAAACATTGGACATGATTTAAGGTGGTTTGGTGGGTACAAAAGTTAGAATACTAGCTTTGAGAAATGAGTGTTAAGGAGTACATGCAGGTTATATTATAGCCAAGTAATTTCCCTCCCAAATACATGTTTTGTTTGGCCCATATTTAAGGTGCTGTGCAGTCTGTTAGTATTAGGACATTGACACTGTACAAGAGTAGTGCTGATTGGAGACTCATATTTTTGGTTTTTAAACCCAACGCTCTGGAGCAGTGAACCAAAAAGCGAAGATTGGGTCGCTGTTCAAACAACTTGTGGACTGCACTGTGTGAGCACCACCGCGCTCAAAGTAGCTCTCAGCTGCTCCTTCTCATCAGCCAATAGGAAACTAGCAGACAGATAGCATTAGCAGACGTTAGCTGGAAACACATGATTGACAGCCACAGTTGCAAGCAGCTGCTCACTGAACATCTGAGGCAGGGCATTCGGGTGAATGACGGGGTTATGAGGGCGTGGCCTGGCCCCTTTTGGACGACATCTTCGCTTTTTTACCCATCAGCCCTCAAGGCTGACGGGGTATTGCTATCCTTCGTGCGGGCGGGCGGGCGGTCGGGCGGCAGGCGGGCGGGCGTCTCCAAAAACTTCGACATCGGGCTGAGGGGTATTCCATGCATTGCACGCCTATTTTTTTTCTTTATATTACTTGGAGTTGCTTAGCGTTGGTGTCAGATGCAAAACTCGTATATAGATTTTGCTAGTTTATCAGGAGATGGAAATGAAGTCCTTATTTTTTTCTTATGTGGTGGTTCCTTTCATTTTTTGTGGAACAAAAGAAAGAAAGTTTGTCATTTTTTGGAAAACTGTTTTACTTTTTTCATCAATAAGTAACATAATTTCATATACATGGTTTTCCTCAAGAAAATATTTCCTCTTACAGATCTGAGCTTATATCACATGATTTTCCAGGGTTTCCACTGCATGTAAGTGATCGTGGCGCACCACCACGGCAAAATAAAAGCCGCCACGCCTATGTAAAATGACTTTCCATAAACCCCAAAAATCCTCAGGACAATCAAGTGTCGCCAGTTCTCCTTGTCAAGTTAAAATGAGCGCTAATAATTCTTGACCTGTTGTCAATCATTTTGCTTGATGAACATGTTTTTCAATTAATAAAAATTAGCCATCGGCAGTAAAATGCACTGCTCTCTTCTTAATGCAATGTGTGCAACGATCAGAGAAAAATATTTTGTTCACTTTGCTGAACGATAAACTACAATGTTAACTTCTGTGTTTGGTGTGAGCACATCCTGCTCTACCGATTTGCAACCTCATTATTATTTAATTCCAATTCCGGAGTCCGGAGTCATAATTAGTTTGCATATTGTATGTGAAATCCAACGTGACGCATGTGAAACTGATAAACCTCTGTGCACATAGACTTCAATTATTACATCGCCTACGTGCTGATTAATGAAAACTGGCCACACCTGATAATGCTAACTTTTGACCTGATGCTGATGCCCTCCGCCACAGTTTAAAAAAATCCTGGAGGAAACCCTGTATTCTTCCCTCCTTCCATTGGTCAACTACAAGGACAGTAGTTGCAGTGGTTAGTTCTGCGTATACTGATACGAAATCTCAAAATGGCCCAAATGTCTTGAACAAGGAGCTCATCTGTCACTGATGATATTACCTTCATCGGAAGGGTGTTATTCAACTTTATTTGCAAAGCTAGACATTCACTGCCCTCCATAATTATTGGCACCCCTGGTTAAGATGTGTTCTTTAGCTTCTAATAAATTCAATTTTTTTCTAAATAATATAGGACCACAATGAAAAAAAAAAGGAAAATCTAACCTTTAATTCCAGTGCATTCATTTAGTGGGGAAAAATCCCACATTAAGAAATAATTCTTTTACATCAAATCATGTGTGCCACAATTATTAGCACCCCTGATGTTAGTACTTTGTACAACCCCCTTTTGCCCGCAAAACAGCACCTAATCTTCTCCTATAATGTTTCACAAGATGGGAGAATACAGAAAGAGGGATCTTCAACCATTCCTCTTTCCACAATCTCTCTAAATCATCCAGCGACCTGGGTCCTCTCCTCTGCACTCTCCTCTTCAGCTCACTCCTCGGGTTTTCAATGGGGTTGAGGTCTGGGGACTGAGATGGCCATGGGAGGAGCTTGATTCTGTGTCTGGTGAACCATTTCTGTGTAGATTTGGCCACATGTTTAGGGTCATTATTTTGCTGAAAGACCCAGTGACAACCCATCTTCAGCTTTCGGGCAGAGGCCACCAGATTTTGATTTAAAATGACCTGGTATTTCAATGCGTTCATGATGCCATGCACCCTAACAAGGTTCCCAGGGCCTCTGGAAGAGAAACAGGCCCACAGCATCACCGATCCTCCCCCATACTTCACAGTGGGCATGAGGTGCTTTTCTGCATACTCATCTTTTGTGTTCTGCCGGACCCACTTAGAATGTTTGTTGCCAAAAAGCTCTATTTTGGTCTCATCTGACCAAAGCACACGGTCCCAGTTGAAGTCCCAGTACCACTTGGCAAACTCCAGACGTTTGTGTTTGTGATTGTGAGTGAGAAAATGTTTTTCTGTGCATGCCTCCCAAACAGCTTGTTGGCAGGTAGATAGCGCCTGGTGGTTGTTTTGGAGACTTTGTGATCCCAAGATGCTCCATTTGTTGCAATTCTTTAACAGTGAGCTTTGGAGAACTTTTTACTTCTCTTACCATCCTCCTCACTGTGCGTGGTGGCAAAATAACCTTGCGTCCTTGTCCAGGCTTGTTTACCACTGTTCCAGTTGTTTTAAATTTCTTCATAATTCCTCTGACAGTAGATATAGGCAGGTGCAGGCAAGTGGCTATTTTCTTGTAGCCATTGCCTGACTTGTGAAGGTCGACACACATCTGCCTTACTTGAATGGTGTGATCCTTTGTCTTTCCCATGTTGAAGAGTGGATAAGAGAAATGGCCTCTGTGTCACATCATATTTATACCCCAGGGAAACAGGAAGTGATGAATTACTAATTAAATGTTCCTAGATACTCTGATCAACTTTGTAAATTACTGTAGAAATGACAAAAATACTTCAATTACATTTATTTCCTTGGAATTGTTAGGGGTGCAAATAATTGTGGAACAGGTGATTTTATAAAAAATAATTATTTCTTAGTCAGGGATTTTTTTTCCCTTAAAATTCACTTGAGTTGAAGGTTAGATTTTTCTACAATTTACAGTGTGAGAGTATGCTTCTGCAATAAAAATCAAATTTATTTTAAGGCTTTTAACACGTCTTAACCAGGGGTACCAATAATTATGGAGGGCGCTGTATTGATAAGCATCAATTGTACAACTAACAATACAGTTATACACATTTGTACATCAGTGCAATTTTTTGTTCTTTGGTTCTGTAACTCCGGTGCATCAGAGTAAAAAGCAATTAATAGGCGACAAAAGTCGAGATTGGTTTGGCCCCGCAGTGAAATTGCTGCCTCACATGCAGCGGAGTATTCGGCCTTGTGCTTTGACCTGTTTCTGAGATAGAGTGGTAAACAAATGAATTTTCTTTCCTTTATCTGGTAGACCTATGTTTTGTGCCTTCGACAGTCGTGAAGTTCATTTGAGGATGAGCGCTATTGTGAGTGTTCTTGCTGCACCTTGAATCAAAAACACTGCCGTCGGTATGTGGACATTATGTGTATTTGTTATATCTTCCTTTTGTGCATTGAGTGTGTTTGAGTTTGTGTGCGTGTACCCTGCAATGGGTTGGCGAACTGAACGGAAAGTTCCGGCTTCTTGCCCACTGGACACTGGGGAAAGCTCCAGCCCCTTGCAACCTTGGCCTGAAATACATGGGTTGGATATTGGATGTATGGATGTTAGATACTTTTATTCCAGTGTTCCTTACTCAGAATTTCCTCCTGTTGCAGCGTCCAGGAATTCCATCTGGAGCGCGGATGCCCCATCAGGGGGCGCCGATGGGTCCCCCCGGGCCGCCGTATGGAGGAAGCCCCTCGGTCCGGCCCGGTATCCCCAACACAGTGATGGAGGCCAGTCGAAAGCGGCCAGCGGCATCCCAGCAGGTCCAGCAGCAGGCTGTCCAGAACCGGGCTAGAAAGTGAGTCCGCCAGTCCCTGAGCGGCTGCTCTGCCTGCCTGTTATCCCATATGTGTCTGTCACTACTTTTCATCAAGTGCCGCCTCCTCATTTTCTTGTCTGCTTTGCCCTCAGTGCCTTATTCCCTCCCCTTTTTATCGCGACTTCAAAATTTTCTTCCTTCCGCTAAACACATCTCTCACGGTACACCTTTCATATTAAGTTAAGTCTAGATTCATTATTCACCAATTGCATTTTGAACATTCAATCAAATTTCAGAACCTATGCCATTGCTGTTACATTGTTTATCTATCACTGCCATTCCTATTGTGCAGGGAGCACTGCTCCTCCTGCTGTTGTGCCGCAATTACTTAAACAACCAGAAGGGGCGCTGTTTTGCAGTGTACAATGGAACACTCCGTAGGTTGAAACTTCACCTCCTTGTGTGCAAATTCAAGCTGTTTCCCACAAAGCACGGTGTTGACTCTATCCGACTCTGCTCACTTGGTATGGGTACTAGAACTTTCTCTTATTCGTTTTCCACTGTAATAAGTACCTGCTCACTATAACCCTGGTTTTTTTCTGAGCGACATTAAACCCTTTCAGGATCATTTCACTGGCCACCGAGTAGAGGAGCGTCCAAACCTTGTCAACTGACCGCAGCATGAGTTTCCGGGCTGCCTTAAAATCTGGGTGAAGTTGTGGCGGAAAAAAAAAATTGCGGCCACTATGGCAGCAAGCAGGACGTCCCGATTCTAGTGACGATTGTCTCTGACCAGTTTAAAGGTCTGCATTGTTTTCAAGTCACCTTTTCGTATCGGCTAAGCTAACTTGGAACCTCGGTCAAGGTCATACCAAAAAAGTACCAGGTACTAACCACAACTTTTGCCAATGGTAATCGAAAAAAGTATGGTTCCAGGTGAAGCAAGTCGAGTCCGGTAGAGCCGTACCTTGGATGTGGAATTGAGGCATAATAAGCCTCTCCTCAGATCTCAAGACTGTGTCTGTTTTTAACTCTATATCTCAGCATATTCTCGCTGATTTCAGTCAATTGTGGAGAGACTGGTGGATAATTGGGGTGCAGATCAATAGTACGCTGCCATATCTGCTCTCCCTCTAATCACTGTTGTGCTGAGCCTTGGTATCGATCCGCCAATCGCCAAGCCGCTGTTGTAGACCAATGGGGTCAAGCGCTGCTCAAAACTTCCCCTCCCCTCAGCCAAAGGCCCTCACACACCTTCACTGTACTGGCGGAATTTGCTGAATACCCAATGAAAGGAGGTCTGTAAACAAAGTGCTGGAGACACATTTAGCAGCTCTTCGAACCGTCCTGGCTTTCATTTATATTTCCATTGAGGTCAAACTGAGGTTTTATTCTTGAGAGTATTGGACAGTTCTGCAGTTCTGCATCCAACGTAAACTGCATTTATGGCATGGATGTGTCGGCATGTCATTGAAGTTTATCTCCATAAATCTCTTGGAAAGGTTTAAACATGGGCAGAATTAACGGTTTTGGTCTTGGTGCACATTCTTGGCTGCCATGCATCAGCTGGAACCGCCAGTCTTTTATCACACATAGATTTGTAGGTTTTGCTCTAATAATGATGTGTTAATTCACCTTAAGGGGGCCATCTACCTGAAAATCATTTTTTTTGTTTTTTTTTTATTAACTATTTTATCTAGAGGAATGCAGCTTTTGATGGATTTCCAACAAATTTATTGAAAAAAATGTAATGGAAAAAATGTTTGCAAAACTTCAAACCAGCATATCTTTGTTGTTCCTCAACCAATTTCCATGCGGTTTTCACCACTGAACTCCTAATTACCTGTAGATTCTCCCGAGATCTAAATCTAATTGCATGAAATGGGCCATATATAATGTCAGCTGTGATTGGCTCCTCAATGTACAGCATGTGCTGCACGGGCTTGGTCTCGCCCATTCAGAGCACAGCTTTCAACTACAGCCAGGCTCCTCCACAAAACTGACTCTAGGCAGGTCTGGCAAAGTGAAAAGAGAACATTGTTGGCCACCACAGAGAAAAGAACAGAACTGAGAAGGGCTATATTAGCAGCAGAGCAACGAACACAGCCAAAGAGGGCAAAACCTGTGGTTCAGGGGCTTTTTGATGTGTCTCTGCCTCGAAGTGTGAGAGTGAAGCTGCTTTCACACTGGACGCAAAACTAATTTTTCGCACGGCAGATTACATTCAAAGTCAATGCAAAGACACGAATGCACGCGTTTTTTGTGTATTCGCGTCTTTGCATTGACTTTGAATGTAATCTGTCGTGCAAAAAATTTGTTTCGCGTCCGGTGTAAAAGCAGCTTAAATATCTTTCGAAATATTTCATTGACTTTCTAATGGATTTTTCTGCATGAACAGTATTGCATGTGCCTCCCGAACTTCTAGTACATTTTTCTCCATTATTTCTTGATGGATTTGTTTTAAATTTGGGATAGTGATAGATTAATTTTGGCTAAATGCCACTACGGAGTTTTTTTTTTCAGTTGGGCCTAAAAAATTTTGAGATGGAGGGGTGAAAAATGTAAGTGTCTGCTGTATCCATGGTAACAAAAACACCTTTATCATTTGTAATAAGGAAAATATGAAAAATAGCCCTGTAGTGACATTTCAAAGGTCATTGAAAGTCTTTCAAAAGGTTTCAAACTAATATCTGCAATAGTAAGTGAGAAAAGCTTTCTAAAAAAAAAAATTGCGAAAAATCCAAGATAGCCACCACTGTCATGGTAACTGGACATTGATTTTCATTCAGAATATGATGAATCATTATTTTGGCCATTCATGAGCATTATTCAACATATAATAGCAGGAAAAATAACCTTTCGTTGATTTTTTTTTTTGTCTCAAGAAAGATGGCCCCCTTAATTTGAGTGTAATTTGGACCTGATTTGATTTTAAACTGAGCATTTTACTGGGTTTTTTTTTCAGCCAGTCATCTGAGCTGCCTGTCTGAGTTTTCGGTTGCCTTTCAGTTTGTCAGATTTTCATTGGCCCTGCCCCTGACTGACATGGTATCCAATGGTAGCCCTTTTCTACTTAAGAATCACTTATTCCTCTTTCATGTTTATTTTTCTGATCCCCTTTTATTGCTCTGTAATTCCACCACTGCTGTACTGTGAAGAAGATTTAAATTTTGCCAGTTAGGCAGTTTTCTGGCCTTCAACCCCCATACGGTTGTCTGTCTGTCTGGCTGGCTGGCTGACTTTCTGGCAGACTGACTGCATGTTTGTTTCACTGGCAACAAGAAAAGCAAAGCACTGAGTCAAATAAGAAGTCCTCCCTCATCAGGTATATAACTTACAGACATAGCCGCATACACAAAAACACATGCCTGTGTACAGACACGCATTCAGGTACACACACACACACACACACACACACACGTTCGTACAAACATATTCACATACATAGCCTGGTCTCCTGCTTGCCTTTGAATTGTCACGTCACACCTCTAATCAGAATCACTTCAAATCCCATCAACCCTTAGGAAACCAGTTGGATTCCCTGGAGCCAATGAGATCGCAGCGAGACAGATGGACATGAGAGATGCCCAATCAGATCCCACGCTTGGATCCAAGTAGGACTTTACCTCTGATGCATGTCAGTTTATCGCGTGTTTAAATTTACCCCGCCCGAGTTCCACCCCCCTCCCCCCGCCCCCCAACCCCTTATTGCCTCACTCACTTTACCACTGGACACTTACGCATGTCTTTTCTACTTTCTCCTGTAGTGGGCGAGATAAACAGTACTTCTGTTTCAAACTGAACTTGATCAACTCCTCCTTTATTTCTGGTGAACTCAGGAGTTCTTTCATCAGAATGAAGTTTGACATTTAAGTGGTTCAAGAAGAATGCATCTAGTGTATAGAATGTTCTGGATGATTAAGTATCTCTAAAATATTGCACACACCTGGGCAAAAAGATGGGCCCGGGCAAAAAGATGGGTCCAGCCAAAAATGGGAAAATATGAAAGTTTTCATGGTCTTAATGACAAATTCTTGGACAAGAAATTTGCACGAAACAATCGATGAAGTAACTTTGAATGGGATAGCTCTTACCATTGATTTCTTCCAGTGTTCAAGCCTTGTGGGCAAATCTGTGGACAGCTTTTTACAGCATTAACTGTCAAAAAATATTATCTGATCATTCCTCTTTAGATGAAAACTTTTCGCTTGTGGGAAGCAAGTCTTTCTGGAATATTCCCCTGTACTCCAAAGTATTGACAGACACTTCACAGTAAAGCAGCTTACAGGTTTTTCCCAGACAGGTCACGACAGCAACAGTCAACAAGCAAACGTTGGCAAAAAAAAAAAAGTCTCACCTTCATTTTTTTTTTTAAATCTTGCTAATTTTCTGACCAATGATTTGTTGTAGAGACCATCAAAAGCATTATATTTGGCCACTTTGGGCTTAGTCCAGTTTTTTGCCCGGGAGTGTTTTCATATAAAGGCAAGCTATCACTCCAAAACTGAAAAACAGCAGTTTCTCAGCATTTAAATGTAACTTGAATCTGCATGTTTTCAATTAAATTTGAAGGTCAGTTGAAGGTAACAGTAAAGAGAACTGCAGTGGTTTATATTGAGTGCATTCAGGATTCTGTCGTTTAAAGCAAGAAAGTACACTGTTCTGATGTTCTGAACCAATCTGAGTCAAAAAATTGCACTAAAATGGGATTAATTTTTAGAAAGGAAAAAGCCAAGCATTCTGTTCCTTTTCACAAACTGAAATGTTTCAGAAAGATTCTGTTGTGCGCTTCAGATCCTTATCTCAAGGACTCTTTGATGCAGAACTAGGTGAATTTCTCTTCAGTTAGCCCTCGTTGCACTTGAAACCATAAACCGAATCATATACTGAATATGCAGTACCTGTTAGTTTGACATTGAATAAAAATTGTAAACATGATTAGGTAACAGTGCTCAGTTGTTTCATATTGAACAGGGAGCAGTCCTCTTGCCTAGTGATACAAGTTTGGATGTTTGAAAGACGTAAAACAAATAAAGATACTATTCCTATTCGGAATTAGCCTGTTCTACACTGAAATTTATATATTCATTTTGGTGAGGGACTGACCTCACCACTGACCAAAGTGAACACCAGCTTGGGAATAAAACATGCTATCTTAATGTGACAGTGCGCAATTCATCAATGTTCAACACCCGTGCCCAGAAATAAGATTGACAGTGTCACCGTCTGACGGAGGGCTTTTAAAATGTTCCACACAACCCATGAGAGACTCACACGCTGAATTCTTCATCTGAAATCTACAAGGGGGACAATTCTCGCAGCGCTTCTGTATTGCTCTGATCAATGGCAAACCAAAACATCTAACATCTGCACAGCCATAAATGATTTTGTTTTTCATATTCTGTTGACACCTCACTCACCCCCTCAATACCCGCACCTTTCTGTCTCTGTTCAGCCTTGCACGTGTAGGAATGTGAGAATGCCGAAGATTGTGGCTGTTGAGGTGAAGGTCTCACAGCATGCAGTAGGTGGCGCTGTAGTGGGGCACATTGCCCTATTGTACATTTGAATGTGTTGCACCGTCTGTAGTGAATCACCATGCCGGCACTTTAAGTTGCATGTGTCGTAGCTGTGTGCAAACTCTATATGTGTGGGGACTGCATGTACAAGTTCTTCAGCTCGGCTTTAGTGCTTTACTGATGCCCGCGGCATGCTGAAGGGTTTGATGGTGACTTTTTACATTCAGAGAAGGAATTAATTTTGTATAATTTTTTTAGTATCTGTGCATATCCAGTGCATCATTCATAGAAACTTCTTACCTTAGCTCAATACATTTATATGAAAATCTGCACTTACCATTCCTTTTATTTTCAAATGGACTCCTTACTTCTGATTTAGCATATTCTTGTGAAGTCATCTGCTGAGGAGCTCTAAGTGTCTAATTGGACAGCTGTTGAAATGTAGATTCACATCCCATCTTAACACGAACAAATCAGACTCGAGAACTTTATGGAGGGCAATCGTGTAGCGTATCTATCTGCATTGATGACAGTAAGGATGCAACTACACAGACGTGGAGGTGTAGGGAGAATACGCATGGAGAGAGGAGAGTTACACGACTACACATCTATGTTTATGACAGTGACTTTGAGCTGTGATGAAGAAAAAGAGATCAACAACCAGTGCTGAGGTGGCCTGAACGCATCCAAAAATTAGAGGCACTCCTAGAGTACAAACCTTCGCCAAGGCAGCACAGTCCAAATCTTGGTGAGTGGTAGCAAAGTTCAGTTATCGCATGTCATAGGATTTCAAGATGGCTGCCATGGCGGCCATATTGTTCAACTGAACAGGTCAAAATCAATAGGGTCCATCCCTGATGTAATAGCGACCCACCCCAAAAATTTCAGAGATATCCGCTCATTGCTTTTCTCTTTTTTTTCTTTTTTTTTTTTAAATTTGGCATCTCCACTCCCACCCTAATCTGGAATGCCCAATGGGTGAACTATGTACAGGGCTTGCTCATATGCGACTCCTTGCTGCCAAATTCAGCAGAGTGTAGATAGTTTGCGGCTCTCCTCCGAAGCACGTGCCTGTCAGCCACTGCTTCTTAAACACTCATTGGTTGAATCCTCACAAGTTCAGAACAAGGGCGGAGGATTCCCGGACACGAATAGGCTTAGGATCTTCCTGACGAGCGCCCGTCTGGCTAACAGGAGGCACTTGAGCAGCAAACAAAGCTGTTTATTTTTATTTCCCTTCCCCGGCAGTCCCTTCCCGATCTGAAACCTTCTGGCGCAATAGCCAATTGTGCACTACTTTGAAAAAGGTACCGACCACTGCTGGTGGCTCGAACCCGCGGCGTGATAGTCACTTCTGCACTGCAACGCAGTGCCTTAATCATCGTTTATTCCTTTTTGAGTGATCTCGATTGCAAACAAACAAATAAAAGGCACAGATCACTTAACCTCCTGCCAACTTTGTTTGGCGGAGGTAACAATATTCAAAATCCATGACTCTTTCAAAGAACTTTTTGAGTTCATCGGTTCTAAAAATGATTGTTGAGGCTCTGTTCTGATGTCACAATACAGCTTCCTGCTGCAGAAGTGCCCGGAACAATGCCTGACTGTTGTAGGACAGATATCTTTACACTTTGAGGGCAGTTGGACATCTGCACTTTTATGATACTTTATAAAACCTTTTTCTGCCCAGGGAGGCTGCATTGAGAACATGTTTCTCTTTTTCAACGACGCCCCATGAGAAATGCCTGATGGAACAGTTGCAAGTGTGGAGGGATGGAGAGAAACAGGGGTAAAGCCCCTGGAGCAGTTTTATGGTTAAGGGCCTTGCTTCGGGGCCCAACAGCTGAGGTCTTACGTTCTCTCCAGGTGAAGTTAGAATCCCAGGGGCCTGAACCAGCAACTCTTCAGTTATCAGTTAAGCAATCACTACTCAGCTACCCTACTTGAGTATAGAAACGGGGATGGTTCTCCAACTTTGAATAGAGCGTTTTTTTACATCAGAATATATACCTTTACTCAGGAAAGGCATTTGTGTTCATATGTATGTGTTCTGTCACTTCTGGTTATAGTGTGAAGGAGGACTATGATGAAACATCTTATAATGAGATTGCTTTCTTTTGAGCACGCTCGGTGTCAATTGTGTCCTTCCTTGAAAATAAAGCTGGCGCAATTACTGGCAATGGATGAACAAGGACTTGCATTTACAGTGTAGGGGTGACTTTCCTTTCCTTGAGCGAGAAATGACGTTCCCTGAACAATAAATATCTTGTCAAAGCCCTATCCCACTTAGGCAGAACATTGTCATAACATCATTGAGACATTTTTACAATGTGCTGGAAGGGGAACTCACATTTCACCCTTTTTTAATGCGGCTTTTTTACCGTTTATAAAAATTGTTGACGATGTAGTTCCAGAACTCTAATGCTCTCTGCTACTTTCTGAAGTGATTGTTGGAGCAGAATTACAATGTTTGGTTGAGGCCATTCTGATAGCATATCAGTGGTTGTGAAAATTAAATGGTTAATTAATGCAGAAGAAGAGTAGAAAATCCCCCAACATTCTCAAGTATACTTTCACTGCACGTGGCTTGTAGTTCCTTCAATGTGCCCACAGTCTGACTCTGTCTGTTTCACGGTGGCATCAAAATGTTACTCAGGTCCGAACTAAAACTCATGCTCCCCCCTTCATCTCCCAAGGACTAAAACCTTCAGAAGGATCAGTGGATTGCTGTTGGACCTTCTGCATTTCTGCTGTATGATTAGTCTAACTGCTGCAAGAGCTGTTACCACACTGGAGCGAACAAAACAACACAACCTCTAAATTCGCTGTTTGTACTGGGCTTCCAGGGGCAAGATAAGCAGCGAGAGATTAGAGTTTGCCCTGGCGCCTTTCCACTCTGACAATGAAGGAAAAGACAGGGGCAGATTTGTTTGGTTTATGATTTTAAGGTGAAAATGAATCGGCTGCACTGCAAAAACTGAAAAATAAGTCAACCTTACCTTGTATTTCAATCTTGTATTAAGACTTAAAACAATTATTTCTATACGCCTATGGAGTGAGATATTTTTGACTTATTTCAAGATTTGCCAATGGGATAAGGGAATTTCACTTGTCAAGCACATGGCAACTTAAAATAAGTAAATATTTTCGACTTGAGAGAGAAAAACTAGGAAGTTAGGTCTTATATTAAGACTAAATGACTTGTTAAAACAGACACTTTTAGCAGTGTGCTGATTTTAAGTTCCTCCCTAGTCATCATCATGTTAGTAGAAAGTCAAAAGTTACGCCTCACTACAAAAGAATCTGAACTATTCCACACTCATTCTTCTAAGTCGTATATTCTTGAACTCCCTGGATTTTCCCATGAAGAAATGCTCTTTAATTTCCATTTCTTTAATATAACTGTTATTTTAGCTGACACTTTTTTCCAAAGGGACATACAGTTGATTGGAATAAGCAGGGGCGAATTCGTCCTGGAGAAACACGAAACAGCTGCACTAATCTTATTCTGGCTATACTGGGGCTTGAACCAACAACCTTCCAGAGCATCAACTTTGTAGGGTTATGGGTGTCTGAGCCTGCTACCTTTTTAAACCAGGGAAGTTTCCTTGGGAACATCTTTTGTCAAGCACGCCCTGGGAGAAATGCTGGAGAACAGTTGCAAGTTGGAGCGATGGAGGGAGCTGGGGAAGAGCCACTACAGACAGTTTTTAGGTTAGGGCTCCCGCTCAAGGGCCCAACAACAGAGATCTTCCCAACTTCATCTCACCAGATGCAGGCCAGAATCTGAAACCCCACTAGGGGCTCGAAATGGCAAGCCACTGGTTGCTAGGCTACCCCGTTCCTCCTGTCTAAGGTCTTTCAGATGTTCAGTGCATCAGCCGGGTCCCTGGATCATTTCATGTATTATTAATTCCCCTGGTTTGGGTCATTAGGGACGCGTGAGCGATCGCGAACCAGAAGAGGAGAAGAAGAAGCCCAGACTCTTTCGATGTTTCCTGCTTGGCGTCATTTCATCAGGTCATCTGCCGGAACCTCCTTAGATGGGACCTCTATTGCGGGTGGGTGGTGGGGGGGGGGGGGTCCCAAAGGAGATATGGTGTGGCTTACGGGGGTGGGGGGAGGAACAGAGGATCATGGGAGAGGTTACCAGCAAGAGCTGGACGGGCAGTTGGCTCTTCCTGCTCCAGATGGCTCATACTTTATTGATTTGGCCGCTTGCTCCAGCTGAAAAGTGGTTTTCCTGTCACCACTGTACCCACGTTACCCCGAGAAACGGCTCAGAAATGGCAGATTTTATTCGCCAACTGAATTACAGGACAGTGGTGGAATGTTCCGGAAAAAGTGGCTTGTTTTTGGAACCAGGCTTAAACTTAAGCATTGCTGGAAGCGTGTCTCATGGTATTAACAAGTGCCCTTAACTGTTAAACAAATGTAATAAATCATGAAAAGTATTTTAGTCTTATATTTAAGCTTATTTCTAGAACAACATTGCTAAATTAGAAAAATAATCCTCCGAAATTGAGACAGTTTTGACTAATTTAAAGATTTGCCGAACGGGGAAAGAAATTTCACTTGTTGAGGAAGCTTTATTGATTGCTGCGTATGACAAACTAATATTTGATACTTGAATAATTAAATACAATTTTAAGTCTCATTGAAGGACAAAAGCACACACAGGATGTGTTCACACTGTAAAGAGAACAGAACCATATGAGGATAAGTGAACAGGTCGGGAGGGTGATGAATTTTTCGAATGAGTTCCGAGCTGCAGATTTGTCGAGAGCTAATTTGATTGTTTCGTTGAGCATTTTTATGCTGTGTGAGGGGAACCTGCATCGCTGTATTTCAATGTCCTGGAATCCATGTTTTTACAAGCACAGCTGGATTGAGGTCAAGCTGTCAGCTTTGTGGGATCAAGTAGAGAATGACAGGGCGAGAACTGACCGTGCAGTTGAGGAATGTTCTGGAAAAGCTTTCCAAATTTCCAAGGTGAACTGAGACTGTCGCTAAAGGGACCTTTTTGGTGGGTGTGGACTGATGTCGGTCAAATGGCGCAAAAGTACCCAGAATGCAAAGCTGGAGTTGTGCCGGGAAACGGGATAAAAAGAGGCAGGGAGAGTGTGTGTGTGTGTGTGTGTTTGTGTGCGAGGGGGATTGAGAATGCGGCACACTAGCACAAAACAACACATCCTAACACATCTCCCCCCTAAACCATCTTCCCTCAGTCCCCGAACCCCTGCCAGGCTGAGAAGCCCCCTGTTTGAGTGGAACGGAAGCCCACCCATCTACCGTGTGACAGAGTGGGTCCCTCTGTCCTTCCCTCTCTCCCTCTCCTCCCCTCTTCTGTGGGTACCCTGCAAACAGCTGGGAACAATGTCTGGATGGGTCCCAGTCTTTCACCAGATGGCCCGTGTACTTCGCTATCTGTCACCATAGTAACATGCTCTTTTTTATTTCTTTCTCTCTCTCCCTCTCCCTCTCTCTCTCTCTCTTTTTCCCCCCTCGCTCCGTAGTGCCAAGAGAAGGAAAATGGCAGACAAGATTCTCCCACAGAGGGTAAGGCTTCTCGCTCCGTTCGCCTGTCCTGCTCCATCGTGCGGCTTCGCCCGTCTTTTGTGTTCGCTAATAGAATCTTTGGGATTATGCCGGCTGGATTTTTGAGGGTGTTTAAGGTGAGAGGGGGGAGGTGAGGGGGGGTGCGGAGGTGTTGGGGTTTTGGGGGGACCGGGGGGAGAGTGCGGCAGCCTCCCAAAATATCGGAGAGTCGCCGGAATACCAGCAGTGGTGGTGGGGTGGGGGGGTAAAGAAAGTCGAGGGGATGGGAAGGGGGAGCGAAAACGATGGTCAAATTTTCCTGGGGGAAAATTCGGAGGGGGGGGCAGGGGGGGAACGCGTACTTTGGACCCATCATTGGGGGTGGGGGGGTGGGGGGAGGGTAAGGAGACATGGCGGGATTTGGTGAAAATGGGATCGATCATTAGAGGTAAAATGCCGGCGGATTTTTCGGGATAGGTCGCGGAGGGGTGGGGTGGGGGGGTTGCCTTTTTTTGCTGGGGTGTCTGATGGACATGGCTGATCGGTAAGAACTGCGGCACCGCTGGTGAGGGTGAGGTGGGGGGCGGGGGTGGTTGGCGAGATTTAGGCAGAACCCACACATTACCGCCGTTATTGAGATCTCTGGGCTGTTTACTCCTCTGCGAATTCGGGCTGCTTTTGTTGTTTTTTTTTTTTTTCGGGGACAGACATTGTGATTTTGTGGGCGGTGTGCTTTCTGTATACACATCCTTGCCAGGGGTCCAAAAGCAGTCTCTCGCCCTCTCTCTCTATCTCTCTCTCTCCCTCCATTTCTCTCACTATGGGCAGTATATGCTCATTTACAAAAAAAAATACCGAGCTAGCGCTGTGGCCACAGGCGATAAAGCGAAGATTGTTTCCAGGTTAATGGATGCTTGGGAGGGTAAGGGGGAGAAAGACACAAAAATGGAGTGAGAGAAATGGAGAGAGATGGAGAGCAAAAGAAAGAGTGACACAGGGAAGGTACTGCGCAGCGTTTTCTGGGTCGGAGCCCAGTTTGGACAGTATCCGAGGTGAGGCTCTCCCTGGGGACTTGCATGCTAATGCAACCCTCGGGGGACGCATAACTCACCACAGGACAGTCCATCCGTCCTCAGCGGCCAAAACTTCGTCTCTTAGGCTCGTTTCCTACTTTACTGCAGGGTGCCAGTGTGGTTACCTCTACCATAGGCTATGCAGACCACTGGCAACTTTAGCAATAAAATTCGGAGTAAATAATGCCTCTTGCAAGCAAGAATACAAAAATATATGCGCACTGCGTGTTTTTTGCTTGCCTTTTATCACCATGTCTGCCAGTCTATCAAACTATTGAACTGTTGGGACTATGGACAGATATTTTTGGCCAATCAGAAGTCGGACATGTCTCTGTCACCTAAGGTGATTGGGCTACAATCAACGACTCTGCTGCAGTGCTGTGTAGACTCTGGCGCCAGTTAGTACAATATGACTGATTCCAAAAATTGTCCTTTTGGAGCTCAAAATACTTTCTTGCAAAGCCTGGGGGTGATTAGTGTTTGAAGTCACGCTGACACATCTTTTTCGTAATCTATGGTCAACGTGCGAAGCTCGCCACATTATGGTCCCTCTTCTGCAATGAACGTGCGCACATGCCGAATTAAGTTGGTTTTCATTTCCGGGAAGATCACCCAATGCGAATCTGAATTCATTCAAATTGTAGCTGTCAGTTTGTCTCATTTACCCTAATGGTGTCACTTTTGAAAGACTCAATGAATGCAGACTGCGGTCCAACTCGCTTCATCAATCAGCTCACAAAACATACACATCAACGAGTCCTTGTCCAAATTCTTGTGGTCTGCCGAATAGTCCCCCTCTTAATTACACAGCAGGGCAGGGATGCCACACAGGAAAGGTTAACCTGGATTCTGTTCTGGTCTCGCTTTCCATTACGGATAGTCCAGTGTCGTAATACAGAAGTACTGATTTAACTCTGAGAGAGTACATACTGTCGGCAAGAACTACATAAGGAACACCTGTAGCCGGCTTTTTCAAGCAATTATCCACTCAGCCAGCCATGCTACACCAGTGTCATGCAGAAGACCATGCAAATACAGCTCGGGAGCTTCAGATATGAAGTACACGTTAATAATTATAATTAGAGAAGGGGAGGAATGTGATCTCAATGTCTTTGACCTTGACATGGTTGTTGGTGGCAGATTGGCTGGTTTGAGTGGGATTTTTGAAACTGCCGATCTCTGGGGATTTTGGTACACAACTCTTGAGTGACGCAGACTGGTGCAGGAAAGCAAAAACATCCAGTCAGCAGCAGCTCTGCGAGTGGACATGCCTTGTTTCTTGAGAGAGGTCAGGGGAGCATGTCCAGATAGATTCGAGCTGCCAAAAAGGTCGAAGTAACTCTGGCGACCACCCTTATCGACTGTGGTGCGCAGAAAAGCGTCTGAAAATGCACAGCGTGTAAAGCCTTGAAGGGAATGGACTACGAAAGCCGAAGACTGTGGCGGGTTCCACTCCCCTCAGCCATGAACAGCAATCTGAGACTGCAGTGGGCTCACCCAAGCTGGATAGCTGAAGATGGGAAAAACAGCCTGCTCGGACCAATCTCAGTTTCAGACTCGACCAGTTTGACTTATAGATGGAGGGGTCAACTGCATGAAACAGGTGAGCTGACAGTTCAGCCTGGTGCTAAGGGTAGTGTTTTCTAGGGACACTTTGGGCCCATTAATACCAGTCAATCATCATTTGAATGCCACTGCCTTTCAGAGTACTGTTGCTGACTGCACGTCCCTTTATGGCCGCCATTAATGCATCTTCTTTCAGCTACTTCCTGCACAATGACGCCCCATCTTACAAAGCCAAAGTACGGCCATGACGATCAGTTCAGTGTACTTCAAGTGCCTTCGCTGTCACCGGATCTCAATCCATTAAGGCACTTTTGGGATGCGTTACGACAAGAGCTGAAACGTCTGCTGAAGTTATGCGATATCATTATGTCAGCACGGACCACAGTCTCAAAGGAATGCCTCCAACGATCTTGGAACAAACAACTTAGGCTCTTCTGAAAGCTGACAGATGCCCAACCTTGTACTGTAGTATGGTGTCCCTTTTAACCCATTTATGCCTGAATTTTCATTTTTTACTTTCTTATGTTATTATACTTCAAAATACCACTCTAATAGTCATTCAAACAGGACACTTTTTCTTAACAGTCCTCATGTGAGGACGCTAGGCATAAATGGGTTAAAGTACTCACTGAGTGTGGAGGGACCATTTTTAGTCTGAATTGATTGAGTGCTGAACATTTCACTCTGTAAAAGGAGGACTCAGGGAGCAATCTGATGCAATGAATCCCAAACGATTGGTGCTCGTATAGTTGAGCGGCTAGTGTCATGGTTCACTAGTGAAGCTGTAGCCTATTGTATTGGAGATGGACAAAAGTCAAGGGCTTTCAGATGTGTAGTTCCTCCTGAGCAAAACCATGGTTCAGCCGTAACCTTTGTCAAAGACTTAGGCCCCATTTGTTACCCAAGCTGAATGGTAGTTGTTTTCATGAATGCTGAAGTTCGCCGTCATATAAGGGGGACCTCTTGGTCCACTGCTAAATAGACTGCTTAGTATTACAGTCTGAGATTGGTGTAGTACATTGAAAGCAAGCATCTGGGCTCTCTGCTGCAGTGGTCTGTGGTGATGTACCGTCCTAATTCTTTATAATTCTGGCCTTAATTCTTGTTCAGCCGCCAATGCTCTACACTGAACTGCTGACTAGTTATGTCAGTTTGCCAGATTAGAGTTTAAATGAAAATCCACTGGATGATTGATCTCTTGGAGCAGGGTGGGGCTGCCACTGACCTCCTGTGTTCACAATGGCATCAGAGACCGTGGTAAGGATGTCGTTATGAGTTTTTTCCCGCCCCTCTGCAGAGTGAATAAACAGCCTGCTGGGTAATGTAGTCTTGCGTTTGAGTCCTCGGGTTGAATCCTCTCTCATTTTTTGGTGTGATTATGGGGGAAAAGTTAATGTGCTGGCGTGAGACGAAGAAGAAAATAATGGAAACATCAGAGAAAATTTTGCCACTACATATGGATTTGAAAAGTTTTCAATCCTTTTCCCAATCGACCTCTGAACTCCTCTCCCCCCTGCCCTTAGATCCGTGAGCTGGTCCCAGAGTCACAGGCCTACATGGATCTCCTGGCCTTTGAGCGCAAACTGGACCAAACCATTATGAGGAAGCGGGTGGACATTCAGGAGGCTCTCAAAAGACCAATGAAGGTACAGTAAAGTGCGCTTCCTTGTTTTCTATGGTTCTCTTCTGAGGAAACAAGACACTAGAACTGTCCTGTACTGTAACTTTATTGTTCTATAATAGGGTCATTATGTAAATCTGAATAGCGGTTCAGGAAGTGCTGGTGGCCCAAAAGAATTGTAAAATAATCTATGTATATACCAGGTATTATGACAACATCGAGACTTGAGTCAATTATAGAAATATGTTTATAAGAGCCTACGGATATGGCTGTAATTTTCACACGAGGCCTTTGTAGATCAGGTTTATGATGATCACTGTTATGATGCTGACGTGGTCCTTTTTAATGTGAGGCCAACGAAAATGAGCCACAGCAGCTGGGCGTCTGATTGGAAGTTTAAAGATGATGTCACAATTAAACTTTTTGTCCCTCCTCACACTCCACCACGCAGCAAAAGCGCAAACTGAGGCTGTACATCTCCAACACATTTAACCCCGCCAAGCCCGACGCGGACGACTCTGACGGCAGCATTGCATCATGGGAGCTGCGGGTTGAAGGGAAACTGCTTGACGACGTGAGTATCTGGGCTATCCTGGTACCATGCTAGCGTTTGAGATCGTCCTATTTCCTCTGCGTGCACAATGGCCTTGAGTCTCACCCGCCAGCTTTCCATCTTTGTCTCTCGCTGAAGATTGTGGACCTTGATATGCGTCTGTCCTAATTGCCTCCTATAGCCAGTTTAATACTCTACGCAAAAAACCACAACTTGAATGCGGCCTCAGGCCTTTGACTAGCTCTTCGCTAACATAACATTTGCTCATTTATTTGTAACCCTTTCAGAGGTTATGTCCCACCACTCTACGAAGCGGCAGCTTGATTTAGCGCAGTTAGCTTGAGTAGTATTGGGGCAGAAATGATTTCTTCTTCGTCGTGGCTGTTAGTTCTGTTATGAAGTAACTAACCAAAGGGAAAAGGATGTTATCTCCTGCAGGTGTCAACATGACGGCAGCCCAGCACCTGCTCCACTGGTTATGACCATTCAGTGACCTCTAAATGCAAATTTAGGAATTATGCAGAATTGTACCAAGCAGAGGAACATTATTACTTTGGCGGGAGCAATATGGTGGTGCTGCTGTCTCTTCTTTATCATGACGTTCTGCATGCTGAAGATTGGTATCCATTATCAGAATAATTATACGGTTCATAGTCTCACTGAAAACCCTTTCTAAGACCAGCTGGGACCCTGAGCTGGAATGAAAAAGAATTAATCTATGTTTTCAGCTTGTCACAGGTCAAAGGCGGTCAGTGTCTGGTCAAAGCTGGTCTGTTGCTGGACAAACTAAAATTAAAATGAGCGTTTTGCTTTTGCTCTCAATTCTGAATAGCGAGGTTAAACATATTTGAGTACGTTGTATGCAGTACACATCTTGTCTCTGAAGTTGCATTGTGTTCCTTTACACAATGTCTTTAAAGAGGTCGTTTGCTGATGAACAAGCTCTTTGGAGTTTTTGAGGACCCTCATTTTTTTTCTGCATCCATACGCAGCCCGGAAAACAGAAACGGAAGTTCTCGTCCTTCTTCAAGAGCCTGGTGATCGAACTGGATAAGGACCTGTACGGACCCGACAACCACCTCGTGGAGGTGAGCCTCGATGAATTTCCCTCTGACTTGAATTTTGAACCACCAGTGGTGTCCAACCCTGTTTCTGGGTATCTAGGTTTATGATTTCAACCCTAATTTAGCACTCCTTATTTTACTTAAGCAGCTCAATGAGATTGCTTGCGGACGAGTGAAGTGGGTTCCTTTTTAGGGTTTGAGTGAAAATACTAATGATGATATGTATGTGAAAGGGTTGACCATTACTGCTGTTAGCCATTTCTGTAGGCTCTCTTCACAAGATCAGTTTTTATCACATAACTGCAGTACTTTTCCCATAGTCCACCCAATGACATATTTTTGATATTACCCGAGGGTAATATCACTTTTGCGAAAATTCCATTTGGCTGAGATCGTGGGGGGAAAAAAACCCTCTGCATTATGTCAGGCTTTTAATATTTAGCTGAACTGAATACCCAGTGTAACGCTGGTTAAATCGGTATGACTCAGTGCTGTTGCTAGCTCACAAGGAGCCACTCACATAACATAAGTTCACGTTACTTGCCTAGCTAGCTAGCTTGCATGTACACAGTACATTTTCGTGACCATTATGTAAAATTAGTTTGTTAGCTAGTGAACTAAGGATTGCTAGCAGCTCAGTTAACTGAATTTCAAAACTGCTGCTAGTTCCGCCGAAATTATCTGTGACTCAGTGACAGACTTTGTTAGCAGAGCGATGGAGTTAGCTTGGTGCAAACAAACAATGGGGACCAAAGGAAGTTACTTAAATTTCCTGTTACAACCCCAATTCCAAAATAGTTGGGACGAAGTGTAAATTGCGAATAAAATCAAAATGCAATGACTTTCAGATCACATGAGCAAATATGTTAGTTACAATAGAACATGGATAACATTTCAAATGTTGAAACTGAAGCATTTTACATTTTTATCCATAAAATGAGCTCATTTCAAATTTTCTGGCTCCAACAGGTCTCAAAAAAGCTGGGACACAGGCTAAAAAGGGCTGAAAAAGCTATTAATATATAAGAGAATCAGCTGAAAGAACATTTAGCAAGTAATTAAGTTAACTGGCATCAGGTCTGTAACATGATTGGCGATAAAAGGGATGTCTTTGAATTTTGCCCATGATTTAATCGCTGTTTGATCGCATATGGAGAGAAACTGTGTCTTCAGTTGCCAATAACGATAATTGGAAAACGCGTCAGTAAAGGAAAATGATTGAGAACTAGCCAGGACTAATTGTCATAAAGGGACATGTCTGCGCCCCCCCAATTCCGGGTTCTAGAACCGCCACTGATTCTGTCATTGACATTACTAAATCGGCCCAGGAATACTTCAAGAAACCACTATCTGTAAACACAGTCCGCTATGCCATCCACAGATGCCACCTAAAACCCTATCATGCAAAAAGGAAGCCATTGTGGAGCATGATCCAGAAGCGCCGCCATGTTCTGTGGGCCAAGGCTCATTTAAAATGGATTGTAGCAAAGTGTCCTGTGATCAGACGACTCCAAATTTGACATTCTTGCTGGAAATCATGGGCGTTGTGTCCTCCGGGCTAAAGAGGAGAAAGACCACCCCTCCTGTTATCAGCGTTCAGTTCAAAAGGCAGCATCTCTGATCATATGGGGATGCATTAGTGCATATGGTGTGGGACACTTGCACGTGTTAAAAAGCACCATGAATGCTGAAAGGTATATAAGGGTTTTAGAGCAACATCTGCTCCCCTCCAGATGACATCTATTCCAGGGAAGGCCTTGTGTATTTCAGCAGGACAATGTAAAACCACATACTGCTGCTATTACAACAGCATGGCTTCATAGTAGACGAGTCCGTGTGCTGAACTGGCCTGCCTGCAGTCCTGATCTTTCACCAATTGAGAATATTTGGTACATAATTAAACAAAAAGCCTGTTAAAGGAGATCCAAAACTCTCCAGCAGCTGGAAGCCTGTATTAAACAAGAGTGAAATCAAATTCCAATGGTTAAACTCAAGAAATTTGTCTCCTCAATGCCCAGATGCCTCCACTCGTGTGAAAAAGCAGAGAGGATGGTACACCATGGTAAACAGGCCCCTGTCCCAACTTTTTTGAGACCTGTAGCAGCCATCAAATTTGAAATGAGCTCATTTTGTGGATAGAATTGTAACATTTCTCAGTTTCAACATTTGTTATGTTATTTCTGTTCTATTGTGAATTAAATCCTGGCTGGTGTGATTCGAAAGTCATTGCGTTTTGATTTTATTCACAATTTACACTTTGTCCTAACTATTTCGGAATTGGGGTTGTAAATTACGCAATTCAAGGATGTGATAAATAGAATCTTATGCTCTTGGTCGTGTCATTAGAAAGTTTTGAAACTCATTGACTAAATTTTGCGTTTGTTGTAAGCTTTAGCTCGTGGCAAATGCAAAATTTTGTCAGCTTGTTACAAAATTTTCATAAGACACACCTAGTTATATAATATCCTCTATTTACCATGTAATATATGAACATAATCCAGTAAAGAAAATGTTGGGATTCTCAGTCTCAGGCCGAGCCTGCCAGTGCCGGTGTTTAATTGGCGTCGCTCCACTGCAGCAGTCGGGGGTGGACTCGGGTAGCTTGGGTTACCATTGTTCATTGCTCAAGTGCCCCCTCTACTGGCCATTGTAGGCGCCCCTCAGTTTGGATTACATCTGCACACACCCGTTGTATGTTAGGTTTGTGACTACAATCGAAAAGAAGCTGCAACTGACAAGCGTGTGTTTCAGAGGAGAACCGCAAACTGCCTGCCCTCTCCTGAGATAGCTGGGTACAAACATGCTTGTACATTGTTTGTCAACATGATATTCCAGGTTTGGGTGGGGTTTGAGGAATGTATTTTTAAAAAAGAAAATAATTGGGCTCATGGTTTAATTATTAGAGCAGCCATTGGTCTGATTCTTGAAACAAATTTGGCTATCCTTTTCTATCTCTGGTCTTCCACTTCAAAGGAAAGCAAGCTTAACCTTTTCTGAATCAATGAAATTTTTGATACTTTTTCCAATTTGCAATTTCAGCATTTGCCTGCTGCAAAAAGCTTTCAACATTCATGTTTTTGCCTTATTCAATCCTTATTAGTTCAGTTACGTTTACATCTTTCATGTCAAGGGAACTTGTTGCATTTTATTGGCAGATTTTAAAGATAGGCTGTGTTGCTACACAGAATTGATTTTTCTTTTTTGTCTTGCTCTCCAAAGAAAGTTCCTTGAACAAGTGGTGCCAGACACAACATAACTTGCCTGAGGGAGATCAATTTTTGGTTTTTCAATCAGTTGACCATGACCCAGTTAGGTTCAACATTTAATCAGGTCATCATTGGACAGTGCGTACCTTTCCTGAAAATTATGGTTAATATGATCTTACTTGCTTTTCGCTAAACAGCTGACAGGCATACAGACAGACAAATTCCATCAAAAACTATACATATACCGCACCGTTCGGGTACTGCAAGAAGATATTGGGTCTATCTGTAAGACAGAAATGGCAGTTAAGATTTACTTGTTTTGAGTCGCTCAGTGCTGTACCATAGTGAAATACACATGGAGGTCAAGGCCAGCTCGATGGCCAGGTCAGTCACAGAACAAGATGTTACTGTCATTATGAGCAGTGAGTGTGACGGTAAGGCAGAATAGCAGCTGGTATTACAGTACGCAAAGCCTTGCGGGGAATATACCTCCATTTTACCTGTTAGGGTGTGTGTGTGTGTGTGTGTGTGTGTGTGTTCGCCTGTTCCATGTGTCTACACCGCTCCACCTCAATATCAAAACCACCGGTGAGGGGAATAAAATTGATTATCTCAACTCAGTTGCATCTATCAATGCGTGGGATATATTGGGCACCAACTGAGCAGTCAGTTTTTGATGTTTATGTGCTGAAGCAGGAAAAACAGGTGAGCAGAACATTCTGAGAGACTTCGACGACAGCCAGATGGTGATGGCTAGACAACTGGGTCAGAGCATCTCCAAAACTACCGGTCTTGTGGAGTGTGCCTGGTTTGCAGTGATTAGTACTTACCAAATGTGGTTCAAGGAAGGACAAACGGTGAACCACCGAGCAGTTGATGGGCACCCAAGGCAGATTGATGTGCGTGGGGAGAGAAGGCTAGCCTATCGCTACCCACAACGCATTGCAGCATGCTAGACTGGTTCCACTGTCCATGCTAAGCCCTGTCCACTGCTGAAAGCATTTATAAGGAGCTTATGAACATCAGAATTGGACCAAAAGAGAATGGAAGTAGATAACCTGGTTTTATGGATCATGTTTTTTTTTTATCTTATTTGGATGGCCTGGTCTGTAAGCATCATTTACCTGAGGAGCAGGTGGCACCAGGATGCAGTATGGGCAGAAGGCAAGCCGGCAGAGGCATTGTAATGCTTTGCGCAAAGTTCTGCAGGGAAACCTTGGGTCCAGCCATTCATGTGGATGTTACTTTGACATGTTCCACCTACCTAAAACGGGTCCCATCCATGGAGGTCCCACCTTCCAACTTTCAGGACTTACAGGATCCAAATACAAGAATGAAGTCCAATGCGCCTCAGCCAGAGTTTCACAAATGAGGATCTGGTGCTCAACAGTAGCGGACAGTATGGGAAAAGAAATAATTACCTGGGTGTTTCAATAAGACAACCCAAAGTAAAATACCGGAGCACTGCTATCTGCACGTTTTTATTGTCAGAGAACAGGGTGTGACTAACTTCGACATCTTGTTGAAACATCAGTCACACCCAGTTCTCTGACAATAAAAACGTGCAGGTAGTAGTGCTCCGGTGTTTTACTTTGGGTTGTCTTATTGAAACGCCCTGGTAATTATTTCTTTTTCCAGGACTTATGGGATCTTCTACCGATGTCTTGGTGCCAGAAACCATCAAACACCATCAGAGGTTGTGTGGAGTCCAAGCCTTTACGGAACCGAGCTGTTTGACCTACACAGTATTAGGCTGGTGGTTTTAATGTTGTGACTAATCGGTGTATATGTGGGCTTGTTCTTGTGTTTGTGTGTGTCAGTGTGTACGTGTGTCTATGTGCTCCTTAATGTGTGTGTATGTGTACCATGTTTACCTTCCCTTGTAGGGACCAAATGTCCCCACAAGAGATGGAATTGAGCTATTTTAGTTAGTGGTTAAGGCAAGGGTGAGGGTAAGGTTAGGGTGAGGGTCTAGGCTGGGTATGTACTGTTGACAGTTAAGGTCAGGGAACCGGGTGAGGGAATGAATGGAAGTCGAGGGAATGTCCCCATTAAACATGAAAACACGTTCGTGTGTACCTGAGTGTGCGTGCACTCAAAAGTGTGTGTGTGTGTGTGTGTGTGTGTGTGCGTGTATGCGTCTGTGCGTATTCCTTCTGAAAGCCGTTCTTTGTGACGGCACATTTCTTTTATAAGCAAATGCAGATTGGCATTTAAAAAGCTGGCCAGTACATCCCTGAAAGAGCCACTGAAAAGCCAACTCCGAGCGTGCCTTGTCTCTTTTGAGCGCCCCGGCGCTTGTCACTTTGAAGTGCTTTTCATCTCTGAAACTGTCAGTTGGAGGACGTGTCAAGGTTTGTATTGAAGTCCTCTGTTTTGTATTCAACTTCCACTGGACTGCCAGGAACATCACTCCAGGATTCTGACAAAGACAAACCTGCCGAACAGAAATCCAGTATAAACAAAAGCAGTTACTTCTGTGCTAGGTTGCACCAAAGAGATGGAGCGCAGCCATTGTCGAATGGTGGTTTGATTCTTGCAATGGACGCAGCGTTGCCAGAGATGACTGAACTGAGCTGTTGTGCTCAATACATTAGTGATATGATTTGAAAACTGCGTTGATGACCTTTTGACAGAGATCAAAAGTGCAAGTAATCAGGGATGTTTTCTTTCCTGGTAAAGGATGCGGATTCGTCGGAACTTCCGCCATTTGTCATTGCTGATATCTCATTTGATTTGACTACTTTTATTCTTGGCTTGCTGAATGATGTTATATAAAATACTACCCCAATTTCGAAATAGTTGGAACAAAGTGTAAATTGTGAATAAAATCAAAATGCAATGACTTTCAAATCACACCAGCCAGTATTTCATTCACAATAGAACAGAAATAACAGAGCAAATGTTGAAACTGAGAAATTTTACTATTTCTTCCACAAAATGAGCTCATTTCAAATTTGATGGCTGCTACAGTTCTCAAAAAAGTTGGGACAGGGGCCTGTTTACCATGGTGTAGCATCCCCTCCGCTTTCTCACGCAGAGTGAAGGCATCTGGGCATTGAGGAGACAAGTTTCTTGAGTTTAGCCATTGGAATTTGATCCCACTCTTGTTTAATACAGGTTTCCAGCTGCTGGAGAGTTTTGGGTCTCCTTTGACGGACTTTTTGTTTGATTACGCACCAGATGTTCTCAATCGGTGAAAGATCGGGACTGCAGGCAGGCCAGTTCAGCACATGGACTCTTCTACTACGAAGCCATGCTGTTGTAATAGTTGCAGCATGTGGTTTTGCATTGTCCCGCTGAAATATACAAGGCCTTCCCTGGAATAGATGTCATCTGGAGGGGAGCATATGTTGCTCTAAAACCTTTATGTACCTTTCAGCATTCATGGTGCTTTTTAAAACTTGCAAGTGTCCCACACCATATGCACTAATGCATCCCCATACCATCAGAGATTCTGGCTTTTGAACTGAAAGCTGGTCTGACGTGGTCTTTCTCCTCTTTAGCCCAGAGGACACAAACCCCTTGATTTCCAACAAGAATGCCAAATTTGGACTCTTCTGACCACAGGACACTTTGCCACTTTGCTACAGTCCATTTTAAATGAGCCTTGGCCCACAGAACACTGCGGTGCTTCTGGATCATGCTCAACAATTGGCTTCCTTTTTGCATGATTGAGTTTTAGGTGGCATCTGTGGATGGCACGGCGAACTGTGTTTACAGACAGTGATTTCTTGAAGTATTCCTGGGCCCATTTAGTAATGTCAATGATAGAATTATGCCGGTGAGTGATGCAGTGGCGTCTGAGGGCCCGAAGATCACAGGCATCCAGTAAAGGTCTTCGGCCTTGTCCCTTACGCACAGAGATTTTTCCAGTTTCTCTGAATCTTTTGATGATGTTATGCACTGTCGATGATGAAACCTTCAAAGCCTTTGCTATTTAACATTGCGGAACATTGTTTTTAAAGTATTCCACAATTTTTTTATGCAAGCCTTCACAGGTTGGAGGGCCTTTGGCCATCTTTACTTCTGAGAGACTCAGCCTCTCTAAGACATCCCTTTTATAACCAATCATGTTACACAACTGATGCCAGTTAACTTAATTACTTGCTAAATGTTCTTTCAGCTGATTCTCTAATATATTAATTTATTTTTCAGCCCTTTTTTTGCCTGTGTCCCAACTTTTTTTAGACCTGTTGCAGCCATAAAATTTTAAATAAGCTCATTTTGTGGACAAAAATGTAAAATGTCTCAGTCTCAACATTTGAAATGTTATCTATGTTCTACTGTAAATAACATATTGGCTCATGCGATCTGAAAGTCATTGCATTTTGATTTAACTATTCCAGAATTGGGGTTGTACAGAATTGGGGGTGCTTAAGTGACGGTTTTGGCTCTATACTCCACCACTGTAATAAATGATGAGTGTGAAATTTGAAGATATTTTATGTCCAGCGAGTTATCCTCTTTGAATTGCAGCCATTTTTATGCCTAATGACTTTCCAGAAGCTTTAGCATTGCGGTATGATGTAGAGTCAATGGCCCTCATTTATCAAGCGTGCACCAAAAAAATGGGTGTACGCCAAATCTCCCGCAAGGATCGGCATTTAGCTATCAATCTGAACGTGAGCGAACGGTCCGCAAAAATCTCACACCAGGTCTGACCAGGCGTACGCAGATTTGAAACCAGCGAACAACATGCAGGAACCAGTGTTTCGTTTTTTTGTGGTTTTTTTTTTAAGTAGCTCTTCCCCCAACCTTTGGTAGACCAGGAAAGTAAAGTTGCTCTTATTTTCCCAACCGTTGGTGGAACGGAGACGAAGGTTCCTCTTATTCCCCTGGTAAATCTAAAACACCATTCAAATGGCACCAAAAGATGTCGCTCAACGGTTGAGGGAATAGCTTTTACCTTTTTTTTTTTTTTTTTTTTTTCATTTTTAGCCAAACAGTGGTTTAGGATAGTACTTTGGCCCTGCATTGGCTCTCAAACTTGATCCCAGGAGTTTTCTTTGCATGCTGGTTTTTTTTCTCTTTCTCCGATCACAGTTGCAGTCATAGGATATTTAAGAGTTTTTAGTCTCATTACATCAGAAATAGCCATGCATGCCTCAAAGATTATTATTTTCATATTACTCGATACTGCAAAATACTTTTTATTACGTAAAATTAGTGGGGGGTGTAACTTTTGAAACTGAAGTACCAGCTTGTTGTAACTGAAAGACCTGTGTTCAGAAACTTTAATTTCAGCTTGTTGATTCAGTACAATGAACTAGATCAGTTATCATTCTCCTTGATAGCTAGTGCAACATTTTGCTTTGCTGAAAAATGGACGGTGGACAACCTGTCATTCTCAGCCCTTGAGGTTCATGATTCAAGGAATAGGGCTGCAAACGTTCACACAACATGGCTATGCTTTTTGTAATTTTAATGTGTGGCAGCTGAACTCAAATTGAAGTGGTCTCAATGCTTTTGTGGGTTCAAGATGTTTTCTTGACATGACTATGACTGGCCAAATAGGCAAAGTCTGTTCCGAGCTAAGTGACTGATCAGGCTGATGCTTACCGCCGGTTTCTGTAGCATGAAGCAACTAGGAGTATTTCTGCTCCCCCTGGATGGGATGCATGTCCATTGCAGGTTACCCCCCAGCTCTTAGTCAGGTTTCCCCTGACAATTTTCTGGCACCCAATTATACCCCTGGGTGGAGTGGGGCACTGTGGGAGTTAACCTGTTTCGCCCAAGACCACACATTGATAGCCACGGCAAGGACTTGTACTCAGGGCCTTTCGCAAAGGCCTTTCAGGGCCTAAGTCAAGCACACTTAACCAGTGCGTCCCAGTGACTGTTTGACCTTATGACTGTATTGTTGAAGGCAAGTTGAAAGAACAGGGTGCAATCATCATTTACTGCGCAATACATCAGTCTTGTTCATCACATTACGGTAATTTTGGCCTACACTTTAATTCAAAGTGGATTTCAGTTGATGTGACTAAGCAGGGGCCAAACTCCCTGGAGTGTGGTGTTAAGGATGCAAAAGCTACCTTGGCGTTATTCTGGCAAAAGGATGGTTTTGAACTGCCTCGAACGGGAATAAGCTAAATCCGCTAACCACAGGACGATGGGCCACTCGTGTTAATCAAATTTGCAACTGCTCAGAGTAGCCAGAAACTCTCAATGACATACTTACAGCCTCGTTACAACCTCGTAAAAAATCGTATTTTTTACTATAACAGTGCGTACGTTTTGGTATTATGAATGCAGTGACCCAGAGAGTTCTTACTCGCTCAAGTGCAATTGAAGAGCGCTAGTAATGAGAAGCAATTAAACACGCCGCGAGTCTACGCATAATGCCTCGATTCAGAACCGAGGGGAAATGCGGACAAGGACGGCTTCTCTCGACCAATGAAATGTGGCTCATCTCATTTCCGCTTTTACCCAGCCGTCAATCCCCTCCCTCGTCCCTTTAAATACTTTTTTCCCTGACATTGGTGGCGTTCTGAAACGGCATCCATCTAAAGCCGAAATGCCTTAATTTTTGACGAGGAAATTGAATGAGGTGAAGCGCGCCTCGCTCTGAAAAGGAACAAGGTCAGTGTGTTTTTGTTGCGGGCGTGTAATTCGGAGGAGAATGCAGGCCTACTCTCACATTCGCAATGCAGTTACCGCCCAATCTGGTGCTAGTCCACACTGTTGTTCCCTCCTCGATAACCTCTCATTTTGGTGCTGCTCAGGGTTTATAACCTCTTTGGGAGCATAATGGTGCTGGGTATTACCTTCTAAATTGAAAAGAAGTCATTAACAGTGATTTTCTCAAAGAGTATCTTCTTTAACCTGCGCAAAAAGCATAATTTTTACCGCTGTGCATTGTCCCTCTCATATTCTATAATTCACTGAAGGTTGAGGGGTATTGGGCATAGGTAGTTACTGGTTGCTTGAGTGGGCACATGGTGTGTGTGTGTGTGTGCGCGCGCGCGCGTGTGTGTGTGCGTGTGTGTGTACACGTGCGTACATGTATACATGGGTATGGGGATGTGTGTGTATGGGGTGGTGAGTTTTGTGTGTGTGTTTGTGTACATGAGTGTGAATGTGGCGGTGAGTGTGTGTGTGGGCAGGATGATAAGTTGTGTATTTTGTGCATGTATGTGTATTTGTGCGCATGTTTGTATATGCATGTGCGTGTGTGTTTTTAAGTGTGTGGAGGTGTGGTGAATTTTATGTGTGTATGTGTGTGTGTGTGTGTGTGTGTGTTTCTGTGTGTGCGTTTGGGTGTGTGGTGAATGTGAGTTGTTTGTATATGTGTTTGTGTGTATATGAGCATGTGTAGTCTGCTGTCTGTGTTTCTGGATCTGTGTCTATGTGTGTTGATTATGTGCATGTGTTGGTGTGTGCTGGGCGATGAGGTGTGTGTGTGGGTGAGTATGTGTTTGTGGGGGGGGGGGTGTTTGCTCAATATGCTTTGTGTTACTCATTGCACTGAAAAGGAGCATCAACTTGGCAGTAAGCAATAAATGATGACAAAGTCTGTCAATTTTACAAAAATAATTGCACACCTAAGTGGTGTAATACAGCCTGACAAGAAGCAAAGGCCTGTTAACCACCTAGGTGAGCAATTATTTTTATATGATGACTGGCATGGAGCTTTCAATTGTGCTTTTACCACAGTTACTTCACATTTATGCTGCGCTGAAAACCTACTTTTGATGTTTTCGTTCAAAAAATTGTGTTAAAATGCTGACTATTTGCTTTTGTTAGTATTCCATTACGTTGCTGCGAAACGTGCTCGAGTGCAACCATTAATTCTATTTTGTTTCATTGCTATACAAGAGCTGTGCTTACTGATTCCACAGCTTCATGATTCTGCTCGGACGGTCTGTTACATCGTAACTTCTTCCCTTGGTCATGATCACCCTTTTGCCAATGATTTTAAGTTATATTGGAAGGCTGAAAAACGTCTTCGTCTATTTCGCCTCAACTTCCGATATTTGTAAGTTTGTGACTCAAAGTGTCAGTTAAATTTAGCCTGGAATTCTAACGTGGCGAATTAGTACAAACTGGCTAACATTTTTAGAACTTTTTTATAAGTGTGCCATTATCAGAAAATAATGAATGCCCTTATCCTTCATCCAATCACAATGTAGTATTCCACGGACCCGTGTTATAATATAATGTGACCAACTATCTGGCTGTGCGCATTGGTGGAAGAAGCATGCATCCTGACCCCTTGACTTCCTGCGTCTGTCCTCCTCAGTGGCACCGCACCCCCACCACCCAGGAGACGGACGGGTTCCAGGTGAAGCGGCCTGGCGATGTGAGCGTGCGATGCACCCTGCTGCTGATGCTGGACTACCAGGTGAGGGCGCCAGAGAGCCTGCAAAGGCAGAACCGGCCTGGGGGTCTGTATCACAGCAGATATCATCCTTAAGGGCCAGAACTGTAGCAATAACCATAACTGTAACTACGCATATATTTATAATAATGACGATTACGATGCTAGCATACACTCTGATTAACGGTTACATTTTGTAAGTTCTTCTCTCTGGGCTTTGTCATATGTCAGTTGTAACATTTTGACTTGAAAATTCAGCTTTAATTTTAATTGACTGTCGCTGCATCTGTTAATTCATGCGTCTGGAAAAAAATTTTCTGAAAACCATCCCAACAAAAACGTTTGTACCTGTCACTCTGCCGTCTCCCTGAGTTAGTGATTTTATAAATGTTATATTTATAGTTATCTTTATACAGTAGTTATCATTGTTTGTGGACATGCCTCTGTCTAGGAGAGACCTGTGTTGTTGCGAGGTTTAATTGTAGCCAAGCAACTAATCCTGCTGATTTTACTGAACATGTATTAGGAGCTTATGGCTTTGATTAGTAGAGTCAGGTGTGTAAGGGCCTGGTTGCACTGAAAGCCTGCGCCCATACCGGCCCTCTCTGCATGAGGATGAGAACCCTTGTTTATTTATCCTGCTTTGTGAAACGTGTGGCCCCAGGTCTGTTCCAGAGGTAGCACTGAATTCTGCCAGTGTTGCTCGGAGCTTCTATTGAGTCATTGGGTTGATGACTCCCCATGAATTCATATGCAGAGCCGTGCATTTACCTGTCGCTATCTGTACGAGATGACATATTTAGGCTGCGTCTCAATGCAGTCCAATTGTAATTTGAGGCAGGAACCATAGGGGGGCGCAATCGTGGCCCTAAAGAGCAGAGGATGCACACTGTTACTGGGAGTAGTGGCAGCGAGCATTGATTTGTTGGTGTACTGCTAACTGGACTAGCCACTGTCGGATAGTTGTATAGCTGGCATACTGTAAATCAATTTACTATATGCACTGTGCCACGTCATCCGTAGGTATTTGAAATGTCACCATGTATAAATATGGTTGTTGTTTGCAGAAGATTATTGAACGTAGATTCCAACACCAGGAAATGAAACCTCAGAATTTGTCTGTTAATCTCATGCACATTGTATCATTTACTTCTTCCCGAGAAGTCAAACTGTGGAGCTCTGTCAACAGCTTACAAAACGGTCTATATCAGTGTTGTGTTTTCGGGGCTTGGTTTATAGCGTAATAACCAACAGTGAGGAGCAGACTGGCTATAGACGGTTCTTAAGAGCTGACAGAAAGCTCTGGAATCCCCCTCCCTTTCTGTGAGTCCATTGGAATGTTGAGGTTTGAAAGGCCGGGCTGGTGCGCCTTGGGCTTTGAATTTACTTTCCCATAGAAAAATGGCAAAGGCTGCTGTAGTCTTTCTCATGTGGTGGTTAGAAATCATTTTGAAGAATACTGCTCACTCTGTTTGGTATTCAGTGCTTGTACCACAGTAATAAAACTTTGATGCTTATTCGTATTCCTCAAAAAAAATCAAAAATACCGTAGTCACCCTGTTGCAAAAAAAAAAAATCTTGGAATCACTATACCTTTTCCATTCTCTAGTTCTGGACAGTGAAAAATACATTCTTAGTCTCCATGCAACAGGACTCTTGTATCTGAAATGATGCAGCGTTTTAATTTCAAGAAATCACTAAATTTACATTCAGGATTTGTTGTCATCTAGTGTTCAACATGGTCTGATCTTTGCTCAAGTCCGGCATAGTGAGAATAACAGCTTGATCTTCAATTTAACTGTGAGGTGAGGGCAAAGCTGTCTCTAGAATCATATGGACTTTTGGCAAAAAAATATAGGCAAAAGGCATTCTTGTTCTTTGACTTTGAAACCAGTGTGACCTCTTTGCTCAGCGTGAGATCGCCGTATAGTTGGAGGAAGAACCCTTAAAGGTTGGTAGTACAAGCCCCTGTGCTGCCGCACTAAGATCAGTGCAGCTTGTTGGGGCCCTTATGCAAGGCCCTTTAACCCACATTTCCACAGGCTTATAGAACAAGAATGTATCCCCTCAAGTTCTATGGATTGGTCCCTTCGTGGTCTTCCCAACTGTTCATCAGGTTTGATTAAGGAGGCAGTTTATTATCCGCCCGGCATAAAGTGTGGGGGATATAGGCATCGCCTCGTCCGTCTGTCCACAATCATTTTGTTTCCGGAGCAGAACTCTGAAACCATGCAAGATATCAGCACCAAACTTGGTACATATATTCTATGTATAGTCTAGATGTGCCTTTTGCTACTTTGGAAATTTCGGCATTCCTATTTTTGTTGCTTCCATGGAAACAAATCTGGACTTTGTGCAAATTATACTGTTTGTTTCCTGAGCAGAACTGAAAAACTGTACGATGTCGGCAACAAACATTCTACATTTATTCTATATATAGTCTAGATGTGCCTTTTGCTACTTTGGAAACTTCAGGATTATTATTTTTGCCATTTCCCTGGAAACAAATCTGGATTTAGTCCCTAGTTCGTTTCCGGAGCAGAACTCAAAAACCTTACAATATATCTTACTGAAACTTTGCATGTGCATTACTCACATACTCATGTGGTGCCTTTTGATATTTTCAGATTTCTGAAAATCTTATTTTTTTCATTTCCATGGAAACCAGTTGCATTTGGACTCTGTACAGAGAGAGGTTTGTTTCCAGAGCACAACTCAAAAACTGTTCATTATATCTTTCTGAAACTTTGCACATGTATTACCCACATACTGAAGTGGTGTCTTTTGATATTTTCAGATTTCTGAAAAATAAATTTGGAAACAAGTTGGATTTGGACTCTGCACAGAGATGGATTCATTTCCGGAGCAGAACTCAAAAACCATTCAATATATATTTCTGAAACTTTGTATGTGCATTACCCAAGTACTGAAGTGGTGCCTTTTCATATTTTCAAATTTCTGAAATTATTATTATTTTTTTCCTTCCCATGGAAGCGACATGGTTTAGGACTCAGTCACAGGGCTGGGTTTGTTTCCTAAGCAGAACTAAAACACTGTTCATGAATGACTCTTGTTTTATGATTGCCTTTGTCAACGTGTGGTTCACTGTCTTTGGTAGATGTTGCCAGTACATAATTCCAGAGGAAAATCACCTCAACATTCTTGTTTGAATTTCTTTGGAAGTGTAGGATTGACATGACTTTCGCAAATAATCAGGGGCCGGAGGATATGTCATCTTCTGATGACTCGTTATTTTTGTTGTTGTTGTTATTTCAATAACACAGTGCCGTAAATGGTGTAAAAGAACAGTGAGCCTCAGAGGTGCCTTGTGGAGTCACATCTTCCCCCATTACCCTGCCCTACTGTTGAAAGCATTATTTCTATTTGATGTTAAAAGGAGCCGGACATGACCCGGTCATTTATTCCACCACCAGAAATGTGCTTTTCTCCTGGATTAACCAAGTTGTGGTGTTCAGTTCACTGCTCTTGAACCGCACTTGAAACTATCAGCATTTAAGTTTGAGTAAAGTTGCATCCATTTTACTGCAATGAGTTTTTTTTTTTTTTTTTTCAAAATCCCTTCAAACACTCACAGCCCCCCCAGTTTAAGCTGGATCCCCGCTTGGCCCGGCTTCTCGGAATCCACACCCAGACCCGATCGGCCATCATACAGGCGCTCTGGCAGTACGTCAAGACCAACAAGCTGCAGGATGCCCATGACAAGGAGTACATCAACTGTGACAAGTATTTCCAGCAGGTGAAGTCATCTTTTATGATAATTCTGTCGTCATTGTCATCGCCAATACCATCGTCATCACTCCAACCATTGTCACACAGATTACCTCAACTGTGACAAGTGTTTCCAGTAGATACAGACATCTCCTCTGATGATACCTTCATTATTATCATCACCAACACTATTGTCGTCACTATAACCATGATCACACAGATTACATAAACTGTGACAAGCATTTCCTGCAGCCCTCACCGTTATCATTAGCACCATTGCCATCACTGTAGCCATTATCACACGGATTACATCAACGCTGACTAGTATTTCCAGCAGGTAGAGAAAGCCCTCTCATATCATCATATTTCTGGCCATCAGCACCAACACTATGACCAGTATTATGAAAATTACGTAGACAGTGGCAAGTACGTCCAGCAAGTAGAGATGCCTCCTCTGGTACCATCATTATCTTGATCAAGAATATAATCACTATGACCAATATCACACAAATTACATCAAGTGTGACAAGCACCACCTAAACGTGGGGACGCCTCCGCTGACGTTGTCTTAAAATATAGCCATCATCATCATCATTGTCACCTGTCACCTATTACCCAAAACTTTGAGTAGTGCTTTCAGCAGGGGGAGACATCCCTACTGTAAATATTGGAGACATCTGTTATCTCCATCATCCTTATCAACATCGGCACTGTCATTATCACCACCTTTATTAAAGCCTTTGCCATCTTTATCATTACTATAAACATAACAGGAATTAAATTCCTGTTAAATCATTTGATGGGTGCTAATTATCTCCCCCGGTAGATTTTTGACTGCCCTCGTCTGAAGTTCTCCGAGATTCCCCAGAGGCTAACCAGCCTGCTGCTGCCACCCGACCCTATCGTCATTAACCACGTCATCAGGTAAGGGGGTGGGGGGGATGTGGATTGATCGGTCAACCTCCTTAATGTAGCTGAAATGCTGGCATTTCTTTACATTTGACTTCCATGCGTACATCAACCAGACCACTGAACCTCTACTCTTTGCTAACTGGCTGGTTTATTTTGCTCACTGAACTGTTGTTGACCTTGGTGGGGATTCAATAAGCAGGATTACTGAGGATAACTGCATCGACTGCGATGGCTTCAAATGGTTTTTTAACCCCCTAATGTCGTGCGTGGACAGTGTGGACCCGAACGACCAGAAGAAGACGGCCTGCTACGACATTGACGTGGAGGTGGAGGACCCTCTCAAGAGTCAGATGAGCAGCTTCCTGCTCTCCACGGCCAATCAGCAGGAGATCGCATCCCTGGACAACAAGGTCAGCCTATCACAGCTCAGACTGTGGCTCATTCAATCAGACTGGCTGCTTCATTGTAACTTGGGTGAAAAATGAAGTGCAAGAAATTCACCCTGTTGTTTCAGGACTTCCAGAAAAGTCCAGCATCAGCTTTGTTTTTATTCTGGTTCAAACTTTAGTCCAAGCATGCTCTTTGTAAAGTAAGGTAGTAGTTGTCCTCATCATCTATGTGTAAAATTTTAAGGATTTTACCTGAGTTTGCAGAAGGTGTACATAACATTGGTGCTACGGCTCCAATGTAGGCCTATTGGATAAGCAAAGTAGCTTCTGAAGCTTGCATGAGAGAAAGGTCTACATAACTGAATTTGGAAAACTCTTAAGATCTGTGGTTTTCACATGATCTCTTCCTACGTAGAGTAGCAGATCTATCGGGCTCAGTTTCTTCTGTTGCAAGAAAAAGGTGATGGGCATGCTTGGTTGGGTTCATTTGTTTTCACTCATCATCAGATACATGAGACCATTGAGTCCATCAACCAGTTAAAGATTCAGAGAGACTTCATGCTGAGCTTTTCCAAGGACCCCAAGGGCTACATCCAGGACTGGCTCAAATCCCAGACCCGCGACCTAAAGGTGAGTCCATGGACCACCACAACCAATCCAAGATCACAATCAGCTCCTCTCACCACATCCATCTAAGATCACAAACAGTACCTTACCCATTCAAGATGAAGACAGGTCCGACTCTTAATGTTTTTCAAAATCATAGGGACATCCCTACAACAATCAAGAGTGAACCTAGCGTTCTACATGGTCATGGAGACATCTCTGCAACGGCCAATCAGGACAGAGTCTAACATTCTGCAGCATCTTGTGACATCACTACAACGGAGGCTTAAGACCGTTTAATGCTTGTAAGACATGCATCTGTGGACAGTGTCTGACAACTAAAATGATGCCTGAGTGACAGAAAACCGTATCGTCTTAACAGGGTCTTGATTCTGATGAACATTTATAAGGTCCTACTTGTTAGAGTAATCACAGAACTCGCTACCTGTGAAAAATTTGCTCTGCTGAGCTTTCCAAAAGGCCCATTTAGGCCATTTAATTGTGACACTGTTGTTTTATTGAATTAGAATAATGGAGAAACCGTTTCACTGAATTAGAATAATTTTTATTATAATTAGAATCATCACTTTCTCAGTATTTTGTGGCTGCCCCCTTGGCTTGTATGACTGCCTGAAGTCTCCGCGGCATCGATTTGACCAGCTTGTCGCAAGTTTCTGCACTCACTGCTGCCCAGGCTGTGGCGATGTTCCGCTTCAGTTGGTCCAGTGTAGTAGGCCTTCTGTCGCGAATTTTCCGCTTGACGATGGCCCAAAGGTTTTCAATGACATTGAGGTCAGGCTAGTTGGCCGGCCATGCCAAAACTTCAAGCTGTTTTTCGGCGAACCAATCTTTGGTCGACTTTGGCGCATGAGCCGGTGCAAGATCCTGTTGAAATATGAGGTCTTCTTCGCCGAACTGTTCCTCAACAATCGGAATCAGGAACGTTTCCAGAACATGTTGGTATACGGCAGCATTGACAGTTTCTTGAGGAAGCAGAGTTTCCCTACACCCCGAGCGGACATGCATACCCAGACCATAACGCTCTGGGGAAACTTGACGGATCTTTTCACGGCCTCGTGGTTGTAGGTTTCGCCACCACGACGCCAGACACGAGGACCTTGGTCTCCGAAGGAGATGCAAAAGTGTAATTAGTCACTGAAGACCACTTTCTGTCAGTCTTCAGCAGTCCATTCGCCGTGTTCTTTGGCCCACTTCTGCCATTTCTCCATTTGTTTCTTGTTCAGCATCGGTTTTACTGCTGGAACGCGAGATTTGAAGCCGAGTTCGCGCAGACGATGGTAAGTGGTTGATCTCGAGACGTTAGTGCTGGTCTGCTCGTTCCACAAGTCGCTGAGCTCGGAAGTGGACTTGAACCAGTTGCTGACTGCGATCTTTCTCAGCTGCTTGTTGTTGCAAGCAGAAGTTTTTCGGACGCCGGAACAGTTGGTGTGCTTGCTCCTGTCTTTCTTGAGAGCTTTGCAGACAGAAGACTGGCTGATGCCAAGCTGCTCAGTAATTTTAGTTTGGGTCAAGCCTTGTTGGCGAAGGGTTGAATTTGAGCCACTATTCCGGTTGAGAGGTCGCGCTGCTGACACATGATTGATTTTACAACTTATAAATTCTACTCAACCCTGACTTTATACTGCACAGTGAACACTCTTCACAGAAAACAAAAATTCAAGCACTTATTCTAATTCAATGAAATGACTTACGAATTATTCTAATTCAATGAAACAACAGTGTCACAGTTAAATGGCCTAAATGGGCCTTTTGGAAAGCTCAGCTGAGCAAATTTTTTACAGGTAGCGAGTTCTGTGCTTACTCTAACAAGTAGGACAGGCGCGGTGAACACCTGATTTGGTTTCTGCACAAAAAATGCATTTAAAAATTTTACGATTGCACTATTTCAAATTATTCTAATTCGTTGACCAGCACCTGTAGTAGGTTTGGCACAAAGATTTGTTGGTTTTTAAACAATGACTGAGACGTGTAATAAATAAATCCATCTACAGTAATGGATGAGTTTGAGGAGAGACTGGTATAAAGGAGCATTTTCAAGGACACCCAAAAATGATGAAGTTCTCGGGGGGCATTGCAGAATCCGACACTTCATTTGGGTATAAAAGCATCTGTGTCACTTGAGCTGTATGAATAAAGATACCTGTCAATGCATTAGCCTGCGAACAGGCCCTGTGTTGGATAGGCATTGCCTCTCTCGCCGTGGGCCTGTTCACTGGCTAGTCCATGCATGTCCTACTGGCAAGAAATAGTTAGTAGCGTCACAGCTTTATGTCCAGAGTTGTTCTAACTGTACATACAGGTCCGATAGGGACCGTGTGTCAGGACAACATCGATCAGCCTGTTTGGGTTCATTCACTTAACCTTTGAGCTGCTACTCTCCACTGAGCATTTAACTCTTTCCTGAGTGGCCTATAAGAGAACAACATGGTTTAAGAAAACACTACCACACAAAAAATTCATGAAAATAATTTGTCCTTTTTATCTCCAATATGTCTCCATGATTCCTTATAAGAGAGCTTGAACTTGGGCTTTTTTTCGATTTTGATTATGAAAAAAATTTCCCTCTTAAATAACACAATATGCAAATTAGCCCTCGTGAGTTTTTATGATCAGATTGGCGAAAACAAGCAAGAAGTAATTTTCTTGATGAATATCTGATAGAAATATTTCACCAAAAGTCATTAAAATTGGCCAAATTATACTTTGAAGTGTGTAGGAGACATCCTGCGCTTCGAGGAGCCGAACTAATTTGACAATAGCCGAACATTCCCATGTGTGGGCGCCGTCGGAAAAAGTATATTCTCAGGTCTTGTTATGTTGTAGTAATCCATAATACAGGGACCACAGAAAGTTTGATTACCTTCCTCGTTGGTCATTTCTGATCAGGATTTGGCAAAGCCGTCAGGAAAGTGTTAAGCCTGTTGTATTGATTTCTATGAGGTTCTGCTGAGGAGTTCCCATTGTGCACCCGTTGTAACTTAAGTGATACAACTGGAACTCTACCCTTTAAGCTATTCTGTATTAACAACAACTAAAAATACCTGACCCATATCTACCAGATGGACAACGGCGAGCTCCAGAAGCAGGTTCTGTTTAATATACGATCCCTGAGATGGACTAAATTTGAGAAGCTTCTAGGACTGTATGCCCAACTGATCAGGTAAATGATGATGGACAAAACGGACTTTCAGTGACGCTGGAGCTGGTCCTGATAGAAGCACCCTCCACTGGAGGGAACAAGATCATAATGGTGAACCTGGGTCATGGTGTTCGGCCCATTGTGAGCAGGGGCTGGGGTCTTACTGATGGCGATTGATGTCTGTTCCTGTCTGTGTGCTGTAGATGATGACAGACATGGTAGGAAACCCAGAGGAGGAGCGGAGAGCTGAGTTCTACCATCAGCCCTGGTCCCAGGAGGCAGTCAGCAGGTACTTCTACTGTAAGGTGAGTGAAGACTGTCTGTACTTCATTGCGCTTCATCTCCTTCGTCGGTTGGATCTCGTCTTTTGTTTACAGTAGCTTGCATTCATTTTCGCATATGGCACATGTACCAGGCTGATTTCTGCCCCAGTTTATGCACAGATGTATGTTTTTGTATGTTTACAATCAGAAAGTTATTTATTGTTCTTATTCTTGACATTCACGTGTTTATGCATGTAAAAAGTTTATTTGCAATGTGCAGTTACCTCTCAGGGCCCTGATTTGTATGTTTGACACAGAATGTTATTGATTCTTATTTACCTTTTTTTTGTTATGAATGCAAAAAGTAGATAATGCTGCTAATTTTATATATTGTTTTCAAATTAAAACTTGTTGAAATGATCTGAGCAATTATACCAGTACTTTTTGAACCTTTTATGCACATTTTAATAATACCAGGATAATACTGAAAACCATGAAGTTTTTGTTCACAAAAATAGTTATATGAAATTTTCATACCGGTCCATCCTTAGTTCACTCCCACATGAGCCCATTCTGAATAGTACTGAGGACCCCTCATTTAAATGCTCTGTGTTAGTAAGGCCTCTTTGGAACAGGTTCAAGTTTGTGCTGTTTTATCCCATGAAAATGTAGTGTATTTGTGTCTCCGCAGATCCAACAACGAAGACAAGAGCTGGAACAGGCTCTGGCAGTGCGCAACACCTAAGACCTTTCACCGGGAAACAGTGGCTCTGATTCAGTGGCACCAGAGTCGAGGAGATGCCCGCCCCCTGTGTCTGTGATGCTAATTCGATGTAATATTCATTTGTCGTTGTGACCTTCGACCTCTGACCTGTGACTGGTGAACAAAATTGCACATGCCCTGCATGATGAGCCTGGCTTTGGAATTAAACTGTTACACACAAGTGCCACGTCAGCCTTCTCCACCCTGCCTTCCCCCATCTGATCTCTCCAAATCTGACTCACAGGACCAAAAAAAAAAAAAAAAACAGCCTGCACCCCACAGACTTAAACCCAACCCCAACCCGCTTGTTTGCAGCATGGTACTGACTTTCTGACCAGTGACATCTAGGTGTGAATGCATTTTTAGAGCAGCTGCCTGTATTGTCTGTGGAAGCTTTGATACCACAGAATATCTCAGTGCACCACTTTGGTGGTTCCCCTGGTTCTGTGGGTCAAGAAGAGGATGAAGAAGAGTTTGAATGGAGGTCAAAAGGAGGAGGAGGCTGAGACTCTAGGTGTGCTGCTTTGAGACGGACCCTCAGCCTCTGTCTGGTCAAGATTAGTGTTCAACCACAGTATCAGTCATCAGTTGTCAGTGTTCTTTTCAGGGGTCAGTTCAGGGCCGGTAATTGTCTGTTTTTCACTGCTGGTATCTGTGTTCCGCTCGTAATAGACCGTCTGTGGAATTTATCAGACTTCCTGAACGTATTTGCAAAAAGCGTTTTCCTCTCTCCACATCGTAACGTACATATTTGGGACTGTTGGATTTATTTAGACTTTTTCATTATTATTTTTACATGGTTGATGTCGTTGGCACAACTGTTAAGTCCAGCTGCAGATAAAACGATTCTGAAGTTACATTGATTTTTCAACCAATGCTGAAATCACTTGCAAGGCCTCTCATCAAAGCACATGCAGGCGGCCAGTAAAACTGGCGCACTTTAAATGTAAGGCCTCAAGGCCACTAATGGCTGTACTTGAAAGGGCAAATTCAGTTTCTCAAATCTCAGTCCTCCGTAGCGAAGAACTGCTGGTTTTCCTCCCTATCTTTACCTGGGAGTACGTTCTGAAAACAGTCGGTCGCGTCCAAAGTTATTTAGTTGAGAAAAAAAGAGAACTGTTGTCGGTTTTGGAACTGAGGGCCGTTGTTTTAGTGACACCGCACTGTGAGACAATCTCGTCTTGTGTGACGCGGCAATTTGAGCCCGATGGAGTGCAGTTACTATAGTAGTACACGGGGGGGAGCTAGCGTGTCCACATGCCCTGTAAATAGGTTCATTGTATCCATCCCCAAGCTGGCAAAACTATTGATCATTAAAATGAGAAAAGATGTTTAGTGCAAGACATTTTCATGCCGTTGAGCTCAATTATATCCATTCAATTGATGGCTTCCAGTTATATGGCTCGTCAGTCAACAAGAATGTCTACCGCAAACCAAAGAAGAAACCCACTGTTCTTCGATGAGGTGCCAGCGACCTTATGTCCTTTTGCAATATGTTGGTTTTATGTCACAGAGGTCATTGACCGTGTTGGTTGTCCAAACCTGGGATGCCTGATTATCTTTGTTTCAAAAAAGGTCAAAGGGCAACAATTGCTTTCAGATCCTGCAGTCTGTGCTAATGTTTTCAGCTCTTTCGCGGAGTTATTTTATTGTCGTTGTGTTTCTTACCGAGACGTGTTCAGTGACCTCTCCCAGTTAACGCGCATGTTGCAATACACTGCTTATTTTGACTGACACTACATTTCACAACTTTTTTTTACAAAGACTGTGTTATGTCCTTGTTCGGTAGCTTTTGCTGACTTGGTCATTGTTTCATTTTTGGACAGAAATTCTCAATGTTTCAAAATGAATGGGAAAACTCACTGTATATATGTACTGAAGACAGCAAACCAAAATCTTTTTTTCAGCATGATTCAAATACTGTAATTATGAGCACAATCTGCATTGGTTAAGATTACATTTTTTCAGCACCAGTAGACAGTCGTTGCAGATTTATCATAATAATACTACGTCAGAGATGGAACCCTCAGAAATTAATTTTAGTGTGTCAGTCTCCTGTTGACACACATGGGTTTATCTGTGTTTTGAGTGTACTGGGTGAAATGTTATCAGTGTTGTTCTGCAGTCAAAAACTGACTGCAACCCCAAGTGTCATATGAAGGAATATAATTACTTCCTGTCACGTCCGACAGGTGAATTTTCTTAGATGTTGAAATGTTTGCAAAGCTGTGCCTGTAACACTGTGTAGAAACCAGACGGCTTCATCTTGCATTACAGATCTGAAATAAGTGTGGCTAATGAAAATGGTTTTGCAAAATGGGAATTCAAGATGGGAATCCTTTCTGAAATGCAGTACATTTCGGCAATATCAATCCAAGCATTCACATTTTAAAATGCCCTAGCATAGCACTGGTTTCGTAGTGGTTTTTTTTTTCTTTTTTTTTTTGGAAAATGGTAATGTAAAAACAGGAGCTCATTGTTTCTGAAGGATACATTTGATTTTTTTTAAACCTATGCATGCTGCATGGACCACTACAGTTTATGTAATTTCAGAGGATGCTTTCTAGCATGAAGAATTAACCATGAACACTGAATTCTGACTGACGCTAAGAACACGTGGAGCCCCTGGAGATTTGTAAGGAGAACGGCATCCCGAATAAACTCCCTTTGCATTTGTTACTGCATACAAACGTGGACCAGGATCCATTCTCGGGTTTCGACGGACGGGTTCCAAGTGACTTGAGTGGCGATGTTGGGAAAGTGAAGTGAAGTGTTTCTGGCTGATCTCCTCCCTCACAAAAACGGACGCCTTCTGTTATCCTCTTTTCAACTTGAGCAAGGACCAACCACCTTCTTCAAAGTGGAGAACCCACGAGTCACTGTGTTCGGCACAGTGACCGATATTGAGGAGACACCATAGAAACTTTTTCACTGTATCGACTCTTGGCGCAATGATCTGCATCACCTGGATTGTAGTGGGCATGTTCCCACCTTTCACCCAAAGCATGCTGGGACAGGTTCCAGCAGCCCTTGGGGCACTGACCAGGAGCCAGTGATAGTCAATGATGGTGTTTCAGGGGGCTAATTGAAATATTAGTGTGGTACTGTTTTTAGGCTTGGATGTAAGGGGCAGTAGCATTTGCCAAAGTTCCTGTGAGACTCGTGTTTGAACAGTGTCAAGAAATCCTGTTTCTGGAGATCTGCCATCCTGTACGCTTTCATTTCAACCCTAATTTGACACTCCTCTGATTTAACCCATTGGTAGCCAAATGCTGATCATTAGCTGTTGATTGACGTGTTTTGCGAGGGATGTTGTGAAGACCAATGGGAAAGTAGATCTCCAGAACTAGCGTTGGTTGCCATCGTATATGATGGTGGGTTCATGTGATGTTTGCGGGGCTTGTCTGGGTAAGTTCGATTTGGGCCTGCCTCTATGGGCTAACTTGGCTGATTTAAGTAGCCAGACTCTATTCAGAATAAAATTAGGAAGAATGGCTGTAGCCCCATCCTGCAGGCTAAACTTGATAGGTCACATGACAATAAATGTGGGCAAATGTCTAACCAAAAAAAAAAATCCTGTTTGAGGCATTTATGTCCTTCTAGTTTTTCATTAAGGATGTTATTCTCACTTTGTAAAAGATGTTGAGAGCAAAAGAACTGTGGAATCATGTAATATTTTACTAATACTTGTTTTTAAAGCTTGTTTTTAATGTGGTGACTTAAAAAGTAAAATAAATGTTGTCAGAGACAAACAACCTCGGGAATACTCCCAAGTTCATTTTGATGAACTCGGGCTGAGGTTGAAAATGCCTTCAAAAGGTGATTAGGAGGGAGTGGAAGCAAAGGGGGCTTATTTGGCATCCATGTTTCATGTTCATTTGGTTCAGATGTGTACACGTGCCCTTGTGGACCGGGAGGACTGGTGTTTGTTGTATAACCAACATACCAGAAGAAAAAAAGCTTCAGGTCTGCACATTCTGTTCCTGGATTTTGAGTACATGGGGTGGAGAATTTCGCTGGGCATGATGGGAAATGTAGTCACAAACCAGACAATGTCAGCATACTCCCCTTGCTAGAACTCACCGAGATGCATGCTGTTCCTTTTATTTGTGCTGTAGGTCAAGTCTAGGTCCATGTTGTACATATAAATACAAGGGTCTGCAAAACCATCTAAACTGAGGCTACTCAGGTCTGTTCCTGGAAAAAAAAATCATCTGGTAGGCGTTCACATCAGGGCACGCTCGACGCTCGAGATGTCATTCTGCTAATTAATAGACATGAGCTTGCCAAGTTTCGGTTGAAATGGAAACTCTACAGGACCAGTGATCTCCAGGGACAGGGCTGGGCAGCGTCCGTTGTGTATTTTAGTTCCGCAAGGCCTCCCACGAGGCTAAGTAGCATTAGTGATACCTGTCCTCACTCTAGTTTAAAGAAAATGATCCATTTTCATCCGTTCGTCCTTTTCCACTTGACCACCACTGCGGTTCACACAGTGGGCTGTACGTAACTGACATTGTCCTGCTGGCTGTGCAGAATATGTAATAAAACGTCTAAAAAAATGATGCAGTAACTCGGCTCTGCTTGAATGATGTCATTTGCCACCCGGAGTTCTCCAAGCTAGGTGCTTATCTAACACAGTCATCTAAATAAGATTTCCCCTCGGAGGTTGCTCAAAATGCACGCACGGCGCAGTCCTTTATAGACTTAAATGATCACCCAATTTAGTTTTGTTTTCGGCTCAGTAGTCCAGTAAATTGAAATGAAGATTTGATGAAGTTTAAATGCAAAACGTCCTCTTTAATTTGAGAAAATTCAAATCCGTGTCAAGTGATCCTCTGACTAATTTTTTGTTCCATATTTATTCATAACTGCCTGACAGACACAGACTACACTGTAAATGCAAGCGGTCATTATGCAGAGATATGACAGGATAAATGACTTCAGGATTTATTATATTTGGATCCAAAAATAAACAAAAATAAAATTGATGACAAGAAAAAAAAAATGCACTGCAACCCTTACTTGGTCTGAAAAGGGTTTCATGGATATCCCTCATCTGTGGTAGGCAGCTGACATTAACACAAACCTCAGAATCCATACACATGGCCATCAGATGTCATTACAGTGAACTGTGGTTCTCAGCAGTTCAGCATCCATAACCCTGAGGCAAATGGGGTCATGAATATAATTTGAATTAAAATCCCGCATTATACACTGAACAAAAATATAAACGCCTCATGTCAAATTTTTGAGTTTTTATTAACATTAGGGTTATGCAATCTATGAAGCGAATCAAAATTCATGATTGTTAATGACTAATCTTCAGATCACCGTCCATTACATCTTGATATTGGCACCTGCAAAGGAGTGACAATCCTTTGAACACGTTTGGGTCAGGTTGAAGAAATTGAATGTTCAATATCTTGGGTGTCCATCATTTGCATCTCTCAGAGCAACACATCTCCTTCGCATAGAGTTGGTCAGGTTGTCTACAGTGGCCTGTGGAGACGCAGTTCATTTAATTCATATTGCGCACTCAATCTCGCATCTTCCCGACATTTAGTGCTTTCGGACAGGGGAGGGGCTCGTTAAGGACAGTAACTGCAGGACGAGACTTGCTTTCACGTCAGTCGCCAAAACAGCATAAATCTCTCCAATAACAACATAAAAATTCGCTAGATTTCTCGCTAGGCGCTTTTGACAAAAAAAAGTCACCAAGTTGGCAACACTGCACCTGAGACATCTGAGGCAAGGTGACTTTTGACAAAATTTGACATTTTGGGGTGGCCTTTTATTGTCCCCTGTATAAGGAGTGTCTGGGTACTGCTCATTCTGTCTGATCTCCGTCTGGAAATGCAACACCCATGTACTGAGTGAAATTACTGCATCACTGAGCAAATGCTCACTGACAGAGAGATGGATTAAAAAATGGTACACAAATCAAGAGAAATATCCCTATTGTACAAGTAAAAGTCAGCATTTGCTCACGAGTTGTTAACTCCATGTGGCATCAATATTTGATATGTGGCATTTATATTTTTGTTCTGTGTATTATAATAGCACCTTGCCTCTGACCTGATGATAACGGAAATGGTATGAATGCGATGCAAAGAGAAGTCTTTCATGAAAAAGAAGGAGCTGGGAAAGAGTGGAGAACAAACATTCATTCTTTCAGTCTGAAGTACACACGATTGACAGTTGTATACACTTGTTTTACATTTTCCAAACCCATTGTGAATGTACCAGGTGAACCATACTGTGAAACACCTAGATTAACATTATGAGCTTTTCGTAATATAAAGATACAATCAGCTGGACTGCAATGGCTCAGAAAAGGGCTTTGGCGAGCTGTACGCCCCATTTCAGCAAGGGAAAATACAGTAATCGGAGAAGTTCAGCCTTCCATTTACATTACCCCAACTGTTGGCAGATGGTTTTATCCAATGCGACTCATAGGTGCTTCAATTAAGCGAGGGCAATGTGGGGTTATGGCCCTTGCTTCAGGGCCCAACCGCTGTACAGGCATTATTGTATCAACACCCATATGAGTCCAAGTCAAAAGCTCTACCCCGAGGCAACAGTCTGCCCCCAGTTTCACTTTCAAGAGTCGAAGAACAAACGGAGACCAACTTGGGTCATGCAAAATATAATACCAGTCCCAAATGTACATTTAAATCCTTTTTACAGACATAAGCCTCCACAATTGACTGGAAAAAAAAGGCAGAATTGAGACAGGAGTTAAGAGTTCAACCACTTATCCACCTATGAGTCAAGCAGGTGGAGTCTTTATTCCATCCAATCCAGTTTCACAGTCTCTACAAGTCCCGTCCAATGCACTAAGGCTGCAGAGAATCTACTTCACCCCTCTCTTAAGTGAATTTACAGGAGTAAATCCCCCCCAAAAAACAGCGCATGTGCCCTGTGATCAATCAGCTAGCCGTCCTGGGCACCAGCCTCCATCGCGATGCTGAGACGGACTCTTCCAACAGAGCCAACATAAGCAGATTGAATAAGTGCATGGATGGAAAGATGGATGGCAATAGTGTCACCAACCCCAAGAGTGCAGTGCCCACAGCCATTGCTAGTGGGGCGAAATGGTGGTTACTTGCCCAAAGGGGCCCCCCCAATGGACCAACTCAAAAAAATTCAAGTAGGATGAAGGAAGACATTCAATCCGTTTTATTAATGGCATATCAGAGCTCCCAGAGTTCCGAGCCGCAGCTCCTAAGTGCTGTTGGCCTGTTCCTGCTCAAAAAGCGCCATAGCCAAGTGTGAGCGCGAGGCCAGGCTCTCCAGGTTGCTGAGGACGCAGCGGTGATAGATGTCCTCACTGAACCGCGGGTTGCAGGACCTTTGCACGTACTTCTGTACCAGCGCCGGCTCCACGGCACGGAACACGTGCAGGCCCGAATAGCGAACGAAGATCTCGTACACGTCCATGCCCTCCAGCAGCTCGTCGTTGTCCAGGATGTCGGCAGCCATCTTAGCACGGGCACCCATGTAGTCAGCATTATAGAAGCAGGCCTCGTCGAAGACGTGCCGGTCGAAGCGGCCATCCCGTAGACCCTCGGAGGAGAAGGAGGACGACGCTGCAGCTGCAGCGGCCGATGGGGGCTGGTCGCGGTAGACGATGGCGGGGCTGTACTCCTGGAAGTGGATGGGAAAGAAGACCTGCCAGTTGCTGATGGCGTTCATACGGCAGCGGTTGAGGAAGTCGCCGTTGACCTCGGTCCACACGCTGGCCAGGAAGAAGAGCGTGTCCACCGGGTGCTTCTTGGAGATGATGTCCATCAGCTTGACCTGCGACGGCACCTCCGTCTTCACGCTGATCCAGGGGATCTTGACGTCCCCGTAGCGCTTCTCGACCTCCCCGATCATGGCTTTGATGCTGCCGAACACATCGGTCTCGCTCACCCGTTGGGCGTCGAATGGGTCGTAGACGAAGAGGAAAGTCAGGAGCACATTGTCATGAGTGTCCAGTGCATTCATGGCGTAAGTGTCCAGGAAGTTGCCAACGTAGTCCTGCTCGCGAGCCGTCACTGGCAGGATAACCTGCAAAAACCACAAAAGTATGTCAGGGCTGAGAAGCAAGAATTTTAAACAGAAATATACTAGATCCTTCAACCGATTATGAATTCATCAAAACTTTGAAAGATGCTTTTTTCATAGTATTCACGACCATCCGTACGTACGTCCATACGTCCCGAAACCTTGTCTGCGCGATATCTCAAGAAGTAAGCATCGGATTTTTTTCAAATTTGGTGTCAACATGTATTAGGGTAATGTCCCGGCGCCAGTCGAATTTGGTGACCTTCGCGACATTTTCAAGGTCACACCGAGGTATGATAGATTCTGACACTGAAATGCTTGTCTGCGCGATATCTCAAGAAGGAAGCCTCGGATTGATTTCATATTTGGTGGCAACATTCATTAGCGGGGGACATAGTATTCACGACCGTCCGTACGTCCGTCCGTACGTCCCGAATCATTGTCAGCGCGATATCTCAAGAACGAATTGTCGGATTTTCTTCAAATTTGATGTCAACATGTATGATGGTGATGCCCCGGCGCCAGTCGATTTTGGTGACCTTCGCACCATTCTCAAGGTCACACCGAGAGATTGTGCATTTTCACACAGATAGCCTTGTCAGCGAGATATCTCAAGAACGAATCGACGGATTTACTTCAAATTCCATGTTAACATATATTGGGGTGATACCCCGGCGCCAGTCCATTTCGGTGACCTTCGCACCATTCTCAAGGTCACACCGAGAGATTGTAGATTTTCACACTGATAGCCTTGTCAGCGACATATCTCAAGAACGAATCGACGGATTTACTTCAAATCTTATGTCAACATGTATTAGGGTGATACCCCGGCGCCAGTCCATTTCGGTGACCTTCGCGCCATCCTCAAGGTCACACCGAGAAATTGTTCATTTTGACACAATTTCACATTTTGTGGCGGGGGACAAAGACACGTTAGTGTCAAATACTTGTCTTATCAGTAATACAAAACAAAAACTTATGTCAATCCCTATATTTTAGTCATGTACTGACAATTAAAATCTTATTTTTGCCTTTTTTTTGCGCAATAACAAAATGACCAATAAATGAGGCAATAATTTGACTCATTACAAGGTTTGCAAAAAGGGTGAGAAAACAGGTCTTATCAATCACAGAGTAACTTAAAGGAAGCTAGTACTTTCCCGGAGACAAAACTCATTTTTCAGCATTTTAATTTTATCTCATTGCAACAAACAATGCTTGTTCAAAACAGACAACTTCAGCAGAGAACAGCGTGCTGACAAGGCTTCTTTCATACCCAGATGGCACTGAAACTGATCTTGTAACACTTGCAAAAATTTATACAAAACAAAAATAGCGATAAAAACAACTTTGTAAAACTACATAAAATTAGACCTCAGTGGAGGGTTGTGAGAACAGAAGAGTTGAATTCCACTCATTGGCAAATTCTAAGTATTAAAACACTTTCACTTAAGGTCCCCCATCATTTCACCAGGTGCGCAACCATTAAAAGCCATTTCAAAAGTTTGCTCTCTGTGACATCACAAGCAGGGACCACCCAGAATAATGAGGAAAATGATCACCTGGTTGACTGAAGTCGATCAGTCCTTCTTGACTCTGGGTGGTCACTTCATCAGGTGACGTTACAAAGAAACAGATTTTGAAATGTCTTAAATGGCTAAAGGCTGTACACCTGGTGACATGATTGGTGACTTTCGCTTTTATTTTGCTGACCGACCTGCACGCGCGTAGCCTCCGTCACGTAAGGCATGGGGATGATCTCGATGGAGCTCAGGGGCCGGAGCAGGGCCACGCGTTTGGCAATGACCTGGCTGTGGCCCTTCTGGGTGAAGACCTCCAGGGCTAAGTCTAGAGTGTACTCCATGCCCCGGGTGGGGTCAAAGCGCCGGTACCCGTTGAGGAGCCGACGTTTGCGGAATCGAAGCTGCGGCTGGTAGCGCTCGTTCAGCCGCTCCACGGCCGTCTCCAGTACCGCCACCACGTCCGCCTTGTCCGACCCGCGCAGCTCGCACTTGGGCGAGCCATCGGCGCAGGAGTATATGTGCTCTTCCGTGAAGTAGTCCCAGTTGATGACCTCGAAGCGTGTCTTAGGCCGAAAGGGCGGGTTGATCCCAATGGGCCAGGTGGCGCCGTCTTTGCCCTCTGGGGTGAGCTCACTCAGGTTACTGATCTGGACCTGCCAGACACAAGGAGAAAATCTGAGCTTTGACAGGCGTGAAGTCCCAGAACCTCACCAGGTCACTCAAATTCTCTTTGATCCATAGTTCTCAAACCCTGGACCAGCCTGACACAAGGCGAAGCTCAGAGCTAGAACAAGATCAAGACTCCTCATGTTCCAGAACCTTACTTAAACACACAATTTTTTTTAAACCACAGAACTCTGGACCAGCTAAACACAAAGAGCAGGTCAGAGCTAGAACATGCTCCGGACTCATTAAGACTCGAATCTTCACAAGAACTCTCAAATTCTCATTGATCCACAGATCTCAAACTCCAATTAACACATCCAATTAATATGATAGATACCAAGGTTATAAAACAGAACAAACTCTTCTCTCATTCAATTATTGCCATTTTGTTCACAGAGAAAGTTTTTCTGCTTCAGATAATATCTGAAATGATTACAGTCCAGTCTGCCTTTCGAATCATTGCACCTATAATAAATCAATGATTTGGTCATGATCACGGTCATGGTATCACCACTGTACAAGCCAACCCAGTCTTCCAGAAATGAAATACAACCTCCCAAGTAATAAAATGGAATATTTTTTTTCTTCACTGAGACTCAGTGATCTCCATTACCTTCTCAGAGAAAGGTTCTTCTGTCCCTGAAAATGTCTGTAAAAAATTAAATAAAGATAAACTTCCCTTCACAGACAATGACTGAGGGGTATTGTCTCTAGCTAAATCTTGAAGTTCATTCATAAGCACATATTTCTTTCATTCCCAGACTAAACGAAAACATTGGGGCAGATAAACACTCGTAATGCATCTCTGGAATAAATTTAGTAGCTCTGAACGTGTTGATAAACAAAAACAGATTCATACTGATCTACGCTGCCACACTGAGCATCTTTCTCAACTGTATGGACTACATTTAATTTTAAAATTGAGTAACCTAAACAACTGGCTCAGTATCCACCAAGTGAGAGCGCTTAAGATTGTCCATTGTTTTATTTGGAGTTTCTGATCCCAAAAATGACATTCCCAGCGATCCTTCACAAACATGCCTGAGATGATCGGATTCCAAACGCTCCTGGGTGCACAGAATGGAATGACGGAGGGAATGTTTGATAATTTGGGACGGTATTCTCGTGAGACAGTGCAGACCATCTGTCCATCCAGCTGTCGTGATGCTTCACTAAAACATCGCTGACCTTTCCCCTCCCTGATTAAATTCACAGCGGTTCTCCTTGGCACGATGACTACAGCTTTGTCTCTGACTTTTCTTCAGCCAACTTAATCCCTGACAAAGAGAGGCCAGAATGGGAGTCTTTTCAGTAGCACCAGTGAATCTACCTTTCAATCTTACAGGTTATCATCAGAAATCATTTAAAAAAAAACAATGAAAATAGGTACGGTTTAAAAGCTAGTTGTGTCCTGCAAGGAGCACATTGGTTTTTGGCCATTTTCATTTGCAAAAGAATGCTTCAAACTACAAAGAGAGAAATCCCCCTTTATCTATAAAAGCAGCACATTATTTATAAGCGAAACACATACGAGGTAAGAGGTCAGCTATAGGCACTATCAAGCTCTGGTATGCATTAGAAGTGCTCACCGTCATACGAAAACACAGCCAGGAATGCTTCGTGAATCATCCATGCGGAGAAGCCTCTGGGCACGGCCTCATAAAATTTAACTGAACGCCTTGGTCTTGGCTATAGCTTCATAACCACAGGTGTGAGCAATACGTGGCACTCTCTGTACAGTAGCACTGGGTGCAATGTTAACCACAACACAGCTTCTCCTCAGCAAGCAAGGCACCAAGCTCATAGACACCGTTCTCCTGTGAGCTTCACACATGCCTGTGACTTACGGAACTAATATAGGTGGCTGCAGTGTAGCGGTGGAAAGCGCAGGGGTTAGAGAGTAAGAATGCGGCCATATGTTGATCTCAGCTTGATGTTAGTACTTCCACCTGTTGGCTGAAGAGCTGTGACACAAAGCAAGTCCAGGAGGTCTGACAAGATACTGGGGCAAATTTTTACTGCATCAACCAATGTAAAAAATGCAAGAAAGTAGGGACCAAGTTACTGTGATGTCAGACTTTGGCTATCCTTCGGCTTGGAGGAAAGCGTTTCCGCACACGATAGGACCGATTTCGGGCGCCTGCGATTTGCAGCAAAGCCCCAGAGTTTGTGACGTTCGCTTGCTGCGTTATATACACAAACTGAATCTGCTCCTGATCGATCCACAAAACATTTCTCTGTGGTCCAAATGGCACAAAAGCACAATAATCCCAAGATAATTGCACGAAAAGGCGTACCAAGAGAAAATAGTTCTCAGGGAAAAACCAACTTACTTTATAATTTAACACTAAAGTTAGCTACATCTCTCATTCTTCTACTCACGGTTTTTTCGCCGGGTCTCAGCAGGCAGATTTGCGGAATAATATTCCCACATAGCTGGCTGAAAGCCAGCATCCATAATAGTGGCCCTTTCTGGATAAGATGAAGGGCACGGGGACTATACATACAGTGCTGCCAAAAAGTATTTGCCCCTTTCCTGATTTCTTTTTTCCTTATTTTTTACACTTAAATGTTTCAGATCATCAAACAAATTTTAATTTAAGACAATGATAACCCAAGTAAATACAAAATGCAGCTTTTAAATGATGATTTCATTTATTAAGGGGAAAAAGCTATCCAAACCTTCCTGGCCCTCTGTGAAAAAGTAATTGCCCCCCTTCTTAAATCATGAATTAATTGAGATTAACCAGATTTTTTTAGTTCAATTTCACTAGCCACACCCAGGCCTGATTACTGCAAGACCTGCTGAATCAAGAAATCACTTCAGTAGAAACTGCTTCGCCAAGTGAAGCAGGCTAAAAGATCTCAAAAAGCGACACATCATGCCGCAATCTTAAGAAATTCAAGAACAGATGCTAAATGAAGTAATTGACATCTGTCAGTCTGGAAAGGGTTACAAAGCCATTTCTATGGCTTTGGGACTCCAGTGAACTATGGTGGGAGCCATTATCCACCAATGGAGAAAACTTGGAAAAGTGGTGAACCTTCCCAGGAGTGGCCGTCCTGCCAAAATTACTCCAAGAGCACATCAACTACTCATCCAGGAGGTCACAAAAAACTCATGACAACATCTAAAGAACTACAGGCCTCACTTGCCTCAATTTAAGTCCGTATTCATGATGAAACCATCAGAAAGAGAAAAAATGGCATCCATGGGAGAGTTCCAAGGCAAAAACCACTGCTGACCAAAAAGAATACAAAGGCTTGTCTCACATTTGCCAAAAGACATCTTGATGATCTCCAAAACTTTTGGAAAATATTCTGTGGACTGACGAGACATAAGTTGAACTTTTTGGAAGGTGTGCGTCCCGTTACATCGACTGTAAAACAAACACAGCCTTTCATAAAAAGAACATCATACCAAAAGTGAAACATGGTGGTGGTAGTGTGGTGGTTTGGGGCTGCTTTGCTGCTTCAGCACCTGGACGACTTGTAGTAATTGATGGAACTATGAATTCTGCTCTCTACCGGAAAATTCTGAAGGAGAAAATCCAACCCTCAGATTGTGATCTCGAGCTCAAGCGCACTTGGGTTATGCAGCAGGATAATGATCTGGAACACACCAGCAAGTCCACCTCTGAATGGCTTAAAAAAAAACTAAATGAAGATTTTGGAGTGGCCTAGATTTAAATCCTATTGAGATGCAGAGCCAAGACCTTTTAACAGGCCATTCACGCTCAAAAACCCTCCAATGTGTCTGAATTAAAACAATTCTGCAAAGAAGGGTGATCTAAAATTCTTCCACAGTGATGTGAAAGACACATTGCCAGATATTGCAAACGTTTGATTGCAGTTGCTGTCGCCAAGGGCGGCAAAACCAGTTATTAGGATTTAGGGGGCAATTACTTTTTCCACATAGGGCCAGGTAGGTTTTGATAGCTTTTTCTCCTTAATAATTGAAATCATCATTTAAAAACTGCACTTTCTATTTACTCGGGTTGTCTTTGTCTAATATTAAAATTTGTTTGATGATCTGAAACATTTAAGTGAGACAAATATGCAAAAAAATTAGAGATCAGGGAGGGGGCAAATACTTTTTTTCACAGCACTGTATTTCAAAGCAGGATCAAATTGCAGTGGCTCTTTAGAACACGGCTCCTCTAGAAGACTCCTATAGACCAGTGATAAATGAAGTACTGCGGTGATGGGCACTGACCTGCAGCTGCTGGATCTCCTGGTAGGTGCGCTCCAGCTCGATCTGGCTGAAGCGCTTGTGCAGGCGATACATCAGCTCAGGCTCAGAGACCGGATGCACAGTGAAGGCGTTTTTAAACTTTGCGCTGTCCTCCCGCTCCGGATCCGCGTTCTTCTCCAACTCAAAGTAGCGGTACGTCATCTCCTGGACCGCACGTATGCGCGCGCACACACACACACACACACACACACACACATAAAACCACGTATGCACACATAACAATAAGTATTTGAACACAGCAATCCCAGAACAAATTAGAAATATAAATTACATCTTGAGTCACATTTTTGTCGAGGGATGCACACATATCTCAGCATTCATCCTCATGTATTTGTCTGGTTGCAGGAAAAAAACTACATTCTGACCACATCCTGCAGTGACTAACTGTGGAAGTGTTTCTCCATGCAGTGATCAGTTTAACCCCAGTCAGGCTAAAGCAGATGTTGGACTATGCAATGAATCCAAACTACCACTCACAATTTTTCATCTCAGAGTGCATAATTTAAAAAAAGCAAGGCAAGGCTTAGAATTTGATATTGTCTGATAATTAATTATAAAATTTCTTTTTTGGTAGGTGGTGTGATGTGCAATTTCAGATTGTGGGGAGACAGTGTGAGCCAACCACTTATGTCTTCATCTACTTAATTAATGGAACATTTTTCATTAACAAAGGCTGGAGAATAAAAATCCTAGGAGAAACCTGAAAACTGGTAAAGTTCCAACTTGGCTTTCAAACCAGAGATTTCCATCAAATGTTAGCGGTTTAATCAGAGGCAGATGCTCCATTATAATTAATGCTTCACAAGCAGTAACTCAAAGTAGTTCTCTTAGTGCATGTTAGGCCTTAGGAATGCAGCACTTAGACAGCTTCCCAGCACCACTGGTTTGTGTCTCCATGTTCATCCTTTTGAACGTGGGACAGAACGTGACATGTTATGGCAAGCACAGGTCATTAACACATAAAGTTATGCCCTGAGAATTAGCAGAGGGCTAAAAGCCGAGCAACATGGCTGCACTGATAAGAGACTTCATTCTCCCTGAAACGGACAGAATGTTCTCACTAACCATCCGCAAACAAGCCGCAGGCCCACGAAGGCCCGCTTTTCATCAACATTGAAGTCAGCATGGCCACAAGACCCTGTCTGTGCCGCAGGCGCGCTCTGCGGTGCGTTGCATAACCCCGAGGGGAAACGAAACGCGAAGCAACAGCAGCGCGAGAGAAAACGGCTTCAGAGATCGCTAAATGGCAAGCTGGGGGGAGGGGTGTTGGAGAGAAATTCTGCTGACTTCCTGTGAGATTTCACACAGATCTTTGTGAAATCTCCTGCCAGCACCATTTCAAGGGCTGCTTCTTCTGCAGCTTGCTAGCCTTGCTACACACATGACCAGTCTCAGAGATTTCAATATGAAAAGGCCCAGCTATCCACCTGACTGCCTCCACATCAAATTTTTTTTCTCATAAAATAACTTACTTTTCTCATTTTAATGCTTGGAACTACCTCCAAACCAGACATGGTGGATATATTTCACTCAGAAAGTTATCCTTAATTGGTCCGCTAAATTAGTTCATTTAGCCTAATTATGACAATAACTTTATTATCAGGTGTAACGAAAATTTTAAATGATAAACACCTGCTTATTACCTTTCCGTTAACAAACCCACTTATTCCTGGCCAGGGGTCAAGAGGGCTGGAGCCAATCCCAGCATTCATTGGGCAAGATTAGTAAGACAGACAGGTTATGGGACAAATACCCTTCCCTTACACACTCGTACAAATAGGCCCAGTTCTGCATTGGGCACAAAAAAAGTCAGATAGACATAAACGCAATCTCACAGACGATGACCTAAACCAAGATGAACGACCAAAACTGGCACCGTGTTACCATGACTACATGGTTTAGACAGACTTGCAGTTTGTTAAGCTTTATGAGGGTGATTACATCATGTCTGAGAGCCAAAATACATCTGGGGCCTTTTTGTCGAAGGGTCTTTTTCCACTATGGCCCTGCTTGTTTATGGAAGTCGCCCATATACTCAGTAGAAAAGTTGTGATCCATAATCAGTTATATTCAGGCAAAAAACTTGCTTCTGTGCCTTTAAGGATATAATGTCCATCCATTCATCCATCACCCCAACAACATTCATCTGAATGGCCATCTCTGTATGTACGTAGGCGTACCCATCGGTTGAATTTTATTTATAAAACTCTCCTTGGGGTTGGTCCCTTCCAACTTGTCCATATATCTTTTTCGAAGTGAAGGCCATTACAACCTCCGTTACTTTGATACTTTGCATTTGACTGTTCCGCGTCCTCACGCGGAGCTTGGAAACAAAAGCTTTTGAATATGCTGCCCCCTCTGCCTGGAACATCCTTCAGAAGGACTTGAGATTGTCAGAACTGATCTCTCTTAATGTTTTTGGTTCAATTTTAAAGGATTTAGAATGTCAAAGCATGAGAAGCTGACTCTGTGTCCGATTTACTTATGTATTTATTTTTCTAATGTTTTGATTTCTGTGTGTCATTGTCCTTGTTTGAAAACTACTTCTGTCCTTCGTGTTTATACTGCCCTCTTGGCCAGGTACTCTTGAAAAAGATTTTAAATCTCAATGAGTCTTACCTGGTAAAATAAAGGTTTAATAATAATTTTTTTTTTTTTTTTGCGCAGTGCCTTAAACGAGTGAGCTATCCGACAGCTCAATAATTTTTAAAAATCCAACTGGCTCCTAACTTATACCAATGAGCAATTTAAGTAACCTGCAAGGTCCTCGAACTGTGGTAGGAATCTGGGCAGTTTGTCAGAATCCCACATCATCCCAGGGAACAAAGAAAAGGGCTCAAGTAGTTAAGTTGGGGGAAGTTGATCATTCGATATTCCACCCATCCATAATCTATGCCACTTCTTCTTCGCTGGTGCCGCGGGGTGAACAGGGCCTGGACAGCTTGCCACTCCATCGCAGGGCACACACACTATTCACTCACACCCTCACGCCTACGGGCTATTTAGAGTCTCCAATTACCCTGACATGCATGTCTTTGGACTGCGAGAGAAAACTGGATTATCGAGATAAAGACTAATTTGAACATGGGGAGAACATGCAAACACCACACAGAAAGGCCCAAGGCCGTATTTGAACCCTTGACCTCTAGCGGTGAGGTAACAGTGTTACAAACAGCACCACCCTGCCGCCCGCGGTAAATTTCATACTGAAGCAAGAAAAAAAAAACTTGGCAAGTAGAGATGAAAATATAAAATAGAAAAGAAAGAGAAGCTTACCTGATGCATCTCCACGCAGCTCAGACCCAGGTAGTCAATGATGCAGCGGCCGAGCCACTCGTCTGGCCTGACGCTGAGGATGTCGTTGCGGCAGACGTCCAAGTGGGGCTGCAGGCGAGCCAGCAGGCTGCGGGAGAGCAGGTACCCGTACCCTCCGTGGCAGTACCGGGCCCGCTCCTCCCCTCCGATAAACTCCTCGGCCCGGCCCATGTACAGGTCCTGACCCGCGCTGAGGTGCCCCACCAGCTCCGACAGGCGCTCGGCCTGCGTGTAGGTGTCGTCCTGCGACACATAGAACCAGTCGTAGTCGGAGCCGAAGTGCTGGTGGAGGTGGCGGACGGTCTCGTACATCAGCCAAACAGACCGGTCGTCGCCCAGCGCCACCACCGCCATCCCGTGCGGCAGCTTGGGACTCCGGAGACCCGTGAAGAAGAAGGTGCGGTGGAAGTGGTGCGCCACGGTGCGATTTACTGCCACCGCCAGGGTGCCCAGGGTCGCCCGCGATGTCAGCACCGCCACCAGCAGGCGCTCCCGGATGCCAAGCTCAGTGTGGATGTACCGCGTTCTGCAAGAATGAGGATCGTTAAGACAGGATTGGCGTTACTGCCCTGCTGTTCTACCGGTCTGCGTTTGATTGCTAATTACCTAGTTAAGGGACCTGCCTACAAAGACCTCAGTTTGATAATTGGATCAGATTGTTTTAATCGGATTCACCCTCATTCTTGGCCACTCTTAAGTGGAGCTGCAATCAGCCATTTGAAGATCATGTTGCCCCCTGTATAGAGCACCGCTTCATAAACTGCCTTCTCCCATTATAGGCGGATGTTTGTTGTTCTCAGTTATTTAATGTCTTTATTTTAATAAGTACTTTTCACTCATATTTCCTATCATACATGTGATCTCACATTTTGTTATGGGCTTTGACTTGGGTCACAACAACTGCTCTTGAAAACACTGCTACAGAAAAAGAAAGTGAAAGCAACACAAACTTTGGTGATTATGGCATGCGGTGAGAACCATCATTAACTGGACACCAACTTATTTTTGTTATTTGAGTTCTGCGGGCTGAGTCCATCACAAAATGTGAATTCAATTGAACATGAATTTTCTCACGAGCTAAAGAGGAAACTGAAGGCCATAAAGTTGTCGTAACAAGCGGGAACTGAAAATGGCTGCAGTACAGGCTTGGCAGAGCATCACCAGGGAAGATACTGCACATCTGGTAATGTCAATGAGTCACAGACAAGCAGTCGTTGTATTCAAAAGATATGCAACTACATATTACAATGATTACTTTATTCTAAATTAAGTTAAACTGCCCAAAATGTTTTGATTTGTCCAAAAATGGGGGTGACAATATCATTTTGAAACAGTTAATCTGATATGGATGAAAACATCTTCAAATCACAGAAAACAGTCTGCACTTCAACCATAGAGTCATTGTATCCATTCAAATTCAAATTCAAAATTACAAGGGCACAGAACCAAAATAAAAAGTGGTTCACAGCAAATGATTTCTGATTAAACAAGTATTTGCCACTAACGTGTCTTTGTCCCCCGCCACAAGATGTGAAATCGTGTGAAAATGAGCAAACTGTGGGTGTGACCTTGAGAGTGACACGAAGGTCACCAAAATCGACTGGCGCCGGGGTATCACCCTGTTGACATGAAATTTGAAGGAAATCCGTCAATTCATTCTTGAGATATCTCGCTGACAAGGATTCGGGACGTACGGACGGGCGGACGTACGGACGGACGGTCGTGAATACTATGTCCCGCTGCTTTGCGCGTTCCGCGCGGCGAGGGACAATTATTTATGTCCAATAAATTAAGATTCTAAATGTATATCAAATGTACTTGACTATTGCACCTTTGGAAATATTCTAAGTGCATTAATATGACAAAGGGATTAAAAATACTTCATTTTGATCATCTCTGAGCAAGTAGTCATCTTGCAAGACCAATGGTTTTGTCACTGGGGAGTTACAAGTCCTTTTGAACACAAAAACGTTGTGAGGCATATGTTCAATTTGAAGATTTATGAGACCCAAAGCAAGCTAATTCCATTTGATTTTCACTGAAATCACATGCAAGCAAACGACTGGGACAGTATCAACCTAGCCCACTAGTCCATTTTCCACTCAAGACATTCTTAATCAGGGGCCTTATTTATAAAAATTTGCATGGATTTCATGCCTAAATAATACGTATGCACAGAAAAATAGAAATGACACGTTGTGGAAAATAACTTAATTCATAAACCGATGGGTAAAAAACCTGCACGGAATTTTCATTTATTTAATCAGGAGGGACTTGGAATTTATTGACATTGTGCATAATTGTAATAATTTCCCTTTTTTAATGTCAAATTTGTTTTTATAAATCAGAAATCTACAAAGAAAGTGACGTACGTGTCTTTTTAGTACCTAGTACACACCGTTTATAAATGAGGCCCCAGGTCAGTAATTATGAACGTAGATTGGAGATTAAGCTCATCAAGGTGTTAAAATCCTGAAAAATCATAAAATATAGAAAAAGAAAATGATGTAAAAGGATTATCTTAAGGATAAAACCATCTGAGGGAAAGGGACAGTGGTGTGTTTCAGCAAGAATATCTGAATGTTTCTTCAATGACAGGCAGTCAGCATGCCCTTTTTGCTCATTTCTATGTTCTGCAAACATGCATAGTTTTGGAAAAAATATAAAAATATTGACCAGCAACAGATGTCCGTATGACCAAAAAGGCAGCATTTGCCAGGAACATTTGAATTTCCCCATTGTTCTGCATAATCAGGAAGGAGTAATTCTAATTCTCAGTTTGCCCGGCCTTTGCAACGAATCTCGTCCCAAACCGCCCATGGATTCCCGCGCCCTCTGGCATATGTGTTCCAGACGAGCCCGTCTCTGTCTTCTGCCATGTTGGATCAAAACAACTCGCCCCGTTACTGAAATTTGGGCCATTTTATCAGTTTTTTCGCTTCGTTAGCATGACAACGGGTGACGTCAATATTCGTTAGAATTATTGGTCACAATCAGCCCCCTACAGAGCACGGGTATGCCCACTTTTATTAAATCATTACGCAATGCATAGCCATCTCATCATAACATTACTTCCAACACTACAGAGGTGGTTATACTGCATATACACACACAATTAATGGCGTTCCTTACAACTAGTATTCCTGTTCAGGGGGAAATGTGCTTGCTACAATTCACAATGACAGCTCCAGAGTACTCGGAGATAAAAACACTGCAACTGGCTGGCCATACAAGAATGAAACAGTGTTAACAGTACATTTACATGAATTCCTAGCAAAAATAAAATGCAGTGCAACACCAAAACGCCCACAACTATGCTAACCAAGAGCCCCAACTGGGTGCATTTACACGGCATGTGTAGAAATACACCACAGGGTTCACTCGTCATTCAGTTCTGAGCACGACACAGTCGCGCTGCTGCCATCAGGAAATTGTTACAGCCCAGGCGTGAATGGAACATCTTTTTCCAGTCTAAAGGCAACTACAACGTAAAGAGTGCTGCCCCAACACAAAGGGGTACATTGATATCAGGACGGGGGTGTGCACTGGGGAGGTTTGCAGCAGCACATACTATGGCTGAGGTTTAGGAGAAGCTGGCTACAAGCATTTATCATGAATCCCGTCCACATCACTGCAGAGACCAAATTAAATTTGAATTATGAATTTACGTTTTTGTTCCTCCACTCAAAAAAAATGCCCAGTGACCAGACTAATTTGAATAAATCATCAGTATAAGGTTCCCTGACTCAAATCTTCTTTTTCAGAGACAGTCCAGACACTTCAACCATGACAAACATTCAAGGCAAGGTCAGTTCCCCAAGGCAAATTCCAAAAATTTCACAAATCAAGCCATACACAAGGCAGTCAAACAATCATCTTTATTCCCCCGAGACGCAAAACTTTACACTATCTTTTTAAACCCATTGCTCAAAGTCGCTCGAAATGTGAAGAGTCTAAAAAGCGCCGGCTGCTCCAAGGGCAAGGAAACTCCAAGGATTCACAAGCCTATGCAGAATTTCGCTTGGTGTGGAGGATTTTGGAGCGTCCAGGGCTGAGAGACGGCTGTGGCATCGCAGTTAGCACGCACATACATCCTTTCTAGTGAGAGCAAACAGGCAGGCACTGTGAAGTTTCCTTCTCCTTACCTCTAAAGTACCCTTTTTCAGCTCCACCATTTTAAAAAGTTCCATATGGTTGGAGTATAGTTGGTCATGGTATTACAAACCTCCACAAGCAGTTACAGACTGTGTAACTTAGTCACAACTCCACACAATCACAACTCATGTACGTTAAGATTACCAAAGCCTTTCCTCATGGAACATGAGAATATATACTTCAACTGAAGTGATGACAAAGACAAGAGAAACTGAAGAACCAAAATGCAAAATCAGTTTTGTTTAACAAGCTGAGTCAAATGTGGCTCAAACAGAAGGTATGGTAGTTCAAATCTCAGAGGCAACCAAAATGTCAAAAGGTTTGCAATACACCATGCATGCCTCTACCTCGGGCGTAAAAAGATATTGTTTAATCCGATTTGACCATCGGTGTCGCCACAAAGACCCAAATTAAAGAGCATTTTCGCCAGAATTTAGGAAATACCAACACAGAATGAAAGAACGACAAAACCAAAGGCCAAAGTCAGACATAATCAATACTTCGTGTGAGCAAGAACAAAAACCTATAAGGTGATACACTTTTGTCCAGGTTAAACACTAACCACGGTCATCTGTATTGACCAGATCAACAATGCGTAATCTCATGCAAACACCTGAAAGGAGATCCAGACAGTTCATGACTACCTACAAACTCATCAAGCTCATTAGACTACATCGAGTAGCGGCAAGTGATTGAAAACATGCACTCAAATCACAGTTGCCCAAATCCTTAAAATGTACCTGAGGACTTTCTTGTGCGGCTTGTTGGGGTCCTTGTGGTATGGCACTATGCGCGGCTGGAAGTCCTCGTTCCCAGCATCTCCCCCAATACCTCCTTGGGGGTCTCCCCCAAGACTGCCCGGGAACAGAGCCCCATTTCCAAATTCGTCTCCGCAGGGTTCCTCGCCCTCTCCCTGCGTCCAAGATACCATGAGCAGACTCAAGCTGCAACCTAACGACAGCCCCAGGATGAGCGGCAACGCAGGCCGGAACAGCGCTAGAAACGACGACAGACGCATGGCTCGCAGTACAGTCATAATGAGAGGTAGAAACGTAAAACAACGTTAACTCCTTTCCAGATTCAACGCCGTTTCAATTCTGAACGGCTGTCAAACGCGTCCAGAACGATGCTCCGCAGATGAGGCACAGCGAATGACAGCAATGGCACTAAATTCCAATATCCAGTTTGCATTGGGTCGACGACATGGTGGCGAAAGCAGCTCGTCTTCTTGATGCGCTGTCATACGTGTATGTTTGCACATCCGACAGACTGGGCAGGAGATGAAATGGCACTTGAAATGCTAAAAATGAAGCAGTCTATTTTACATAAAAGCAGGTATTCCCATTCCATCAATCCCTCTTCAAGAGCAATTTGCAGAAATCATTCACAATTCTCATCAGAGTCTGATTCCCAATCTGTATTAGAATCTATAGAGCAAAAAATTCTTTACCACATGAAAATCCTACCTTGTCATTATTTTTATTTCCGCATATATTCATTCTCTTGAAATCCAAAAACTGATGGGGCTAATCGAAGAGCAACCTGGGCCATGCCATCCCCCCGTCATTTTGTCACTTGAATCGATGGCTGTGCAATCGAAAAACAGCTGCAGTAAGATGACCACCAGGATAGATAATGCTGATTATCTTAAAATGCAACGAAAATATCCTCGATGAAAGGACTCGAGCGTTTTCGTTGAATGATTCTGGACTTTCCAAGAAACACAAAGCGTGCGTTTTCATCACTCATATCAAATTAACACGTAGCCCTACTCGTGAGCTGCGCAATCTTTTAAGACAATGCAAAGGGAGAGTGACAACGAGCTGTCTTCCTGACCAAAATATCTCGACGGTGTCCAGTTGGCATTGGCTGTAATGCATTTTCTGCGTCCCAGCAAAGTAGTCGCTCAGTTTTCCATATCGGTTTAATTTTCGGAGTTCATCTTGCCTATCGTAGTGCACCGCTGAAGTTCAATTTCTGGAGACCATCTCTCATATCCAAAAGAATTCACCCCAGCTGTCAAGTAGAGTAGCTGCGCGCAGAATTGTGAAGGAAGTCCCAAGCTACATTTTGTGCAGCGGCGGACCCACGGGAAACGGAGTACACAAGTGTTAAGTTCCACAGATCAATCGATTCCCTTCCTGCTAAATTTGAGAGTACACTATCGGTGATGATTCTAGAAAATTTCAAAAGTGGGCCAATCCCCCCCCTGACTTAAAAAAGTCGGCCAATGGGGAAAAAGGGAGCCAACTGGGTATACCTGGTAAAATGCAAATTATATCAAGCTTCTAAACAGAACCTTGACTGGCTCACTTATTAATATACACACATTCAGTTTTTACACCTTATTGACAAAGCTAAGACATGAATGACAGTTTGAGTTTAAAGTTTCAATAGAAAACATTCACAGTCTCTGCCAATCATAACAATTATAAAGTAAATGACAAAATAGCGCATAAAATAATAGGCTAGTTCCTAACGCCCGAATAGCTAAAAGCCCGCCTCCTACTGCTCAAGTTGTATGTATGGACACTTCACCGGGCAGTGAAGCCATTCTCTTCAATAGGTGTACGTAGAGCAGCGCTCAGAGACTCACAATTTTACCTACATTTCGTTTTATTCATTCAAACGAGTTTTGAGCCATGTATCGGTTTTTAAAACCTATTAGCAAGCCTTGTGCTGCTTCAACCTCAAGCGTCTGTCGCCTCTTGGGGCCGGTGCTGTCACAAATTTTGCTACCGATCAAAATATGCTACCTCGCGGTTCTGCGCTTGCGCTAACCTAAAATCTCGGGCTGTTTCGTCGCTCATATTTTAAGAATCTTCAAAAATCATAAAAATAGATTTATTTTCAGTGCGCATTTTTACCTGTAAGCGTACATATATTTGCACGTACACGCTGAGTTTTCCGAAAATGCGGAAATTAGATGATAATGGCGTATACAGACATATATCTTTGAACAAACTTATCCAACTCGTTATAAAATCTGCTTATGTCATTAGAAGCTAACAAATAACAAAGTATCTACTGTAAACTGATTCAGGCTGCAATATCAAGGCGAAAATAAAGTCTTTACGATCGCTTTGCATTACGGTAGCATTTTTTGACAAGGGAGCAAAATTTGGCAGAGCACCGGTTCATACTCTATGCAAGGTACGCGAGCGAACGCGACCACAAGTCCGTTCCGTTCACAGAAAAGCCTGAACGCGCGTCCCTTGCTGCGCTGTGCCTCGTTTAAAAAGCAGTACACTGCTCATGCAATAGGGGGTAGCAAAGTCTCCTTCTCCTCCTCCTACTTTTTTCCTTTTGGTGTGGTGAACACAGCGTATGGTGCATTATTTGCTTAATCTCCCCTATTGGAATCTCATGGAAATAGGCCTGGAATATACTTGCTGCGTGACCGAAGGGACGCGTACACAGTGTGCTTCGTGAGTGCACATACTTGCTGCAGCTCAACACGTCCAAAACGCATAGTATTGGAGGTCTCCACTAGACGCAGACAGCAGCATATCGGACCCTGAAATCGCGAATACGGCGGGCGGTATTGCCCGGATACCGCACTCTTCCAGCAGTACTTTCGACTGGACAGGTCCCAGTCCAGCTTCTTGTTCGTCCTTGTCAAAACAGGAAGATCTGCTTGCTCTGGAAGTTTTTCGGACGAAAGAGATTGGCTCCCAGGTTGCGGGCACCGTATTCATTTCCAAATGGCAAGAAAATTTCATCTTCGTCCCCTCCCACTTTCCCGCACGGATGCCCGGATCGTATCGGATGGTATCCCAGAATGCATCGCGCACCAAAACGCACGCATGCCATAGAAAATGAATGGGATGTGGAGGAGGGCGGAGATTTTCCGTGTGTAGTGGGGCCTCACCGTAAGAGCCGATGATATTCCCCATAATTTTTTCGGCGTTGCAGGATGGGATGAACCCAAAAACAGCGGTGGCGACGGTGGTTGTATCTACGATACAACAGCAAAATCGCTGCCAGAATCATCTTTCGCCGATCCATGGCAGAGAGATGTTTGTACGAAAATTGATTTGTACTCATAACAGCAGGGAAATCAAAATTTAGCGGGGATGGATTCTATTTGATCACTCAATGTCCGAAACGCCCACAAGCCAGCAAGTCAGAAACGCCCATAAACGAGCAGCTCCGCAGGGAGGTTTTTCCAAGGACCAGACCATATTTTGCGCGTAGATGCGTCGCGTTACAAAAATTTGGACGACACACCTTGCTACGCAAGGACGCAGGATGGCTACCTTGCGTTGCTCGATGCGTTGCCTTGCGTTCGCGCTCGCTTACCTTGCGTGGAGTATGAACCGGCCCTTCGTGGTATTCACGTTCCTGTGCCGTAGTCAGCAATTATTCAATCAACGCGCACTGAAGAAATTCACTCGCGGTATTTAAGTCATTGTGCATTAAGTTAATCAGTTTCACGTGCATTACGGTGGATTTCTCTACTAGTGGCACGGAAACCGATAATGACTCAGGAATTCTCGCGCTTGTCTTTATTGAGGGATTGAAAGCAATGGAATTGCATAAAAACGTTTCAAATTGTCTTATTTCATTTAAATAATTTAAACGTTCATGAAACACATGCATTGTTTCCAGTCGCTGAGTAAAGAGAGACATGAAAAGTCTGGAGTCGCTTTCCATGTTACTTTTGGTGAGGTCCACCTTTACGCAAGTGAAACTGAAACTTCAATGCACAAGGATTTTGATTTTGTGTGAGAATCTCGCAAAGACGAATTAATTGAATAATTGTGGACAACGGTGAATAAACCAAAAAATGCGTGAGACCTACACCGAATGCGTGAGACTTGGCATGTCCGGCCATGCCGTAGCTTGCACACCAGAAGCTATGACTGTGGCTCCAGTGCCCTCCACAAGCACTGCCCCAAACCCTCTTCCCACCCACTTCCCTCTCTCTGCTGCCTCAGCCCTACCTCACGCGGTTAGGGACTTGAATGGTGATGCTCCATCCCAGGCAATATTAGCTAGCTACCCAGACCATGCATTCGGTGCTTCATGGCGATCATTCAATCCACTCTCTTACTGTCGACATTTTGACAACAATCTTTGCAGTGGGTTTATAAATGTTTGTTTTAAACCATGTTATCATATCAATTTATGCACTAGAACAAAATGTTCGGACCAAATCATAATATAATGCGTAGTTGCTGGCGCACTGAAATCTTCGTTAAGCGCTAAGTCTGTCAAAGTTGCGGGATCCCGCGAATTACGTGTCCAAGAATCATCATTGCACTATCATTAATTTTTGAGGCGATCTACTCTTATATGTTCGCAGATTTAGTCGTTGCCTTTCGATCCACTATTTTCAAGCTCTGAGGTTATCTATGCAAAACGTTTCCAAGCGGCTCTCAATCCCTTATCGATTGATTCCTAATCTCGATTGTGAGGGGACCCTTGCGTTGAGCATGATGGTATTTTTTGCAACCTCGTTTGCTATCCCAAATTTTTGAAAGATAGTTTTAAGAGTTTTTAATGCTCAGAGGTATTATATGTCTTATTAATCCATTGGGTCGATGATGTTGTGTACGGCAGGCAGGATATCATGCCAGAAACTTTCCCCTCCTCCCCCTCGATTCCTTTCCTGCCTCCTCTCCTCGCGTCAAAATCCCTTACACCTGACATGCGAGTGTGGAGGGAACACAAGGAGACAAGAGTGGAGGCAACGCACATTGAGCAAAACAAACATTTGTGCTTCCAAACGGTAATTTTAAAGCAATATCAACTAGATATGATGTGTGGTACAGGCTAACTGCAACATCTGTCCATTTTTATGTTACAGCAAGTTTACGATGTCTGTCAAGATGAGCGTTAAAGTGCTAATGACAACTTATATGTTTACTTATTATAATTCAATTTGCAATGTGGGAGGTGTGAATTACAGCTCTTGTATGCGTAAAATGACTACCTCAAAGGATACTCCTATGTATCCTCATTCGTAGTTCCTCTGGCAAGCCTCCTCTCTCTTCGCCCCTCTCCGCTGAAAATGCAATTTAGGAATTGAGACATTCTTCAAGATGTCACTCTGACATGAATTTCCAGGTCATAGGTAGGAGGATGCAGAAGAGAAAAAAAGGAGGTTTCAGATTGAGAATTGAGGGAGGTTTAACTTTTTTTTGCAGTGTCTTTTCTGAGACTTTCTGAAATAAATCCATAATGGTTATTCCAACACTGAATGTCTTTTGTAATTTTTTCATCCTCTTTTCTATCTTGAAAACAGTTAATGTTGTTGTTACTGTATACTTACCCATCCCATCATGCCTTGGGTTGAATCTGTTGACCAACCTCAGGCTGAGTTCATGACTTATCAAACAAATAGTGAAAACTTGTTAATCAAGGAAAATGTCTGACAGCAGGTCAAAACTATGGCTTTATTCAAATTTTCTTTATTGCTCAGGAAAGTTCCAAACTCCTTGGACATGACCACGGCGAGCTGTTTGAAAGGTGCTTCAATGCTTCCTACAGTACTTGTGTCCAGTAACATAGGAGTCACTTGGACCATCATTCATGAAAAGAAAAAAGTTAACGTTAGCTCAAAATTTCTTGCGACAGCAATATTTAAAGGGATGCAACATCATTCAGGAAAACTAGAGAACATGATGGACAAGGATCAAATGATGATTTCAGAAAGAATCTGTCAGTGTAGGAAACTGACCAAAATTTTGGGGTTTCTGAAAGCACAGTGGCTATTCCCTCTACTATTTGGTAAATAATAAGTGTCTCCCATGTTACTCTCCCAACTATTCCCAATAAAATGCAAGCAATAGTTTGTTGGTTACCTCCATCAGCAAAACTTCTGCACTCTGCCATTTTTCCCTGCCCTGATCAGTGACATTCCCTGTGTCATTCCACTTTATGATACATAAATTAATTTATGGATTGATTTGTTTTGATTTCTTTGTATTATTTCTTTGTTACCGACATCAGGTGAAAATTTCAAGTCAATAGCCCCATTAGAAATATTTTTTTCTGAGAAAAATGTTGCCGCGTTCAATACTTTTCCCCGCCGTGAAAGCATTTGACCCCATAACTGGCCATATACACAGTAGGTGGCGGTAATACACCAATCGATTTAAAAATGTGTAAAACCTCAACGAAAAAGAGGAAAACGTATTTTATGGCCCTCTTGATGCGCTCACTTATCGTTCTCGGTCGGAAGTATGGTCGGTGGTACGTCGTTTGCGACATTACGGACTTGAACTGTATGGATTCGCATGTATTATCTCACTGAAAAAAAAACTTCACTTCCTCGATTGATTGTTAGCCTAGTCACGGGCTTTACTTTCGCCCACTTGATAAAACCCCATTCACGGATGGAGCAGGTAGTGAAAAAAATGCAAAGCCATATACAAAACGAGTACAGGAATAATTTGCTTTATTTAGTCAGTGGTTCCAGTCCCTCACAGCCACCTGGAACACTGCGCAGGGACGCACTCAGGCACACAATGGCTATTTTCAGGGTTTTTTTTTTTTTTTTTTTCCAGAAAGTTATTTTTAACTTTTCTGCAATTGCTTCACAGCAGAAACATGCAATGGAAGAAACACTTGAACTTAATCTCAACGGCGAGGGTGATGAGGAGTCTGGAGCAGAAAGTTTCCTCACTGATGATGAGCTGGCTTACCAAGAAGAACTCGATCACACTGAAGAGTAAGTGGCCGATGTCTATTTTAGGTATTTGTGAAATATAAATGAAAATATATTCATTCACATTTCATATTTTCTTTGTGTTACAGTGATGATTGTCATCAGGATGAAGGGCCTTGCAGCTCTGCTGCAGGTCAGCTGGCCAGCCCTCCTGCTTTTCCGGAAGAGCCTAGACCTTCATGCGAGCAGCCACCCCCACAAGGGAAAAGTCTGGGACACATGCAGGCAAGGGCACGATCTTGCTCTTCATTGTGCACAAGGGCACGGTCACGATTTAGGTCCAGATGTGCACGTAGTGCATCGAGAAGCTGAAGCAGAACGAGATGCAGATGTCCACCCAGGGCAAAGTTTGTAGCCTCAGCCACATCCTGGAATAAGTAGAAGGATCCTGACACTTGTCCAGTGCCGAAAAGGTTTGTCCCAGCAAGACCCACTGGACATCAACTAAACTCAAACCGGTCATACACACCACTGGACCTTTTCAAACTGTTTTTCAGCAATGACACAGCTCGAGCCCTTTGTCTACAGGCAAATAAACACACCGCTAAAAACATTGCAAACGGCAAGAAATATTTGTGTACCAACATCCCCGTCCAGGAGTTTTTCAAGTATGTGGGTCTGACTTTCTTCTTTGCGTTGGTGAAAGTGAGTAACACCCAGGATAATTGGAAAAAGGACACAGTACTGTTTCCAGCCAGTGTCATGCCGTGAGACAGGTACTGGGTCATATCATGGAATATCCACATTAGTAACCCTGAGAAAGATGTTGAGAACGACCAAAAGAAGGGAACACCGGATTGTGACTGTCTGTTTCGACTAAAGCCCCTTCTGGACACCATCAATTTTCAAACATGCTCGCGAAGCATTTTACCATCCCAGGAGGAAAGTTTCAATTGCGTAGAGGATAGCGGCGACAAAGCCCCATACTGGAATAACTTAGCATATAAAAGCAAAACCAACCAAATGGAGTTTCTTTGTCTTGGTGGACAACAGCAATGGCTACACCTTGGACTTTGCCGTGTACACCGGAAAGTCCCAATTAGCCTCCAGCGTCGGACTTGCGTACAGCTCTGTCATGCCCCTGATAAAGTCTGCATACCTGGGCAGTGGCTTTCATCTGTTTTTGGATAATTTCTCCACCAGTCCAAAGCTCTTCAGGGATCTGTTTGACCTGAATATCGCAGTGTGCGGCAAATACAGAGAGAGTAGAATAGAATGCCCAAGCACACGTTCCAATGCTCTGAAGAAAATGGACCCAAGAGGTTCCATCAGGTGGATCCATGACGGCCTGCTGGTTTTTGTGAAGTGGGTTGGACATGAGTGAGGTCGCTGTCTGCTCTAAAATCCACTGGGCGTTCTCTGGAAGCACAGTGCAGAGGAGGGTCAGGGCCGAAAATGGCGGGTGGGCCACCAGATCCATTCCATGCCCAGCACCAGTCATGTAGTATAACAAGCACATGGGAGGTACGCATTTGACGGACCAGCTGATTCAGCACTACTCCATGCACTACAAGAGCACGCGCTGGTGCAGGACATTGTTCTTTCACTTTGGACATTGCAGACGCAAACAGCTTCCTCCTTCACAAGGAACTCTGCGGAGAAAATAGGAATGAATCCATGATTCAGTGGGCTTTCCTGGAGAAGCTGACCGCCTAGCTGTGTGGCATCACAGTCACAGCCCCTTTGGCCAAGGCGCAGAGTGGCTGCTTACCTGTGGCGATCTCTAATCAACGTGACGTGAGCAAGAGGGCCACATACGGACGCACAACCTACGTGCACTGCAGGGAGACCAGGAAGGCTAGTCAGTCCACCCCTTGGAAGTGCATGGAGTGTGGTGTGGCTCTCTGTCTCATTGCAGACAGGAACTGCTTTGAGGTGCAGCACAGCTGACATTTTAGGGAAAAAGTGATGAAAAAGCCAATGGACTTCTTTGTAAAAAAAATGTAAGTAGTTTTTGATTTATGTTTGTGTGGTTGTAAATTTTTTTTTGTTCCCCGTGTTTGCCAGCACTTGGGAGAACAATTTTCAAAAGCCAAGGACCTTGTTTATTATTGTTCTCCACGTGACTTGAATAAAGTTTTCGTGATTCAATTACTGTTCTGTTTTTTGTTTTGCCTTTTTAGTCTTGTAACAATTGATATATTCATATATATTCACTGCAGCACACATACTTTGAAAGTGCAAATTTCTCTGCAAAAATATGATATTTACAGCTTGATTGTGCATTAGAAGCTTTGCATTATATACGCAGTATAACACAAGGAGGCAAGGTGAACCAGAAATGTGAAGAAATGACTTAACCCCTTAAGCCCTGAGCCTCTTTTTTGAAAATGGTAAGCCCAAAATGAAATGAGTAGATCTCTGCGACTGCTTGGTCCATTTGAATAATCTTGGTATCATAATAAAGGTAAAACCATTTGGGATTTCAGCCCTGGTGTAAAAATCACTATATGTCACTGAGTCAGAGTAAATGGAGATGGAACACAGTGTAAATGAAAGATCTCATTTTGCACTCCACAAAGTTTTACTTCGATCCCTTGTAAATTTGTTGAGTTGCAGCCTGAAACCTCTCAAAAAATTACCGCACAGAATGTCATTATTATCTGTGCCAAAGCTTATTCTGATCAGGTCAATCAGAGCAAAATTAGAGAGGAAAGTCAAGGTGGCTTCTCCAATTTGGCAATTTAGGTACCTTGTGTTCCATTTCAGATTTCTCAGATACCAAGCTGTAAAACCCATATAATTTCACTTATATATCACTACAGGCATCCATTCCATCCAAATACAACATTTTTTAATTTTTAGAATAAAAAAAAAATATTATTATTTCTGCCAGTTTTGTTGCCTATACAATTTCCCATTCAAACATAATACATACAATGAAAATTAAGTTTGACTCCACTGGAGCATATTTACTAAAAAGCAAAACAAATAAATAAAATGATAAATACAAAGGCCATGTGAAAAAATATTAAAGAAAACTAAGAATAACATTACCCCAGCCATTATTTGTAGAAGTAAACTGCGATGATGCATGTCATGATGTAGAACAGGCAGCCTGTCTTTACATTCTGGTCTACCTCAGACCTCTTGAATAAGGGCAAAAATGACTAACGAAGACAAGGCAAATGATAATGTGATAAACCTGATGAATTCAAATTTCTTGTGAAATATGTTACCTAATTAGGCCCCAATTCATTCATCAGTCTTTAATGTACCAAAATGTAACTTTCAGAAACATTTCCATTATTGTACATTTTGAGACACTTTTAGTGTTTAGTTTTAGAACTAAAAAATGTAAATTTCAGGTTATTGGAAGATCATTTGAGGTATTTCTATTGTTCTCATACGTCAAAACAAGTCAAATTTGGGCCTAACACGATGTTAGGGTGTAATTTAGAGGTTGCCAACATTGGTTGTGGGGATGCCTCCTATATGCTGGTTTTTGTACCAATGCCAACTGCATTCACTAACTGCTCCTAATTACCCATGCTCGATGAGGCAGCGTGGGCATACAGATTAGCACTGTTTGTCTGTGTGTGTGTGTCTGTGTGCGCGACAGCTCGGCCACCACTGAAGCTAGGGTGACTAAACTTTATGGGGTAGATGATCCTAGGGTGTTCTGTCCAAATTTGCATTTTGAGGTCGAAAGGTCATAGGTCAAGGTCAACAAGAGGTTAGAGGGTTAGCATCTCTATAGAGTGCGCATCATCTAGTTTTTTCTTCATTAGATTCTTTTCAGGTTGAAGTGTTTGATTTCCCCTCTTGCAATATTGTCTGAAACAGGTGTAGCTGTATGCTGTGTTGGATAAAAATTATGCTTTAGAGCAAACATTCACAAAAAAGATGCTCATTTTTGACTGACCAAATTACAGATGATGGTGAATCAATGGCGTCCAACTTAAATAGCTGAATATTTGACTCGTCATCCTTATACACAGTGCAGGATTAGCCGGTTATCCTTTGCTTATTCTTTTAATTTCTCTTTATCTAACAAATGGCTGTGTTTTACTTACCATGTCCACACTTTCATCAATTATAAATTAACAGATTCTTTGATCTCATCGGTTACAATTTTCCTGTCTTTTTATGCAATCTTTTTATGCAGTAATAAAGCAGTTGCAATAAGCTGTGGTTCAATCTTTATATGGACTGCTTGAAGGCATGCATGGCTATTTCTGACATAATGAGACTCAACAGGGTAAATAATTGTTAATAGTATAAACAGTGCATTTAAGGATATGTCACACAAAATTCTAGGATTGCAATTATGGCTGGGAAAGACCAGCATAAACAGAGCGTCCCCAGGGCTGACATTTGGGCACCACTGTACTAACGCGTTTATCAAAGTCTTCAATCTGTTATTAGTGCTGTGGCCAGGATGAAAATACAACTGTCAACAGTGAATCCGATTTACTTCCTTCCTTCCTTCTTTTCTACCCCAATGACACCATGCCTGCAGTGGATTTTTCTGTGAATTCACAATTGAGGATATAATAGTTATTAACATGTTTTAATAAGCTGATTAATTTACTTGGCAATTGAACTGATCATATAATTCTCACACAGCGTAGATCTCAAAGAAGTGGCCAAGGTGTTGCTAACTTGAAGTGATTTCAGGAATCGAAATTGAGGACAGAAATCGACTAACCTCTGTGAATCATGCTGAACATATCTCACAAATAATTACAATTCATTCATTGTCTCTTTAAAATGTTGGCTCACTGTTTAATTAATAATCAAAATGCACACTTTCTGACATTTTTGTATTCAAAAAACTCAGACCGTATTTTACCGAAACGTGATGTTACAAATCAGCACGTAAGATAATACTAATTTTTAAAGGTGGGCCTCCCGCAGAGCCATTATTCGGGCTGAAAACTACTTTTCCCATGATCTCCATAGAAAGGGTGGAGCCAAAGTCCCGCCATATTTAACACGATGATATTCGGCGTTTGATTGGTTGTCGAACCGGTATTGTGACCACGCGATAGATTGTCTTGCGTGGTTTCCCCCCGTTCCTCAGTATCGCCGGTGACTAAAGGGAAAGGTAAGGAGACAAAAAAAAAAAATCGGTCTTACAATCTTTTTAGTAATCGGATATCATATTTACAGCTCGTTTGTGATTTTTCCATTATCTGTGCGGTTTTATTCGTTCGCATTCACTTTTGGTAAAGGGTTAATTGTCGACGATTGTGTAACAAATTGGGCCTAATCGCTGGATAGCGACGGATTCGGGGCAATGCGGCAAGCGAGCGGGGCCGAAACCATGATGCCCACCACGCATTATCTGAGCGGAGGCCGTAAACCTGATTTGGCCAAATAATTCGACAATCTTGCTACCTAAGGTTCGCTGGCCGACCGAATGTGACCCTTATTACTTTGCCCAACTGAGCGGATTAGCAGTGCTCGGTAATATTTGCTGACAATGTGATGGTGACCGTTGTTAGGCGGTTGAAACTATAACAATGCGGTTTTGTTAACCTCGTTTGCGTCAGAAATAATCCCGACTGACGCTAACTTACTGTTAATAACCGCATATGTTCATCATGAGTCGCCTAATCAGCTGGCGATCTTAACTGCCTGCTACCGGTGCGAGGCCTCGGCACGTATCGGTAAGACGGATAGCGAGCGTTTTAAAAGGGGGTTATAGGAAGTGTTTTTCTGGGACCGGACATCTGGCTCGGTAACATTGCGAGCCAATTCGTCACATTCGCCGGCACTTCAAACCGATTTTTTTAAAATCGGAAATGAGACAATTTATTAGCCGCACCATTTCAGATATTGAACTTACTGACGTTTGTGGGCTAACTATTTCACTGAATTGTGATGCCGATTGGTCTGGATGGCTGGCTTGGTTCAAGGTTGGTCATTATTGGCAAGACTGAGGTGCATCAGCTTGTGTGAGCCAAATGATTTGCCTGGTCTGCCGGATTTGGCTAGCGAACTAGGTGATCTAGGCCTGCTGCCCATAGCTAACTGCCTTGGAATTCAATGGAGATTGACCGGTACCGTCTGGTGTAAGACTGGGTACAGTCATCTGTGGTTTTGGGTGTTTGGTTTCAGAGTGTTGCCGTTTTTGAACCATTTCCTTGTCATGTTAAACTTTGTCCCGACGGTTCCTATCAATAGCTGCTCTGTACAGTCTGTGGGAGGTAACGCGAGACTAGGGCTAGCCGGTTAGCTTGGCTAGCGAAGAAAAACACGTGCTGGCAGCCTGCTTTACTGCCGGTGTTCTGACAATTTGTACGGTCTTGTCAAAAAAATGCCACCGTAATGCAAAGCGATCGTGAAGTCTGTGTTTTCGCCATAGTATTGCAATATAAACCAGTGTGCAATAGTAACTTTGTCATTTGTTATCTTATTATAATATAAGCAGATGTTTTGAGTTGCATACGTTTGTTTAAAGATTTATGCCCATTTACGCCATTATCATCCAGTCTCTGCGTTTTCAGGAAAACCCAGGCGCGCCGAAAAAAAGGCGAATATTCATGATATTTGAAATTACTTGACGTGAGCGAAGAAATGGAGCCCAATATTTTAGGTTTGCGCGAGCGTCGAAGCGCGAGGTGGCATATTATGATGGGTAGCAAAAATGGACAGAACACCGGCAACAATCTGTACCCTGAAGTTAGTTTTGCTGAGTACGGAGTCTGATTTACGTAATCCAGAAACCTTTCGTGTTGAGGCCCATTCTGAGGTGTGAATTCATTATTTCGTAATAATTTTGTTAGAATGTAATAGCCTGGTAATGATGGGCGAAAGGACGCCCATCATTGGCTGGCGAAAGGACGTCCGATCGCGCACCGGCTCACCCTTTCCTTGTTTGGATGGGTCAGTGCTCTCGTTGCTTGCCAGCGGAAAAAGACTTTCCTCAATGCGGTCTGAATTGGTTGCTTTGGCGAGAAGCTCTGAGAATCATTCTAAGCTTTTCGTGCTAATCGCCTGGATTTGCTCAATTCATCAGTCAGGTGTGATGAAATTTCCTATTTCCAAACAAGCAGGCTTATTCCATGGTGGAAGAAAAGCGTGGCAGGACTTCATTTTCGGTGCCTTGAACTTTCTGCTTCTACGGAGTTGCCTCATTAAATTTGCAAGCAAAGCCACGGGCTTTAACAGAGCCAGCCTTTCTAAACCAGCGATGGGCTATTCCAGGCCTAGAGGGCCTATACTGGTTTTGTTTCCACTAATTTTCTCAGTCAGATTGGATCACAGGAAAAGGTTTAGGCTGGTTTAGGAGGCCATTCAAAAGTTTTTAAAGAAATCTTGCTGAAATGTAAGATTTTTTGCTTGATTTGGCAAATTAATATAATTTTTAATTGGCAGGAACAGCCCGCATTGCCCACCTCTGATCTAAACTCCCCACATAAATGTTCCAGTTCTCATTAATTTCTCAATCTACCTGTGAGGTAGCAGGAGTCTGGGTTTACTGTTTTGCTTGTTTATCTATCCTCTATATCGAGGATTGGAAATTACCCGGAAGCGTTTGGGTATGCCCTCATGAAAATCGGGCTATGTACGAGGTCACTGCCTGTTTTCATCAAGGTCAAGGGTAGCCTGAGTGTACGCCCATCAAGCTACCAATAGTTTCCTGCATCTGTCATAGACTCTCTGTCTGATTGCATCGACGTACATCCCTGGTGTGATGTTGATTTTGGGCCCAGCTCTGGCTCTGCAAGGCTCCAATTGTAATTGCCTGTGGTGTAGGTGGTGGTGGGCGGCATGGGGCATTGGAACACAAGTTGTCAATGGGATTTAAAAAAAAAAAAATGTGAAAACTTCTGTAAAACAACTTTACTTGCTTGTCATGTAGGTTGCAGTCTTCTGGTCCATAAGCACGCCTGAGGTCTGTAACCATGCCGTCCGATCTTGCGAAGAAGAAGGCGGCGAAGAAGAAGGAAGCCGCGAAAGCTCGCCAGCGCACAAAAAAGACTGAAGAGGTGAATGGAGACGCTGAGAAGGTGGAGTCTCAGGAGAATGGAGAGGAGAATGGTAAGCCATAGGGATCAGTGGGGCCCCAGGCTCTTCTCTAAAATGGTTGACCCTCTGATGGTGTTCGAATCACAAGTCATTTGCAATTTGGGGTCATTTTCACCCCCGCAATGCGAAACTAAAGAAAACGACTGAAACTGAAAGTTTTAAGTGACATGACCACCTCTCTCAGCCATATTGGGGGTCTCTGCTGACCATCTCATTAGCCTAGCGAATAAAAATGGTGCCTGCCATCCTCCCCTTACACATCAAGTATTGATTATACATGACTGCTGCAAAATGAATGTCAATGTGCCCTCAGTAGTAGCCAACACAACAAACATGATCAAAATGGTTTTTTTATCATATAGTTTAGGTTCAAAATGACCCAATCAACGGCAAAGTTTATAACGTGTAATGAACATAAAATCAATTTTGAGGTCATGGTTTAGAGCGGAGGTGGTCAATGAGGGCCGTGTCTGTCCCTGGTTTTAACACCAACGTCTGGCCTTTGATTGTCTAAATTGACCAAACCATTAATGAAATCTGACATTTCAGGTGTGTTTATTTAAATTAAATGAATGACCACCCTAAGACTGTTCGTCACTCTTCATAAAACATTTTTCTTTGATCTAGTCATTCCGTAAATCTATATTTGTGTATGCTTTCAATGAACTCAATTAGTTGGGGTAATTGATAGAAAGAAATAACCTGCATACACACTGGTCCTCCAGGACCAGAATTGCCCACTCCTGGTTTTGTGCAAATTGGAACTTAAATATCAACTTGCAGTATGTTTAATTTACAGGAACTGAATTGGGTAACTCTGGTTTAGGTCATAATTTTCAGTTAAAATCCAAACTACCATTTGAGTAATTTTGAAATTCTCTCTTATGGGAATGAGAATACTAGTCGTGGCATTGTCTGACCACACTTCCTCTCTCTCTGGCTCCCCCTTCTGGCAGGAGTGACCAGCTTGACGAAGGAGCTGGACGAGTTCGAGCTGAAGAAGACGGAGGCGCGGGCAGTGACTGGCGTCCTGGCGTCCCACCCCAACAGCACAGACGTTCACATCAGCAGCCTGTCACTCACCTTCCATGGCCAGGAGTTGCTGAGCGACACCAGTCTGGAACTCAACTCAGGCCGGCGCTACGGCCTCATCGGCCTCAACGGCACAGGTTAACCCCCGCCCAACATTATTGTGGCTGTACTCAGGCTTGAATTTCCTTCAGAGTCCCAATGAAGCGCCTTCGCTGCTAGACTGTTGGCTACTGCTGGGGTTCTTTGAGTTTATGCCGAATTGGCTGTTATGGATGCAGGTATTCATTCCAACCAATTTTTGACGGAACTGATTCTAATTACCAACCGGTGGTCTTAGCTAAATGCCTCTGTCAGTAGAATCAGATGTGCATTTCTATGGCTGGAAACACAGGCTACACCCACATTGGCCCATCCTGGATGAGGTTGAGAATTCAAGAGGTGCAAGATGAATCAAATTTTGCTCATTTGTTTCATTAGGTGAGTTGGAACTCTGAGTACTTTGGTCTCAAAGTAGGTACTTGGGGAAAAAAGGGTGTTTTTTATGGTTCGTTTCTCATTGGTGAATGCCAACAAGCTGCTAATGGCCTATTCATGTAGTGCACAACACAACTGGGGACGTCTTTCAGCTAGGTACTTTGTAAACTAACTTCAGTTTCAGCACTCCGTTCAGTCCAGTTGTGGTAATCAAGAACAGGCCGGGTTGCTTATTTTTCTCTGCTAACTTGGTAGGTTTAACGTCAATTACTCGAAACGAAACATGGGTAGTATTGCGTGTGCTGAAAGGTGTGGTTGTCGCTGTTTGTTGACTGTCCTTCGCTAGGCACGTGTGACAATATCTTTCTCTTCCCCTTAACTATGATTTTGTTGAGCTGGAAATCAAGTTATAAAAACATTCAATTTGGAAGTGGGTCATGTGGGTGGGGCTTCATGAGCTGAATTGGCCAAGGTGCTTTGATTGGATTTGGGGGTTGCCTTTTGAGACTATTGCAACCGTTTTTGCCCTTCGCCCCCACTTTACTCATTGGGTGATTGGCCCAGGCTGCCTTGTACAGTCAACTGTAAACTAGACTGGTTTAAGGCGTCTGCCAAATGAGAAACACAAAGTAACCTGGTTCCCTAATATCTTGCAGGAAAGTCCATGCTGCTCTCGGCCATCGGCTACCGCGAGGTCCCTGTGCCCGAACACATAGACATCTACCACCTGACACGGGAGATGGCACCCAGCGATAAGACTGCGCTGCAGTGCGTGATGGAGGTGGACGAGGAGCGTATCAAACTGGAGAAGGAGGCTGAACGCCTCGCCCATGAGGACTGTGAGTAACCTACTCCTGTAGATTTGTACTAACTGACTCCTTTCCCAGAGATGTACTGATGCTCCCGTGGGCTTCCACTCAGTAATCTTGCCGCCTTCCATGGGTAGATCTCTCTGTGTGCCATGTTGGTAGTCATTGTGTGTTGAAATGAACTGTCGGCTGTAGCCTGCAGGAACAGAATTGGGTAGCCTTGACTTGGTGATATTTCAGTTTCTTTTCTTTTCTCGCCCACGTTACCATGGGAGCTGTGCTGATGGTGGCAGACTCCCTTCCTAGGCGTGGCACAGCAATCCCGTGTTCCGACATACTCCATCACGTGCTGGTCATGTGATGAACTATTAGAGCCGGGAACAATAATCTGAAATCTTAAGCAGCCATAGCAACTAGAGTAGCTGCACTTGGGTTCGTGCTCGCGCTGTAGCAGTCCACATCTGTATAGGTGCATTTTGGAAATGTTGACTATCTTGAAGTGGGTTCAGTTTGGCCCTGTGAGTTGAATTTGAATCCTGTGTATTTAGCCTACGAACCTCAGCATCCTCGTCTGAAGTGATGTAATATGGATGATAACCCTGGCATGGACACTATCGCGCTGGGAGAGTTTCAAGATTAAAGACATGGTCGCTCTGTTCCGCTGGTTGGCTTTATCAAGCTGTGACAGGAGGGAGGGCTTTCTCAAAGCTGGATTATCAACAGAATTAGCTGGGTAATTGCACAGCATGAAGGCATGAACTGTTCCTTACTTCAGTCCATGTGAAGCTCCTATAATCTTCACTGTCCATTCGTCTCTCTCTCCACCCCAGCGGAGTGTGAGAAGCTGATGGAGCTGTACGAGCGACTGGAGGAGCTGGACGCCGATAAGGCGGAGGTGCGGGCCTCCCGGATCCTCCACGGCCTGGGCTTCACCTCCGCCATGCAGCGCAAGAAGCTGAAGGACTTCAGCGGAGGCTGGAGGATGCGCGTCGCACTGGCCAGGTAACGCTGCCATGCCCCAGACATAGACTGCTTTTGGGCTGTTTTTAGATGTACCTCACCGATTGGTTATGGTTCGTGGAAGTAAAGTAGGGAAGTACCATTCTGACTTCCAGTCCTGGTACCGATACCTGACCCTTGGGTTATCGGCCAATCTAGAGTACTGATGTGAGTTTAATTTATAAGCCATATGCCTCACTGTATGGAAGACTGGGAGCATTCTTTTATGAGTATGGCAACATCAGGCTTGAGTAAAACGTAGGTTTCCTAACTTTGTAAAACAAAATATAAAAAAATGACATGATTATATCGACATAAGCATCTTAAAATAATGCCATCTCATACCATGTCTGCTCATTGTCACCAATACACACAGTGAATTGAGTCGGTATTTGACTGATATTCGATATTCAGATTGGTACTGGTGCATCTTCGAAATAAAGGCTGAAGGCGTTTTGTCCATCTTAATGTCTGCAGTTTCCATTGGTTAATTGGAAGTTTACTGAAAGGGCATTCTGACATGTTGAGGAGCTTTAGTGCTTCCCTTAAACGTTTCTGGAGAATTATTCTATGGATATTGAGGCTTCCTCGCTCTCGTTTAATAACGCATTTGGGGAAACGCCTGTGGCCGGAGTACTGGAGCTCGCCGGTGTGATGTAATAAAAGGCCGAATGACAGCACAGCTGCCCTGCAGTGTGTCCACAGCGCAGCTGCGCCATGACAAAAACGGACCGAAGCGTTTTACTGATCGGTGCGGCTCCATTTCTTGCCTTGATTTATGCCATAGTCACACGCAATTCTTCCCACAGATTCATTTCCCTGGGCACTTACTGTCCTGCTTCTTATTGGCCAGTTATTGGGACTGGATGGTAATTTGTCATTTATTATACCCAGTCAGATGAGTACATTTCAAAAACTGTTTAATGTATGGAAAAAAAGGCTTTTGTTAAACGTACCAAGGTTTTGGGATGCCATGAATGCTTGCTGCATTGCAAACATTAAGGTAGGTATATACTCCCAAATGCATTTATTTCCCATTCATTCATAACAATTAAGTACCAACATCATATGAACAACTACTAAATACAGAATTAAAGTGATGGCTCATTTACATAAATTATGCTTATTAGGTGCCGAGATGGCTACTGCAATGTGGAACTTGATCAAGTACCTCAGACAGGATATCTCTGAAGCTTATTACTTTAATCTCAAATTTTCACAGATCATTGATGACTATATGGTGCATGTTCTATCAGAGGGTTTTCAGAAATAATATTTCTGTGAAAAAATATGGGCATTTTAGTGTGGTTGTTTTAACTTTATTCGGTACCTAATTACCACAAAATATACAGTTACACAAATGATTTCTTCAAAATGCCTGATCAGTCCACAGACATGCATCTGCTGAACTTGTATTCCAAGTTTCACAATGATGGCATGAGCGAAAAAGGAGAAATGGTGTTTGAAGCAATGCTTGGTAGGTCAAAATCAACATTTCTGAGAAATTGACAAATGGATTTCCATATTTTTGATGGGACTATCAAGTACACACACTGAACTAACTGAAGGTTATTTTATGAAATTGTCAAAAACCATAAAAAGCCCATTTTGGGAGTGTATACCTACCTTAAAATCTGTATTAAATCTATGCAAGCACACCATATATACTTGCTAATACAAGTCCGATGTCTTAGATTCACAACACAATTCACTTAATTGTGCAGCTGATGCATTCCAGTCCAAAATGGCTGGAAATGACCAGGAGAAATTCTACACTGGGCAGGATTGTGCCACGTGCCCTGATGCCCTGTTCAGTGTTTTGTGGAGCGTTAAATGTCTAATTTTGGATGCGGACTTCATTTCCTTCACCCCAGAGCCCTGTTCATCAAGCCCTTCATGCTGCTGCTGGACGAGCCAACCAATCACCTGGATCTTGACGCCTGTGTGTGGCTGGAGGAGGAGCTTAAACAGTGAGTCATTGGTTCTTTAGTCATCAGGAATGTCCCGCCCACCTCTTTCAGGGAGGCAGTGATGGTCTATATCAGTCCGCTTCAGAGGTGGACAATCCAGTTTTGGAACATATAAGTATTTGGTTTTCTTTAAACTGACTGGATTTGGTAATTGAACCAAACCATCAGCCTGGAGGATGAACTAGTTAAAATCAGCTCGTGTAGTTCATGGGTGGAAGTAGATGCCGTTTAATGTTTGACCCCAGGAATGTCCACCTCTGCTTGGACTGCACTGCCCAGGGTGGGTTTAGCTTTCATGAACAGAAAATCGGGTCCTTTTCAGGAAATGGTTGATGCCCATATTACTGTATGGGGGGGGGTTGTCGCGTTGATATGATGTAAACAAAAGGCCGAATTGTAGCGCCGCTGCAGAGCAGTATGTTCTCAACGCAGCGGCGCGTTGACAAAGACTGGACCGAAGCGTTTAACTGATCCAGCTGCGCAACCCCCTTTTAGAGTAGCCCACACACCTGGAGAATCGCAATTCTGAGGGCATATATGGAGTGTTTTGAAAGAGTTTTGCTGGAGTATCCAGTGGGACAGCAATTCAGACACTGGCTGGGCAAAATCATGGACTAAACTGCATTATGGAAAATCTCAATTGAAAAATGGAATTTTGTCCAGCAATGGACCTAATCTGTGCATGTGGAACTGATTCTGTATTTGATTTTGGTGAAGTCCTGCAGTTCTTTGAAATGCATATTGGTATTGTTAAGCTGGCTCATCTTGTTCCTCAATATCATAAGTTCCTTCTATTTTCAACTTCATTTTTTTTCAACGCCGCTGATTTAAACTTGACCTTCAGTAACCTTGAATGCCCAAACCTCAGAGATTTTAATGACTTATCAGCAAAATGGTTACAGATGGTTTCAGTTTGTATTGGAGATGTATATAGGTCATACGTGAACTTTCATTTGGTAACCTTGAACTTGACCTTCTGCAACCTTTGAAGGTCAAACTTCATCTTGAAATTTCAATGACTTCTATCAGCAAAAAATATTACAGGTGGAGCTTAGGTTTGTATTGTGGGCATATAGGAAGTCATGTATAAAGTTTCATTGGGTGACCTTGAACTTGACCTTCAAAGGCCAAACTATACAGTGAAATGTCAATGACTTATGTCAGCAAAATCATTACAGATTGAGTGTAGGTTTCTATTGGAGGCCTTTAGGAAGTCATGTCTGACCTTTATATTGACTTTCGAAGGTCTAACTTTACCTAGTGAAAATTCAATGACCTCTGTCAGTGAAAAGGTCACAGATGGAGCCAAGGTTTGTGTTACTGACAAAGGAAGTCTCATGAACTTGGTGACATTCAGCTTGGCTCTTGATGAAATTTTAAGGTCAAACCTGACATAATACAATTTTGTTATAAATCTGTTCTCTTGCTGGCTGCTGGACATGGAGTATTTTGAATTTCGCGTCCGAAAGTCTTGATTGTGCATGCGATAATTTATTCACACTGTCAATGGTCATGGAATTGATTTTCTCACTGACTGCAAGCACTTTATTTTTTTTTTATTCTGGTGTGGAAATAAAGCGTGAATCTGTTCGATCCATCTGACTAATTTTCAAAAGAGACCAAATAGACTGCATCTTCTGAATAAAATGGACAGAAACGCCCAAAGTCGTTGGCTATCAATTTGCATTTTATAAAGGTCGAACACAAACATTGCTACGCGTATACGGATAATTGCTGGAACACTCGAAAAATTAGAACTTAGAAATTAGACTGTGGGACACGGAGTATTTTAGGATCTCTGTCCGACAGTTGCTAAATTTGCCACAAGTGCACTAAGTCCCGCTCCGATGTCGACTTATCTATATTGAGCAGAGCTTAAACAGAAACATTGGTTGAAATTCTCGGTACTCATCTTGAAGAACTGAGCCATTTTATTAAAAAACATTCACGTTCAAATCTACTGAATCTTTTTGATATTAATGAAATTAAAAACGAAAAATGACTGTCAGACACTGAGTTAGATTGATACTATCCGACTGTCGGACACGGAGTTATATTAAAACCCTGTCCGACTTTCAAACACGTAGACTCTAAAATGGTCTTATTCTTTGCAAATATCTTGAAAGACGGTAAACGGTTGAAATCAAAAGTCAGTGAAGACCTGAATGGAGTTGGACATCAGATTAACATGCGTGGGTTAGTAACTTTGCGAAACGTGAACTGGAGGGACAGTGTTTATACTTCATAACCTGTAAGTTGCTAAAGTGCTAGGTTTGAAATTTCTGCTCTCCCCATAGCTATCTTATTCCTACATAGAATTACATTCCTTTCTCTAATCATCCAAATTTCATTAACCGTTGTGGTTTATTATCCCAGACTCAAGCCCCCATTTTCCTTCACCATCAAGCGACAACTCTTCCGGACTTCCCACGCTAACTTGTTCAGATATCATCATTATGATCATTGGTATTCAAAACATGCACCAAATATTGGGAACTTTGGAGGTGCGAAGAACAAAGCTTTGAAAGTTTTGAAGAAGAAAAAAAAACTTCCCCTTTTCTCATTTTAGTTCATATTGGCAACAGTAAACAAACCTGACACTGCTGACACGATATAATACCAGAACGACCATGAGTATAAGATTGCATACGATTCACCTGCACATCTAGTCTGTTTGATAACGCGAAGTAAAGTTATTAAAACGAAGAAACTAGTGGGCCTATAAAAACAAAGACTTGAGAAGTACGCTTGTCCACATTTTGGATTCCATCCATTGCTGATTCACATTATTCACAATCTTATCACACCAAAAATTGAATACAAAAATATACTAGATGCTTAACCCTACGGAATGCTTTTATTTAAGATTGTTGCGTTTGGGCGGGATACTTTTCCCGAAAATTACACAATGTAAGTAGGCTATTGAAGCACAGGTGGCCCATGACCGTGATCATCTACTGATTTAGTGTTTTCATTGGACTGCGAATGGTCCACGCTGCTGGCACTAGCTTACCATAGAGGATGGTAGAATTTGCTGCGCCGTTGGCAGTGGCTTGTCGTAGGGAATGAGTTGAGCTAAAAGCTTTTCGTATCAATAACTTCTGGTAATTCTGAAGAAGTTCACAGACACGTCCTCTCATATCTTAAATACTACTTCAAATTTCTCAAATGTCAGGTCAGTTTGCCAAGTTTGGTCTAAACTCAAAAACCAAAATTATCATTGAGTTATAGCTGAATGTGTATCTCTTCTGAAAGTTTTAAGTTGTGAAAACCCGGTAACGACTAAAGTGATGCGATATCATCATCCACATCCGGACATCGGCATTTCAAATTCGCTTGTTATTTCATGCACTTGGTCACCTTTCGCCTCCTTCAAGCTGTTAAAGCTAGCATAAAATTGTATCGAAACTTTCAAAGGCAGGCTGAGTAAAATGAATAAACCGCAGTCTCGAACTCTTAGTGCTGATGTCGACTGTCGCAATGATTTAGCATCATTTCGGACGTTCCCAGACAAAGGAATGTTTTTGTTTTTAATTTGATACCGTTTCCGGGTTAATTGATCATTTGTCAAGTAACCTGGACCCTGTTTGAACCCGGCAAAAATGGCAAAACCCGGCGTTTTTTTAGCTTGATTGAATGGCTTGAATCACAGCGCTAAGGTCAACTTGATAACTGCTCAGCAAAATCCTACGCAGTGATTTACTTGGGTCCATGTTCAAGATTTGAGTAAGATTCAGTTGTTTCTTAGTATTGTTATCCTGCTAACTCCATAATCCTCCTTAATGAAACATTCCCCAGGGTTGTTTGTAAACTCCACATGTGCTGGTATTGCCGGTGTCCACAGTCCGCTCAGCAGCAGCGTTGCCTGTCTTGCAGGTCAACGGCGATCCTGATGGCCTTTTGTTTGAACTTTTTTCAGGTTTAAGAGAATCTTGGTTCTCATCTCCCATTCGCAAGACTTCCTGAACGGAGTTTGCACCAACATCATCCACCTTCACCAACGCAAGCTGAAGTACTACACGGTAAGGACAGCGCCTGGAAGTCTAATGCAGTTATATCGTGGTCTGGAGTGAGTGTACTTTTATTGCAAAGGGCATTCCTGCCTGGACAAGTGCCTCTAAAGAGTTAGAAGCGCGTCACTGAAATGATGTAAACAAAAGGCCGAATTGTAGAGTTGCTGCCAAGAAGTATGCTCTTGGCTCGGTGGTGCATTGACAAAGACTGGATCGAAGCGTTTTACTGATCTGGCAGCACAAGCCCCCTTAAATTCTATGAGCCACTGGAGTGTGGTCAGCACTGGCTGCCTGTATGCTGTAGTCAGTGAGTAAAATCCACCCTGCTGATCAATAGCTGAAATTTAATGCTAAAGCTTGTGGTGCAGAGTAGAGCTGCAGTATCTGCTCTGCTCTAGAACATTCCGTAAAGCATGGGTGAACTATATTCTTGTGGTGTTAAATGCTAGTGTAATCTGTGCTGTCTGATGGCTACTTGGAGGGGTTTTAACCTTCGTGAGTTACATAGCTTGTGATGGGTGAGGCTTGTGCTGGATCCGTTTTTGATGCCGAGTCCGTTACTACCCCACTTTCTTGGGGCAGACCTCAAGGTTTTTGGTAAAAGCATTGTAATGGCTGTCTGTTCTGTGATTTTAGGGTAACTATGACCAGTACGTGAAGACCAGGGAGGAGTTGGAGGAGAATCAGATGAAACGATACAACTGGGAGCAGGACCAGATCGCACACATGAAAGTGAGTGCTGCCACCATCTGGATCCAGATGCAATTGTACACTATTCTGCTGTTGGAAATATTAAATTATAATGGTCATGCTTTGGTAATGGCTGGAATTTAACCCTAGTTGCGCAAGTGCTGTAGGTCCATAAGTTCCTGACGTTACATGGGGTCGGTAAAGAACCCTGATGTTTGCCTCTGGTGTCAGAGACTCATGCTAACTCCTCTGACTCTTGTGTTCAGAACTACATAGCAAGGTTTGGACACGGCTCGGCTAAGCTGGCCCGACAGGCTCAGAGCAAAGAGAAGACCCTGCAGAAGATGGTAGCATCGGGCTTAACTGAACGTGTCGTCAATGACAAGGTAAGCACAGGTGGCTGTTCCCAGCAGGGGTGGATTTGGGTATGAAATTTGTGGGAAATCCTGTCGATTGTATTCTTGTCCATGGTCTCAGCCAGCAGATTATGTGAATAAGCTGTACTTTGGTGCTGAAAAATTGTGCGGATTTACCAAATCTAGGTGATGGGCGCAAAAATACTGCAGGAAACATATTTGAGTGTGGAACTTCCACCTTGTAAAATAGTGATTAATTAAGTATCACTGAAATTATTTGCAAAACTCCTCAATCTTATTGGCATTTTCGCCAGTTCAATTACTCTACACTGACACAGGATGGCTATATGCGAAGGACATCCTTGGGAATGCTGTAATTGTGGTGGTGTGCTTTTGGGGTTTGAAAAGTGCTTGTATTTTAAATGAAGTGCATATCACTGCTTGAAATTGTCAAATTTATTGCATTCCTGTCAAGTCTCGATCTGTCCAAGTAGTCTGATACTGCTCTGGTAAATCACACATTAGGTAAACCTTTTAAGTGTTTGACCTTGACTTTGGAAGTTGTACATGGGTTCCTGCTGTTCTGGTATTGTTCAGGGTGGGTCGTGGCATGCACCCCCATGGGTAGGTCCATTTCTAAAAGAACAGATGCTCTTTAGGAGGTAGTTTTGCCCTTACTGTGGTCTTGGGGGTTGTTGCGCTGACATGATGTAAACAAAAGGCCGAATTGTAGCATCACTGCAGAGCAATGTGCTCAGTGCAGCGATGCCTTGACAAAGACTGGACCGAAGCGTTTACCTGATCAAACTGTGCAACCCCCTCAGTGACTCGCGCTCAGTCATACTTGCGATTTAAGGGCATCTGCAGAAAGTTGTGAAGGGTGTATTACTGGAGTTTTCTGTGGGCTAGAAATAAAGACACTGACTGGTACCTTAACTGCGAACTGAATGGAGTTCTGTATGGCAAACCTCCTTGGAACTGGAATGTAATCTAAGCCAGGCCTGAACTGTGTTTACGAAATTGAGCTCTAATCCATTGCACGTTGGGACTAGTCAAACATGGTGTTGCAGCAGGCATGGGGCGATAACCACATTAACTTAGCAAGTAAGTTAAAGTTAAAATCCCATTACCTTTACTAGTTAACTTTTGAGAAGGGATATTACCCTAAATTGATTTTCGTAGGCAAGTTGATTTCTCCCCCCCTTCAAATAAATTTTCACTTATGTTTTGATTAACTTCATAATTTTTGCTACAGTGTTGACCTGATCATGCAGACTTATGTATTTTTTCTAAACCTCTAACTGCTGCAATGATGAGATTTTGTCCTCATAATAATGATTATGGTTTTACAATGATAAAGAATCTACACTTATCTGATGTTCTACACACTTAATATATAAAGTGTACTGACTTTATCTGCTCTTATATTCTTGAATTTTAACAAGGCTAGTATTCATTGAAAGTCTGACATTCACTGGGGACTGCCAGTAACCTTTTGTTAACATTAATAGAAATACACAAATGTATGTAAATGTATGCTTTGGGTTTTTGCTTGCTATGTATGAAGTACATGCAGATCATGATTAAAATATGATGCATTGCTGATTGTGTGTGTGTGTGTGTGTGTGTGTGTCTGTATTGAAAAAACTACATACAGTTGAAATAAGACTTTGACTTAACTACAGAGTTTAGATTATCAACATCTTTTAAAACATTGTCAATGGCATGGAAACAACAAAGTTAACTAGTCAAAATTAAGTTAAAAGTTAATTTCCAAATGGACATTGATGAAATTTCACTATTAAGTTCATGAACTAGTTAATCCAACACATTAATCACCCCATACCTGCATTGCAGTATCGCAGAGATTTGTCTGAAGGATTGTTTACATCATTGTCAGTCTGATTTGCACCATTTAACACTGTAGCAAATTCGGCTTATTTCATCAATTTAGGAGAATCATGATTTCATGCTGAGGCTTCCTTTTTAGCCTGTGGTGTATAGACATTTAGTATGAATTGCGTGGTGGTACATGATGCCCTTAATGAGATATATTATTGTTTTTATCTTTTAGACCCTGTCATTTTATTTTCCTCCCTGTGGGAAGATCCCCCCTCCGGTGATCATGGTGCAGAACGTCAGCTTCAAGTACTCCGATGATTCGGTGAGCCTTTTCTCCTGTTCTGTGGTCATTAGATTAATCCCTCTTTGCCTTTTGAGTGGAATTTTTTTTTTTTTTTTTTTTTTTTAAACTGAATCAATTGGCCTATGGAGCACAGCCTTGGTCTTGGTCATAGTCATTCATTGAATGCTGGTATTCAGTTCCTGCTGGTCCTGGAATTTCAAGAAGCCATTTCTCATCTTTGAAGAGTATAGTGCGTTTTCTCTCAAATGTTTTCTTAAAAGTGTCAGTTGATTGAACTTTTATTGCTTTAAGTTTCCAGTAGAGCGGGGGTGTAAAACTCTTCCATAAAAGGGCCGAGGGGCTGCAGGGTTTAATGCCAAACCGGGCAGAATCGCACAACTTTTCTGCTGTGCAGGCTGAGATCAGTTGATTGAATTAGTTTTATCATGTGTGATTCTGCTCTGTAGGATGGAAAACCTGCGGCCCGTCAGCTCTTTTTACAGACCAGTTTAACATCCCTGCAGTAGAGTGTGGCCATTGCAGTTGTGTTCAGTAAGAGCATTCTAATCACCTTGTTTGGCCATACAGCTTGAATAAGGAAAGCTCCCTCTTCATGTAATTTCTGGGGTAGTTGCGCTATAAAAATATGAAAATGGGTCCCTCTCATTATTAACCTCCGCCGAGGAGGTTTATGTTTTCGGTGCCGTTTGTTTGTTTGTTTGTTTGTTTGTGTACTAGATAACTCAAACTAATGGCCGGATTTTTATGAAATTTTCAGGGTGGGTGGGTATTAAGTCGAGGAAGAGGTGATTAAATTTTGGCATATCTAGGCCAAAGTACTGCTGAGATACTCCAAAGTTCAAGATTTCAAGTCTTTCCAATGGGCCAGAGTTCCAATTGCCGTGCTTTTGGCTTTGCTGCCCCCTGGCGGCCGAGGTTCTGCGCTCTCTGGGTGCTCTTCTAGTTCTATCTTTGTTCGTCATGACCAGCAAGTTCCTGAGAAGTTGCCTTCTCGAGTAAATTCCCCGAGAAAAGGGCGAAGTTGTCCGATGGTGTTTCAGATCAGTGAGGTTTTTGTTGTGGTTCTGTGTTGCACGTATTTATCCTCCTCCTCCTCTGTATCTGCAGCCCAACATTTACCGGAACCTGGAGTTCGGTATCGACCTGGACACGCGGGTGGCCCTAGTGGGGCCCAATGGGGCTGGGAAATCAACGCTGCTGAAGCTGCTAACAGGCGAGGTACCGTACACCCTCCCAAATTAAAATCGTTTTCCACCAGGGGTGGTGATTACCAGTCCTGGCAGCACCTACAGGCTTTCTGGATCGCCTTTCACTCAACAGCCAATAAATTAATCCCTTGAACAAGGAGCGTGGACTTTAACCAATCAACAGATCTGAAACGCACTAAAAACCAGTTGATGCGCCTGCCCACCAGGGCTGGAGTTTTGTCACTTGTGATTAGCGAATGCAGTCAGAGCAATGCGCTACAGCTTTGAATTCTAGCCGTCCCACGAATCATACCCCCGTCCTACTGGTGTCTGTTTTTGTTAAGGTTGAGTGTGTAAAAAGACTTGTTCTGTGTTACACAACTTCTCCAATTTGTGCATGGTGTTAATTTATACTGATGGATTCATACTGAAGTGACTGCGTTTGAAGATTAAGCTATGCCCACGGATGTGGTAGCAGTATCCCGCTGGAGTACTGAAAGGAGACAGATGGCCAGTGAATGACTGAAAGCTACTACTTTAGTTCATCCTACCCGTATGTTTGAGTAAGAACTTGGCTGCCTTTTGGATTGAGTCGCCCATTTCATTCCCCCCCCCCCCCGCCTTTTCAGTTACTTCCCACAGACGGAATGATCCGGAAGCACTCCCATGTCAAGATCGGCCGGTATCACCAGGTAATGCGCCACAGCTAACGCTAACCAAAACATTTGCATTAAAAAAAAACAAAAAAAAAACAAAGCCACCCTGCCTCCCAGAATTCCACTTTAACCCCGTCTTGTTACACCCCCCCAGCACCTGACAGAGCAGCTGGAGCTGGACCTGTCCCCGCTGGAGTACATGATGAAGTGTTACCCCGAGATCAAGGAGAAGGAGGAGATGCGCAAGATCATCGGCCGCTACGGCCTGACGGGGAAGCAGCAGGTGAGCAGAGGGCTGGGGGGGGGGGGGGGGGGGATGGCGTTTCTCATGGGGCCCGTGGCTGTGCCTGCAAATCTGCTGGCGAGTTCATAAGATGGTTATCAATCTCCTGATGGAAGAAGATTTGATGGGTGAAACTTGGGGCTTATGTTACCGCTGCATTTTGGTTGTCCCCCGTGCGCGGAACGCGCGAAGCGGCGGGACATAGTATTCACGACCGTCCGTACGTCCCGAATCCTTGTCTGCGAGATGCCTCAAGAACGAATTGACGGATTTCCTTCAAATTTCGTGTCAACATGTATTAGGGTGATACCCCGGCGCCAGTCGATTTCGGTGACCTTCGCATCACTCTCAAGGTCACACCGAGACATTGTGCATTTTCACACTGATAGCCTTGTGGCGGGGGACAAAGACACGTTAGTGGCAAATACTTGTTTTTATTTCACTTTGCCTGATTCAGAAATGGTTTGAGGTCCAGCATCATTGCACAACTTCTGGTTTGTTAAATGAGTCGCATTTCCACTGTAAAGTGTCTTAACTGCGCTTCTTAGAGGGACTGTGCAAAAATCAGAATTAAGAGTAGCTGACTGAAAATCAGCCATGGGGTCCCAACACTTAGTGACATCCCACCGATTTTGATGAGACTTGGTGTATGAACAGTGCTTGGCTAGTCAACAACTTTCCCCAAATATTTCAGCATCGCATTTAGTGGTTGCCATGGAAACCAGTCTTGTATTTTTTTAGCTCAAATGTGCCTGTCCGCCAGCAATAAATAAGAGCAAATTGGGCATTTTTGAGGGCAGTAAAATTGTCAAGTTTTTTTTTTTTTTTTTTTCTTTTTCTCCCCCCATTCTGAATTTTTTTTGAAAGGCCTGAAATGGCTTCGTGAAAATAATCAAAAAACAAGCTCCACTAACATGTAAATTGAGAGTGAGCAGACCGGATCTGTGAGCTAATATTCACACAATGTACCAAGAAACATTTTACCTTGCCATACCTGTCATAGAATTTGCCTGCATCGCATGTATAATGTGCCTGGAGGAGCTCAAACTTTCTGAATTTCCTCCATTTCCAGCCTGCTCAGCAGGCGAGTATCCTGTGCTAACGGTTTTAACATTGTTTTATTGGTGCGTGTTTTGTCACTCTTGTCAATTGTTGGCGGTAAACAATCTGGAGACAAATGTCACCACACAGCTGCCAAACCAACTAGAAGTTAAAAACTGCTTACTCTGTATTGTTTGTATGTTTATAACTGATAGTATTGCTTTACTGCATAACCTGGTAACAGTAGATCACATACTTATGTCATGTAAACAACAATATAGATGACAGATTATCGTTTTCTTGCTGGACCCTACTACCCCATCAAAGCTGAATGTACTTTGCTGGCAAGATCGATTGAGATCGAGTGCACCTGTGAAATCGTAATTTGCAGTGGCGGGCGGTGGACAGAGAACAAGGAGGGCGATAAACATGTCTTTAAACTGCTCTTTAGTCTTGATCTGTTTTCAGTCAATTTCCCTGGTAAAAGACACTTGAACTCTCCCCTCTCAGGTGTAGCTAATTGTCTTCCTTAAGACGAGATGGCAAATGCACCTGTTGAACGCAAAAAAGAGAGCATTTCAATCTTTTTCAATTAAACGATCATTTCGCACAGGTTTCACGACTTGCTTAGGATGCGACGCAATTTATCGCGGATAATCCAGTGGTTTTTTTGTGAGGAGTTGCCTATTAAGGCATGTGAATTTCATATTTTATAGAATTTATTATTCCCTAGAACTACTGGAGTATAGAGAGATTTTTTTTTTGTGTACCTCTAAGTCTTGATGTTAGTATGTGTGATATTAAGTAACGACCAAGATCTATTTTCATCACAGAAATGACCCAGTGACATTAAGTCTTTGATTATCACCTGAGCGGCAAACCAAACACACACTGGCAGTGTTCATATTATCACACAGTGACTGTAGTGGCATTTACTCCTCAAAGAAAACGTTAAACACTTGTTGCTTGGACAGTTGAGTCTGAATAAATTCCGGTGTAATTGTTTGTTACTTTATGAAGAAGGAAAGGACAGTGGAGTCTGAATATTAACATGGTCTACATGGGCTGCCCTGCTGTATGTAGTATTTATATAATACATTTGTGAATGATAACATGGAATATTAGCATGGTTCACAGTGTATTTGTATTTGTAGTCAATATGAAAAGCAATAACTTTTATAGATATTCCCATGGTTCACTGGAGCCACTCTACAAAATTGTCTCATGATGACTGTGAATGGATGATCTGCAGATGTGCAGGGGTCTGATCAATTTTAACATTTTAACTCATTCGGTTTCATGAAAGTAGGGCCACGTTGGTGGGAAAAGTGTTTGCACTTCACCTGAAAGGTAACCACCTTTAAAGAAATTAATGTGGTCTACACAGGTCAGTCTTTGATAGTCAGGTGATGACAGGGTCTATGGATGACTTGCGGAAGTGCAGGGATCTGATTAATTTCCCCATTTTCACTTGATTTTCCATTTTTTCAAAATGGGGCCACATTCGAGTGGAACATACTGGCTCATTGAATATGAGAAGATTTTTAGCCATATTTACTTGATCTTACAGGGGTCACTCTTTGAATGTCATATGATGACAGGGTCTATGGATGATCTGCAAAAGTGCAGAGGTCTGATGAATTTCACCGTTTTCACTCAATTTATTTATTTATTTTTTTCTTTTTAAAAATTTGGCATCTCCAATCCCACCCGAATCTGGAGTGCCCAATTGGTGAACTATGTACAGGTCTTGCTCGTATGCGACCCCTTGCTGCCAACTCAGGATAGTGAGGACGGTTCACGGCTCTCCTCCGAAGCACGTGCCTGTCTGCCACTGATTCTTACACACACTAGTTGAATCCTCGTAAGTTCAGAACGAGGGCGGAGAATACCCGGACATGAACAAACCCAGAGTCTTCCTGACGAGCGCCCATCTGGCCAGCAGGAGGCGCTGGAGCAATGAACAAAGCTATTATTGTATCCCCTAATCCGGCAGTCCCTTTCCAATTTGGAACCCTGTAGCGCGATGGCCAATTGTGCGCTACTCTGAAAAAGCTGCAGACACCTGCCGGTGGGTACGCTGGGGCTCGAACACGCGACGTGATAGTCACCTCTGCACTGCACTCAATTCTTTAAAATGGAGCCACATTTGTGCGAAACTCGCTGGCACTGAAAATGTAACATTTTTTTAATGCATTGGCATGGTCCACTTAAATGTAATTGACGATAGGGTCTTTGGATGATCTACAGATGTGCAGGGGTCTGAATTTCCTCATTTTTACATGATTTTCTGTTTCTTCTAAATAGGGCCACATGTGCGTGAAACTCTGACAAATTGTAAGGAAACACTTTTTAGCTATATTAACTTGGTCTACAGGGGTCACTCTTTTAATGTCAGACGATGACAGGGTATATGGATGACTGCAGATGTGCAGGGATCTGAATTTCCCTGTTTTCGCTCGATTTCCCTTTTTTTTTTCTTTTTCTTTTTTTCATAATAGGCCCACATTCGTGTGGAACATACTGGCACATGACATAAAAAGCAAGTTTTTTTTTTTTTTTGATATTCGGATGGTCTAAAGGAGTGTCTCATTACACGTAATGTATTGACTCTGTCTGTGGATTGTCTGCAGATACAAGGGGAGCATGACAGTTTCACTGTTATCACTCAATCTTGCCATCTTAAAATCTGCTCTGTGTTATTCTGATTTACCCAGCATAAGATGCAAGCAGATTTTATTTAATGAATCTGAAGCTGAGATGTCCCCCCTTTAATATCTGTATAATGAAAACGGCCAATCACTGTCTGCTCACTGACAGGGTACCAAGCAATATTGCCAATATTTTGTATTTTTCCCCATTTCTGAAACGTGTATAAACTTGACACAAGACAACCATGCATTACAGTTGTAATGTACCTATAGATGTTACACATGTATGAAAACAGGCCATTTTATTGATATATATTTTTCATATGTGACTTTATACCATCATTCTCTATCCTAATGTGAAAATGATGCAAATTCGACCACATTGAGAGGCCACACTTGGCTGAATTTTGCCTTTTTATCCCTCAGCTCTCAAGGCTGACGGGGTGTTGCTATCCTTTGTGCGGTTGGGCAGGCGGGCGTCTCCAAAAACTTTGACATCGGGCTGAGGGGTATTCCGTGCATTGCACGCCTTTTTTTTTTTTTTTTTTTTTTATTAATTTATTTTTTTACAAAGCCCATTTCCGTGTCAACCAAAATTAATATTGTTGAAACAACTGCAGTATTTACCATTTTTCATCATAATTGGCACGTGTGAAAAGTTTCATGAAGGTCTGTCAACCCCCGTCTTTCCACCCCATCGCTGATTCTCTGTCTGCTGCTCTTAAACTGTGAAGCGTACTGCCACGGGTTGTTCCTGATGCCACAGAGAAGGGTCTTTTTTGCGTGAACAAGTATTTTATCTCCTCTCAACCATGTTAATTAAACTATATTCAGACCCTTGGAGTAAATGTAACTTTGGTTTTTTTTTTGTTTTTTTTTTTTAATAGGAAATGCAATATTGGTATGTTTTCTCAGTTGAACTTTTACCTGCTGCTCATACCTAACACCTTTCTCCCCCCGTTCCTTGCAGGTGAGTCCCATCAGGAACCTGTCGGACGGGCAGAAGTGCCGGGTCTGTTTCGCTTGGCTGGCCTGGCAGAACGCCCACATGCTCTTCCTGGACGAGCCCACCAATCACCTGGACATCGAGACCATCGACGCCCTCGCCGACGCCATTAACGACTTCGAGGGTGGTATGATGCTGGTCAGCCACGACTTCAGGCTTATCCAGCAGGTACGTGTGCTGTCCAGGCCCTCTGCTCTTGTGCTATAGTCTCGTTATTGGGCTGAATTGACTCAAATCAGGTTTTATTTTTTATTTATTTTTTTGATTGTAACGTGACACAGATTGGATGTTTTCGTGGCTGTGTTGACACGGAACTCCGATCTTCAAATCAAAATTGAGCCACTTTCATATGTAGTCCTAGATTGGACACACATCTGATACATGGTCATGTGACATGAATGAGATTGGTCAGATTGGAATCCAAGTGGCTTTTTGCCCGTATGCATGTACTGAGTGCTGTTATAAACCTAAGATTCTAGCCTTGTGGCTTCCTTCGCCTTCTCTATTGCATCAGATACAACTGATGAACTGTGTCGTCTGGTAGGGTAAAATCCCATCCGTGCATTCGCTACAACTGCACTCATTTTCCCAGTTTGAATCTGGTTTTAATGTCATTAGTGAGATCAGTCGTCCTGTCGTGGGGTTTTTTTTTTTTTTATGTGGATGACCGGTGCTGAAACGTACGCATCCATATGTGCATGCATGCCATTTCAGAAGATAAATGCTTTCATATTATGTTTAGATGCTCATCACTTATGAATGTGAACAGTTGAGACATGCATACTACCTGAGCAAAAATTGGTATTGAACAGTTGGGCTTTTAATATGAACGTACCTTAGGCTTTCAGAGGTAAAACCATCTGTGTTGCAATTCTCACATTCTCCTGCAGGTGGCGAAGGAGATCTGGGTTTGTGAGAAGCAGACCATCACCAAATGGAACCGGGACATCCTGGCGTACAAGGAGCACTTGAAATCCAAAATCGACAAGCAGACGCATGACATCTAAGAGCTTCCAGACGCAACCACACCCACACCCCCAGAACTCTGTGGACTCGTCCATTACTGCCCGCCGAATGCCTCCTGGTCGCCATGGCCATTTTGCAAGAGCATGCAGAAGCGACTGAATGGTTTCCCCCCCCCATACCCCCACCACAGCTCATAGCACATCCTGATTGGCAGGAGACCTGAACCCCACTTGCATCGTGCAAATGCTCAAGCCCTTGTGTTTGTCGCATCAACTCCTTGGTTTGGTTTTTCGAACAAACTTTAAACAGAAAAAAGTTGAACAGCAACTGTGTGCACTTAACAGTTCATTCATTTTAATGTCCATATCTGCGGAAGTACAAGTCTTAGGACCGTTATAACCTTGGAACGGATCAAGTTTTCTTTCTCATTCTGAAAGAGCTTTTATTTTGTCATTTATTTAATGTTGTATTTGCAATAATGGGTTTGTCTGAATAAACGAGTGAACTCAGTTTGAATGTTTTTATTCTTGGCGTTTTTGCTGAAATGACGAGCAGATTAGTAAGACTTTTTTTTTTTTCTTTCATTAATCTATCTATTCTATTAGAATGATTAATGGCAGCGGGTAGTATATGGATGCTGGAAAACATGGGGTCACCTCAAATTTTTGCATATTCCATAAATTCTGGGTCAAATATTAGTTTGTTTTATATGCCTATTAAGACTAATTGTTACCAGGGTGGATATAGCTCTAATGGCCACCAGGAGTGTGGTTTCCAGCATCGGTCCTGGAGACCCCCCGTGTATCCTGGATTTTGTTTCACCAGTAATTAGTCGGATTTTAACAAGCGGTCAGCTTGTCTTAAGAAAAATTTCATGCTCAGAGCAGTTCTTTTTATCCCCTTGTGCCACATTTTGACAAATCCATACATGCCAAGAGGGGAAAAAAAAAGACATGAACAAGCAGTGCCTTTTTTCCATCTTGCAAATCGTTTCAGGCAGTATTTTTGAACAAATCAATTGGACCGATAATCCTCAAGCTCTAAACAGGGTTGCGGAACGTGTTAAGTTCTTTGAAAGTTCATTTTGCTTGAACTAGTCTCATAAATATGACATGAGACAGGGTTGAGACTCATTTGCCTGTTTGACTCTGGTGAAGAGACGGTAGTGTCGAAACGTTGGTCTGTTTGCTCCATAAAGGCTGTCCAGTCTCCTTTGTCCCTTTTCTTTTTTTTTCTTTTTTAAATATCTATCATCCCACCGGTATGTAATACCATGGGATATATCGCCCTGTCCATCTGTCAGTCTGTCCGTCCGTCCGTCCGTCCATAATCATTTTCGTTTCCGAAGCAGAACTCAAAAACTATAACACTTAGAAACTTCAAATTTGATATGGAACTTGCCCTCATGGTCTAGTTGTGCCTTTTGCAAGTTTCAGTTCCATGCTGCCCGTAATTTTTGAAATTTTCACCAAAAACAGCCCAAAATTTGGACTTTGTCTCGTTTCCGGACCATAACACTAAAACTATATCACTTACGAACTTCAAATTTGGTATGCAACCTACCCCTAGGGTGGGATTGTGCCTTTTGGGGGTTTCAATTCCATGGTGCCTAAAAAATTTTAATTTTTCACTAAAAAGAACCACAATATTGGACTTTGTTTCTTTTCTGGAGCAGGACTAAAAAAAACTATACAGCTTAAGCTCCGTTTACATGGCACCCGTTTACCCATGAAGGTATTTTACCCCCGGGGGTAAATTTATACCCCAGGGGCAAAGGGCAAATTCATCTTGCGTTTACATGGGTTTTATCCCACTATCCCACTTCACTACATTCAAATAAAATTCCAGTTGCATCCACCCAATACTTGCATATATTCTACACTCCATTACATCTGCCTATTCTAATGCAAAAATAAGTGATGTTTTGTCTGAGAAGGTAAATATTCATTCTAAGCGTTAATCGGTAATTAAAATTCATGTAATGTTCAGTTTTCAAAATTAAAAAGAAGTGAGATATATAAAATCTCAATAGTCTTTTCCTATCAAATATCAACACGAGTTGATAAAGGACACAAGTATCCTTGGCTTGCTGAGGATATTTTTAATTTATCAACAAATGTTAATATGTTTGATATCCAACAGTACGAGGGTGAGATTCTATTTATCATTTGATATCACTACACAGCATTTACCAATATCCATTGTCTATTGGTAAATGCTAATCCAGCCTAAAACTGCCTCTGAGCCTCTTAAAATATGATGTCATGTCCTTTTCACTCATTCATTCATAATGTCACAGTATTATGATGTCATTGTTAAAGGTACATAATCAGATTTGGGCTCAAAATTTGCCTCTTCTAAACTTTATGCCATCTGAAAGAGTACTCTTTTGTGAGCGTTGTGGATTTTTTAGTCAATGCCATATGTACTTAATTGGTTACTAAGTAACCATACCCCCCACCAAATTTTACATTTAAAATAAGTTTTTAGTTATTCATATCTTTTCAAAAAATGTGTCAGTATTTTTATTTTTTTCTTCACTATCTATGATTAAAAGAACAATTCAGGACCAAAACCTGAAATAAAACGGAAAATTTCTTTTCAGGGTGAGCGCCCTTATGTCAATTCTGCACATTTCAACCTTCAGTACAAATACTTCCGGTTCACTAAAAATTCTCAAATAATTTCTACTTGTGCAAAAAAATATGTCGAATATTATGGCATCAAAAGTAGAAAAAGTATTTTTTTGACCATGTTGCTAGTTCTGAATCAATACGTGCATCATTAAATGTATGCCTTGATTTCAAACTAATCAATCCATCTGTTTTATGAATGTAAAATTACTAAACTGATGAAAAAGGATACAATTCTCTGGCAATGAGTAAATCACGAATTATGTGGAACCGGTGGGATATGTCGTCATCTGATGACTCTTGTTTTTTATTCAGTTTGTTCGGTTGAATTTTCCAGTCTTTTTATAGAATAGTTTCCAAAATCTATCATGAAAAGGATAGTGAATTGTTGTTCTTCATGGCGTCATATTTCTGTCAACGTGGTTTCACAGGATAAATAAGGGCTCTGAACAGAGAATGCACCTAATTGAGATTAAAAGCCTGTTGAGCTTCTCCTGAACTGCTGTATTGAGTCGTGTTCCTTTAAGATGACGTAAGCTTCAGTCCGTCGTGTTATGTCACGATCAGGACGTAATGACGCATGTTGCCATGAGACTATATCTTTCTTCATTTTGAATGGTTAAAATAAGTGCATTATTCTCTTACATGTCCTCAACATAGGTTTATCTCATTTTTATGAAAACGAACGGCTTGACTGTCGTGCTTTTACGTGTGCAAATTACGTAACGTTACTTCGAAATCTAACCTGGCAAAGTCAGCAGTGGTTGGGCTTCCGTCGTGGCCGAGAGAATCAGAAGCATGGCTTTCCGAACTGTCATCCGTCTCTTCCCGGCACATAGAGCTGTTTTTGAGCGTTTGGTAAAGGGCTGGTCCCGAACACAATGCCTCTCTTGCAAGGAACATTTACAGATACAAGTACGTAAACTGGACAAAGATGCAACCTCCAGGTCTGGGATGCAACACCTTCCATGGCGCAGAAGGTCATGCAACGTCCGTAATGTTATGTGTTCTAACGAGAAAAGCGGTGACAGTCGTACTGATGGCATCAACAAGCATTTTATTTTGTATGGTTTTTTGGGTAAGCGCACACGTTTGAGTTAGCATTTACACATGTGTCAGTCAGCCTGTGTTTTCATAAAATAATGCCCCTAACTAACGAATGATCAATGTCACGATTGCACGGTATCCTTCAAATATCCACTGTCTTCTACCCTGGGTTCGAGGTCTCCCTATTCCTTATTGCTTATCACTGAGGAACACGTGACAATCTCGTTCGAGTACGTGTGATATGAAAACGAGCAACAACAACAAAAAAAACAAACAAAAAACTGATGATCAGCTGCTCACAATTTCCTTTCGTTTCAGCATTTTCTTTATTCGGCAAGACTGACGAAGAAGATGAAGCCAAGAAAACAGAAGATGAGATTATAATGCTTTTAAAGAGAGCCAAGGTATGGAACATTCGGAAATTTCATGGAGAACAGTTCGATTTAGTGTAAAGCTGATCCACCTTTTAGATTTATGTTTCATCACGCAATGCGTGGTTAAGTTCATTCTAACAATGCTTGTGGAGTGCTTGATTTTAACAAGTTGTACGTACCCAAACTTCTCCTTCGCGTCCCTGAGCCAGATCCTGGCGTTTGATCAATTTAATCTCAAGCACACCTGCTGCTATATTCATGAACCCAAATTTATGGATCTAGCTGGGGGTGTCCAAGAAGAGATGAACCTCTGATTTAGACTTGTCCACTGAAATGATCAGATTTTTTGTTCTAGGTTTGCAGTAATTGATACTGTTTGGAAACTGAATTGGATGTCAGGCAGAATCAAATACCATCCCAGAAATCGTCACTTGCAGCTCATCTATTGGTCATTCAGTCATCTAACCAGCATTTTCCTTGTTATAGATGCATGTATGTGTGTGTGTGTGTGTGTGTGTGTGTGAGAGAGAGAGAGAGAGAGAGAGAGAGAGAGAGAGAGAGAGAGAGAGAGAGAGAGAGAGAGAGAGAGACACAATGAGCGGGCAATGGGGGAAGGGCCGGAACACATTCTGGGGAAGATGCCAGTCCAGTTGAAGGGTTCGCACACCATTTGGTCACCCAGCTCATGCCTGTGGGAAGTTTAAAGCCTCTCATCAGCCTAATAATGAATGTATATATTCTGTGAAGTCAGAGGATCATACAAACTCCACTCAGAACGGCAGATTCAAACCAACAGCCCTCTGGCTTTGAAGTAACAGCAAAACCCATTGCAGCGCTGTACCACTTCCTTGCTGCTTATTGATGTGGCGCATTTGTGTTTTCAGCTGAGCATGATGCAGGATGAACTGGAGGCAGCTGACAAGTACCTGCACCAGGCTATCAGATTAGCCCATCAGAGCCACAACAACCAGGCCATTATCTACACGTACAGCCTGGTACTGTCCTAGAGCGCATCAGTAAATCTATTACATTATAGGTTGTTTTAGTAATGTTAAAATGTATATCAGTATGTGAATATCAAAGACCATTTTAAGCAATCAATTTTTGGACGAGCTATATCATTTTTATTTTACAGTTGTGTCCCTGTGTGTATTTTTGCATCATGTTAACATTTTAGATCTAAGATTACTTTTAGCTGACTAAACTTAAACCCACAGAGCAGGGGGAGGTGCACTACGAAGCTGGCTTTGTGACTAAGCCTGACTTTAAGCTAAAGTGAAACTCAGAGCTGCTCTTTTTACTTTAGTCCATGTTCCAGATTTGAAGAGGTTCATGGTTTTACTAAGTGCTGAAGTCAGGCTTAATCACAAAGTCAGCTTCGTCGTAAACCCCCCAGGAGACTTCAGGGCAGAATCACCACAGATTCAGTCGTTATGTGCTTTCTGGAAAATCTATCCCCCCTGAGTCATCAGTCATTATTTATCATCCATTTTAATGGTTGCTTAACAGTTTTGTTATAATTTTCAATTTTATATGGATGTTTATTGGCTGTTTGCTAACTGTAACCGCTCCTTGGCTTGTTTGCTGATCTGCAAATTGTTTCACTCGTACATACTGTCCTGTTCACACTTACATGTTCACCATTAAGCTTATTGATGTATTATCTGAATTGCTCTTTATGACCTATGTCATGCATCTGTTCCTGTAACCGTGTGCATGCACCTCATGTGCGTCACTTTGGACAAAAGAGTCTTCTAAATTAATTTAATGTTATGTGTTGTGATTCATGTGTTTCTGTTTGCTCTGACTCTCCATAAGGGTTATGGCTGGCTGTAACCTGCTGTGAAGCTCTGCTTCTGTAGTTTATACTCGTGCATTCTCTCTCCAGATGGCCAACCTTGCTTTTGTTCGGGGTCAGCTGATCAATGTGAGTATGTACTTCCTGTGGAAGTTGCTGCTGAATTGTACTACCTGTGGAGGCCATGTTTGTGAGGGCTCTGCTCATGTTTCTATTAGGCTGAGAAGCTGTTCAAGGCTGCTATGAGCTTCCTGCTCTCGGGGGGCACTCCTCAGGTAAGGGCTTGGGGATCATCCTTACAACTGTTATCTCACCCGCTTACTCCTGGTCAGGGTTGAGCTGAGGCTTGAGCTGAGATGGGCAAAGAGACTGTATCTGTTGCTGGCTCTCATGCCAGCCTCTGGACTTTAATCACTCAATTAGCTTAATTAGCCAAACCAATTATGAAATCTCAATATGACCACACCTTGGATGGTCGGCCAAATCCAACTTGGGGATCACACACCATTGACATACACACTCATACCTAGGGACAGTTTGGAGTCTCCAGGAAGCCTGCCATGCTTGTCTTTGGATTGTGAAAAGCACAGTACCTGAGGAAAAGTTGTGTGATCCACAGTGGTTGTGTGTAATGGAAAAATAAAAATTATTGCTGAGTGGCTCAGCAGTGTAAGAAGCCAGTTTATGCTGGCTGCCGTATTTGGTTTTCGTTTGTTTGGCACTGGGGCATTTGCTTTGGGTACAAAAATGGGAAGAGGTAAATGGGAATGAAAATCTGTTCTTCTAAAAAAAATGGTCACTGGAATGTGATTATTTTAGGGTGAGGAAATTTGAGAATGAAAGAGTGCTGTTTAACATGGCGTTATTTCAGCAGGTGAATTGATAGGTTTAAATCAATGTTGATGGGTATATTTGCTTTTTGGCTTGAGTAACCACTGGTGTTGAGAGGCAACAGGTGAATTGTCTTACCGTTGACCTTTATGGAAAGTTGAGACCCAAAATCCAGGTAAGAAAGTCCTTCCTCGGACTTGGTTTTTATTAGTCTCATTTGGTGGTTGGCAAAATTTTTCAGTCTGCAGGTTGAGCTAATTGGTGGAATCTGCTGTCGGAGATCATGAAAGATGGGGGAAAAAAAGACTTCTGCTTTCTCACACCTGGCCTGTCCACCCACCTTGGGTCTCTCAAGGTGACATCAATGTCAGTAAGGTCAGACATGCTTCTTCTGTCTTTGCGTGATAGGATGACAATGCTGTGATAGAGATGTCCCTGAAGCTGGCCACCATATATGCCACGCAGAAAAGGTGAGGTGCTTCACTGTTAGCCTGTGAGACTTGCATAAACAAAAAACTGCCTGCCTTGTGTGTCACATCTTATTTCCTCCCCCCTGCAACAGGCATGAGCTTGCTGATCACGGGTTCCGGTTCTGCGTTGAGTCCTTGGAGGCCAAGATTGAGAAACACAAGGACCTTCCTGCAGACGCTCTGCCTGGTATTTCCCCCTCTACACTGACTCCCCGAAACTGGTCTTATTCAAAATTAACCCGCCTGAACGGCGAGGGGTACTATTCTCGGTGGAGTCTGTTTGTCTGTCTGTCTGTCACCTGTCTAGTTCAAAAGTGTTCTGCTCAAATTACGTGGAATTTTCAGAAGAGGTATAGAGTGGGCCTCGGATCACCTGATTAAATTTTGGACCAAACTGAGTCAAGGTCAATGTCACCGAAAAACTGAAAACCATTTTTTCACAATTACTTCCTTAAATAAGCTCTGATGAATTTCTTATTGGATTATAAGTGAACATTTTTGCATTCCTCTTCCTGTCATAAGCTACACCATGGTGTGATGTCATTAGGCTCTTTAGCAGAGGGGTTGAATGTTGAGGGCGGGGTCCCAGTTTATTCAACGCCTAAAGCACTGGAACCTCTCCCTCTCCCTCAGGTAGGGTATGTTGTTCCTGGCACCACTTGTTTCCATCAGTATCAATAAAGTCTGGGCTTTGATACAGTGCAAGACACTGTCAAGGTCTTCCATATTCAAGGTGTTCAGTACACTTAATGGTCCATCAAATCAGGTCATTAAGCTTTAGATCCATTTTCTGTGAAGTAAAGCCAGAAAGCCATTTGAGTAGTTCTTTCTCGCCCCCTACAGATCAGGAGCGGAAGGACACCAGACTGCTGCTGGGACTGACGCTGGATTCACGGGCGCGGTACGGCACAGCCATGCACCGGCTGGAGCAGGCACGCGGGGATTACCAGCGAGCCCTGCAAATCTGCGAGGAGGAGCAAGGGGAAGCGCACCCACAGGTCAGGGTACACACAGGTGTATGGTGCAGGGGGGAGTACATTCATTTTCAGGTGACCCCCTGTAGCCAAACAAACAAAAAAAAAAATTAGATATTATATATTTGAAGATTTTATTCCAGAATTTTTTTCTCTAAAAAATGCTTGTTTTTATTTTGGAACTTCATTACTTTCTGTTCCTGTTCGTTGATTTCATAATATGCATTTGAATTTTTGGGAAGGATCACAATTGTTTTTTGAGTAGTTAATCTAACTAGCGTCAATACATTGGAAATTCTTATTTTGGCTATCACGGTACATTTTACTTTGGCTGGGACAGCCTTGAGTGTACATTGCTTATGTGGAACTGTTGGGTTGTTAGTTCAAGTCCCATCGTAACCACAATAGGATCTGTACAGTTTATATTTATAAAAGAATAGGCCAATTGAATATGTGAATTCAATAAGAGCCCAACTCCATGTCAAAAACTTGTTTTGACATGGAGTTGGGCCCTTATTGAATTCACCAATTCAATTGTAGCTTTAGCAGACAGCCTATAACCGAGTTCATCTTAAGCTGGGCTACAACATAGCGACAGGAAGATCAATGCAGCGGTTGGGCTCTTGAGCAAAGCCCTTAATCCCACTTTCCTCCAGCGAGAGCCTGGGCCCCTAGTCTGCCCTCACTATTTCTTTTCAACAAATATGGATGGTTAATCCATATTATAGATGATAATGTTTGCTAAGTTAGGGTAATGTGCCTGGTGGGTAAGTGTAAGGCAGTGGTGTGCTGGAGTTGTTATACGCTGGAGTAAAGAGTGTTTCTCCGGGTGTTTCTACTCTCAGACGGTGGTACTGATGAATGACCTCGCCACGGTGCTGGACATGCAGGGGCAACACCAGGAGGCGCTGGGGCAGGTGAAGAGGGCCGTGGAGCTGGGCCGTGCGGCGGGGCATCCAGACCAGCACGTGCTGCTGGGTAACATGGCCGGTATCCTGCTACACCAGGGTAAGAGGGTGGAGGAGAGTGGGGGGGAGGGGGGGGGGGCATAAAAGGGGTTTTTGGGCCCTGCAGTACTTTACCTCCCAGCCACTTCTGAGAATTTATTGAAATAATACCAATTGACTTGGAGGTGGAGAATAAATGTTCAGAAAGTAAAATTCCTTGCCAGTATTTATATTAATCATTTGGATTTGCTAACTAGAGCAACCGCTCACTCAGGAGTTAAGGTGTACATTAGTGACATCAGATGGCTGCTCACCCAGAAATAAAACATGACTGGACTCCTGGAGTGTGCACTTCTACCATCTGGGGAAACTATGTAGCTTAGTAACATGGCCTCTGAAAATTTTTGAGGTGACAGCTTTTGGGAATCGGCATACTGGCAGTCACGCTTTGGCACACTAGCTATTTTAGCAATATGGCTTGCAACATTTGGCTGGATAAAAATCTATTTGAATGAACTGGCCTGCAAAGAGATTTACTGAGAAAGTCTGTGGTTGGCTGAGATAAACTCAAGGCTGGTCGGGAGTCTTCAAGGGACCAGCTCTCTTCCACTGGTCACTCAGGGATGGAGTTGGGGAAAGATGAAGGATGGTAGTTTGACGGGAGACACGGGCCTATTTATGACCGCTTCTGTCTGCTTCGCAAGTTAACATTTGGCATTTACACATAAAGCTATTTCCATCACATTTACTTGTCATTTGATACGTCTCCTTGGGGGACACAGAAAGTAATGTTTACCTTTCAGCTTTGAATCCATTCATTGGACAGTTTATTTGGAGCAACATGGGCATGTATAGTTAATAGCAAAGCAGTTATCAGGTTACTCATCATCAATAACAATAATTCCTTCAAGGTCAGAGTTTGGGGAGTAAATATACATTTCCCAAGTCCCACGGAGGGGCAGTTCATCTGAGAATTTCACACAGTCATTTAACCTCATTTAGCGTTTCCTTTCAACCTCACAAATTATTATTGACTATCTTCTCTGACCTACAAATTAAGATTAACAGAGTTTGTTCCAGTGCTTTAAAGAGACTGGGCTCTCTTTCATCTACAATGCCAGAGCACTTATAAACTATGGGTAAGTATGGCTTTGTCATAGTAATGAAATGAATTGAACAAATAATATGTATATTAAGATTTTAATTTAAACACAAGCAGTTGTCACAAAATCACCATAAATTGTTTCTTGCTGAGGTGATTAATTTAGACCTTCGAGGTTTCTGGGGTTGTTCAAGCATGTTGTTTGATGGACAGGTCAGTGGGAGGAGTCTGCGCGGCTGTACCAGGAGGCTCTGGCGATGGCGCAGGCGAGTGGGGACAACGACGCTGCAGAGCAGATCCAGGAGGGACTGAAGGAGCTTGAGAGGAAGAGGAACGGACAGGAGGACTCTGCCTGAGATCCTGCCCTGAGGGCAGGGCTGTCGCGTGGGATCCTTGGGCCCCCTGGAGGAAAAGTGCTCTGGAGCCCCTGACCTGCTGGGGTTTCTGTGGGCCCTCTTGGGCTATTGCCGCCCACCCCCTCCCCCTCCAGGCTGTGGCCCTATCCCTCATCTGAACTCATAAAAAGCCCTGTCTGGGTGGAAAAGCACAAGTGAGATCATGTTACTATTTGCATAGCCAATAAGCCATTGCAAGCCATTTCAAAATCAGTTCCTGTGTTACATGACTGGGGGAAGTGATCAGAGTCAAGAGGGACTGTTTAACTTCAGTCAACCAGTTAATCAGTTCCTCCATTATTCTGGGTGGTCCCTCTGCCTTTTGATGTAACAAAGGACAGATTTTGAACTGGATTGTAATAGTTAATTGGCTGTGTACCTGGTGACATGATGGGGAACCTTTGAATGACCACTTCCCATCTCTTAAAATCACACAGGAAGTTTCTCTCTATCCCCAAAGAGAATTTACAGCGAACAGGAAGAAGGGAGGTTGTATTTTAAGAGTCACAGAAGGGCATGAGTGTTGTTCGCCCACTACAAACCGCTGGCCATGGCCTTACAATTCGAAAACTCCCAATGCTGGGGTCCTCCTACACCTGTCTTCAGTCTTTCTGTGTGGCAGACATTATACTGGAAACCCTGAGTAATACCTGAAACTATTACCTGCATTTTTTGTTGCTTGTACTGCCCTTCATCTTTGGGCGTTTGATTAGAACTGTCTGAAGCGAACAGATTGGTTGAACATTCTAGCCCTGTCAGTATGGTGCCTTGTTACATGTTTTGATTACTAGGCAGGGTAGGGGAGCCAATTTGAAACAATCAATCACAACTGTAAACCTGTCTAACTGTTTTCATGTCCATGTTCTGGAAAAATTGATACTTAGCTGCACAATTTAAAGTGAGTAGAAGATTCACAGGTTGGATGCGTCATCATACTCACCGTCTTGGGTATTTCATGAGAAGCTGATAACCCTCTTGACTTTGCTCTCTGTTTAGAAAACTGAGCTCATGGTGACTTTTTCGTACTCTGTATTTTTTTACTGTTTTGGGCAAAAGTCAAAAAGAACCTGGCCTCCCAATCAGGAAATGACTGGCTTCTAATAAGAACACGAATAGAGTAATAATAAATAACGGCAAGTGTGCTGTATTTGAGACACTCCGAAGTCATGTTCTTTTTTTTTCACAAATACATTTATTGCCATTTTGTTTGTCAAAGGAAAACAAACATAAGTAACAAGCATACAAAAAAGTGTGTCATCCAGTCTCATCCTTAATACTGATATGTAAAGAAAATGTCTAGTTATATTCTAAAAAATGTAAAAAGTCCCCCCACATTTTACAAAAAATGTGTTTTCACCTTAATCGCCAAAGTCAGTTTCTCTAAGGTTAAACACTGAGAAAAATTTGTTAGCCATTGTCTCATAGAGGGTTTTCTGGGTTTTTTCAAAAAACAGATTGTATACTTGGTCTGAAGCAGAGACAGGATGATCTTTTTTTCACGTTGCTAAGTCTCAGGGTCTCAGAAAAATGACCAATAATACATTGTACAAAGTGTTGGGCATTGTGGGTGTTGAACAGAAGCCATACTAGATAGTATAGCAAGTAAATCCCCCCAAAATTCATTGATCTTTGGGCAATTCCATAAACAATGAAACTATGCCTGTTTTGGCATTACATTTCACTCATCAATCTGAGGCATTATTATCAAAATAATATTGAAGGGACGGAGTGAAATAGGCATGCATAATCCATTTATACTGCTAGAGTCTAAATCTAGTACTTATAGTTTGAACCTGTGCTTCATGACAAATGTCTTCCTATTCATCATGTGTTATTTCCATAACTAAATTGCTGCACCAAGCAAGTATCTTTTCCTCTTAGGACTCTTGTGATTTGGTTCTGAAAAGGTCATATATTAAAGATACTTGGCCATGATCATTTAAGTGATACACTACCAATTTTTCCAGCTCATTAAGAGATGGGAATGCAAGTGAGTTATTTTGTGACTTTGTGATGCAACTCCTGAGCTGAATATTATATTTTTTAAAATATGTTGAGGATATTTTTTTTGTGTCAAAGGACATAGGAGTGTCTTCATTGTACAAGTCACCAATCTTATTAAGGGCTTTGTCAGCCCATTTTTTAAAACCAGAATCATTATTTCCTGGTGCAAAGTTCCCATTACCCCATATGGGCGTAAAACAGGATATTCGTTGATTTATACCCAAATAACTTTGGGCTTTAAACCAGACTTCAATTATATTCCTAACAAATGGGTTTTTGTTTTCTTTTTTAGTTTCTTTAAAGAATCAGAGAATAAATATAAATTTAATGGAAAAGGAGTTGCGTCACGTTCAGTTTCCTCCCATGGTAAAGATCTATCCGAAAACCAGCACATTACCGTTCTCATTTGAGATGCCCAACAGTACCAAGTTTGGGTTAGGTCATTTGAGCCCTCCTCTCTCATATGGGAGGTACAAGAGAGACAAATGTAGTCTTGGTTTTCTGTTGTTCCCAATGATATTAGAAGTGATCTTCATTTTAAGAAAAAAAAAAGTTGAGGTATTATGCTTTTGGTCAATACTTCTGCAGATGGAGTACTACACGAGATTTTAATTCACTTAACAAAAGTTTTCTCCAAACCCAAAACGGGACAGAATTTCTTAGTGATATGGCCACTCCACCCCGTCGACCGGTTTTTCAGCGTCCAGGGACAGAATGGCCACATCAGGCATCTCCCTGCCCATATACAGAATGTTGATCAATCTTCTGGTATAATGAAAAGCCTGTCTACCCCACCCGCAACAAAACCATTCTGGTCAATGTGTACTAAAGTAGGAAGGTATTTTTCAAGTCTCAAAGCCAGTGCTTTGGCTATTTATTTTGTATCTGAACTGAGGAATGAAATGGGTCTACAAGTCACATCTAGAAGGGTTTTTACCTGGTTTTAGAGGAACTATAATTAACGCACTCTGCAAAGATGGGGTTAGGCTGCCCTCTTCAAATGTCTCTTCAACCATTGCTTTAAGTGGCGATAATAGTTTCTCCTTGAAGGCTTTATATTTGACAATGGGGATTCCGTCAGGGCCGGTGTTCTGACAAATTTTGCTACCTGTCAAAATATGCTACCTTGCGGTTCTGCGCTTGCGCAGATCTGAAATCTCGGTCTGTTTCTTCGCTCAGATCTTAAGTATCTTCAAAAATCATAAAAATAGATTTATTTTCAGTGCGCATTTCGATTTGCATGTACACGCTGGGTTTTCCTGAAAATTCAGAAATTAGATGATAATGGCGTATATGGGCATATATCTTCAAACAAACTTATCCAACTCATTATAACATCCGCTTTTGTTATAATAAGCGAACAAATAACGAAGTTACTATTGTAACCTGAGTCATATTGCAATATCAAGGCGAAAACAAAGACTTTACGATCGCTTTGCATTACGGTAGCATTTTTTGACAAGGGAGCAAAATTTGACACAACACCGGATGATTTCCCGCCTTTAATTTTAGTTAAGGCTTCAGTTTGGATGGTTGCATTGGGGTGTTCTCTTCCCTCTCGCAGTCATGTTGTTGCCTTTTTCCCTGACACTAGAGGTCGCCATTAGCTCGTGCTTTTGGGATGGATAATATTTGTGATTGAATATAATGATCCGAATGACCTCAGTATCATTTTCAGAGAAGAAAGCGCGCTGCGAGACACACCGATAAATCAACCAATCCACTGTTCATATCCTGCCAAATGATTCTCAAATGAAGCATTACTCTTGTCTTGATGCGTGGGGGAATGTTTGGCAGCATTTATTTGGTGGAGTCTTTATTCAGTTCCAAGTAATATACGTCCGCCATCGAGTGGGTAGAATTTCACAAGGATCTGTTTCACATATTCGTTTACATATGCTGGAAATACATTCTCATGATGTATTTAACCCTCTGATCAGTTCGTGAAGATTCCCTAATCAAAGAAAATGTGTGTTCACGCTCGAAAATTAGTCAAAGCTATGTCGGAATAATATTTAAGTTAAAAAAAACCTGATTATTTTGCTTATCAAAATGAAAATACGGGTCATTTTGACGTGAGCTCCATGCCCGGGTTATGAAATGACGACCCGCTGTGCATGCAGTTTCATCTGCAGCCTACGTCAGAATTTTGAATAGACGAATTAAGAATGAAGAATTTCGCACATCATTCATTTCCTAAAGTGAGTAATCTACCTGTAATACAGGATAGCATTTTGCGCAAAATATGTGTTCATGATACAGGATGACTTTCAAATTTCCTGAGCAGCGAGACTTCCTGAACCAGCGGTGACTTGGTTAATTTTCCCATTTATGACATGTACAGTAAGAGTACAGAACTACGCGCACACATCCTGATCTCCGCGAATACGGACTCGGGAGCGAGGTCGCAACACGTGGCCCCGGGCGCGCACGCACTGTAGCATCCCCTTCTTTTCAGCTAATCCTTCCACAGCCATCCTAACGGAGCAAGAGAGGGCACTTTAAACTTAGGGGTAAGAGCATATTCCTTTCATTGTCAATGCTATTTATAATGCAATACATCATTAAATATCTGCCGCGAGAAAGGTCACTATTCCATCCGAGACTATGAACATATTTTCACTATTATGACCATTTTCGAAAGTTGAAATTTGATCATGGAAAAGATGCGAAAATTGCATTATAAGGAAATAACCTCACCAAATATTACCACGAACAAGCAATGGATTTTACCCGCAATATTTAAAGTTGTGTCAAGGTGAAATTATGTTTTTACCATTGGTGCCAGAAAACAAGAGTTGCATGAAAGATGCATTGTTGCTAGCTCGCTAACGCTAGCCGTCGACAACAAATTACGTGGAGATTTTGATGGAATGTGCTTCATTCGCCAGAGCTGCGGCGGAGCCTGAAGGGTCGGTGAGTGTGACGTAGGCTGCCCGTCAGGCGTATATTTTCTTTTTTGTTTGACGCGATTGACTGACTGAAGCTGCAATGAAGTCCAGAATCGCGAAAGACCGTGGATTTGAAGCGGTTATCTAGATGCAGTTGTATGTGGTCACTGATGACACTTGTCATTGTCCCTGTGTGAATAGCGGCAAGTTGGAACAGACTTGGCTCATTTCCAGTATTCAATTGCGAGAGAAAGCGGGAAGTTGGTCATGTAATAGGTTTGCGATTCAGTGCGCTGAGACATTAATTTACATCTTCGTTGTTCAGTGCTCTTGTTATATCGTTGCTTGGGGAGTCATCGCCTTTTTATTACTAACGGAGCCAGAAATAAAGCCGCTTTCACACTGGACGCGAGATGAATTTTTCGCACCACAGATTACATTCAAAGTCAATGCACAGACGCGAATACACACGTTTCGCGTGTATTCGCGTCTTCGTTTTAACTTTGAACGTGATCTTGTCTTGCGAAAAATTCGTTTCGCGTCCGGTGTGAAAGCAGCGTAAGCGTAGCCCCCGCCCACTGAGACCCTCGCCGTTGCCTTGGCTCGTATGCTGCCTCTGAGCGCACCCGTTTTCCGCTGGAGTGGTGCACGAGTGTGCGCTATATGACGAGCATCGAAGTCGTCAATTGCTCGAATAGGCCCGCTTGTGAATTACATTGAACATAAATACTGAACTATGTTTGTTGACATCACTTAACATCGACACATGGCTGTTAATTGGGCTGAAATTTTCCATGCTCAAATAATGTTTTCTTTTTGTTCGCTTGAAAATAGTTTCTTTTGCCTTATAGGCGGTCGTGGGTTAATTCTGGATCGCTGATAAATTCAGATGAAATAAGCCTCGGGCACCGGTTAGTTGTCAGCCGGCAGATAGGTTTTTATCAGGCACAAGAGAAGGGCTGGACTTAAAATTTAAATTTTTCATCGTATACATATGTACGGGTTAGTGTACAAGGGTGATTCTCCCCCTAGAGAGTAGGCTACTCGGTGCGCTCAAATGAGTGGCGGAACCAGAACTTAGAATTGGGTTGCACAAAACATCGGTTTAAAACAATTATTAGGCCTGAAATGTTCTCACTCATTTTCTTGATCAACAAAAGGTTCACTCCGAGAGCACTCCACACTTAACAGGTGTTTAGCTGCCGGGTGCCACTTTTTTTTTATCAACCCACTCAAAACCGTGAGTGAAAGGCGATATTTCATGGGAATGCGGATCAGTTCAATCAACGCAAAGTGTTGGCCTAGTAATAAGTTTTTTATTTTTCTGTACTGAATTTATCCCATGATTTCATCGCTGTTAAATCGCATATGTGTCTCCAGTCGCCAATTACGATAATTGGAAAACGCGTCATTAAAGGAAAATGATTGAGACCTTCCCAGGACTAGTCTAATTCTTGTCATAAAGGGACGTGTCTGGCGCCCCCCCCCCCCCCAATTCCCAGATCTAGCGACGAGCCTCGTGATGATTGAGTCAAGGGCAAAGAAATGTGACCCTTTTGAACACGGGAGGGCAGTGTTGGGAATTCCTTTAGAGTTCTATAATAAAACCGTTTTACTCCTGAACTGCGTGTGATCTCTCAACTAAAAGGTGTATATAAAGTATCACATTATTTTTGTCTTATTTATTGTTATCTTCATAAACTGATTAGGTTTCCAGTAAGATTGTTTTGTTTCACATTTGAAACCACATTTTTCCAATCCTTTAAAAATCACGCGATGTGTAGCCCTCATATTAGATAAATACAGTGGCATGCTCGTTTTTGAGTTATCTCTGAATATTGGAAAAGGAAATCTAAAAATCGACTTAATTTGTCAAACCGTCGGACATCCTCTTGAAGCCCTTGTATCAACATGCATTTGGACATGTTGTTGGGTCACAAGTTGACCTGTGGGCTTAATTGTCACCTGATTTCACTGTTCCATTTGCCACTGGATAATTAACACAAGTATGAGAACAAACATGAAGAAATTAGTCCATGTTTCTTTTAAAACTGAAGTGCAGTTCTTCAGTATCAACACTATTTGACGTGATGGCCAAATTTTTGGCAAGGCTCAGATACAGTACTTAATCTACTGAGTGTCTTTGAAGTGGTACTGGAGTGGAACTGACAGCCCAATGCCTTTTGAGCCTCTTGGTTAAATAACATTAGTAGAGGCTTGTTCTCTTTCACTTGAACAGTTGCCATAGCAGCTGGTTTTCCTTATTGTGTTTTTTTTTTTGTCATTATTTGGGTTGTTTTATCTCTGCTTCATCAGTCAGGGAGACCCTGACAGCTTCACACATATTGACTGAGTTGTGAGTGTGTGAGTGAATGGCATATGATCCTGGTGATGGATTGGAGGTCTGTTCACGGTGTGTTCCTGCCTCTTGCCCATTGTATTCTGGGATAGGCATCAGGCCGCCGCCCCCAGACAGGTTATTAGCAGGTTAGGTAATAGATAGATGGCTGGTTTTGATGGATCGACTGGACCTGTTATTGACAGCAGGGGTACTGGGTCATTACATGGGGTTGTCAGTCTGTTTGGATAGCCTGTTTATTGGTACCTCGCTGCCATTTTGTGTTTATTGATTCCTATTGCCCTTTTTCTCCATTTTGTTTCTATTGATTTCTATTGCCCATTTTGACATTTTGTTTCTTTTGATTTCAATTGCCCAGGCCTGTGGCTTTCTGTGGGCTCGTACTACACATATTGGCTGCGTCACAGTGTGTTGATGATGCGGAATTAACCAGGGATTACCTGGCTGTCTACGGGCCTACTTATCCCACTGGGACTGTGCAGATTAGCTTCGGAACAATGGGAAATTAAGCCACCGTTTTCCTGGTTTTAATTGATGGTTCCGCCATTCAGATCACAGTGATGCACTTAGATCTTTGGCTGGTGTTGATTCCTTCTTAATGTGGCTATTTGATCACTGGATTCCCAGTGATCTTGTAAACCCTTTTAATGTTCTCACTCAGGAAAGAGAAATGTAAAAGCATTAGTTGCTCTACTAAACAGTTCAGCTTGTGTATTCAATGTGGTGAATGCTGTGCGTTTTCAGTATGGCACGTATCTGTTCGTCCTGCGTGATTACAACTGACTTTGACTCTCTTATCCATCGCTGTAAATTGGATTATAACTTACTGAGAGGGCTATTTGAGCATTAGGCAAATATTCACAATTTATCAAAGCCTGATGTTTCACAATATTAGATGACAAATGTCATATTTCTTGAATGCTATCAGTGACAGTAATGCAGTACATTCTGTTGGGGAGGTATCCATGAGGGAAAGCCAGTGCAACAAAGAAATTCTCTGTCTCAGTGGGGTGGATCAATTTTAGTATCATCTGCTGTGGGAATCCTGCCGTACTGCAGTGTTCAAGACCGTTGTTGTGACATTAATTACTTTTCTTTGGAAATTTCCTTCAGTGAGATATTTTTCCTTCCTTTTTAAAAAATGGAATAGCAGCAACCCTGAGTCATTAGTGTACCGCCTGCCTCAGTGGATGGACCATAACATGACACTTATTATGTATCATCATATGCAGGTCATGTGATAGTGCAGTATGGACATTCCATGCTCTGATGTAACCTTTTCCACTATTCAATCCTGTATGTGGCTTTGGTAAGTGCTCATGCTTTATTCAAACTTGTGGAAACTTAGGCTTATTTTAATTTCAAGTAGAGATCCTAAGGCTTCCAATGATCCCAAATATCACCTGCTGAATTACAGGGAACTGTGTATTAAATGATGCTGAAGATTTAGATATTCTGTTCCATGAAATGCGACAGCCATACAAATCATAGCGTCTTGGATTTGAGTACTTCTCTCATTTTACAACGCAGTAGCTTTAGTGAAGTGCTGCTGCCAGCAGATGCAGAATATGTATGTGACATTGTTCTGCAATGTGGGAAAACTTTGAACCAACTCAAGGAGAAATCCATACAAGAATCAGGGTTGAAGAGGTTAAATTTAGTTTTATTACATCACAAACTAGGGCCTGAATCTGATGCCTTTGGAACCCTGGGAAAAACTCCCCCCTCTCTCCTCTCTCTCTCACGCCGGTTATTCTCCTTTTGAGACGGATTCCACTTTAGTCCTGGGTCGTTCTGGGTGAATATCAGAAAGATCTGAGCGGTCAACATGATAAAACGTCCTTTTTTCCCCTGGAATGACCTTTCTGTTCATCTGTTCATCCCTCCCTTCAGATCTGGGGACTAATGTAGATTCTTGAACTGCAGAGCTTATCTGCTTCTTATTGTGTTCTCTGTTTTTTAAAAAAGTATGGTGGGAGAGGGGATCGGGCTGATAGTGTGTCTGTTGTACCGTGATGCCATTTTGATTTTCATTAAAAAGTACATTACTCACAAAAACTCTTCATGGAGAAGTTTGTGCACCTGAAGGACGTACTGGGCCACGGGCAGTGCTGTGGTCCTGACTGTCTTTTCCTGCGACCTGAAGAGCTGGTGCTCATTCATAATGCTGCCTGTGTAGAGGTCTGTATACTGGTGTGAATACTGGAGTCACACAGTGTGATTTGTCTCCCAGTGTTTGAAGGAGCATGACGCTGTAATGACTCCTTTCCTGTGTCACGACCTGAGCAGTCACCTGACCTGAATGTAGTTCAGCATTCATGGAACATTCTGGAAAAATTCTTCAGACTATGTTTCTCTGCCTTAAACGAAGCACTGACTCATCTCAGTATCAACCCTTTATCCGTTGAAGTTTTCATTTAGAATACTATTTAAGAACCTTGAGCAAAATTGCCTTCTTTTTGTGATTTTTTTTTTCTTTACCTGATGAAACTCACCTGATCACCCACCAGTGCACCTGGCAGCAAAAAAAAAAAAAAAAAAACACAAAATCCTCCATGTTTGAGCTGATGTAGTGTAGCTTGCGTTTTGGCCACATACTACATGAGCGCATTTCCAGAAACTACCGGATGTTGTCTTTTAAATGAGACCTTATGCATTTTGACCAGTATACCTGTTATAAGTTTTTCATCTGGGAAAATCAGACAGAAGTTATAAAATGGTGGAGTTTAAAGGGTTAAAGAGACTTTTGAGGTCTCGCTGCAATTTTTCCTGATTATTTTTAAACTCCTCCTCATCTGCAGGGTGAAACAAACCGTGCTCATTGTGACAGCTGTGGGCGCTAAGTTAGGCGATTAAGAAAGAATGATAACATCAGACGCATCGCTGACGCGAAGTCATTTTAAACCGAAGTGGTTTCCACTCTAAATTTATAATCTGTCTTTATAACCATTGTTTTCTTGCAAAAAGATGCCTTCAGCTGGGATGTGTCTGAAGACGTATTGTTTGCTAAGCTGCCTTCCTAAAGATAGTGGATGGCAAGCTTACACACTTCAGTTTTCACCACAGGTCTTTACTCCAGCATTAGTGCAGGGGACAGTCTCCTGTTCCATACATCCCGAATACCCAGCTGTCTTCACTGTTCAATCTCAGCTGAAGTCAATGGTTGGGTCGGCTTGTCCAGAAATGGTTGGAATTTGGCAGTTGGGCTATTTTTAGAAGCTCCTGAGTTCCGAACATACAACTGTTTGAGGGAATTTGTTTTATTCATGAAGGCCTTTTTATAAACTTGGGCATTTCCAATCCCACCCAAATCTAGAATGTTCAATCAATGAGCTACTAGCCGATACCAGCGCTATGCACGAGCTATATGCGCGGGCACAATGACAGCTGATTGAATTAGCCGGTTTTACTTGCAAAAATGGCTTCAAAATGCAGTTTTCATTTCATAACTAAGTTCGAAACCTGCCGCATTGTCTTTGTCACGCAGTAAAACCGATGTATGCGGAAAACAGACTCATTATTCACGGTAGTTTCGGAGGAGATGTGTGAAATGGCGCAAATTGCCTACTCGGTAATAATATATAGATGTTCACGCTTAAATTGCATACGCTTTAGAGAGAGCATAGACGACGGTTTGCCTTCGAAATTCGTGCCTGACGGCTGCCGATTCTGTTCACTTGTGGTCTCAGGTCACGCATCCACAGAGCGATGGGGAAGGAAACTCGCACATGCTAATTCGGAAAGCAACTGAGGAGCACTCGAACGGCCAGTAGAAGGCGCTTGAGCAAGAAACTATCCTAACTCAAACCAACTGTGTCCCTCCCATATCCCTGAGCAGCACAGAGCCAGTTTTGCTTTGCTCTCACGAGGCTGCTGGCCTCCGTCTTCACTGGCACAGTTAGATTCGACCCTATACCATGGAAGAAGGGCTCTTATATTTACAGTGACCGAATAGTTTGTTCCCTGGGCTGGACTGGCTTCCAGCGCAGGGTGTATTCAGTCATTGAACCCAAAGCATGCTGGGATAGACTTCGGTATTTCCCTCACTACATCTCTCACCAGATGTAAAGCATGTAATCATGGATGGGTGGATGGTATGTTTAGTGTCATATTTACTTAATCTCTGGTTATTAAGGGTTTTCTCTCCAACATAATTCCTCCTTGGACACTGTAGAAGCCCAAAGCGGTGGGAAACTGCGAACTCCTTGCTTCGTGATATAGAGTATGTTATGTACGGTAAGCCTGTGTTATCCTCTACAGTCTTGTGCTAGTCTCTTATTATCTGCTGTAATTGCCATCGCTCTAATATTGTACTCCGCTCTAATATTGTACTCATAAATCTCCAGCTTTGCATACAGTGCTGGATGCCAGGTCTGTAAATGGCCATTTTTTTGTTTTTTTGTGGTGTGTGTTTTGCTGTCGGTGTGGTCCCTGTAAGTGACGCACTGGTGTGGTGTGAAAAAGGATTTGCATGAAGTCTTAGGCCTGGGAATTGCTCCTGCCTCCACCTCCTCTCTATTCAAATGCACCTTTATCCCTCTTTCTCTCGCTTTGCTCTTCCCTTCCTCTCTGTCTGTCCTTCTTAGCTAACACATTCGTACACGCGCGCGCACGTACACCCTCGCGGAAGCGTTCACAGGCACGCTCTCACCTTCACCTGCACGTACACACTCGCACACGTGGGTAGTCACACGCACACACGATCACGTGCACACACGTGGGCACGTGCAAGCAAGGCGTGCTGCTCTTATGTGTTTACAGCTGGGCTGAGAGGGCCACAGATGGCAGAATATGGGTCTGGTTCTGCACTCTATGGTACTGTTTGCAGATGGGAATAATGAAGTTTGGCAGAAGACTGAGCCTTGGTTTTTCTAAACCTTTATTTAACCAGGGAAGTCCCATTGGACATGCTTCTCTTTTTTGAGAATGCTCCGTCAGAAATAGTGGATAGAACACTATTATCGACCCAACGAGAAAAACGAGTGTAAAGTCTCTGGAGTGATTTTTTTTTTTCATCCCAGTTTCATCTCACCAAATGCAATTCAGGGGCCCCAATCTGCAACTCTACAATGGCCGGCTTGGCAACTGACCACTGTGCTGCTGTGCCAGTCTGTAATACAAGTTGAAATAAACACCTAAACACTTCTGTGAGGTTGCGCTCTCGCACTTTTCTGCCTGGCCTGTTGAAGATGGATTTGGTGCCCTTCAACTCGAGTTCCCCCAGGTGTACCTCCGTTCTGGCCAGGTAACATGAACCCCCCCTTCCTTTGATTTGGTGCATACTTGGCGCGTCTGAATAATCGAGCACCTTAATTAATCCGGCTGAGGGCGATGATGGAAAACATGCTGGCTTTATGCCAACACAGGCCCTGAGGGGTCAGTGGAGTTCAGCTTTCACCTTCACTCCCTTCCGCCTCTGGCATTCCAATGTAGACCAAATCTAACCGGTCTCTTTTAATTTACACTTATTTTTATTCAGTCATATAGTGACCTATCTGTGTGGGGACTCATGGAGAATCACTTGCAGAGGTTTCACGGATTATGTCTCCATTTTATCTCTTGGCTTGTACCCTGGTGGCCGCAGGACTTTACAGGCAGCAGGCAGGTGAGGGCCTCGGACCCTCTGTGTTGCCACTATAGAATCAGTATAGCTTGCAGCTGTTGGGCCCTTGGCTGTGGCCCTTAACTCTAAATGATTCCTGTGGGGATAGGCCTGTTTGTTGTCTTATCAACTAAGTTGTTTTGAATCAAAGCCTCAGCTAAATAACAAAGTTGTCATTATGTCTCCCCCTCCGGAGGGAGAGGGGAGGCGTATTGTTTTAAGCTCGGCTCCTGTTTGCGTTCGCGTTCCCACTGCGTTTCCGGAGCGTAACTCCAAAAGCGTTTGCATGATCTTAATGAAACTTTGCATACTTACTACTCAGGTCCCGAAGTGGTGCCTTTTGGTATGTGCCTTTCTGTCTGTCTCTTAGTCCGTCTGTTCGGATATGATCAATTTTTGTCCGGAGCATAATTCCTAAACCGTTGGCATGATCTCAATGAAACTTTACTCACTACTCAGGTCCTGCGGTGGTGCCTTTTGGTATGTGCCTGTCCGTCTGTCTGGTGGGTTAGGCAGGGAAGGCAGCCCGGGGAGAGACGTCTGTTTTTATGAGTAAAAACACAGTCTAGTAATGCTTATTGTTATTATTATCAGTAGTAGTAGTGGTTGTGGTGGTGGCACTGTGGCAGTACAGCTGTTCTACTGCTCTGGGCTTCTTGTAGCCAAGTGAAAGTTGAGAACCTGCTGCCCTTGACAATTGAATGCCTGCTGGATGTCTATTTGAGTTGTCAGCTGGTCTGTCGCCTCCTGTATTGGGGGTTATTACACTCGAGGGAAGGCCTGCTGTGTGCTAAACTGGGAGAACATGTCGCGCAGCTGCTGGGCCAACCTAGGAGCCTGCTGCATCTGTGCTCGATTAGTCATGCCTTCCAGAGCAGGCCCTGGAGCTACAGCTTTTGAGGCCCAGTGTGGACATCTGAGGGTGCTTCCACCCTACAGACTCGGGCATGGATCCGAGTGCACTTGACCCCAAAGTCCAGTTCATTTGGTAAGTGTGAACACAAACGTACCGTGCTCGGACACGGTACACGAGTCCGCTTGGAAGAGGTGGTCTTGGGCACGGTTGTGCTGTACTCGTGCCAAATGTGAAAACAACCGTACTTCAGCACAGAAGTGGGCTGTTACATGATGTCTTGGCTATTTCACTCATTTGTTAGTCAAACAAAGAAATTAAATGCTTGCTCAAAATGTGGGCAGACGAAAACATACGATCACAACTGGATGCTACACACTAAAACGTAGAGATTTATGGAATCGTTTGTGAGTATCTGAATTCGTGTGGATATCGCAGAGCAATAGAACAGTGCTGTGGCAAATGAAAGATAATGCGGCTGCAATATCTCAAAGCGCGGGACGTAGTGTGAAAGTCTGGCAGTTCAAGTGATGGGAAAAGTTTCCGTGGGTGTGCTTCTTACTCTTTGCATTTATTTTTTTATTTGAAACCACCTAGGTGCATACTGCCACCTACTGTACTGGACTGACATGCGTAAGTGTACTCTGGTACGGAACGATATTACTCGTGTGAAAGCTGATCAGCGTGGGGAGAGGGGAGGTGGGACATTCATACTGCGGTACGGTACAGAACAATCGCACCTAGTGTGAAAGCGCCCTGAGTCCAGTCTGAGCGCACAGCTGCGGCAGGCTGTGGCCTCCAGTGCCTGAGGTGGGGGGGGGGAGTTGTTGGTATAATAAGCAGTTTTTTCCACCGAAGGCATATGAATACATGTATGCAAAAAAAAAGGCTGTCCAGTACTGTAATTTCTGGAAGGCTTCATTTAAACACGGCTAGTCATTTTGCAAGTGAAATTTTCTCTTTGATTTTATTCAAGTAGTGGATTTTTGCAATAGATTTGCACATTTCAATTTAATCTGCCCAGAGCTCCCTCAGAGGAGGGCGAGTGCTGCCTCTGGCCTCTTCAGCTAGCTGCAGAAGGTCTGAAACTATGGCAGAAGAAGGATAAGCTTAGAGGCAGAGAGATTGCGTCAATGAGAAACTTCCCTGACTGGTTTATCATAGTCAGTTTTATCAGGTAATAATCAAAGCAAAATTTCAACTTCTGCTCTTGTCAGACAGTAATTTTCATTAAAAAAAAAAAAAAAAAAAATATTATATATATATACACACACACACACACACACACACACACTAAGTAGGGGTTCAAGCCCATAGGGCTGAAACCCTATCGTTTTTGTGCTGGTTTATTGTATCCTCCGAACGAAGTTCGAGGATACTATGGATTTGGCCTCGTCACGCGTCCGCAGAGATTTTCCTGTGAACGCTCTACAGCCCACATAAGAACACCGATTCTTTTCAAATTTTGCAGGGACATGTATTATGGTAAGTTCACGACACTTATTGATTTTGGGTACTCTGGGACCATCTGGGCCCAACTGGAGGGCCTGCGGGGGATACATGTGCTCGGTTGCCGAGTGCTGTAGTTTTTATTATTATTTTTTTATTATTATTATTTCTTTTCTTCTTCTGAAATGTCTTCGCCAATTCCCGTGAGATGGTAAATGGTAGAGACCTGAAATTTTACACATTGGTTGGAAGTTGTGTGTAACTGCTGACCAAGGCATTTTTAACTCAATCGGTGGTGCTATAATTCAAGAAAAACAGTTTTTCACTTTAAAGTTCATAAATCCTACACTTTAAGTCCGATTTACAGAAAACTTGGTACAGACATTTCTTGGTCCAAACTCAACAACTTTCCCATTAGGACCTCTAAGGTCAGCCATATTTGATTTTCCGGAGTTTTGAATTTTTTGAAAAACACATTTTTGAAATCTCCTCCAAGGCTGTAGGTCTGATTCCTTTGAAATTTGCTGTGGATCATCAGTGGACCAAGCTTATCAAAGACTGTATAAAGCTTGTAGAAATCTAATTTTGTTTCCAAGATATTGACCAATGAACTTCAGCAGGGGCGAGGCTTAGCACATAAATGGACAAAATTCAACTACCATTGGGCCAATCATCACAGAACTTGCAGAATATGTCCATATAAGTACATTTGTCTTACCAAACGTTAAAATCCTTTATTTTGATTGGCTGACAGACGTTAAATTCTTTTCCATGTACCCCGTGAGTCTCACGGGGTATATGATCATATACCCCGTGAGAGTATGATTTTGAATTCCTTGAATTCAATTCAACCGCTTGTTTGCCGATGTAACCGAACGTAAATCTGAATTGTTTACCGCGTTTTGTCTGCTTTTGACAGCTGTCAAAATGGCATCGAAACGTTTCGCTAGTCACACAGACGACGACATTCTTGAGAAATGCGCAAAAGTGATCCCCCAAATTACAAAAAGTCAAATACCTTATCTTCGCCTATGTTGCGTGAATACCTAACAGAATAAGAAGATGTGGACTTTGAATGCTTCGACAGCGTTCGCTTGGCTGAGACGCTGAGTCACTTTTATATAGGTTGCCACCGTAAGATAAAAACGGTAAGATAAAAACGTTGTACAGTTCTTTCAAGGGGGTATATGGCGTGACGTACCCTGCCTCTGAATCTATGTTCCCCGCGGCTTCGCCTTGAAATATACCCCTTGAAAGAGCTGTACAACTTATAATATATACCTTGAATACACCTCGACAGTTTCAAGCAAATCGGCCCATAGGGCTTATTTTTGCTATAAATGCAAAAAATGGGCATGGCATGACACAAATCAGACTATAAATCAGCAATTGTTTGTACTATAGCCATTAAACTCGCAGGATATATTCATATAAGGACCTGAAACATACCCAGAAAATTTCATTAAAATTGACAGATAGGGGGTGCTATAAATGCAAAACAAAGCAGCGTGGTATAACACAAATCAGACTATAAATCAGCAATTGTTTGTCCTATAGCCATAAAACTCACAGGATATGTCCACATAAGAACCTGAAACATAACCTGAAAGTTTCAATCAATTTGATTAGTTGGGGGTGCCATAAATGCACAAAATAGCCTAACATAACACAAATCAGACTATACATCATAAGTTATTGGTCCAATCATTACATTGGCAAAATAGGTCCACATCAATACCTGCAGCATACGCTCAAAGTGGTTTTTTGTCCCCCGCCACCACGATAGGGAGCGGAGCGGGGGACATAGTATTCAAGTCCGTCCGGCCATCCGTCATGTCCCGTTTGTTCTGAACGCGATATCTCAAGAATGGTTTGACCGATTCCATTCATCTTTGGTGTTAAGGTATATTGGTCTGATACGCTGACCCCAGTAGATTTCTGAGACCTTGGCATTATTCTCAAGATCATTAGAATCATTTAACCACTTACAAATTCCTTGTCTACATGATATCTCAAGAACGGTTCGACCGATTCCATTCATCTTTGGTGTCAAGGTGTATTAGGGGAGTGCTCACAGCCCATTCGATTTACGTGACCATGCCATTATTCTCAAGGTCATTACAACCAATTGACCACTTACAAATTCCTTGTCAACATGATATCTCAACAACGGTTTGACCGATTCCATTCATCTTTGGTCTCAAGATGTATTAGGGCCACGGGGCATAGTATTCAGCTCCGTCTATCCATCTGTCCAGCCATCCGTCCGTCACGTCCCGTTTGTTGTGAACATGAAATCTTAAGAACGCTTTGACCGATTTTATTCATCTTTGGCTTCAATGTGTAATTTTGTGATACGCCGACCCCAGTCGTTTTTCGTCAACTGGCGGGGGACATGGCCACGTTTAGTGGCAACATTTGTTAATTAAGCTGTTAAAGCTTTCAACTACTCATCGTTTTTCTTGGCTTGAACCCCGGAATTGCTGCTTGTGGCTATATTGTTCGTTGAAATTTTATTTTATCTTTTCCAATTCTGTCATTGTTTTGGTCTGTAAAAATAACAGATACTTACACTTCAGGCTAGAATAAACAGCTCAAAATATTGAACTTTTCTCGGCAGAAGTATTTGGTGTCCATTTGCTTGGTAAAATCGAAAGCCTCACTCATGAACATCATGGCTATTAATTTGAAAATATATTTGTTCCTTCTGAGGTTGCCATGCCTTATTCCCCTGTCGCAGCAGTTTGTTTTCCTTGGTTCTTGTCAGTTGGATCAAACTGTGGTCACCTTACAGGAAACTCCAAAGAACTGGAAATTTCCTAGTGTGTTATGTCATCACTAGGGCAAGGCTCGTCTGTCATCAAACAGGTCTGCTGGTGGTCAGCCTCGATGACTCCACCTCACACTTTCCGCAGTTGCTTTTGCTGTTGTATTCATCAATCATCAGAACTGGAAATAAGCTGCAAAAGACCGATTGTTTTTCTTATCAGGATTTCTTGATCTCACCATTTATTTTTATGTTTGTTTGATTTTTAAAAAAACTTTATTTCATTTTATCAGATGAGACCACATTTCACAAGCCTTCCTGGCTATATTCCATTCATGCCTTCTCTTGATGATGGAGAAATCTGATAGGTCGAAGCCTAACCCCTCCCTCAACCCCAGATATCTGTTTTTCTCTTCTTACAGCCTGGTATTGAACTGCATACTTAGTGATTAATTGAAGATCAAATGAAAACAAACTTTCTGCCACTTTGTTTGCTCATGATAATAAGCATTAATTTAGATTATATAGTTCCATCATGTAATGCAAATCAACCAAGCTCATCTGAATCATTTAGAAGCCTATACACATTTCGTGAATATAATGTAATGCGATAATCACTGTGGACATTTCAAGGATGATTGGCTGCCGTTTTAACAGAATAGATTTGTAATTTTTACGGCCAAGATCAACCATAAGAGGCAGATGCTTCAAGCAGTATTTTGAATACCACACAGGAGGAGAAAAAAAATGAATTATTTAATAGTATAATTTTATCAATGTAAATTCTGACTCGGCAATTGAATTGAAAAAAAATGACACAGAATTGTGTGGTTAGTGTCAAGGAGAGGGATCAGGGGTTTGGGATTAAAGTTGTTCCGGTGTTGTGTCCCGCGTGTCAGATGCCATTTCTGGAGGAGAGGTGGTGATTCACCGCTAATTTGCGGTTTTTCTTGTGGTGGAGTTCCTCAATTCTGCAAGACTCTGACATCACAACCCCCCGCTGTTCCACTTCCACTGTCTCCAGGGCAACCCTTAGTCACCACTGCATTACCATTTCTACACCAAAATTAGCGTGATAATCCGGATATGTGGGTTTTTGAAACGCGCTAAAAATACTCGATTGACCCTTCTCCCATTTACAATAGATGACTTTGCCTTTCTATTTCTTTTTTTTTTCTGGAGTGTCATGGTTAGTGTCAGGAATGCACCGGAAAACGGGGTCAGTGAACTGAAAGCAGCATGGAGGCTGGTGACAACATTATGCTGGTAACTTGTGTTCTATACACCGATCAGCCATAACATTGTGACAGTATGACCACCTGCCTATTATTGTGTAGGTCCCCCTGTAGCTGGTGTGCTGCGGTATCTGGAACCAAGAAGTTAGCAGCAGATCCTGCAAGCCTGTAAGTCTGATGTGCTGGACAAACAAGTCTGATCCATTGGAGGCCAGGGATCAGCATGGGCGCCCTGACCGGTCTATGGCTATGCAGCCCCTCATGCACCAAACTGTGTGTTCTGACACCTTTCTGTCAGAACTAGCATTAACTTTTTCAACAATTTGAGCTACAGTAGCTCTTCTGTTGGATCAGTTTGCACGGGCCAGCCTTTGCTCCCCACATGCATCAATGAGCCTCGGTCGCCCATGAACCTGTTGCGGTTTTCTTTCCTTGGTCAACTTTCGGAAAGTAATGACTATTGCAAATTAGTTACACCCCTTGAGCTGCATTTTTGGAGATGCTCTGACCCTGTCGTCTAGCCATCAAAATTTGGCCTTTGTCAAAGTCGCTCGCGTCTTTATGCAAGACAGTTTTTTCTGCTTCCAATGCATCAATTTTGAGGAGACAACATATGTGTCCTGCCCACTGACAGGCGTCACTGTCACAAGATAATCACTGTTTTTCACTTCACCTCAGTGTTCACCACTAAAATGTTCAATTACTGGGTGGTAGGTGGTGTTCGTTTTTGTTGAGCGGGGGGAGGGGGGCAGGCTGGCAGGCAGAAAGAATGCATTTTATTTAGTTTATATTGCGCACTTATTTGCCCATCTTCCACTGCTCTTTAAATTCTCCGCTTTTTTTTTTTTTTTTTGACCAGGCGGCCAAAGATTCTCAACGGCTGCATATATTATGAACAGGTGGCGATTGCGCAATCACTCAGAATGAACAGGCAGCCCGGTCATTAACGATAGTGGAGAACCCTGCACCTGTCAGTGGTAATGTAATTTAATGGCTGATTGGTGTATGTTTTAGTCTCTCTTTCAGACTCAGTCTTAATTAATGCATCTTGCAGGATGCGAGGAACAAAATCGCAGTTGCATTTTGTTCTCATAGACTGGAAAAATTGATGAATAATGTTCATGGCTATGTGTGCACCAACGTTTAGAACTTAAGTAAGCGTGATGGCATCGATCTGAAAAAGGGCGAAAAATAGTGCTTCTACCTGGGTGTCACGTTCATATCACTTCTGTTTGGAGCTGCGTCCGATAAATACTTGTTTTACTACTGCTGAGTCATTTGAGCTAAGAATAAATGCTGATTGTTGACTACCCTTTACCACTGAGGAGTAAAGCCTGATGTTATTGTGTGTTAGTGGGCTTTCCTCCTGTGTGAAAGGGGCATTTGATGTGTTTCGCTATGGTTGACCCTGATTGTTCTGACTAAGTCATGAATTTGGACCAAACTTAGATCATTCCTCGGAACTAGAAATTATTTCATAAATTTGTCTCATATTGTCATTTGATGAGAAAACAAATAGTAGCAGCGGCTGAAAAAATTTGATTTGTGAATCTTTTTGTGACATGAATTTTATGAATGAACGAACTGGTCACTCTGGCTGCCTGATGTTGTGAATGTGTTTATAATGGCTAAATATCATTCGGTAGCCAGAATGTGTCCTCTGATGGCTAGAATCGTTAGTTATTATAGTTATTAATAGTTATTCAGTGAAAATGCTGGTTTAATCTTGTGTTATCTGCTCACCTCAACCTGCATTTTTCTGCTAGCGGCAGTATGAAAGGGAATTTGGCGAGATGTCAAGGGTCCCACAGGGGACAGTGCTCGGTTCACAGGTTTGTGACCTGCGCTCTGCAGTTTGGTAAGCTTGTGAAGAGAAGGACACACTGCAGGTAATGAACCATTTATCCAGTACCTCGGGCTTGTGCTGTCGGAAGACCTGAATGGAAACAAGTAGCCGTCATTTCAGTAATGGAGTGGAAGATATTCAGCTCACGCATGCACACACGCACAGACACTCACAAATGTAAAACGACTGTGAGTAAGACGTTTTTTGTCAACAATGTCAAATATGCCCGTTGTTATATGACACACTGTTTTCCATCAGTTGAATGCGAATTCTATGGTGAAGGGGGGAAAAAAACAACAAAATAGACCCTCATTGGATTCTACGTACACACAAAAAAAAAGAATCTGGGATTTTTTATCAATAATCAAGAATTCTCTCATTCCTTTCTCATTTCCTTGGCTGTACTGAAGCAGATGACTATTTTTTTTAAAGATGATTTTTTGGGGGAATTGTTTTCCTTTTTATTTGATAACTATGCAGTGTTGAAACACAGGAAGGTTGGGGAGAAGAATGGAGGAAGACAGGCAGCAAATGACCCGAACCAGAATCGAACCCAGGTCGCTGCGGGAAGGACACAGCCTTTATGGTGCGCGTGCTTAGACCGACGAGCCACCGGGGCACCCCGCAGCAGATAACTTTTGAGTTGATGGCAATTCCTCCAAATAGTGTGTGCAGCTGTCCGTGTCTGAAGGCTGTGGCCTCAGACATGTAATGAATGGCTCTCTTGATGGCAGAACTGGGAGCTCCATATTTACTCTGTTGTGCGATATTGACTCTACAGGCCTTTGTTCCACTTCTGTCCACTAAACTTGTGGGGTAATAACAGAAGCTGCTTTGTTTGTTTGTGGGCCTTTGTTGTTAGGAAATAAAGGTGAGCCTCAGTTTCTCAGGCGCCTACCACACGCAACAAAGAGGGCATCCTTTTCCCAAGGGGCAACCTTTGTCGACCTCTTTGACGGTCTAAATTCAGCCCGCAGGTCTCTTCTCCTAAAGTGGCTCCTACACAGACTGAATTTCTCTGACTGTTTGATTTGGAGCTTGATTTTAGGTCGGTAAGAAGTCCGAGTAACGGGCGTTCTCATCGATTCAGTACGTTCCCACAAGCATGTGTAGAGGCATTGTCTTGTCTTTGTTCAGGTTAGCCCATGATACCTGTGTTCCCAGCGCCCATCCCCTCCTCGGTGACGTCTCCCTGCTGGTGAGAACTCTCAGGAGAGCTCTAATGGCTGTTTACGTGCTCTGTGTTTCTCATGAGTCCTGCGGGCCCTGCTGCTACTCACAGCAATCTTTCATCCCCTGTTCCTACCTGGTGTCAATGACCAAATCAGCACTCTTGCCTATTATTCTGCATGCAAGCTGTGGGCGACTTCAATATGACTTGTACACTCATTACAGGCTGATTCAGGAACAGTTTGCTGCTGTCCATGTATTGTGCCCAGATGGATTGTTACTGTTCAGTACAATGACATGCCCTGTAGAATCACATCCTGATCTTACCATTTTGGGATACCCCTTATTGTACAAAACCATCCAAGTGGTCCAGCTTGGCTGAACTCATCCCCTGTCTCTTTGCACTTTGCATTGAGACCCCTCTGGTTTGGTGGGGTATTGTGGTCTGCTGCAAAGGAGATGCACCCGATTGGCTGAATTGGCTATGCTATCCAGCTGGTTGGACCCTGGGGTGGGATGGAGCTGTGTATTGAATCAGGGATTGATGGAACAGAGTGACTTTCAGTCAAACTGTGTATACTACAAAGTTTGATAATGGTAAATAGTTTAGGATTTTTAGCTCAAACCATGAAAAAAACACACACACACACACATATGCACTGCCATTGCCACATTACCCATACACACAGGCTTCAGTCCTATGCCCTGATGAACAGTCACAGTAGTATGATAATATTAGATGCTTTCATAGAAGCCTCTGATCAGTTATTTTCTGCAAGGTCCTGTGCCAGATATGAAGGGGAACTTGCATCCCACTTGCAGGGGTTCTATGTTTCATTCACTAGGTCTATATACTGTCACACGATCCCTTAAATCCGTAGCCCTTCGAAGATGAGGATTTATGGCATGGTTTTTTTTTTTTCTTCTGGCTTTCACTTAGCAGTAGAGTTTGTCAAGGCCGTGCAATAGAATGTTCAGCAAGGAGCATTCTGATGGCATTTTTGTGATGTCGCGCCTCCCCTTAAAGGTTCAGTTGGCTTAAATGTTTATTTTATTGTGGGGATTGCGACTGCTCTGCCAGAGCTCGTTGTCTAGGGTCTCGCCTCTCTCCGCTGTGTGTTTGGTGAGGTTGCCGTGGGCGACGCTCATGCAGGGGTGTATTTGTGCCTTGCACACGCTCATTAGCGCTGGCTCAGTGGACTCTATTAAAAAAACGAGCAGCTCGCCGGTGACCCCATCTTGACCGCAGCCGTCTGATGACAGGCGTGTTTGCTCTTGGCGAGCCACTTCTGTTTGCGGAAGGAAGTCCATTTTTCCTGCAGCTCATCATACTGCGAAGGTGCGGTAACCAGCAAGGCTGGTTTGTTTGTCATTTGCTCTGATTGAAAGAGAGACACATTCAATTTAGGATGTTGCAGGTGTTGTTTTTATTGTCAAAATGAAGTGTTTTAGCATTTGAGGTTTGTTTTGAAATGTTCAACATGACTGTTGGCATAGATTTTTGGTGTCGGATACTTCGTCCTATTGAAAGTCTGTAGAAAATATTCATGACTCGTGCAGGCTCCTCGGCAGTCCTGTATGGGGTGTCATAAATGTGAGAATTATGTCTCCCCCCTCCGGAGGGAGAGGGGAGACATTTTGTTTGAGGCTTAGTTCCCATTCGCATCAGCGTTCCCACTGCGTTTCCAGAGTGTAACTCCAAAACCGTTTGCACGATTTTAAAGAAACTTTGCATACTTACTACGCAGGTCCTGAAGTGGTGCTTTTTGGCATGTGCCTGTCTGTCCGTCCGGATGCGGCCACTTTTTGTCCGGAGCATAAGTCCTTAACGAAACTTTCCCTACTTACGACTCAGGTCCTTCACTGGTGCTTTTCGGCAAATGCCCATCTGTCCGTCAGTCTGGTGGTTGGGAAGGGGGCCAGGGGAGCGACATGCGTTTTTACGAGTAAAAACACATTCTAGTTTCAAGTCTGTCTGCGGGTTGTTAAATCGAAGGCACTCCCTCCAATTATTGAAGGTGGACCCATCTCTGGAGGGAAAGCCCAAGTCATTACCGCATGTTATGAAATCTTTGAGACGTGAAACCTTCGCTTATCTGCTGTAAGACTGGCGATCACTTGCGGCGGCCATTTAGCAGGTCGTGAAAACAGCTGCATCTTCTGCAGTGATGATGCTGGCCTCTCTTAATTTCACACTGTGTTTCTGCAACCCCATCTCCAAACAAGTTGGGGCAAAATGGAAAATCAAAGTAAAAAAAGAAAACGGAAATTAGTGAATCATCCTTAACCTGTATCAGATAGAAAACAGTGTTACGACAAGATATTTCATGTTTTTTTTTTCCCTTCTGAGAAACTTCTTCTGTAGATGCTCATTTGGAATATTATGCCGGCATCACATTCTAATCAATTTAAGACGGGGGTGTTTTTATCTGTGATTCGTCACCTGTCCTTTCTACAGGCCTCGTGAACTTTTGGGGATCTATGAATGCCAATTGTTCCAGTTTTGGATGATTTTTTTCGCTCATTCTTTTTTGATGTCCACCTTCAGCCAGCCTGAGTCCTTTGTTGTAGTATTTTGCACTTCTTGAAGCATCACACATTTTCAATGGGAGAAAGGTCAGGACTGCAGGCAGGCCAGTCTAGGGGTCTAATCCGATTTAGTAACATGCAGAATGTGGCTTATAGTGGTTTTGTTGAAATCAGCATATACTTCACTGAGATATTGTCACCTTGAAGACGGCATATGTTACTCCCAAGAAACACTTGTTGCTTGAATACAAATGGGCCTTTTGTGGGTGCTCGTTTTATACCTAAACATAATAGTGTCATATGTTCAAGTGCACTCATGTTTTTTTTGTTTTTTGCATTCCAACACTTTTTGAGTCTTACAGTGCCCTTGCATCACCATTTTTGAAAAGTGACAGGCATGAAGTTCAGATTGAGCAAGTGTTTCCAAAAAAAATAATTAAAAAATTATGTTGGTCCGCCTCTGCGTCAGTACTGTTTTCAATTCAATACAGGTCAAAGGTGATTTACAAATCACTGCTTTCCTTCTTCGACTTGGATTTTCCATACCATCCAAAATTGTTCAGAAATACAGCTGTAAAGCACACACGGGAGCTGTAGAACACTTACTTTCACGCACATTCTAAATTACCTACTTTTCATGGAATTCTCCTCGGTTAATAAATAATTGCCCTTGAAGCGCTCTGGCTGGCTTTGGTGGGTAATCACCATTGGGCAGTCCACTGCTCTTCCCGAACAGGTGTTAGACCTCACGTGTGCATGCTGTTGGATGTTTTGTGAATTGTGCAGAGCTGTTAATGAGGTATTGTGAAAACTTGAGGAACCCAAGAGTGTAATTTTTTGGGGGGCGTGTGGTGGTTACACACCCTCCACACTTTATTAAAAAACTCCTTAATGATATATCATGATGATTGGAAAAATCATTTGATATTATGAGCGAGATATGCCTATCCGTTGTTAGTTCCCTGCCTTTCGAAGGCTGGGGGGCTATTGATTTAGGCGGTGTTTGTCCATGCGTGTGCTGTGCCTTTTGAATGTTTTGTTGATCTGTGACCTTATTGGTTGGGGACTAACTGTGGTCTCTGACCGGCTCGTCATTCAGAATTAACCAGAAATGATCATTTTAAAGCTGTTTTTTCATAAAATTCTTCATCCAAGACAGGGATTGCATGTCCCACAATCTACAAACGAGTGGACACTTTGCACATCTATTTTTACGACAGGTGCGTTGGACTAGGATAAACAGTTCAAAGGAAAACAAATGAGTCCCGCACGCTGTCTAACTTGCAAATAGCAAAAGTTTTATTGTGACGTTTCGGTACTTAAACCTTCATCAGACAAATACTTGTCTGATGAAGGTTTTAGTACCAAAATGTTACAATAAAACTTTTGCTATTTGAAAGTTAGACAGTGTGCGGGACTCATTTGATGTCCCACAATCTACCTGGAGGGCAGCAGTTCTCCCGGTGTGAATGTTCTGCAGCATAATCAACTACGGGCCGAGTTACTGTGATCTCAGCCACTGATTTTCTTTGGGCCTGGAGAAGTTTAGCTCTCAGGCTCCCCCGGGCTCGGAGATGGAGTGTGTGCAGTATTGCCGTTGGCTGAGTCGTCCGCAATGCCCATTGGTGGCAGTTCAGTAACCCCATCCTGGTTTGTCCCTGAAACATTCCTCCATTGTACAAATGGTGCAGTATCATTCACATCAGCCCCCACGAAGACAAACTAAAAATACATATTAAGCAGACATTTACCCATGGGGAAAAAAAAGATTAACTTTTTATTTTTATGTTAAAGTTATCATTGACTTGGACAGAAAAGTGCTTCAAAAATAAGGTTTCATTGTGGCTGCTTGGTCTACACATTTCAACCGCTTAACCCAGGACTCATCAACTCACAGTCCTCCGAGGATGTGTTTTTCAAAAGCGTATTTGCTAACTGGGTTAGCAACTTACATAGTTCCTTCATTCACAGTCAATGGGTCCAACCATGTAAGTTAGCATCTGTGATTTTGGGAAATGCACCCCATGGCCGTAAAATGCTTGGCCCTTCACCTAAAACCAGTCTGGACAGTCAGAAGTAATAATTGCTCAGTTAATTAGTTAATTACATAGGAGAAAAGAAAATCAGGGCTGGATTATGAGGGCGAGGTTGTGAAGGCTTTTGGCGCACTGCAATTAGGCGTGTTCAGAGTGTGTGTACACTCAGAACTGGCATGTTTAATTGCAGTGTGTTCTACTTTCACGGGTGACAGGCGATGAGATTTATGAGATGCAAGTAATGCAGTGAACACAAGAATTGTATTTGTGCACTGGAGCAACAGCGTATTTGATGCTATGGGAAATTCCCAGTGACATGACATCATATGAAGGCTGACCAGAACTGGCCATTCAGACCGAAAATGCCTAGAAATTTCTCCCTGCTGAAGTATAGACATCAACAGTAGTTACTTTATTTCTACAGCACTTCTCAATTACAGTGCAAAGTAAGAATTTAAAAACAATGAATTAAGACACATCCAGCACCATAAATACACATAGAGTATCTTGAAAGTAGCACAATAGAAGATTTACAATCATATAAAGAAATAAAAAAAAGAGAGTGGGTGAATTTGGTGAAAATATGACAAGCGAAACCAATTCAAAATTGAAGCTAAAAGTTAGTTTAACAGCGCAAAATATAAATTAGAATAACTTGGCACTGATACAGCGCAGAAGTCCAAGTTATTACTGTGATAGCTGGGGATCAAGCCATGAGCAGTATCTCATGTACGGTGAGGATATTTTTTACATCAAAGACTGTGTGCAGATTGATTTACTCTGATGATCTAATACATTACTCTTCTCTCTATCTGCCCCTACCCCGTGCCCTACGCCTTTTTAGGAGAGTACGTGGTGTAGTCATGTTGAATCAAATGAAAATGGAAAATGAAATTTTCTGGCAGTCCTCAGCCCAGGCTTTCATCTTCAGGCCCTGGATGCCGTCTGTTTTCTGGAAGCTTCTTTGATGAGGCTTACTTTGGTCCCCTGACTCTGAGCTCTCCCTGCCTCCATCCCCCAGTCCTGAGGTTTTGAACCTTTTGTCATTTTATTGTCAGTCAGTGTTCAAGACTTCCACTAGTTTTGCTCATCAGTAGTGATGGTTACATCAAAATTAGGATAGACGGCGAACTTCTGCGTTATAGCATGCAGTTCACATTCAGTATTAGAATGTGCAGTTAACGTCAGTACTGGAACACTCTGTCTGTATTGGAGCGCCTAATAAACATCTGTATTAGAACACTCAGTCTGTATTACTGCGCTCCGTTAACATCAGTATGAGAGCATTCAGTTCTCTTCAGCATTAGAACATGCAGTTCACATAAGTATTAGGACGTGCAATGACTGTTCTTACTGCATGATATGACACCTCGAAGGGTTAAACCCTTGGTGCTTCATGGGTGTGTGTCTCTGTGACAAAACCTACAGGCCTGGAATAGCTGGAGTTCAGCCTTTCCTCCTCTTCTGTCTTTCTCCTTGTTACATCCCTCTTCACCATTTCTGCATACCTGCTAGTCGCATCCTGATCCTGCCCCTGCAGGTATAACCGAGTCATCCTCTGTTCTAGTATTTTGCAACCAGGAACATGCATCACGGGGTAATTCCCAAGTTCTGTATTGGATGACAATATGTACAGCCAGGTCTCTGATTTTGAATTTCCTTATGCTAAAGGAGTCTGTGATGGCGCTCTTTGTTACCAGGCTTAGAGGAAGAAGTGTTCCATGTCATGTCAAATTCATTTTTAGTGCCCTTCCTGTTATAGGTGTGGGCCAGGAAGTGTCGGGCAGATGATATCGCTTCAAATACTGCAACTGTCTCAGCCATTTTAGACAGAGCTAATGGTGCTTTATTTTACTAAATTAGCTTGCTACGCAGACACACTGTTGTAACCACCTATCAAAGACCAATTTTTTGTTTGTTTGTTTCATGCGCTAAGTTTTTATTCTAAAGTTATTCTTGTTCATTACCATGCTGATCTGTACTTGGACCTATTGACTTCTTGTATACAGTACCAGGTTTTGTTGTGATTCCGTTTCTGCCATGCCGTGTTCCATGTTTTTTGCCATGCCCATGTTTAGTTCTGTGCCTGGCCTAGTGCCATGTTTTGACTGACCTGCGCATTCTTGACCATTGCTTATGTCTGACCATTCTAGGATTGTGTATTGGTAATTAGATTCATGCTTTATTATTTAGTCTCCATGCCATGTTTTGTTTTCATTACCATGTTCATCTCCCATGCCATGTTTCCATGCTTTGCACTTTGTCTCCCCTGTCTTGTCATGTGTGTATCTTTGCTCACGTTCCCTTGTCTAGTGTGCCACTCATTCAGGTGATTTATTGGTTTCTGGGTTTCAGTCTTCTTTCATTATCTCGTGTTCTTCCTTCCTCCTACTTTACTATCTTACTAACACATACTAACAGTTTATAGTTTTCGCTAATTACTAACCCACACTAACCTTGTATGTTTTGACTAACTTACTAACAAGCACTCGGGATTGTATAGCTGCACTTACTAATTGACTAACGATCTCGCAGCAGTCGCCCTATTCTAGTCTCCGCCTCCTTGCCTTTCCCTAATTATCTCTGCTGCGATTTTCTGTGGATTTCCACTTATACTTTGTGCTTTCCTTTCTCTACTCCTTAACCGGAGCTGTTCTGTTCATAGGTTTGTCTTGTGATCCCTGTCTGCGTTTTGGCTACAGCCATATTCATGTAATTAGTTTATTCCTAATGTGTCACTCTCTGATTATTGTTACCATTGATTACACCTGTTCTCCCTGGTTAAGTGTTCTCCCCGGATGTGTATTTAAGATGTCTGTTTGATTCACTTCCTTGTCAGATCGTTCTTCCTTGTTTCCTGTGCCACGCTTGTTTTCTCCTTGAGTCATTGTGATTTATCTTTCTGAATGGACCGCCCTAGACATCGAGCTTTGCCTATTCCCTGTACTTTTGCCGCATTCCTGTTTTTTGACCTCTATTGTCTGACTATGATTTTTGTTATTGGTGCCCTGTGTATGACTCTGGATTTCGTCCATTGGACTCTGTTTTTGGATTGCGGACATTGTACTGTTGCCAGCTCTGTTGGGGGGGGGTTTCCCCCTTCAGAAATAAAGCCTCCTTTTGCATTCTACTGGTTCTCGCGATTAGTTCATTTTGTAAAACCCAACAGGTTTGACCTCTGGCTCTAACAGAGTATGGTATTACTTTTCCATAGTTGTCAGACCAGATCTCCTCTCCTGGCCCATGTCTTTGCTGCACCTCTCCGCTGGTCTTCAGCTGGGACCACTGGCCGCCACATACTGGGAGTGGACAGAGTATCGGAAGCATTCAGATTAATTTGAGTGCTAATCAGCAGCCTGTGTTTGTTAATTAACAGCAGCATTTTGCTCGGGAAGGATCCAGGATGAGATTAGGATCTGACCAGAGATCCCAAGGGAATCTTGTAGTTGGTGCAAGAATTGCAGGTCCTCCAGTCACATAAATGGCAATCCATATCTTATCCAGTGTCAACAAAAAAGTGTGTGATGTGCTCCTTCGACCCCCTCCCCCCCCAAATATGGCTTACCCAGCTAGCACAGGAGATTAACCCTTAGAGTGCTAAATGCAGCTATTATTGTTCAGTGATGTACGATATCAAGATAAAAGCTGTGGAAAACTTATGTCGTGACTTGTTTAAAAGAGCTACCCCAGCGGAGCTCTTTTAAACAAGTCGCCGCATGATAGGTTTTCAACAGGGCAAGATAATTAAATTGATATTTTATGAAAATTTATTTCAGCGTTCTTAGGGTTAATATTAAATAATGGAGATAAGCAATGCTAATCCAGTTTGTGGTACCATGGGGTCGCAGTTGGCACTGTCTGGATCCCTATGGAATCTGGGCCTTTCAGTACTTCAGAAGTGACCTGGACTCAACTCTGGGTATTCAAAAGTCCGGTTTTGTCCAAATTTTGCCTCGTTTTTGCTCCTTGCAAGAGACTTGCTCTGACGTTCTGGCAGTCTTGGTTAGAAATTAAAAAACAGAAAAATTTTAGTGAAACATACGCTCCCAGTCAAAAGTTTTAAAACACCTCAATTTTCAAGCTGGTTGAGATGGAAAAATGAAAACCTTTAAGTCTTCTAAAAAGAAAAAGAAAAGAAAACTTTTATCAAAATCTCAGATAAATCGTGATTATGCCCTAAGTATCCACGTATGTCCTGCACTGTGAGTTGCTTTTTTAATATCCAAACTATATTGCTTAAACTTGCCTTGACGGAAAATTTAAATTTTTGGTTTAGCTACTGTATCTATTTGGCCAAATGTGGCTTGATTCAAAATTCTGGCCACTGCCTGCAAAATGATTAATTCTTTTTAACTTTTTGTTGTTCATGTCGTGCCTTGTTTTATTTTGGGTCATTTACCTGAGTTAAAACTGCAAATATTTTATGAAAACGTACAAGGAAACATGAGTTGAGAGCACAAAAACTCTGACTTGTATAGTGTACATCTGGAGAGGAGGAAGTTTTTGCATTGTTGCTGTGGCAGCAATGGCCTCTGAGCTACGTGCAGTACAGTGAGTCCTGCGCCTAAAACGTCTGTTGCAGTGCCAGTGGGTGCAATCAGTCACGTCTAATGCTTTTCTTGGCCAAAGACCTCATGCCACCCTTTCCAGGCTGAGGTATAACCTGGCAGTCCTTGTCTGTAATGTTGTATTCTTTACCCTTTATTGTAATGCTTCCATTTTTGGAAATGTGACTGTCTTTCCCAAACGGTCCGCCCGCAGTTGGCCTCAAAGAGCAGAGATTTGTGCTGCATCTGAATTCTCTTAACAGGGCACTGTCACTGCGGAGCATGTGTAGTGGATGCTCATGGGTCATCTCATCAGAGATTTTTCAAATGTCTTCATCTCTCGCAAGATATAGTCGCGCACAAACCAAAGTTTTAAAGTTGGTGCAAACAAAATGGGTGTTTAAGCAAATAATTTTTTTCTCGGAAGAACCGCTATGCTAGGATTAGCTGTGATCTAATGTGAAGCTGGCAATTTCCCCCAGTGACGACCTTAAAAATATTGACCTCTTGGGCTATTTATAATCTGCATAAAAAGTATTGTATTTGTCTTCCCTGGGATATAAATGAAGATGCCGGTGCTAAAAGTACTTACGACACAAGATGTCTGTTTTGAGAAGATGGACTTGGGTAACTAAGAGCCGTTTCCCATCCTTACCTCACGGCGTGTGAAAATGTGACTTAAGTTCTTTTAGCACTCGGCTCTTTAATTTATCAGAGAACTTCAGGACACAAATGATATATCAGTCGCTGACACTGCAAAGGATCGGGTTTTATAATCTTTCCTTTCTTCCAACGTTGGTCCTGTTACTTTATTTATTTATTGATTTATTTTGCTTTAAGGAAGCAATGAAGGAGCTGATTGTCTCCTTTATGAATGAGACTATTTGGATGCTCTTGATCATGGCTGCTAGCCAAATTATTTCCAGTTTGTGTCCATTAATGAGGAAGGTTTTTTGCTCATTTGAGAAATAGATCCATTTCCCTTGGCTCCCTCCGATTGACCTCTGGAAAGGGGGTGAACCAATAAATGCAGCGAGTACTGATATATTTGTTCAGACTTACAAATAAGATTGGAATTCATTGGCTGTTTGTTTGAGAAGTATTCTCAGTCTTTGTGTTTAGAGTTTTGTATTTGTTCAGTCTCTGTTCTACTTTCTGAAAATAAAGTTCTGATTTACTTTGTCGACATAATCCATCTGTGATCCTTGCCACCCGCTGTAACATGAGATTCAAGGCATTTTATGCATAAGATAAGCATAAAATGGGTCTGAGAAAGCCACTATATAAATAAAACATTATTATTACTATTATTATTATTATTATTATTATTATATTATAGTTGCATTATAGTATTACAACTATATTCGTCTGGCTTAGCCAGTGACCTCCAGGAAAGGCTGGATGACAACTACGAACAGTGTAGTGACGACTGGAGAGACAGTGGACAGCTCGGAGAGACGGCATCCGGGGCAGTGAGGGTTAGCACCCCAAGCTGCAGCTCCCGCGAGGGAGCACCCAAGTAAGCTACGGAAAGCCCTATTGAAAGATACCCCCAGGGGTGCCCGAGAGGGGGGGAGGATGAGCACCCCACACGGAAGGATTTTCTGGCAAAGAACATGAGCAATGGATTATCGACAACGAGAGTAACCTGTATGTGTGGCAAGAGCTGCAAGAACCTGAAAGGTCTAAAGATCCATCAGACAAAGATAGGCTGCACGAGGAGGAAGCAAGCTGAATAACGCGCAGAGGCAGTGCAGAGCATTGCCCCTGGTGAGACGGAGGAGGAGCTGGACCCGGAGTCAAACTACAGTGTCCAGAACCTCCAAGCTCAGTGTGCTGCACCCAGCAATTCATTCGAACATCGCAGGGTCGTGTGGCCAGCTGCACACAAGGTGACTGAGTGGCGCCAGTTCGATGAAGATGTGGACACTTCACTAGAAGCATAATCAAAGGGGGGAGTGGACCAGCAGCTCCAGACGATGTGCACCTTTATCATCTGCATCGGTGCTGAGCGATTTGGTATCAAACAGCCAAAGGTCAAGACCACAGCTAGACCAAACCGGAGGGAAAATAAGATCTCAGCACTCAGGAAAGACCAGAAGACCCTTAAACAGCGATTCAAGAAGGCAAGCGAGGAAGAGAGGCCCGCACTGGCAGAGCTCCGAGACATACTTAGGAAGAGGCTCATCTCGCTACGTCCCGCCAAGTGGCACAGGAGGAAAGGTTGAGAAAGGGCTCGCAAGCGCACTGCCTTCATAGCTAACCCTTTTGGGTTTACGAAGAAGCTGCTAGGGCAGAAACGGAGTGGAACCCTCATATGCACAGAGGACAACATCAACCGCCATCTCTCTGAAACCTACAGCGACAGGCGAAGAGAGGAAGATCTTGGCCCCTGCAGAGAGCTGATTACACCGCCTCTACCCTCCAGCCAATTCAACATCAAAGAGCCAACGCTGGCAGAAGTCAGAGACACAGTCAGGGTTGCGCGGACCAGTGCAGCACTAGGGTCGAGTGGCGTGCCGTACAAAGTGTACAAGCACTGCCTGAGACTTCTGCGGAGGCTGTGGAGAATCATCAGGGTAGTATGGCGAAGAGGCAGGGTAGCCAAGCAGTGGAGGCATGCTGAAGGTGTCTGGATACCAAAGGAGGAAAACGCAAGTGACATCTCACAGTTCCGTACCATCTCACTGCTCAGCGTAGAGGGCAAGATCTTTTTCAAGATTCTTGCCAACCGCATGACTGATTTCCTCCTGAGAAATTCCTACATCGATACCAGTGTGCAGAAAGTGGGAGTTCCAGGTTTCCCAGGCTGCATTGAACACACAGGAGTGGTTACCCAGCTGATCCAAGAGGCAAGAGAAAACTGTGGAGATTTGTCAGTTATTTGGCTCGACCTGGCAAATGCCTACGGATCAATCCTTCACAAGCTGGTGACGAAAGCCTTGACTGTCCACTATGTCCCACCGAAAGTCACAGATCTCATTCAGGACTATTACAGCAGTTTTAGAATGAGATTTACATCTGGATCAACAACATCGGCATGGCATCGGCTAGAGAAAGGCATTGTCACTGGTACCATATCAGTGACACTGTTTGCTCTGGCGATGACCATGCTTGTCAAGGCAGCAGAAGTGGAATGCAGAGGACCTCTCTCCAAGTCTGGTATTTGCCAACCGCCAATCAGAGCCTTTATGGATGACCTAACGGTCACAGCAACATCAGTGCCAGGGTGCCGCTGGCTCCTCAAAGGTCTGGAACGGCTAACATCCTGGGCGAGAATGACATTCAAGCCAGCCAAATGCAGGTCCCTTGTGTCGAGGAAGGGGAAAGTAGAGGAAAAGTTCCCCTTCCACATGAATGGAATTCAAATTCCATCATTAACAGAGAAACCAGTGAAGAGCTTGGGGAAGGTCTTCGACGCCACTCTGAAAGACACAGCAGCGATCCAGGCTATGCATACAGAGCTGAAGACCTGGCTTGCTGCGGTGGACAGATCGAGCCTGCCAGGGAAGTTTAAAGCCTGGATATATCAGCATGGCATCCTGCTAAGGCTTTTGTGGCCACTGTTGATGTACCAGGTCCCAATAACAACGGTGGAGACCTTGGAGCGGAACATCAGCCACTTCCTGCGCAGGTGGCTGGGCTTGCCGAAGAGCCTGAGCTGCATTGCCCTGTATGGGCTCACCAACAAGCTGCAGCTCCCATTTTCAGGCCTGACAGAGGAATTCAAAGTAACAAGAGCCAGGGAGGTGTTACTGTACAGAGACTCATTCGACACCAGAGTCTCCTCTGCAGGCATAGAAGTCAGGACCGGGAGGAAATGGCGAGCACAGGAGGCAGTCCAGCTGGCTGAGGCAAGGTTGCGGCATGGGGTGCTAGTAGGCTCTGTGGCGGTTGGGCGTGCAGGACTTGGCTGTCATAAAGCACCACGTTATGACCGAGCCCAGGGGAGGGACAGACGGCAGTTGATCCAAGGGGAGGTCCGAGCAGAGGTGGAGGAAGAACGGCGCAGCAGGATTGTGGCCATACGCCAGCAAGGGGCATGGACCAATTGGGACCATGCACTGACTCGGAAAATCACCTGGTCAGAACTTTGGAGATCAGAGCCAGCAAGACTCAAGTTCCTGATCCAGTCAGTGTATGATGTCCTCCCGAGTCCATCCAATCTGCACTGTTGGGGCCTGGCAGAAACAGCATCATGTCCACTGTGCCCTGCAAGAGGATCACTGGAGCACATCCTAAGCTGCTGCCCGAATGCACTGGGAGAGGGGAGGTATAGGTGGCGTCATGATCAGGTGCTGAAGGCAGTAGCTGACACCATCTGTGCTGGAATTCAGCGAAGTATGCATCAGCCTTCAGCAAGGCCAAACATCGCCTTTGTCAGGGCAGGAGAGAAACCTCCGTCACAGCCAAAGGTCCCGGGTGGTCTTTTAGCCACAGCAGGTGACTGGCAGCTGAAGGTGGACCTGGGGAGGCTATTGAAGTTTCCAGAGCACATCACCAGCACAACGCTCAGGCCAGACATGGTCCTAACATCTGAAAGCACAAAACAAGTGGTGCTACTGGAACTTACAATCCCCTGGGAAGACCGGATCGAGGTAGCTTACGAGCGAAAGAAGGCAAAATACCTGGAACTGGTGGAAGACTGCAGGCTAAATGGGTGGAGGGCCCGCTGTGAACCAATTGAAGTTGGCTGCAGAGGGTTCCCAGGACAGAGCCTGCACCGAACACTCAGGCTGCTCGGAATCAGGGGGGCTCAAGAGAGGAAAGCCACCAAAACCATCAGCGAGGCAGCTGAGAAAGCCTCCAGGTGGCTGTGGATAAAAAGGGGCGAAACATGGTTTAGTGCGCTGCTTGGACACAAGTCGGGGTCTGTTCAGCCCCGGCTGGGTCGCCCAGGTGAGAGTGTCTGATGATCTTAGACCCAAAACACTCTGTGACCCTGGGTTCATCACTGAGGATGTGTCCAAGCTGCACCACCAAGGTGTTTCTTACAACTATTATAAGATAAGATATGTATAAACATTTTTCTGGCATAAATTTGGTTTGGCCAGCAATGTAATACGCAAGTATTAATAGCAATTTGTCTTCTTTGACAGCACTTAATCTAAATCACTTGAAGATACATCGATAAGCTCTTTGCAAAATGCTTAACCCCACTTCATACTCTGTTCTCTCTCAATTCTGATGATTCTTTCTATGTTACAGTAATATACTGTAAAAGTGAGTAGCACTAAAGCAGATTGAGTAACTGCCTGGTTTTACAGATTAGTGGGCTGCTCTGCTGGATTAACACTGGGCTGTTTTCCAGCAGTCAGGACAGTGCCCCGATTTCAGGGCTCACTTCCTGGTTTTGCTGAGAGATGATGATCTCTAGTCTACACTGCAGTCGGCTCCAAGGTGGGCCGTTCTAACCACATTCCCCAAACAATTCAAAGGTGACTGAAACATAAAATATACAATGTCAATATTGTTTTTCCACAAGAAAATGGACACTCCACGTGTGGTTTTCCTTCATGTACGCGCTGCCTGTGTTTGTTTGGACTATAGAGATATTTTTTGACGATTCAGGAGCAGGTTACATTATCGCATTTACCTACTTTTACCTACTTTTTCACATAGCCAAGTAGGTTTGCATAGCCTTTTTCCCTCAATAAATTAAATCATCATTTTAAAACTGCATTTTGTATTTACCCGGGTCATCTTTGTCTAAAAGTTAAATTTGTTTGATGATTTGGAACATTTAAGTGTGACAAATATCCAAAAAAAAAAGAAATCAGGAAGGGGGCAAATACTCTTTCACGGCACTGTGCTGTGCGTGTGTGTATATTCCTGGGTGTTTGTGAGAGTGTATATGCATGTATTTGTGTGTGTGTGTGTGTGTGTGGGTGGGTGGGTGGGTGCGTATTTCTGGGTGTTTGTGAGAGTGTGTATGCATGTATTTGTGTGTGTGTGTGTGTGTGTGTGTGGGTGGGTGGGTATGCCTGGGTATTTGTGAGAGTGTATGTCCATGTATTTGTGTGTGTGAGTGTGTGGTGATCAGACCCCTCAGAATGGCTGGATTAAAAAAAGACGTCATTCGCTCTTGGAAGATGCTCTGATTGGAGCATAATTATCCCTCTTAGTTCCTGTGAAAATCGCGTTGCTGCTTTCACACGGGGACAGGACTGGAGCCTGTAAAGAGTTAATGGCCGCCTTTCACCTGGAGCGCATCACTGATTATTACACTCAGATTCACTGAGGACTGCAAATGACGTGAGAGAAACTAGGCAGAATGGAGAGGTCTTAAATACTGTTTTGGTCTAATAATTTCTCAAATTTACAATATTATCTTGGACGAAGTCCAAGTTTTATTTTCTCACCATAAATATCTGGAAAATTTTGGGTTAAAATTGCTTTCCTCCCAAACCATCTGACCTTAATTTTCTAGTGAGGCCAATCAAATTTTCAGTCTTAAAAAGTCAATAAAATGAAATTTCTCATCAAAATTGACCTATTTTGGCTTTGAAAGTCATTTATTTTTTTAATGGTTTCAGTGCCAGTTCCCCTGTCTACAAGGGGCTGTTTAACTCTTAGAGCACTGAATAAATTAAAAAATTACATTACATTACATAATGATCTTGTGCTGCTGAAAACATACATACAAAAACTTTTTAACAAGTTGCCACACGGTAAGTTTTCAGCAGCTTTAAATTTGATATCTTACATCTTTGAGCAACACAATTTTTATTTCGCGCTCTTTTAGGGTTAAAATCTTCAGGTTAAATTGCTCACCTCTCAAAATAATCGACTGACCTTATCTAGCGAAGATGGGTATTGTGATTTTATATCTCAACAGTAAAGCAAATGAAATCTAAATTTCTCATTGAAATTGACCAGATTTTGGCTTTTGCAGCCTGTGATATTTGCTCATGGTTTTAGCTCGTATTCCTCTGCCCACAAGAAGGGGGACCAAACACTGACGGCCTGAGCGAAAGATGTAGTTTCTAGGCTACAATAGGAGCCTGTTTCAGGTTATTTTTTTTATTGCAGTTCAGCCATGTTCTGAAAAAGTAAGTCCTATCAGCGGGGCTCACTCCTCAGCCTCTCCGCTCATCTTTGCCCAGGCTCTGCTTTAATGCGGATTCTCCTGTAACTGTGGCTCTAAATAGTCCCGAGTGAACGGTGTGCTTGGGGCTGATCGGGGAACTGTGCCGCCGGGCGTTTAGTTGTTTTGGCTTGAGAGCAGTGGAGAGGTGGGTGGGAGATGGTGGGGTTGGGGAGGGGGGATTATGAACTTACGGTAACAAAAACATCTCTACAATTGGCTACAATTAATGATGTGGGGACTGCAGGGGAGGGGGTCATGGGGGATTATTACATTATTACATCATGTGACTATGGCAGTACTTGACTTCCCACTCTTTCTAGTTGCATATCCACGCTCACAGGCACACGCACACACACACACACACACACACACACATATACAAAACGGTACACACAGATACATGCACTTGTGCACTCATGCATGCGCACATACACATGCACACATACACACACTCAGTCGAACAAATGTGCGCACATGAATACACCTACACAGCCACTTGCATGTTGACCTAGCCTGCAGTGTTCGGAAAACAAAAACGATTTCTGGTGCACACACACGCACACGCGCTCACATATTTGTTTATATTCTGATACTTGTGAAGGCATTGTATTGACTTACACTCATTCTGTACAGCCTTAACCATAGTATGCCCAACCTTAACTGTAACCGAAACCTTGACTTTAACCGAATTACCGTAATCCTCTATGCGGACCTAGCAAAATGTCCTCACACTCCCAGATGTTCTCACGGTATCTGTGGTTTCTCCAGAGTTGGTTCTCACATGGATAGGTACACAAGCACAGGCACACACACAGACACACACACAGACGCACACACATTGGTAGCTCTCACTGTGAGAAAGTCAGACTGTGCTGGGGGGGATATTCTCTCAGTGTACCAGTGGAATGTGGCTATGGTGCCATATCTCTCCCCTCCACTCTCAACTTCTCAAAGCTGAGGATTAAAACGCTCACCAATTAATCCTGTCCCACCTCTAAAACGCACACGCACACACACACACACTCCCCTCTTAACCCCTATATAGGTTCCCCTTCAGTGCACTTCACTCCCGAGCAGCTTGCTGGCCTTCTGCAGCCGAAAGCAGGGAATCTACTGAGCGTGTGCGGCAGACTCCTGAACCATTGGAGTAGGGCATTGTGACATCATCGCTATTAGTTCCACTCTAATGCGGGGAGAGCAATGATGCTCACTGTTTAAAACTGGGGAAAAACAGGATCGCATCCAGGCTTCCATTATTCGGACAAAGTTACTCTGGGGAATTGTGGCAATTCCTTGACATTTTTTTCTTCTTAATATCTTGGACTACGGATAAATAAGATGATTTCTGTAAGGTGAGTTATGTCTCCCTTAGTTTTTCTTCTCCTACTGGGATATTGGTATGTGACTTTGTGACGTACAGAGCTATATTTGGGTCTTTGTGTACTTTAGTGAACTGTGAATTCAGGAAAATTGTCTTGAAAACGTGGGATACGATGCTTGTTTGAGTGACCTCAACTTCCTTTTAATTTTATTTAGAAGATGCGCAACATTGATCATCAATCTTGTTTCAGAAATTTTGCAGAACACTCCAACTGAACAAATAAGCTAATAATCTTGATTTGATGATGTGGAGTATGTCATTGAGGGGAAAAAACAAGATTGGCAGTTTGTTATTGGCTGTAATAATCTCTGACCGGGAATTACTCTGTCATTGGTCCTGTTTTTTATTCTCCGTCAAGGTGATGGTCAGAATTTAACATCATTCGTAGTTAACGAAACTGCACAATTGCGCTCTTTCTCTCTCTCACACACACACGCACACAAAGGTATCTACTTCATATCGATTTCATTCGTGAAGATATTATTTCCATTTTCCTTCTTGTTTTATCAGTATCGAGCCAATATGACTACACTTGACGTACTCCCAGGTGTTCATGTATGGCGTTTCCTTATTTTAAAACAAAGGGCAGTCTTTGTTTTTTTTAAAATGAAAATTCAGCCTGTGGGAAGGTGCAAGTACCAAACGTGCAATGTATAAAATGTCCCTCTGCTTCATTAAACATTATAAATTTACATTCCATGCTTTTTTTTGGACATCCTCATACACGTTTTGGGAGAAAGTGTTCCACTGCGGCATCAACAGACTCTGATGCCGGAGATAAATGTTGTGCTCACAGATGCTCACCCACTCACCCGACATTGAGGAGATGTAGCATCACTGCAGGACGGCTGGGCCAGCTTTATCCTCTGCTAGCAGAGGGTTGTTTGGTTTTGGTGCAGAAGTGGACAGTCCTGGTACGAAAAGTTAAAATCTGTCCCGGTATTTTGTTTCAACCACATGGATGTGGTCATGAGAACAACTCTTCAACCATAAGGTTGAACTGCTGCTGTGAAATCTGTTGTCTGAGCTCATGGTTGGAAGAAAAACAGGGTAGAACTTTTGCTGTCTGGAGCCTGGAGTCTCCGCCTCTGGCTCGGAGGATTTGGCTCCCTGTGTTTGTGGGCGTCATTCCTTCAAACAGGGGCCTCCAAGGAGGAGACAATAGCTTTTCATTTCCATCCTAATTTGACTCTATTAGCCTAAGTGGCAGTTCTAGGAGATCACCAGCTGTGTAATGGGCTGCAGTTTATGAGGGTTGAAGTAAAAACTTAGAGGGTCGTAGATTTTCTGGCAAAGGTTTGAGGACCGATGATGTAAAGCATGTCTGGGTGAAGCAGGGCTTCACCCAGCTACGCTTTTAGCCCCCTTTTTGTGTTTGCTATTGTTCTGCCTACTGTACCGTCCACTAATGTCGGCCCTTTTGGTAAATATGAAGAGGATAAATGTGGTCGTGAATCAATGTCTGTATTGTTTCTCCTTGTGATATTTTAATTAAAATAAAAATATATATAATCTTTAATTTGATTATGGTGATTGAAAGGAGTGCATTATTATTCATGTCACAAACATTTTTTCAAAAACATGTACCGCACTTATTGGCTTTCTGACAGTTAATGCTTTGTGCAGCCTCCATTTGCCAGGATAACAGCTCTGAGTCTCACTCTATTGTGTGTAATGTGGTTGGAGAAGACATAGCAGAGGATATGAGACCATTTCTCTTCAGATCCTTCAGATTCTCAGGTCCACATCTTTGAACTCTGTTCTTCAGCTCATCTTACGGTTTACGGGTTTTCTGTGGGGTTTACGTCAAATCTGAGAGAACCATAGCAAAACCTTGGTTATGAGGTCCTTAAACCATTTTTGTTGATTTTATTGGTTGCTTTGGATCATTGTCTTGTTGGTACCATGGCCCATTTGAAGCTTTCTGGCGGAGGCAGTCAGGTTTTCATTTAATGTCTGCAGATACCTGATGGAATCCATGATACCACCATGAATCCTAACAAGTTGTCCATCGCCTTCAGAAGTGAAACAGTTCATCGAAGACCCACCTCCATACCGACCAGTGGGGATGAGGTTCTTTACAGAATGGCCATCTTTGTTTTCTCGCCAAACCAAAGAACTCAACTTTCGTTTCATCTGGTTGTAGAACCCAATTCCACAAGCAGTTCCAGTACAATTTGGCGAAGAGTTTGCACACGTTTGTTTTTTGACTGCAACCGAGGCTATTTTCTGGCAACCCTCCTAGTCATCTTGTAGCTTTGTAGATGACGTCTGATCATAGTTTTGGAGACATTCTGACCTAATTAATGGCTGCAGTTCTCCTAATGTGATTGTTGGCAAATAATTTACTGTTTGAACCATCTTCCTTACAGTGCAGGCATTAAAAGTGGACGTATGGATTTCTCTAGGCAGATTTTGAACAGTGCTGCATGCCTTAAATCTCGTAAGTTTTGCGCTCATAGTCAAGATGGGTTCTTTAAATTTTTTAGCCATTTTCTTATGTCCTTTACCATGTTTGTGAAGCTGAACAACTTTCCGTCACACGTCATTGCTGTATTATTTTGTCGGAACCAAAATGATGGATGGCTTATGGAAATTGGCATGTGTGTCACCTTATGTTCACACCCCAGTGAAACAGCTGTGAGTGACCATTTGAGTGGCGAAATTTAAAAAAGTGAAATATGAATAAGAATAATCTTCAGTATTTTGTCGAAAGATTCTCCAGTGGTACCTGTGAGGGTGCTACGCCTTGTTTGGGGGAAAAATATTTGTTTTTGATGATCCCCCACACTGTCAATTTCTTTAATTCAAGGATACATTTTTGATAATGTTTCGAATAAAAGATTGGGAAGATTAACAACCACCAAATTTTCACAGTCTTTATTGCAAATATTAGTGCAGGGTGCTGTGCATGTGTTTGCCTAATCCTTGGACTTGGAGTGTCCATAGATTATTTTGGGGGTACTGGAAAAAAATACTCGGGGACCCTCTTATTCTTGTGCTGATTAATGACTCTGTGGGGCTCCAGTCACAGGGCCTGATCTGCGCTGCCCTGTAAATGTGCGGGAGTTATATTCTTGCCAGCCCACCGCGAATTAGGCAGAGATTGGCCACTAAAGCCATCTTATTCGGGCAGCATGTGATTCCAAGAACAAAAACTGCCGCTGGTCTCACCGTGCTCATTTTCACGTTTGTTTTTAAATGTTCAGCTATTGAACGCTTTCCAAATACTTGGAAAAACTTGTGGATTAACATTCTGTATTATTGTTTATAATCTTCCCCGCCACCCTGCCGCGGTCTGCCCCGGTTCTACCGATCACCCTTCGGAGGATTTTTTTAACGGTAGAAAATCCTTGATTGCTGTTCTTTTAGCTCATTTGCGCGTGCACGATGCGCAGAGGATTGGTGCCGCCAGTATTGTGACACCGCGCTATTACTATAGGCCCGTTTCCACCGATGAAGTTCCTGGTAGTATTTGGGGGGCAGGAACGTCCTCTCACTCGGCCCTCTCAACTGCCGTCTCTCCACCGAGAGGGCGAAGTAGGAGAACTCCTTTTAAAAATGAGACCCCTCGTCGTCTGCTGTGTTTTAAAAATGCCGGCTATTTTGTCGCTTTCTGTAGATGTCACATCCCACCCTGAGTAAATCCAATCAGCACCAAGTAAACCCCAAGCCCCACCCAGGAGTTTTTCGGGGCCGTTCAGAGTACCTGCTCCAATGCAGGGACTTTTTTAGCCCCTGAAAAAGTTCCGGAACTCTGTCGTTCGGGGGCGTTTCCGGCGGTGGAGACACGCAACAACGGCCCCGGCCCCGTAAAATTACCCCGACCTTCCTGCGGTGGAAACAGGCCTCATGCCCTAAACGTAGCCAGTGTATTCTCAGTGAGGAGTGCTTGTGCGCAGTCTGATCATATGAAAGCCGCGACTGCTGCTCGTGCCAAACAGCTGCCTGCATTTCTGAGTTCAGTCTACTGGCGTGCAGTTAACGGTTTTGATGGTGGGGCTGCAGCTTTTTATTATTATTATTGTTATTATTATTTCCACGGTGGCATAGTGGTTAGCACTACTGCCTCAGAGCAAGAAGGTCGTGGGTTCGAATCTGGCCTGGAGTGTGGAGTGTATGGAGCTTGCATGTTCTCCCCGTGTTCGCGTGGGTTTCCTCCAGGTACTCCGGATTCCCCCACCCACAAAATATGCAATGTAGGAACCCTCCCTCCCTCCTGCATGGAGGTGTGGATGTTTGGTGGTGGCCGTAGGCGCATACTGGCAGCCACGCTTCCGTCAGTCTGCCCCAGGGCAGCTGTGGCTACAAAAACGTAGTTTACCACCATCAGAGCGTGAATGTGTGAGTGAATGAATAATGCCTCCATTGTAAAGCGTCTTTGAGTGTCCCAGAAAAGCGCTATATTAAATTGATGCATTATTATTATTATTATTATATTTGGTGTCATTTCACCTGTTTCAACTGTTATCACTCAGTTGACTGGGCAATATCATCCAGTTATCAGCACCATAGATATGAGGTAATAAGGCCATACTCTACCTGCTAGAAGTGGCTTGGCGATCAAAGTTGATATTAGGTTCAGGCCAGGGTTCAGGATAACGGGAGGGAAGAGACTTGTTGTTTATGATGATTGTGTGTTCCGGCTCGTTTCAGGGAAATGATTTAGATTTAAAATTTGGCTAGGTTTCCTTTACGGGAAATATGAAAACTGGTGGGGTGGCTTTATAATTCTCTTCAAACATGAAACATGCTCAAGACTGCAAGCAAACTGCTACTAGCAGTAATCTGCGGTTAAGTAACAGGATTATGGATTGGAAGGCAAATTGCAATGTACCCTGTCCAGACGTGGTGTGAGTTTTCACAAGGAGATATTAAACATTTCTAGATTCTATGTCTAATACTCTTTATTACATCATACCCTTATATTCTGAAAGCATTGGACAGTATACCCACTGTAAATTGAGAGTTATGACACTGTAAAAGTGACACTGATGAAGTGTTTGAAACTTTGGTATTGTAAACATCTGTCATATTATCTTCTCAAGACATTTGCCTTTGGCCATTCCTTGTTGATCCAGGGCATTTAAGCACAACACAAATGTTGGCCAAACTGTAGGTGGCTGGGCGTGTTCTACCGAAATGTAATAAAATGATCCTTGACCGAGACTGCAAGTATATTATTGTTATTGGAAAAGCCTGTAGAGTATTGCTGCAGTATTTACAGGTGTCAGGAGATGATTGCAGAGATCCTTCAAGGCTCACCTCTGCTGACGTAAAGGTTATGTGTTCCATATGTCGCAGAATTGCCGATAATCTCGAGCAGAGTCATTCACACTGAATGGAAGGTTGGCTAATTGCTGCAGCCATTCTTTTTTACTGTGAATGTTATGTCTCATGCTGGTGCATCTCTGATCAAAAATATCTCTGCTCTGGCTGTGAATCTGACATTGGTAACAGGTTGTGCTTCAGTCCCCATCTTTTTAAACAAGCCCTCTCACAATATGGTAATAGATTAGGGAAATAAAAACAGCCAGCAAGGTCTGCGATTGGGTGTGATCAGCAGCCATAACCTTTAACCCTGGTATAAGTCATGGGGTCTCAGGGTCAGATCAGCAGGGGTGCTGGTGACTGCGTACCTTGTGGTGGACAAGCTTAGCTCATGGTAAGGCTTTGAGAGGTTATACTGTGGGTCACCAAAGACAGGTGTTGAAATGGCTTTGCTAGGATTTATTGTAGCCCCCGGACGAAGTCACGCGGCTACTATGGATTCCCGCGTGTCGTATCCGCCACCGCCGCATCCCTGTCCATAGACACTTCCTCGTGGACGCTCTACAGGCTGTAAGTTTTGACCGATTCCTTTCATATTTGGTGTGGACATGTGTTATACTTCACTTATGAAACTATCGTTTGGTTACCATGGCTGTAGTATTGGCCGAATAATATGCAAATTAGTGGCAAAACATGGAGATTTCCTTGTGGAAGCAGTACAGGCTGCAATTTTTGTCCAGTTACTTTCATATTTGATATTGATGTGTGTTATGCTTCACTTATGACGCTTATTGATTTTGGTTACCTTGGCAACAGTATTGGCCGGATAATGCGCAAATTTGTGCTGAAACATACACACTTCTTTGTGGATGCTGTACAGGCTGTAATTTTTGACCAATTACTTTCATATTGAGTATGGAAATATGTTATACTTGATTGGCAACCTGTCCAGGGTGGGTCCCTGCCTTTGCCTGTAGCCAGCTGGGATAGGCTCCAGCTCGCCCAGTGACCCTAGTGAGGAATAAGCGGGTATAGAAGATGAATGAATGAATGAATATGTTATACTTCAATTATAAAACCTATTGATTTCTTTTGACATGGCGACAGTATTGACCGAATAATATGCAAAAAAGGGAGCAGCGGGCTTTTGGGGGCTACACCCATGCGGTCGCAGCCGACCAGACTGTCTAGTTTAATTAAATGTACCCATTATTTTCGACTCATTAACACTTTTTGTCTGGTATGTTTTGCATTTTCATTTTTATAATTTATTAATCTCACGTATATCTCACGTCAGTATATTTTTGTCAAGGTTACTGCAAATGCCAAGGTGTACTGTGGGCCACGTATGGAGGTCTAAGTTTGATGGTTGGTATGACGTTACTTGATAATATCAGCAGTAGTTATCAATGACATTTTTCCTGCGTGGTTAAATCTGGAAATGAACAAAAACTCCCTGAAGTTTACCAATCTCCCCCATACTCTTTTATGGTGACATCAGACTGTTCTAACTGCCTTGTGATTGGTGGGTTTGGTGACATAACATCCTTTCTGTATTTTAAGGCTTGCGACAGGAGGTAGGAAAAGTTAGTCCATGATACAGATTCCAGTTTTAGATGTTGTGGTTTTTTAAAAGTGTGAAGATTAGCCAAGCGACTCTGTGACTCTAGAGCTGTGCATCGTTTCAATGGAAACTTGTCACACATACGCGCGCACACACACTCGCACACGCACACACAGGCTTGCGCGCATGTGCACAAGCCTTAAAATGTACATGCATTCACGTAAACACACAAACCTTGGTAACCTCATGTACACACAGAAAACCTGGATGGGGACATGGTTACACAGTCATGCGCGCACACACATACAGGCAAGACACGCACGCAAACTTTGGCAAGCACACACACACACGCGCGCGTACACACACACAGAAAAACCTAATGAGCTCATACACACGAACATTCACAGATGCACTCCATATATCAGTGGCAACTCACATGGCCAGTGTCTCACACACTTCATGGTTTGTAGTCTGCTGTATAGTCAGCCTATATGTATTTTCAGCAACTGTCATATTGAAAGAGAACTTTGCTAATTAGTCTGCATTACTTATTAACCCAAAGGCTGCATGCCTGCTGGCCTTCCATCTATAATTTGAATATGTAGTAAAACTGGAGTCTGAAGAAATCTCAGCTCAGGGTATATAATTTACAAAATGTCTGTTTTTACTCATTTTTCACAATAGAATGTATGGGGGAAGTTATTCCAGCAGGTATCCATTACTCTGTGGAAAAAAATCACCTGCGAAGCCGGTAATTAGGATGTGATGAGTGACGTATTCTGCATAAGAAAAGGTGTTTGTCTCTCAAGCATGCTCATTGTGTTCTGTTTTCCTGTTCTGAGAACAGAATGTAACGAACCGTCTGATTGGCTGGGCTGGTGTTCCGGAACGCCTTGCGTATTCTTTGTTCTTTGTGGAATTCTCTGAATACAGTAAAGTTTGTGGCCACTGGCAATATTGAGCCATGCAGTTTTAAGTTACTGTATACAGCACATAGGTTGTTGATTTAACAGTCAGTACCAATTACTTTGCGGAAAATATTATGTCTGGAATTTTCTCCGCGTTTGTTGTTTTGTTCAGTGTGCGTTCAGTTATTCTTTCATTGTCTCGATGGTACAAATATAGTGGAAAGAGGTTTTGCTTGCATTTTGTGTGCTTTGTTTGAGGAAATGCTGAGTGAATGGGACCACGCACCCCCCCCACCCCCACCCCCACGCCCTCTGCGTAACCCCTGTCCGCTTTCTGTCTGTTGATCCCTGAGTTTGTACCCAACAGTGATCTAGCCAGTGTTTGTATCATACCGGACACAATTGCAGTTGCTGTTGCCTTGTTGAAAAGTGAAACCAGGAAAAAGAAAAAAAAAAAAAAGACTTTGCAACAATCTGTGCTGCCATGCTAGAAAAATCAAAGGGCACTATAGAGACCAGTGTGCTTTTGGGGTAACAAAGTCTGATAGTTTTTTAGGCACCGTGCTGCTCAGCACCACCTCTTTCCCTCCAGTGCTTCACCTGCTTCAGGTGAATTGTTATCAGTGTCAGGTGCTGTGGAGAAGGACTCTGGTCTCCTGCAGGCTTTGCTGGGGAAGACTCACCTTCAATGGTGTCCCGGGGATAGTCATGTCTCACATCGGAGATTTCCTCCGAACTTATCTCCAGTCTGTGCTGAGGACTCAGGATTCGCCTGCTTCAGCTGCGTCTGTCTAAGCTGTGGACATTACTGCTTTGTGGAATGAAATTCAGACGATAAACCTGTTTTGTCGGATTTTCATGTTTCCTCCGGTGCCAGTTTACGACAGCCACAATTTTCAGGCAGTCAGACATGAGGAAAAAACACCTTTTGCTATTGAGAAAAGTATCTAAATCTTGTGTCGATGGTATTCAAGCAAATTAATGGGGCAACCAGAAAGCACTCAGAGAGCGCAGAACCTCCGCCAGGCCAAGGCAACTCTTTGCATTAGTAGTTTTCGTTGGCTGATGTAGGGTATTGTTGCATTCCACCGCCAGATGGCAGCAAAACCCAAAAGCACGCCATTTGGAAATCTAGCCCATTGGAAAGACTTGGATTTGTACTTTGGCCTATATCTCAGCTGTCCTTTGGTGTAGATATGCCAAAATCTAATCGCTGGATCGTCTTGTGCTACTCTAACATCCCGCAAAGTTTCGTTTCTATGGGACAGTTTTTGAAATATCTTGCTAACAAACAAACGCATGCCAGCGAAAACATATACCTTCTTGGTGGAGGTGAAATATAGGGGAAAATTTGCCAGCCGTGGGCAGTGAGTGTGGGTAACTGGGCAAAGAGAGCAATAGGCAATATTTACCAATGAATTTTGCTGTTGGAAATGAATTAACTGGCACAGACTGCTGCCATTGCTTTCATCTTAGTCCTTCTTTTATTGGTAATTATGTTATTACACTGCAAAAAATGATCAGATAAAAATACTAGGTAAGATGAACTTACTTATTTAAAGACTTAAAACACTTATTTCTATCACCATTTTCCTTAGTATGACAAAAAGAAATTCTTGTTTTGAGGTAATTTTTACGAGTTTGCCAATGGGGTAAGTAAATTTCACTTGTCAAGTCAAATAGTAACTTGTTTTAAGTTCTTTTTTCTTGACAAATGAAATTTACTAACCCCATTGGCAAGCTATTAAAATTACCTCAAAACAAGATTTTTTTTTGTCTTACTAAGAAAAATGGTGATAGAAATTTGTGTTTGAAGTCTTAAAAAAGTAAATTTATCTTACCTAGTATTTTTATCTTATCATTTTTTGCAGTGTAATTAAATTATTTTTTTTCTCTTCTCAAATTTATACCCTACTCTTTTGGTAGGTGTTTTTACAATGAAGAATAACCTCTTTTACCCACTTTTCTACTTGCATGGTACAGCTGGTCCGTGTAATTGAATAAAAACACAACTATTTCAGATTTTTTTGATGCCCATGTTATATATGGATGGGAACACGCAGTCTTACCCTTGTCAGTCCGTACGTATACATCTGTACGAGAATCATCATGTTGAAAGGGGGCATCGTTCATCCACTTCTTCTCAAAAACCGGTGAACAGAATTCATTGACCTTATACATGTGCTTTGCAGGGACACTTAAAGTGTGCTTCTCATACCTTGTATCTGAATTGAAAAAATGTAGATTTTTTCAGGTGTTTAATTTTAGGTAATTTTTTTTTAAGTTTCCCTCTCCCTTTGCTATGACAGGGCAAGTCGTCTATTTATTTCTAAAAAACTGCCAATCAGAATTCATTGAGCTCATTCATGTGCTTTGTGGGGACTCATAAGGTGTGCATCTCATGCCTTTTTCTCTGGATTTTTAAAAATTTTGACGATTTGTCTTTATTAAATTGATTTAATAAATTAAATGTCCAGATTTTGTAAATCAACCAATTTTCCATCATCATTTAAAGGCTCTGTGGTGCAAGAAGGCAGGTCATCTGACCTGTTTTCTTGTCTCTGATTGGCTGAAGTTGAACCGTTACCTGCTAAATGTGCTGTCTGATCTAGTTCAGCTAGATTTTCTACTGGCAGGTTGTCTGCAGTGGGAGCATATTGCCAACAAAAATTGCCAGCAAATTTTGCCCTAAATTTTCCCCAAAAAACTGCCTGTGTATCTTAAGCTTTAGGTCAATAAAAATGGCAAAAAATGCTTTGACATGATAACTGCTTTGCTGATTAATGGAAATTTGGCAGTCTGTCATACTGTCCTGAATATTTGCTTTCCACACTACTGAGGAAGTTGATGCATGCATAATTCTGAGTTGACACAGGCTAGTTGGATTTTTACACCCTTTTTGGAAAATGTGAATAATTGCTTAGCCTGTTTGTTTTGCTAGTATTTTTTTTCAGCTCCAAAATTGGCTTGCTACCCTTTGAAATGGCAGATTCTTTTTGACTTCTCTCTGTTCATATCTTACGTTGTGCCATATTAGGATTATACTGCTTATAGTTATCTTAATCATGAAGAGAAATATGAGTAAATTCTTCAAAAACGTTTGACCAGAAGTGTTTGTTCCATCTATGTGATTCTGTGTCAGTGTTCTGGAACTTTGTTGCATTCTTTACCAAGTAGTTATGGTGACATCAGCACTGTGATGTACAGCTAAGAACATCCTAAGCTCATTCATGACCTCACTCCTTAACCATTTGTAGAGTTTATGCCCTGGTCATTTTCAGAATTCTTCAGTCAGTGAAGACAAACTTTTAAAACTGCTTTTTAATTTCTATGTCGTGTGACAGCATTAAAATGTTCCATCGAGAAAATTCTACTCACACACTTGTGACCTCAAAATTCATGGACCATAACTGCAGCACTGCCTTTTCTTGCATTGAATTTCCTGTACAATCACATAATGCGGAATTCAGGGGTTTTTCAGGTGGTGTAGAGAAGGACGTAAGCACCTGCGGCAGCCATGTTTAGTTCCTGCACCAGCAGGAGGAATGTCGGTGTTTGGCTATGAGGGCTGTGTTTCTGGGCTCTTTGCGTCACGTGTGTGTGCTTGATGGTTTATTTATGGTGGGTTTTTCTGGCAAAGGCGTGCTTTGTGTTTCTCTTCATTATGTGGTCTAGTGTGTTTGTGTTTGTGTTTGTGTGTGCATGCATGTGGGACAGGAGGCTTATTTGATGAGTGTGGCTTTGTCCTGTGTCTGTTTGATCTTCGACCGTGGGGGCAGTAATGAGCGTCAGAGGAAAAGGAGTTATTTTCCTATGACTCATCAATCAGCACAGCTGGTGTGGGCTGACAAACCTACCAGCACACAGACACACTCATGCAATTGCACCCAAACACAAAAACACACACACGCGCACGTACACAGCCACACATGTACACTCTCAGTCACTCTTTCCCTGAAGAGCACCCACTTGCGCAAAGTTTCCCAAATTCTGACAATCGGCTCCTAATTTCAGTAATTACTGATTACTGCTATGCTGGCTGTGTGTATTTATGTAATTACGTAATTAGACGCTGTCTCCGCGCGCCATACACTAAACGCCTGTCTGTTGGCTGGGTCCTGACCTTGGGCTCTGGGCTGTACGCACGACAGTCCCTCTTAATGCCGACAGAGACTGAGGAATCCTGGCACATTTCATTCCAGCTGTCTGCCTCTCTGTCCCTCTCCCGTGCAGTAATAGCTTAGCGCCACTAGAGGCCGCAGTTGAGCTGATGACGTTGAGGTTGTCACTGGCAGCTGTTGGTGTAAAGCAGCATCCGTCGCGCTGACATTGGGCTAAAATCTCCCCATCACACTGTCTCACATTTCCAAACCATGGTCATTCTCGCTTTTTGTCCTGTTAATAAGTGCTGAAGTTTGCTTGTGTGTGTGTGTGAACATGGTCTGCATATATGGAAAAATGCATTTTCTAGTCACATGACCCCAATGCAATTATGCCACTTATACACCCTGGCAGGAGCAGCGCGGGGTTCAGTGTCTTGCTCAAGGACACTGCCACATGTTCTCTAGCAGAGCCGGGGATCAAACCAGGAATCTTCTGATTCCGAGAGCACCCGCTCTACCTGCTGAGCCACACCATCACACAAGAGTTAATGGCTACTGCTCTCTCTGTCTCGTCCCTCAGTGCATTTTGCCAGTTGTGTTCAGTTTTGTTTCAGTTGAACCAAACAGACCAAAGACGCACATGATGCTTTTTGAGGAATGTGCGCAGAATTTGCAGCCATTTTTGTTGCTAGTGCTATAGCTGGTGATCATGTGCATCATTATTTTGAGCCATTGTTCATTCAGAGTTTTGTGTGTGCATGTGTGTGTGAATGTATTGTTTAGCTGTGTGTGTGTGTGTGTGTGTGTGTGAGGGGGGGAGAGAGAGAGAGAGAGAGAGAGCAGCTCCGTTGAGTCACCTCCCTGGTCACATGCTCGTCGGAGAGCCGGCAGAGGAAACATAATCTGCTGCAGGAAGCTGAACTTATCAGAGTCTGCTCTGCAGCCCAGCACACGCACAGGAGTACAGCGCTGCGATCACCGCACCTCTCTCTCTCTCACACTCCCTCTCTCCCTCTCTCTCCTCCTCCTCTCCCTCTCCTCTGTGCGCACTCACTCCCTCATTCTCTCCCTTTCTCTCTGTGCATCCTGTCCTCTCTGCTCACAGTGGCTTTTGGCTTTGCACTACGATGAGCGCCGCAAGCCCTCGGCAGTAAGCACACCAAGGTAAGCCCTTCTATCGCTCCCTCTTTCTCTCCCTCTTGTCTGCATTTCTTCATTTCTCTTCCTCTCTCTCTCTCTCTCTCTCAAGGTTTCACTCTGTCCATTGCTTGCTGCTCATCATTCCAACAGTCTATTCACTGTTTTTCCCTCAAATATCCTTCCTTTTCCCAGAAGTCGGAGCGCGGTTTTGTGGATGAGTCCAGCCTCTCTCGTGAAGGCTGTTGGCAGAACTCGGCTGATTTATTGAGTGTGTTATTTCTGTGTAGAGGAGGCACGGATTCTGGATTTCAGGCCTCCTGGTTGCTGCTCCTCTGGGAAGAGATGCAGTCAGTGCTTGGTAGCAAATGAGCGAGCAAAACTATTTTTTAACTGTTTCCCATGAGACAAAACACCGAACTGTCTTCCTTTGTGTAGCACTCGCATGGCTTCCAGCTCTGCTGAAAACTCACGTTCACTTTCACCCAAATCTGCATGTTTTATTGCCGTGACTCACACACACACACACACACACACACACACACACACACACACACACACACAAGCGGTTTATGAAAAATGAAATTGCTCTAGTCCGGCTTTAATAATGTGGCCTTTGTGTGGGGTTTTAATGGAAAGTTAGGATGCCTGTCTCTCTTTCTCTCACCCTCTCTCTCTCTGTCTCTCTCATTCCCTCTTCCTCTCTCTTTCAGTCTCTCTCTCCCTCTCTCTCTCTGTCTCTCTCATTCCCTCTTCCTCTCTCTTTCAGTCTCTCTCTCCCTCTCTCTCTCTGTCTCTCTCATTCCCTCTTCCTCTCTCTTTCAGTCTCTCTCTCCCTCTCTCCCTCTCTCTCTGTCCCTCTGTATCCCTCTTTCTCTCTCTCTGTCCCTCCCTCTCTCTCTCTCTCTCTGTCTCTCTCACTCTCTTCCTCTCTCTCTCTGTCTCTCTCATTCCCTCTTCCTCTCTCTCTCTCAGTCTCTCTCTCCCTCTCTCTCTCTCAGTTTCTCTCGCTCCCTCTCTCTGTCTCTCTCTCTGTCCCTCCCTCTCTCTCTCTCTCTCTCTCTCTCTGTCCAAATGGGATTTAAAAGGTCTCAACGTATGGAAGGCTACCATTGTGCAGCAAAGTTGGCTGGTTCTTTTTGTAACGTCGGTTTGAGTACAGTTCTTGCTCTTTTTTTGAACCCTCTTAAGAAAATGGCTCTTGACGGAATTTCAGTTTGGCCTCCAGCGGAGTTCATTCAGACGACTCTGGACAGAATGACTTGCATTTCATGCCCTGTGCAGTTTGCATAATACAGGTCATTTGAGTGGAGGGTCTTGCTTGAATGCAGAAGTGTGAAGCAGAATAATGCTGTTTTACCCCCCAAGGAATTCTGGGTAAACTGTTCCCCTGAAACTCCCGTAGTCTTCTCTGTAGAAACCTGTTTAAAGTCGTTTTTTTCTCTTTGGAGTGCAATGACATTATATGACTAAAATACTGACACTGACTTTTTCCCACAGTATGTTATTTTACTTATAATGCTTTTCAAAGACTAAAGATAATAATCTTTTGACATTTATTAAATTTTCTTGAAATTCAATAAAATAACTCCCCCATCAGGCATTTAGAAAGTGCAGACTGACATGACAAATACATCTGGGACGGACTGGCTGAATTGTAGCTTATCTTGAATGGTGAAGAAAATTATCTGGAGATTTTATTTATTTATTTATTTTTTTTTTTGCCAAATTCTTCAAAAGGGTGAGAGGAGACGATTGTATAATGGAGGTCAATTCCATGCAAAATCATACCTCAGGGGCAATTTTTTGACAAATATTTTTAATAATTTTTGTTTTGCAATAATTATATCCCTGAAATAGGAGTATGGGGGTTATCATGGTTTTGCCCCACCCACCGTGTCTGCCGCCGCCGCGTCCGCAGATTTTAGCTGTTTGCGCAATAACTCACAAAATACTTTACATTGGCTTCTCATTTTTAGCATATGGGTAAATATGGTGAGAGGATGAACTGATTAGATTTTGGGCAAGTATGCACCCCTAGGCTTGCCACCAGGCGGCGCTATATATTGAAAAAATAAGTTTTTTGACCATATCTCTGGAACAATTACTTACACAGACCTCAAATTTGCCTGATAATGTCGGTGTAGTAAAGGAGAATCTAATAAAGGGGGCTTCGAGGATTGGGGAATTTTGGGGATATACCCATTGCTGTTGGCCGCGGACAGAGTAGGCCTAGTTTACTACTATTAGTACCATAGACTGTATAAAAAGATGGACGAAGCATCCGTCACGTCACCCATTGGTTTCAGCATACCATTTAGGAAGCCTAGATTTTGGCAATTTGAGTCAGGCCATTTTGTCATTTTGAAATCGGATGTGATGATCGGATGTGATCACAATTGGACGAGAGCATGAATGTAATATCCAGGGAGGAGCAAAGGGTGGATCTATGTATGGATCTCACCGTATCAGGGGAAGACCAGAGAATAGCCACGCCTCCATAGCGTATCTGGTTTTATCCTTTATTTTACTCTATTTGGGACCATAATTTACAAAAATGAACATCATGATATATTGAAGGAGACTTGAAACTTGCGATAGATACAGTTAAGTAATGTGGAAAATCATTATTTAAATAATAAATCAGGTGGAAAAGTGGGGTAATTTTCTCATAGACTTCTATAGGATTGAACTTCTCTCTGCACTGAAAATGTGTTTTTTGTCAGTGAAACATTCTTGCACTCTTTCTTCAGAATTACCTGCCACAGAAAAGTCAAAGAAGCTCAGTTTTCTTATTTAGTACTAGACAAGTTATGTCAGTTACTGAAGAATGTTACATCAGTTACTCTACTTTTTGACTCAGAAAATATAATTTAGCCAACATAAACACTTTCTTCATTCTGATTGCTGAAGAAGTGACTGTCAACCGTCTTTTGACCGAGAGACTAAGATGATTAAAGGAAAGAATTCAGAGAAATCTTCTACTTAAAAAAGAGTGTAAAAATGGAGGTATTTTTCCATGTTATGTCAGTTACCCTGTAAAATGACAAACTGCCATGGGTTCATGCCATCCACTAAGTAATGATAGAGTAACTGAAGTTAAAGGTGTTTTAAATGTTACATTAGTTACCATGGAATTGACCTGGATTAACACTTAGAGCGCTGATAGTGTTGCTCATTGATGGAAGATGTCAAATTCTAAGCTGTTGAAAGCCTATTATGTGGTGACTTGTTTAAAAGAACTCCCGCAGGGGAGCTCTTTTAAACAAGTCGCCGCATGATAGGTGTTCAACAGCACAAGATAATTAAATTCATCATTTTTTGAAAATTTATTTCAGCGCTAAAAGGGTTAAATATTTGGCATTAGGCTTCAATGCTATTAATAGAATGTATTCTGAAATGCAGAGGTGTCTTTGCAGTGGTCGTTGGGTGTATTGGGTTTGGCTTGTGGTCGCAGGGAGCTCTTGGAGGTCGTGAAGCTTTACCGCCAATCGCTCTTACCACTTCTCGAGATTGAGGGCTTCTGAAATGGAAGGCTTTTCAACCTGAGCAAGTGAATTGGGTTTCATGCTCCAGTGCTAGCCGCAAGCTGTCGTGCTATTTAAAGGCTGGGAAGAGCCTGTGAATGAATGAATGGTTTATGTAGGTGTCGTAGTGTAAAAATGGCTTTCGACTTTGCACATGCGGTACGATGTCATGACTGAGTTGCAGCTCCGAGGGCTCTGTGATGTCACAGTGCATGTGGAACTCTGGGCCCAGGAGGTGGTGCCGCGTTGTAATGGAACCCACGTTCTACGTTCTCGCAAAGACAGGCATCTCGGAGCATTCGAGCGCTAGGATTGGCCAGTCATCCAATTGCCAAGATTAGCCAGCCATTCATCTCGAGGATTGGAATCCCAGTGCTTGAACAGCTGGCCAATCCTTGTGATTCAATGCACTGGAGAGGCGTGTCTTTGGGAGAACAAAGGTGGGTTCCAGGCTCTAGTGGGCTCCACAAGAATGCAGTGGGGCCTCACTAAAGGGGCGCGGGCCGTTACTTTGAGAACCTTCCTAGAGGCGGGGCTTGGCTTGGAGGACAGTGAGATAGAGCAGGGCAGGGGCGGAGCTACAAAGAACAGCTGTTTTGGAAGGCAGGCTGGATCAGGACACTGATGAAGGAGACAGTGACCCACAGAGGTGAACGATGCAGTCGTTGGAGACCGTGTTTCCTGCTCTGATGCGGAGTCACTGCTTCTAAAATTTCCATAAACATTTCTTAGGAACTTCCAGTAAGCCTGATTTTTAACTCAATATATGTTTTTGGAAGGGTGCCGAGGAGGTGTGGCTCGAAGTTGCCATGGCGATAAGACCCAAAGACGGACACCCTGTGTCAGTGTAAAACAATTTCATTTGAAAATGATTTTACTCTATCTGAGTTAAGTGTTTAAACACTGTGGAGGAGAGGCCAAGACCTTGATAATGATGAACAATTAATGCTGGCTGGAATTGTGTTGATCAGTGTAACTGATATCTGGGCAAGTTGCCCAGAGTTGGATTCTGAGTGACACTTCTAGCCTGAGGCATCAGATAATGCATAAATGGTGAACAGGTTACACTGGTGTTCAACGGCTGTGTTCCTGGAGATATATCACCTTGTAGGTTGTCATTTCAACGCTAATTTTGGAGAGGCTGATTCAAATGATCGACAATTACATCATATCTCTGCTGAAGGAGGTGGGGTTTATGGGGGGCGACTGACATGCCTGTTGTTTTGGGCTCCTGAACAGCCACGCTCAGTGTTGCAGACAAATAATTTGTGATAAATTATCATTGCAGTTTCATCCGCATCTATTTTTTGGCAAAGTTAGGGTATTTTCATTGGCAACTGTCTGTAATTTCACTCACGGTATATTATAGGCTGCATGGATTTGGTAGAGTTGACTTCTGTACCATCTCAAATTATACTCCTTTAGTTCAAGGGTCCTCCTTTTGTGAGCTGCTCAAACTCAGATGAAGGGAGAGGATTTTTTTGGAATATTCCGGATGTTCTGTGCTGAGTCACCCAAGCCGGTGTCACATTGAGAGCATAAGCTGATTTTGGGTGGGGTGGGGGGGAGGAATGACTCTGCATTTTGATCATCCTGCCTCAGACATTTGTCACGGGCGATTCTTATCCCTCTAACCTCTGTCAAACAGGGCACCTTATTCCCTTTACCGCCGACTGAAAACTGCTCAAAGTCGGCACTGCAATCCTCATGAACTGCAGAAGAGATTCTGAAGAGGAATGGGTTACAGCCAGACTATATATGGGTAAAAACGTCAGTTGCAGTGCTTAAAACTGTAGAAAGGACCACAATTTTAGCATTTTTCACTCAGCGTGGGTGTAAATTCCTACAAAATTAAAGCTTGTAGTGTATTGCCTCATATTCACTATTTTAAAGTCCAATGTTACTATTACTCAAAAAAGAAATAGGTATTCGAAAAGTGCATGTGCCTTCTGCGGATTGGTTGTTCACTGTAGGCTAAGAAGTTTTACTTATGGACTTATGCACTTACGGTCTTACTACTCGATAGCATATTGTCTACTCGCGCACGCGCAGTAGACATGAAAACATTGTCACTGTCAAAATACTTCTGCACTGCACCCTGCTGTGTATTGGAGTCATTGGCTGCTTTATCATCAGGGTCCAGTGCTCCACTTCCTTGTCCGTAGTGCTTTTATTCAAGAACATGCATAGCTGAGGCCTCCATTTTTAACCAAAATCTTATGCTGGTGCTCAGTGAACCTAGTCCTTTATGTATCTCAATTGCACTACACTTTATCTCCGCCTATTGCCGAAGCCCCTTTGGGTCAAAAAGCTTGCTTAGTGCCTTCAGTGCGTCTCTTTTATCAGCTGAGCTCGATACCAGTGCAGTCAGTGCTCGCAGCAGTGTTCAATGTTAAATCAGCTCTGACAGAGTCCCTTTTTGGACCCCTGTGGCTCCTGTAATAGTTGATTTTACGCAGAAAACTTACTGTGCCGGTTCAGACTTTGGTCATTAAAATGTCACCTGCTCTCATTACAGTGTTGTTGAAAAATTGGCTGCCTGGTTTGGTACTAATCTGCCTTTAATGAAACCAGCCAGCCTGTAGTGCAGGTGCCTTCATTATGTAGTGCGTGTATCTGGCGTTTGTATGTGTTTGTGTTCACATGAATGCTCTGCTGCATGCGAAACCAACAAATAAGCTGACCACTCAGGAAGATCGATCTGGCAAGTGCTTTTTGTCAACAAGGTGACTCCTAAGCCGGTAGCAATAATAACTAGAGGCACTCGTAGAGTCCAAACCTCCGCCAAGGCAGCATAGTCCAAATCTTGCTGAGTGGGAGCAAAGTTGACTTATCACGTGTCATAGGATTTCAGGATGGCTGCAGTGGCGGCCATATTGTTTGACTAATTCTGGTGAAAATCAATAGGGTCCATCCCTGATGTAATAGCGACCCACCCAAAAAATTTCAGAGATATCCGTTCATTACTTTTTGAGTTATCGTGTTCACAAACTGAAAGACCAACAGACAACTAGCACCGATCACATAACCTCCTGCCAACTTCGTTTGGCGGGGGTAATAATAATGATAATAGTGATAGTAGTAGTTGTTAAAAGTGGCACAGTGGCCTCACAGCAAGAAAGCCATGGGTTCGAATCCAGGCTGGGGCCTTTTCCTGGGTGGAGTTTGCATATTCTCCCCGTGTTTACGTGGGTTTCCTCCCTCAGTCCAAAGACATACATTTCAGTGTAAGTGGAGTGAGTGTATGAATGTGTTTTGTGCCCTGTGATGGATTGGCGAGCTGTCCGGGGTGTCCCAGCCTTTCACCCATAGTCAGCTGGGATGGGCTCCAGCTCCTCTGGGACTCTAGTCAGGAAGAAGCAGTTCAGATGACTGATGAGTGGATTATTTTTTTTGCTGGACCTTTGATGATTGCAACCCTACAGGATGTGAGGTCACGAACAGGCGTTTGGAATATTTTCAACCGAAAATTCTAATGCTGATGTCTCAATCGCTACTGGTAACAGTCTGGAACAGAGTTCTAGAAATGAATAGAAATAAAAATTCATCCCAAAAAACACTCTCAAAAAAGGGTTAAACCTCAGAAATTTTTGAGGAATGTTTTGTTTTTCGAGTCAAGATGCCAGGAAAACCCTTGTCTAGACTGCCAGCTCTTGACTCGACTCTGCCAGCTACGGAATTAAACCCTTTAAACTGGATTTATTGGTGCTCTGTGAGGGCTGGAGCCTGTCACCTGAATGTACCTGTTAGAGTGCTTATTGTTCCCCTTCATGATATCATCAGATTTCAGTGATTGTGTTCCTTCCTGTTTTATTCTCCTCGGATTTCAGCTGATCGTGAGTTTGGTTTTTCTGGGCCCGGTGTTTAAGTCGTTGTTTTTTGCCCACATTTCCGGATGAGGGGGACGGAGTGGGGCGAGATGACTGTAAGGTGATGTAATGTGTGGCACAGTGAGGTTGTGTAAGTCTGGCTGTAATGAGCAGGGCAGGACCGGCTGTGACCTCCTCCGCAGTGCAGCGGGAGCTGGGAGGTTAATGGGCCGAAATCACCTCCCGCACTTCGCAAATTAATGTCCAATCACACGGGGCTACTGCAGCTTGCGCTGCGCTGACATACATGCACGCACACACACACACACATAAAGACAGACACACACACACACACAGACACGTAAAGACACACACACACACACACACACACAAACAAAAGTACATATACATCCGTGTACTTCTATTGTTGTGAGGACATTGTATTGACTCCCATTCATTCTTTGTGTGTCTCTACAGCCTTTCCCTAAACTTGCACATAACCAATGCATGCCTTACCCAAACCTTTACCCTAACTTTAACCTATCCCTAACTCTAACCTTAATTCTAATCTTAACCGATGGGTCACAATTTGCCCTTGTAGTTGTGAAGACTAGCCTAAATGCCCTAACTCACCCAAAATGTCCCCACTCTGTTGGTTGAAAACATGCACTGATAATCTCTGTCATAAGCACAAGAAAACACACCTACTCGCACGCACATACACACACACACACACACACACACACACACACACACACACACACAGCAGTCTGGACCTGAGGGCTTGTGATGCAGATCAGTCTCACTGGACTGTACTGAGAAAGCAAACTCAGCTGTGTATATCCATCAGATTTGACTGCTTTGATTTCAGGGGTCAGTTTGGTTATTTTTATTTGTGTAGCAGTTTCCAAAGAGGCTATACCGCAAAGATGCTTTATGAAGGAACTGTGAAACCTGGCTCGAACTTTCAATTTAAAAAAAAAAGAAGCGCTGGTTAAATTAAGGGGAAAAGTGAATGAAGATTCAAAAGTGTGTTGCCATATAGTAGCTGCTTACTGCCCACCCAGCCAAAGGTTTTTGCTGTACGACTGTTGTTGCCGAAGTTTAGCACATACCGTTGAACTCAAGAATAATGTTTGTAGTAGCTTTGCTGACTGGGGGTGCGCTAATTCTGCACAACCAGACGCTGTCCATACAACATCAGTGAACAGTTACCCATCCATTAACAGTAATTACCATACTCCTAGTTAAGCATGTGAGATTTGATACTGCAAAACACGAGAAGCTGCAAAATTCTCCAGCCTGTTGATGTTCACTACAGCTCTTTTTTTTGCTGTATGTCTTTCTCTTATCTGCTAATATTTGCTGTGCTTTTCCTGAACAAAGAAAGGTCTGTCTATCAAAGATGACGGTGACCTTGCTAATGCAAGACTAGCAGTTCTTGTTTAAGGACAAATAGCACAAGAATGTACAACAAAAGCCCCGATACAAAGCTTCAGGGATGTCTATTAGACGGCCGGATTCTGCTGCTTATCAGAAGACTGTCTGTACAGTAGCAGGATTATCTTTTCGACATCGGCTCGCTCTCCGCACATGACCTTCCAGGAGTCGGGACGAATCTGAGGACTGGCAGTTTATTTCTTTTCATCGCATTGCAGTTCATTTCATTGGCACTTTTACACGGGGCCACTGGGCGGCACAGTGGCACTGTGGACTGGGCTGTTGCCTCACAGAGAGAGGTTATGAGTTTGAATCCAGGCTCGGGCCTGTGTTTGTGTGGAGCTGACATGTTCTCTGTTTGCTCCTGTCCACAGACATGAGAGCGGTGCGCTAGTGATTGTACGGGGAATGGCACTGTTTAGCTTTGCGAATTATCCAACGCCATTCGCTATTAAATGGAATCGACAGGGTCCAATCCTTCCTTGAATAATGCGGCTTTAGTATTTTATTGTGAGTACACTGTGGGTCGGGTCACCGAACTCCCCGGTTCTCCTAGAGTACAGGCAGCCTTAGACAGTGTCTAACAGCCTCCCATCTGGCTTCTCTAGTCATACAGCCTCCTCTCCCAAACTGACGTTTACCTGTCCCAGTTTGAATTTAGAGTAGCTGCAACTCTCACATCTCTCCTCCAAAACAAGCATGAAACACTCAGCTCCCCACCACAGGGTGGCTGATATCCGGCCTGGGAACAAAACGTGGTGGAGGGACAGACAGACAGACAGACAGACAGGAAGACGAGGGGAACAGTGAAAAGGCTCATCTACACGATGAAATGTATCTGTATATTGGATTTTGTGGGAAAATGTTGAACGGGTTTGAAGCTCTGACCTAGAAAATAAGTGTGACTGACGGACGGACAGACGGGCCGACACCCTGAGGGACAACACTCACTCCTATATCTCCCCTCTACTTCACGGCGGGGGATCGTAAAACGGCGCATTTCTTTTGGTTTCGGGGTTGTATCTCCATGAAAATCCACCATATTGTATCTCTCTCTTCCTGTGCCAAGGTTACAGATGGCTGTCCAAGGGTTATCGTTTAAATATTCATTGGCCTTTGACGATACAGTGTTCAGTTAGGCAGTATACAGTTATCTTCACAGGCCTATCAGGTAAGCGTGGTGATAACTGTGATATAAATGAGATTTTAAACCAGATAAACCCCTCAGGTATTATGTGCTTGGCACCTTTCATCTTGTTTTATAAATGCATTATCTCTCCATTAAGATACTGTGATAACGAGGCTTAATTTCTATTCTGAAGCCTGTGCTTGGGCTAGCTCAGTCAGTGTGCACTTCTGTCATTAAAAACCAATGGCCCCTACCCAGACTTCACCCTGATGACATAAGATATCAAAATGAAGGCTGTTGAAAACCTATCATGTGGCAACTTGGACTTGCTTTGAGTAGCTCCCGCCAGTGAGCTCTATTAAACAAGTCGCCTCATGATCGATTTTCAACAGCTAAATTTATGTTTGTTTTTTTTTCATTTCAGCTCTCTAAGGGTTAATAATGGAGGCCTGCTGTGTCTCTTGAAACCTTGACTTACCTGGCATGTTCTCTCCTCACGTGTGTGGTGTAGTTAAGATGAAATGTTCTTCCTGTCACTGTGGCACCTCAGCGTGGCCCCAACCTGTTCAGCTTTGTGTGGTGTATGGGTCAGTTTTTAATTGTATCTCCCCAATGACGATAGTCAGGAGATACTATAGTTTAATTCCAGGGCAGCCACCACTGCCGCAGAGATTATCTGTTCCGGGCTCAGGAAGCCACAATTATTGCAGGAATTTCTCCATATTTCACACAGGTGAAGATATTGATTGGACAATGCTCAGACGAATTTCAGATGTCAAATGCTGCCGGCAGCCGTTTTGTCCGAAATTTGGGGATCGGGGAGATGCACGACTTGGTCCATGTGGTGATCGAGTTATCTAGTTTTATTTATTTTTTAGACCAATTATTTAAACCTGAAACTCCATACCCTTGTGTTGTTTTTACTTTCCGAAATCTATATATCTATATTTGGTAATTATATTGGTTGATTACTTTAGACGTCAGTTTGTCTGTCTGTTTATTAGTTTCGCTCCCTATTGCCATTTATCCTGCACCAATCTTAACAAAAATTGGAGACATGTTAGCATAGGTTATTCACCACAAACCTATACTTTTTTAAGTTCCTGTGTCAAAGGTTGAGGTCACTCAAAAGGTCGAAAACACATTTTGATCCAAAACTTTGTTTCTGATTATGCTGGAGACTAACACCATTCTTTTCGTCAACGCAATGTGGTTCTAGCGGTGAGGGGTTACGATGCCGTCATTCTGACGTAAATGGGTGGAATTTCGGCAAGTCATTGTTCTATGAATGATCCTTTCATTTGTTTGTGTGTCTTTATGTCCTGTATGCAGCCTTGTTTATGCCCACTTGTACTTTGGTCTATCTTTGACTTTTGTGCGATTTCTGATGTCAACTTGTGTGTCCATACTGTTAGTCTCTGTCATTATATCCTGTCTTCTCTCAAACGCCAAGTTACACAGTCGTACCATAAGTGTTTGTTTTATTTTGTGAATTATCTGCGATGACCGATTATTTGTTTGTATTGTAAGCCTGTTCCTGTACGACAGGGGTGTCCAATCTTATCAGTGAAGGGCCAGTGTGGGTGCAGGTTTTTGTCCTAGCCAGCAGTGCTACTGCACCTGATTCCACTAATTGTCTAATCAGGGGTTTCTATCAGGACCTTGGCGGGTAGAATCAGGTGTGTTAGTGTTGGGCTCTAACAAAAACCAGTACCCACACTGGCCCTTTCTGGATAAGATTGGACACCCCTGCTGTATGACCTCTGATGTCAGGATATGTGCTTGTGCTCTAAGTCTGAATCTCTATGTCCTGTATGATCTCTGTGTCTGCATCTTTACGTCCTCTATGATCTTTGAGGTCAGGTTATGTGCTTGTTCTATAAGTCTGAATCTCGATGTCCTGTATGATCTCTAATGTCAGGTTATGTGCTTGTACCAGAAGTCTGAATCTTTATGTCCTGTATGATCTCTGATGTCAGGTTATGTGCTTGTACTGTAAGTCTGAATCTTTATGTCCTGTATGATCTCTGTGTCAGCATCTTTATTCCTGTATGATCTTTGATGTCAGGTTATGTGCTTGTACTGTAAGTCTGAATCTTTATGTCCTGTATGATCTCTGTGTTAGCATCTTTATTCCTGTATGATCTTTGATGTCAGGTTATGTGCTTGTACTATAAGTCTGAATCGCTATGTCCTGTATGATCTCTGTGTCAGCATCTTTATGTCCTGTATGATCTCTGATATGAGGGTCTGTGCTTATAAATATGTGTGTCTCTACTCTCTGTATTATCTCTGGCTGCAGGTTATGCTGCCCAAAAGCTCCCCGTTGAGTCAGAGTGAGAAAGAAAAAGGCTAAAGCCGGCCCCAGACAGCACAGCAGGAGGAGCACAGAGCACCAGCACAGCCATGAGCCAGGCACCGGAGCCCAGAGACCGCAGCACAGCCGCGGCCTCTGTTGTCCATTCTGTGAGTATGCAGACTTAAACCTCGCCTGATAGGCCTGATTCATCTGCTGTATAACCTGTGCTTACCTGTGTTACATGTGCTCTTTAATCCTCCTGATTCGCCTGTGGTGTAACCTGTCCACGCCTGTGTTACCTGCGCTCTTTAACCCTCCTGATTCATGTGCTGTGTATCCCATGCACACCTGTGTTAGCTGTGCTCTTGAACCCCCCTGATTCACCTGCTGTGTAACCTGTGCTCACCTGTCTTACCTCTCCTTTCACCCTCCTGTTTCACCTGCTGTGTTACCCGTGCTCACCCGCGTTACCTGTGCTCTTTAACCCTCCCGTTTCACCTGCTGTGTAACCTGTGCACCCGTATTACTATGCACCTTGTCACTCATTTGTTGCCTATGTCCATCTGTGCTACTGTGTTACCTGTGCTCTTGAACACACCTGTGAAACACAGCGCACACAGTCAGTGATTCAGAGGGATGTGTGACATAAGAGCAGTTGAAGGTGTATTTGTGGATGAAGTGCATTAAAAGTTTGCCTTGGTGCTGTACTGTTGCCTGAGTTATATTTTGTCAGGTACCAGTGTCTGGATTCTGTCCTTCACTGAGGATGGCTTTTATTTTTGGCTGAGGACAGGCTTCTTCCCAAAAGCGAGATAGGCTGCACTGTCATCAGTCTTCATGAATTTGGCAAAAATTAGCTACATTTGAATCATGAAATAAATTACAAATTATAAGTCTTTATTAAATTGGTTACAGAAGTTGTATTGTCTGATTCATAAACAGGATGCAGTAGTTTTGTAAACTGCCAGTTGTTTTCCTGTGCTCCCTCGCGACCTCTCACCTACACAAGTCATTGATGTCATTCCGGTGTCTTCTTGGAGTGTCCATTGGCGCCAGTCCGTATATTTAGAGAGGTCTAAAATGAAATATTTTGTTGTGCTCACGCAGAAGAATCCGGAAGGCAGCCAATGTAGGGTCAGCACAGGCTACTTGATTCTCAAAATGGCACAAGGACAAAAATACGACAACAAACAATCAAGTGCCTTAATAAAAATGGCCGCTCTTATGATCTTGCATGTCTTCCATTGTTCTTGTCCAAAGCAACATGAGCTGCACCCTGTAAACACTTGAAAAGCGCAGAATTTTTGCAGGATTTTCACTTTTTTGGCTCTTCACCCAAACAAATTGGATTTGACACCAATTAAAATGCTCTCAACACAGTCAAAATGCTTTTCTACTGCACCATATGAAGCAGCAAAATCTTGCCGGGTTTATGAAGACATCTGTCACTTCAGGGAAAGCCCAACAGCAGAAGAGACAGATATTACAATGACTGATGGTCATTCGCCTCATGTGAAGACAATACTAAACATTAACAGTTGTAGTAACAGTTGTAATTTAATTATAATGTGATATTTGTAATAATATTGTGATATTTCAGAGGCAGTGCCGTGATTTTTTTTATTATATTGGTGCTGTAGGAAAGTTGAGGCGGTAGGGAAGGTGGTATTTAATAACACTGGTCTATGCGGAAAGCTGTCATAATTCATCACGTTCAGGTTATTAGTCTGTGGTGCTGTTCTCTGGCTCTGCTCTTATGGGCAAGCAAACTAGCCTGTTTAAAATAGAAAATTTGGATCTCAATGGCTTAATGTTACCGGGGTGATTTGCAACGCAAATTTAACACTGAGAGGCTGCATAACAGGTACAGTTCTCACTTACAGTGATTTAGCTGACACTTCAGCCCAAATCTTATGGTTGATTAGATTAAATTACATTGGATTTATATGATTGCTGCTTTAATCCCACGCAACCTACAGGAAGTGCAGAAAATAAGGTCAACGAAACTGCTTCACGACAGATCAGACTAGGCACAATTCATATAGTATCTAGCAGTGCTTCCCAAACCTCTCCTGGAGGCTGTGTTAGATCTCTCTCTCCCAGCACAGGTGATTCAGATGATCAGGTGGTCATCAATCTGCTTTAGGGGTGATTAAGGGGCTGATCATTTGAGTCACCTGTGCTGAAGGAGGGAGGGAGGGAGAGAGAGAGAGAGAGAAAGAGAGAGAGAGAGAGAGGTCTAAAACATGCGGGACAGGTGGGCCTCCAGGAGAGGTTAGGGAAGCACTGTTATATAGTATTATATATACTATATAATATATAGTATGATATTACAACCCCAATTCCAAAATAGTTTGGACGAAGTGTAAATTGTGAATAAAATCAAAATGCAATGAGCCAATATGTTATTTACAATAGAACATAGATAACATTTCAAATGCTGACATTGAGACATTTTACATTTTTCAAATTTTCTGGCTGCAACAGGTCTCTAAAAAGTTGGGACTCAGGCAAAAAAGGGCTGAAAAACCAAATAATATATAAGAGAATCAGCTGAAAGAACATTTAGCAAGTAATTAAGTTTACTGGCATCAGGTGTGTAACATGATTGGCTATTAAAGAGATGTCTTAGAGAGACTGAGTCTCTCAGAAGTAAAGATGGCCAGAGGCCAACCTGTGAAGGCTTGCGGAAAAAAATTGCGGAATACTTAAAAAATAATGTTCCTCAACGTCAAATTGCAAAGGCTTAGAAGGTCTCATCGTTGACAGTGCAAAACATCATCAAAAGATTCAGAGAACAGGACAAGGCTGAAGACCTTTACTGGATGCCTGTGATCTTTGGGCCCTCAGACGCCACTGCCTCACTCACCGGCATGATTCTGTCATTAACATTACTAAATGGGCCCAGGAATACTTCAAGAAACCACCGTCTGTAAACACCAGTCCACCGAGCCATCCACAGATGCCACCTAAAACTCTATCATGCAAAAAGGAAGCCATCATTGAGCATGATGCAGAAGCGTCGCCGTGTTCTGTCGGCTAAGGCTAATTTAAAATGGACTGTAGCAAAGTGGCAAAGTGTCCTGTGGTCAGACGAATCCAAGTTTGACATTCTTGTTGGAAATCATGGGTGTCGTGTCCTCCGGGCTAAAGAGGAGAAAGACCACCCCTCCTGTTATCAGCATTCAGTTCAAAAGGCAGCATCTCTGATGGTATGGGGATGCATTAGTGCATATGGTGTGGGACACTTGCATGTTTTAAAAATCACCATGAATTCTGAAAGGTATGTAAAGGTTTTAGAGCAACATATGCTCCCCTCCAGGTGATATTTAATCCAGGGAAGGCCTTGTGCATTTCTGCAGGACAATGCAAAACCACGTACTGCAGCTACTACAACAGCATGGCTTCGTAGTAGAAGTGTCCATGTGCTGAACTGGTTGCCTGCAGTCCTGATCTTTCACCGATTGAGAACATTTGGTGCATAATTAAACGAAAAGTCTGTCAAAGGAAACCCAAAACTCTCCAGCTGCTGGAAGCCTGTATTAAACAAGAGTGGGATCGAATTCCAATGGCTAAACTCAAGAGACTTGTCTCCTCAATGCCCAGACGCCTCCACTCTGTGTTAAATGGAAGAGGGGATGAAACACCATGGTAAACAGGCCCCTGTCCTAAATTTTTTGAGACCTGTAGCAGTCATCAAACTTGAAATGAGCTCATTTTGTGGATAAAATTGTACAATTTCTCAGTTTCAACATTTGCTGTGTTATCTCTGTTCTATTGTGAATAAAATACTGGCTGGTGTGATTTGAAAGTCATTGCGTTTTGATTGTATTCACAATTTACACTTTGTCCCAATTGGAATTGGGGTTGTATATATTTTATCCACTATATAATAAAATAGTACATAATCAGTTTGGTCGTGAAAGGGTTAAGCATAAACTAAATTAGGCATTGACCAGTTTACCCCTGGCTGCAGCTGTTAGACTTCACTGAAGGTTGAACTGCTAACTCTCTGACTCCCAGTCAAGGCCACAGGCTAATCCCCTTATAGCTGCTTCATGCTAGCATGGAAAATGTTGGGCTTTTCCAGCTGTGTGATTCTCTGCAGGCCTGCTATTCTGAGAAACTCAGCAGTTTGTGGCTCAGCGAGATTTAAGTGCTTGTGAGGCCCTGAATGATATCAACAAAGTCGGTCAATGTCAAGTCTTCAAACGCACACTGATAAAATGATCTTGCGCCATTATGGAGTGACGGAGGCAACGATTTGTACAAGCCAGGACGAAAGCTGCGTTTGTTTTGTTTTGGTGATTTTTTTCTGGCTGTAGAAGCTAGCTGTGCTACAAAAAGCGGCGTAAATGGAGTGGATTGGTTCCTCCTGTAGATGCATTTTTTTCCGCTTCCAAGCAGTGCTCTTATGGTGTTTTGCACATTGGGGCTCCGGTGATGACATTATCCCATCTTTACTGGATAGATTATTCCATGATGATAGATAATCTGACCAGTCTGCGTGCCACAGAGAGGTCCCTCTCAGTTGTAGTTGAATATGCGGCTGCTCTAATTTGTAGGTTAATATCCATGAGGTTGTGTGGCTAAATGCAAGGCAAGTCATTGGTGTTTTGAACAGTACTAAAACTACCACCAGATCTCTTGTTTCATCTCTTGTCCATAATGTCTCATACACTCCTGATCAAAATCTTAAGACCAGTTAAAAAATTGCAAGAATTTACGTTTTGCACTGTTGTATCATAAGAAGGTTCTAAGTAGAGTTTCAAAATGCAAAAAGAAGAAATGTGAGCAAGAGACCAAATGTTTTGAGCAGGCAATTTATTGAAAAGAACAATTTAACTAAAATAGGCTGTTCATCAGCTGATCAAAAGTTTAAGACCATAGCTCAAAAAAACCCCTAAAACAGAAATTAAAGTCTCAAAAACAGACTCAGTAATGAGTAGCTCCACCATTATTGTTGATCACTTCAAAAATTCGTGTTGGCATGCTTGATGCGAGTGTTTCCAAAAGGCTTGTAGGAATGTTGCTCCAAGTGGTGAAGATGGCTTCACGAAGGGCATCCACTGTCTGGAACTGATGTCCATTTTTGTAAACTTCCCTTGCCATCCATCCCCAAATGTTCTCAATTGGATTTAGATCAGGGGAACATGCAGGATGATCCAAAAGAGTGATGTTATTCTCCTGAAAAAAATCCTTTGTCAGACGGGCATTGTGAATTGCAGCATTGTCCTGCTGAAAGACCCAGTTATCACCACACAGACGAGGGCCCTCAGTCATGAGGGATGCCCGCTGCAACATCTCCACGTAGCCAGCTGCTGTTTGACGCCCCTGCACAACCTGGAGCTCCATTGTTCCATTGAAGGAAAAAGCACCCCAGATCATGATGGCTCCCCCTCCGCTGTGCCGTGTTGAAAAAATCTCAGGTGGCATCTCCTTGTCATGCCAGTAGCGTTGGAAGCCATCAGGACCATCAAGGTTAAATTTTTTCTCATCAGAGAATAAAACTTTCTTCCAACTTTGAACGTCCCATGTTTGGTGCTCCCTTGCAAAGGCCAAACGGGCAATTTTGTGGCGTTGAAGGAGACGTGGCCTTTGAAGACGTTTTTTGTTTTTGAAGCTGTTCCTTTGCAGATGCCGTCTGATGGTTATTGGGCTGCAGTCAGCACCAGTAATGGCCGTAATTTGGGATGAGGATCGTCCCGTGTCTTGACGGACAGCCATTCGGATCCTCCGGCTCAGAGCCGGTGAGATTTTTTTGGGTCTACCACTTGATTTTTTTGTTCCATAAACCTCAGGATCTTTTAAGAAATGCAAAATGACTGTCTTACTGCGTCCAACTTCAGCAGCGATGGCACGCTGTGAGAGGCCTTGTCTATGCAGCTCAACAATCCTGCCACGTTCGAAGGCAGTGAGTTTTTTTGCTTTTCCCATCAAGAGGTCTTGACAGTGTGATTACTTGACATAAAATGACATGAAATCCAAATTTTCTCCACAGATTTGGGCTTTTAAAGGATGTGGTCTTAAACTTTTGATCAGCTGATGAACAGCCTATTTCAGTTAAATTGTTCTTTTCAATAAATTGCCTGCTCAAAACATTTGGTCTCTTGTTCCCATTTCTTCTTTTTGCATTTTGAAACTCTACTTAGAACCTTCTTAAGATACAACAGTGCAAAATGCAAATTCTTGCAATTTTTTTACTGGTCTTTAGATTTTGATCAGGAGTGTATTAAGGAATAGAGAGGACAACACAACGTCTGTGGTACTAATACTGAAATGACCTTTCTGTTTGCCACAGTTTGATTTTGGTGCACAGTTTGGTGGAGAAGGTCTTCTGTCCCAGGTGTTTGGTAAAGTGCAACTGACATACCTGGTCTGGGAACAGTTCATATGGGCACCATGCTCTGCTGAAGTTTAGGGGCTCGTCCCGGTCATGCGAAGGGAAGCTCAATGGATCTTGAATTAGTTCTCCTAATACTGCAGCCCTCACTTGTCCTACACGTGCGCTGCTTGCACAAATGTGTTTTATATTCTTGTGTTTGTGTGGAGATAATAGACTGTATCAAAAGATGGACAAAGCAACCATGACATCACCCAGTGATTTCGCCATTCCATTAAGGAAGCCTCCATTTTGGCAATTTGAACAGCGCCCTTTTGTCATTTTGAAACCGGATGTGATTCCTATTGGACTAGAGCGTGAATTGAAGATCCGGGGAGAAGCGAGGGGTGTATTTACATGTGGATCTGACCGTATCTGACAAGGGCCAGAGGTTAGCCACGCCCCCAAAAGCATAACTGACTTTATCCTTCATTCTAGTCGATTTGGGACCATAATTTACAAAAATGAACATCATGATATATTGAAGGAGACTTGAAACTTGTGATAAATACCATAAAATAATGTGGAAAATTATTATTGAAATAAATAATCAGGTGGGAAAGTAATGTCATTTTCTTATAGACATCTATAGCATTAAACTTCTTTCTGCAGCCACCGGCCATCTGCTGGCCATTAAATGGAATGCAATTTTAAGAGATTTCCACACTGGCTTCACTTTTCAGACCCAGGTGCAGCGTCCGTCTTTTTATACAGTCTTTGATGGAGATGGGTGCTGGTATATCCAGATTTTTGTGCCGGATTGACTGTTTGCGTGTGTGTCTTTCCGTGTGTGCTCACGAACTACCAGCGCTCGTGTGTACAAGCATCAGTAAGTGAATGAGTGTGCATCACCCAGGTTAGGCTGAAATTTGGAGATGAGACCTGGGCCTCACTGTGTATGTTCAGCCTCAAATCAGCTAAGTGCGCTGTTGGCATCGTAGTGTAATGGTTGACACTTTAAAGAGCAAGTTTCATTCTTGAATGAATGAACAGAGTGTTCTCATGCTCGTCACAAACAGAAGTCTTTATCAGAGGAAATTAAATTCATGAACACAGACTTATGAAGAACATTCTGAGAAGACTATTCCGTGGTTCTAAAAGGAAAGGCTTGTTATGCAGGTAATGCCGTATAGTAAGGATTTGAATCTCGGGGGGAATTTCCACTGTGTCTGGTAACGAGGCTTTTTACTCGAGTTTCACTTGTTCTGCAGTCCCTGTAGCAAGCATGCACCTGTACAAACAGATTTTATAACAGGAGTATAAACTCTTCTTGCGATGGATTGGCGAGCTGTCCAGGGCGTGTTCTGGCCTCTCACCCGTCGTGTGTTGGTATAAAAGTGTGCTTGTCGTTCTGAAGCAGAGCATCTGTCTGCAGCTAAATTGTAAATGTAAATCCATCATTCTGAAATACTGCCATAGTCTGTCGTCTTACTCAGCAAGTCTGTGTCAGTTTTCTAATATTCACATCTTTACTTATCAGTACTTTGTCAATACAATTGCCATGTGATGTAACTCCCAGGGAATCTGCCTGGCTAAAGGACTGTTCCCTGGCTCTAATGCAGGTTTCCGCTGTCGGCGTTTTTTTCATAACGGTGGCTCTCGCTCCTGCTCTCCCCGCGCAGTTCCACACGCCTGTGGGATACTTAAACGGCCCGGAGACGGTGCAGTGATTATCACTGAGTCATTGTCCTGGAGATTACGCCACGCTTACATCACCTTACAGCTTGTTCGTCTCTTGGCTGCTGGCTACTGTATCCCCATTGACTGTATTGGCTGAGCCACCCTGAAAGGATGAAAATGACAGAAGGGCTCTGATTGGCTAAGAGGGGATCACATGGAAGGCAGAGAAAGACCTTGGGAAGAGGGCTACCAGGGTATAGGCAATAAGCCTGTGCCTTTTTATCCCCTCAGCTAGTATTGTGGGGGATATAGCTATCATTCTGTCTGTCTGTCCTTCTGTCCACCTGACTGCTAACATGTTTTTGTCAGAGGCATTGCTTGACAATGATTTGACATTTTTCCATTAAACTTTGCACTCACCTCAACCATGTGCTGCAGTCGTGCCTTTTGCTGTTTTGGAATTTTTATATCACTTGACCTCAGGGCAGCCATATAACAACAGACTTTATATTTTGGTCTGCAACTTCTGAATTGTTGGTCTCTAAAGATAAATTTTCTTCTGCAATCTGCAAGTCCTAACAAATCTGTCAGTCTAAGTCCTGCCCGTTTGAGTAGGGGTAGATTTTCCATCATTTTGAATTTTTTGAGATGTGTGAAAACCATAGCTCCTCTGATATGGTGCAAATAGGTTGCTGATGGAGATCTGATGGCGGCGCATCTTGAAACCAGGGTCTAATGAGTAGGTAAAGTAGGTAAAAATGTGGCTGCAGTCAGTGTGGGTGTGGCATCTATCGCTCTAATAAGCTCTTGCCCCAGAATGCTGTGTCCAATCATCACCAACCTTGACATCCCCCATCTACAAGACCCAAGCCTACCAAATAAGGTGGAAAATCGTTCATAGGTGGTGGTGTAGCTAACAAACCGTCTTAATTCCAACTCCAATTGCACAATCTACTTAAAATTTAGCATGGTTTATGGCATGGGTCCGATGGATACCTAAAAGTTCAAGGTGATAGCTCAAACGAGATGGCTGCCATCAGCCAATCACATATCACCATCCCTTATTACTTTCTGAGCTATTGTATACAAGATTATTTAGAATGTGTGAGAGACCAATCAGCCAAATGCTGGCGTACTGTCTTTTGCTGTTTTGGAATTTAATTTCAGATTTTTGCGGGGGCTGGAGGAATATTCCATCTCCTGATGGCTCTTGTTCAGGAAACCGCTGTTGTTCAAAACCTTGCATAGTTTTCCCTTCACAATATCTGCCTCAGGGGGGAAAATATTGCAGACGACCGGTTTATCTGATACTGTACTCTTTCCCATAATGCACTTTTTCAATGACATAATGCTGGTTTATTGGCTCCCCCAAGAGCAGTAAGGCCAAGAAAAACAGTGACCAGTCCAGCACAAAGTCCTGGACCCCATTGAATGAGGTCATTGTATTTCCTGTCCCTTCTTTAGTCCAGACTGAAACATTATACAGCAATCAGACGCAGCCCCGCCCACCCCTAATTAGTCCGATGGGAATTGGGCTGACTTGCGTTACCGCAAATCAAATTTCAAATCTAAGTTAAATACCGTTTGCACCGTATACTTTACTTCAGTATGATAAAACCACCATTTTTAACATCTTTATAGAAGCCCTCATATAAACTATCTTGTTTGCAACTTTCATTCATCAAGCCTGGGCCAAGAGAAGAAAACAGTTGTTTTCATAACCTTTATTACATCATTTTCTACTGCTGCGCATGTTGCCGCTCTTCTGTGTCTCTCATCCATTGTATTTATATATGATGTGAAATTCTGTTCAGTCTATGTTGAGTTTGTTAATTCAGACCTCTGTCCTCTTATTTGTTTATTTAGACCTCTGTCCTCTTGTTATATGTTTTGTCTGTTGTGAACATTTTTCTGTTATATGGTGTCTTATCAGCCTACATGGGCTGGGCGCATTGCGCAAGACAAGTAAATAAAGTTTCATTCATTCATTCTTCATTCATCTTCGTTGAAATGGTTATTATACTATTAATGTTTGTTCTAAAATGACTGATACAGTGCAAACTAGTGGCTTGGGCACCTGAATCATTGGCAGATCATGTACTATATAAGGTGACTTGTATTGGCTACATTTTAGGCCACATAAGTACTTTCTTTGAAGAACCTTTTCCCCTTTTTGGGTGAAATATCAGTTCAAAATTAACAGAGAGCTTTGATCTCTGTCTGTTATGATGTCAGAATGATGCTATACGGAACATCAGCTCTCATTGAATCATGCCTCGGCCAATCATAATGCACGATTGGAACCTGACTGTTGTTTTTAAAAAAAAGGCTCAGTGAACAAGCACGCTCCCTGAGAAAATAGTTTTCAGAATAGAGTTGCTCTGGTTCATTTCCTCTTGCCTTTTTAGGGGCTGTGGCAGTGAGTGTCTGAGGTAGTGACGAAATGGGGGAGGAATTAATTTTTTACTGAGTGACCCTTTCTTGTGTGTAAATCTTTAAAATGTCAGCCGTGAAAGTGGATTGGGAAGATCTTAACTGATTTCGATTTCACTGTCGCACGACTGTGGCTCAATTGGTTAATCCCCACTGAGAAGCTCTCACCTGTGCTGATACGAGGAGAAACCCCAGGAATAATGCTCTGCTTCTTAGCTACACAGGCCTGCGGCTTCCCTTTTGGATAACACTCTCGGGGAATATATGACTTTAACTGTGCGTTTATGGTGTAACGGCTTTTAGTTCAGAGCAGCGAGATAGATGTGTGGTCTTGGCAACAGAAATCAATTTCAGATAAGGCTTGGCTTATGTCTTTATGGCTTCACTTTGGCTGCTGCTAGGCCTGTTTTCTAGATAAACTGCTTCTTTTGGGAGTTAATCATTATCCTGGGTCTGTGTAACTGAGCGGGTTTAAGAGTGTGTGTGTGTCTGTGTAGGGGTGTGTGTGTGTGCGCACCAGGGAAGGGAAACATACCTACACCGTTGTAGGGGCGCATGGGACATTCTGGCAGCAGCTTGCACGGAGATTCAGAAATGCAGGGGTATTTATTGGACAATATCCACTTCCTGTTTGGAGGGACTTCACCGGTCACATGACTGAGGACACCAGAAAGGGGATACGTGAGACAGAGTAGTTTCCCGAACTTTGACAGGGCTATCGGGCGAAAAAAATAACAACCTGGGCTGCCATTTTACCCTGTTTTTTTGCCGCTATCAAAGAAAAATTCTGCCTGACTCTCTCCCTCTGAACGGTACTGTGAGGCTTTGTGAGGGAGAATGGATTTCCTGTTCACTCCTAAGGTGAGTGTGTATGAGTTTGAGCTCATGTCTGCACTGTACAGTAGATACCTTTGCTTTTAGCAGGTCACTCTGGGAACTGCGAGTAGCACAAAAGATTCTGCGCTCCGCTAACACACATATTTTGGGGCCAATTTTGAATGTATTATTCTTCAGCACAAGCAAGTAAACCCCATTTTATTCTTGATATATTCTGCAACCCATTCAGTTTTTCCATGTAGTTTTTTGTGCTCTTTGGTGCCTTGTTCAAGAATACAGACTTCCACCACATGGTGAAACCTGTGCCTGCAAACATGGTTTGGGTCCTCAAAGCAAAATGCTGCAGAATGCAATTGTCTAAGAAAGCAATTGATATGTGTTTGTGATTGTATTGAGCTCACAGATGATACCGGGTATGATTTTCAATTTATTAGTGACTCATAACTCACTTTATTGATTGCAAGGATGGCAGAGTAACCTGGTGGAAGGTTACATAATTGGCAGCTTATGGTGATTGAGCTCAAATCATCTTGTGATTCTGACGTGCATCTGCCGAGAGGAAGGTGGGAAAAGTCTGGTGTTTGGCCCTTGAGTAAGACCCTCAACCCAAGCTGCTGTAGGGGCTTTGGCCCTGTATCGCTACTTTTCTCTCCCATTGTCACATCTGTCTTCTGAGCTGTTGTTTCAGCTGCGTTTCTTTTAAATGAGAAACTCACTGCAGGGTCTTGTCTGGCCGGGTAGTTTAATCTCGAGGATGAGCCTGTAAGCTACTGAAGCGGAATATTCCGGTGTACTGGGTAAAAAGCCTTTTTTTTTCCATTTATTTATTTCATTTATGGAATCATATACCATACACTATGAAATGCATTTCCTCGGGAATGTCAGTTACATGCCACTGAGCCAGAGTTAGCCGAAAAAGCTACACCACTGTGCATAAGTATTCGGACGGTGACTCGTCTCTGTAAAGAGGGTGTCAGTTTCTTTGTGGTTTTGAGATGTTAATGCCCACAATTTAAGTGTTTTAGCCTGACTGTACACTTACTTTCAAATTGCATGGGCTGGAACACAGCCAGTGCTAAAAAGCAATAATTATGTCATTTTCCAACTACTCTCCGGCTGTGCTGTATTTTACCTCTGCAGGGTTGCGATTTTCCCCAGTCCCTGTGTGCCATTGGCTGTGCGTGGCTAATACACGGAGATCCGCGGCCCCGGTGCGCTCCGAGTGTGTTTGACTTAGCGGAATGCAGCACTTGAGCTGCTTCCTTTGTCCGCTCCACTAGTGTTTAAAGGACTTGATTCATTACTGTGAGATGTAAACAGCTGCGGATGTCTCGGTGACTGTGCCATGGGGTCAATTCCGGGGGTTAATTTTTGGAGTTTATGTGTCACTGTTGATCGCTTCAAAGCGGGGGCATCGCTAAGCCTATTTAAGAAGGATGATTGCCCTCCTAAAATGCACATTAGCCCCTGTAGCCAATATGTACTACTCAACATTAGATTTGGATGTTGGATGTTATGACCATCTGGTCAGTAAATTATTAGCCCCCGTAGCCAATATGTACTACTCAACATTAGATTTGGATGTTGGATGTTATGACCATCTGGTCAGTAAATTATTACCTTTTGGGAATACAAGCTGGACTGTATGGATAATTCATGGTTCCTTTAAAAAAAAATCTTCATTTTCGTGTGTGTCAGAAATCACATTTTCCACGTGCAGTGTAGGTACGTTGCTGTCTTTTGGTGTGCTAGTGGATGTTTGCATTTACAACGATTAGAGCTAACGGCCTGTTTTATTTACTTTTTTGTTCATTTTTTCTTGATTTAACGTGAGAAAGGATGCAAAGGCGTCTCCAAAGACTCCGTTGAGGAATGCTGGAAGAAGGTGCTATGCAGGAACAGGTGGCACAAACTTTAAATGTTTCACAGAGCGTGGTATCCCGCATGTGGAACTGCTTTCAAAATACTGGAAGTGTAGCCCAGCAGCTTGGGGCAGGTTGGCAAAGGGCAACTGGGGCCACTGATAATCGGTTTTTGGTCATTCAGACAAGACGTCACCCGATGCGAACTGCAAGGCAGCTGTGAAATGATCTGCAGAATGCTTCTGGCGTGCATGTTTCTACACAAACTGTGCGTCTTCCTCTTCATGAGTCGGGATTGTGGTCATGTAGACCAGTTCTGCGGGTGCCTTTGACTCGACATCACGCAGAAGAGCGTTTGCAGTGGGCCACAGATCATGTCAGTTGGACCCTGGATGACAGGAGGACAGAGCTCTTCACCGTAAAGTCTTGTGTCTGCTAGGACCATCACGTCTGAAGAGCAAGGACATGGAGACGTGTTGGAGAAGCATTCCAGGGGCGACAGGTCGCTGACCAATATGGTGGGGGCTCAGTGATGGTCTGGGGTGGCATATCCACGGCTAGAAGAACGCTACTCCACGTCCATAGTATTGGAAAGCTGACTGCAGCTCTTTTCAGGGATGAGATCTTCCATCCCATTGTGAGACCATGTGATGGTGCAGTTGGCCCACAGTTTATTCTGATGGATGATGATGCTCGTCCACATCAGGGTAGGGTAGTGGCGCATTATCTGGAGCAGGAGACAACGGTCAGAATGGAATGGCCTGTGCGCTCACCCGACCTCAATCCTGTTGAGCAGGAGCGGGATGTGTTGGGGCTTGCAGTTTCTGCACGAGTTGTGCAACCCCGGGTGATGAACGGGCTTATGATGGCCTTACAGGTAGATTCCACCAGGCGCATATCTGCAGCATACGTGATGAGCGAGGCTATTTTGCTCCATCTTGCAGGCGACTTCATGTTCTACCGAGCGCCCTGCCAACTGATACAATCGACCTGCAGAGATTTCGTATATTTCGTCATTTTAACCAGGATAATATTTGTGCAGCGAACTTAAATGCTTTCTGTTGTTTTTTTCTGCTTAAATTGCATTAATTGTCAGAGCGTCATAAATGCACGGGGATACCATACCCGTTATTGAGTTTTCATTATTCCTCCACCATTAACTTTTATTGATGTGAAAGTTGGATAAGATTTCATCGATTTCATCAAAAATGACCAAAAGGCATTTGTCTCATGCAATCTCCTTTTCTATCACTCTTAATGCCTGTCAGAGCAGGATATGATACAAATAGATGGCATTTGTTTCAGTTGAATGTATTACAATGGCTCGGTAACAAAAATATTCTATGTCCCTATCAAATGTTTAGTATGTTTTGCAAGTTAAAATCATTAAAAGTTACAGCAAAACAGGCCAGACCGCCACCACCGTAAACCCTTGCGTCCCTCCCGCTTATTCTAGGCATGTCGGCAGGAGGTAGAGCAGCTAGGCTAGGAGTCGGAAGGTCCCTGGTTTGATCCCTAGCTCCTCCAGAGAATGCGTCGAAGTGTCCTTGAGCACTGAACCCCACACTGCTGCTGTTGTACAGCTTGGCGCCTTGTATGGTGCCTCCGCTTTGTGTCATCTGACTAGAAATCTGACTTGGTATATAAATGGTATATAAATTTACCATCTGTTCATCTCCAGTTATGTAATGGCTAGTAAAATTGAGAGGCCACAATACAAACGCAGAGAATAGTACAGATCGGAAATACTATCTATACTAAATACTATGGTAAATGGACTTGACCATATAAAGCGCTTATATAGCGCTTTCTAGTCGCATGATATGACCCCAAAGCGCTTTAGAACTTTTTGCCTCACATTCACCCTGATGTGGGAGGCTGCCATGCAAGGCGCCACCCTGCACATCAGGAGCACTGCTCAAGGACACTTCGACACGTTCTCTGGAGAAGCCGAAGATCGAACCGGGAACCTTCTGATTCCTGGGCCGCCCACTCTACCTCCTGAGCCATGTCGCCCCGTTCTGAAGGACGAATAATAGTCCGAAAAATGAAAGCAAAGTGGAGAGAAAAGAGTAGAAAAGGGAGAATTCCTAAAGAAGAAGGAACTCCAAAAATAACGAGAAGATATAAAGATATGCCAATATCTTCATCTATGGTGCGTAGCTACAAACAGACACTCTAGCAAAGAGGCATGGCAGACTTCCACCTTATGTAGAGTCCGGGGCAGCACCGCCCCAGTTCAATCAGCCAGCTGGCTAGAGAATCCAATTGAAAAGGGATTCTATATCGTCCCGGGACGAGAGCCACAAAGAAAAGTCCAAAGCCCACGCACACCTCACAAACCATGACAAGTTACATCTCTGCTTCGAAGAACTTGTAACATTTCTTTCAATTATTTTGGATCGTGTGAATAGTTTGAATAGGTCCATGAAGGTCTGTTTTGTGCACTGTACCCTTTGAGAATGTTTTTCATTATTTTTTTTAAACCCTTAGTCAGTGCTCTTGTGCTCAAGTCCATTATCTCCAATTAGCAGCGGCATTGTTAAGCACCTTTTAATCAAATGTTTGTGCTCTTGTGCCTTTCATGGGATGAATGATATCTGATGTTTACAGACGTGGCTGAAGACTTGCTGGCCTTGCTTTACATTGGTTACCATGAATACACTTAATTAACTTCAAAGGCGCCGGTCCTGTGATGTCAGGAAGGGTCACGCTGTCCCGTGAAAAAGTGCTGTAGTGAGCTGCCGGATAGCTCACTCGGTTCAGGCACTGCGTGCAGGGCAGAAGTGACTATCATGACGCGGGTTCGAGCCCCGGTCGGACCAACCGGCAGTGGTCGGCAGCTTTTTCAGAGTAGCGCACAATTGGCCATTGCGCTACAGGGCTTCAAATTGAGAAGGGACTGCCGGGAAAGGGAGGTAAATAAATAGTTTTGTTCGTTGCACAAGCGCCTCCTGTTGGCCAGACTGGCACTCGTCAGGAAGATTGTAAGTCTGTTCATGTCCGGGTATCCTCCGCCCTCGTTCTGAACTTGCGAAGATACAACCAATGAGTGTATAAGAATCAGTGGCTGACAGGCGCAAGCTTCGGAAGAGAGTCGTGAACTGTCTTCATTCTCCTGAATTGGCAGCAGGGGGTCGCAAATGAGCAAGGCATGTACATAGTTCACCTGTTGGGCATTCCAGATTCAGGAGGGATTGGAGATGCCAAATTTATTTTTTTTAAATTGTGCTGTAGAAAGTTACAGTGCTGTGAGAAAGTGCGTATCTTCTTTTCCTCATTGCTTATTATTATTATTATTATAGTTCTCACACTGAATGGTTTCAGATCATCGGCTAAGATACCTTATAACAGTAAACAGAAAGAGAACAGTAAACATTCATTCATTCATTTTCTATACCCGCTTATTCCTCACTAGGGTCGCGGGGCGAGCTAGAGCCTATCCCAGCGAAGGCAGGGACCCACCCTGGACAGCTTGCCAATCCATCGCAGGGCGCACACACCATTCACAGACCATTCACTCTCACTCTCTCCTTTGGGCAATTTAGTGTCTCCAATTAACTTGATAAGCATATCTTTGGACTGTGGGAGGAAACCGGAGTACCTGGAGGAAACCCACGCGAAGACGGGGAGAACATGCAAACTCCACACAGAAAGGCCCCTACAGAAAGAGAACAGTTAACATATATATATACATGTACACAGTTGCAATCAAAATTATTCAACCCCTGTTGCAAATTAGCTTTACCAACAAAATTTCAGCTGTTTGCAATAAACAAATCAAACAAGAACAATTTAATTGGCTCAACACATCAAATATTACGGGCGGCTTCTCCAAATTCAACACAAAATGCCACTTTTAATGACTACTGCAGGCTCAAAATTATTCAACCCCTTCATGACAAGCATCTTTAATACTTAATAGAGCACCCTTTTGCCTCTATGACCTGCTGGAAATGTGATACATAGGCTGACAACAGCTTTTGGCAGCATTCCCAAGGAATCTTAGCCCAGTCCTCATGGACAATGGCCTCCGGTTCAGTAATATTCTTGGGTTTGCTCGCTGCAACTGTCTTCTTCAAATCCTACCGGAGGCTTTTTTATGGGGTTCAAGTGAGGCGACTGTGATGGGCACTCTAATATCTTCCCAGACATCTTCTGAAACCAAGCCTTGGTGGATGGTATGCTTAGGATCATTGTTCTTTAGGAAGGTCCAGTGAAGCCCAAGCGTCAGCTTCCCTACAGACAGTATGAGATTTTCTCCTGGATATCCTGGTATTTGACTGGATCCATCTCGCCCTCCACACTTTGCAGGTTTCCTGTGCCAGAGGAAGCAAGGCAGCCACAGAGCATCAAAAAGCCCCCACAATTCTTCACTGTAGGCAGGGTTTTCATCATATGCATCTTTATTCTTCCTGCAGACATACCAATGATTCATAAGCCCGGAATATTCCAGTTTTGTTTCATCACTCCTCAGAACAATATCCCCAAATTTCTGTGGCTTATTTATATGGTTTTGAGCATATTAGAGCTTGTGCTTTTGGATCAGCTGTGGTGTGTGTCTTGGAGACCTTCAACGTTTAGTAAGCGCCCTACTGTGCAAACTGAAACCACAGTGCCTCTTGCCTCCAAGTCTTGCTGTGGCTGTCCTGCAGTCTCTCAAGGATTTTTGACCACCTGTCCCCTCAGGAATCTGGTGGCAGCCATTGATAGCATCCTCTTTCTGCCACATCCTGATGCTGTAGCCACTCTGAGCTGGCAGACTACGCTTCCAACTGTATCTCTACGAAAATTCAGTGCCTGTGCTATCTTTTTGTATCCTTTTCCTTGTTTGTGCTAGTCAATGATCTCCTCGATTAGCTTTTTGGACAATTCTTTAGACAGCCATATTTCTAATATGCAATCAAATGTCACTTCAACAAACCTCTAGCGAGTGCAAGAATTTGATGTGTTCTCTCAAGCAAACCTGATGCAACTAATTAAGCACTTGATTAGCTGCATTAGATGTGCTCGAGGCAATACCGGACTTGCAAATATGCTCTTATGATGGTTTTATTCGGGGGTTGAATAATTTTGAGACTGCAATAGTCATTAGAAGTGGCATTTTGAGTTAAATTTGGAGAAACCACTTGCAATATTAGTTGTGTTGTGGTGGTACTCATTTGTACCTATGGCCAATTTGGAATCTTTAAGTAGTCTTACATGCATGTCTTTGGACTCTCAGAGGAAATCCGTGGTAATACGGGGAGAACATGCTAACTTCACTCAGAATGGACCTTGGCCAGATTCGAAAGCACGGCCTGCTTGCTGTGATGCAATAGTGTTATCCACTACCTTCTAGAAAAAGTCATTCCCATTGAAAATGAATAACTGGTTGCACTACCTTTAGCGGCAGTAACTGCCACCAAACACTGCCCTTAATACCACAAAACATTTAATATAGGAACACTGTGTGGCTGTGTGTGAATGTTTGGTGGTGGTCGGAGGGGCCGTAGGCGAATACTGGCAGCCACGCTTCCGTCAGTCTGCCCCAGGGCCCCAGCTGTGGCTACAAAAACGTAGTTTACCACCATCAGAGCGTGAATGTGTGAGTGAATGAATAATGTATCCTTGTGAAGTGTCTGAGTGCCCAGAAAGCAGAAAAGTGCTATATAAAATTGATGCATTATTATTATTATTATTATTAATACTTTCTCACAGCCCCGTATATTTCCTGATTATCCTTCAAAGAGAGAGCATTCTCTATTATTTTAGGAGCAGTTTCCTTTGGCACAAGCAACCTGAGCACAAGGAGATTGCATCACCATCTGAAAACTGCTATTTAGTTTTGGGAATTTGAATTAGCGCTGTTGAACGACTATTTTCATGTGTTATGTCTGGAAGGACACCATTAACCTGTGCAGCATATAAATTTGCTATCCTGTTTAGTCATTGTGAAGACCAAACTCAGAGCATCCTGTAGATGGTGTTGTGTGTGGCACCAGCTGAACCTGCAGTCTAATTAGGAGATAAACCAACTGTTTTTTTTTTTTCGAACAAGAGGTATTTATTTTAAGATAGATACCTGGAAATTTCATTTGAAACCGAGCGATTGCTCTCTCTCTCTCTCTCTCTCTCTCTCTCTCTCTCTCTTTCTGTCTGCTCTGAGGGCCATTACCACAGCTCTGTATATTCTGTGTTAAAACTGGGCCTCAGTTTAGAGCAGGGATATCTAAAGCTGCCCTTCAAATCTAGGTCCAGCCCTGCTTTTCTTTCCATCCACGCGATTAAGCGAACAATTAGTGCTGCTCATTGGCCAGACTGTTATCACTCCTGTCTCCCACCAGCAGCTCTCCGCCCAGAGGAGCCTATTTGGGGGAACAGGGGTTTAGTGGCTAAGCTGAGGATCGCAAAGATTCCCCAAGTGGTCTGATTTGGTGAAAAGGTGGAGTTTGCTTTTTCTGCCCCTCGTGGGACTGGGGCCGGCTTCTGACCCTTTGTTTCTTTAAGGCCTCTCTGTGACAGTCCTTTTACTAGAGGCGCTGCACAAATGTCAATTGGATTGTGTTGAACTGAGCTCAGATTTAGCTCTCAAGGCAAGTCTGAGGTGGACGTCTCTTGCCTCTGAATGGATTGAAGCCTTAAACCGGAACTTTTCTCTTAAGTTTTTCCTTAAGTCAGAAGAAGTGTTTTTTCATATTATAGGACAATCTCACATACATATTCTGAATCTGCTGGCTGCAGCGCCTAACTGAAGCTGCATTTAATTTACACTGAGTGAAATATTCAAACCCTGGACGCCATGTTTTTATGGCCACTGCATTACTTCTCATGGAAAATATCTAGATCTTGCACATAATTTTATGCTCATGTCCCCATTAATTCAGCAGGATATATTTGGGATAGTTGGACACGCTGGGATCGTCACTAGAATGGGTCCAGAGGTTTTATGGGGTTAAAGTTTGACTGTAAGAACTCGCTCGTATTCTGCCCTCTGGTTTCAGTACTGCTCCAGCTACAACTCAGCTATAAATCTGACCATGTTGGGCTCTTTCTTGCATTCCTCTTTGTCTTAGTATGTCGCCGCAGTTGTTCAACGCTCCTCTTTCTTCTTCTCTTGTTTGCTATAGCCTGCAGACACATGTCTTTTGTTGGGCTGCAGTGCAGTGTGATTGATGGCACATTGAAAAGCCTCAATGAACTCAGGTTAGTTCAGATTTGAGAGTAATGCATTATTCACTACATCCTGATGCTGCCAAACACCTGCTGATCAGGGCCAATTAACAGGAAGGGCTGGTGATAGGATTTCCCTGACTGACATCTTAAGTACATTCAAAGTAACCCAAACATGTAAGCACATGTATTACTGAATGGTCCTTTGAATCTTCAGGCCAGCATGGGCAAAAGACATTGGTGTCATGTACACTCTGTATGTAGGCACAGAAAAGATATGCACACCTCCATCTTCTCAGATTTTGTATTTACAAAAAACAAACATGGCATTTAAATACATGCAAAACAAATAAGATTATGGACATATTCAAAATATGACGTTGATCCTGATTAAATAAGTAAAAACTGTAAGCAGTTAAGTCCATGATTAGGACATTTTATGCGATACACTCTTCTTGTTTTTTATTTAAGAATGAAATCCACACAAATTTTTGTGTGTCAGGCTGATTCATTGGTTAGTTGATTGATTCACTGACCGATTCAGTCACTGATTCTCTTATTTTTGAGCAAACTCTTCACAGTTTACTCTCATTCAACATCAGAGTCTTGAGTTTTTTTCTGTATCCTGTAGTCTCTATAATATATATATGTAGTTATATATGTCGTCTTTATATACCCTACTATAAAATGAGGAAAAGCCTGTCTGAATCCAATCTTGTCCTCTGTCTGTTGGCCTCTCAATCTGAACCTGCTCATGTGCATTGAGCACTGACATGGGCAGGGACCTGCAACACTGATTTTTTTTCTCAGACTTAAACTGTTGACTAGGAAATTTTAGCTGTTTATGAGTAAATTTAAGGTGTTTATGAGCGTTTTTGGCAAGTCAGTGCGGAGTTATGGCGCACGCATGCTTGGAAGCGTGCGCATTGTTCTGCAGCGTGCATCCCCCCCGGGTGGGGACTAGTTTCTGTTAATTTCCTTTGGCTGGGATATTGAGTGGGGCTCTTATCTTCCTGACTGATATTTGCTGACTTAGTTTCCTGGGGAGTGAAGACCTTAGACTTTCATTTCCTGTTTGTGTGGCCTGTTGAAGCTGGGATTTGTGTTACAGCTGTCAGAGGGGTAACGAGAGGGCTAATACTGAGGACTTCCAGGAGAAGCTGGTGATCACTGGTTACCAACCCTGTTCTCAAAGATCTACCATCATGTGGATTTTCATTCTGGCCCTAAAGCACTTCTCATTCAGCTGCTAGAGAACCTGTTAAGTAACTAATTAACAGGGTCAGTAATTCCAAATCAGGAAGGAAGTAAAAACCTCCTGAATGTTTGATCATCAGGCACAGGGGAGGGGATCCTAGTCATGGATTCTGAAGTTTCCCATTTTCTGGTCTGTCCAGTTCTTTGTGAATTCAGGTACCGCAGTTGTACATTCTTTTGGCTCCACTTTATGAAGCTCATCTTATAAAGCTCATGAAAATGCTATTAATCAGCAGCTGTGGGATTATTATCTCATCATAAAGTGTACCCATAAGGAAAGGGTTGGGAGGATCTCCTCAAATGGGACTGCATTTGTATTTGACCTCCAGTTGCTCCTCCAAGGAGCGTCCAAAAATAAATCTGTCTTATCGATCCACGCCGGCCTTGGGACGCCCTGCGGCAAAGCCTTGAGACAGGCTGGGTATATATCGATATAATGTTTGTAGTTGTGCCTATAGATGGCGCTGTTGAGTGGGATCCTGTCAATGATGATCACTGTGAAGTGTGACAGCTGTTCAGTACCTGCGCTGAGTTTCAGTGCTGGTCCGTGTGCTGGGTTTAATCCATGGACTGTGGAGAAATATGCAGGAAGTTACTCTGGGAACATTCCTTTACTTTCCTTGAGTTTAATGAAGGCATTTCGGTGCACAGAACTGGTTTTTGGGTCCCGTCATTCTGTAAAATTTGGAGTCAGAGTCGGAGCCGGGGTCTGCTCAATGCACCTGGCAAGTTGTCCAGTGCACGTGTGAGACGTGGAGCTGTAACCTGCGCCTGACTCGTTCACAAAATGTTTCTGTCCTTCCCAAATGGTGCAGTTACTTAATGAGTCGTCTTACCAGGAAGCATTAAGGGAAAAACATATACTGAGTGCAGATTTTTTTGTGTGAGAATATTATTGACTTTGTATTTTTATGCTAAAGTTACCGTTGAGTCGGAAAGGAAATAAGTGCGAGAGTGACCTGTATTGGTACCAACCACTGCAGCACAAGTGAGCAACATCAGCAAGATCCAGAAATTAGCTGCAAAAACAGAGCACTGGCCTGGGCGCTGGTATAATGAAAGTTGGATCTTTGTCGGACACTTTGGATACGATCCCACCAGCCTATTTGTGCATTTTGGGGTGAGGTCTTTGCCTGGGGATGCAGCACAGCACTGGTTAAGTGTGCTTGACTTGGTACTGAAAGGTCCTGAGTTTGAATGCTTGCTACGGCTTTCGCAGTGTGCTCTACGGCAAAACACTTCACTCCCACTACCTCACCCCACCAAGGTGTGTAATTCGGTTCCTGAAAATTGTCGGGGAAACCTGACTAAGAGCTGGGGGTAACCTGCAATGGACTAGCCTCCCATCCGGGGGAACAGCAGTACTCCTAGTCGCTAAATGCAACAGAAACTAGGGTTAAGAACTGGCCTGATTAGCTTCTGGGGTTAGAAAAGACTTACATCTCTGCCTGGCTTGTTGAGAAATTCTTCTGCTGAGTTCAGCAATGTTCTGTATGGAAGCTGACCTCAGCAGCTGTGTGTGTTTTTGTGTGCACGTGTGCTTGTTGTTGTTATAGCGTGTGTGTGCGCGCACGTGTGTGTGTGTGTGTGTGTGGCACATGCTCATGTGCTGCGCTTGCTTAGCAGAAGGGCTGAGACCTCTGAACTTTTCCGTCCCTGCTTTGCCATTTGCAGCGGTCAGCAAGTAAAACAATTTTTCTTTTTTATCGCAGTGGTTCCCGACTCGACGCTGTTCTAATTCCACTTACAGAGGTGGAAACTCTGGCCTTGCGAAGTAAACCCCCGTTTGTTCAGTTTTACTCTTCCCTGGTCTTTTATCACATTTGCCTAATTAGTTTAAATCTTCGGCAGTGAGGTAAATTAATCACAGAAGTCAACTGAGTGATTTTTCTTTTTTTTGGTGGAAGAAACACTTGGCAGCTCTCATTCATTCCCGACCCCTGGATTTGTCGCCTCTAATTACCAGCTCAACTCACTCATCCACTAGCCGTCCAATAGGGGGCTCTTTATTGGGGTTGCAAAGAAAACCAGCAGGATGGAAGGTCTTCTCAAACAAGCTCAGGATCCAGTGCGGTATCAGGAGTTCCCTGCTGATCTTTGGTCAAAGGCCTACATGAGTCTGTGACATAATTCAGGATTATTGGGCCTTGGCCAAGTCAGTTAAAACGAGCCTGTCGCTCCCTCTGTGGCAGCCTTGCTGCTAAAATAGGCCCCAATTTAGACTTTAAACGAAAGGCTCCTCAGAGCCTGTACTCAGGCCGGGTCTAGGCCTGGGCCAATCCCGAAACCGCGTGCATGTGCAGGACAATCGCGACCCTGAAAAAAAAAACAAAAATGAAGAACAGACTCGTGGCCTACCAACCCGATCAAATAGTTGGGAGCGGTGTGTGGGGAATTATGCACTCAGTACAGTTTGTGTCTGAGCTGGACCAGGCAGTAGTATGTGGCCTGATGATATGGGATCAGGTAGACACCAGAAGCGAGGTGAAGGGGAATGAGGATTTATTGAAAAACAAAACAAAACAGGCACGAGGGCCAACGAAAAACTTGGCCCAAAGGGTTGCAAAAGGACAAACTAAAGTACGCTACACAGAGCTATAAACAATAAATGCAAAAAGGCAAAAAACAAAAAGGCACTGGAAACTCCAGGCAAGATACTCAAGAAAAATAAATAACAATACTAAATATATATATATATATACACACAAGACGAGAGGCTAGGACAAATACTAGGGAACTTGACAAGAACTTGGCTAAACGAGACGCGACTAGAAACAAACTTGAGACACTGTCTGCCAGCCAACTTCCACCGCATCCAGATAAAGGCTTGGAAATCATGACATGAGGGGTAACACCTGGAGAGAGAGAGAAACAAGAGGCATGGCAAGATCAAGACATGGACAAGATTGGTTGACAAGACTTGCTCGTTAAGAGAATGAGCGTGCTCAGCTTAAGTACCAATTAAGTATGCAGCTTGGAAGCAAGCATGAATGTTAAGAACAGAAAACCACAGCAAGATCTTGAAATAGCAAAGCAGGAATCATGACAATAAACTCCCTGTCTAAATTAGTAATATTAGTAATGTGCCTATCTAAGAATTACACCACCCAGTGAGTGTTAGTAAATGTTAGTAACTTAAAAACAGTTAATTGCCAATTAAGCTTAGAGAGCCCCGAATCAGCACAGCACAGAAGGAAGGGAGAAACCACAAAGCCAACCAGAGCTCAGAAATGTGCAGCAACGAAGGCACAGGGCGGAACGCAGACAAGCGGTGGAGTGGCATGGCAGACCTGGCAAAAACAAAAACATGAAAAAGTAAAAACATGGACATGGAATGAAAACCATGAAATGCAAAACCTGATACAAGAAACTGTTAAAACTATGACTATGAACATGAACTATGAAACTATGGAACATGAAACTGTTAAAACCATAAACAATACTGTTCTGGCCAAAGGCCAGAACCCCGGAACACAACAGCCTGAGCTCTGCGCTCATCTCATCTGTTCTGATGTTTATAGAGCTTATAGAGCTTACGGTGTTTATAGAGCTGGCCTGCTATCTGAAGATATGAATGTCATTGTGCTCTGTCATGTCCTCGAACTGAGGACTGCATGTTTGGGTGATGCTGGAGCCAAATTTAGTGACATCTATTTATGTACCAGTGTTTACACACTCAGCAGAGTTCCCTATCCTGAGCGCTGTGTACAGATAACAGGATTAAATATTCTTTTGATATTGTGAAGATCACTTTGTGCAGGTAAAGGCAGCTGTAATTAAGAAAAGGTTGTTCTGTGCCATTAAGTAATGTTATGTGCAGGTAAAGATTGGTCTTTGCAGATTTTGTGTGCTAGTTAAGGATACTCGGAGTGGACAAAGAGCCAGCCGTCTGTACAGGGACTGAGGTTTTACGATTCCTTTGAAAACCCTGCTCTCCTCGTGGGTGGTGTGCGTGTCCTATGGTGGATTCACAGACTGTCCGTAGTGTGATTCTGGCTCTGCCCACTGGAGGGCTGGGATGGACTCCAACCCCCACAATCCTGTTCAGGAGGCGAGTGAGATAATGGATGGATGGACCCTGTGGTTCTTTGGTCTGTTCCAGCTTTGTGCCTTTATTCTTTTATTCAGTCGAGGGGCTTATCTTTCAAACTTCTCTTCCCACCTTCATTTGATCTTGGCTCCTCTCTTTTGGAGAGAGACTGAGGCAAGAAACTTGGAAAAGGAGAAAAAAAGAGAGCGAAGGTTGAAAAACGTGAATGAGAAAATTATTTCCAGAAGAATTCACAGCTCAATCTGTTTGAAATTTTTTTTTTAAGGTTTCACCACCCTTATCACAGCTCAACTGCCATCCTTCATGGCTGCTTGCTCCCATCACCTCAGGGGGAAAATACTGCGGTATGTGACTCGGGGTTTCTCTTTGGACACCCATCCTCTGACGCAACCCTCAGCCTTAGCGACTTTTACACTGTTCAGTTGCACTGCCAGTCACACACTGCCTGTGCCATCGGAGGATAAAGCAGTTGGCTCATAATCTGCTCATACAGCTACATGCACCTGTCCGCCCAGGAGAGGTCACCAGAGAGTGACGGGACTGGCGTAGCCCCCTATCATACCAGGCAAAGCTGCGCCGATTGTTGCATCTCCCATGCAGACCTCCAGCCGTAGCCAGTAATGGTGCGGCTGGAATTCAAGCACTCGACCACGACCGCAGGGCTCCCAGACAAATGTCTTAGCCATGAGTCACTTGGAGGCCCACTGCTCCATCACTTATTTGTGGCATATTCCAAGGACACTTCTGCAAAAGATGGTGGACCACCATCAATTTCCTGGTTAGGCGCAAGGAAGGAAATAATCTAGTGAAAAATAAGGGATTGTAATGTGCTCAGGGAGAGACAGAATTCAAGGAAGCAAGAGAATTGCTTAAGAGGAGAAGGAACTGGCCTTCATCAATGAAAGGTTAAACAATCTGTTCAAAATAAAGAAGAGAAAAAGAGAGATGTATCTAAATGAAGAAGGAAGCATCAGAGACCGTGAAACTGGAGCAACAGTCGCCCTTTGGGCTGTTTCCTTTCCTATAACGTGACACCGCTGAGCGACACGGCCTCTCCACGGAGTCAGATCACCACCGCAGTAGTGAGAACTGTACTCGCCCCTCTCAGCTGTATCTGCAGCCGCCTAAAACAAGTGCAGATTTGTGTGGGACGGGTAACTCGATACGCCCACGTTCCGTGAGGACGGATGGGAACGGAGGACGGAGGGCGTGGGGGAGGAGTATTGCGTTCGGTCCTATACAAAGGGGCACGTCAAAGGATGGACTGTGAGAAAGTAAAAAAAGAAAAAAAACAACAGGAATGCCGTAAAGAAACCGGAGTCAAACAGTGAGCGTGTTTGTGTTGTCCTTTTTCGACACAATGACCAGATTTGCTGAAAGCAAGTGAGAAAGGGGAGTGGGACGCAGGGGTGTATGTGTGTGTTTTATTTGAGCCGGTTGCAAAACCTTGGAACTTTAGCCACGCCTGGGGCTCCATAATAGTCGGGTCAGCGTTACCCGATCACTCATTCTCTGAAAGCTCTTGAAAGGGCGGTTTGCTTTCTGGAGACCCGGTGTTTGTTTTCTCTCTAGCCGAGATGTTTCTGTGCGATGGTTGTTGTCTGCACCTGTTGTCTTTATCATGGCTGGTACACCGTCAAACATTTAACGATGGTTAAACTTTGAAATAAAAGTTCAACTAAATGTGAGGTAACTCACCTTGATGCTTTGTTTCAACTCATAATTTGTCAAGACAAAGGAAAACTTTAATATTGACTTTTGAAACCATATGAACTTGTTGAGTTAGATATTTAAAAGTAGCCATGACAAATGGAGCTAAAGATAGGAAGTATGTTTCCATAACTTACTGGGGCTATCATTTTTTACAGTGCATCAGAATGTCAACCAGATTGTGTTGTGTAGCAGATCTTAATGCTCAATTTCAGTTAAAACTTGACTTTACATCCTACTTTATGTCCAGCGGATGTACATTTTCTGATTATTTCTATTGGGTATATTTACAATTCTAAAACATTTACTTTGTTCCTTGACATTGCTTTACAAACTGCCTTGAGGTAATCTAGGCCATATTCTCTTCCTTTAAACCACAATATATTCAGTGCACCTGTACTGTAACCTGCCATTGTAAAGCTAACCGTTTATATGAAACACATTTAAGGCTCTCTCATGCTTCATTACACACAAAAACTCACGTCACAAAAACACCCAAATCCTAAAATTGTATGCTGTGAATCTGAAGAAAGTGAACAGTCCCTTGAAAAGGAATGACTCACAGTCATGGAAGAACTGAATTAAAGGCATAATTTGGCAAGATACACCATTAAGCTTATATAGATTCAAACATGCAATCATTATTTTCTGAGGGTAGATATTTGTTTTTCCAACCACATGTTCAAACAGAAAATTGCTATTGAAGGGCTGTTTAATGAGTAACCTTGAGGTTTTTTTGGGGGGTACTGGACATGCGCAAGACATGCCTGGTGCAATGCTGGAGGCTTTTAGCTGTTACTTACCAAAATATAGGGTCATAATTGCCTGAATCCTGTGGCATTATCTTTGGACTGTCAAGTAATGAAGCTGAGCATTGATATTTTTTTCTGTGATATTTGAATATCTGAATTAATATCATTTTTTTTGCAACATGTGCACAAACGTACTTGTTGCTGCATTATTTATAGTTTTTTAATTGACCTTTGCATTGGCACTTAATTGCAGTGATGAATTTTCATGATGTTTCAGAGTGCAAGACTGCCTCTAATGTCTGCAACCATAGAAACAGAAATAGGGAAAGAGGCGTCTCAGCCGGGGGTGGGTGGCGGTGGTGTTGGGGTGCGTCTGACGAACAGGAAGAGCTGTGTGTTGTCGGTGCTTGGTATGTCTGGACGACCACTGTTAGCGAGAGAGCGCTACCGACGCCGTCAGTATTTACATGCGGAAATGCTAAACGGTTAAAGTTGGTGAGATCAGTCAGTTCAGCTGAAGCCTGTGCGCGCAAACATTACAGACGGTTTGTCGGCGAGGCTCAGCTATTTTAATTCCATTAGCGCAGAAGGAAGGGTGATTGGAAGACCCAGCGGCACACGCTGGGACTAAAGTGGCTGCTCTTCAGGGGGTGAAGGGAGACCCCTGCTGGTGAGTTTTGTATAAACAGTGTTTTAAGAACAGCGAGCACCGTTGAAAACCCCAATTTGCTTACCTAGCTGATTTGATGGTTCAATTCGCATCATCAGCACTTGAGTTTGGTCATTTGCTGTACTGTTGGTGGGCAAAGATGGTGAAGCAGGTTTAGCTGGTACAGTAAGCGGATGATTAAGCTGGCACTTCGACTTTCTATGCAGACCTGCCATCTGGTTGACCAGCTTTAAGTGTTAGGAACACAGCTTAAACCAGTTTAAGCTGGCTTTAGCCAGAATTTTGAGCTGAGAAAGGATGATTTTGGACGTGGCCAATGGCATTGCCCTGTGCAGCAGTATAGGTGTAGCGTCATGCAGAAAAATAGCCGAAGTGCAGCTCCAGGTTCATGCTCGCAGGGTATATAATATGCTGATTCCGGGTATATTCTTGCAACTGCATTATGCTGATTTTTGTCATTGGCCAGTACTGTCTTATATAATTGCATCGGCTCAGGCAGGCTTTTTCCTCTAGTTATCCCTCAAATGGGGTTGTCCGTCTGTCATTGGGCCTTTTGCTTCCATCTGTCTGTATTTTGGCCCTTTTCTGCCCTGTGTAGACTCATTTACTGATTTACTAAAACCTATAGCACAAGTAAAGTCAACCTATGAGTGGTGAAAATTAATATGGAAAACAAATATTTGTTTTGCTTGTGCTTTAAAGGTTTAGCACATGCTGATGGGTCTTTAGTGGTAAGGCTGTCTCATAGTTTCAAGACGGATTTTCAAAATAAGCCCCATGGAGCTGACTACGAGGGAGAGAACCTACTGTGTGGTTTTGTAAAACTGAGACATAGTTTATTGACAGAACTTTGGTTTTCTAAACATCACAGCACACTACACTCACTTCTCCTTGGCAGACCGGTAATGCAGTTATGATTGGCACAGGCTCTGTGATGTCACTGCAAAGGTCAGAAGGAAAGGTCACCGTTTTTCCCAGGCCTTAGTGTTACCCAGCTGTTACTGAGAGCTCAAACCAGCATGTGGTCCCCTCGACTGCTCGCTGAAGGTTTGTAAAACGGCACGTAGCATAGCCGGAGGAAGCCCAGCTTTCTCCGGCATAGCGTGCCAAACGGTGGTTTCTGTGGCGTCATCTGTACGTGAAAGATCAAGGGAATGGCTTGTTCCAAAAGCAAACAGACCACAGACTTCATTTCCTCCCATCACCATGAATGTCAGTGAGAGGTCAGTGCAAGAGAGCTGTTGGCTTGTTTTCATTGCGTTTTGTTTGAAACCACACAAGTTTTCTTAACCAACTGGCAAAATCATGAAATGAGTTGAATGAATTCTCATTGGATTTGTTTCTTATGAACTAAAAATTAATAGGTGAGTAAGGTTTTGCAAAAAAAATAATTATTAAGACTTTTTTTCTCTGGATTCTTACTTTTTAGTTTGCTGCCATAACTGACTGGCTGGTTTAAGATGGCTTTCCTAGTGATGTTCAATTCAGAGGGTCAGCATTCTTTTCTCAGTTATTTGGTCATAAACACTCTGGATCCTGATTTAGATCATTTCTTAGAAGACTACAGGACAGGAGCTTCAGGAGTGCTTCACATGGACTTTGGGGTCCTCTAGTGTTCTTTTACAGTGACTGCATTTTTCAGGGCATTTACGCTGTCTCAGTCTGGCTGATGGTAATATGCATGATATTTCATTTACACTGCCCTCCATAATTATTGGCACCCCTCTTTAAGATGTGTTCTTTAGCTTCTAATAAATTCAGTTTTTTTCTGAATAATATAGGACCACAATGAAAAAAAGAGGAAAATCCAACCTTTAATTCAAGTGCATTTACTCAGTGGGAAAAAGAATCCCACATAAAGAAATAATTATTTTACATCAAATCATGTGTGTCACAATTTTTGGCACCCCTGTTGTCAATACTTTGTACAACCCCCTTTTGCCAACAAAACAGACCCAATCTTCTCCTATAACGTTTCACAAGATGGAAGAATACAGAAAGAGGGATCTTCGACCATTCCTCTTTGCACAATCTCTCTAAATCATCCAGCGACCTGGGTCCTCTCCTCTGCACTCTCCTCTTCAGCTCACTCCACAGGTTTTCAAAGGGGCTGAGGTCTGGGGACTGAGATGACCATGGGAGGAACTTGATTCTGTGTCTGGTGAACCATTTCTGTGTAGATCTGGCCACATGTTTTGAATCATTATCTTGCTGAAAGACCCAGTGACGACCCATCTTCAGCTTTCGGGCAGAGGCCACCAGTTTTGATTTAAAATGATCTGGTATTTCAAAGCGTTCATGATGCCATGCACCCTAACAAGGTTCCCAGGGCCTCTGGAAGTGAAACAGGCCCACAGCATCACCGATCCTCCCGCATACTTCACAGTGGGCATGAGGTGCTTTTCTGCATACTCATCTTTTTTGTTCCGCCAGACCGACTTAGAGTGTTTGCTGCCAAAAAGCTCTATCTGGGTCTCATCTGACCAAAGCACATGGTCCCAGTTGAAGTGCCAGTACTGCTTAGTGAACTCCAGACGTTGGAGTTTATGATTGTGAGTGAGAAAAGGTTTTTTCCGTGCATGCCTCCCAAACAGCTTGTTGACGCCTGGTTGTTTTGGAGACTTTGTGACCCCAAGATGCTACCATTTGTTGCAATTCTTTAACAGTGAGCTTTGGAGAGCTTTTTATTTCTCTTACCATCCTCCTCACTGTGCGTGGTGGCAAAATAACCTTGCGTCCTCATCCAGGTTTGGTTACCACTGTTCCGGTTCTTTTAAACTTCTTAATGATTCCTCTGACAGTGGATATGGGCAGGTGCAGGCAAGTGGCTATTTTCTTGTAGCCATTGCCTGACTTGTGAAGGTCGACACACATCTGCCTTACTTGAATGGTGTGTTCCTTTGTCTTTCCCATGTTGAAGAGTGGATAAGAGAAATGGCCTCTGTGTCATGTCATATTTATACCCCAGGGAAACAGGAAGTGATATATTACTAATTAAATGTTCCTAGATACTCTGATCAACTTTGTTAACTACTGTAGAAATGACAGAAATACTTCAATTACATTAATTTCCAAAATTTTTCAATTTTGTTCGGGGTGCCAATAATTGTGGAACAGGTGATTTTATGAAAAATTATTATTTCTTAGTCAGGGATTTTTTTCCCTCAAAATTCACTTGAGTTGAAGGTTACATTTTTCAACATTTTCAGTGTGAGAGTATGCTTCTGCAATAAAAATTGAATTTATTATAAGGCTTTTAACACATCTTAACCAGGGGTGCCAATTATTATGGAGGGCACTGAAGGAAATTCCTCGTTGAAAGCGGTGACAGGGCTTGGTCTTTCCACAGCACTAAATAAGATAAAGCACCCAAAATTAGCGATAAATTGACTGGTGCGAATATTTTCTCTTTTTTCATCTGCTGTCAAACAATAAATGTTTTCTAAACAAGGTATCTGAGCTTGTGTATCCTGCTAAAACTAATTTCTGCACCTTTTTACATCAAAGAGAATGGCCTCTATGGCCGTTGTTACTCATTTTGTAACATTGTATTCTGAATCTTTAGTCAAATATGCATAAATCAGCCAGTTATAACTGCGGCCGATCCTTTAAGAATCACTTCTGATTTTACGCACATGATTTTTCAAAAATTTGGGCTGCACCATATGCCCTCTGCATCTCGAACACTGAGTCTTTAAACTGCGTGAAACATTAACCCCTTAGAACATTTTATGGAGTCATTAGGGTTTGTCAAATGTGGCTTCGTTATTCGAACCTGCCCAAATATGTCCTGCTGAATTACACAGAAATGTGTCTAAAAGTGATGGACAAGATCTGGATATTTTCCATTTGATGTAATGCTGTGGCCATAAAAACCTGGCAGTCCAGCTTGGAATATTTCACTCGATATGTGATGTGTGATGTGATGTGATGTGTGATGTAGCTTCAGTGAAGCACTACAGAGATACAAAATATGCATGCTACATTGTCCTACAGTATGAAAAAATATGCTTATTCTTACTTAGAGCCTTCTAAGGGGAAGACATAAGTGAGAAGATAGAGTTTAATGGGTTGAGTCGCCATAACATGCCTTTACATGTGTTTACGCCACATAATCAAGAACACTGTCTGTCCAGCCTCAGGAGTACCTTGCTTATTAAAAGTGAGATCATTCATATCCTACCTCTAGAAAGTAAGGATTAAATCCATTTAATAGAGCTCCAGTGAGTTTTAAGTTGCCATCCATACCCTTGCCTATACATTTGTTAACCTCCCCCTCCCCCCCTCCAGCCGGATCCAGCATCGTCGTCCCCGCGGCCCAGCGCGAGGCAGCGGGACGAGGAAGAGGAGCGGGACTTGAACAAGGCTCTGGGGGTGGAGCGATTCCAGCAGATTCTCCACCCCGCCCCTAGGGGGCCGAGCGAGCAGCACCGCACCTACAACGAGGAGGACTTTGAATGTGAGTCAGCTTGGGGATCTGGGGAATTTCTGGGGGCAAGAATTACCAGAATAATCATGTCAAGTGTGTGTTGTGCAGCTGGATTGAAAATGCCAGGGCACTAGTGGTGGCTCTGCTTGGGTGGGAGATGATTTGATATAATTGTATTTACAGTCATGTACCGTATTATTTCTGAGTGCATGACCCTCCCTCAAGCTTGAGAATAAACGCCATCTTAAAGAAGAAAGTTTTGAGATTGATTCTTTGTCCCAGGATAGAGAGATTAACTCACAGACACTTCAGAAACTCCTCTTTTAAAGCAACTCTGGAGTTACCTCCAACCCTCAAGACTAACTTTTGGACCCAGGAGCGCATGCAAAAAGTTGGGTGCGCAGGCCAAAACTGTGGTCACGCAAAGTACCATGACACTTTTCTGAATATTTACTAGCCCAAATAAAGGTGTCTGAACAGACAATCAGTTATTGCTGTATTTATTTCAGAAAAATTATAAGAAAGCACTTTGTGAACTCAAAAAATAGATATTGATGTTTACAAGAATGTTTGAAAAATGTATAAATGCAGTTATCATTTTGGAGAGTTATCATACAAGTCTAAATGTAAAAGTCTCCATTTCCCCAAGGGACAACTTTTCAACTAACCCTCCCCTGTACTTAAACTGTACTAAACCTTAGATGAGCACCCCCCTAAAACCAACATATGGGGATAAATCAATGAACAACTCCCAATTATCACAGTGCTAGTGCTAAAATGTATTATGGTTATTGGTGCTGCCACCCGAAGTAACAATTTGACACCAAACTTGGCTTAATTGCTTTGAAAATATGAGACCAAGAAGGAATTGAAGCAGTAAAAAGCATAATTTGGCTACATTTTTTCATCACAAATTGAAAGTTTAACATTAAAATTAATATAGTTCCAAAAGTGATCCACCCTAAATATTTTGTTAAAAGTAGGTGCAGTATGCCAAGTTCGTTTGCACAAAGTGTCAAGAAATTCTTTCACGGAAACAAAGTAGTCGGACGGCTTATTATAAGAATAATAATTATTATTTACCAGTTTTTATTATTTCGCTATTTAGATTCTGCACATTTCGAAGGGTAACGGAAACGCACACAGAGAGTGAGGACGAAGGCCGACGTTATTAGCCCCCCAAAAAACAGTCTGCTTCGTGACTGTACACTGTTCGTTACACAGACTCATATACTCAGTCCATATGAAAACGCACCACTCACGAAATCTGGAATAGCTCCACGAATTGATATGTGAAGTATATGATGCATTTGAGATAATTAATGATGTAAGAAGACATGGAAACATCATTCAACTTCATTCACGATAATGTTAATGAACGAAAGAGGTTTAAGTGGCGTAGTGGTTAAACAGGAATATCAATAACGGGTGTGACCGTCATTTGCGTTGACACATGCGGTTCATCGTCATTGCATGGATTTGATCAGTGTCTGGATAGTGTTCTGAGGGATAGCATTCCACTTCTGAACAAGGGCAACCTCAAGTTCTCGGATGTTGTCCATCTGGAGTCGACGTGAATGACGTATACGGCCATCTGCGTTCCTTATGTGAAATCGTGACTCGTCAGAAAAGGTGACACCGTGCCATTGTCGTAGTCGCCAATTCTGGTGCCTGTTTGCCCACTGTAGACACTGGTTTCGGTGACGATCCGTCAATATGGGGCCGATATAAGGACGTCGTGCACGCAAGCCTGCAACTTGCAGACGGTTCCGTACGGTGTTGGGGTGAATGAATCCACGTCGTCCTTGGACTTGAGCAGCCGTTCTTGTCGCTGGTAGTGTTCGGTCTCGGACATGATCCCGTACGATCTTCTGACGGTCCTGACGTGCCGTTGTCACACGTTGTTGACCCGGTCGAGGACGGTCCCGAGTGCTCCCCGTTTGTATAAACCTTTGCTGGAGTCTTGCGATCGTTGTGTGTGCGCAGTGTTGTCGTCTGGCAATTTCCCTGGTGCTGGCGCCAATTTGAAGCATGCCTATGACACGTTCCCGTTCAGGGGCTGTAAGTCGCGGCATAGTGTCGACGATTCACAAGTGTCAGTGAAGAAGTGAAATATTATTCGGATTAACATGCTTTTAAAGGCAATGTGTGCACAAATTCAGAATAAAATTCACTTTTCCCGTGGTGTGCGTGCAAGATGTTGCGTTTTGCAAAAAATTGCCTAGCGTTACAGTTAACTTGAAATTCTCGCATTTCTTGCTCCTGGCATGTCGGGTGACGTCACTGTAGTGTTGTTGTTGTTGTATAAAAATGATATTGAAGTTCATTTGAACTTAAATATTGACTTTTTTTCAAGTGGTGCATTTTCATTTGTACTCAGTATATTTGAGGCATTGCGCTGATAAGCCTATGGTCGTTGCTGGAGTAGCCTACATTGGGCAGGCGTCTACAGTTAGTTTTTGAATCAGTTTTTAACATTTGCTGCAATAGACAAAACACTATTCCCCAGAGAGCTGGCCAATTATCGGAACCCCAAAGAAAACGGACTATAAAACTATAAGAACCGCAGCTTTTCTCATCTTTATCGTACTCCATTGAAAATAAATAATCTTGCACTCGGACCATCGATTTCATACATACTGCATGAAATGAATAATCATGTACATGCAGAACTTCAGATCAGAGTGGAAGTGCGCATCCAACCTAATCCATCAGGATAGAAGGTGAGCGATTGATATGAAACGCAAAATAAAACCATTCGCTACTGGACGCAAGCACCCATAGCTGGTATCAACAAGACTCAAACCTGTCACGAACAGTCTATGGTCACTAAGCACACTGTGTTTTTAGGCTAATAACGTCGGACATCGTTCTCACTCTCTAGGTAGCCTACGTTTCCATTACCCTCAGAAATGCGCAAAAATTAAGTGGCGAAATAAAAAACCGGCAATGAAAACACTTTCTGACATCATGAAATTTGCTCTCCAATCTGCACTATTAGTCGCCGAAGCCAAGGCCTAGTTCGTAGACTATTGGACTTCTGTTGCACACCAGTTAGTGTACTTGTAGTTTTGCGTCTTGTGGAGCATTTGCGTCGTTATTGTCAGATAAGGTTTTACACATTTGCCGCGCGCCCAACCCAGCTGACAGTGACAAGGTCGAATGCTTTGCCGTTCTCGTCGATGCATGAACACAGTCGAGCTGTGATTGGCTGATGACACCAGCCGATCTGTGATTGGCTGACGTACGTAGTGGTACCAACCGACCTGCAGAAAAAAATTTGCGGCCGGTGGCTGATAAGAATCGCTGCGCGGAATAGGCACACAGTGCGTGAAATGTTGGTCGCGACCGATGTGAGAATGTAAGTCGCAAAACGTAAATCTTGGTCGCAGACTGGAGCGCTGACCTCTGCAAACACATCGAGTTGGCCCCTCAGTACAAAATTAGCCAATACAAGGTGGTATATGTCTGAGTGGACTAATTAACTGTTATGTACTGCAAAACTTGGCTGTTTTAATCTTGTAATGAGGCTCAAAACATTAGCTTGTTCAAGCTTACTGTTTGCTTTATGAGTGGAAGGGGGGAGGGCTTTTGATACAGAATAAGCTAAAAAACAAACAAGGCAGAAGGCCTCTGGAGACAGAAATAAGCTTGTGTGGAAAGTCTGTCTTAATAAGTTTTAATCTCATTATGAGACTTCAATCTTATTATTTCTCGCTCAAGTGGAAACTAGCTTCCTTTGAGTTGCTGTATGCTTGACTTGTGAAATTTTCTCTCCGTATGGGTAAATCTTGTCACAAGTCAAAATGCCTCACTGCAATGGTGGAATTTTGGGCTTTTTGAGTGAAAAAATAAATGTAATATTACTTTTTAAGCTGAAATATAAATCTAGAACTACTTGTACATATTTTCCGGATTTTTGGCTTTGTAAGAGAGCTTTAATGTAGATCCTCAAAGTTTGTCTTTTCTTAGTTTTTTTGCTTTAAGTTTTTTTTTTACTTTTTGTCCAGAAGAAAATATGAGTTTGTTCTAATTTTTGGATCTATTTTCCATTTACACATCTGATTCCTCCACTGTTAGTGGTTTCCTGAGCTAAATGCAGCTGCTGAAATTCTTTTTTTTTTTTACCTCTCTGTTCAGACCACCGTCACTCCTCCCATCACATCCACCACCCCCTCTCCAAGCACGTCTCCCCGGACGGACGCAAGAAGAAAGGCAGCAAGAAGAAGAAAGGATCGGGGCGGAGGAGAGGGTCAGCGAGCGGCGGCAGCACCGCCACCATCGAGGAGGACGAGGAGGAGGACGAGGCCGAGGAAGAATCGCACAGCCAGCATGAAGGGGAGGGGCATCCGACCACGCCCCCTCCTGATACCGATACTGAGACTCAGACTGCAGACGTGCAGGTATAGTCAGTGTGACACAGTCCCAGGCCACGCCCCCTCCTGATACCGACACTGAGACTCAGACTGCAGACGTGCAGGTATAGTCTGTGTGACACATTCACAGGCCACGCCCCCTCCTGATACCGACACTGAGACTCAGACTAGGGCGTGCAGGTATAGTCAGTGTGACACAGTCACAGGCCACGCCCCCTCCTGATACCGACACTGAGACTCAGACTGGGGTGTGCAGGTATAGTCAGTGTGACACAGTCACAGGCCACGCCCCCTCCTGATACCGACGCTGAGATGCAGACTAGGGCGTGCAGGTATTGTCAGTGTGACACAGTCACAGGCCACGCCCCCTCCTGATACCGACACTGAGACTCAGACTAGGGCATACAGGTATAGTTAGTGTGACACAGTCACAGGCCACGCCCCCTCCTGATACCGACACTGAGACTCAGACTAGGGTGTGCAGGTGTAGTCAGTGTGACACAGTCACAATCAACACGATCATGTTTCGGTGTAACCCTCACAGTCAGTGTTTTCACACTTCTGCATAGATTCGCAGTCAGTCTGTTCACTCTTCAGCGGTAAGTCACAGTCAACATGTACACACTTCAGCGTAAGGTCGCAGTCAGCATGTTCATTCTTTAGTCAGTCCATCTGCCTAAGAGAACACGACGGTCTCCTCTTTCTGCGACATCAGCTGAAGGGCACCGTGCATGTGCCCACACAGGACTGATAAATCAGGTTTATTATGTCCACACATGCATAAAGTCCCGTTCAGTGTGTTCACGCCAATGCACAAAAGTTCTTCTCAGTGTGTCCGTGCATATGCACAGTTCTGGTCAATATGCACACACATGCACAAGTCCCAGCCAGTGTGTCCATGCAAGCACTAACTCATAAGTCATTGCACCAACATACAGGCCCAGAATTACACTCAGTGTGTGAACATCTAAGACACCTGGGGCCTGTACCATAGAGCTGGAGTAACACACCCGGGTTTCTCTGAGTTCTCTGGCTGCTCAGAACCAGACTTCTGCAGTCCTGATCAGCTGCACCACGAATCCAGTTTTCAACTCGATAGCTGAACCCAAGGTTTTCCAATCATCCAATCTAGGTACGTGTGCGCTCACATAAAAGGGTCGGGGTTTGAAACAAATGACCAGTTGCAAACGTGGACAAACCAACTGGAAATAAAGCTGCACACTTTTCAAATGCGGAGCAAGTGCTCTTAATAAAAACATGAAGAGAATAAACATATCATCCTGGCAAAAATCAACACTGCTGCAGCTGCCAAATACAGAAAGGACAGTTGGCAAAAAAATCACTGACTGTGTAAATGCGTAAGTTAATTATAATGATAATATCACTGCACATAACTCCTGTAATCATGATTGCATGTGGGCTATTGCAGCAATAGTGATAATTTAGTTTTACTTCTGCTGCAGTAAATCATGACAACAGGCGCTATGTGGGCTAGTGAGCGCAGCTCTCTCCTTTTCTGCTTTACAGGATATGATCCAGCACGAAGCCTATTGGGTATAGGGATGTGCGTATCCAATCGTTTATAATGTCACTGCCCCATCAGTAAAATTACAGTTGCGTATTTCATTAAATTGACGTGATGCGAGGATGTATTCTTATGGCGTAAATGGATTTTTTTTTTTCCAGCTGCAACCCCGGCGGTGTCAGAGGAGCCGGAGAACAAATAATGAATCACTACAAAAACATAATTCAAAGTGGGCAGTAGGCTTACTTTCATCAGTGCAGCAAGTACTATCACAATTCCGAAACAGTTGGGACGAAGTGTAAATTGTGAATAAAATCAAAATTCAATGACTTTCAGATCACGAGCCAATAGGTTATGAACAATAGAACATGGATAACATTTCAAATGCTGAAACTGAAACATTTTACATTTTTATCCACAAAATGCTCTTATTTCAAATTTTCTGGCTGCAACAGGTCTCAAAAAGTTGGGACACAGGCAAAAAAGGGCTGAAAAGGCTATTAATATATAGGAGAATCAGCTGAAAGAACATTTAGCAAGTAATTAAGTTAACTGACATCAGGTATGTAACATGATTGGCTATAAAAGGGATGCCTTAGAGAGGCTTAGTCTCTCAGAAGTAAAGATGGCCAAAGGCCCTCCAACCTGTGAAGGCTTGCATAAAAAAATTGTGGAATACTTTAAAAACAATGTTCCTCAATGTAAATTGAAAGGGCTCATCGACAGTGCATAACATCAAAAGATTCAGAGAAACTGGATAAATCTCTGTGTTAGGGACAAAGCCAACGACCTTTACTGGATGCCTGTGATCTTCGGGCCCTCAGACGCCACTGCATCACTCACCGGCATTATTCTGTCATTGACATCACTAATTGGGCCCAGGAATACTTGAAGAAACCACTGTCTGTAAACAAAGTCTGCCGTGCCATCCACAGATGCCACCTAAAACTCTATCATGCAAAAAGGAAGCCATTGTTGAGCATGATCCAGAAGCGCCGCCATGTTCTGTGGGCCAAGGCTCATTTAAAATGCACTGTAGCAAAGTGGCAAAGTGTCCTGTGGTCAGACGAGTCCGAATTTGACATTCTTGTTTGAAGTGGACGTTGTGTCCTCTGGGCTAAAGAAGAGAAAGAACACCCCTACTGTTATTACCGTTCAGTTCAAAAGCCAGCATCTCTGATGGTATGGGGATGCATTAGTGCATTTGGTGTGGGACACTTGCATGTTTTAAAAAGCACCATGAATTCTGAAAGGTATATAAAGGCTTTAGAGCAACATATGCTCCCCTCCAGATGAGCATTCCAGGTAAGGTCTTGTGTATTTCAGCAGGACAATGCAAAACCACATACTACAGCTATTACAACAGCATGGCTTCATAGTAGAAGAGTCCATGTGCTGAACTGGCCTGTCTGCAGTACTGATCTTTCACCGATTGAAAACATTTGGCGCATAATTAAATAAAAAGTCCGTCAAAGGAGACCCAAAATTCTCCAGCACCTGGAAGCCTGTATTAAACAAGAGTTGGATCAAATTCCAATGGCTTAAGTCAAGAAACTTGTATCTTCAATGCCCAGACTCCTTCACTCTGTGTTAAAAAGAAGAGGGGATGCTACACCATGGTAAACAGGCCCCTGTCCCAGCTTTTTAGAGACCTGTAGCAGCCATCAAATTTGAAATGAGCTAATTTGGTGGATAAAATTGTAAAATTGCTCAGTTTCAACATTTGCTATAATATCTCTGTTCTCTTGTGAATAAAATACTAGCTGGTGTGATTTGAAAGTCATTGCCTTTTGATTTTATTCACAATTTACACTTTGTCCCAACTATTTCGGAATTGGGGTTGTACAAGGCTTTAGTGCTTTTGCCCGTGGAAAAATATAGCATTGTGATGCACTCAAGATGTGAAACTTAATGCGCTAGACTCTACTGCGGTCGCCACATGATAAACCCTAAGATGATCACCTGTATCGTACATATCGGTATTCATCCGCACACCGAACTCCGCTGGAACCTCTCCGCTGAAAATGGACGGTGATGCCATTTTCTCAGAGAACTGATTGGTCAGTAGAAGGTGCTTTTGCACGCTGTGATCTGAATCTAGAGCTACACCTGCTTCGGAACATGTTAGCCGTTCAGCTTATGTTGCCGCGGTGATATAACTCAGTAAGAAGTGAGCCAGAAAACCCAGGGTTAAACCTGAAGTTAGCGCGATAAGCCCAAAACCAGCTTTATGGTACAGGCCCCAGGTCAGTGAGTGAGTGAGTTGACAAATAAGTACTAAGGGCCTGATTTTCTAAGACCTTTAGCACATGTAAAATCTTTTTGCCTGTGCAAAACCAATAACATTTCCCATGATTGGCCAGGGTACTGGCCTTGTACCAATCAGTGGCAAGGTTTCTGGTTTTGCACGGGCCAAACGATTTTACATGTGCTAAAGGTCTTAGTAAATCAGGCCCTATGTCTTTGTCAGTGTGCAAAAAATGAAGCCGCAGTCACAGTCAGTGTGTTAACGAATAAGCATTAAGTGAACACATTAGCACATTACTGAGCGAACTAGGTCTTAACAGAACTAAATCCAAACTGGAACAAAAACAAACATTTAAAAAAAATCAATAAAACACATTTGCCTCTCATTACATAATTCACTCATTTAGCAGTGCACTTTATCCCTGATGATAAACCAAAGGTCTTTGCAGAGTCTTGCTAAATCCACAAGTTATATTAGTAACCTGTTAAAAGGTAAATTCTGGTATTTTAAGGGAGATTAGAGTCGGCATTCTCTTTTAATGCTGGTTACGACAAACGAGCATGTACCGTTTTGTCCAACACTTTGTCCAACACTGAACCTCATGGCTAACTTGGCACTTGAGCTAACTATAGAGAAACTAGCAAAATGAGTCAGATTACGTGCCCCCCTCGTATTTTACCCTGGACGGAGACTTTTAAAATACTGCCCTTAGGCTAACATAGACTGCATGAAATACAGGTATTAGGTAACTGTGTGAGATTGTCGAGATTTATTACAGTTCTGTGGAGCTGAGATTGAACCGACCCCATTTGAGTGTTGGGAGTTCATTAGAGGGCCGGGTGCCAGGAAAATTTATTATCTCGACCAAATAACACCTTTAACACATTCTGACACACATGCAGAGAGCAGGTGTTTAATCCAGTGTCTATGGCAACCTGTCTCCGTGGAGATTATGACCTGGGTCCTGTCTGCTGTGGTCACTGGAATCCTCTGATTTTTTTTTAAATGATCATAACATCTGAAAAATAATAAATCACGTCACATTAATTGTGCCCTGTGCTGTTGTCCATCTATATTTTTTAAAATCTGCCATAGATTAAAAAATACTTTTTTGACTTAACTTCATATGGCTCTGAACCTTAATGAACAAAAGGTCAGAAAAAAGCCCCAGTGACTTATTCAAAAATTTTTGGTTCTCTGCTAGCACTTAGTGTATAAAAAGTTCCATTGCTGTGTAGGTTGAAGTGCTAACTGTCAGTTTTAATTTGAGGGTGTTTTCATCCATATCGGAAGAACCTTTTGTACTTAGTATCCCTTATATTCTGGGACATAGAAGGAACCGGATAGATTAACATTATGTTGGACATAGTTATCATTTTAAACATTTGGTTGCATATCCTATCATATGATGTCTGCTTGAAGTCTGTGACGTATAGACATCACCAGACTCCGGGTATCTTCCCTGGTGATGCTCTGCCAGGCCTGTACTGCAGCCATTTTTCAGTTCCTGCTTGTTACGAAGACTTCATTGCCTTCTTTCTCCTTTTCAGCTTGTAACATGCATGTCCAGTTTTGATGCAGATCAGGTGTTTGACTCAGCCATAATCAAAATAAGATAAATGAAATAAGAAAGTAACAAAAATGTGTGACTATCTAATGAATTATTGTGTTCACTGTATAACAGTAATTTGGGAGGTCCGACCTTGTATTTGATGTCTTGTGTCACTCTTCCTGACCCCCTCCCCCTCCCCCCATGCAGTTCTTTGTTTCAGAAGAAGACCACTCGTCCTCCTCAGCGAGCAAGTCAGGAACACACACCCCCCCTCGCCGAGTGGACATCGTACCCGATTCGGGTCAGAGCCAGGAGAGTGGGCCTGAAGATGCCTCTACGACAGAGTGAGCGTCTGCCCCCTGTGTACGCACACACTCTTACACATTACACACAGACACACTCTTACACGCCACATACACACACACACACACACACGTTCCCCTCGTTCCCCTAATGTCCTCACCCTTCACTGGTCTTGCTCGCTTTGTAACATTCCCTCACTGGTGCGATGTTGCAGTGCAGTTCTGACAACATCAAAAGATTAAATGTCACAATCGTGCCCATAGCTAGGGCCCCTGGATCAGCCCAGGGTACGTTGCCATGAAGCAGGTATCCAGAGAGTCAGCTGGAGACCTCCTCCCAAGGGCCATATTTCTCTCTCTCTCTCTCTCTCACAAAATAATTCTCCTCTGCCCAGTCTTCGTGTATATAAACCTCCCTTAGTTATCTTCCTTCTTCTATCCTCATCTCTCAGTCTCCCTCTCATTGTGGAATTACCACTCTCTCCAGCATCCTGTCTCCTTACTCTCATTGGATCGTATGGAACCCCATTCAGTGACAAACGTTATCTAAGTCATAGCTACCAGCCTTGGGATACAGTCTAGTCTGGTAACAGTTGACACCTTATTCACCCAGGAGTTTCGTAACTAGGCACGCGTTCCGGTGCGCTGTAACCAGGCGGGGGAGTCTCTGGGCAACGGCATAGCTCTGCGGCTCCCTTCCAGCTCGGTAAGGAGCGTCGCGGGTGACGCCAGGGACCCGGTCCTCAAGGGACAGCTGCGTTTGGCGTGTGAGCGAGGGTGAATTTGTTTAAAGGCTGTCACAATGAGTGGGACATGTGGGGGAGCATCCCTGCCCAGCGAACGAAGAACGTTCTCTCAGTGTTTCGTGAGAGTTTTGTCAGTTTCTATTGCGTTTTAGCAACATTGTGGTTTTGTTTTATTATCACTGGGTGATCATGACCTGTGCACTTCCTGGAGGGAGACTTTTAAAGCTTTGAAAAAGTCTGTCTGAACTGACATTTTAGCCTTCCAATGAGACTGAGTCTTTTCTTTCTCTGAACATTCTGGCTTGTTTTAAAGTACCGTTTGCTACAAATTTCGGGCCATATCGCCTCTTTTGCACTATTTTCTGCTTTCTTGATATTCACTGAGAAGTAATAGAAATGAATTGTCATGCAAGATTGAATTATCTTTTGAGGCTATTTATGATTTGTTTTTTTGTGTGTGTGTCGACCGAAATGCTCTCTGGAAGGGGACTTCTTTTCAACATTTGAACCTGTGGTCATAAGGCTGAGAGAAGTCATTTGTATGATATGATAGCCGTCAGAAGATTGCATAACCGAGAAAGTCCCTTTATGCAAGACATCGTCAAACTATCATTGCATTCATTTGGTAAATTCATAATGGTAACCATTACTGAAAAATGCAAGTTGGCAATATTTCTGCCTCCTGCCACATGGTGCACATGAAGTGCTACCGAATTCTGTGTTTTATATGAATGATGGTTTGTATCCGATGGTGTGTTGGCTAATACATGACAGTAACAATTACTGATGAGTATGAGTGCAATACTTCAGCCTCATGTTTAAAGAACGTGTTGAGTTGCTGAAAATTCTCTGCTTTTTCTAAATGACTCTTCCAGTTAAAAAAAGCATCTGCTCAATAATGGTGCAGTAATTATTAGTTTGTTGGTGTCTGAGTAGTCTAATCTAATGCAAGTAGTTTTTGATAGGATGGCATCAGCTAATGAAGGTAATGTAATTGTTGGTTGCTTGGCGCCCACTTGGTCTTATCAACTGTAAGTTGTTTTGAATTAACAAGCATCTGTTTAATAACAGGAATGTGACTGTTGTTTTGGTGGCATCTCCTGAGTCCAATGAACTATAAGTCCTTTTTGATAGAATAATTCATCTGCTAGATAATGGTAGTTTAATTGTTGGTTTGTTTATGTCTGCTTACTCTCATTGTACGTCAGCCAATTTGGATTAAAACACATCTGCTAAATAACAGTAGTGTGATTGTTGGGTTCTTGGCGCCTGCTTGGTCTTATTGACTGTAAGTTGTTTTGAATTAATAAGGGCCAGTGTGAAATAAACAAACAAATAAATAAATCACTGCAGTGTGATTCTTGGTTGGTTAGTAGTTGTCCGGTCAATTGTAGGTAGCTTTAAATAAAAAAGAACTAATTAAATAACAGTAACATAACTGCTGGTGTTTTTCTCTACTTACAGCGAGCCGGACCCGGCGAGCACGCCCCCCTCCCTGCACAAGGGGAGTAACGGGCTCTCTGGCCCAGCCCCAGCCCCACCCCCCTCATCCCCACGCTCCCTTGCCTCTGCCAGCCCCCCCACCCGTGGTTCCGCCTCCTCCGTGACCAAACTCGGGATGGCGGGGCGGAGCTACGACCTGCAGGAGCGCCGTCGGACGGGGAACATGACGGGCACAGAACAGGCCCGGTACCAGCGCATCCCCACTGACGAGACGGAGGCGGAGACGCTGGCCTCCGCCGACTTGGACGGCATCAAGAGTGAGTGGGTGTGGCGAGGAAAGGGTTAACAGGGACCGGTTTTACCCTCATTTTCAGTCCTCATGTCAAATTACAAGCTGAAAAAAACAATGATAACTATATTCGTTTTTGAGCTGTTAAAGAGGTTCTGGGGCTTCTTGGAGTGCAAGTAGAACATTATGAACCTTACCCAGAAATGGCTGGTATGGGCGCAGGTTTTCATTACAACTAAACAAGTGCACACCTGATACTCCTGAATACGTTTTTTTCCCCACTAAGACTAGGGCAGGGATCCTCCAAATCCAGCCCTCAAATTCAAAACCAGCCCTGGTTTTATTTTCTCAAAGGTAATAAACAAATTATTTGACCAATTAGAGCTTCTGATTAGCTGGTTCTTACACTGTCCTCCCAGGTAAAGAGAGGGTGGATATGGTGAGTTGATTGTCTCTGCTGTGGGAATTGATTAGCAGAGTCAGGCACGTAAATTCCCAGTTGGAAGGAAAGCCTGCCTTTACACTGACCCTTTCTAGCTAAGATTGAGAACCACTGATGTAGGAGTTCAGTGGGGGTGGGCTGAAGTGGGAGGAGCCAGGGGAGAGGCAGGGTGGAGGAGGGGTTAGCGGCGGTATGGTGATTGGTGGGTTTGAGGTGACTGAGCAAAAGTGTCATAAGGGAGAAGTGCTGAAGTTGGTGGAGCTTGGCGATGCTGGGTGTGGTGGGGGCGGGCCCGCTGTTGCATCACCATCTTCCATATCGCCCTGCGGAAAGGACAATGCAGCCCATAATATGCCCTGAGCCCGTTGCATACTTGGGACCACTGTAGCCATAATTTTCTGAAATTTGGGCTTTGTGTGAAAACGTGGGGATGAGGATGTATCCCTGTCTTAGGTCCCCACCCTGCTCCTGGAGTTCTGTCATCCTGTTAGTTTTTTATTTTCACTGTAATTCACTGAACTAGTAATTGTACTAATTAGCTGTTCAACAAAACCTGCAGCTTTTGAATTCACTTTTGTATGATTGAAATGAAAATAAATTGGATGTTATATCTCCAGGAGCGGGGCTGAGACTTCTGTATGATTCTGTCAGGAATCATATTGAAACTAATCAAAATTTGACCCATGGAATGAGCAATATAGTCTTCTGTGAAATGCAGTTTGGAGCAGAATGAAAATAAAGCGTATGAAGATTAAAAATTATGTTATCGTCAAGCTAGCTTGCTTTGTGGTGTTTTCTGCGATCAAAATTTTTTTTTTTTTCAATTTATGCTGTGGCTTCAGTGTTATTACTCTAGTCTTAGATCTCTAGATTCCAGAAACGTGACAACCTTATTTTAATAAAGGGCAAACTGCGTCCATATTCATCCAAGGTTTAATTTTTTGTTCTGCGAATCATTGCACCGAAATAACTACTTTTTAATTAATTAACTTTTAAAATCTGCTGTGTCTGTCAAAAACTGATCATAAGCTGTTAAGAGCTTCTGCATGACATTCAATTTTTCATTTGTTTTTTTTTATCCACGCAATCAATTGTGTCGGAATGTCAGTCTTTCGTCAGAGGGTCGGCGCTGCCCACCACGTCTGAACTTTCTTTGCTTCTCTTTTGTTTTCCCTCGTGCTCCTGTTTGTGCGCCTCTTGAGAGACGTGAGCTGAACAAAAGACTGCTTTGACTGAAAGGGAACTTTACTGCGATCCACGGAGGAAAAAAGACGTAATTTCGAAATAATTCTTCGACAGTTGATTTGACAGACTCGAACCGTAGAGTGAGTACTGTTCAATACGCTGACGCGCGAGCGCTTCTCGGTTATGGTTGCAGTTGAATGTAATGAACTGAATACATGATGCGCGTGCGAGCGCGCGCATCCGTAGCACAGATAACGTGCGGAACTTGGAGGGGTTCGCGAGCTGGGGCTATAACTTGGTCTATTGCACCTTTGACGTTGTGATTTTAATTAACTTCCACCGGCCTTGACGTCCCACCCTTGGGCGCCTACTCCAAAGCCGAGCAATTAATCAAGCGCATCCATTGTATTCGTTTACAGCCCAACCGTGCAGAGCCATTAGGTAACTGAGGCGCGCCCATGGTTTTAATAGGAGTGCGGGCGAGAATGCTTTGAAGATGCTATCTCGCTCACCGGTCCGTATTTCACGAGTGGCTGGATACCCCTGCTCGCTGACGTCAGTGACACACCTCCGAAACCGCGGGGGGTTTTGGCCGCGCTCTTTTGTTACGTAAAGGGAGCCGGTCATCACACCCGAAAACTTTTTAATCATCGCGGAGTAAGATGCCGCTAGGGTAATTCCATTACGTATTTCCAGGGATGATCTGATCCATGCCCGTCAGCCAAAGGCATACTTTCCATTTTATCCAGAATTGAAGCTTTGTTCTGACAAGCTGTTTCCTGCAATGTGTTGATATCAGTACATGGTGTGACGGGCGGAAATGCGGTCCGAAAGAGCCCGAAACGTTTAATTTTTGCATGAGCAGGGGGCGATGTAGAGGATGCAGTCTCTAGAAATATATTTTAAGAAAGAATTTGTCGAAGAACTTTGATACTTTTGATTGCCAGCCCAGCTATGATGCATTGAGATTGTTCAGTATGAAGATTGTTGAGCAGCTTGAATAGAGCATTCTAATTATATGTGTGATCATCTACCTCAAGTGGCTTAAAAGCAAGTTGCCTGGGAAGGTTATTGATTATTGGCTGGTAGAAATTAGAAAAAAAGGGGGCTGTGATCATGGCTCCATCACTGCAATGAGGGGAGGACTTCCCTGTGGGTTCATGGTGTCAGGGACGTCTTAAATTATATTTATTGTTTGTTCCATCCAAGGTGGAACCCAAGATTCCATTCGCAATCTTAGGCAGCCTGGGAAAATGGCAGTAAGGTTGGCAGTCGGTCCGTGAGGGGAATTATTAGATTTGTCATCACCTTTCTTTTTCTTCTCACAAACAGAAAAGACTCAAACCCATTTGAATAGGTTTGTGTTAGGAACCGCAAGCCTGGCCTGCACTGGGCAGACAAAAAAAAAAAGGTCAATCCCAACAAGTATTGTTCATTGTTTTTTATTTTTGCACTGCTTGTCTTGTTTGTCCACGGCCAGTTTGAAATCAGTTAAGGAAAAGTGACTGCTTTGCTCTAATTGGCTGAGAGGGAGGTTGTGTGATGAGGTCATGGCTAAAGCAGGATAGGTAGAGGAGTTTTCATGTGTTTTCATCCATCTATGAAGCCAACTCTTAGGTGAAAGTGATTCATCAGTTGGATTTTTCCTTTTTGGTGCAAAACCCATCACCCCGTTTCTGTAGTTGATGCAGCTTTCTGAAAACAAGCAGTTAGTAAAAACAGCTCTTTACTTCCTCCCTTTTTGTCTCTCCTCATCCTCCCTGTCTTTCCCTCTCTCCCTGTTTCTCTCTCTCTACTTACCTTTCTCTATCCCTCTCTTCCCTCCTTTCCGCTCTCTCATCCATGCCTACATCTTTCTCTCCCTCTCTCGCCTATTACCTCCCTCTCTCTCCCTCTCCCGCCCTCCCTCCCACCTCTTTCGCTCTCCCTTCCTCCACCTCTATCTCTGCCTCCTCCATCCCTCGTCTCTCTCTCCTCCCTCTATCCCTTGCTCCCTCCCAGGTCACAGGTTTGAGGATGTCCCCGGCGTGCGGCGTCACCTGGTCAGGAAGAGCACTAAGGGGCAGGTGCACGTCAGTAAGGAACACAAGGAGCCATGCACCCGCATCCGGAAACTGGACCGCACCCCGCACGAGGTAAGTGCTCCACAGCTGTACCCTGCATAAGTTAAGGGCTCCAGAGCTGTACCACACGCGAGGTATGGCTCCAGGGCTGTGCCACACATGAGGTAAGTGCTCCAGAGCTGTACCCTGCATAAGTTAAGGGCTCCAGAGCTGTACCCTGCATAAGTTAAGGGCTCCAGAGCTGTACCACATGCGAGGTATGGCTCCAGAGCTGTGCCACACGCGAGGTAAGTGCTCCAGAGCTGTACCCTGCATAAGTTAAGGGCTCCACAGCTGTACCACATGCGAGGTAGGGCTCCAGTGCTGTGCCACGCACAAGGAATGGGCTCCTGAGCTGTACTATTCATAAGTTAGGGCTCCAGAGCTGTGCCACACACGAGGTTATGTCATGGATTTCGGCCAGCCGGCAAGAAACAAAGCCGGCGGGCGCTGGGACCATGTTCCCAAAGAAGTTAGAGGGACCCAAACGCACAGGCTGAGTAAAAACACAATAATTCTTTAATTTAGAAATATAAAGATTCAAATTGTCCCAGAGTGAAGCAGCAGCAGCAGCAGCAAGAAATACCATGGCAGGGCTCAGGAGACCAACAAAATACTGCCGCACAAACGCAGGTGCAGCCCACTCTTAAATACAAAAGCTTCAGCTCCACCTTAAGGAGCAATAGGTGTGGCTCGTTAAGGTGGAGGCAAAGAATGCAGCAGGGGGAAGGGCCTGCAGGCAAACACCGTGACAGGTGAGGGCTCCAGAGCTGTGCTACACGCGTGGTAAGGGCTCCAGTGCTGTACCACTCACGAGGTAGGGCTCCAGAGCTGTGCCACACACGAGGTTAGGGCTCCAGAGCTGTGCCACACGCGTGGTATGAGCTCCAGAGCTGTACACTGGATCAAATAAGGGCTTTGAGCTGCAACTTGCATATGATAAGGGTTTCAGCACTATGCTCTGCATTAGGTAAGGGCTACAGAGCTATACCTCACACAAGGCTGGGGCTCCAGACCTGGCCTCCAGACGATGGTCTCCTCTCGGTGGGATACAAACCCTGGCCTCTGCATTAATCGAGAGACTCTGAACACTTTTCACCTGTCAGCTAAAGAGTGGCAACAAGTTGTTGCAACATTCTTTTTTCTTTTCGCATTATATATCACAATATAATGTTGTGTTATCATTATTAGCTGCCGTGAGATCTATTGTCCTACATTGCTCCACGCTTTGCTGGCAGACTATCCAAGCTAGCCCCGCTACGAAAGATTTTTGAAACCTGGAAGTGCAGTATAGAGTCCTGAGGTGACAACATTGCTGTTGGCATATTCTGGTGTCAGAGGTAAAGTCCCTATAGAAATTAATAATGGGGTTTGGATACTTTCTGGCATTAATTGAAATTGAATTAACTTTATGAGCCAGCGCGCTCCGAGATTGACCTGTGGGGTATACAGATGCAAGTGAGCACATTAAATTTGCAGTTTATTGTTGAACTTGTACTTTTAGACTTGTCCAGTTTGTCATCCATTTTTGGAAACAGCACATCCAATAAACAAAAGTGCGAATGGCCAGTGATTCGAGCCCGGCCAATCAGTTACCTCAGTTTCAGCAAAAGTTTACGGCTGTCACACAGCAGAGGCTGATCAGAGGCATAAAGTGGCGAAAACAAAGTCGATTCTTTGTTTGCTAGCCCTTGGCTATCTTCGGAAACCAGTCAAACCTTTGACCGAGTGAACTTATTTCATAGTAGGCTGCTATTAGCAAGCAAACATGTGGTGCATAAGAATCAATAGAGAACAGTGAGATGGCAACTTGTGATGATTTAGCTGGCTAGCTTTAGCAGAGTGTTGGTGAGGTTGATTAACTGCCCCGCTAGTTTGCTCTGAAGACAGCTAATAACTTCCTACATTTAGTACATAGGAATCGGTTTACAACAGTGAAAAGCAATTAATTCGCGATTCTACTAGGGGCATGTTGGCAGATATGCTATAGCTCGGTTGCAAGCTTTTTAGTGGAGGAACAGATATCTTTACTGGTTAGGTAGTACGTTGGCTAATAGGTTTTATTGCAACCTGATGTTGACCAAATGCATAAATTGGTATTAGCAAGCTACATAATTTGATGACTACCTAGGTTAGGCTAACAAAGCAGAACATAGAGCAGGTAGCTAATTAGAGCGATTGGCAATACAAAAAAATACCCAGACGTTGCAATCAAGCCCCATTTCCAATGCTTTATGGGATAGTTTGGTGGCCAAGTCGCTTCTGGTCTCGTGCAGCTGCAGAGGAAAAGTTGTGTTAGCGTGTATGGTTATGGATACTTTGCGTATGATACCGAGTGTAGAAGCTGTATTAATTCTTCATGCATCCAGTACTTTTTCTTGGCTTGATTTTAGCGTTTATATTGTTTGCTGTTCCTCAAGTATAGCTTAATTGTTGTTGTCATGCCGCTACGTAAGCTGTGCACGGGAAGTGTGGCAGTTCCCAGTGTATAAGAAATTTGGGTGAAAAAGCCACATCAGGGTTTTTTTTTTTGTATTGGCAATCACTCAAATTGGCTAGCTACATCACCAGGCTGTCTTGTTTTTCAGTCTGGATAGCTATCAGCTATAAAAGATGGCCAAGAGGTTGCAGCTTTCTGATGCAAATTCCTTTTTTGCTTTGGGAACAACTTGATGGGACATACAGTTTTTTGACAAACAATGGGTTTAGTTTGTCAGCTAAAAATTGAACAGTATAAATTATAATTCACAAAGGTCTTGAGAAATAGCATTTGTAGCTACTTTGTAGTTACAAATTCCATGGGGTTGAAATCGATGAATGCTTAAAAATAATGCGAAGTACTTCTAAAGTGAATTTTTTTTTAACTTCAGCATCTCCAAACCCACCTCAATCTGGAATGCCCAATTCAAGAACTTTGTGCAAAGCTTGCTTGTATGCGACCCCATGTTGCCAGCACAGGAGAGAGAGACCGTTCGCAGCTCTCCTCTGAAGCACGGGCCTATCAGCCCCTGCTTCTTTGCACTCAAAGGTCGAAAAACTTAGCAAGTTCAGAACGAGGGCGGAGGATACCCGAACATGAGCAAGCCTAGAGTTTTACTGATGAGCAACAGGCTGGCCAACAGGAGGCACTTGAACTACGAACAAAGCAACCATTTTTTCGTATCCCTTCCCGGCAGACCCATTCCCAATCTGCAGCGCGTAGCCAATCGTGCGCGTAGCCAGCTCCGAAAAAGCTGCCGACAACAGCCGGTTGGTGCGACTGGGGATCGAACCCGTGCTGTGGTAGTCACTACTGCTCCGCAGATGCAGCACCTTAACTAAGTGAGAATTTTTAAAACAGTTTATGGATGAAGTTTTTGGCAATTTAACTTCGGATGCCAGCGTGTCATAGTCACCTCGTTACACCACAAGAACTGCAGTTTTTTTTTATGCCACTGCATGCCAGTAGAGGGCGATGACTGAATACAAGTCCCCTGTTGAGAGTATAGACTGTATAAAAAGATGGACGAAGCAACGGTGACGTCACCTTTTGGATTCAGCATACAATTTAGGAAACCTCGATTTTGGCAATTTGAATTGCTCCATTTTATCATTTTGAAACCAGATGTGATTCCTATTGAGGAGAGCGTGAATTGAAGATCCGGGGAGGACCGTGGTTCTGGATCTGACCGTATCGGACGAGGACCAAAGGATAGCCACGCCCCTAAAGCATATTTTGGCTTTATCCTTTATTCTAGGCCATATGGGACCATAATTTACAAAAATAAACATCACGATAAGTCAAAGGAGACTTGAAATTTGCGATAAATACCATAAAATGATATGGAAAATCATTAATGAAATAATAAATCAGGTGGCAAAGTAGGGTCATTTTCTCAATAGCATTGAAATTCTTTTTGCAACCTCCGACATCGCCATCTGCTGGCCATTAAATATAATGCTAATTTTTGAGATTTCCGCATGGGCTTCACTTTTCAGACCCGGATGCTGCATCCATCTTTTTATACAATCTATGGTTGAGAGCCAGCTTTTGACCTGAATCCCAGTAATCCATTTAAATTCATCCCATATTAATCCACAACTCTAAGCAAAACACACAAAAGAAAAGCACTGACAGAATTATATAGCTATTGAAAACGAGAAATGTTGTTATTGATGCATTTTCACTCAAAACTGGCTCCATGCATTCTCAGCAGCAACAAGCCATGTGACGTCAGAACCAATCTCAGACAGGAGGAGGTACCAGAAGTTGAAAAGACACAAGATACAAGTCTGGCTGTTGTATTGTGCACAAAAAACACTGAAAGAACAGGAAACACAGCGACTTTTGTCATGCAAGACATCTTTTTCCTTAAAAGGTCTACTTCGTATGAAGTGTACTGCCAGCTGAAGAAAATCGAGTCTGTAACTTCGGCAAATTCATTGTTATCTCACAATGAACATCGTGGGCCAGTTCACCGATTAAGCTTAGCTCTTGAGCAAATTCAATTTTGAATGCTAGACTCAATTATATCCAGGTTTAAAGCTTGATTTCCCCGGGCGAAACTGGTCCGATGAGTTTCAATGCATATGAGTCATCAGTGGTTCTCTTGATAGATCAATGTGTCAAGGTGTCGGCTCAAAGGTCTGTGAAACTGAAGTTTCCTTGCTCATCTCCAATTGTTTGTTGCCTGTTTACTGCTGATTTATCAGAATTTCCCTGTGATTAAGGAGTGAAAACGACGTGTTCTGTTACTCCACCAGTGTTCTATCTGAACCTATGGAGGGGGGAAGTGATGTAGGGTAGTTAAAAATGAATGAATGAGGTCTCACATTTCAGCACGATAAGAAAGGGAAGATGTACTCCAGCGGTCGGGCCGCGGACGGTGAGCCCTGTTTTATTAACGAGGGAAAGGTTTCTGTTGGGGTCAGGGGGGCGGAGCTTACTGTGGGCGTGTGCGGGAGTGGGCGTGTGCAATTGAGCCCCGCGCAGGACCGCGGTCGGTAGCTCCTGACGTCTTGCCCTGTGCCTCCATTTCTCGTCCCCGTAGTCAGGGTCTCTGTTTCAGACAGCATGGTCCTGCTGGATTTTACCGGCCGCTTGGCTCGGCGTCAGAAGGTGAGTGTTCACAGACCTGTGTGCTTTAGCCACTGTGTATGTTACAGTGCCCATCATGGAGCGATTGACTGCGTGTGCAATGGGCGATTGACCAGTTTTAGCATGCCCCAAGCGCTGGTTCTGACTCCTCAGTTGTGTTTGTGTGTGTGTGTGTGTGTGCGCTGGAGAGAGAGAAACCTTTGTATGCACGTGTGTGGAAGTGTGTAAGACCTTTGTGTGTTTGCGTTTGTGTGTGTGCATTTGTAGTAGGGGGTGTGTGACCACTGAATGTGCTTGTGAGAGACCTGTATGTATGTGTGTGTGTGTGTGTGTGAGAGTGTGAGATTGAGGCTTGTGCGTGTGCTTGAATGTGTAATGTGTATGTAAGGTGAATGATCACCTCTCATTATAAAAGAGGGCTTCAGTTTGTTCATGTGGGCATATGAAGATGGGGACAGAGAACCTGTCCACAGGTTGGTACATGCCAGTTTTGGGATTTTCTCGCTGTTCTAGTTGTTGTGTGTGTGGTTTTCGCTGCTGCACCTGAGAAATTTCTACTCTTGAGAGTGATGTTGATGTTGAAAAAAAGAAACGTAAAAACAAGCCTGGGGATTGTGGTATTTTGTTCCTAGTCAGTGCGGGGTTACAGTGAGTGTATGTAATGAGTATGCAAGTAAATGAACTTCTTGGTGTGTGTACTGTCCGCAAGCATGCAAACACACTGGGACATTTTTGTCATATTTGATACCTCATAATTACGAAAAAGAAGATTACCTCAAACTGCAACTGAACTGCAAACTAGCAGAAAACCTCAGAGCAAGAAGCAGTGTGGTTACCCAAATGGTACATTTCTTGCCAGGGAGTTTATAATGCAGGATGCAAGATATAAGATAACCAAAAGAAAGACTTGGGCTAGGGAGCCAGTGATCTGGAAGGAATTGAGGAATCTAATTGGTGTCCAGTGTTATGGTGTTGGGTGTGTCTTCTTTGCCTTATTGGAGAAATTCCAGGCCTGGCCTTTGCAATGGGTGAGAGAGCTGTGATTGGAGTTTTCTCAGGTGTATCATTGCGACACTCAACTCCAAACTGAATTTTTTTCTGAAAATTACATTAAGGATGCTACCGCTGTCGAGCGGAGTATTTGTGGATTTAACTTGTCAGTGATGTTCTTTAGCCCAGTGGTTGCCCGCAGTGTTCCTGGAATTTGTCGTCCAGTTGGTTTTAACTCCAGCCTTGGCAAAGTACACCTCCCGTTTAGCTGCTGATTAGAAGAGTCAGGTTTGCTAGATTTTAATGTTGCAGTGAAAACCGGCAGGATGGTAGATCTCCTGGAACACGGCTGGTGACCACCACTTTCGTGTGTAGGCATGTGTCTGTAACCCTGCACTGTTGTTGACACGGTAGCACCTAACTTTCATATATGTCTGCAAAGTATGCCGACCCTTCACCGTTCTCTTGCCGACAATGATTGTACTCAGTGTAGAGTTGAGTCTTAGCGATTCTGCAGGGCTTAGTTTCATGCTTGACTTCTGCAGGGGTGATGAGATTTATGGTCCAGATGCTGGGTTTAGAGTTAGCTCCACGCCAGAACACCTGACTCACCTGAGTATTATTAGTTTTCGCTTATTATTGATTGCTTATTCAAGACCTTTCAGATAAGACTGGACACCCCTAGACATAAAGAAATGGACCAAATCACACTCTACCTCTTCAGTGCCTTGACCAACATATCTATCTCTCCCTCAATTCCTTCCATTTTCCTCCTCTGCCTCTTTGACTGTTTACTATCTTACACACACACACACACACTCACACACACATCCCCAGGTGTTCGTGGAGCTGAACGAGCTGATCATGGATAAGAATCAGGAGATGCAGTGGCGCGAGACGGCTCGCTGGATCAAGTTTGAGGAGGACGTGGAGGAGGAGACGGACCGCTGGGGCAAACCTCATGTGGCCTCTCTCAGCTTCCGTAGCTTACTGGAGCTCCGCAAGACCATCTCCCACGGTGAGAGAGGAGGAGGGTCACTTCAAAAAGTGTCAGTCTTAACAAGTCATTTAATATTGAGACTCAACTTCCTAGTTTTTCGCTCTGAAATAGAAAATATTTGCTTATTTTAAGTAACCATGTGCTTATGCTTAACCATGTGGTTTAAGTAAACCAAGTGAAATTTTCTTATCCCATTGGAAACTCTTGAAATAAGTCAAAACTATCTCAGCCGATTGGCAAATTTTTGTCTTACTGAAAAAATGGTATCAGAAATTTGTGTTTTAAGTCTTAATGCAAGATTAGTGTACTAGGTATTGTAGACTTATTTTTCATTTTTTGCAATGGAGAGAGAGGGGGAGGTTGGGATGGAGGGAGAGAAGGGTAGAAAGGGAGGGAGAGGGGGAGATAGAGGGAGGAGGGAGAGGACAGAGGGAAGGAGAGAGGCGGAGAGATGGGGAGAGACAGAGAGAGAGGAAGGGAGGCAAGGGAGGGAGGAAAGATGGAGTGAGGGACAGAGGAGGGAGAGGGAGGAGGAGAGATTGTTATTGGAGGGAAAAAGGAGAAGGGGGAGAGAGAGAAAGAGTGAAAGGCGAGGTGGAGAGAGGGAGGGAGGGAGACTGGAGGAAGTGAAGGAGATGGGAGGACAGGGAGAGGAAAGAAAGAAGGAGAGATGAAGAGGGCAAGGGGAGGAAGAGGGGAGTGAACAGAGAGAGGGAGGCTGTAGGAGAGAGAGAGGAAAAGAGAGGTCAACAGATGGAGGGAAGGACTGGAACAAACAGTTGAAAATTGCGTTTCCAGGTTTTACTCAGTGCAGTCATCCAGCTAACTCTGTAATCCTGAGCCCCGTTTCACAAAGCAGGTTAACTGAGTTGGCTGGATAACTGCCCTGATTAAAACTGGAACTGGAAAGCTTCCTAAATTTGGAACACTGACTGAAGTAAATGTGGTCTTCTTGGTTTTAATCGGTTTGGTTATTCAGCATTATAACCAAACTCATTAGTCCTGCTTTGGGAAACTGTTGCCCTGTGGAGAGATGCGCAGGAGGTTGAGTTTAGAGAGGGAATCTGGAGCAGATTATATCTGATAACTGTCCATTTGATTTAGACTTTTTCCACTCTATTCCTACCATTCATAACATGAAAATTATTAGAATGTTCTGAACATAAATGCCAACAAATTTGATTTATAACATATTCACAGCTGCTGTAATTCTAAGTTCTGTCACTGGTGGGTGGTATGCTAGCATTGTGCAAATGAATTGCAGTTTTTTTTTGTTCAACTTTGATCAAAGGGCCAAGAGTTAGACTTCAGTTTACAAACCTGGTGTAGAGAGGACAGGTGGAAGAAAAGGGTTAGAGAGACAGAAAGAATGAAGGGAAGATCCTGTAGGGCAGACGAGGAGAGTTGATCTCATTAGTTAGGGGGTTATGGGGGGGGGTGTTGTTGATGCCTGGGATCAGGGGTTCTTGACCTTATCCAGAATGGACTGGAAGGGGTGCAAGTCTTCATTGAGTCAGGCAGATACCGGCCTGATTGCGTAGACCAGGGATATTCAGCCTTATCCAGAAAGGGCCGGAGTGGGTACAGGCTTTCGTTCCAACCAAGCAGCTACGCACCTCACTCTACTAATCAAACTCATGAGCCAAGACTCTTGGGGTTGATTAGGAGTATCAGGTGTGTAAGTGCTTGGTTGGAATGAAAGTCTGCACCCACACCAGCTCTTTCTGGAAACAGTTGAAAGGCCCTGGTGCAGACTGAGCTGTTGCAGGGTGCTTGTGCAGTGGACACCCAGGCGATGGACGCAGTCTGGTTCTGAGCCTGTTGTTGGGTGTTTTCTGTTCCCAGGGGCGGTGTTGCTGGACCTCGACCAGAAGTCCCTGCCCGGGATCTCTCACCAGGTTGTGGAACAGATGATCATCTCAGACCAGATCAAGGCAGAGGATCGAGCCAACGTCCTGCGGGCCCTGCTGCTCAAACACAGGTGTGCACGACAGCCATCATTCCTCTCCTCCGAGATAAAGTCCCATCTCTGCAGGAGTCACTGCGCTCGGTGATGTTTGCATGCGTCGCGGAGGCTGTAGCTCAGCTGTCCAAAGACATGCAGGCTAGGCTGATTGGAGACTCTAAACAGGAATGAGTGTGTTGGTGAGTGGATGGTTTGTGATCCCTGCAAGGGGCTGGCAAAGTTTCAAGAGTAGATTCGACCGTCTTGCCCTCTGGGGTGTAGGTTTGGCTCCAGCCCGTATGCCACCCTGACTAAGCAATGGGTGGGATCAATAGGTGGGAACCTGCTTGGCTGTAGATCTTCTGAAACATGTCCAGGAATCACCTCTTTACCTGAATGAGAGACGTCGTTTTTTATTTCAGTTTGAAGGGATAAAATGTCAATGAGGTTGAAGTGCAGACTGTCAGTTTTAATTACAGGGTGTTTTCATCCATATTGAATGAACGGTTTGGAATTGACGGCACCTTTCAAATGCCGTCCCCTGATACCGGGCTTCAAAATAATTCAGAATGAAGAAATATACTACTCAAAATTTGATAGGGATCATAGGAATTTTTTTGTGAAATGACATGCAAATTTGGAAACTGCCACTGATGAACAATATATTGGATAAATGACTTGCAGTCAGACACAAAACACATTTGCAAGTGCATTTAATGACATTAAATGAGCGTGCAGCCTCACACCTTTGGCTTTCACGAACACTTCATGGTTTCACCTCTGACATGTAAAGTGAAAACAGACAGTGTTCATTTGATGTTTCATTACCACAGTTAATGTCAATAACGGGTATGGCCGCCCCTAGCTTGAATGACGGCTTGACAATGTCGGGTCATACTGTTATTCCATTCTTCAACAAGGGCATTTCCAAGCTCTTCTAGAGTTGTGAGTTGTGCCCTACAACCGGAAATGGCGACCTGCAGCATGTTCCACACATGCTCGATAGGATTTAGGTCTGGCAAACGCGTGGGCCAGTCCATGCTGACAATTGTCTCCTGCTCTAGGAATTGATTAACCACCCTAGCACGATGGGGACGGGCGTTATCATCCATCAAGATGAAATCAGGGCCAACAGCACCAGCGTATGGTCTTACGTACACATTGAGGATATCTTCCCTGTACCATACCCCTGACATCGTCCCTCTCCCCATGACATGCATGTCCGTTCTGCCATTCCTGCTTATTCCTCCCCAGACCATAATTGATCCGCCACCATCACGGTCGTGTTCGTTGATGTAGGCATCATTAAATCGCTCACGTTGTCTTCGCCACACCCGTTGCCTCCTGTCAGTAAAGTCCAAGCAATATTGGGACTCATCAGTAAAGAGAACTGGAGCCCAATCGTTGTGTGTCCATGTGACATGATCGTGAGCCCAATCCAAACGGTCACGTCTATGACGCACGGTCTGTGGGTCATGGCCTTCGAACACATGGCCTTCTTGAGTTGAGGCTGGCAGTTTGAAGACTATTCCATATCGTCTGAGTGGATACCCTGACCCCCGAGGCGTTATGAAGGTCATTTCGTAGGGTGGTGGCTGTCCAGAAAGCATGACGTCGTGCCTGAAGTGTGAGAAAGTGGTCTTGTCGTTGTGTAGTCGATCTCTGACGACCACCCCCATGACGGTGTGCTGCTGTACCAAACGTTTGATGCCCGTTCCACGCTCTGTTCACAACGCTTTGGCTGACGTTAAGTGCATTAGCAACGTGACGTTGTGAGGAGCCAGAGTCAAGCATTCCGATGCATCTTCCCAATTGCTATGAAGTCAGTTGATGTCTAAGACGTTGAGGAGACATTGTTATTGCTAAATGTAATAATTTGGGAACTTCCAAATTTCCACAAACCAGCAACACACACGTCTGAGTTGAAATGGTGAAGTGTTGCCAAAATGGGAGGCTGCACGCTCATTTAAATTCATGAAATGCACGTGCAAATGTGTTTTGTGTCTGACTGCATGTCATTTATCCAATATATTGCTAATCAGTGGCAGTTACCAAATTTGCATGTCATTTCACATAAAAATTCCTATGATCCCTATCAAATTCTGAGTAGTATATACAAAACCCAAAACCAGTGAAGTTGGCACGTTGTGTAAATCGTAAATAAAAACAGAATACAATGATTTGCAAATCCTTTTCAACCTATATTCAAATGAAAACACTGCAAAGACAAGTTACTTAATGTTCGAACAGGTAAACTTTGTAATTTTTTGCAAATATTAGCTCATTTGGAATTTGATGCCTGCAACATGTTTCAAAAAAGCTGGCTCAAGTGGCAAAAAAGACGGAGGGAGTTCAAGAATGCTCATCAAAACTTATTTGGAACATCCCACAGGTGAACGGGCTAATTGGGAACAGGTGGGTGCACATGATTGGGTATAAAAGCAGCTTCCCTGAAATGCTCAGTCATTCACAAACAAGGATGGGGCGAGGGTCACCACTTAGTGAACAAATGCGTGAGCTGATTGTCGAACAGTTTAAAAACAACATTCCTCAACAAGCTATTGCAAGAAATTTAGGGATTTCATCATCTACGGTCCGTAATGTCGTCAAAAGGTTCAGAGAATCTGGAGAAATCACTGCACGTAAGCGACAAGGCCGAAAACCAACATTGAATGCCCGTGACCTTCGATCCCTCAGGCAGTACTGCATCAAAAACCGACATCAGTGTGTAAAGGACATCACCACATGGGCTCAGGAACACTGCAGAAAACCACTGTCAGTAACTACAGTTCGTCGATACATCTGCAAGTGCAAGTTAAAACTCTACAATGCAAAGCGAAAGCCATTTATCAACAGCACCCAGAAACGCCGCCGGCTTTGCTGGGCCCAAGCTCATCTAAGATGGACTGACGCAAAGTGGAAAAGTGTTCTGTGGTCTGACGAGTCCACATTTCAAATTGTTTTTGGAAACTGTGGACGTTGTGTCCTCCGGACCAAAGAGGAAAAGAACCATCTGGACTGTTATAGGCGCAAAGTTCAAAAGCCAGCATCTGTGATGGTATGGGGGTGTATTAGTGCCCAAGGCATGGGCAACTTATACATATGTGAAGGCACCATTAATGCTGAAAGGTACATACAGGTTTTGGAGCAGCATATGTTGCCATCCAAGCAACGTCTTTTTCATGGACACCCCTGCTTATTTCAGCAAGACAATGCCAAGCCACATTCTGCACGTGTTACAACAGCACCATGGCTATTTTTACTATGGCTCCATAGTAAAAGAGTGCGGGTACTAGATTGGCCTGCCTGTAGTCCAGACCTGTCTCCCATTGAAAATGTGTGGCGCATTATGAAGTGTAAAATATGACAACGGAGACCCCGGACTGTTGAATAACTTAAGCTGTACATCGAGCAAGAATGGGAAAGAGTTCCACCTGAAAAGCTTCAAAAATTGGTCTCCTCAGTTCCCAAACGTTTACTGAGTGTCGTTAAAAGGAAAGGCGATGTAATACAGTGGTAAAAAGACCCCTGTGCCAACTTTTTTGCAATGTGTTGCCGCCTTTAAATTCATTAAGTTAATGATTATTTACAAAAAAAAATAAAGTTTCTCTGTTTGAACATTAAACATCTTGTCTTTGCAGTGTATTCAATTGAATATAAGTTGAAAAGGATTTGCAAATCATTGTATTCTGTTTTTATCTACGATTTACATAACGTGCCAACTTCACTGGTTTTGGGTTTTGTAATTGTTAATAGTTGGTCTTGAAGTCTGTGGCTCAAGAACATCACCAGACGCTGGGTATCTTCCCTGCTGATGCTCTGTCGGGCCTGTACTGCAGCATCTTCAGTTCCTGCTCGTTTCAGGGACTTTTAGCTTTCAGTTGCCTCTTTAGTATGTAAAATGCATGTTCATCTGGATTCAGATCTGGTGATTTGACTCACTTAATAGAACCAAAACAACAAAGAATCTGTTGCTGTCCAATGAATTATGTTTCTCACTGGTCTTCCTTCTCATTTCCTCCTCCTCCCACTCGCAGTCACCCGAGCGACGAGAAGGACCACAGCTCGTTCCCGCGGAACATCTCGGCTGCCAGTCTGGGCTCCCTCATGGTGCACCACCACAGCACCAATCACATCGCTCAGACCGAGCCGTCCGTCACCGACCCGCTCATGGGCGGCGGCGGCCCCGGGTCCGAGAACGACACCCGCATTGACATGGAGAAGAACGAGGTGCGGCTCAGGGAACGGGGACCGTAGAGGTGTAAAAACCCAGCTTAAGGCCATAAACATTTCCCCGAATATGTCTTGTTCCGACCAACAGGGTTTGCAAATTAGAGCAACTTATCAGCCAGAAGGTCCAGCTAATTGGTAAAATCAGTTAACGGCTGTCATGGGTGCAAAACCAGATTACGGCCCCGTAGCCAAATGGCTAAGGAGTGTGACTTGGACCGGGACAGGTGTTGGTTTAAACCCCAGTGTAGCCACAAAAAGATCAGAGCAGCTGTTGGGCCCTTGAGCAAGGCCCTTATCCCCTCATTGCTCTTGGGCACATTGACCCCTGCCTTGTTCCTTCAACTTTAAGCCACTTTGACCACTATGCTTCTTACTGTAACAAACATGGATGAGTCCTCAGTGTTCCATTCAGTACCAGTTGATTAGCGGCCCAAAGGTGGTGACAGTACAAAAATAACCAGGGGGCCATAGGTACCCTCTTCAACCACTGTGAGCCAGTAAAATGCCCCGTAATAAAGACTAAGGCAGAACTGGGTACATCGAGGAGCAAATAAAAGTGATCCAGGGCACTTTGAGGAAACCTTGATTCTTTGGAAGAGAACCTTTCATGGGTTTGTGTGTGCATCGTGCTTCAGAATTTGAGTGTTGGAATGTTACGGTGGAAGCCAGCATGTGTCCTGGTTAACCTCTTGACAGCAGTATAGTAATACAGCGGCCTTACGATTTCATTAACTCGTGCATTAGTTTGGTTGGGGGGTTGGGTAACCTGCAAGGTTCATTCTCTCGTCGTGTCTGTTCAGAGGCCAAAGGTGGCAGAATAGAGGGCAGTATTGGCATTAGCCGTGGCTGAAGCTCTGTGTTTGGGTATCCTTTCCCACAGAAGGAGATGCCTCCCGTGTTAGGCATGCATCGCTCCAAGTCTAAACACGAACTGAAGCTTCTGGAGAAGATCCCAGAAAATGCAGAGGCCACGGTTGTCCTCGTTGGTGAGTCTTACAGCCAAGGTCACTATAGGAAGAAAGTCACTCTCAGTGTCATTGATATGATTCGGTATTCTTGAATTAGTGTGCTGAAAGTCAATGAGTGAGCAGTCTTGTCAATATAAACTCATTCGCCTACCCCTGAGTACTCTACTTGTATACTCAATAATATGCATGTGCACGGATTCAGACCTAGCCTGTGAGGGAGAATTAAAAGGTGATTTAGTGAGTGTAGTGAGTTGTGTGTGAAGAGTTAGTGATTCAATGAATTGGTGAGCTTTTGGGTGAGTTAATGAGCAAGTTTGTGTGTGCGTTTGTAGTTTAGTAAATTTGTGTATGATTATACGTGGAACACACACGGATGAACTCGCTCTTGCAGGCAGTGTGGACTTCCTGGAGCAGCCCACCATGGCCTTTGTGAGGTTACAGGAGGCCGTACTGCTGGACTCGGTCCTGGAGGTTCCAGTCCCGGTCCGCTTCCTCTTCGTCCTGCTTGGCCCGCCCAGCACCAACATGGACTACCACCAGATCGGCCGCTCCATCTCCACCCTGATGTCCGACAAGGTGAGAGGGGTTACGATGGGGGGGACCGTAATGAAAGGAAACCTGAGAGTTGGGCTACCCAGTGCTATTTGTGAAGATCTGTCATCCTATTGGTTTTCACTCACCACCCTAACAAAGAGCAATGTCATTCAACAGCTAGCGCCTGGATGAGCTGCTAATTAGCAGAATCTGAAATGCCTGGTTAGAGTTGAAATGACAACCTACTGGATTGCAGGTCTCCAGGAACAAGGTTGGATAGTTCTGCTCAAGGGTTTTTCACAGAGAATTTGGGCAAAATGCTTTTAACGGAGATCTCCCAGACAAATATCTGTGTATTTCACTGTTATGGCCCCAATTTGTCATGACATTTACGACAGCAAGGGATGACAGACAAAATTTTAAAACTAAAACAGGTTTTATTAAACAAAGACCAACACTAACCTACAATTTATACTACTGACCAAGAAAAAAAAATATTTACAGTCCCTTGAGATGGGGTTGCTTGGTGATGTTTGGGGTGAGGAAAATGCTCCAACACAGGCAAAAATTCACAAAAAGCTTCACAGGTCTTGAAAAGAGTGACAGGTCTGGTCAAATGTATCCTTCTCCTTGCAATTTCTCCTACTACTTTACTCTCTCAGTTTCTCTCCTTATATACTCATTTGCAGCTCCCCCCCTCATTTAGACTTTTTTTTTCTCTCTTGGACTTTCCTCTCTCAGACATACCCAGGACATGCCCAAACCTAGCTCCAGACTGGGCTTAACAAAAAAAAGTAAATACTGCCATCTAGTGGCTTCTTTCCACATTACATCGCCAACAACTGTAAACTAGATTGAGTTATGGAAGTCCTGCCTGCATTATGTTGTCAGGAGTAATACCTGTCTAACATATTGTGCTATGCTTTGTATGTCGAAAGGTTACAATAGTCAGGAAAGATGAAGGACTTGCATTTTGCCGTATAAGTTTCATTATGGCTCAAGGGACTCTGAAGTCCAGTTCAGCTCTTCACTGTCGCCTGTTTGCTCTCCACAGCACTTCCACGAGGCGGCCTACTTGGCCGATGACCGTCAGGACCTGCTGAACGCCATCAACAGCTTCCTGGACTGCAGTATAGTTCTTCCGCCCTCAGAGGTGGGCGGGGAGGAACTCCTGAGATCGGTGGCGAGATTCCAGCGGGAGATGCTCCGCAAGCGGGAGGAGCAGGAGGTGAAACTGTTGGCCAAGGAGCCGAAGAGCGCGGAGGACAAAGGTATGCTAATGCTAATGATGTGTCAGTCACGGGCTCTGTCCTTTTAGGTTCAATGGCTTCCGTATTCTGTAGCAGCCATCTGACTGCTAACCGCAGCGCAAAATTCTGGATACTCAGCAAGTGGACCTTCAGTGCAGTCCATTTGTATTTATACTGCAACATGCTTTCATTTTATTTTCACTCCATGCTCTGGCAAATGTAATTGACAAAAGGAATATGAGATTAGTACAAGCTGCCAGCAAAATTTGAGCATATTTGCATCAATATCTGGTGAAGTCCAGTGGAATATTTGCCATTTTTACATATTGTCTCCTAATACTTATGGATTTCACCGTATCAAACCTATTTGTTTAGCACTGCTTGTCCCTAAAGACCAGCTACATTTCTATAGCGAGTTGAGATGTAAGTGCACTAGAGGTTTGAAACCAGACTCTCTGGTATCATATTATTATCCCCCGCCAACACGAAGTGGGAGGGGGATATAGGTTTGACCTCCGTCCGTCCGTCCGTCCGTGCGTCCGTCCGTCCGTGTGTGCGTCCGTCCGTCCGTCCGAGATAAAGGGGACAGCTTTACTCAGAAACTACTACAGATACAGTAACCGAATTTGGTGTGTAGCTTCAGACCATAAAGGCCTTGATTGAGTTCGAAAATGAGAAGCGCACGATTGGCGGGGGATGTTGTAGACCATGTCGACTTGTTATTTTTGCTTCAAACTTCAGCTCAGTACGATTATTGTAAACCTAATGAATTCTGGGCCACACCTAAAATAGTAGGTGATTTTAGTAGTAAAACAGTAGTAGATATTTATTTATTGAATTGGATAGGCATGGGAATTTGTACTGATGAAGGACGGCATGCAGTAGAGTTGATGGAGACTGGAGCAGGATAACATGAACCCCCGGGCGACGAGACTCAGGGTGGGAGTCACGTCTCTTCTTGGAGTCATGTGGGCTCTTTAGAGTCCCCGGGTGTTCCTATAGAGTCACAGGGTGAGAAATGAAGAGAATGGGAGGGAAGGACGTTGAACAAGACAGATGAGGATTGTAGAATGAAGGCGGTATAAATAGGCTGGTTGGTTCAGACGTGGATGATTGCAGCGGCATTTTAGATGTGGTCTGGTTCACTAACCTGCGTTTAGTTAACTCCATAGTGTCAATTTTTTCTTCCTTTTATCTCCCTCGATGTGCTTCTGAAGCTCTCCTCGTGCCCTTCAAGCCCGACGACGATCCCCTGAAGCGAACCGGGCGTCTTTTCGGAGGGGTCATCCGCGACGCCCGCCGGCGCTACCCCAAGTACATCAGCGACTTCAAGGACGCCATGAATCCACAGTGCATGGCCGCCATCATCTTCATCTATTTCGCTGCCCTCTCTCCCGCCATCACCTTTGGGGGGCTGCTGAGTGAGTCTGGGGTGGAGGGGCATTAAGGGATTGAAGATAAAGAATGGAGAAAAAAACTAAGATTTGCAAACTTGTCTGATGCTCCAAAGAGCAAATCAAGGATATTTAATAAACCGCGTTAATGGTCTTGACCAGACAGCTGCTCTTTTGATTTTGGATGTAAGAGCCCTCAAACCTCAGTGTGCCACGGCCAGAGATTTTTAGCTCAAGCAAAATCTTTCTGATCACACAAAACTAATAATGCTACAATTGACGCAAAATAAATATCATATCAAATCGCTGGTGATGTTTCCAGTCTTGCATGTACATTTAAGTCTTCACTCCTGATGAAGGTCTTCATAAATCAGGTTCTTCATGAAATCACTAAGATAATAATTAGACTCTCTCTCTCCCTTCTCCTTCTCTCTCTCTTTCTCTCTCATTGTCTTTTTCTCTCATTTTTTCTGCCTCTCTCTCTCTCTCGATTCCTCAGGTGAGAAGACGGACGGCCTGATTGGTGTGTCGGAAATGATCATAGCCACTTCCATACAGGGTATCATCTTCAGCATTATTGGGGCGAACCCTGTACTGATTGTGGGTTTCTCCGGGCCAGTGCTGGTGTTCGAGGAGGCCTTTTTTTCCGTGAGTTTCTGTTCTGTTGCAACTAGTCAAGGTGACCCACTAACACAAGTAAAACTGGCCGCTTATTCGGTTTGCTTCCCGCGGCAGCAGAGTAATGACTTGATAATGTTTAAGACATAACGGTGTACTTGTGTCCCTGAAGGAGCTCTGGCATCCTTTTGAGTGTGGTGTTATTTGCCACCAAATGTCCAGAGTATTTCAGTGCAAGAGGCCGATTCCTTAGGCTATCATGCAGGTACTCCTTTCAACCCTTCCAAAAATATGGGGGGCCCTCAAGTTCTCCCTGCTTTTGCACAGCACTGTACTCGTGTTCTCAAACGTCGCCTTCTCTCTGCCAAAATTCTATTTGCGCTCTCCTATGCCCAGCTCTTACAAAAATGTATTTACTTTCAAAATTATTCCACATTTCACTTTTTTTTATGGCTGCATCACGTCATCAAATGGGAAAACAAATTGTGATCTTGTATTCGATTTTTTGCACATATCCCTCTAATTCAGTAGGACACAGACTTTGGATCTTTGGAAACCTTGGGATCTCCACTAGAATTTGAAATGGGTCTACAGTTCCACAGGTTTTAATGCATCTGCTGCAAACTGGGTTTTACGGGGTTAACCGGGTCTCCACCTGCAGTTCTGCAGGGATAACGGGATGGAGTACCTGACGGGCCGGATGTGGATCGGGTTCTGGCTCATCATCATCGTGGTCACCATGGTAGCCTTCGAGGGCAGCTTCCTCGTCTGCTTTGTGTCTCGATTCACCCAGGAAATCTTTGCTTTCCTCATCTCCCTCATCTTCATCTATGAGACCTTCTCCAAGCTGGGCAAGGTGAGGACGATGTCGCTGGCCAATAGATTCTCAGACCTGAGAGGTATTGTAAGTCAGAAGAATAGCGTAAGCTAATGGTCTCCTGCCCTGTTCCTGGAGGGCTGCCATCCTGTTGGTTCTTTCTTTAGCCCTAATTAAGCGCAAACGATTCAATTTATTAGCAGATCATAAAAGGTCCCGTGTTATGTCACCTGGTGAACAACCAATTAGTTATTACAAGCCATTTCAAAATCTTTCCCCTCTTGACATCACATGGGGAAGTAACCAACCAGAGGCAAGAAGAGCTTTGTTTGGCCGAGGTAAAAAAAAAAAGTCTAAAAATTAATAAAAAATGAGGGGGGCGGGGTTTCACAAAACTGTGAGCTAACTTGGACGGCATTGTCCCAAAGAGAGTCCATAATGAATTTGAAGTCAATCGGGCCATTAGTTTTGAAGAAGATTTTTAAAGATTTTGCCATCGGATGACGATCACGACCACAATCACGACTATGATGCTGGACAGCACCTGATGACTAAAATGAGTCAATCAATGCAAATAATCTAAGTACAGATTTTTGAACTGCACAAACCAACAAATAAATTATTCTCAAGAACTATTTCAGGCTTCATTTTTCTATAAATTATTTTTTGCTAAATTGGAAAGAATACTGGCAATGGGGTGAGATATTATAATTATGACAAAATTTGGCTATGGTAAGAAAATTTCACTAGACAAGCATACCAGGACCTAAAACAGGCCAATATTTTTCACTCAGAAGGGGGAAAATAGGAGTGCAAGGCTAAATTTAAAACTATAAAACAGTACGTTGATTGGAATCAGATTATTACCTGAGTCTTGAATCTCACCCACACTTTCTTTTTCTGCAGATCTTCCAGGAACACCCACTCCAGCGCTGTTCGCTGGACAACAGCACAGCCGAGAACGACACAGGAACTCCGTTGCTGGGCAACGGCACAGTCCCGGGCCCTACGAAGGTTCTGGGGGAGCCCAACACCGCCCTCCTGTCTCTGGTCCTGATGTCTGGAACGTTCTTCATTGCCTTTTATTTGCGCAAGTTCAAGAACAGCGCCTTTTTCCCTGGCAGGGTGAGTCTGCAGGGCTGATAGTGCTCTAATGGCACTGCTAACCAATGGCACCACAAGTCGATGGCACTGCTAACCGATAGCGCCGCTAACCAGTAGCGCCGGTAAGCGATAGTTCCACTGACCGATAACACGGCTGACCAATAGTACCTACTAAGGCAGAGCTGAATTATAATTCTGGCCTTCCTGAAAGGATTGCTTTAGACCCCACCCACACACCCTTTTTCCGTAATGTGTCTGGGCCCCCTCAGGGCTGTGGGTGTCTAAACGTATGGGCTGTCTTGCTAGTGTTCCTGAACTCAGGTCCAAGAACCTCAAAAGTAAGATTCATGGCACATTTCAGACAAAATTATGGGTTGAATTAATTCTGGAACAGCAGTTGTTTTGGTCTTTGTTCATCATTTTACAGTCCCTCTCATTTATAGATAATGGCTACTCACCTCTAGATGAAGAGCCCTCTGACCTACATCTGTATTCTTACAAAATGAAAGTCACAGATCGTGAACCATCCCAGGGTCAAAAATTTGAAGTTCATTATTGCTTCTTCCACCTCGCTGATCTCAGCTGATTTCAGTTGTCAGTTTCAACTTCCAAGCTATAAAATAGGAACAAAATTACTGAAGATAATGTCCACATTCTGATCCTCAGTATTCCTGCTCCTGCATCAAATTCTTTTTTCTTACCTTGCCTTTTAAATTAAGCAGCCAATTGTGATTCTTTGTGACCATGGATTTTTCCACCCATGACTGAAATAACAAGTTCCATTTTGTTCTCTTAGTAGCTGACAGCTCTATAGATCTGTTTGCTCAAATAAATATATTGAGGTTAAGCAAATCCCATCAGATTGCATTAGATTGCAGGCTTTTAGCAGGCAAGTTTATTCAGAACACCATACAACACAGAGTGCTTTTGCTAGTACAACCATGCCGTTTCGAGAGGTGAAATTCCACGTGCCAGAAGTGACCACAAAGAATGTGCTTGGGCCTGACAGACTGACCTGTTGAAGAGAATCATCAATGGAACGATATTTGCGGACAATATGAAGCTTGTGTAATAATAACAAGTGTAGTTTCAATCTGCACACTAACCATGCTCTGTCCCCTCAGCTCCGCAGGATCATTGGAGATTTTGGGGTCCCCATCGCTATCCTGATCATGGTCCTGGTGGACTACAGCATACGGGACATCTACACCCAGGTGAGTGATGTCATAACCTGCCCTCCACAGTTGGGCAAACTTGTCGGACCCTTCAGGCTGTTAGGTCACCAGCAAGTGATTTGAGCATTCTTAACTGAACATTCTAGCAGTGATGTCTAAATCCCCACTCATGATTAAAAGCCTTGGAGTTCTAGAACAGTACATTGACAAGTCCTGAGAATCAGCTATTCAGTCCTGCCAGGCTTAGCACGTACCAACAACAAAAGCGTACCTAGGTCTTGTTATTTAGGAGTAGTATCTGGCACTGTGTAAAGCCTTGCCTTTAAAATTTCATCTCTGCCTCTACTTGGTGACATGTCAAGCTATTCCACTCTGGTCACAGCATGAAGGTATACAGTACAGTGCAAAAGTCTTTGGCACATTTCAAGTAATTTCATAAGGCAAATATGCTTGCAAAAATAATTAAATTAAAAATTTCCAATAACTGAGAGGTGTGCTATACAGAATTGTAAACTGTTAGAAATTAAATAAAACCAACATTAGGTGTGACTCTGCTTTACCTAAAAATTTGGGACAATGTCCTGTTGTGCAAGTTCTATTTAATGATTGGCTCTTTGGTTGTTCCAAGCAGAGTTTCAAACTTGCCACTGTTCTTCTACAGACTGACTGTCCCACTTATGTCTGTCCCTCCAAGCAACTGCGGACAGCCATGATGATGTTGCTATCTGTGTCGACTGTTTTTAATGAAATACCATCATAAATTTATTAAACAATTTTTTAAATAAAGATTTAGAATTCAAATATACTTTCAATCTACAGCAACACTAATGAGGAAAACAAGAAATAAACATCTAAGGGCAGATGTAAATCTTTAAAAGTGTGGGGTGCCTAAAATTTTTGCACAGTATTGTTCTACCAAATATTTGTGCTAAATTTCCCCTTGGCCAACTTTGAACATTTGAACATTAACCCTTTGAGCGCTGAATAAATTTTCAAGGAATAAAAAATTTTATTATTTAATTAATTTAATTATCCTGAGCGGTTGAAAACCTATCATGTGGCAACTTGTTTAAAAGAGCTCCCCTGCGGGAGCGGCTCCCCTAACCCTCCCCCCCCGCGCGAGCTCTTTTAAACAAGTTGCTGCATGATAGGTTTTCAGCAGCATCTGTTTTTGATATCTTACACCATTGGGCAACTACAGTTGCCATTCATGTTGGCCTCCTGGTCATGTGTGACCCTGATCATGTTTCGATTTTACCGTTTGCCCTCTCCGTCTGTAGAAACTGAGTGTGCCAAGTGGCTTCTCCGTAACCAGCCCGGGGAAGCGGGGCTGGATCATTAACCCGCTGGGGTCGAACGGACAGTTCCCCATCTGGATGATGGCCGCCAGCATCCTCCCCGCCCTGCTGGTCTTCATTCTCATCTTCATGGAGACGCAGATCACCTCGTGAGTGTCCGGCATTTTAAGGCATGGAGTTGCGTGCTCTGAACATTACAATGCTGCAGGCACAGTAGTCTTTTGAATCTAAATCTGCTCTTTGATTAATTGTAATGAGGAAACTGCTCGGAAAATTGCCCAGTGGATTACATATGGGCCAAAAGCAGTCTTCTCTGTGGCTCCTCATTAAATTTCCTTGCATAGTGTTTGCCTGTAATGCATAGAATTCCCTTCTTCTGCCAACTCGTTAGCATGTGAGATCACAAATGCGCGATTTTACTGTTCAATCTGAATATGCCACAATCATTTCTGGTCACCTAACCACTATGCTGTGACATCAGTTGAATTCCGAAATCCTGACATTTCAAAGATCATCACAGTGGGTTTAAAGTGCTTGAAAGTCTGAGATTTTTTTTATTTTTGCATTTTCTTTATCTGCTCACTAAGACCTACAGAATGACACAGGTCTTGTTTCAGTGTCTTTTTTTCGGACTTTCAAGCACTTTAAACCCTCTGTGTCGTGTTTAGAGTCCCTACATAAAGAGAGTTGCAACAACTGGAGCCATTTTGTTTCCATCACGCAAAACTGAGGCGTTGGGCACAATGGAAATTGTAGAATTTTTTTTGTTCTTTTCTTGGCAGGGAAATGTATTAATTTGTGTGGATATATGATATTCTAGCCAGCAATAGTTTCGACAAGCATCAGGGAGGAAATTCTTAGACTTGAGAAAAGAGAAAACAAAAAAAAAAACAAATGAACTTGCAGACAGTGCCCGATAATGTAATGGAAATAAAATGGCCTCGTGTCCTAATTCTCTGGAACCCTCATGTTGCAGCTCTCTTTAGACCTGTTTCCACCGCAGGAACTTCGGGGTAATTTTACTGGGCCGGGCCCGTTGTTGCGTGCCTCCACCGCTGGACAGAGTTCCGGAACTTTTACAGGGGCTAAAAAAGTCCCTGCATTGGAGCAGGTACTCTGAACGGCCCTGAAAAACTTCTGGGTGGGGCTTGGGGTTTACTTGGCGCTGATTGGATTTACTCAGGGCGGGATGTAACGTCTACAGAAAGCGTCAAAATAGTCACCATTTTTAAAACTCAGCAGACGACGAGGGGTCGCGTTGTTAAAAGGAGTTCTCCTGCTTCGCCCTCTCAGTGGAGACACGGCAGTTGAGAGGGCCGAGTGAGAGGACATTCCTGTAGTAGTTCCTGCCCCCCCAAACACTACCAGGAACTTCTTCGCTGGAAACAGGCCTTCTGTTTAGGAACTGCAGTTATACTCTTCAGTGGGATGGGACCATATGTTCTCAATCCCCATCTACATTTAGTTGCCAACTCTGACAACTCATCACCCTCTCCTTTCCTCATTCCTCCCCTCTCCCTCTCTCCTCTCCTCCCTGTCCCTCCCTCCTGCTGTTTCGGCTCCCAGGCTGATCCTCAGTAAGAAGGAGCGGATGCTCGTTAAGGGCACAGGCTTCCACATGGACCTGATGATCATTGTCACGGTGGGCGGGATCACCTCCATGTTCGGCCTGCCCTGGTTGGCTGCCGCCACCGTGCGCTCGGTCACCCACGTCAACGCGCTCACAGTCATGAGCAAGGCCGTCGCCCCTGGAGACAAGCCCCGCATTCAGGAGGTCAAGGAGCAGCGGGTGACTGCGCTGTTGGTCGCCATTTTAGTGGGTAAGAGTCCAATGTAATTCATGCAATGTGCACAGTCAACTTATCCAATGATTATTTAACTTTATGTTTAACCAACAATACTCCATTGGCATTGAAATCTCTTCAAAAGTTACCTTACAAGACAGTAGAAAATCAAGTTGAAATGTCAGATATGGAATTTAAGAATAGTGAAAGAGAAATTAGAGGGCTGAGCTTGGGTCAAACTCAAGAGGATAGAGAGAATTGCTCACATGAAGAGCCAGTGCATTAACTCACAACTCTTCTCATGTCTCCATCTTTCTGTTCTCCTCTCATCCTTCCATCACTGCCTCCTCCATCCCCAGGTTTGTCTATCGTAATCGGAGACCTCTTGCGGCAGATCCCCCTCGCGGTGTTGTTCGGGATCTTCCTCTACATGGGTGTGATGTCACTGAATGGAATTCAGCTCACCGAGCGCATATTACTTCTGCTTATGCCACCCAAATACCACCCCGACCACATCTACGTACGCAAGGTCAGTACTTACCCCGACCACATCTACGTACGCATGGTCAGTACTTACCCCGACCACATCTACGTACGCAAGGTCAGTGCTTACCCTGACCACATCTACGTGCGCAAGGTCAGTACTTACCCCGACCATACCTACGTACGCAAGGTCAGTACTTACCTTGACCACATCTACGTACGCATGGTCAGTACTTACCCCGACCATACCTACGTACGCAAGGTCAGTACTTACCCCGACCACATCTACGTACCCAAGGTCAGTACTTACCCCGACCACATCTACGTACGCAAGGTCAGTACTTACCCCGACCACATCTACGTACGCAAGGTCAGTACTTACCCCGACCATACCTACGTACGCATGGTCAGTACTTACCCCGACCATACCTACGTACGCAAGGTCAGTACTTACCCCGACCACATCTACGTACGCATGGTCAGTACTTACCCCGACCACATCTACGTACGCAAGGTCAGTACTTACCCCGACCATACCTACGTACGCAAGGTCAGTACTTACCCCGACCACATCTACGTACGCAAGGTCAGTACTTACCCCGACCATACCTACGTACACATGGTCAGTACTTACCCCGACCATACCTACGTACGCATGGTCAGTACTTACCCCGACCATACCTACGTACGCAAGGTCAGTACTTACCCCGACCACATCTACGTACGCATGGTCAGTACTTACCCCGACCATACCTACGTACGCAAGGTCAGTACTTACCCTGACCACATCTACGTGCGCAAGGTCAGTACTTACCCTGACCACATCTACGTACGCAAGGTCAGTACTTACCCCGACCACATCTACGTACGCATGGTCAGTACTTACCCCGACCATACCTACGTACGCAAGGTCAGTACTTGCCCTGACCACATCTACGTACGCAAGGTCAGTACTTACCCTGACCACATCTACGTGCGCAAGGTCAGTACTTACCCCGACCACATCTACGTACGCAAGGTCAGTACTTACCCCGACCACATCTACGTACGCATGGTCAGTACTTACCCCGACCATACCTACGTACGCAAGGTCAGTACTTACCCCGACCATACCTACGTACGCAAGGTCAGTACTTGCCCTGACCACATCTACGTACGCATGGTCAGTACTTACCCCGACCATACCTACGTACGCAAGGTCAGTACTTACCCTGACCACATCTACGTGCGCAAGGTCAGTACTTACCCTGACCACATCTACGTACGCAAGGTCAGTACTTACCCCGACCACATCTACGTACGCATGGTCAGTACTTACCCCGACCATACCTACGTACGCAAGGTCAGTACTTGCCCTGACCACATCTACGTACGCAAGGTCAGTACTTACCCTGACCACATCTACGTGCGCAAGGTCAGTACTTACCCCGACCACATCTACGTACGCAAGGTCAGTACTTACCCCAACCACATCTACGTACGCATGGTCAGTACTTACCCCGACCCCATCTACGTACACAAGGTCAGTACTTGCCCCGACCACATCTACGCACGCAAGGTCAGTACTTACCCTGACCACATCTATGTACGCAAGGTGTGTGTGTGTGTGTTTGTTGTGAAAGCATGGTGCTCTGGGGCAGAGGTGACAGACCATATTCCTCTGTGCACACAGGTTCGCACCCTGCGCATGCACCTGTTCACCGCGATTCAGATGGTGTGCCTGGCTGTGCTGTGGGCCGTCATGTCGACCGCCGCCTCCCTCGCCTTCCCCTTCGTCCTCATCCTCACAGTCCCTCTCAAGATGCTCCTGCTGCCGCGCATCTTCACCAGCCGCGAGATGCAATGCGTGAGTCCACCAACAGAGGGAGCCGTTTGCCCTACCCTGCACTTCCCGATCTGAGAGCAGCAAACATTAATTCAACCTTTATTTTAACTCGGAAATGCATTGAGGTAGATGTCTCATTTGCAGTATAGCCGATTAAACAATAAACAAGATCCTAGACACCACATGTATAATTAGAAACATTAGATTGGGCAGTGTATATGGAAAGTAAAAATAATAAAAAGTGAAAATATTCCAGTAACAAGGCAATCAGAGATAGCAGACCTGGCCCCAGCCACGGGCTGACAGACAGACTGACAGAAACACACACACACACACACACACGATCATTGCTTAACCTGGGCCCCTAGGGGAGGGGCCTGGTAATGAACCCAAAAGGGTAGTTAAGATAAAAACAAATGAGTCAGCTAAAATAAGAACAGCTGGAAGTGAAGTAAGATAAAGTTAAATATTTAAATTGCCCGAAAGCTAAAAATGAGGTGAGGTACTGGTTGTTTTGCATTTTCCTGTCACTGTGCTCTGATTTCAGTTCAGAAAATACATGGCACTGCGATCTGATCTGAGATCAGCCAATAAACCTCACTGCATACACGAAAAATCTAATTTTAGTTGCATGTTAGACTTTGAATTATCAATTACTTAATTGGTAAATTACACTGAAAGAACTCTTCTAGTCATGTGCGGCAGTTTGGCTTATTTTGAGATTTGCTAATGGGATAAGAAAATTTTACTTCCTACTGTGACGTAACTGTCAGTTACAAGTTAATATTCTATTCAAACAGAGCTAGGACTCCACCTCGAGTAGGGTGGTGTATGGCCTGGTGGTTGTCATATCTGTACCCTGTGGCTTGGTGGTTTACATCGGTGTATCCTTCAGAAGAATAGTGCTAGAATAGAATAGTGTAGTTGGGCCCTTGAGAAAGGCCTTTAGACCCATATTGGTCTGCAGGGTAATCGACTGCATAACTGTCATTTAAAAAATAAAAACCTTGGCTAGAAAGCCCTGCTTACCATGCTGCCACAGAATTGACAATAGCAGGCAACTCAGTTACTATGTGCCGATCCGTTTTAGAACTGCTTGTACAATAATGCGGTATTTTTTATATTCATCTATGCCTCTTTTTTTCTCCCTGTTTGTGTATTCCAGCTGGATGCCAACGATGCGGAACCCACATTCGATGAGAAGGAGGGTCAGGACGAGTACTCTGAGATGCACATGCCGGTTTGAGACCAGCCCCCTCTCCTCCTGAAACCCTCTCTGAATGGCTGCACTGACCTGCCAGTCACTCAGCCAACAGGCTCCGCCCTCTAAGTGAAGGCCCCACCCCCTCAGTGTATAACCATAACTGCCTTTCCTTACGCCCTTTTTATTTTATATTCGTAACTGCATTACCAGTGCAATCAATGATATAATCGGTCTTCCCAGTTGATTTCTTTAGCTGTAGATTTCGGGAAGATATAATATATCGGGGGGGGGGGGGTTCAAGGGTAAATGTAGAGAGGTAGCGAAGGGAACTAAAGGGGCGGGGCCAGAGGATAGGTGCATGAGGGGTCAGGGGCGGAGCTGCAAGCGGGTCATGTGGCACCATAAACCCCGCCCCCAGGTCATTCAGCCCAAGGCCAGCTCCTCACACAGCCGCACAAACCAAACGGAGCAGAGCTGACCCATGGGACGGACTGCCGCGCCACACCGCGTTCGCGAACATCATCCTCCCCTGCTATGCTTACGAACCCCCACCAGGGGGCAGCAGACAAAGCCACACAGCCCCACCTCTGCTGCTGAAGCCTCCTCTTGCATCTGTTTCCCCCTCTACTGGTGTCCTGATCTCGCGCCAGTCATGGAGTTGCAAATGACTTTTCTAATCAAATCGTGTACATGAGTAGCCTCAGCACTACAGTTAGCAGTGATGGAAAGAAGACTGGCTGGAGTCACAGGATTCCCTGTAAACTGGCCAAACCACTGAATCCTACTCATTTCTCATGAAATAACACTGCAGTGCTCTGCTCATTTGTTGGTCCCAGTGGAGCAGGGATCACTAAATCGAGGGCCAAAACTACTGGTTTTTCACCCTCCCTTTACCTGGGAGTCAGGTGTACTGGCAGTCCAGCCAATCAGAAGCTGTAATTGATCAGTCAGTTTTGTGGTTGAAAAGAAAACCAGGGCTGGATTTGGATTTGGTGATCTCTGCAGCAGTGTATGCGGTACACTGCAAAAACAAGTGTTTTAGCTTTGCAACAGGACTTGAATGAAATATTGTTTCTCTTTCAAGTGGGTAGTTTTAGTTTGTTTTGATTACGGTTGGTTTGGGTTAGATATTTTACAGCATAGAGAACAGACTGAAACTACAGACTGAAACTTGACATGCGTGGAATGAGCTCGCATCAGTGGCAATTGTCTCTCAGTCAAATTGACTGAAAAAATTAAGTCTGAATGTGAAGCGAAAACACTTATTTGTGGGACTTTGATACTTACTGATTTCTGCAGTGTAGATGGCATATGAAACCAAACAGACCACAGGAGAAATGCTGTGTTCTGTCAACTCCTGTGATTCATGCACACACCAAATGTGTCAGTGCCTTCGCATTTACATCAGAGAAAACTCACTGTGTCAACTCACATTCAATGTGCAGGAGCGACAGAACCGTGTGTCAATATTTCAACAAGCGTTATTGCTCTCTCAGTGCTACGTTTAAGGGTTGTGATAAAGCTTTGATTGCTGGACTGTGCGCACTTTTCAAGCTTTGCTTGTGCCTGAAACATACTGTACCAAAGGGGCTCAAACAGGACATTGTAAATGTGTTAACAGGTTAGTGGGATGTGTCGGAGGGGCGTAGTGTCGTATTTTAGAAAGAATATGCCTCTGAAATGCTTAAAAAGCCTTGGCACATACAGGAAAGTTCTTGGGTAGTGGCACGAATCTGCAATTCTGCTCCCTGCTTGTTGCGTACACCCGCAAAAAACAGAGATGTTACTTTCACTTTGAGATACCTTTTTAATTGTTCCCACCAGACTTAAGTTTTTTTACCTCGTGGCTTGATTGATGAATATTGGTTTCCACTCTTAGGCGGTAGTCTACACTGTTGCATAAAACCATTTGACATTTTTAAAGTAAATTCAACATTTCAGATTTTAAGCGTAGAGAGGACGGCTGGTCTTAGTAGGTACTTGAATCTCGAACTTGGCATTTCTGTGTCTGTTACCACCACTCCTGGCCACTAGAGGGAGGCATACAGAGAACGCTGGGCGAGGACGATCCCGCTGTCACTGTGACCTCTGGAATTTAACGCTGTTACATCTTACTTGGTGGACCACAGAGGGAGGAGCTAATAAGTCTGGACTCACTGTGATGTGTTTGAATGCTGTCTTACCAAAATACTTCCTTCAATACCATGCCTTGTCCGAATGGGCTGCTCCTGTGGTTTGTGATATTCATAAAAAATATATATTTTTAAGTATAAAGTAATGTAAAATGTAAGTCTTGGCCTACAAAACAAAAGGGACCTTCACTGGGTCCTTGTGAAGTAGCTGTTAAGATAAAGAAGTAACCGCCTTACTCATTTACAAATTTGCACTTATGTATCTTATGTTTTTATTGCGAATTGACTGAAGTTGACATATTACTGTTTTCCTGTCAAGAATGCCTGCGCTACTGTGCAATTTTAATAGGTGCCTTGCCGTGGTAGAGAAACCATTCTCTCTCTTCTAGTATTATTTGTCCGACAGCCTAAAAGTCTCTTTTGCACGCAGTTCTTTTGTTACAAAAAAAATTGTACACTAAAATCCTTGCGCACAAGTTCCGGTCTTGTAAACACTGCTGATTCTGAATGGCTTGGGGGTTGTGTTGTTGCTAATGTGCTGTAGTTTGGATAAGCTGCTCTCACCTTTTCAAGGACTATCAAGCTGAGAATCACGTTGATGCATCGCAGAATGTCCATTTTGTGGTGTAGCGAGGAAAAGGACACACACACTAGTAGATCCATATGCTCGGTCTTGGCCCATTTGATCCCCAAGAGTGATGATTGGAGTGGGATACTCGTTAGCATGAGGAATGTTACTTGATTTCTGGGGATAAATTCCCTTGCTAGGACCCTAAATATGCCTTTGTTTGTGGTGGGGGACGTTATTATTTTCACCTGCTTTCATCTGGTGCATGACCCTCAGTTGAATTTGCCCTGCTGTGATTTGTCAGAGTCGGAGACTAGTTTGAGGGGCGGAGCCTTCATACAGCCTGTAGCTTAGGTGCTTCGCTGACAGTCGGTGGATCGGGCCCCATGTGAAATCACCCATAAGATCAATGCAGCTGTTGGGCCTACAACCAGGCTCTTATGCCCACATTCACCCAATCAACTATTGTCCAATCAAATGTAAGTTGATTTGGAATAAAGTGTCAGTTAACTAATTAATTGAAAGTATTATGAGAGTCTGAGATTGGGGAAAAAGCTTGTTCTTTCTAAATTCTTGAACACTGCAACACCCCCCCCCCCCTCAGAAAAAGAGTACGGTTTCCGTCTGTTCCTTGGAATGAGGGGGTAGCTCCGTAAATAAGCAGTTGCACTGCTGTGATAGTTAGTTTTAACATGTGCAAACCGTCAAGCTTGTCATATCCAATTCTGGTGTGGGGCATGATTTGGATAAAAATGGGTGAAAAAAATAAAGTTTGAAGGGAATATAAGTGATAGTATTTAAAGGATTAGGGTTCATATTCATTTTGTGGTTACCATTATGTTTTAACTGTTACAAAGGCCTTTGAAGCTGAACTGTGTAGATGGGTTTTTCTGTTCACTGCTACACACAAGGTGGAACTACGTTTGTTCATAAATGCACAGTGTGGCGTATTCAGTCAGTTTTTGTCTTACTGAAATGTTGGGAACTGGGATAGCTTTTTCCAGAATGTGTGTCAGAAGGGGACACAAGTTCAAATCTGGCAGGATTGTGGTATAGTTAAGAAAAAAAAGTTTCCTGTCTCTTGGACTTGTGCTCTTTCCAGTGCACATTTTCACTGTCTGTGTCACTCGTGGTCAAGCAAGCCATTTCATCTCAGTCTCCTTTTAGCAAAACTGAATTTGATTTTCATATTCCAAACTTTATCTTGGTTTTTTTCCATTTTCTTTTTTTCTTGGTATTTAAAAGCAATCATTGTTTAGTAGGTTGGCATAATGAGTGTAAAACAGTTGGGTATAAAAAAAATTATATTAAAAAGAAGATATAATAAATGCTTATGTGTGCGTTAGTATTTTCCTGGGAATTGATCTTGATGTCAGTAGCAAGTTAATTATAACTGGAATCCCAGCAGTTGAAATGAACAATCTTCCTTTTTTGTCTCCTGGGTGGAGGTCTCAACTTATTCTGAAGATGTTATTTTTCTATACATATGTACATTACATCTAAGAACAACTATGTATACCTTTTTATGATAGAATCGGACTGAACTGTTTCAATGCTGTTCAATGCTGACTGTGTGCCACTAGTAAAAGCCTCTTTGTACATCATATTTGCGCCCAGTCCTTCCAGTGTAGGTTTCTAAGGTGTCGCACACACTAACACCAGCTTAAACTCTGCTGAAACGGGCACCTCTGTATTGCACTCATCACCGGTCCGCCAGTTGAGTCTTTCTGTTGCATCAAAGTGAACGTGGAAAAACTTGCATCGTTTAGGTCAAGGAATCTTTATTATCCCCCAGGGGGGGCAATTTGTTATACAGCCAACAGACTGACAAACTCAATCAATCATCAGCGCAGACAAAGGTGAAGTTTAACGTGGACTAAAACATATGAAATAAAATAAATAAATAAAATAGGAAAAAAAAATTTTTGGTAATAATAAAAATGGATAAAAACTTAATAAATCAGTAAAATACTCAATTTAGGGCATTTCGGAAGCCAATAACAGCGGATATAAATTAGTTCTTGTATGTGTCAGTTCTGCGTTTCCTTGAGAGAAATCTGCGGTCATCCTTTGGTGTCTAAGACATCCCTAGAGTAAGTGTGTCGAATTAAGATGTAATTACATCCTAGCATCACAAATGGTGACTGCTGTGCTCCCTTTATCATGCAAGCAGTTAAACAGCTGAACAAAGTGAAAGAAACTGAGTTGATGGGTGCATATATTTGGTACTTTCATGGGATGCAGGCCTATGCTCCACTCAATACCTCCATGTCAAAGGGCAGTGTTACTTCATTTGTCACATTACTTGACTCGGGCAAATATTTCAAAAGCTAAAGAACCGTGCTAGAGAACACATGACTTATGTTTCAGGAAGTGAACATTCAGTGTATTGCAGGAAAAAGGAGTGTACCTTTTCAGACTAAATCTCCTACAGCCTGTACATATCCATTCATATTTTATGTGCCTGTCTCCTGCATACAGTACACTCTAGTGCCGGTGCCGTGGTGTTACAGACGTAGCTAAAATTCTATTCAGAAATAGAATTTAATTCAATTTAACTGATTGATTTTCGGACAAGAGGACATTTTGGAGTTCTGTAAGAATATGTGAGTGTGTTTCCATGTGTGTTTGTACGTTTTTGTGTACGTGTTTGCATTTTTGTGTGTATACATGTATTTGCATGTACATATGGTTCTGAGTGAGAGTGATCCTGAGTGTGTGTGTGTGTGTATGGTCCTGGATTCTATCTGTTGCTTCCGATCGCAGCTCGAAAACATACAATGTGTGTGAATTGCAGACAGAAGAGTTCTGGTCCCATCTGGTCTATGAGGGAAACTACAACCTGCTCGCATGATTTATTTGCATCTTGCGCATGACAGTTGCAGTCGCTAATCCAGCCGACTGCAGATTAGATAAGAAGACCTGAAATGACTCAGCAGTCTATACTGTCTGTGGGTATGGGTGGTAGTCCTCAGCCACCTTTTACTGACTCGATGATTTGGTGATGGGGATTTATCAACTGGATGGGAAACAGCGCAATTCCAGAGAACCTAATCAAAAAAGATCTTGTAATAACAATAATCATCCTCTGGAAGGCAGTCAGTCGTTCACCTGTTTGTCCTAATCAGGGCTGCCCAAAACTGCTCCTTGAGATGTAACATTTTTAGTGTTTTCAATTCAACCATAAGTCGACACACCTGACTTAACTACTCCACAATTTGTGGAACTCACTAGCTGTTGATCGAGGTGTGCTCTTCTGGAATTGGAGCTAAAACCTGCAGGATGTTGGATCCGCAGGAGCAGGGTTGGGCAGCCCTTTGCAAAGTAAATTTACCAGTTTCATTCACATCACTGCTCACTCTGGTGAGAAAGTTGTTTGCAGTGTTCTCTCATTGTCCTAATGGCTTAGCTTCAGTGGGTGTTAACTGTTCAAGTGGGGATTTTGCAGTCATAGTGACACCATAAGATCTCTTACCAATTTACAGTCTGGGTTCCTTACCTAACCTTATATAGAAACTGAGATCACAAATATGTGGTCAGAATGTCAATAACTGACATCTCAACTAGCAGCAGCAAGCAATGCAGTTCTAGAACACTTACTTGGAATGCAATACAATCTCAGAATAGACTTCCCTGCCTTAAAGGGCTTTATTTAGACAGAGAAATATGTTACTCTGGTATAGCATAACAACAAGATCACTAAGCTTTTTAACATATCCAGCTCCATTTGTCACTCATTTGAACAGAGTGGCTTGGAGCAAATGAACCCTTTGCACACAGACCCAGGAAGACTGACTAGGTACACAATACAAACAGATCTGGAGACCTGAGTGCGTGCATTAATTTAAAACGCCATGATATATCATCTCAGCCTCTCATTTCCTGCTTTACATCAGTGGGCCATGCTGTGTCAACACCACACGCTCCATAGATGGGCAGAAGGGTCAGTCAGACGAGATACTTAAGTTGTTACACACCTAATAAATCAGAAGTATAGTAATTGTGCAGACAGTGGAGTTTGTGAGTGAGCTCGATAGGGTCACCTTTGCCAGACATTGTCTTTGACAGGCATGTCAAGGCCTAACAGCTCAGGTGGTTCATACCGGAATTACCCATTCATAGACGTGATTATTTTTATGGCTCCTTGCAGGACATGGTCATGTGTCCAAACCCAGTTGTACCATATATCAGTGATGGATAATGTGTCCTTTTACCTGTCGCAGACTGGCCGCCGTTTCCATTTCAAATACGTCCCCGGTATTCATACCTAAAACATGAGGGATATTGAGACAGACATGAAATATTACTTTGCTTAGGAAATAATGTCTACCGTTTTATGGGAAAATAAGCAATATATGGTGTTATCCACGGTTCACCGATGTCAGGCATTCTGTAAATGCAAAGAATTTGCAGCGGAGTATAATGTATCATGGGGATCAACTGCTTCCGGACTGTAAGGGCCAAGAGCTGCTGGTTTTTTCCCCTCCCTTTGCCAAGTCAGATGTAAACACACAGGACAAATCAGCAGGACAAATTGTTCAAGTAATTTATTGGCTGAGAGGAGAGAAACCCAGGGCTGGATTTTTATTAGAGGTTGAGATTTGGCAATCTCTGCTGTATAATGAATTTAAAATAAATATAATATGTATAATTAATATTGCTCCCCTGAAACAGATGATAAGTTAAAAACAAGGTCTATTATTTTTGCTCAGATATTCCAATTATGTAAACATCTGAAAATTAAAGCTGACTGTCTGCAAGTTCACATTAATTGTATCAGTTCAAATCCAATATGCTAGAGTGCACAAACAAAATGATGAAATTCTTGCCTCTGCCCTCAAACTATACACAAGTCAGTGCTTTAATGGGCGGTGACAGGACGCCAGGTGCCGGGACCAGTGAGAGAAAGAACTGCGAGCAGCCCAGAAAAGAGACAAACACAAAAGAGGTACACACCTCCGGTAAAAGCTCACGCTTCCAAGGACGAATAAAAGTCCGCAACACGGAAGCAGTGCGAGAGAGAATAGACAACAAGAGAGAAAATTTCGAAAAGAAGCAATTCCTTACAATAAATGGAATCTGACAAATCACTATGAAATGTGACTATAGATTTTCTCCTGCCGAAGTGCTAGAAGCAGACAGTCTAGCGATAGCCGTGGCGAACCCCCGGCCATATAGAGTCCGGAAAACTCCACCCCAGCTCAATCAGCCAGCTGGGCCAGGAATTTGATGAAAAAGAAATCCGATATCATCCTGGACGATAGAACAAAGAAAGGTCCAACAAATAAACGCACGCCTAATCCATGACAAGTGCACGTTATTTTGTGATGATGCATATATTTCCCGGTGTCAAAATGAATTTGCTAGCCATTGCTGAGCTGTTCCATTGATTTATTTACTTTTTTTTAGCAGTAACTCAGACGGAGAGTAACCTCCAGTGCCCCCTGGGTAAGATTTTAAATAAATAGTGTGAGCAAACACAAGGCCATAGGTTCAGAAATGTCAATAATCCAGTGATTGCTGAATACAAAAATACAATAAAACTGAACTTGGAAACAAACACAGCTGTGCCTCTGTGGATACATGGACAACCTAAATAACATTTTCAGACCTTTTTCCAGTCATCGTATGATGCAAACGATGGTGCTTCTTAATTTTCAGCAAAATCAGCTTTACATAATATCTGGTCTGGCTGTGGGTGCAAAAGGATTTATACCCACACATACCTACTCGGCAAGAGGACCGATTTGTGTACAAAAACAGATTGGAGGGAATCTTTTCAGACCTGAAACTATGCTCGGAGTAAAAAATATTTCCACCAGAGGGCAGAGTTTTCAAATGGAATAAAAATCCTTGGCCGCATCCATTTATTTTAAATTAGTGTTATATTTTGGGTTAAATTTCCCAGCAGCCCAGTCTCCCAACCAGGAAGTGTTTCCGGGTTTTTCTTGAGGACAGACTTAACCACCGTTGCCTTCATCACCCGAATGCTACACGCAGATGTGTACCCAGCTTCGCACTTGCTCAGTGCAGCTCCTCCCTGACCAGTCTCACCCTCCAGCTGTCAGGCTTATGGCCCACTACAGTAGATTGGGTGATTGGATAGAACTCAGAAAGTTGGCTTTTCAAGGTCTAGTGTTGCCGCAACAGGCCCTGAATGGATTGGTGCTGTTTACTCTTTTGATAAGTCCTTTCCTCTCCTCTCTTCCTTGACCTCCCTAGCAAATGACACACAGGTCAAGGGAGATTTCCTTTTTTTTAAAGATTATTTTTTGGGAATTTTTCCTCTATTTGATAGTTATTCAGTGTAGAGAGACAGGAAGGTTGAGGAGAAGAATGGGGGAAGACATGCAGCAAACAACCCAAGTCGGAATCGAACCCAGGTCGCTGCGGGAAGGACACAGCCCCCACGGCATGCGCGCCCAGACCGATGAGCCACCGGGGCGCCCCAGCCTCAGGGAGATTTTTGATGTACCTTGGGGCATGTTTGAGAAAAATCAAATGTCCTCTCTTTAATTATGCCCCCGCCACATACGGCAGGGGCACATAGAGCTACCCTGGTCCGTCTGTGCGTCTGTCCATCCGTACATATGGGATGTGCTCTATCCTTTTCTTCTCAAAAACTACTGAATAGAATTTAACAAGCCTTGGTGGGTGCTTTCTACATAGATTGAAATTGTGCATCTCATATTTTGTTTGACGCAATTGGATAACTTCACAATTTTAGGGGCCTCACAAACTCTCAGTAGTGGGGGTATCTCTGTCCAAGGACACAAATATTCTAGTTATGTCATGCACTTGTGGGCAAAGATTGCCTTTTGTATATATCTGAAAATTTTGAGACTCAAAGACAAAAGCAATTGCTTATAGCTGCACAGGACTGTGGTGCATATTCCATCTTTCCTTTCCACCGAGGTTGGTCCTGTGTTCCCTTGCTGGATATACGCAAAGCATAAGCAAAGAAGGAGCTAATTGCCTCTTTTCTTTCATGAAATAGAGATTTCGGTACTCCTTATCATGACTACTAGCCAACAATTTCTGGTTCATATTAATTAGCTAGAATATTCTCTTTAGAAAATTTGGATGCACCCATTGTTCTTGTACCTCGTGTACTGGGATTGATGATCAGTGAGTTCAGAGATGTGCTAGTTGGTGAGATTAGCCCTCAGAGGAACAAACACATTGAAGTACAGACCGCTGCACTTTTCACCTTGGTTGCTCGTCCTACAGTCAAACATTTAGCAGTTATTCTCACAGCCTTCCTACAAAACACAAAACCAGTGAAGTTGGCACGTTGTGTAAATCGTGAATAAAAACAGAATACAATGATTTGCAAATCCTTTTCAACCTATATTCAATTGAATACGCTGCAAAGACAAGTTACTTAATGTTCGAACAGGTAAACTGTGTAATTTTTTGCAAATATTAGCTTATTTGGAATTTGATGCCTGCAACATGTTTCAAAAAAGCAGGCGCAATTGGCAAAAAAGACTGAGAGAGTTGAGGAATGCTCATCAAACACTTATTTGGAACATCCCACAGGTGAACGTGCTAATTGGGAACAGGTGGGTGCCATGATTGGGTATAAAAGCAGCTTCCCTGAAATGCTCAGTCATTCACAAACAAGGATGGGGCGAGGGTCACCACTTAGTGAACAAATGCATGAGCTGATTGTTGAACAGTTTAAAAACAACATTCCTCAACGAGCTATTGCAAGAAATTTAGGGATTTCATCATCTACGGTCCATAATATCGTCAAAAGGTTCAGAGAATCTGGAGAAATCACTGCACGTAAGCGACAAGGCCGAAAACCAACATTGAATGCCCGTGACCTTCGATCCCTCAGGCGATACTGCATCAAAAACCGACATCAGTGTGTAAAGGACATCACCACATGGGCTCAGGAACACTTCAGAAAACCACTGTCAGTAACTACAGTTCGTCGCTACATCTGCAAGTGCAAGTTAAAACTCTACAATGCAAAGCGAAAGCCATTTATCAACAGCACCCAGAAACGCCGCCGGCTTTGCTGGGCCCAAGCTCATCTAAGATGGACTAATGCAAAGTGGAAAAGTGTTCTGTGGTCAGAGGAGTCCACATTTCAAATTGTTTTTGGAAACTGTGGACATTGTGTCCTCCGGACCAAAGAGGAAAAGAACTATCTGGACTGTTATAGGCGCAAAGTTCAAAAGCCAGCATCTGTGATAGTATGGGGGTGTATTAGTGCTCAAGGCATGGGCAACTTACACGTATGTGAAGGAACCATTAATGCTGATAGGTACAAACAGGTTTTGGAGCAACATATGTTGCCATCCAAGCAACGTCTTTTTCATGGACGCCCCTGCTTATTTCAGCAATGCCAAGCAACACTTGTTACAACAGCATGGCTCCGTAGTAAAAGAGTGCGGGTACTAGACTGGTCTGCCTGTAGTCCAGACCTGTCTCCCATTGAAAATGTGTGGCACATTATGAAGCGTAAAATACGACAACGGAGACCCCGGACTGTTGAACATCTTAAGCCGTACATCAAGCGAGAATGGGAAAGAGTTCCACCTGAAAAGCCTCAAAAATTGGTCTCCTCAGTTCCCAAACGTTTACTGAGTGTCGTTAAAAGGAAAGGTGATGTAACACAGTGGTAAAAAGGCCCCTGTGCCAACTTTTTTGCAATGTGTTGCTGCCTTTAAATTCTAAGTTAATGATTATTTGCAACAAAAAAAAAAAAGTTTCTCAGTTTGAACATTAAACATCTTGTCTTTGCAGTGTATTCAATTGAATATAAGTTGAAAAGGATTTGCAAATCATTGCATTCTGTTTTTATCTACGATTTACACAATGTGCCAACTTCACTGGTTTTGGGTGTTGTACATGTGTGTCACCCAGGCATACAGAACAGCCAAAACAAATTGGTCATCCTATTGTAATGATTGCAGATGGCTCTAACTACCATTCCCACAGGCTAAATTAAAAGAATCAGAGGCAAGTGGCGAACAAAGCACAAATACAAGTTTCTCCGTTTTTATTGGATCTGTAAGTCTTTTACAGACAAAGGGAATGGGCTGGAGAGCCTCATTAAAACTAATATTAAACTGAAATTTCTCCAAGTTGCAGAGAGAGCTTCCAAAATTCTCCACACAATGAACAAAACAAGGAAAAACACTTCCTCATCTCCCTACCGTTCATCACGTAACCAATAGGAAAGAGGACATAACAGTGACCCGCTGCTACAACATCTACCCCCACTCAGTATAGATGCGACTGCACAGCAAGGCACAAACAGGCCATGGCTGGAGGGTTGTTGCACTATGACATCGGCTACTGACTCTCATTGATTGACCTCTTTAGAACCAGTACTTATCATCTCCGGGTGCTTTAACTCAAATATGTGTCAGCAGCTATATACAGCTAAATTTTGTACTTGGATGCATCCAAAATCCCAGAATTTAAGTAGGTATCCTCAGTTCCTCCTCTTCTCTCCCACCTAGAGAGTAGCATGAGGAGACACAAATAGAAAAGGAAAATATATTTTCCTCAAGAATTGTGACCTCTCATAGAAGGAGTTTTTGAGTGATAAATTGGTCTAAATATATTAATTCAAAATAATCGCCAAGGCTTTTAATTTGTTTATTTAGTCATACAAAGGGGGGGGGGGCATTGGTGGACTCTTCAATGTAGTTGACTTCAAAGGACACTCCGTGCTACACGCCACCATTGTGACGACAATGGCCAAGGTGCTAATTTGCTTTTTTAGCCTTGATCCATTGACTTGTATTCCTTTCATCATCGCAAGGTTAGCATGTTGCATGAAGAGTCCCTTCAAACATAAAGGTGTCTCACAGGACAGAAGAGGTAAATGGCATGTCAAACACTTAAAAATCCATTTTTTTCACGGGAAACAAGGGAGACTTAGGGCCCCTGCACACAAGAAGGATTTTTTATTTTGAAAACACCTAAATATTTTGTCGTTTCGGGCTATCATCCACACGGAGATGGCAAAAACGCAGCCTGAAAACTGAATTTCTTGAAAACGGGTTCCAAGGTGAGAAAATCTGAAAACACCACCCCAGCGTTTTTGTGTGAATAACCAAAATGGGTTTTTTGAAAATGATGACGTGATAGCCCCCATTGCAGCCCCCACCCCCAACCCCTAACAGAGCGCAAGCATTATACGCATGCTCACAACCTTCTTCTCCAATTTTGGTCTTTTTCCGTTGAAACGCTACAGCGCCATATAGCGCCACACACAGGCCTAGAATATTTACTGCATTGTTTTGGGTCGGTTGAGGCGTCTCCGTGTGGACACAGATATTTTTAGAAACGATGCCGTGTGGATGGGAGATTTTTTAGAAACGACAAAGAAAAAAAAGACCGTTTTCAAAAGTCTCCGTCTCAACGTGTGGACAAGGCCTTACAGAGTGGCGGACAGTTCAGGTTTCATGCAGTGTAAATTCAGTCATGTTTTTTCAATCATTAGACTCAGTAAGTTGATTGCACTACTTCAGCAGCTCTCAAACTTAGCCCTGGAGCTCCACTGCGTCTACTGGTTTTTGTTTCAAATACAATTGCAATTGTAGGATTTTAATAACTGTTAAGTCATCTCAATAAGGTGCAGTTCATGTTTAAAGCGGTAATTTTAACATCTTAAACCACATTTTGACAGAAATATCCAAAGGCGTCTTGGGTTTTACGAATTGAACCAATCCCGAAAACCAGTAGAGCGCAAAAGGAGGCTTTATTTCTGAAGGGGGAAACCCCCCAACAGAGCTGGCAACAGTGCTCGTTAGTAAGTTAGTATTATGTACAAAGTTAGTTTAGGTTACTAACTTTAGCAAAAATAACAAACTGTTAGTACTGGTCAGTAATATAGAAAAGCAAGAGGATGGAAGTAAACGAGATAGGAAGGAATGGTTGAAATCCAGAAACCATGAAATCAACCGAAAGAGTGGCACGCAATACTGGAGCTGTGAGCAATCATAAGACATGAGACCAGACAGGGGGAGACAAAGTGCGATACATGGCAAAAGCAAAAACATGGACCGGAATGAGAAAAGAAAATTGGATAATGGAAAGGATACAAGATGCGGCAATAACAAAAACATGGCAAAACTAAACTAAGACAAAACATGAACATAACCAGGCAACCAAATTACAATACAAGGAATGGTCAAGCAAGGCAGAGATCAAAATACAGACAAGACAGAATCATAACAGTCTATTCACAAAAAAAATGCCAAACATAGACTAAAGGTTATTAAAAACACTTTCAAAAGACTATCAAGTGATTACGTTTTCACACCCTCTCAGATCTAAAAACAATGTGTCATAAAGTCACAGAGTTTATACTGCGGGACTAAAGACTGCTAAGTCAGGGGATCTTACAAAGTGCATCTGTTGGTTGTTGACGATACTCGTCATTGAACCTTATGACGGCCCTTTGGTCTAAAGACCAGTTGCTTGTGTTTGGGAGTGGCTGATTGGAGAATATTTTTAAAATACATTTATATATATATACAGCGCCCTCTATAATTATTGGCACCACTGGTTAAGATGTGTTCTTTAGCTTCTAATAAATTCAGTTTTTTTCTAAATAATATAGGACCACAATGAAAAAAAGAGGAAAATCAAACCTTTAATTCAAGTGCATTTATTCAGTGGGAAAAAAAATACCACATTAAGAAATAATTATTTTACATCAAATCATGTGTGCCACAATTATTAGCACCCCTGATGTTAATACTTTGTACAACCCCATTTTCCCAACAAAACTGCACCTAATCTTCTCCTTTAATGTTTCACAAGATGGGAAAATCTTCGTCCATTCCGCTTGGCATAATCTCTCAAAATCATCCAGCAACCGGGGTCCTCTCCTCTGCACTCTCCTCCTCAGCTCACTCCACAGGTTTTCAATGGGGTTGAGGCCTGGGGACTGAGATGGCCATGGGCCATGCTTAATCCTGTGTCTGTTGAACCATTTCTATGTAGATTTGGCCTCATGTTTAGAATCATTATCTTGCTGAAAGACCCAGTGACAACCCATCTTCAGCTTTCGGGCAGCGGCCACCAGATTTTGATTTAAAATGTCCTTGTATTTTAAAGCGTTCATGATGCCATGCACCCAAACAAGGTTCCCAGGGCCTCTGGAAGTGAAATAGGGCCACAGCATCACCGAACCTCCCCCATTCTTTACAGTGGGAATGAGGTGCTTTTCTGCATACTCATCTTTTGTGTTCCGCCAGACCCACTTAGAGTGTTTGTTGCCAAAAAGCTCTGTCTGGGTCTCATCTGACCAAAGCACGCTGTCCTAGTTGAAGTCCCAGTACCACTTGGTGAACTCCAAACGTTTACATTTATGATTGTGAGTGAGAAAAGGTTTTTTCTGTGCATGCCTCCCAAACAGCTTGTTGGCATGAAAATAGTACCTGATGGTTGTTTTGGAGACTTTGTGACCCCAAGATGCTACCATTTGTTGCAATTCTTTAACAGTGAGCTTTGGAGAACTTTTTATTTCTCTAACCATCCTCCTCACTGTGCGTGGTGGCAAAATAACCTTGTATCCTCGTCCAGGCTTGTTTACCACTGTTCCAGTTGTTTTAAACTTCTTAATGATTCTTCTGACAGTAGATATGGGCAGGTGCAGGCGAGTAGCTATTTTCTTGTAGCCACTTCCTGACTTGTGAAGGTCGACACACATCTGCCTTACTTGAATGGTGTGTTCCTTTGTCTTTCCCATGTTGAAGCGTGGATAAGAGAAATGGCCACCTGTGTCACGTCGTATTTATACCCCAGGGAAACAGGACGTGATGAATTACTAATTAAATGTTCCGAAATACTCTGGTCAACTTTATAAACTACTGTAGAAATGACAGAAATACTTCATTTACATTTATTATCCAGGAATTGTTAGGGTTACCAATAATTGTGTAACAGGTGATTTTATGAAAAATCATTATTTCTTAGTCAGGGATTTTTTTCCCTTTAAATTCTCTCGAGTTGACGTTTACATTTTTCTACAATTTTCAGTGTGAGAGTATTTGTATTTGAGAGTATTAAGAGTAATTTATTTTAAGGCTTTTAACACATCTTAACCAGGGGTGCCAATAATTATGGAGGACACTGTATATGTGTGTGTGTGTGTGTGTGCGTGCGCGCGTGCGCGTATGTGCATGAGCCATGACTAAAGATTTCCAAAAATGTTGAACATGTTTGATTTCATAGGCATGTCAAGACGAGAAAATCACTGAATTTTGAGACCACCTTATACCGAATGATCATGTTTACTGAAGCTGCTCAAACTCGAGCAAAATTCACAAGAATGTGTTCCTGCACCAGAGTTTGTCTGCAACAATGAAATCGCTTTCAAAGACGTTATGTTAGGCCGGCATTCCTAAGACAAAACAGCTGGTTGAAATCCCATATCTGCGATTGTGGTTGCAACAAAAACTAGGATACACGGGTGCCCCAAAGGAACTTCTGCTCTTTATAAACCTACCCATCAAGCCTCCAGGCCAGTGGTTCCCAAACTTGGTCCTGGGGCCTCCCTGTGTGTGCAGATTTTTGTTCCACCCTTACTTACAATCAAAGGATTTTAACAGGCTGTCAATTTGTCTTCATTAGGTGCATTTAAATTTAGAGCAGCAATTTATCCTCTTTTGACAAACAGTATTTTGACAGATATGCATACATACAGTGAGAAATAAATTCCTCATCCAAATTGCTATATATGAGAAACAACTGCATTAAAAGAGGACAAAAAGAACCCAATCAAAGGAAATGATCTATGGGTTCCTAATTGGTGAAACTGTGGGCACATGGTTGCAAATTCTTACAATTTACTAGACAAGCAAATGACAGAGTCAAACCGTTTCATGTTATGTTTTTGTGATTGAGTGCAATCAAATTATTTTGGACGAACACTAATCACTTGTGTTCAGCAACCTGATTTGGAGTTTACTGGTTTTCTCAGCACCTGATATGATCTGTTTAAAAATGTTATTCCCAGAAATTGCAAGCAACATAGAAAAAAAAATAACACAGTATATTCGAGGGTCTTTTATTCTTCGTGGCATACATGGACATTTTTATTAAAATTCGGCTTAAGACACAAAATGCGCCTGATTAGGACAAAGTAACAGCTTAAAAAAATCATATGATGGCATTAATGGTTGGAACAAAAACCAGCATACACAGGGAGGTCCCAGGACCGAAAACCCCGCTCAACGCTGAAAAAGTCTCTTAAACCTTCCAGGCGAGACTGGAACAAAAGACGGGAGAGGATTTTAACTTTCTGAAACTGGATTTTCCACCAATAGGCATAACGGTGCACAATGAACGGGCCCGTGGGCAGAGTGGGTGGGATCCGTCACATTCCAATTCATTCCTCTGTCTCCTCCTATCGCCACCTTATTGGTCAGCGCCTCAATAAAGAAATCTATGGCAACGTGAGCGTTCAAAGTACTGAACGCATCTGCGGAGATCCGTCTGTGGATGCTGGGTTGAGTCAGAAAAAGTCACTTCGAGTTATACGTGTACAAATAGCGCCAAAAACAAATTATGGACATAAAACACGTATTACTGACATGTCACTGCAAGCATAGATTGGGACGAAACGTGCCATTTATTTACGCACTAGTTCTTGATGCATGCTTATGGTTGTAATGCGAAACTTTCCCAGCAGTAGAAAGGTAAACACTTGCATAAGTATTATCGGACACGATGCGTGTCCATAAAATGTGCAACCGAGACTTTTTATCTCCAAATTGGCAAGTGTGCGCTGTTGGTGGTTAAGCAGAACGTGGGACTTATGATCGCAGCCACGGACGCGCGGCACACTTTGGCCCGCCCGAGAAAGGTGGATCCCGCTTGAGACTTCGGTCCTCTTTTGGCCCTCTTGCAGAATGTCAACGTTGGACAGTAGCTAACGGAATTATTCAAACACAAATTGACTCAGTTAATATTTATGAAATGTAAACACTCATCTTGAACAAGCTGTGGGAATAAAACTTCTGTGACAAGGTGTGCATATTGTGCCAGCAATATCAAATAATATAAATGAGATGATGTGAAACTAAATGTGCGACGATTCAAGTTATTTTATAAAAACGCCGAGTGTTAGCTACTTCAAACCCCCGCCTTTGTCTCCCTTTCTCTCGCCACTTTTTCTTCGGAGTTCCTCCCCCTGCGGCGCTGGGCGGAGTTTCATACCGAACGAGACGCTCCTTTTGTCGGATCCGTTTCGACCTGACTCCCCGGGGTTTACTGCCGAAAAAAAGACACTTAAATATCCATAAAACCAATAACGCGACTATAATTTAGTTTGATATCAACCCATATTCATTGCTGACAGGAAAGGTGAGTGATTCGTTTTGTTTTGACGACGTTTTTGACGATTTTCAATCCGTTTCTCCCCGAGTCTTTGTAACATTCATGGCGGCTCTGCAGTGAGAGATTTGGGGCGAAGGAGGGAAGAAGCGCCCGCTCTCGTCTTTACTTTTCACATTAGCTTATTATCGAATACATTTCATAATGCTTTGATATTGTTTTTGTATTTTATTTCATGGTAATATTTTTTCAAACCTTTTTCAACATTTTCATATATTTGAAGCATTTATACACAAATAGTCATTTTTACGAATTTTAGTTGTGTATTTCGAACATGAACATGACAAACAAATAGGCTGTCGCCAAATGCACAGTGGTTTAAATTCCTGGAAAAATTATATTTTTGAAAGGGGAGAAAAAGCTGATCTTTTTTTCTCGCTTTGCTAAAGCTTGCATACCAGCGGAAGCTGGGTGCTGACTCCTGCCGGAATTAGGACGCCATTACGGGGTCTGCAGGCAGACTGAGGGTCGGTGTGTCTGCATACAGCTGTAGATTCTGGAAATACTAGCATTTCTTCATTACATGCGCATTACATTTCTTGCTGTTGTAGTCGAGTGTATTTTCAGCATACAGACGTGTTTTGAACGCGTTCTAACGATTAGGCCTAAAATATTTTTTTTTATTTTAAAGTGGTTAAGCACATGCCTATAGGCTGATTATTTTTAACAGGTTGTGAGGTTAAAAAAAAAGTGTTTTCCGCAAGAAAAAGTGGAGGAGGGACAGCGAAGCTTCAACGGCTCGTTGCCTCGTTGACCTTGTGAGCGGGCGGGGATGACACTTTAACCGAGAAAAGCAGCACTTCGGTCGGCTGCGCAGCTGCGCCACCGCCCGGAGGAGGCGGGCTGAGTCGAGCGCGCAGAGATGGGGCGCGTGTGGAGCCGAGCGCGCCACGCACTGGCTCGAGCAGGATCACGTTCCGTCCGCGTGGGCGCCACAACACAACGCTAAAAATGGTGTGACACGGAAAGTGTGCGCTGCTGTCCAAATCATGCTGTACGAGCCTTATGTCATTAATTGACAACGAAACGCATAATTATTTCCGTCAAATTTGAAGAACGGTGCAATATTTGTAGCCCTTGGCTTACCATGCTGCGAAACTGAATCCGGGGATTAACGTTAGCTGTTGGCTAATGCTATTACAGAACTACCGTAGACTAAATGTGTTTGTATTAATCCAGTAAGTACATGATTGTGCAGCTAGTGTTCTATAAATTGAAAGAAATGTTGGCATTGAATGTTACTGGCACAATGTTCTCCACATTTTCTTCTGCTTACAAACGTGGGCTGCGTTTCTTTAGCACGTAATTCAACGTCCAATGCAAGTGTATGGTTTACAATAAGTGCAAATCATTGTTGATGATCCAGTTGGCTACTCTTACTGATAATGTCCGATTCAGTAAACCACTTTATTCCGTTCGAAAGCCATAGCTCCGAGAAACGTATGGAGAGACGGCAAAGTCCTTCAGCTCCTGCTAAATACCAGTGCATCCCAATTTTTTCGCTGTCGCACGCACGCAAGAATATAAATGGGTATTAAAATATGCACGTACCAATTTTCCCCAATCTCCTTCAATAGTTTTACACCCTGTAGTTTCAAGTGAACGACACTAAAGAAAATAATGTTTTCTCAGATATGTAAGGATATTTGTAAATACTTGGGGGATTAGGATGTAGCCCAATTCACCGATTCTGGTCAAATGTAAATATCGTCTTTTACTAGAGTCTTCTGATGGCTTAAGTGCTATGCAAGTTTGTCGTCGAGTAGGGACATTGTTCACTAGTCAGTGGACTAGACTGGATCTGCAACTCTGGAGATTTTGAACATCTTGGCGTCGCTGGTCAGAAGCAGGCTGCGCAATTCGAACTGCTACGTTGGCAGGAAACCATGCCCAAGTCGGGCAGACGATGCTAAACTCCTGCAGCCGCTGTGACGACTCCGGAAAATGCTTCAGTAAGCCTGTGTACGCCCGTATTCTTCCGATCAGATAAAACCCGAATGTCCAGTGTAAAACGAAAACGAGTGATTTTTTTTTTCGCAAGCTATTTTTCATATGAAATTCTGAAAGGCTGTGAGAGAGGCTTATTTCTGCTATTTGGCCCTGCTGTTATATTACAAGCTATACCGCAAAAATGCCAGTTTTACAGTGGATATATTCAACTGAACCAATAGGTCATTCGTTAATGACATTATCGTGTGTAAGTCAAATTGAACCGTTAGGATTTGAGAGATGTCTGATCGGATGTAGCAGCTTCATCAACGCAATATGGCGAGACTGCCGACAGTTGGAAACGGCATCAGGATCTTCTCAGCAGCGAAAACATTCTGGCTTCGAAATGGGTATCCACACCGAGGCTCAAACGACGGCTGTGCGAGACGCCGGTCGCCTTCTTCTCGATAGTTGTCTAGCTCCATTGCCCACGCAAAATGAAAAATTCCTGTAATCCCTTACGGTTCTTGTTACTATCGTTCGTTTTATTTAAAAAAAAAAAAAGTTTAAAAATCAGCATTTGAGCCCAAATGAGAGGACAAACGACATTTCCCCGTGTCCTTGGCAGCGCACTTACTCCGCTCATCGTTGTCGAGTTATAGGCTATCCGAGGAGGCGATGGGGAATCAGTAGGCGGAGCAAGACTTGGATGTTCAGTACTTACAGATTGAGTATTTATTATTGTCACTGGGTTATTTTACTGATCCCGAATCGTTCTCTTCTAATTGATTAATATTTCATATGGTACAGCCTTGTAAGATTGTAGTACGCGGACATTACCTGCTGTACGTGGGAGTGCACTTTTCAATCAGGCTAAAAACTTTGTTTCAGATTTCATCAGAGACCCGCCGATCCAACGGGAGCTGCCCAGCCCTCCCAGCCATGAACGGCAACAGCAGCGTCTCCGGCGCCACTCAGACCGCGCGTGTCAAGAATGAGCCAGGTAAAGAAAAAGGACTTCTTCTTCTTCTGCGTCTCGCACTCTCCAGTCCGTAAATATGCCACAGATCAGTAAGCAATCAAAATTTTCTTCCGTGCTCCCACATTCTATACTTTTACCTGAATGCCGAGGTTTTTACCTCGGAAGATGCATATTTCATTCATATTTACGCTCTTTGTAACTGCATTGTCTAACGTCATTTGACAGACTGTATAAGGCGATTGGAGAAAAGAATAAATCAACTATTAATTTACGGTTTAACTCAGACCGGGTTAACTATTGAATGAAGAATTCCTGACTGGTTAGGAGTAATATACTGCACTTTTTTTATGCCCCCGTAAACGAAGTTTCGGGGGCATATAGTTTTTCACCTGTCCGTCTGTCTGTCTGTCTGTCCGTCTGTTTATCCACAGTATAAAAAAAAAAAAACTTTAACCTTGGCCATAACTTTTGATTGGTTAGTGGTAGGTTTTTGATACTTGGCAGGTACATCCCTTGTGACGAGACCTTTCAGATGAGGTCATCAAATTTGACCTCGTGACCTTGACCTTGGCGTCGGTGACATTTTCATAAAACTTTAACCTTGCCCAGAACTTTTGACTGGTTAGTGGTAGGTCTTTGATACTTGGCATGTGCATCCCTTGTCACGAGACCTTTCAGATGAGGTCATCAAATTTGACCTCGTGACCTTGACCTTGGCGTCGGTGACATTTTCATAAAACTTTAACCTTGCCCAGAACTTTTGACTGGTTAGTGGTAGGTCTTTGATACTTGGCATGTGCATCTCTTGTCACGAGACCTTTCAGATGAGGTCATCAAATTTGACCTCGTGACCTTGACCTTGGCGTCGGTGACATTTTCATAAAACTTTAACCTTGCCCAGAACTTTTGACTGGTTAGTGGTAGGTCTTTGATACTTGGCATGTGCATCCCTTGTGACGAGACCTTTCAGATGAGGTCATCAAATTTGACCTCGTGACCTTGACCTTGGCGTTGGTGACATTTTCATAAAACTTTAACCTTGGCCATAACTTTTGACTGGTTAGTGGTAGGTCTTTGATACTTGGCATGTGCATCCCTTGTGACGAGACCTTTCAGATGAGGTCATCAAATTTGACCTCGTGACCTTGACCTTGGCGTCGGTGACATTTTCATAAAACTTTAACCTTGCCCAGAACTTTTGACTGGTTAGTGGTAGGTCTTTGATACTTGGCATGTGCATCCCTTGTCACGAGACCTTTCAGATGAGGTCATCAAATTTGACCTCGTGACCTTGACCTTGGCGTCGGTGACATTTTCATAAAACTTTAACCTTGGCCATAACTTTTGACTGGTTAGTGGTAGGTCTTTGATACTTGGCACGTGCATCCCTTGTGACGAGACCTTTCAGTTGAGGTCATCAAATTTGACCTCGTGACCTTGACCTTGGCGTCGGTGACATTATCATAAAACTTTAACCTTGGCCATAACTTTTGACTGGTTAGTGGTAGGTCTTTGATACTTGGCATGTGCATCCCTTGTGACGAGACCTTTCAGATGAGGTCATCAAATTTGACCTCGTGACCTTGACCTTGGCGTCGGTGACATTTTCATAAAACTTTAACCTTGCCCAGAACTTTTGACTGGTTAGTGGTAGGTCTTTGATACTTGGCATGTGCATCCCTTGTGACGAGACCTTTCAGATGAGGTCATCAAATTTGACCTCGTGACCTTGACCTTGGCGTCGGTGACATTTTCATAAAACTTTAACCTTGGCCATAACTTTTGACTGGTTAGTGGTAGGTCTTTGATACTTGGCATGTGCATCCCTTGTGACGAGACCTTTCAGATGATGTCATCAAATTTGACCTCGTGACCTTGACCTTGGCATCGGTGACATTATCATAAAACTTTAACCTTGGCCATAACTTTTGACTGGTTAGTGGTAGGACTTTCATACTTGGCATGTGCATCCCTTGTGACGAGACCTTTCAGATGAGGTCATTATCATGAGATCATCACTGGATCACAGGAAAATTACAGTTTTAATACCAGGTACTGTTTTTATTCTTCTGCAAGTGGAATGTTAAGAAAAATAGACTCATAACAAATATGGGTAGTATGTGACATCTTTACACCACTTGTCACAGCTTCAACATTCCACTTTAACTTCTTAAAAACTTTGACCTTTGCCAAAGTTTTGATTTGTTAACATTTGGCATACGTCTTTGATACTTAGGTATACCATTCCTCTCATTGAAGAAAGGTGATCTAGGCCTTGATCCTGTCTTCTTCACCTTGCCATACGGGGGCATTAGTGTTTTACAAACACATCTTGTTAGTTATAGGGGCAGTTAAATTGTTTTTAATATCCTAATTTTAATTGTTGGAGTTTTCAGTTTTTCTACTTCAAACAGAAAAGCAAAGTCATTGTTTTAGTCGTGACCAAAATAGCCTTTTGGAGACACCCATCTCTTTTGCAGGAGAGGCATCACAGTGTTTAACTGTTTGCTGGGGGAAAATGCAGGAGAGTTATTTTAACCTCATATCAGATTTGTTTTATAACATATTCTCCCATATATTACCTAATCTTCTGGTTGTTCCTAGACTGAGTTGTGGAGGCATGGAACCTGTCCCAGTATCCAGTTGGCAGGAGGCAAGGACACTGTCTTCCCTGGGTTGATCGCAAGGCATTACACACCGTTTTCTCTCACACTCACACCTGTGGATAATTGTAGCCCCAGGACAAAGTCGGGCAGTTACTATGGATTCATGCTTGTTGTCTGCCGCCGCCGCGTCCTTAAACACTTCCTCGTGGACGCTCTACTGGCTGTAATTTTTGACCGATTCCTTTCATATTTGGTATGGACATGTCATATATTTCGCCTATGACACCTATCAATTTTGGTTGCCGTGGCGACAGTATTGGCCGAATAATGCGCAAATATCTGGTAAAACATAGAGATTTCATTGTGGATGCAGTACAGGCTGCAATTTTTGACTGATTACATATTTGGTGTGGGCATGTGTTATACTTCAAGTACAACACCAGTCAATTTTGGTTGCCATCGTGACAGTATTGGCCGAATAATATGCAAAAAAAGGGAAGAAGTGAGGGCTACACCAATGCAGTTGCAGCCGATTGGACTGTCTAGTTTGGTCCCCGATCAGCCTAACCCTCATGTCTTTGGACCACAGTAGGAAACAACTGTCAAGTGAAATCAGGCTGAACGTATAAAGTCCATCAAACGAAACTGTCCACTGCAGTACTGTGCCCTGTAGCACCCGCGAGGGATACTGTTTGGCGTGAATTGTGTATGGAGGCACAGCGCTGGAAATTATGAAATGACCACCTCTGAAAATGCATGTTCCTTTCCCGCACTTATCTCTCACTTAGCGGATGTACAGGGGATGATGCAATGGAGGAACTGAGGATACATCTTTTTATTTTTTTGCACTGGGAGACCCGCGCAGGATGGATTTGTCCTTGTTAGCCGTGTGTGTACACGCGTGTTTTTGCATGTTCTGCAGACCTGTGGACGAAGGAAGACTGTCTGATGCTCCTGGAGAGGATCCGCAGCCTGCTGCCGGACGGCGACGGGATGAAGTACAAGACCACTGAGGCGCACTTCGACTGGGACAAGGTCGGCTTCGGCGGCTTCACTGGCGACATGTGCAAGCTGAAGTGGCAGAAGGTCTCCACTGAGGTGAGGTGTTCTATTGGCTGTCCATCTGAGGAGGGCGATGACTGGTGATGGCGTGAAGCGGAGGCGTTAAAATCGACAATCTGAAAGAAAAATTCATCCCCTTTCTTTTTCTTATCGCGTAGATTCGCTCTTTGGTGAAGTAGAACAGCCAACAGTGGCTTGCGCAGGATTCTTGAAAGGCAGGGGTGAAAATGAAAGGGCACGCTCCCTAGGGGGTTCGGGGGCATGCTCCAGAGAAAATTTTAGAAAATTGTACATTTAAATCCATTAATCTGGTGCCTTTAAAAGCAGTGGCCAGACTTCTTATTCTGGGGGTGCACAACGGGGGCACAACAGTTTGATGAGGGGGCACACAATGAATTTCGTTGACGGGGGAAATCGCTTTTTTTTTTTTTTTTTTGACCCGGGGGAAGGAATCGCATTTCATTTTGTTGACTGGGATGAGGGGGGGGAGAGAAAGCAAAATCAAGCTAGTTAGAATAACAGTGGGCACTTTAGCGCTGTATTTTAAACCAAGAGGGCAATTTAACGCGTCAATTTCAACTAGGTGGGGAATTTTAGCGTGGCGTTTTCAACCAAAAAAAAGCACACTTTAACACGTGATTTTCAACCAGGAGGGCAGCAGCCCCCCCCCCCGTGCACGCCACTGACAGCCAAGATGTAGAATCAGTCATTAAGATTGGCTGGCTGAGTTCATGGGTCTTCTACCCTTTAGCGGAGTTATGACCAAGTCATCATGTACAAGTCAAATCAAGTCGCTGGTCATTAGCTCAAACTCAAAGCAGACGAGGGAGAGCAATGAGGAGTGAAAGGGGGCAGGGGAACAAATTAGACAATGAGCTCACTAATTAACAAGCAGAGTAGGGAAAGCTCAGAGTTAGTTAGCTCATTGTCTAATTTGTTCCCCTGCCCCCTTTCACTCCTCATTGCTCTCCCTCATCTGCTTTGAGTTTGCGCTAGTGACCAGCGACTTGATTTGACTTGGACGTGATGACTTAGTCACAACTCTGCCCTAGAGTATACTGAGCATGGTGGGAATATGCCATGGGCTGGCCTGTAAGATGTTCCACAAATAAATCCAGAGGTGCGTCTACCTGGGGTCAGAAAGTGAAAGTCCTGCCATGATTTGCATCCGCCTGTGAGCACAGCCAACTCATTTTTATACCCTCACTCTACCGGATGGGCGTATTTTGTGATCATTCCGGTCCATCCGTCAGTCTGTCCATGGTTAATTGTGTTCACTTTACAGACTACAGTTTTTCTTGGACTCTTTTTAGCTCGCCGGGACGAATGTCCGGAGAGCTATTGTCGTACCCCCGGCGTCCGCGTCCTTCTGCGTGCAGAAAAACTTTAACCATGCCCCGGCGAGCTTTGTTGTCTTTCTGACAACTCTTGTTATTTCTGGTTTGTGGGTCAATGGCGTTATGAAGGGGATCCCTTTAGATGTTGGTGGTCATCGGAAAATTTTTCTCAAATAACATGTCATTGACAAGGTTGCCATGTGGGCATATGACCATGCTTTACGTGGCTGTCTTAATAATTAGTTCAATCTCCTGGTGAGAGGGTGGTTCCACTGACCAAATCCTGTGGGGTTGGAGCAAAATACTGTAGAGGAGTTTTCTACCTTAACCTGGATTCTCCACCTCTGAGTGAGTCCATTGGGCGAGGGGTTGCAGTCACTGAGATGCGTAACATTAGTGTTGCATGTGTTCCTCTGCAGGTACGGAAGTACAGGACAATGACGGAGCTCATCATCGATGCCACAGAGTACGTGAAAAACCCATACAAGGGGAAAAAGCTGAAGGTAAGGCCAGAGACGCTGTCGGTCATGTACAGCGGTAATTAAGCTAGATGTTGATGCATAGTCAGGAAGTGGGTTGAAAAGGAAGTGGGCAACGAGATGTATTCGACTCTGGTTTTTATGCCTATCGACCCCGAGACCTTGAATTATTTAATAAGCCCTGACATTTGTGCCATCTTATAAGGGTTTTATCAGTCAGATGGCGCCCAGATAACGATTCTTGTATCCGTACCCCCTCAGAGGACTGTATCCGCCTTTGGCTTTCATGCCTGGCACCCCCTTGCATTAATTATTTAATAAGCCCTTACATTTATGGCATTTGATATTTTAACTACACTTCCTGATTGGTGAGTTAATGGCGGCTGAAGCCTTTTTTCCTTGTGCAGAGAGTGGTCACCGTGTGGAATAGCTTGCCTGGTCATGTTTGGTTCACTTTGGTGATGGGAAAATGGCAAGTTTTCCTGGGTTGAATGGCCTCCTCTGTTCTGTTCTGTTAGTGTTTACACTTGTATAATGTTATTTATATAATGTTATGTTGTCATCTAATCTATGAGTGAACCTGTATTAGTCACTACAGCCAGATGGCTCAATTGGCCTGGGTTAAGGATGGAGGGTGAATAAAGTTAGCAGGCCCACATGGACGATCCTGGAACAGAATTCCCCGATTTTTGCTGACTGTGTACCATAATGAACTGGAGCTTTGCATGGTTGAGAGTGACATTACAAACTTCCATCGTCTCAGACTCATCCAGATTTTCCCAAGAAGCCGCTGACCCCGTACTTCCGCTTCTTCATGGAGAAGCGGGCCAAGTACGCCAAGATTCACCCGGAGATGAGCAACCTGGACCTCACCAAGATCCTCTCCAAGAAGTACAAGGAACTACCAGAGAAGAAGAAGGTGAGGGCAGGCTGAGGATTGACCAGTTCTGTGGTTGCCAGACTATTTTAGTGTTTCTTCAGATTTTTTCTGATTAATCTCATCTTCAGTTAGATTTATTGACAGAGCTAGTGCATTACAGTTATTTAATTGATGTTTTTATTAAAAGCACTTAGTTGGCGAAATTCCTTGAGCCAAACTGCTGCAGCAATCTTTTTTGCAGCTACATTGTTCCTTTGTACCCTTGTACCCTTACGGAGTCCCACGTCAAACATGTCTACCAGTAGTTTACAGTTCGTTCATGTCCAAAAACTCCAGCCTAAAGGAAAAAGGAACTGTTTGGAGGTTTTTAGATGGAAATTTCCTCCATTCAGGGGTGGTTGCCTATTTGAATCTCCGTTCAGCCTGTGGTCCATTGAGCTGTTTATGATTTCGAGATGTTCATCCAAGCCCTTGGGCCTGATTATTGGAAACTGGCAAATGACGTGTAAAGACTAAAGTGTCATGTGACTGTGCATTCAATAGGAAACCAGGGCCACAGTAGCCACTGTCATGTTGAGCAGCTGGAAGCGAAAATGTTCGCTAACTGGAGTGTACAACCTCTGTGACCTCTTCCGCAGCTCAAGTACATCCAGGAGTTCCAGCGGGAAAAGGAGGCCTTTGAGAAGAACATGGCGCGCTTCAAGTGAGGAGCTCCGTCGCTCGGCAACAGCGATGCCCGTTTTACTGAGCGCACTCGCTTCTTATTTATAAAATTAGCATTGGATGTCAGATAGTGGTATTGAGAAGGGGTGGAAGAGGTCAGACATGATTTTTTGTTTTTTGTTTTTTATTAAAGAATTGACCAACAGAGCATCTATACAACAATATAGTTTATTGCACTTCAATGGCAGTGTTTGTAACATGATTAAAACGTTTAATCAATAAAAGAACTTCCTTAAATTAATCTCTACTTTGCTACACAGCATTTTACTGGCAACTTTTTCACCCTGCTTTTTCTTTTTACAACAGTTTTTAAGTTTCTTTCTTTTTTCAAAAGGAATGTGCTGGATGTGTCATTAAACAATATAAATAAATTAGTTTATCGTTGAATGGATTTGCTGTCATTACATTTGCCTGACAATATAAATTTTTTTTCCTCAATGAATGTTATGGTGAAAGGCATGTATATTTACACCTCTTCACAGAGAGGAACACCCAGAGCTAATCGAGGAGAGGAAGAAGTCCGACCTCCCGGAGAAACCCAAGACCCCTCAGCAGCTGTGGTACAACCATGAGAAGAAGACCTTCATGAAGCTTCACCCAGACGTGAGTCTGCAGAGACCCGTCGTCTGAGGTTCCATATCGTGAAAATCTTGTTTTACTGGTCTGATTCGGTCCTGTCTCAACATGATGTCTGGCAAAACATCACGCCGTTCTGTGTCCGTGGTGCCCCTCCCGTGGAGTAGTGTGTTTGAACGACCAGCTGTTTGTCTGTAAGCCCTATCAATAGCCTAGCACTGACTGGCCCTTGTTCACTTCCTGCAGAGATGAGGCGGCCAATCAGAGCCACTGTCATTTTAATTTGCTTCTGTCCTTCTCCCAAAATGGTGCGTGTTAAATGAAAGGAGAGAGGAGAGGCTGCAGATGGGCAGCAAATGCTGGATTTGAGGTCTTTTTTTTTTCCCTTTCCATTCTATTCTAAAGTCATGCTTTTCTGACAGCTTAGAATAAAGGACCTTTGGAGTATAAAGTTCGCTTGCGACCCGAGTCACAGCAGTGTAAAGTACAGATTCAGAAAGTAAAGTCCTTCCAAGTATTCCCTCCGACTCCCCCAGTCACCAGGATTTGGTGAACCACATGATTCTTCAGCCACGTTTGTCAGATCCTGTAACTTCCTCGTTTATGAAGGTCATTGAGTTCATTAATCAAGGGAGTGCATGACAGAACTTGTAACTTCCTGAAATCCCGGACTTTTTTTAAGCGTTGCAGAAAATTTGTCACGTGAGCAAAAGGCTTTACACTGTGAAGGTTTTGCCAGCGTGAAGAAAGATTCATGTCTGTCATTCTACACCAGAATGCCTGGAAGCTACATACTTTTTGTTTTTCTTCCATAAGTAGTCTTTTTTTTTGTTCACTGAATGTAGACTGCAGTGTGCGTAATGGGGCAAGGAGCCAAGGCGTTGGTGGAGGACAGGTGTTTGCCTACATTTAAGATCACCGCCATTGTACTGCCAGTGTGCCTGACTAATCTCCTCTGTTCTTTATACCTCTGCCAGGAGGTAATGTTTTCACTGGCATTTGTTTATTATTGGTTTTTCATTCATTTGTCAGTTATTGGGATATCTCTAAAAGTAATACATGGATGTCAGTGAAATCTTATGTGTGGACTGAAACAGTGCTAAAGAGGGAGGGATAAAATTTTGATGGAGATTCAACTCGTATTCTTGATCCAGGATCTGAAACAAATTATATTCACGTAAAGACGGCACTGTTGAGACTAGTTTAACACTCGCTTACATCGATAATTCCTCAGGCAAAAAATTTCAAAACGGTGAAGTTAATGCGCTCTCCCAGCACCTTGCAGTTTTGTTTTTGTGTTCAGTGTAGTCTGTACATGACTAGCCCGGAAATCATACATATCAAGTGCAGGTCGCTCCCAAAGGTCACTGACTGATATCAGTCTGGCCTCAGTCATATAGCCAGCGTTTAGCCTTTACGTCACTAATGAAGTGATTATATGAATATTCATGTTTTCTGCCCTTGGCTGATTGGGTGACCTTTTGGCAAGAACCACCAATCGCGCGGCGCCATTTGCAGAATGAATGCTGACCGGGTTATCCATCGCATTTTGTTGTCAGACATGGTAGCTAAGCAGGCGAGCATTTAAACGTTGGGATATACAAGTATCTATCTTATATCTGCATGTTGCGTGTATATTTCCTTTTACTTTGCTACATGAGGCATTTTACAACACAACTAAAAGCTGCACTCTGCATTACTAATACGAGTTAGCTAGCCAGCTAAGGCATTCGTGAATGCCTTACATGAGCTTAAAAATTAGATTGTGGCTTGCTTGCGATTACTCTTGGCGTGGTTGTTAGGTTTTGAGCAGCATAATGTTTGGTCATATCTGCATTTTGTTTACTTCAGTGGGATTCCCATTTCTCAGATACAATAAAGGCTAAATTAAATAATACTCAAATTACATAACGTATTTCGCTGTAATTGGCATTAGCTATTTCTCGAAGGGTATGATTGCATCAGCTAGATTAAAGTGATACTCATTCATTGCCCAGAGACTCTGCTGCCACTCAGATGAATGCTCGTATAAACACGAGCCGGGAGGCAGGACTTCTGTTGAATGCGTGAGCTTACTTGAAGCATAACTGTGGTATTTTCTGAGTTCTGAGGATACGAGTGGACAAAGCAGACTTTGATTATACTGGACGATGCGTCGGAAATGCTTTAAAAGTATGTCAACGGACGTTTTGTGGAGTTTTCCCATTACTACTGGGTGACCCCATTTGCTTCCAGCAAAAAAGGAATTTGGACAATTTTTAAAAACTCTCCAATGGCCATAAAGTTGCGCCAGGTGCAAAACAACTTTGTCCGTTCAAGACATCTAATGGTAAGTAATTGATATACAAATTATAGTTTTTGGGTGGAGTATCACTTTAAGCCTGTGAAGCTGGTATGTAATACTTTGGAAAAGAGAAGATGGATAGCTTGTTCCGATTGCAACCTATTGCTGCACAACGTTTTGGCATTTTTGACGTGGATGGCCAACGCTTACTTTGCCGCTTTTCCACGCTTGTTTAATATCTGATATCAATCCAGTACAAGATCATAGAGATGAAATATATTCTTTTTCCCTTTAAAAATGATATGACATCGATGGCAATAACAGTATCACTGAACATATAAACACAAGCATTATTTCAGTTTGAAAGTTTAATTTGTAGTTTGCCGCGGTCCATACTGTATTTCTGTATTGCCAGATGTTACGTGACCGCTGCTGAGAGAGACACAGTTCTCGAACAAAGTTCATTTTCTCCTGATCTGTTGGTCTTAAAAATGCCATTGCAGCACCAGAATATTTGGAAGATATGTGGCCTGTGAAAAATAAGTCCAGCATTTAATTCTGTGACAACGGGGAAAAATAATCAGTGATTATCTGTACTCACGTTCACTTCTCCCCATTGTGATAAATTCATTCAGGACCCGCTGCAAGTCTATCTAAAGGGGCGGGGCACCCTTGCGACCGTGAACCAATCACAGATCTCGCATGGATTTTGTGCGAATATTTGAAAGTCAAACGCTGGCCTATACCGTCTGAGACCAGATATATCAGCAAGGGACCGTTGGGGGCGACCAAAGCTTGATATGGATGGATTCCAGGCTAGTATGTACGTGATTGGTAGCACCACGGTTTTTTTTAATGGAAAAAATTATCATTTGATTTCTTGAGGACTTTATAGGCATGGCCATGAAGAACGTTTCTGAGGGAGGGAGGAAATCTTTACATCTGTAAATATATTTCGGGAATAGCAGTTGTCTGCTCATTCTTCATGTGCTCATACTGTCTGACCCCAAGGGGGAGAAACGGATGATAACAGGCAATTGATGATTCTGGGACTTTGACGGCCTAATGCTTCAACCCATAAACTTCTCCCGATCTCCCATCCTGAATTGAGTGGGGCGGTGACCCTCAGTTGGGGAGCCCCTGACCCTAGCATCGAGGGTTTGGAGCGCAATGGTTATACGCCCGTTTTAGAGGTTTTGAGGAGAAATTTATTTTTAGGTTTGCAAATGTTCTATTAAATCAGGTACAACATTTACATCATTTTTATGTCAGTCACTCTTTTACTGCATGGTTCAGAAGTATGCTGAACATATAAGTATTCATAAGTGTGGTACTGCGGACATCTCACCTCCGCGCTCCAACAATTCTAGCACATGATGTGACATAACACAATGGTCATAGATTGAAGTTAAGTTTGTTTGCAATGGAAGAGAAATGATTCTGTAATATTATTCATGTTTATTCATCAAAATGTTTCTATGTTTAATTCATATAAGCAGATTATGAAAATGAAATGTCAGAAAAATGGGCGGCATGGTGGCACGGTGGTTAGCACAACTGCCTCACAGCAAGAAGGTGGTGGGTTCAAATCCGGCCTGGGGCCTTTCTGTGTGGAGTTTGCATGTTCTCCCCGTGTTCGCGTGGGTTTCCTCCGGGTGCTTCGGTTTCCCCCGTCAGCCTGCCCCAGGGCAGCTGTGGCTATAAAAACGTAGTTTACCACCATCAGAGTGTGAATGTGTGAGTGAATGAATAATGTCACTGAGTCACTGTCACTGAGTGCCCAGAAAAGCGCTATATAAAACTGATGTACTCTAAAAATGAGGTGCACGGACATATTATTATTGTGCTCCAAGAATTGGCTGATAGAAATGTGTGACAGGAGGTAAAAATCACAGAATTTGGACATATCACCATTGTGCTCCAAACCCTCGTCATGTTCCTCTGCAGGTGAGTCAGAAGGAACTGAAGGAGTCTTTGAGGAGACAGTGGTCCCAGCTCTCTGACAAGAAGCGTCTCAAGTGGATCAGCAAGGCTCTGGAGCTTCAGAAGGACTACGAGGTGAGGGGGCGGGCCGGTGTGGGTTAGAGGTCAATAAATGGAGCCGACTTTGGGTACAGGAGCATAAAAGGAAGTACTGCTTTACGACTAGGTAAACTAAGTTACTGACACTTGTATGCGAAAGGAATTACTGTTGTTTAGGCCAGTTAGAGTACAATATCCCTTTGGTGGTGGGGTTAAGGACCTTTGCTCAAGGGCTACATTTGGAGTTTGAACAAACAACCTTCTGAGTACCAGTCAAGCATCCAAGTTCTAGACTACAGGCAGCACCCCAGTCAAAAGATCTTCAATTTGACCCTCACACCCCTTGTTTCATAACAATTCTGGGGTCATACAGACAGGTAGGGAACTGAGCTTGCGTCCTTGGGGCTGCTGATTTGAATCTTCGATGAGACGCTAACGCTGCAGAGACTGTAGCTTTAGAAAGGGGTGCGAAAGCTGCGTTGCATCAATGCCCTGCAGTGTAGAATATGTGTCAAGATCGTAGCTTTAGAAAGGGGTGCGAAAGCTGCGTTGCATCAATGCCCTGCAGTATAGAATATGTGTCAAGATCGCAGAAGCTGTGGCAGTGTCTCTGGACAGCAGCAGCCGTGTAACGTAATGTTGCCTCACGTTGTTCTGTAAACAGGGCAGCATGCGCGCGTACCACGAGGCGCACCCTGACTCCAACTCCGACGAACATGTCAAGTCTGTCCTCACCAAGGCCGAACGCCAGCTCAAGGACAAGTTTGACGGGCGACCCACCAAGCCCCCTCCGTAAGTTCCGGCCTCGCTGAGCTCAGTCTAATGGCTCATTTCAGCCCCTCTCCTCTCCTGTGTCCTGCTCTGACCTGCTGTCTCCTCTGTAAACAGTGCGAAGGCACAGGAATCCCGTGGATGACAAGTTTTGGATTTACAAAGACAAATTTTACTAGAAAAGAACAAGCCAGATTAACAAGATTATCCACATACTAGAAATTCCAAGTTTATACGACAATTTACCATGACGTCTCAGTAGTAATAGATGTTCTTTCGGGTGGCAAAAGCCGAAGAGTTCTTAGCGGAACGTTAGTCAAAAATTATTTTGCTTGCACTACATTAAAAAAGACTGCAAGCTTTCAGTGTCATACAGCTGGACTTTTGCCTTTAAATTGACACATTTAACTTCATCTATTAGTGTCAATTGGAAAGCATATCAATGGAGCCAATTCAATACGGTGACAGGTAGTTCAAAGCCATCAGCTGTGTAGCCTAGTTGTGGGTGTTTCTTTGCAGCTGGACTAATGCTAGCCAGCATAAGCACTGCCATTTCTCACGGACTCTCATATCTGTGCGTTCAAACTTGAGAAGTCGAAAACGGGAGTACAAACTTCCAAGAACCTGAGGACACAGTAAGCTGAATCTGCAGTTGGAGACCGTTGCGTTCTTGTCTACTTAACAGTTCAGCGCGAGAATTTGTTTGTTCACCTTTCTCATCACCATGATAATATTGTTAAATAATGTTAAAAATAAACAATTATATGCTTTTTCCTCGGCGGATGCTGTTGTCGCTGACTGTCACCAGAGAATGCTGTCACTTTAGCTGCAAAAGCCATCGGGCAAAAGCAGGCTACACTTTCCGCTGAGAGGCGTTGGAAGCTCGGCTCATAACAATAACTTTGTCGGTAGTTGGTTACTAACACAAGTGGGTGGCTGGTAGATGCATCGTATATCAACACAGATGTATTTTCTGGTTACAAAACCGATGTTTTCATATTTAACAGTCAACATTTCTCATCTCATTTTACAAAATATCAAGTCATAAACTCCAAACTTATTAATTTAAGAGACTTTCCCAGCTGGATCTCTTCAGGTCAGTGGGAAGCCGCTCGCATTCTGCCACCCGGAATCTTGAGGCATATTGTTTACAAACATTCTGAAATGCCGTATACTGATTAATTAAAAATTGCACGCAATTTTGCTTACCCACAGTTATATGAATTAGGATATTTTTATTTATTTATTTTTACTATATGCTGTATTTTTTTTCTTTGAGTGTATGCAATATTTAGGTTTGAAATTCACACAGATTTTTTTTAGATAAGACCCCAGGGCTTCAACAGACGTCTGATACAGTTAAGGGCTCTTACTGCTGTTAAACGCTTCTCGAAAGAGCTGGAGCCAGCAGGGATCTACAGAATTCTTGGACTTGGGAGCATGAACACATCCTTTGCAGATTTTATTTTTTTATTTTTTCAGAATCCATGGTGCATTAATGTTTCCCTTGCAAATTTGCACATCCCCCCACCCCTATCTACCATGTGCCTTTGTCAAATTGACGAGTCTTGATACTGACATTTGAAGTGGCGAGGATGTTCCATTCTCCTTCTGCATTCTCACTTGTTTTCCTGCAACCTCAAGTCCTTCCCTTGCTTTATTTCTTTTACTCGCCTCATCTCACTGCCTGACCTAAGAACCGAGCCATAAAAGAGAGAACATAGGAGAGGAGTCCTCTTACTACAGAGGCAGTTTTTGGAGATGTGTCTATTGCTAGCATTAGCTATAGCGCTCAGATATAAATGGTTGCACTTGCAACCCATTGGCAAGTGTACCTTCCACTGCGACTGGCTGTGCTGTGGATTCTGGGATATAATGCTACAGGGGTGCTCGGCTTTTAACTAGCTGGAAAAAAATGATTGTGAGTCAGCTGGGAACTTCATTAATGCCCTGACTTAAACTCTACTAACAACGGTTATAAATTAAATTCTTCTATCCACTGAAAGTAGATTATCTCAAAAAAGCTCTTCTGGCAAGACAAGTATCGAATGATATGTCTGCTATAAGGTTTTGTCAATGATGAGGCGACTATTTATACTATCAAAAAAAAAGCAGTTTCGACAGATCCACTTTTGGCACTGAACCATGTATAACAAGACTATAACAGAGGAGGTCAGTGTTCTGTGTGTGCTAACGCTTGCGCCGGGCATTGTATTGATGTTGTGTTGTAATGTATCGTCGGGATTTTTGATAGAGTAATATTGTGATATGACATAAGTGTTGTTTTTTCCCCCCTAGATTTAAAGGCTGCGTTACAGTAAAGGGCTTCAGTTTTTGCAGTTATTAGACTGTTCTATCTGTAGCCTCTACCTGCTTGGTCATTATATCCACTTAAGTAATGTCTTAATGCAAAATCACATGTGTAAACATTTTGTGAAAGCACCAGTCCTTAACCCCACAATTTTGTCTAGATATTGATATTAAGGAATTCCGTTGAAAATATTGTGATATTTGATTTTGTCTATATTCCCGAGCCCTAGCTTATTGTATTAGCTCCTGTGGAGGTGTCTCTCACTGCACTGTCTCTGGTTACTCTCTGTATCGTTAGGAACGGGTACTCCCTGTACTGTGCGGAGCTGATGGTGAACATGAAGGATGTGCCCAGCACAGAGCGCATGGTGCTCTGTAGTAAGCAGTGGAAGATGATGACCCAGAAGGAGAAGGACATGTTTCAGAAGCGCTGTGAGCTGGTCAGTCCGGCAGCACTTATTCACACATCATAAGCGTTAACTATAGTTCTTCCTGGAGATTTACCATCCGGTTTGCTTTCATACCCACTGTAAATTGGAGCCTGAATCTGTAACTCCTGCACTTGATCTGGCTAGAAGTAGCGGCTGCCACATTTGAGTGGAATTTGGAAGGTTGTCGGTTCAACTCCCAGGGCAGCCGCACCGAGATCGGTGTGCCTGTTGGGCCCTAGAGCAAGTCTCTTAACCCCATATTGCTCCAGGGAAATTGGCCTTTGCTTAATCTAATCAACTTAAAGTAGCTTTTGGACAAGGCATCAGGTTAATACTGTAATTGTCCTGTCTTGGCAACTCAAAGTGTTACCTGGCTGTTGAATGAGATACATTTTGTGTGGGTTAGAGTGAAAAACTTTAGGAAGGTGATTCTCCAAGGGCATTGTGGGAATTGTCTTATCTATAACATGAGAAACAACAAAATTTAAATCGTCGAAGAAGAACTATCAGAATCGTTCATTATATAAATATGGAAGAGATGAATGCTTTGGGAAAACATCTTCAATTTGCCAGATCTACTTAATGTTGCGGCAGTTAAGTGGTGAATCATAAACCTCCCTGGAGGACATGAATGAACAAGACTGCTGACATGTTTATGGGCTACGTGTGACTGATGTGTGTGATTGTGTGTGTGTTCTGGTGTGTTTGTCCCTTCCAGAAAAAGAAGCAGTATGAAACAGACCTGCAGAGGTTTCTCGAGGTGAGAATCTTGCACTCGATCTCTAAACAGCTGAACAGGACCTGAGTGTGAAGTCCTGCCCTGTGTCTCTCAACCCCACCTCATGAATTTCGGCAGCCGGTCACTCCGATTGGCTCTCCCGCGCTTGCGACGTTAACTGGGAAATCGGGAAGAATGGAGCAAAACTCTGGGGTGGACTTTTGACTCTACAGCAACATGTTTTTACTGAAGGCCCGATTGGCTGCAGATAGCTTTTGCATTCTTTACTATATTGGAATGGACCTGCAGTGCTGCACCAGAAAGGCGTCATAAGGGACGCGATAGCAGATGGTGTGTTGTGTCAAAAGGGCTTGTCTTGTACCTGGATAAATATTTGTTGTTGTACCTAGCTGTTAGCTGCGTGTCAGAGCTAGCTAGTGTCAACTAGCAATGTTGGCAACTGATGTGTCTCTTGTCAGTGTCTGGCAACACCTTATCGCTGACCTCTCTCTCTTGCACTCCTGTTCTCTGTCTGTGTCTCTGTTTCTTTCTTTCTCTCTCTTTTTTTTCCTCTCTCTCTCTCTCTCTCTCTCTCTCTGCCTCGCTGTCCAGAGCCTGCCAATGGAGGAACGGGATCGGGTTCTGACGGAGGAGAAGTTAGGAGGCACTCGACTCGGGATGGCGAACGCCAGCAGCCCGATTTCAGCTAAACCCCCTTCGGCTAAGGTGGGCTCACAGAATGTGCGCAGATGTTGCAGCGTCAAAGATGTGATGCATAGAAGTACGCTGCATTATAGACACTGGATATTCACACTTCATTATATTGCAAGCTCGATGCTTGAAATATTCCGCATTATGGACACGATACATGCATAACGCAAGATCACAGATGCAATGCATACCACCTGCAGTATCGTATACACAATTTGTGTGTAGCGTAGTATCATATACACAGTTTACACCATGTGCAACATCTCATACACAATTTGTGGATAGTGCAGTATCATAGATATAATTTGTGCATAATGCAGTACCATGGTCACAATTAATGTATAAAGCAGCCATGGATTATGGGTCACGCATGGAACAGTCACAGCCCGAACAAGTACTGAATAGTTTTTACTTTTACCTCATGTTGTGCTAATTCAGGATTTGTGTCATTTATGGATTTAGGCTGCTTTCTGTTTTTGCTCTTTTTTTTTTTTTCCTTAAAAGCCCAATATGAATCGACTTTTACGTTAACTCATTCATGTCACGCTATTAAGGTAGGTAGGGACTCCCAAAATAGGATTTTAAATGTATTTATTTATTTGATATTTTCGAAAAATAACCTTCAGTAAGTTCACAGTGTGTGTACTTGATAGGACTACCAAAAATATGGACATCTGTTGTTTTTTGTCAATTTCTCAAAAAGTTGATTTTGACCTGCCAAGCATTGCTTCAAACACCATTTCTCCTCTTTCTCTCATGCTATCACTGTGAATTTTGGAATATAAGTTCATCAGATGCATGTCTATGGACTGATATGGCATTTTGTAGAATTTGTGTAACTCTAGATTTTGTGGTAATTAGGTACCCAATAAAGTAAAAAAAAAAAAACCTTAGAATGCCCATATTTTTTCACAGAAATATTATTTCTGAAAACCCTCTGATCAGAACGTGCACCATGTAGTCATAAATGATCTGTGAGAAATTTAGATTTAAGTAATAAGTTTCAGAGGTACTTGATCAAGTTCCACATTGCGGTAGCCATCTTGGGACCTAATAAGCATAATTTATGTAAATGAGCCACCACTTTAATTCTGTATTTAGTAGTTGTTCTTTTGATGTTGGTACTAAATTGTTATGAATGAAAGAGAAATAAATGTAATTGGGAGTGTCTACCTACCTTAAGGGATTTGTGTTGTTCGAGGATTTAGGCTGCTCTCTGATTTTCTTTTTTTCCACTTCTATGTAAAGCTTTCTTTTTTTCTTGAAAAATCACGTTATCAATCATCTTGTTGATTTTAGAAAGCTGTTGGTCAGTGTTTTTTGGTGTTTCGACCGGTACATCACAGGTGACTGTCCTCTCCTTGTGGGTTCACTTTGCTGGTGTGTGGGGTGTCGTCTGTAGGACCGCTGCTCTGAAATCGATCAGTGGGTGCGCAGTCCCCCCAAAGACAAGCGCGACAGCAAGAAGCGCTCTCGGCTCCCCGAAACGCCCAAGACTGCCGAGGAAATGTGGCAACAGAGTGTCATTGGAGACTACCTGGCAAAGTACAGGGTGAGGGGTCCTCACGGGGTCCTGCCTCTGCCTGAAGGGGTGCCCGTCTTTCTGCCTGTATGAACGAAACTTCTGCCAGTTTTGTTCTTATTTCTGCTGATGTCACCAATGGATCAGCTTTGCCTTTGGAGGCCCTATGGTGCGTTTGACTCCTAACTGTGTTTTGCTAGATTCAGAATTGAATGTAAAATGGCTGCCATTCATTACAAAAGTATGTGCTGGAAATAGGATATGGTTGAGGTAAGAGTCCCATCATGATGTATCATTATTATTTATTTATTTATTTAGAGCTTGCAGCAATTATTGAAATGAACCCTTCTGCTTACATGTAATACCTATGCACAGCACGGGTTACATAATTGGTCCATTTCTGTTATGGATTGATTTTAGTCCAGGGCGCAATTTGGTTACATTTGGGAAATCTCAGTCCTTGAAAAATTGAGTTTGGTCTTCTATGAGGGTGTGTCTTAGAAACTGACCCAATAGCGTGACAGAGGGGTGGGGGGAGGGATGTTTGGAAGTGTGTCGCTGACACGGTGTCCGAGTTTCCAAGGTGACACCTGTCACGGAGCACCTCCCCTGACCTTCTCCCCTGCCGTCCCGCCAATCCCGCAGAATGATCGTAAAAAGGCGCAGAGCGCCATGGAGTCAGCCTGGAGGTCCATGGAGAAGAAGGAGAAGATCCCGTGGATAAAGAAAGCAGCCGAAGACCAGAAGAGATACGAGGTTCAGTACCGGCCTGTGGTCAGTGACCAGACGTTTTGACCTCTGTCTTCTCCGGTGTGCTGAAGGAGTGTCAAAATGTTGGTCCAGCTGTATTCCTCATCTCCTTCCGCCCCGGTCGGGGTGTAGAGTCGCTTCGGACCATGCACGTCTAATCCTTTCTTCTTTTCTTTTGACCTTTTATCTATTCTCCTCTCTCTTCTTTCTATTTGTTGTTAACTGGTTTATTGTGTTTATATATGGCACCATATTTGAGAATGTCTACTAGTTTAAATATGTTATTCAAGTGTATATAACTTTACTGCATATGAGTATAAATGTGTTCAAATGTGTTTAGAATCATTTATGGTGCTGTAATTGATTTGCATGCACTGTAGTCAATGTGTGATAATGCTCTTGTATATGACTCTGTTGATGCAATGTGCTGCAATTTGGCTACTGTGTGCTGATGTGAGAGAGTGTGGCTGTTATGCTAAAACTGCCGTGTAGCGGGGCGGTTATGGGTTTCCTACACTGACTCTTCAGTGAGATATAGGTGTGCTGGTGTAGTGTGTTGGTGTTGTTCTGGAGGTATTGGTATGCTAGAGTAGTGTGTTAGTGCGGTTCTGTAGTGAGTTATAGGTGTGCTTGTGTAGTGTGTTAATGAGGTTTTTTTGTGAGGTACAGGTGTGCTGGTTTACTGCGGAACAGTGCTGCCCTTCAGTGAGTTATAGGTGTGCTGATGTAGTGTGTTTAGTGTGGTTCTGTAGTGAGGTATATGCTGGTGTAGTGTGCAACAGTGCATCTATAGTGAAGTATGGATGTGCAGGTTTAGTGCGTTATTGTGGTTCTTTCCTGAGGTACAGTATGGGTGCGCTGGTGTAGTATGTTAGTGCAGTCCTGTATTGAGGTACAGCAGGGTTCTCCACACTTGAAATCTCTTCTGTACTGTAAATTACAGGTGTCTGCCAAGTGCAGCAAGGCAAAAAATTGGCCTGGGGCCCCCAACCACCAGGATGTTGAGACACTTGGAAATGTATTCTCAGAGATTTTAGCACTTGGAGAATACAAGCAAAGTAATCCCATAATTATTGACATTTAAAGTGAGTATTCATCGGAATTATCCGTTACGAATTGAGTTCTGAAGTGCGCGTTTCCCATTACTGCATTCATTTGAGGACGAGAGATCTATCTGGCTATACGGTCAGTCGTAGCGGATTATCAGGGTCACAACAAAACAGAAACGACAGGAACATGGTTAAGAAGCCTTTGTTTGCCAGCTAAATTGACCGCGCATTATCAACACTTAGCAACTCTGTCTCTGAGGTAACAATAAATATGTCTACTACCGTCTACTATCAAAAAAGTCAGGAATGAGTTTTTCTCCAAGTTCTTCTTGGACAGAATTGCCAGCGTGAGGAAACTAGATCGTGTTAAAACCAGCTCGTTGTCATCAGTTGCTTTCTGCAAACCGAGACAAGTGCAGACATTGCAACTGTTGGCTGTTGTTTACGAGCAAGTCATTTTACTCGAACCTTCTAACAAGATGTTGGAATTAACGTACCGCTCGCCCACTTGCAGTGTTGAAGCTGAGATTGCGGCATTTTTTTCTGTTATTTGAAGCATAAGGAAAGAATAGCTCGCTGACTACTTGGCTATGTCACGTTAGCCAGCTCGTTGGTTATTTTAACGTTGACTGATTTTTGTGAATGTTGGTAATTTCATGTGTCTCAAAAGGTTTGTGATGCTCCCATTTAAGGCTACGATGATCTCTGTTGTGTTAATTAGCTAGCCATCTAGCTACTTAACTGCTTAATTTCCTGCCTTGTGAGGCTCGCTAGCCATCTGCTTGGACTGGTCAGTACATTGTCAAATATTTGTTTGAAATGGAGCCAGTTTTTTTTTTTATTTTTTTTTTTTTGGGTTGACACTGACAAAAACACCCAGTGGTACAACATAAACTGACGGCTGCTGGCATTTATGGAGAATCCTGGTGTAGGTAGCTGGTGCAGCGTGTGTTCGTATGGTTCTGTGGGATGGCATATGTGTGCTAGTTTAGTGTGCTACAGTGTGGCTCTGTAGTGAGGTGTAGGTGTGCTGTGTTAGTGTGATTCTGTCGTGTGCTGGTGTAGTGTGCTACAGTGCCTCTCTGTAGTGAGGAATAGGTGCGCTGGTGTAGTGTGTTAGTGTGGTTCTGTGGTAAGGAATACATATGCTAGTTAAGTGTGCTACAGGGTGGCTCTGCAGTGAGGTGTGCTGGTGTAGTGTGTTAGTGTGGTTGTGTAGTGTGCTACAGTGCCTCTCTGTGGTGAGGTGTAGGTGTGCTGGTGTACCTGATGGTGTTGCTTTGCTGCAGAGGGAGCTTCTGGAGATGAGGACGCCTCAGGCGGGACAGGGGCAGCGGAAACCAAAATTTGATGGGGAACCGAAGAAGCCCCCTGTGTGAGTGACCAGGAAGTCTCTCTGTCTGTCTGTATCTCTGTCTTGCATTCTCCTATCCTTTTCTGCACTGCAAATACAAACAAGAGCCATTAGGAGATGGCATATCCCCCCAGCCTCACGTCATCCACTTCGGATTAGCCAAAGGCACCACGTCGTGTCATGATTAATCTGCACACCACGTTTTGTGGAAAAATAATGAACAGTGGTCAAGTTGTGTTCCGGAAACGAAATGTTCACAGACAGAAGGACGGACGCACGCATGCACAGACGACCGCACCAAAGACTATTTCCCCCTGCATTATATGCCGGGGGGGGATAAACAAAAAGAAGTCAACCTCTTTTTTAAACTTTACCCTCATATTTACAGTTCTGACATTTATTTATCTCAGTGAGACAAAACACTGCCAGTGAGGGAGCTCAGCTCACCAGATTTGTCTGAGGTAACAGAATTTCACATGATAAGTGCCCAGGAACTCAAACAAGCTATTGTGTGCAAATGGAGAATGGTAAAATAACCTAAAACTTCTGACCCCTCTGCACAGATTTACACGCCGGTGTCTTTAAATTCTGAAATTTAATTGCTAAATAATTCTGTTAATAAATTTCCAAATGTCTTTCCTCACTCGAGTAATTTTTCAGTCTCCGTGACAGAAATACTGACTTATGAAGCCTTAAGTACTCATGCACAACAGGAAAAATTGGCAATATTGGTCTGCTGCGCAAAGGGGTTAATAAAACGGTTGCAGGCGGTGGAGAGCACCAAACCTCCCTCCCACACTCTCCATCTCCCCCTTCTCTTGTCTCAGGAGCGGCTACCAGATGTTCTCTCAGGAGCTCCTGACCAACGGGGAGCTGAACCACTTCAGCCTGAAGGAGCGCATGGTGGAGATCGGAAAACGCTGGCACAAGCTGAGCCAGAGCCTGAAGGACAAGTACAAGAAGCTAGTGGAACAGCAGCAGCTGGAGTACAAGGCCGACCTGGAGGCCTGGGTCAAGGTGGGAGGGCCTTCGGAAATATGGACGTTTGTGTTTTCGCTCATCGCAGATTTGTTCCTGTGGTTATTTAGCTGAGGCTACAACCAGTTTGACTTACAGTTCAGTGGACTTAGCTGGGTGGAGCAGGGTGCGAGTCAGTGTCTTGCTGAAGCCCTCGCCGGCTGCGCTATTGTGGCAGCGCTGGGGGTTTAACTAGCCATCGAGTTGATGCGCTAGCCACTATCCTACAGGCTGTTTATTCACAATTGTTAATTTCGTTTTTTTATTGACCAAACCTTGCTTCAGAGCTTAAAGTTGAAGGACGTTCTGAGGGCGAGCATTATCTTCTGATAAATGCACACCAATCGAGTAGTTTAGAATGTGACAGCCTGTTGACAGTTTGTATTAATTTGCCACTTTTTAATTCTGGGCTTATTTTAAATGACCCTTTGAGCCACAGTGTCACAAACAATGGAAGGGCAGGCTAAAATTGGCATGAACAGCACTTTGAATGCTTACTGATGTGACTATTTGGCCAGAACGGTAAATATAACAAGTGGGAGAAAGGATAATGCAAAAATAACCGTACAAGTGGAGCTTTGAGGCTGTGGAACCACTGGTCTTTCACAACATTGAAACAAAATTAAACTAACAACCTCAATCTTGCACATTGCAATGAAAAATTTCGGCTATTTTGAAGCTACAATTTTGGTGAAAGCAAATAGTCCAAATATAAATGCATTTTATGGAGGAAAATATGAAACTTAAATCTTATGCTAAGTATATTTGTAAAGTAATTATGGTATAAGTGCTTCATACAACTCATGACAGTCGTTATAACTGCACACCTATCAGCTCAACTGATCATTGTTTATAGCTCACTTACCATGCCTATTTGGCAGGGGTGTCAAACTGACCCGTAAACTGACCCGTAAGGCTGCAGGTCTTCAATCCTACCAAGCAGAAGCTCACCTGAAAGCACTGATTTAATCAACTGATGTAGGCCTGCACAACTGATTAGTTGTATCAGGTGCACTTCTGCATTGTTGGAGTGAAAACCTGCAGCCTCTTAGCCCGTTTACAGGTGAGTTTGACACACCTGCTATTAGGGAAGGAGGGGAAACTGCTGTGACCTTAATTTTCATATTTTGCCTCTGCTTCATTAACTTACTGAGCTGGTGGGGTTACTTCCTGGTGACTCATTTCTGTTCTTTCTCTCTCTCTTTCTCTGTCTGACAGTCCCTCTCTCCTCACGACAGAGCAGTGTACAGGGAGTTCTCATCCACGGTGAGTTGTGTGGCAACTCCATCCGCATGTCCTAACTACTACAGGCCCTGTTCCCCCATCTATGCGCACCTACATTACATCACATCCCAACCCACTGCTATATCTCTTCATGCTACTTAACTTGGGGGATGGAGGGATGGGGTGGGACAACCACGGAACATTCCACATCCTGTCTGCCCCTCTCACACAAAGCCATTTTGTTTCTAATGGTGCTGGGGATTTGCCTGAATGATTTGCATGCTGCGCCAATCCAGCTTTTGAGCACCTATTTAGTTTTTTCTCTTAGTTAGCTTGCTTATGGCTTAGTTGGGTTGAGGTTTCATCTGCCTCTTTTAGCATCAAGTGTGTTCACTAGCGCTTTACTAACCGGAGTCGTGTTGAACTGTAACGTAGAGACGCTAAGGCTACTAATCAACGCTTGAGCTTCAACCGTGTCTATCCGCTGCACTCCTCCCTCCCTCCATCCCCTTCTCTCTCTGCAGAAACGACGCAGCTCCACCAAGGCGCGAGGACCGGCGGCCAAGGTTCGAGTGGGGAGAGGGAAGGCGGTAGGTGCCAGAAGCGGAGGACTGGGGTCCGGGGGGGGCAGGCGTGCGATGGCGTACAGGGCCAAGGTAACGGCTGTTCTGCCCCGGAACTCTCACACCGAGGGAGGGGGTGGGGGGTTTGAAGTTGGGTTGAGTGGATGGGGGTTTGAGGGTTTAGGAACGCTAGCTGGTGACTGCAGTGCTGCCACAAGGTCATCAGGTTTGATGCTTACGGTGACACGTGCTGCGCGTGTGTGCGTGCGTGCGTGCGTGCGTGTGTGTGTGTGAGAGAGAGAGAGAGTTTGTGCGTGTGGAAGTGTGCGCGTGCGTGTGCGTAGGCTGGCTGCTTGTGTATATCTCTCTGTGTGCTTGTGTGTGAGGAAGTTTGTGCATTCATGCATGTGTGTGTGCGTGTGTTTGTGTGTTGGGTGGCTGTGCATGTATGTGAAAATGCTTGTATGTGTGCATGTGTGTGGGGTTGGGTGAGGTTGTGTGGGTGTGGATGCATGCAAGTACGAGTGTGTGTGAGTGTGTGTGTGCATACATGTGTAATTGTGTGTATGTGCATGTGCGTGCATGCGTGGGCGCGTGCGTGTGTGTGTGTGTGTTTAACTTCAGCACGGCTGTAGGGAAAGGAGTGACCCTCCTCTCTCCAGCAGGACACATCGGACTCAGAGGAAGATGAGAAAACCGACTCATCTGATTCTGAGGATGAGGATGATGAAGATTCTTCCGGGAGCACCGACAGCGACGATGACGACGAGGTAACTAGAAAGCTCAGGCAAACCGTTTCGAGAGTAGCCCTGCTCAGACCATCAGCATTTGTGTTGCAAAATGGGAGATAAAAATCATCAGAAAAACTCGCAAAATAGCAGTGTGCCGAAGCTCGAGACACATGGGGTTTTGCTGAGAACGGTTCAAAAATGGACTGATTCAGTTCTACAGAGATTTCTTAGAATTGCATTTCTGCAGTTATGATTATGTATCTGGACTAGTGGCCATTCTGTCCCTGATGGGAAAGCTTTGGCTTACAGCCACAGTTTTTGCTGTTGCTGTTTTTAGCTGCGACCAAGCAGCTCTATGAACGCGTCTGTCTCTGTCCGTCCGTCCATCTGTCTGTCCGTCTATGACACCTTTTTTGACCATGTTCCTGTCGTCCTATCATCATGAAATTTTCAGGAGTTATTGACCTTCACCAAAGTGATGTCCATGCACAAGGTCAAAGGTCAAGTTCACAGAGGTCACAACCTTGTTTGCCGGTTTTCGCGCTGTAACTCCAGTTAGAATTCATGGATCGCTATGAAATTTTGGAAATAGCTTCTAGGCATAGAGGAGGTGTTCCCTATTGTTTTTCAAGGTCATCCGTCAAATCCCAAGGTCACAAAGGCAAAAAAAGTGTCAATTTTGCCCGATTTGACGGTTTTCGCACCGTAACTCAAGTTTAATTCAATGAATGGCTATGAAATCTTAGAACAAGCTTCTTGGTATAGAGAAGGGGTTCCCTATTGATTTTCAAGGTCATCTGTCGAATCCCAAGATCACACCGGTCAAAAAAGTGTCGATTTTGCCCCGATTTCACAGTTTTCACACCGTAACTCCACTTTAACTTGATGGATGGCTATTAAATCTTAGAACAAGCTTCTTGGTACAGAGGAAGGGTCCCTCATTGATTTTCAAGGTAATTTGCCAATTTCAAGATCACACTTGTACAAGAAACCACCAGTCGGACACTAGGCCACGTGACGGATGCTAGGCGAGGTCGCATTAGATCTTTCTGATCTACTTGTTTGATGTTAGATATCAAGTTTTGCAACTAGTGCCAATTTGCATTAATAGCCAAGGGTTGTCGGCCAGCGTTTGTGAGTGTTAAAACTCAGTAGTTAGCGAATGAGCTAATCAGCCTCATCAATATGTAAATGGCTTAGCTACACAGCTAATTAATGACTATTTGCTTATATAACAATAATTAAGTTGTGAAATATTCGCTATTCGCTGATTTTATTGATTTAGATGAACTAAATATAGTTAGCTGTGCTAGCAAGCTAGCTAGCTAGCCTAGCCAGTGACCTAGTCTGCTAGCTTCGGTAGTCAGCTTGCAAATAAATGTTCTATTCGGTGCATATAAATGCCAGCTGTCTAAATGCTCGCAGTTCAGCTCTAAGTAGGGAAGTAATAGCTAGTCACGGATTTCTATTGAGTTACATACACCAAATATAACTAACTAGCCATTTTGCTGGCTTAGCTAGTCATATTTGGTGCATGTAAAGCAGCGGTTCCCAACCTTTTAAGGCAGCGCACCACCTTCTACTTCCCGACTGAGCTGACGCACCACCACCCCCAACACATAAAGGCACCGTCTATTTATAGTCTCATTGAGGGCATCAGGTTTAATACAACAAAATATAAGAACGCACAACTGTTCATTATTGAATGTGCAGTAATACTCCAATTGTGGTCTCACATTTGAAAGTTGAGGAGAATAATATGAAAATAAAAAGTATGGTCGCTGAGCGAGCCCACAATTATCGGGCCAACAGACTACCGATCAAAAAAAAGGCGCAAAAAAAAGTATTTTTATAGCCTCATTGAGTGCATCAAGTTTAATACAAAAAATAATAAAAGAGAAATAACAGAGTGAATTTTAATTAAAATAAGAGTTTTGAATTAGAACCCTACAGATGATTTTCTTGAATTTTTCTAATGTGTGACACTGCCACATAAATTTTAAGTGTTCTCTTATTATTTGAATTATATTTAACGAAATATGGTTGTAATTGCATTTTACGAGTTTCCCGAACTAATGTATGAAGCTCTACTGCTCACTAATGACGTCTTATATCTTCATTTTTGCTTCATCATTGCGGGGTACTTTTTTGCGGCTCATTTGGGACTTTGGGATTTTTCCGAGGAGCTTCACTTGCTACTGCTACCTCTCGGTTCTATGCTTGCGCAACCTTAAAATCTCGGGCTGTTTCCTTGCTCATATCTTAAGAATCTTCAAAAATCATAAAAATATATGTATTTTCAGTGCGCATTTCAACCTGTAATCGTACACATATTTGCATGTACATGCTGGGTTTTCCTGAAAATGCAGAAATTAGATGATAATAGCATATGGGGGCATAGCTATATCTTTGAACAAACTTATCCAACTCGTTATAAAATCTGCTTATGTTATGATGAGCTAACAAATAAAGTTACTACTGTAAACTGATTCATATTGCAATATCAAGTCGAAAACAAAGACTTTACGATCGCTTTGCATTTTTATCCCCCCGGCATATAATGCGGGGGGATATCGCGATCAGTGTGTCCGTCCGTCCGTCCGTAATAAAATCGTTTCCGGACCAGAACTCGAAAACTAAACCACTTACAAACACCAAATTAGGTATGGAGCTTCTCCTTATGGTGTAGTTGTGCCTTTTTGGGGGGTTTCGGTCCGTCTGTCTGTCCACACAACCTGAAGGTTACACAACCTACAGCTGGGGGGATCCGCCATTGCCAGATGGCTCTTGTTTTGACAAGGGAGCAAAATTTGACAGAACACCAGCGTTGCCACATTGACTGTGGAAAACGCATATGCGCGCTAGAACTGTCTGAAAGTGCGCGTTTTTGTGGGACTGAAACAATGTTTTGAGCGATCCAAATTGATCTGTTTGTTACAAGTGAAACTCCATTTGAAATAACGCATGATTTATTTATTTTTTAGAAAAATACGCAATAGGCCGCCATTACCCTTCTCATGTCGCGCACCACCTAGCGGCAGCTTGCGCACCACAGGTTGGGAATCCCTGATGTAAAGGTTACCTATCTAACTAAATGCCAAAATAATTGCTATTCACTGTTACCCATCGATTACTATGCATCACATGCAGCTAGCTACTAGAAGCCTGCTGTGTTATAACTTTGCTTGGCTGCAGGTTTATCAGTTTCCAGAAATGGCCAATGGCAATTTCTCGGTCACTGTTTGGCTTCCGTCAAGTTACATTGCGAAAGTTTGCCGAGACTGAGGTACTTCATTGACTGGGTGCAAATCACGGGCTACTCATGCCTTTGTGTAGTGGATATGTAGTTCACAAAAGTGGACTAAAGCATAACATTTTTGACATTAAACTTCGAGTTTGATGGGATCCCTTGCATCCGTGCACCCCGTTGGCTAATCTTGGAGCGAGCCGACTCATAAAAATAATTTACGCTTGAGTAATGCCGGAAAGTGTCCGAACCCCGTTATAAATTTCCACAGGGATTTTGCTTTGGACACCAAAAGCGAAGAGGCTGGGATGTAGTCACTGCAGTGCTCTATTCTGCTGAAGAACTTCAATGGAATGCCAACTGCAACTACTGATTGGCTGGCAGGCTTATTGTAGAAGCACATGATTGGATGTAGAGTTACCAAGGGAGTGAGGGAAAGTCGCCATTAGTGGCTGTCAGTCAGTCTCGGACAAGACAAGCTGGCCTGTATGATTAGGGTCCTGTTTTAAACTCGAAGAACTTTTGGACCAAGAACTGGGGAAAAAGCCGTGGCACAGTTTGAGTTTTTAATATGGAAGGGGGGTTCAATTGTGTGTTGGGATGGGAGTTTGTTCATAATAAGTTTGTCATCTGTGAAAGCATGGTAAAAGTTTTTAACAGGTGATCAGCTCCAAATGACTGTCGCCTCTCCTTTATTAAGCATGACGATGGGGAGGACGACGACGAAGATGATGAGGATGACGAAGACGATGAAGACGAAGACCAATCGGACGGCTCCAGCAGCTCATCCACAGACAGCAGTGACTCCGACTCTGATTAGCCCCGCCTACAGGAGGAGGGGCCAAGCGGTATCTGGGGGAATGTTAAGGGGGAGGCAAGTTCCCTCCTGAAAATGGGGGACACCATTTCAAACCCTCCTCCCCCTCTCACCCAGACCAACCAAAATAGAGGGCCAGGGCTGGAACCCGCCCCCTCCTCAAAACAAAAAAAAAAACTCCTATGTGATGGGACAATTGCTTTTTTTTTTTTTAAAGGAGGCGTGTTACATGCGTGTCAGGTTTATTTTTTTTTATTGCCTTTCTTGAGGTGTTATGAGAGAGACCATGTTGGCCATCTTTTTTTTTTTTTTTTTAAATGTGAACTGGAAGTGCGGAAATGCCCAAGGCATTTTTGGATGCGTGGTTTTGTGCTGCAGTGTTGTCCGGAAGCGACGTAGAGCGGCGTCGACTTCTAAGAACTCCTCGCTACCCGTGTGTGTGTGCACACGCATGTCCATTTCTCCGCAGCTCAGGAGAAGGGACACATTTTCATAGTCCTCAGACTCAATTCTGGAGTAATTGCTAAATAAATGCACTTTTTTTTCTCTTGTGCTAAGTGGTGTGTGTGATGGCTCAAATACATCTAGTTCAGTTGAGAGGCGGTGAATTTGTTGTTTCTGCACAAATGAGGTGGAACCAGTCGGGGGATTTTTGCCCGTAGTGTTTGGGGAAAACTTAAGAGGTAGTTTCAGATTAACCCTAGTCCAATGTAAGACTAAACCTGAAATGGAGAGAGACAGTCCATCCAGTACTAAATTAAGTCCAGTGCCAGGCTTGAATCTGACGCTGGTCCTGACGGTGGCTATTTTACATGCTTGAACCAACTTTGGATTCTTACTTGTCCTCAGGAATGAGGGCCTTGCTTGGGGAAAACTACAGGATTTGTAAGCACTGGGGCAAAAGTTAAGCACTGCTCATTCTTAAGGGGTCCACAGGGTAAAGTGTAGAAATAACCGTAATAATGTAAAAACTAAGAAATAAACTTACTCAACATGATTTTAACCTCATAAAATGTAGTATTTTGATAAAAATGTATATGGTTGCCATGGAAATGGCACTTTTATGACAAAATCTGAAAATATTTTCGAGCACTGATATTTCAATAACCTATCGTCAGATTTTACAGAAATTAGTCTCATATGGAAGGTTTAAGATGGCTCTATGTAATGACATTGGATTTTTTTTTGTTTGGAACATTTATGAATATTTGATGTGCTGTTATGTAACCATAAGCAATCATGAACTTGCTTCATTTTCAAAATTAACTCCCTAGGGATGCACCAATCTAGAAAATCCTAGCTCATTTCATAGATCTTCAACAGATACAGCTTCAGTCCAAATTTCAAGTCAGTCAGGTGAATATTAATGATTTTATGAATGCCACAAGGTTGTAAATCAGTCAAAATTGTGATTTTTGGTAATTTGCATTTATAGTCACGATTAACTATTGAGGCAGAGGGAAAAACATAGATCCTTGGTGTCTACTGGCATCTCACTGCATTCCTTTATTTTATTTATGTGAAAATCAAAAGTATTGAAATTTTCTAAAAAAAAGAAGAAGAAATTTTTACCTTGAAGACCCCATAAAACAAGTTCCACTTCATAGACGGACGTAGTAACATCAATGAACATTGTCCAGTTCTCGGAAATATCACTTGGACATAACTTTCTCTGGGATACTAAACCTCTTTGATGGAACGTGTGATATGAAGATCAAATTCATTAGCTTTCAAAGAAAGGGCAAGTGTTCAACACATTTAATATTGTTAAAATTATGGGACCACTGTCCTTAAAAGGTGGCATGGAGACCTGTCAACTCGACGTCTCATTCTGAGAAGAGTTTCAGAGAAATGGTGGGTCACTGGTCATTCAGTTGTAACATGAAACCGCCGAAGTGCCACTCTACTGCGAACATTCAGCATGTGCAATAAATCACGGTTCATGACAAGGCCTTTTGAATGGAAAATGCACGTGGAATGCATGCCAGTTTTTTTTTTTAGAAAGTTTCATTTTGAATTTGGTGGTGCTTCACTTTTGCCCGAATGTATATTAGACAGCAAGTGAACAGTCAGTTCTTGAAGTCTGTGTGTTGGAAGCAGGAGAAAGTGTGAGGATCTGAGTGACTTTACCGTGGGCCAAATTGTGATGGCTGGACAAGTGGGTCAGAGCATCTCCTAAACGGTAGGTCTTGCGGGATGTTACCAGTGTGCAGTGGTCATGATGCACCAAATTGGTCTATGGAAGGACAACCGCTGAATCAGCGACAGGGTCATGGATCACTCAAGGCTCATTAAAGCACGTGGATAGCAAAAGCTAGCCCATCAAGTCCCATTGGACAGAAGAGCTAATTTAGTAGAAATTGCTGAATACTTTAATGCTGGCTATGATCGAAAGGTGAGAACAAGACTGAATGTGGGGCCGCGAAGCAGATGATTGGTCAGGGTGCCCAGGCTGACTCCTTACCGCCATCAGAAGTGCCTATAATGGGCACTTGAGCAACAGAACTGGACTGTGGAGCAATGGAAGTAGATGGTGCCCTTGTCTTATGGGGTTCACGCTTTCTTTTTAATCACGTTGATGGCAACCCAGGTGTGTGTTGTCATTTATGGAGGAAAGAGATTGCACCAGGATGCACTGGGAAGAGGGTGGAGGCAATGCAACACTCGGGGCAATTTTCAGCTTGGAAACCTTGGGTCCTGGCATTTTGTGGAGGTTACTTTGTCATGTACCACTAACCAAAACACTTTTGCAAACCAAGTACACCCTTTCATGGAAATGGTATTCAGGGCATTGAATGATGGCAGTGGCCTCATTCAGCAGGATAATGCACTCAGCCACACTTGCAGAAATGGCTCCAGAATGGTTTTAGGAATGTGACAGAGTTCAGGGTGTTGACTCTGCAACTAAATTCCCCAGATCTCAACTCTCGTGCATCTGAGGGGTGTCCTGGAAGAACAAGTCAAAGCCATGGAGGCCCCATCACGGAACATCCTCTTCAGACTTTGTAACCCAATGACTGCAATCAAGAGTTGGCTCAGAGAAACCAAAATCCTGCACACCCTCGGGCCCAACAGGAACAGGGTTGGCTACCCATGACTTAAAGATCCCCTGTCATGTTACCAGGTGCACAGCCAATTAGCTACTGCAAGCCATTCCTGAAATCAACATGGGGAGTGACCACCCAGAATTATGCAAGAACTGATTAACTGGTTGAAGGACGTTGATCAGTTGGCATTCGATAACACAGGATGAAGTTGGAAGTAGGGCAAAATGATCAGAATTCCCTATCTTTGACGTATCATAAATCCCAAAATGCAATGTTTATTAACCTCTGCCAGGAGGTATATGTTTTCGGTGCCGTTTGTTTGTTGGTTTGTTTGTGTACAACATAACTCAAAAACTTACGGCCGGATTTTGACAAAATTTTCAGGGTAGGTGGCTATTAACTCAAGGAAGAGGTGATTCAATTTTGGCATATCTAGGCCAAAGTACTGCTGAGATATACGCCAAAGTTCATGATTTCAAGTCTTGCCAATGGGCCAGAGTTCCATTCGCCGCGCTTTTGGCTTTGCTGCCCCCTGGCGGAGGTTCTGCGCTCTCTCAGTGCTTTTCTAGTTGCACGTCTATTTGCAAAATTATACAATGCATTCGGGAAAGCTGACACTTCAACTCGGCTCTCAAAATTCAGATCAATTAGATCTGCTTCACCCTATGTTACCTAATGCTTGACCACGCTGATCAGTCCTCCTTGCCTCAGGGTGGTCATTTCACCATATGATGTCATTAAGATACACATTCTGAAATGGCTTGTGATGACTACTTTGCTGTGCACCTAGTGACGTGATGGGGGACCTTAAAAGAATTTGCTGCTGATGACTTGGTCTCCGATACCACAGGACACCTTCAGAACTCTAATGAAGTCCACAACTCGATGGCTCAAAGCTGTTTTGGCTGCACAAGGGGTACCTTCCGAATAATAGGCAGGTGGTTTTAATGTTGTGGCTGATTGGTGCGCGGAGAACTTTGTTACAGTACTAGCAGCCCTCATGTTTTGCGACAATGTGTGCCAAAACATGACTGATTGGGCATTATGGAGCAATCCAAGTGTATGATGGTCATATATGCACATAAACACAATTGCTTCCGACCTTACGAAGGCAGCATAGGATGCCATCCTCACCAATATCATCCACCCTCCGTATTCTTATTGGTTCTCTAAACAGAAATTTATCACAATTGGACCCATTACATTTGAATCATCTGAAAGGGGATGGCTATTCTTCCTTGTAGTTATTAAGAAACCAGATGTACATTTCATGACTTACTCACTATATACAGTTTTGGAGGGTAAAAAAAATTGATTGATTCTTAATTTCTCTCAATGCTGAAATGGTCTGCAACAGTGGTTACCAACCCAGTTCCTGGAGATCTACTGGCCTTCAGATTTTCACTCCAACCAAAATTTGTCAGCACAGGACTTATCGCTCTACCCACGGAGCTAAAGAAAACACTAAAGTGGACACAAGACCAGTTTTGGAGAGATTCACATCCGCCATGCCATCTTACTGAAGGATAGCATATGGAACTGTGAGAAACCTTCAACCAAAGAAGTTTAGTGGTGGAATAGAGAGATTATGTTGATGATTTTTATATGAAGTAAGATTCTAAGGGTATATTACCCTAGGTGAAGTTTGAATATGAACATATGGGGAAAATAGACCCGAAAGTGAACTTGATGCTGATACAATTTATCACATTTCGTTCAAAATATTATTACTGTATAAGAAATTGTGTTTTTTTCATTTCATCTAGTCGCAGATGTGCAGTTTGATGGTGCAACTCCCCTGCCGACTCCTTACACAAGATGGTGGACGTGAAGTTTTCGGGTTGGTTCAGCCAATAACGTTGTCCACTCTAGTGTTTTCTATAGCTCTGTGGTTCGACCTGTTGAATGAGGTGAGCTTTGTTAAGGTTGGAATGAGAGCCTTCATGACCATAGATCTCCTGGAATGGGATTAATAACCACTGTGGAGATGGTGCTCAAAGTTGATCCATTTCACAAAGGGTCATTTGACAATGCAAGCTCCACTTCCAGCGAAATGACTTGGTGATATTTGGTACAAAGTCAAACCACAAGACGCTTTTCATTTTTCTAAAATTTTTTAATAATATCTTTTATATAGACTTTTTTGTATGTATATATAAACAAAAACCTCGATCCACGCCTTCATACCTCTTCCCCCCCACACACACGGTCATCAAGTAGACCAAAAGTAGCAATAAATTATTTCCGCCTCTGACGATTAGAGGGAGGACTCCCATCTACAAGTGCAAAGCAGGCACGCGTAGCCTGGGTGGATAAAAAAAAAAAATCGTTGGGGATTCCAGTGAAGTCAAAGGACTACATTTCCCACTGACCACTGCATTTTAATTGGCGAAGGACTGATATGAAAGATTATTGTTTTCTATCCCTCAAAAGCTCAGCAATGCCTTAAGGCTCAGAACAAACGCCAATGGCCTCTTCAACTTGCTAGAAGCTGACGTACACAATTCTGATCGAATGCACCACCATAACTTGTGCCAATTTTGCTTCCAACACCAGAGTGGAATGAGAACATTTCTGAGGTGGCAGTCGGAAGAATGCACCGACTCCTCAGCCAGAATTTAGAATGACCGAGACGAGAGGATAATCCTGTACTGAAGGTATAAGAACAACACCAAATACAAGATCATATGATCTGGTAGCTAAGATTTAACGCTCATAATTAGTTGGGTTTGCAGGCAAATAGCGGTTGCACAAGCCCATTCTTCGACCGGGGCCAGCTGATTTTCGGACAAATCCTTCGTACTCCGAAATGAACAAGCAGTGTCCATATTTGTAGGGCAAGACCTCACTGTCGACGGAAACTTTGCACTGTTTACGTCACTAAAGAGAAAACATCAAGGTACCACCACCCAGGCATCCTGTAATCCAAACAAATGGTAGTTCGGTCATGATCTGGGTGACAGAGCCCCCCCAAGAACCCCCGTCCTGGCCAGAGACCCAACAACATCCCACAATCCACTGGGTGTGTGTGTTTCTTAATCAATCAAGATGTTAGCAGTGACAGCACACTGGAAAAATACATGTTTTAAAATTTTAAACCCCTACTCCAATTCATCTACACGATTAACCTCACTTCAAACAGCATCCCTTACAGACACAGTGTTATAAAACTAATTACGCCGTTTAAGAACCCATTATTTCATACAACCCATAAAGTTACATCCAGTTATTTAAACATCCTGACCACGAGAACCCAACCCAACCCAACCACTCCCCTCTATAACTGTTCTGCAGGCAGTTTTCACTGACCCCCCCCCCCCCACTAACTCCCCCAGACCCCCCCAAACTCACAAAGTGAAAGAATATCAAAACCATCCCAAACCATCCCAAACATGCTTCACAACTGCAATTAAGCACAGACAATAAAAAAGGGACGCAAAACAGACCATGAAAACGAGAACACGGCCTTTTCTGAGATGGGTCAGCTGGTCTCCAACCAGGGTGCAGCTAGAAAATGGCCGACGCCCTCGTTCGAGTGAGTGAAACACCTTGGTTACGGCCCTTGTGAGGGGACGGAGCCTAAATTAACCTCCCCCCTGCCCCCTCCCCGAATACCACACCCCCACCCCTAAGAAATTCCAATGATGACATGATTACCCTCCTGCCCCTCCCACCCACAGTGGCTGCAGGTCGACAGCTCCTCAGTGGCGAGCTGTTAGGTGAGGACTGAGGGTGTGTTGGGTGAAGAACGGACCACCACCCTCCCTCCCTGGCACGCATACGCGCGCACACACCCACACACACACACACACACACACACACACACACACACACACACACACACACACACACACACGCACAGGCCCTGTGTCGCTGCCGCCGCCGTCATAAGGGCACTTCTAGAAGCTTCCGCTGGAGGTACTGCTTCACCTCTTCTATCCCGTTCAGCTTCTCCAACTCCAGGTATGGCAGCTGGTGGGCGTGAGAAGGCAGGAATTTTACATCTCTCATGTTATGAAATAAACACAAGTTATTCCACAGTGTTCTGCATGTTGCAAGGACAACACTTTGAAACATATGGACGGCATGAATTGCAAGCTGTTAGCACCTGCAATGGCTTATATCGTCTTAAAGTATTCACAAAGCTTGACCCCTAATACTACTGTGAACGCTTCAAATTTAAATCGGATAAGTATGACAAAGATACCAGAGAACTGCACGTTTGTTTTGAAATCTCTCTCTTTTGTTACATGTGTAGTGACACTAGAGTGCCAACAGGGAAACAACTGGCCCTCCCCACGTGAAATTTTAAAAGAACTCCCAAATATTCCTTTCGTAGGGATGACACATTTTGTCCAAAATGGCCCTGTATTTTCCAGCCAAACTCCAGAGGAGATGAGGAGAGTTAGTGAAGGTAGTAGAATTCCTCTCCTGTATTTTGCCCAGTGACCTGGATTTGCTAATTAGCATGTTAATTAGCTCCTGCTTGCAGGTGGATGGGAAGAACACAGAGAAAGACGGGAGGCAGAGGACACACAAGGCAGGACTTTTACTTTCGGACTCTTAAACTTCACACCTCAGCCCAGAAAAAGCAGATTTGGGGGTGAAGCCTGAGATCTGTACACTGGAGTCACCTGTAGGATGACGTATCCCAGCAGCTGCAGATGTCGGTCTCTCATGGCCCGAGACCCCACCAGTACCTCCGAGTTATGGCAGTAGTGCCACTTATCATTCACCGACATGATCACCCTGCAGAGGGAAGAGAGAAAGGGGTGTGCTGAGGACAAACGCACGCACTCACTGTCTCTCTCTCACACACAGACACACAAACAGTCCGGAAATGCTAACTCATGCCCACCAGTGGCGGCTCGTGAACTGGCAACAGGGGAAGGACAAACAATCCCTTAAAATTAATGATTGGTCGCGACCTGTTTTCAATCACTCATTTAAATTATCACTACAGAAACTCCAAAATCTCTCAACATTATCAGGTGTGGCCAGATTTCATTAAGAGTGTGTGCAAAAGACCTGTCAGTTAGCCAGGATTTTATCCATATTCAAAATAATCTTAATCACATTACAATTTTCACAAGTGATGTTATAATATACTCTGGTTGCCAGTGGCATAATATCAGTTTTAAAAAGTGAGGGGGAGGGGGGGGTGATTGAGAGGTATTGTTACTGCGAGTAAGCGAGGGTTAATACTGAGGTTTATTTTACAGTAGACTGTTCAATGTTACGAATACAGGGGTCGTGTTCCCCATTTCCATAGAAATAATGACAATTTCAGAATCACTGCCCTGTTCAGCCCTCGGCCCATGCTCACCCCCCCCTCACCTCTTGACCTGATGGTGCTCCCCGGGACCCCTCTCTGTCTCGGGAGCCCCGGCCGGGTGCAGCTGCAGAGGGGACTGTGGCCCCATCCCTCCCCCCTCTCCCCCCTCTGCATATGGGACCCCCTCGTAGAAACCAGGCAGGTCGCACTCGGGCCCCGGGGTCCCCTCTGGCGCAGACCCCTCGTCCTCTAAGATCTTCCCGATGGAGAACTGGAAGAGGGAGTCAGGCCCGGCCCCCCCGCTGCCCCCGGGACCTGGGGCCCCTCCCTGGGTCAGGCAGTCGGAGGGGCTGCTGAGGGTGGAACTGTCCTGGCTCTCCAGGGACTGCTCCTTGGCCAAGTTGGAGTAGTACTCCGACGGAGGGTAGTAGGGGGCGTAGTCCAGCGGGCCACCACCGTTTTGGCCCCCTCTCTGTGGAGGTACCGGTGTCACCGGGGGTACTGGGGCTCGGATGTGGTGGGGCAGGAAAGGCGATGATTCAGGGGCCCCCAGCTCCACCTCTCCCACGACCCCGCCCCCTCCCCGCCCCTCAGCTCCCTCCTCCAACGGAACGAACGGCGAGAACTTCTGGAAGTCGGCGGTGAGGGAGGAGACTGACGTCTGTCCATCAGGGGATTTGGAGACCACGCCCATGCCGAGGACAGAGCCCACCCCAAGGCTAGCCCCGCCCCCAGCTTTGATTGGCAGCACGCTCCCTGAGCTGTCAATCCACAGCAGAAAATCTAAAAAGAATTTATAAACCAGAAACGCCCGCGTTTGAACACCCTCGGCCTGACTGTGCACACACGGACAGACAGACAGACAGACGACGAACTGATGACAATACCCTTCGGCCTGAAGTCGGGCCGAGGGTAAAAATGCACAAGAATATTAAAAGTTATTGGTTATAATATACCAATATACGATATAGATGTAATATACATAATAAAAATAATGAAGGCAATTGTAGCGGCATTGTAAATGGTCTTTAAAACACAGTAAAAGATGGCTGACCAAGATGCAAAAGCCTGAGTTTTGACTGTCAATGAAATAAACTGTGTTGAAAAAGCGAGGACACTTCACCAGAGTAGAAGCCTGCACGAGAATTGCAAATAGGGCAGTGAAAGTTAAGATAGCCGACCTGTTAAGTAGTTGGCATTTGAGTGGTAAGAACAGAGATCACTGCTGCCTGACCTGTTTCGCAGCTCATGTTTTACACAATTGTCGTTGAGCTGTACACACTGTCGTGAAAATCAAGATGGCTGACCTGAATGCTTGCAGGTATTTGAGATACAAGAGGTTTAGTGACAAGACAAGATGGCTGACCTGTGTAGTACCCTGGGGGCAGCACCTCGTCCTGCTTGTAACCATGTTCTCCAACCAGCTGCCGCAAAGCTTCGGCAACCAGACCCTTATAACTGTGGCAAAAACACACACGCGCACGCTCACACACACACACACACACACACACACACACACACACACACACACACACACACACACACCATGGGAAAGATTAGCTTTATCTACGTTACTCTAAGCTTTTCAAATTCTTACTCATTTACCATATTTTGAAAAGAGAGTCACTGACATTGTTTCTTGGAGTTTTGCAGGGTAAAACGGCGCCCCCTGTGTTCTGACCTGTACTTGCGGTTGACCTCGTCGGCGGTGAGAGCGTGCTCGAACATGAGCACCTTGTGTGCGTCCTGCAGACGGGGCCCCGTGTAATCCTGATACTCCAGCTCCACTGCCGCGTCTAGCAGAGAGAGGTATCTCCGCACAATCAGTGCATACGGGCTGTCTGAGGAGAGAGAGGGGGAAACACACTTTACACAGAGAAAGAGAGTGTGTGTGCGTGTGTGTGTGAGGGGAAACATACTTTACGCAGAGAGAGAGAGAGAGAGACAGTGTGTGTGTGTGTGTGTGTGTGTGTGTGGGAGAGAGAGAGAGAGAGAGAGAGAGAGGGGTAACACACTTTACACAGAGAGAGAGAGAGACTGTGTGTGTGTGTGTGTGTGTGTGTGTGTGTGTGTGTGTGTGTGAGAGGGGAAACACACTTTACACAGAGAGAGAGAGAGAGAGAGAGAGAGAGAGAGAGAGAGACAGACTGTGTGTGTGTGTGTGTGTGTGTGTGTGTGTGTGAGAGGGGAAACACACTTTACACAGAGAGAGAGAGAGAGACTGTGTGTGTGTGTGTGTGCGCGAAAGAGAGAGCAGGGAAGCACTTTACTGAGAGAGAGAGAGTGTGTGTGTGTGTGTGTGTGTGTGTGTGTGTGAGTAAGAGAGGGAGAGTGGGGAAACACACTTCACACAGAGAGTGTGTGTGTGTGTGTGTGTGTGTGTGTGTGTGTGTGTGTGTGTGTGTGTGTACACAGGCGTCGTCTCTCACTGGTAACATTGCTGATGAAAGATGCAGAGAAGACCCTGTGCAGCACCATACAGGGGAAGTGACCCAGCTGGAAAAGGGACATGAGGATGTTAACTGTCGCCAGCGGCGAGCTCAACGCCTTCATCTCCAGCACCGCCTCCAGCTTGGAGAAGAACTGCGCCTGATTGGACGGCAGGTAGTTCATCCGGCTAAAAGGGAACACCAGCTTCTGGATCACCTGAGGAGGGAGGGGGTAAGTGCACTTTCATTTATTTTAAACTGCTCTCCATTACTCACAACTGTACCCCCGACTCCATTACTGTGACACTGCAGTTGGGAATGTGCAGAATCACTTCAAAATGGCTGCCAAGAAAATGGGATCAGTTCATATTCGCTCACACCTCACGTCAAAAAGTTTCATCCATCTGAATACCAATTCCCTCCCAGGACCTAGACACTTTGAAGACTTTCAAATTTAACAACAATTACAATATCAATGGCTCAATTTCATCAACCGCTCTGAAGATGACCTGCCTGACACCTGTATGCAGACAGTCCATTCAGCGCCCCCGGTGGAAACCCACAAAATTGCGCCTCACTTTTGCACCATGGTAATAAATTTGGATGACACACATTTGCGATGCAAAGACGTGAATGCCGCTTGCGTTGCTTGTTGCCCGCATCCATTGCACAGCATAACGCCTGACGCCCGTACCTTGCTGTCCAGGTACTCGCCCTTCTTGACGAGGAACTCGGCGATGGTGTCCAGGAGACGTGTCTCGCGGAGGCGGTGTCGGGCGATGTACTTGGCAATGAGCGCCATCGTGTACGGCGTGATGCTGTCCACCTTCTTTGGCAGCTCCTCTGTGGGCGGGGTCAGGAGAGAAAGGTCATGCCTCTATTGAGAACAGGCTTCTCCCCTCAAACCACAGTAGTCAATACAGAGGAACATGAAACTGCGACTATCAGCATTAATTTTCCAGGGACCATCAGTGTGAATCATGTTGGGAACTGCAACTCATTCTAAATAGCATAATTATTTGAAAATTTACAAACCATGCTTCATTTAAATAAATGTAAAACATTCACAGTTTAAAATGCAATTTTACGGGAAAAATGTGAAAATCAGTGAGTGTCAAATTCAGATTCTGAACTTCAAATATGTTTCAACCAAATTTTCCTCCATAATGTTCAGGCTTACCGGCTAGACTAGCGATGAACTTCTCCTGCCGGTTCTGATAGAAGAGATGCGAGCTAAAGATTAGCTCAAGCGACTTGTTGCTCGCCTCGCAAGCACAGGCGGCCAACATCTCGTCCAGCAACGCCATCTCGTGGTCACGCACGGTACTGACGCTGCTCAGCGTGTGTTTCACGAGCCGCAGGATCTTGCGGTTGGTTAGCAGCTGCTCGGGCGAAGAGGAGCTTCCCCCATCTGCCGCCTGTAGCGCGCGCCACCTGCGCGTCGGGAAGGAGAGCAATGTTAAAGGCAAAACGGAATTCAAATCCATTCATGAAATATATTCCCACATATCCAGCGGTCTTTTTTCCGACATTAAATTGGAAAATAATCCAAAATTGAACTTAAGTACAAAAATTACCCCTGCTCCCAACAGCCAATCATCGGCCACTCAAGACACTGGTACTGTTGATCAATATTTACATGGCCACTGGTGCCATTTTCCAAATTCAAATATGAAGTGAAAGAGCTTCTCTCAAATGAAGTTAAAAATCAGATGTCAACTTAAGGCAAGCTTGCTCAAAAGAAATAAATTATTTCAGCTGATTACCAACACTCAAAAAATGTATCCTCCAATTCTACACCCATCGCCTTATCTCCGGAAGTGCGACAGGGAGAGGGAAAAGCGCAGGAAAGGAGGATCTATTTTAGGGATCCTCATGGTCCTCAAGCTCCAGGAAAGCTGGATTTGGATTCAAGGTCCAAATTTTGTGATACCTGAAGTATTTTCTAAGTATTAAGGACTGGGCCGACAATAAACGCCCATACACCAAACGAGACTGGTCAGAGGCGAAGCAAGCACTTGAATCCATAACAAACACCATTTGCACCCAGAATCTGACAAGTTGGCGGTATGCAGCCACCTGAGGCGGTAGTAGGAGAGCAACAGGAACAGCGTCTGTGGGTGGCGCTCTCGCTCCATGTTCTTCTCCAGGCCTGACAGACAGGACTCCACCAGTGGGTGCTGGCTGGAGGGGTGGAGTCTCATGGAGCTACTGAACACCATGGAGATATCCTTCTGGTTGAACTGGGAGAGACGGCCGCGAGACTCCTCCTCCAGGACCTGCACCACCTGCGAGTCGCTGGGGAGGCCTGGGGAATGTGGAGTGAAAAGGGGAGGGGGGTACCCCAAAATTACACATTCGTCCAGCTGACCGTCGCTGGAGCTATTCTAGCTGAAGCTATTCAAAGCTGATGCTTATTAAATGCCCACACAGTCATGCTCCTTCCCTGCTAAATGAATTAGTACTGAGACACCGGCACTCCAGGAGAATTCGCACACAAACTCCAACAAACGAAAAGTGTCGCACATTGATGTGCAAAACCTCAACTGGACAATTAGCCGTCTCCGTTAAAGGAGCTTTGAAAATGTCTGCCCACTGAGTTAAATTGCAGCACAATTTTAATGCTTTCAGCAGAGGTGTTAAATTATGGTTAAAAGAGTAACATTTTTCTCACACCTCATACACCTGCACGGATAAACCTGTATCTGTAAAATAAAGGAATCGAATAGTGAAAGAAATACGCACATCCCTTCTACGGGTGCCAAGTTCAGTGAATGACAATGAAAAAGAAAATGAAAGTCGCGCACTCAAATGCTCCAAAAATGTAATGGGAGACTCTTCGTTGAGCATTGGCTCGAAACGTTGTCTCCCATTACATATTTGGAGCATTTGAGTGCACAAGTTTCATTTTCTTTTTAAAATAAAGTAACCCCTTGTGCTTCAGCCCCTCTCTTGCCAGAGGTTGGCGCTCACAGACAAGGACAAAATATGAACAAAGGAAGGAACAGACTGGAGCACTTGAATCACTTGCATCAGTTTACTGAGATGCTGAGACTAACGTTTTGATGCACAGCGCCTTCCTCAGAGTCAAACTCTGTGTCGAAACGTCAGTCTTAGCATCTCAGAAAACTGATGCAGGGCTCCAGTCTGTTCCTTCATTTAAACCTGTATTTGTATTGCATTGCAATTTTACATCTGTCTGGTTTTCGTAACTATACTATATTTTCATTTTCCTTTTTGTCTTTTCTTCTTTCTCCTCTAATTTCTGTAAAGCCACCTCTGGACAGGTGTGGTATACGAGCACTTCGCTCCTCACACTCAATGCAGTGCATCTGGTGATTTCGGTTCCATCACTCCGATGTCGGTGTAAAATGAACGGGAGTTTTTGAAAGTCGGCAAAAATGAGGTTGAGGAGTAAAATGGTCAGCCGAGATGGTGCACCTCATTTACTAAGATAATGCAATTTCTTTCGACCATGTAAAAATGAAACCGATTTTGCCCTTAAAATATACTGTAAATGTTGATTACAGTGTGATATTATAAACAACTAGAAAAGCACTCAGAGAGTGCAGACCTCCGCCAGGGGGCAGCAAAACCCAAAAGCACAGCGATTGGAACTCTGGCCCATTGGAAAGACTTGAAATCTTGAACTTTGGCGTATATCTCAGCAGTACTTTGGCCTAGATATGCCAAAATTTAATCACCTGTTCCTTAACTTAATCCCCGCCTTCTCTCAAAATTTAATCCAAATCTGTCCATAAATTTTTGAGTTATTTTGGAAACCATCAGACAAACAAACAAACCCAGGCAAAAACATAACCACCTTGGGGGAGCTAATAATTGAGCACAGACAACAGTTGAAGGTACTGATGATCAGAGACCTGCAGGCGATAGTTCCATATTATGTTAACCTTTGCACGTTGATAGCAGCATTCACAATTTAGGGTTTTTAAACCTTTCATTTTTGAAAAAGTTTGATATTTTAAACCATGTTATCTTAATAGACAAAACAGTGACGCGCAATACTTTTCATCAATTTACGGCTCACCTTGACGCTCGATTGAGAATCCTGACTGTCACCACCCTCAAGACACCCGAGCTCACAAACCCCCACATATGCGCCAAGACACACACACACACACACACACACACACACACACACACACACACACACACATACCTAATGCAGCCACAGCGTACAGGCAGTTGACAATACTGAAATTGTCGAACTTGGAGCAGTCGTTGACGATGGCATTGCAGAGCGTCTGGAAGTCCTGCTGCTCAGAGATCTGGCGGTAATAATGGCCCTCGGCAGAGCTCGTTGCCGTGGCCGGAGATGCCAGGGGACCCCCTCCATCGGAGGAGGAGGACGAGGACGGGACCCCTACGCCCCCGTTACCCCCGGCCCCCGCGGGGCCCCCTCCAGCAGCGTGTTGGGTCTGCAGCAGCTGGTTGATCTTCTGCAGAGCGATGGGGTAGTGGTTGTAGGAGATCTTGCCGGGGTTCTGGGTGACCCAGCGCAGCACCTCGTCTACAGCACGGGAGCGCTCGATCAGCCGCTTCATGGTGAAGAAGGTGTCGTAGCTCATCTTCTCGTGGATGAAGTTCCAGGTCTTCTTGCGGCCCTGGTGCAAGCCGGCGTGGGCGTGGTAGTGCGGCGCGGGCGGGTGGGGGTGCGGGTGGAAGTGGTGCGGGTGCGGGCTCTGGAAGTGAGGCAGCCGGTGCCCCTCCAGCCGGCCCTGGTACACTGGCGGTGGGTAGTTCTGAGTGGGGGGTGGGGGCAGGGTGTGAGGGGGGTGGTGATGGTGGTTCTCCAAAACTGGAAGCCCACCGGCACCCATTGGAATCCCCGCCCGGCGGCCCGGCTTGCCCCCTCCACCACCACCACCCCCACCGCCGCCACTATAGAAGCGGGTGGCGTACATACCACCCCGCACCTCAGGGGGCAGCGGCGAGCACGTGCGGAGGAGGGCAGGGAGAAAGCTGACTGGGCCGCGCGTTAGGGGGCGGATTCCAGCATGCAGAAACAGCATGGTACATGGAGCCAGTGGACACCGAGGCGCAGCGCACTACACCTGTGGAAACAGGGGGGGGGGCTCTGTGTCAACTCAGGTAGCTCAGTCAGCCAAAGACTGATTCCATCATCTTGCTCTTCTGCAATATAAGCACTCAAAACCACAATATTACTTTTTTCAGTTTGTCTAGCAGGCCTCACCATTATCCTTTACTGTGCTCCATAGCTGCGCTGTCCTTCTGGAGGTGCATTTCACAATCATCATCACCATTACCATTATTGTTATCACACTATTTACCCCAAACAATCAAGGACATTCACAGCCCAAGGACTGGAGGTAAGCTATTCCCTGCATAATTGAAGCAAAGGTTAAATGAGAATCTTGTCCTCGTTTTGCTGAATATCAAACTAAATGACTGACCTTATCAAGGCAAACTATCACACCCATCAGAAAGTAATGCACGCTACTGCTCCTCTTGAGCTTATACGCCATCCACGTCCATCAGCAGGTGCCCTTGCAGCCAAGAATAATTCCCATGCGCGATAACAAAAATCGATACGACCGCTAATGACCTCACAAACCATTATGTCTGTACACATTAAATAGGTAAATCCATCGAGCCCCTTGTCACCATTTGGTCTCCAATTAGTTTGTCAAGCCGTGCAGGTACCGTAGGCACAACCGAAAACTGCTTCAAAAAAAGCAGTCACAGCGGGAGACAGGAATCTGACATTTAAGACTGTTGGCTGAAGCACCAGCACATACTGCAAAACAGCACTGAATACAGCACAGATGATATTGATCAGGCTATCCTTCGTCAGAAAAAAAAATTCCAAAAACATTCAATAAAAGCTTGAGACTTTTTCTCAAAAAAAAAAAAAACAGTCACTCAGAGGCCACTTTGTTTAGAGAACCTTCCTAAAACTGGGTTGGGACCCCTTTAGCCCCAAAAACAGCTGGAATTCTTTGCTGGATAGATTTAGCCCTTTAAGCTCTGATTTTCATCAGAATTTCCCCTTGAGTAGTTTTTAGGAAAAACATTTTTTTCCAATATTGAAGGACAATGCCACACATTTTTCCTCTACCTGTTGGTTGCAGTGCTTCACTGAAGCAACATCACTCTTGTTTTAAGTAAAATATTCAAACCCAGGACACTACGTTTTTTGGCCACATCATCAAGTCGAAAATACCTTCATCACGTTTATCATTTCACGCATTTTTCCCCAGCAATTTAGCAAGGCATATTTGGGATCTTCGGATACGTTGGGATCACTTCTTGTACATGCAGTGCTGTGAAAAAGTATTTGTCCCCTTCGTGATTTCTTATTTTTTTGCATGTGTCACACTTAAATGTTTCAGATCTTAAAACCAATTTTAATATTAGATAGAGATAACCTCAGTAAATGTAAAATGCAGTTTCTAAAAGATGATTAAATTTATTGAGGGAAAAAGCTATCCAAACCTACCTGGCCCTATGTGAAAAGGTAATTGCCCCCTAAAACAAATAACTGGCGACAACAACTGCAATCAGGCATTTGCGATAACTGGCATTGAGTCTTTCACTTCTCTGTGGAGGAACTTTGGCCCACTCTTTTTAGCAGAATAGTTTTAATTCAGCCACATTGAAGGGTTTTCATGCATGAACAGTCTGTTTAAGGTCATGCCATAGCATCTCAATCAGATTTAAGTCCAGAAGTCAACTCGGCCACCCAAAAACCTTCATTTTGTATCTTTTAAGCCATTCAGAGGAGGACTTACAGGTGCGTTTCGGATCATTGAGGTCACAAACTGATGGTCGGACATTCTCTTTCAGGATTTTCTGGTAGAGAGCAGAATTCATGGATCTGCCAATTACGGAAAGTCGTTGAGGTCCTGAAGCAGCAAAGCAGCCCCAGACCATCACACTACCACCATGTTTGACTGCTGGTATGCTGTTCCTTTTATGAAATGCTGTGTTAGTTTTATGCCCAATGTAACGGGATGTACACCATTAAAAAAGTTCAACTTTTGTCTCGTCCGTCGACAGAATATTTTCCCAAAAGTCTTGGGGATCATCAAGATGTTTTTGGCAAATGTGAGACAAGTCTTTGTGTTCTTTTTGGTCAGCAGTGGTTTTCGCCTTGGAACTCTCCCATGGATGCCATTTTTGCCCAGTGTTTTTCTTACTGTTGAATCATGAACACTAACTTTAACTGAGGCAAGTGAGGCCTGCAGTTCTTCAGATGTTGTGATGGGTTTTTTTGTGACCTCCTGGATGAGTTGTCAATGCACTCAAGAGTAATTCTGGTAGGCAGGCCACTCCTGGAAAGGTTCACCACTGTTCCAGGTTTTCTCCATTTGTGAATAATAGAGTCCATAATGCATAATGGAGTCCCAAAGCTTTGTCGCCTTTTACACACTGATCAAGCCAGGGTGTGGCGAGTGAAATTTAATTTTTTAAAAATGTGGCTAATCACAGTCAATTCATGATTTATCAAGGAAGGCCAATTACTTTGTATTTACCCAGATTATCTTCGTCAAAAATTAAAAATCTGTTTGATGATCTGAAACATTTAAGTATGACAAATATGCAAAAAACAAATATGCAAAAAAAAAAAAATGAGTAAAGGGGAAAATATTTTTTCAGCATACTGGAGGCCTTAGTCTCCACAGGTTTTAATAGAGCAGCTGCACTAACCAAACCCATAAATTGTTGTGTATGTTTTGACGGATTTGTTGCTGTAAACATTTTATAGAGTTTCAGATACATGACGGCATGATACTATCACGCGACTGCCGCAATTTGTGGGCTGCGTATTCAGGCTGCGAATCTCCAGTTCCACCACATCCCAAACGTGCGCTACTCGATTGAGATCTAATGACTATGGAGGCCAGTGAAGTATACAGAGTTCATTCCTATATTCATGGAACCAGTTTGAGAGGATGTGCTTGATGACATGATGCATTATCGCACGGGAAGTAGCCGTTAGAATACGGCAAACTTTGGCAATGAGGGGATGCATGTCTCTACAACAATACTTGGGCTGGTTGCAGTATTTAATTACGCTCCATAAGGAAGGAAAATGAGTTCGGAAAAAATTTTCCCCGCACTGTTTCACCACAACCACCATCAAACTCAAATTCTAGCACAAAGCAGGTAGGACACACCAATTCATGTTTACGCAAAATTCTGACCACATCATATGCATGCTGCAGCAGAAATCGAGATAGTCCGACCAGGTGACATTTTTCAAGGTTCTCCTATCCACTTCTGGTGAACCTTTCCGAACTTTCTCTTCAGTTTATTGTTTTGAACTAACAGGAGTGGAACCAGGAGTGGTCTTCAACTCAACAACGCAGCGTTTTCACCCACAGAACTTTCACTGACTAGATATTCTTCGTTTTCGGCACACTTCAGTATTCAGTGAAAACCCCAGTAGACCTGCCGTTTCTGAGTTAAGTTACTCAAACCACCAACAATTATTCCACTGTCAGCGTAACTTGGATCATAATTCGTTCCCATTCTGACGCCTCGATCTGAACAACAGAATCCCCTGCTCATGTCCGCGTGTTGGATGGAGTTACAGACAGATGCTTTGTTATAGAGGTATTTACATTACCCAGCATGCATACACGAGTACCTAATAAACTGATCGCAGATTTTACTTGGCTGCAGTAATACGTAGAGATCGTGCAGCTAAAACTTTTTTCCAGGAAGGTCAGAAAGACAATGTGCAGGTAGCAAGCTTAGGTGTGGAGTACAAACAGAATAGTGACGGAGGCCAAGACCCAAGGCCACCATCAAGCAATTTCATTTTTGTTGGCCAATTACTGAGCAACAAAATTGCGACGAAGGTAGGATATCCGGGCTCGTAACCAACAGGGCAAAGTGTCAAAGCAAAGCTGCCTTGCGACTCGTGTCGGTCAAGCGCTTGACTTACATGGTTTGTTGGAGCGCAGTCTTGTGTCCGACGGTTGAAGTTCTTCAGCAACAATCAGTGATACCGGAGGATGTTCTCGAAGTCCATCTCCGATTCTGACAAATCTGGACTATATCTTTAAAGTGTATTTAATGACGACCATGCCATCCCAGGTTGCAAAATAGCTAGCTGTAGTCTTTGAGGTGGCGCTAGGGCCGGGGAAACAGATGCAAGCTAACGACCACTTTTTTGACAGTCACACTCCTCCGTCATATATCTTGCTAAATATTAATTAGCCACTGCACTTCTGATTTGTGTCTAAATAACGGGACAGTGGACTCGCACTACACAAGCACACTTTATACTGTTCCTAAATTTATTCCAAAATTTGAGACCTTGGTGTGGAAAATGCCCAGCTAAGATAGCAGGTTGCTTCTCATAGCTAACTCGCTGGCAAGCTAGCCTGCAAGCAATCCAGCTAGTTCAGAGTAATCAGCGGGGTCGGGCGGATAAAATGCATGTGTATTTATTCAGTCTTACCAGGCGATCACAAACTATAAGTCGGATGTAGTTTGCAATGTCTGCACCCGTGAAATGCTCAGCGGGCGCCCACGCAATCACCGAAATTAATTCCGATTTGTACCCCCCCGATCTCAAACCTCGGCCGCTGCCCCGGTGTCAGCCATCTTCCCGGCAACCAACACTGTCATAGCCCCCACCCCTTCTAGTCCATTAACCAATCTTCATTCAGTTCTCTTTAAAGAGCCAATCATGCCGCGGGATTTTGACTGGGCTCTATGAAACCTCCGAATGATTGGACTGATGTTGTATTATGCTGTCTATCAAGCTTCTGTCAAATCGACCGCGGGGGTCGACCACAGAGCTAAAGAAAACACTAGAGTGGACACGGGACCAGTATTGGCGAAACTCTCGTCCGCCATCTTACCAAAGGATACTGTCTCGCATTGAACTGTGAGAAACCGAAAACGAAGGTAGATTAGTGCTAAATGATTATGTTGAGGATTTTTATCATGCAGATTATTTTTACTGCGAAAGAAATTAAAACTAGTAAATGTCCTTAATCTAGAACAGTGGAAGTCAACCCTGGTCCTGGAGAGCCGCAGTGTCTGTTGGTTTTAGACCTTACTCAGCACTTAATTGAGGAATGAAAGCAGTTGATTACACGCTTACCTCATCTCACTTGGTGTCTTAGGTTTAAACCTAAGAAAACCAAACTCAGCCTGTGGCTCTCCAGGACCAGGGCTTTGTACTTCTACTTTGTCCGCATTACAGCCACTAGTTAAATTACCTGTGGCAAGAATAATTTCGACTGTGCGAGCATCGAGATGGAAATACAGCAGTTACATTTGTAAAGGGCTATGCCACACCCTTATCCCCAAGAGGAAGGGGAGTTTTGTCTGGCATGGGGGTGGTGGAGTGTCCAAAGTAGAATGGTTTGGTTGGAGCTTACTGGGTAGTTGAGGATTTCTCTGTAGACAACATTGTCTGTGTATGTGCCTTGTTTGTCAGGAGACTGTCCATTGACTTTTGACCCCAGTGACCTTGATTTCTCGTGACGACCTACTGTTTGACCTTTGACCCTCGTGACCTTGACCTTTGACGGAACGGACCTCTCGCGGCCATTTCTTGTGACGACCTACGTCCACATACCAACTTTCATGAAAATCTGTCCAGGGAGATGGGAGATGTGAAAAATTGACCTTTGACCCCAGTGACCTTCACCTTTCAAAAAACTAACCCCTCAAGGACAATTCCAGGGACAACCTACATAGACCCACCAAGTTTGGTGAAGATCCGTCAGAGGACCTCGGAGGAGTAGGGGAACAGACAGACAGACAGACAGACAAACGTTCCTCAAATTATAGTATGATGCTAAGTATCTAACTAAATTGACAAATCTTGGTTTTCATGTAGACTGCTGTCACAATCTGCAAGTCTGTTTAATTGGCTCTAGAAGTGGGAAGTACCTGGTAATTCTTTAATTGGCTTATTATTCCCTAAGTGCAGGAATAAAGCTAACAGCACAGGGAGTGCCGAGTTTGGTTTTCTCCACCCTATTTAAACCTATGACACAAGGTGAGATTAGTTAAGGGTGTAATCAACTGCTTTCATTCATCAATTAAGTGCTGAGTGGCTTCAAAAACCAGCAGACACTGCGGACCAGGACCAGGGTTGACGACCACTGATCTAGAATAAAGAGCACCATAGGAATTCAAGGCACAAATACATGTGTTAAATATATGAAAACAGCATTCCTTAGGCATAAATATACAACTCTTATATATTAATAATGAGTTTAAATTTAATTTTAAAATCAATAATTATCAATGAATTAATAAAACTATATATAATGAATAAGATAAATAAATATTGAGATTACGATACTGGGCTACGTACAGATTGCATTTTCAGCACAGTATGCACCTCACCAGACACGCACTAGGCCCACCTCAGAGCTAAAATCCTCAGAGCTAAAGAAAACATATTGCACAGAGGCTAGTACTGAATTTTAACGAATGAATAACAATTGTCTGAGCACAAGCACCCATACCCAAAATAATAATTTATGAAATAGTGGTCAAGCTTGTAGGCTGATGTGTGTCAACATTCCAGCAGTTTTAATTTCATTTTATCTGGTCACATTGACACATGTACAGCATTTGATTGCGCAATTCCCTCACCATTCCTTACACAAGATGGCAGACGTGTCTCACATTTTCCAGTTGGTTCAGCCAATGATGTTGCCCACTCCAGTGGGGTCGACCATAGGGGACCACCAAGAGACTAGAAGGTGTTGGCTTGGAAGTAGGTCCATGGTATAAGTTCATGCAGTCTCCCCGTGGATGGTTATGCTTTGGCACAGGGATCGGGGGTCACTGATGTTCACCGATAGAGTGTGTGAAATATTCGACCGTAAGCACAGCTTTTTTCTTTTGAGATATTTTCACATTGAAGTACTGCCATTTTGTGCATCTGGTAAAACAGGTTGAAACCATTGGGTCATTCCATCTCAAATCAACCAAATTCCAGTTCCTGAGAATTAGTTTCCTTTGAGGAGGGGGGATCAGTTTTTAGAAAGTCACCATAATTTTTGGAGTAACTTTGAGGGCCTGAGATATGCTTTTGTAGAGCAAACAGACCCACAAGTTTCATATTATCATCAGAAAAGTTGTGAAACTCTTGGCTTACGCTACTTTTCTTGACTCAAGTGTGTTTAGTTTACAGTACAGTCGCCGTTAAAAATAAAGAAAAGGTCATTAATCCGGCTATAGGGGGGCGTCAGGCAGTCGGTAAGACCAGGAAATCTCGTCGTGAGCTGTGCGGTAGGACCAGCGTCTTGACGCACACCAAGACAAAAGAAGACCTCCCGCCGCCTACCGCGCTCGTTAGCGGGTGTTTGTTTAATCATAACTGAGCCACGAGGGCGGTTGGGGCGGTCGTGTTGACAGCAGTCCGTACATGTAGATAATGGCACAGCTTGTTGGCGACTTATGTCCATATATGAATGCAAGAGAAACGTTAGCCTACATAAAATAAGCTATTGATTTGCTTTGGCAGGGGTGATGTTGCCGGAAATCATTTCTGCAATATTTTCTGTTAATTCAGTATAGCCTATCCATTTCTACAGTACGTTGACCGGTTCCGCAAACGGAATTTGTTTGAAGCTCTGGTATAGATAATTTTCCGCCAGCGAATCTATATGTTCACGAGTTTGCGGAAATTGCTCACGCAGTCTGTGAATCAATTCGTTTTCTTCAGTCCTTGGGAGTAAAGCCTTGCACAGTCATTTTCAGTGGCACGTCTCTGGTTCCGCAAATAATTTCCAGTTTTGCAAACAGCGCCCTTTGTCAGGCCGAACTTACGATATTCTTTGTTTATTGGCATAATTGTGTGCCCCTGGCCACAAAGAAACAGACATGTATTTTCCACCAATTTTAGCCAGCATTAGGCCTAGCCTACTCTATAGGGGATAACACAATAATTGGTCAGATTTATGGCTAATTGTTCCGAGTGTCGACGTAGTGTCAGCTGCATGGAATCCTCGTGCGCTGGCCGCAGTTCAAGATGATTTGAATATCCATCGATAGGCCTATTCAACTGCTATCAGCGACTATGGATGATTCTTTCTACTCTTTCCAATTCAAGTAGTAGGCCTACATGCCAAGTATACATTAAAATTATCAGGATGAGACTAGAAATTCAGATTAACACAGGACACGAGTAATGATCAGCCCGTTGAGCCACAGAAAAACCGTTATGGTGGGGGAAAAATGTTTTATTTCACATTTACTACATTAAACTTTTTAAACTTTTATAAAATTCTTTCAGAAAAATAAACAAGAACAAACATGTCTCATAAATTACGAGTTTGAAAACCTACAAAATGGTGCTTGCGGAACTAGTCAAATGACAAGCAGTCACTCTAATGGGTGTTGATGAAAAAGTATCAAGAGTACGAAATTGGGATTTATATGGTCAAATATAGGCCTATGATAATTTCCAATCATAATGACACTAATAACATGTGATGAATCCCGGGAATACACGTGTTTAACGGCCACACACCACACAGTGCGCCTTATCACAAGTGTTGATTTGGTAGCTAGGCTACTGCTGCAACGGTAAGCAACAGTTATCGGGCATTTATTTATGAAGCCGAATATCTCGAAACGATAGTTTGGTCAACCCACTGTATATTGAAGATTAGGACTCGCACCCAGTCTCCATAAAATTCATTTACGGAAAGAACTTGAATGTTTCTCGATTTATATAGGCCTACTACTGTTTCGTTTTAAAATTCTAATTGGCAATTTTTAACCAATTTTTCATGACAAAACGTTTTGCATCGTCTGTATTTGTTTTAATGATTTGTCATAACCATTCAGTAACCATGCAGATGTTCAAATATAATGTTCGCAAAGCTTGAAAAGAACTGTGTAGGCCTACAATATGAATTTAGTTTGACCATAACAACTCTTGAATGCACAAAAAAAAAAGAAAAAAAAAACAAGCAAAATAGACTATTTGCGGAACCTTATACAGTTTGTTTTAGTAAGCTTATTTTATATGTATATATATATATATATATATATATATATATATATATATATATATGCCTATAGGAAAACACAACTTAAAGATCTGCTCAATATCTTATCTCTAAAGGACAATAACTTAAATGTCTCTGAAAATGGAATGGCTCTTTCGTAAACTGAATTCACGGAATTAAAAGCGAATAGGCCTACACCTGGCACTGATACAGCTCATTTCACGTCATCTCTATTTATTTCTCATTGTCACCCTAATAATCTCTTTAAGCTCATTGTAGCCTATTAAAGCATTAACGACCTGCTTAGCGCGTGGCAGAAACTTTCTATAAAATGCCCAACCATAAACTGACATCACATTCACAACTATGGAACCTATCACGGTACAACGCATTTCCCCACAGTTTCAGATGAAGATTGACTCCTTGGCGAGAGACAACCTCACACCTCTGCAGGTCCGAAAACGCATAATTTCGGAGAATAACGTGAGCATAAGCTCACAGGCTATTAAGTTGTATATTGCCTATTTGTTTATTTATATTGCGGTTGACTTTTCAAAACCAAGAAATCAATCGCGGCACACCTCGCTGAAGGTCAAACTCTCAGAATCACAGTTTCTGCAATAAAAAGACATTTAAAATACCACCAAAAAAAAAAAGAAATCTCCTTCAAGAACACAATTTCTTATATTACGCTGTCGTATTTATCATAATATTTTTTTTCTTGTTCCTGCTCAGGATCAGCCACACGCTTTCCAGAGGTCGCATAAGCTCTCACTTCCATTTTCACTGTAAGAGAAAATAAAAAGATGTTAAAATACATAACGGCAAACACAAACGTAATTCTAAAAGTCAAAATGCCCTATATTCTATAACTTCACCCTTCTGTTCTGTTCGTTTAGGCTAACAATTATGTTCCCGGTCATGTGACCGGGAACATTGTAGTTGATTATAAAACCACAAAGATGCATAGGCCTATATCATCACCTAATGGTGTGTTAGATATTTTTTTCAACTTAAGCTCTTGTGAACATTACAAGTTTTGAACTTCTATTTGCTATGTATGTGCTGTAGGCCTAATTTACCTGAGGTCATACAACTCATTATTTAGGGAAAAAAAACATTATATAGACATTATTTTGACTATACCAAATACTTAGATGAAACACATATTGTAGTATTTATCACAGAGTACTTCATTTCAATGTTTACCAAAGACATTGTGTTGAAATCTTTTGGGTTCCTAGTCAAAACTGACCGGTATGATTTATTTAGAAAAACAAAAGCCCAAATCTGCACAGGAAAACTTAACCATGTTATAAGAGTAATTTCTGAACCTTAGACTGAATGTACACATTAACAACTATTTTCCCATCATCCCTTAAAACAAATAATAGGTAGCACCAAAGTGTTATTCCAGTGTTCCTCCGTGGTGCATCATAATTCATCTTTACTCTTCACCTCCTTAGCTCTAAAACTGTTTTCATTCTTTTTGAAGATCAACAATAACACTAACTAAATCTTCGCAATATGTCAATCACTGGTCACTCACTTACATTTTGTCTTCTCATGAACATGTTGGGCAATGGATTGTGGCTGTTGCATGTTCCTGGTAAATGTATACACTGCATTTGTGGCACACCAAGCTTGTTTTTCTGTCTTGTGGTGCACACAGTTGACACCTCTTCCTTTTGTGTCCTCCTCCTGTGGTTGGTGTAGATGTTACTGTTGATGCCTGCATGTCTCTCACCGCGCGTTAGATCGTGTTTAGAAATGGGTCAGAAGGGTGAAATGGTTAACCGGGCGTGAACTAACGCCGTCTCTTCGGTTTTAACGGCGACTGTACTGTACCTGTACTATGGCCTGGAAAAAGCAAAAAAACACCAATATTTTTTTCAAAATTTAATGCATTTATTATTATGTAACTAATTAAGATCGAGCCCTGAGACTTGGTATGAAAACTGTCGGTCAACTTTCTGAAGACCACAAAAAATATCAAAGTCACTATGGTTGTATTAAATGTTTTAATAACCTTGGAAGTTGGCTTCAGAATAAAAAGTGCATATTTTGGGTCATTATAGTGGGTATATATCTCAAAAGGGACGCAAGTGATCAATGTCATATTTTTAGTAGTACTTGGAGGCATGGGTCTTGGGTCTAACATATTAAAAAACTTGAGATGTGCAACTGTTATTTTTTGATTTTGCATCACGCCCATCATAATAGTGGTTTGAGATTCGTTTAAGCCTAGATACTATGATTTATGACTGAAGAGCACACCAATAAATTTTAATGATCACATCGTTTCATTCACAGAGCAGTGTTACACCATTATCTACTCTTACCAGCACAGTATTTTGCAAACAAAAGAATTGTAATTTTATATTAGTGCTGCTATCAGATTTATGAGTGTGTAATCAAGGGAAGCTGGAAAAAAAAATATTTTTTGAAAAGAGGACAGTGTAACCATGGTAATAATTACTGTGAAAAAAGAATGCCAATGATTTTAATGCACAAGACCTTTCCAGAGTTATAAATGGAAATTTGGAATTCTCCACTTCTATATGTAGCTATAGCAACATATAAACTGAAACCTCTGATAATCCCATGTCTGAAATTTTGGATTTTTCTGCCCTATGGCCCTGTATATTGATAGCAGTGGCAGCTCGTGAACTGGCAACTGGAGAGGCTCAAAACAATCCCTTAAAAATTAATGATTGGTCACAACCTGTTTTCAATCATTGAGTAGTTATTCTGATGTTTCTTTATATGTCAAAATATTTTTAATGTGACCAACATGTCTCATAACAATGCCTATGAACCTATTTCATTATGAAACAAAAGCACTCAGAGAAATAAACTGAAATTTGTGTGTACTTTTTGAGTTCCTCTGCCCTGTCCCTTAAAAAAAGTTCACTTAGCCTTTGTGACCATTTACACTAGGGGTCCCCAATCTTTCCCAGAATGGGCTGGTGTGGGTGCAGGCTTTCATTGTAACCAAGCAGCTACACACCTGATGCTACTGAAGGTTATTAGCAAAGAGTCCAGGGGTTAATTAGTAGTATCAGGTGTGTAATTGTTCGGTTGCAATGAAAGCCTGCACCCACACCGGCCCTTTCTGGGAAAGATTGGGGACCCCTGATTTACATCATGTTAAAAAGGGAAGTTTACTGGTGCAAAGTCAGCGAATCAAAAAAAGTACGTAAAATTACTATTTTTTTTCTGTTGTACATAAAAGGTAGCCATTTCATGCATGCTGCACAGATGATGGCCTGAAACTACCATCTCATTGCTCCATGCTGTACGTACACATTTGTTTTACAGCTTTGGGGCAATGTGGGGTTGCTGGCATGCCTAACAGTCCACATGTAATAGCTAAGGTTGATGTAACTTTGCAAGTCAAAATATGCACTCACATGTCAGTCAGCAGGAATAAACACTGTCAAATGTCAATCAGGTAACCAATCTGCTAGTAAATCTGCAGCCAGCTACGCCACAGACACGGCTGTGGTCATACGAGTACTAGATGGTAAAAAAAAAAAAAAAAAGGTGAAGTGCTGAACATCCCTTGAAAATAATTATTGGTCTTTAAATGTTTTCAGTCATTAATTTATTTTCATATTACGTAAACTCCAAAAATATTCAGTGTCATGGTTTTGCCCCCACCGGCTGAAGACACAAAACCGGTGGCAACTGGGACCATGCACCCATAAGCAAGTGAAGGGACCCAAATGCACAGGCTGAGTAAAAACATGAAAGGTCTTTAATTAAATATATAAAAGAACACATTAGGGGAGCAGCAGCATAAATACCCACCAGGGACTTCCTTCACAAAATGCTGCTGCACAGGACTAAGGCACAGCCACCCCTGAAATAACAAACCTTCACCTCCACCTCCGGCACACCAAGGCAACTTTGAGCATTAATTATTTTTGTTGGCTGATGTAGGGTATTGTTGCATTCCACCGCCAGGTGGCAGTAAAACCCAAAAATACGTCGTTTGGATATCTGTCTCATTGGAAAGTCTTGAAATCTCTGCCAGCAAAGCTGGATTTGAACTTTGGCCTATTTCTCAGCTGTTGTTTGGCCTAGATATGCCAAAATGTATTTGTCCCTCTTGTGCCACTCGAACATCTGGTAAAGTTTGGTTAAAATCTATGTGGCCCTCTTTGAGATATCCTGCCAACAGACAGACAGACAAACAAACAAACAAATCAACCTGCAGCAGGGGGAGGGACTGCAAGAACAAACCCTTACAATCAGATTCAATGAGTTTTCCTCAGTAATTTAACAAAAACAAAACTCATCAACATGAAATTCCATTTCAATCAGCATTATTCATTTGTGGGCTTTTGTCGCTGATTTTCACATTCTTTGTTGTACAACCCCAATTCAGGAATAGTTGGGACGAAGTGTTAATTGTGAATAAAATCAAAATGCAATGACTTTCAAATCACACCAGCCAGTATTTTATTCCCAACAGAACAGAGATAGCATGGCAGTTGTTGAAACTGAAAAATTTTACAATTTTATCCACAAAATGAGCTCATTTCAAATTTGATGGCTGCTACAGGTCTCAAAAAAGTTGGGACAGGGACCTGTTTACCATGGTGTAGCATCCCTTCTTCTTTTTAACACAGAGTGGAGACTTTTGAACTGAATGCTGATAACAGGAGGGGTGGTCTTTCTCCCCTTTAGCCCAGAGGACCTGACGCCAATGATTTCCAACTAGAATGCTAAATTTGGACTTGTCTGACCACAGAACACTTTTCCACTTAGCTACAGTCCATTTTAAATGAGCCTTGGCCCACAGAGCATGGTGGCGCTTCTGGATCATGCTCAACAATGGCTTCCTTTTTCCCTGATAGAGTTTTAGGTGGCACTTGTGGATGGCACTGTAGACTGTGTTTACAGACAGTGGTTTTTTGAAGTATTCTTGGGCCCATTTAGTAATGTCAATGACAGAATCATGCCAGTGAGTGATGCAGTGGCGTCTGAGGACCCGAAAATCACGAGCATCCAGTAAAGGTCTTCGGACTTGTCCCTTACGCACAGAGGTTTTACCAGTTTCTCTGAATCTTTTCATGATGTTATGCACTGTCGATGATGAGACCTTCAAAGCCTTTGCAATTTGACATTGAGGAACATTGGTAAGTGTTCGACAATTTTTTTAAGCAGCCATTCACAGGTTGGAGAGCCGCTGGCCATCTTTACTTCTGAGAGACTCAGCCTCTCAGCCAATCATGTTACACCCTTGATGCCAGTTAACTTAATTACTTGCTAAATGTTCTTTCAGCTGATTCTCTTGTACAAAACCCAAAACCAGTGAAGTTGGCACGTTGTGTAAATCGTAAATAAAAACAGAATACAATGATGTGCAAATCCTTTTCAACCTATATTCAATTGAATACACTGTAAAGACAAGTTACTGAATGTTCGAACAGGTAAACTTTGTAATTTTTTGCAAATATTAGCTCATTTGGAATTGGATGCCTGCAACATGTTTCAAAAAAGCTGGCACAAGTGGCAAAAAAGACTGAGAGAGTTGAGGAATGCTCATCAAACACTTATTTGGAACATCCCACTGGTGAACGGGCTAATTGGGAACAGGTGGGTGCCATGATTGAGTATAAAAGCAGCTTCCCTGAAATGCTCAGTCATTCACAAACAAGGATGGGGCGAGGGTCACCACTTAGTGAACAAATGAGTGAGCTGATTGTCGAACAGTTTAAAAACAACATTCCTCAACGAGCTATTGCAAGAAATTTAGGGATTTCATCATCTACAGTCCGTAATATCGTCAAAAGGTTCAGAGAATCTGGAGAAATCACTGCATGTAAGCGACAAGGCCGAAAACCAACATTGAATGCCCGTGACCTTCGATCCCTCAGGCGGTACTGCATCAAAAACCGACATCAGTGTGTAAAGGACATCACCACATGGGCTCAGGAACACTTCAGAAAACCACTGTCAGTAACTACAGTTCGTCGCTACATCTGCAAGTGCAAGTTAAAACTCTACAATGCAAAGCGAAAGCCATTTATCAACAGCACCCAGAAACCGCCGGCTTTGCTGGGCCCAAGCTCATCTAAGATGGACTGATGCAAAGTGGAAAAGTGTTCTGTGGTCTGACGAGTCCACATTTCAAATTGTTTTTGGAAACTGTGGACGTTGTGTCCTCCAGACCAAAGAGGAAAAGAACCATCCGGACTGTTATAGGCGCAAAGTTCAAAAGCCAGCATCTGTGATAGTATGGGGGTGTATTAGTGGCCAAGGCATGTGCAACTTACACGTATGTGAAGGCACCATTAATGCTAAAAGGTACATGCAGGTTTTGGAGCAACATATGTTGCCATCCAAGCAACGTTTCTTTCATGGACGCCCTTGCTTATTTCAGCAAGACAATGCCAAGCCACATTCTGCACGTGTTACAGCAGCATGGCTCCGTAGTAAAAGAGTGCGGGTACTAGAATGGCCTGCCTGTAGTCCAGACCTGTCTCCCATTGAAAATGTGTGGCGCATTATGAAGTGTAAAATACGACAATGGAGACCCCGGACTGTTGAACAACTTAAGCTGTATATCAAGCAAGAATGGGAAAGAGTTCCACCTGAACAGCTTCAAAAATTGGTCTCCTCAGTTCCCAAACGTTTACTGAGTGTCGTTAAAAGGAAAGGCAGTGTAACGCAGTGGTAAAAAGGCCCCGTGCCAACTTTTTTGCAATGTGTTGCTGCCTTTAAATTCTAAGTTAATGATTATTTGCAAAAAAAAAAAAAAAGTTTCTCAGTTTGAACATTAAACATCTTGTCTTTGCAGTGTATTCAATTGAATATAAGTTGAAAAGGATTTGCAAATCATTGTATTCTGTTTTTATCTATGATGTACATAACGTGCCAACTTCACTGGTTTTGGGTTTTGTATATTAATTGCTTTTTTAGCCCATTTTTTGCCTGTGTCCTAACTTTTTTGAGACCTGTTGCAGCCAGAAAATTTGATTAAGTTCATTTTCTGGAAAAAAATGCAAAATGTCTCAGTTTCAACATTTGAAATGTTATCTATGTTTTATTGTAAATAGCATATTGGCTCATGTGATCTGAAAGTCATTGCATTTTGATTTTATTCACAATTTACCCTTTGTCCCAACTATTTCGGAATTGGGGTTGTAATTAAACAATCATGAAGCCAAGATTTCAAAGTGCATGTTGCGCTTAAAGCAAAGACGGAAGTTAAGATTGTAGTTTATCTTTTTTGTGAAGTGAATAAAACACTTTCCGTTTAATTGTCATATTCAAATTTGCATGGCAAAAGTACAGTTGAAGGGTTTAAAAGCAATTTTTTTTTTAAATTTTGTGCGTCATGGGCTCTTTTTTGCCCAACTTAACTATGCGCACCCATACTTTTTTGTGACCAGTTTTAACATATTGTCTTTATATATTAAGTGTAATTTCACATTATGATTTTTACAACAGCCTGGAAAAGAGAGGAGAATTCATTCCAATGCTGAATCTGGTTTCAGAAGGAGGGTCTTTGGCTTTTTTCATTTGGTGGCAGTTAACTTGGGCCTCTCAGCGCGCTAAAATATAGGACTAAGGGTCCTATTGCCCAATGGCCAAAGGTGAAGAATTTAGAGGTACTGTGGAAAGGTATGCAACAAATTGGCTTGGCGCTTTAAAGGTCAAAGGTCATGTTATCAACTTCAGTGCATTATCGATATTCTCAACACTAATCGGAAATAATATCAATATGCGTTAACGCTTCAACTTGATAAATTTCAAAGACTTTATAAGACCATGCCACCGTTTTCCAATTGAGAGACATGTACGAAATGGTGATTGTGAACATGGAACATGACAAGAATGACAACCGCAGAAATAATAAAAAAAATTAATTAAAAAAAATAAAATGTAAAAAGCAACATTTTGATATTCATTGGACAGACCTGGTAGACCTTGTCTCTTGGAAGCTCCATAAAAACACTGAGTCATTCTGGCAGATGGTATCAGAGAAGCTGATTTTTGGAAATTTCCACAGACCTTGGGGTTGACTTTCAAGGTGACTCAAGGTTAAAGGTCATGATACCAAATGAAAACACTTGTATGACTGCCTATCTGTTGTCAGTACTAATTATATCAGTATCCCCAATAGTTTCCATATCACAGGCCATTGAAATACAGTCAATATTGAGGATATGGGGGAATTCAAAAATTCATTTTAAAAAATCACATTTTCTAATGTTCTTTTTTTGAACTTGGTTGACCTCGTCACATGGATGCTCCATCAAAAATATGAAGCCATTCATCAGGCTGAATCTTCTGGAGAAGATTCTTAAAAAATAGTTAATGATTTTCGATGCCAACGACGGGTGGACGCTGCATGATGCCAGTAGTCCATTGGCCCTGTCGGCACTGTGGACTAAAAAGAGCACCAAGATGTTTCTAAGTCGGCTTAATTTCGGTGTTAATGCACATATAGGGGAACTAGAATGTCAGATGCAAAGACAGAGATTGCCTGAGCAGATTTTTATAGTTATAACAATTTCAAGCTTACTGTCCTCAATCATGCACCATCAAGAGACATGAGTATTGGGTAACTCTGGATGTATTACCGGCAATGCAGTCAAGCCAATTTTCCAGTGTGCAGAGCAGGTATATTCTAACAGTCATTGTTTAAAGCTCAAATACCAGAAGCACAGCATTTATTTATTGCTCACAAGTAGATCCTGAGTGCATTCAGGCAAAGCAAGAGAGGGACCACAGCATGGTAAATAAGACAGCATTAAAAGATCGCACTGGTGTGATCCAGTGTCTTGGATTAGTGTGAGACCCGAAGCTCAATCAGAAACAGCCGAGACATTCGGGGGCAGTATTCTCCGCTTTTCGCGAGAGTGCAGTGCTTCCTCCGGTGTCATGCGTCTTTTTGCACAATTCTTTCCGGTCATTAACAAACTGAATGAGAGAAAGAGTATATTCATAAATTAGCGAAGGTCTGTAAATAAATAAATAAATATATATGTATATATATATATATATATATATATATATATGCATCTTTGCTTAATAAAGAATTAGCCTAAACATTACTTGGACCACAGTTGCTAACAAGTTTAATAGCCCACAAAACTGATAAGACTTTTTGATTAATATATAAGCAATGCTGGTTTACCTTTACTGCATTCCGTTCTACAACACAGTGAATAGTGAGGTCAGTACCAGGTTTGCAGACGGCACAGTTAATTCGAGGCTATAGAAGAAAAAGGAATAAAAGACCAATTACTTGACATGATGGTACAGTAGAAAGTTTCAATTTACTTACTACATGGCAAATTCATAAAGATGAACCAAGTTCAAGTTATGGCACAGGCGAATGTGCTGAAAGTAGTTAGGGTGCTGGGTTAAGGACACAGAACTGCAACTTCATTACTCACCTAATGGATCGATCACATCATGTGTATGAGATTTATTTCTCTTTACCTGTCCATTCACAAAAAGTGGGTATATAATGCTCAATTTTTTCCAAGTTAGAATATTCTTGGATGTCCATAAGGGAAGTTTATAAGCATTTTTGCAAAAATACGCAGAAATTCCATTATTTAAAGCAACTAATTCCTAACCCTCTGAAAAATGCACAGTTCCGAGTGGTCGGCTCCTCTATGGAATGAGCTTTGTTCTAATTGGCCAGCATAAAATGCCACTGTGTCAACAGAGAGTGCTATCTATTGCTAATCAAAGGCTTTTGCTGATTGAAACTGGGATCTTGCCATAAAATAATAAGCCATGCGTGGATATGCTCAGATGAGGGACGGAACAATTCTCGCGAGTCTGCATGTGACATTAGACAGGGAACCAAATCTGAATGCCACGCCAAATACTATAAATAAATACTTTTACGGAAGCCCTGAACCGCACCGTGAAAAAAAATTTTTTTGGTGAAGTAAATGTGTGATTTTTTTCTTTCTGTTATTTTGCGATATTATCTCGTTATTTCGAGATAATAAGTCGTTATTACGAGATATTTAACTCGTAATTTCGAGATAACATTACGCCCTGTCTGGGATTGAATCAATATTAATATCAGCCACTAGAGGGCAGACAATGACTGCAGCCGGCAGACACGGCCGTCTCGGCCTATTCGCCTGGCCGTTTCTCAATATGCGTTCTTCTCTGTACTTCAGTTATTGTGAACTTGAGAAACGTCATCCCTCTGCGGCTTAATCATCGCAGCTGAATCTGTGATGCCAGCTAACGACTTCACATCTTTCTCAGCCAACCACTAACTGGATATATATATTTATATAGCATGCTTGCGTTCTATGCTCAGCAAAGCCGCTTGCACACTGGACACGTAACGAATTTTTCGCACGACTGATTACAAAGTCAATGCAAAGACGCGATAGCCGGACAGGGTTTTAATATAGCTCCGTGTCCGAAAGTCAAAAGGTTCTAATTTTCCGAGTATTCCAGAAATTATTAGACGTGCAAACGCGGCCATGTTTGTGTTCGACCTTCACAAAATGCAAATTGATAGCTATCGACTTTTCTTGGTCGTTTAAGCCTATTCGCCTGTTTTCTTCCGTTGAGGATAGACAACAGTCTTCATTCGGTCTTTCTTTTGAAAATTAGTCAGATGGATCGAACAGAGTCACGCTTTATTTCCACACCAGAGATAAAATTGTGCTTGTAGTAAGTGGGCAAATCAATTCCATGACCATTGACATTGTGAATGAAACATCGCTTGCATGATCAAGACTGTCGGACGCGAAATGCAAAATATTCCATTCACCCCTGCCGTAGATTTCATCCCTTTCGCGGGAGCGTGCGCACGTCATTCCAATAGCCTACCGGAGTGATCCAGGTCTCTTTTATTTCGCATTCGCAATCAATCAAAGATAATAACTTCGTTTCATATGTTAAATTCTTGCCAATGATTTACCGCTTTAATTTCGCAACCAATCAAAGTGCACTTTAAAAAGTGATTTTGGAGAGTGGTAAATATAATCTATGCAAGTCGTATAAAATTTACTCGATTATTGTAGTCAGCCATGGAATTATAAAGTATTGGGTAAATTTTACACTTACTACCTATTTGTTAGCAGTAACAACTGTTACATGGAAAAATGGGGTAAAATATATCCCAAAGCCGTGAGTACTGGGCTCCAAATTGCGCATGCGTCAGACTGTGTATTTCAGCGAGCGGGACAGGGAACTCTGGACTGCCATCTTCCTCTCGCTACAGCTGCTGTCGAACCCAGAAAGTAAGCTGTTTGCATAGGGCCATTGCTGTGTATAGTGCGAATGCAAATGGTAATTTATGAAATGATGAGATATTCCACTTCACTTTTATTCGGTGTGAGTCTGTCTTACGTGCCATTTCTTGAAACGAAAGTTCGGATCTGACCTTGTCCCCTTCTGTGTGAAGCTGTTGTATTGCACTTTGCTCTGTGTTTTTTTGTGATGATTTTATGGATCATAAACGCTGAATTGGGACTGCCGGGTAGCTTACTCACTAAAGGCACTGAAAGTGACTATCCGGCCATATCAACCAGCAGTGATTGGCAGCTCTACAGTCTATAGACTGTATAAATCAGTCTATGGCTCCAAGTCCTGATTTCCTACATTGTGCATGAACATACGGAAGATCTTAAGAATAGGTCATTGGAGCAAGATTACGACTGGCGTAAAAAGAGTCACTGCCTTTATTTTTTCGCTTTGGAATATGCCGCCTTCAGAGTTTTCCCGCGATGCTGAATTTGGTTGGCGCTTGTCAGTTAACGTTAACACAAAACCAGCGTCTCTCCACTTTTCGCCCACCTTATTTATATCGTTGTTACGGTGCTTTCGCCCATCGATATATTACAATATATTCATGTCTTTCATTTTGCATACAGTCGTCTCCTCTTCGCTCCAAAAATGCAAATTCCTTGCGAAGTGAACAGGCGCAGACGTGGTTGAATATTCAGTTTGAGGGCATATTCCGATTCAGGTGTATACATGAGCCAATATTCCGATTAAAACAGGCATATGCCACGGGTCCTATTCGGAATATTTCGAATCGGAAAATGACCTTAATCGGGTTATTGAACGCGTTTATATGACAGGTACACAATCAAATACAGGAACACGGTGTGCATGTAAACGCAGTCACTGACTGTGAATGGACGATCTGTGTACGTTGCTAAGTATCCCCCGCCGCGCGGTTAGCGCGAAGCGGGGGATATAGCATTGGGCTCCGTCCGTACGTACGGACACAAAAAATTGAGGCGGCGGGAGATATTGCCATGTTAGTGTAACTTGTTTAGTTAGCATCTACGCTTTTTGGGAAACATAACCCTGCCCTTCTCTCTCAGGAGCGTCCCGCTCCCGCTTTGATGCCGAAAAGAATTCTGGGATATGCGTGCTGTCAAGTTCACACAAGTTACCAGCCGATGCATCCTCGGAAAAATGGGCGATTCAAGGACACTTCCGGGACTGGTAACCGGTCTCGTCGAGATAAGAACTTTGAATTTTTTTGCAATTAAAAAGCAATTTCAAGGAATCACTATCCCAATTCAAATTTGGTGCAAAATGTTTGATAGTGTAATCCTGCCCATTGCGCTGTATGGATGTGAGGTATGGGGTCCACTCAGTAATATTGAGTTCTGTAAGTGGGACAATCAACCAACAGAGACTCTACATGCAGAATTCTGTAGAAACATTTCAAAAATCCATAGAAAAACCCCAACGAATGCAAGTAGAGCAGAATTAGGCCGATTCCCACTAATTATCCCAGTCCAAAAAGATCACTGAAATTCTGGCTACGCCTCCTGTCAAGTCCACCGAACTCCCTCCAGTTTGAGGCTCTCAAAACCCAAGAGCTCAGCCCTAACACCAGTCCCCTCTGTTGGCTGGTCCTGAAATTAACCAACCAAAGTTCCATTGGCTAACTAACAAATCAATTTCAGACCAGCAATGCTTTCCAAACTCAAATTAGAGTGAATCAAATTATGAAATGCATCAAACTCTCTTATCTGGACTATTGGGACACTGAAACAAAATCTCAGCACAAACTTGAATGCTATCGGGCCCTAAAACAAGAATATAAACTGGCAGAATATCTCTTCACCGTCAGAGATATAAAGCAGAGACAGATCCTGACCAAGTACAGGCTCAGTGACCACAGTCTGGCAATAGAAACAGGCAGACATAAGAAATCATGGAAAGCCAAAATTGAGAGAATATGTGGTCACTGTATGACAGGTGAGGTTGAGACAGAGATGCACTTCCTCCTTCAGTGTGAAAAATATGAGGGCATTAGACACAAATACTTTGAAAAATTCCACTCCAAAATTCAAAACTTCCAAAAATTACCCAACAATATAAAAATTCCTATAGTGCTTGGAGAAGGAGAGACAGCAGCAAGAGCTGCGCAGTATGTGGCAGCCTGTCACAGCCTGAGGGACAGGGCGACCATCAGCACACCCTAAAATCCTGCACCCGCACAAAATCGTTTTTTTTTTTTTTTTTTTAATTTATTTATTTATTAATTTTTTGCATTTCTTCTTTAAATATTATAATATACTTTTATTTTCCCAGTTTTTTTCCCCTTTCATCTCATTTATTAATGTATTCTCTAATATGTCATGTTTGCATTGCATTTCTTTATACTTTACATATACACACTGCATATGTGTTGTATGTGTGTGTGTGTATATGTATGTATGTGTATATATATATCTTTCTCTGTTCAAAAAAAAAAAAGTTCATGCTTTGGCAATATGTATGCATAATGTACGTCATGCCAATAAAGCTCACTTGAATTGAATTGAATTGTGACAGTACATGATCTTAGAGGGCCGTGTCTGCCTTCTGCGGTCATTGTCTGCCCTCTAGTGGCTGATATTAATATTGATTCAATCCCAGACAGGGCGTAATGTTATCTCGAAATAACGAGATAATATCTTGAAATTACGAGTTAATATCTCGTAATAACGACTTATTATCTCGAAATAACAAGATAATATCGCGAAATAACAAAAGGAAAAAAATTACACTTTTACTTCACCACAAAAATTTTTTTTTTTTCACGGCGCGGTTCAGGGCTTCCGTAATGTTTTATGGTAGGGGCAGACCACAAAAAAGAAAAAAAAAAAGAAAAAATGGCTGTTTCACTCCACAGTTAGCGGGTTGATCAGCACTTCAGTCCAGATACCAAAATGTCTGATGCTCAAGAACTGAGGAGTGAATTTCAAAATAAGTCCTTTTTAAGCTTTTGAGTAAAAATTGTTCAACCCCATCTGAGGTCGCATGTTGCATTTTGAGCATTGTACATGTGATTGCTACGACTGCTGAAATATATGGTTCCCTTTCATAGACATTCTAAAAAAGAATTGTCTAGTGAAAAGGTATTGCTCCAACAATGTCAATGTAATAGTAATGCCTCGTTTGCGATAAATGAAGTGTTTGGGAGGCTAATCGACTAAAAATCTTGAACAACCATGGAAATGAAGTTGTTTTCCCGAATACGTCTGAGCACCATGGGCAGTATGGCTCACTTCAAAGCATGAGAACATGCAGAATTGAATCCAGCCATGGGTCTTTCTGAGTGAAAGTTGTATGTTCTCCTCATGTTTGAGTGGGGTTTTTCTGGTCACTCTGGTTTCTTCCCGCAGTCCAAAGACATACCCTTCTAAATTGGCTGCAGGTATAGGTGTGTTGAGTACAACGTATATGGTGGGCCATTCCTTTGATGGACTGGAAAACTGTTAAGGGTGGGCATCTGCCAAATGTATGCTGGGATACCAGGTCCCTCTGTGAGCCGAACCAGGAAGGCTGGTTAGAAATTGGAGGGATGGTTGCATCTCTGTTTTTGTATGTGACCCTCAAGACTAATTTATTTTTTGTGCTTATTTCATGTCCGCTCTTATAGTGGGGCTATGCAGTTTTAATGCATGAAATAGCTTGAAACTAATAATTAAATTGAGAATATGGGGCCATTTATTCTAGGGTTGCTGTAACACCACTTTTAGAATGACACTTTGTTTCGTCAGTCTAACGACAGAGTAGTATTTCTAAAATCTGACGGCAGAATGGGTTCAATAGAGAGAAGGCAGTGTTAGAAATTTGGCTGTGGTTTTCTTGAGCAGGCCCTTAGAATGTGGATAACCTCACCATGAGTGCATTTGCCCTATTATACAAGCAATGTATAATCTTAGTGGATTGTACTGGACCCTGCAATGCGGCCGGCATAATTTGACGTCTAGCTATGGAGCTACAGGAAAAACAGGCTGCTGAACTCTGTGATTTTCATGCAGCTCTTTAGCAAGCTAGCTGGCTACTGTAGACGTCCAATGAAGGTATACGCAAGTAACGTTAGTTCAGTATACTTCAACTGACCCAGAAACACGAAACAAACATCATTAGCATAACTGAAATTTGGTGAAATCGAGCCTTTATCAGACCTTGACTGAAAATGTAAAAATTTAATGAATGTGCATGCTAGCTCAGTGAGCAAGCTTACTGATAGAAGCAACATGCGGTCCTGCTGGATTGTGCGGGGCCATGTGATGTGGTGTGTTTTTGCATATTAATTTAGCATGATGCAACTTCACAGATTCAACCAAATTTATTGAGTTCATATGCTGCACTATATCTGTTAATGAGCAAACTTTGAAGGTTTGTGGCTGGTACCATTCTTGTGATATTGAGCATGAAAGTATCATGACTCACTCACTCTGTCACACACTCTCTCACTTCCATAATGGCTGTATTAGCTTGCTAGTGCAGGGAATAGTCAACAAACAAATTCTTCATAGATTTAGATCTGAACTAGTGATACGTTTACCCAGATCTTTGGACTTCAACAATCCTTTAACCTTGAACACAGAAATTGTTGCAACATACCATTTGCTTGTTTGCTTCAGTCTATTGTAACTTACTGTTTTTGGCTTAAATTGGCAGCCATCTTGATGTGTGGTCTGTCCAGTGTTATTGCAGGTAGTGGCTTTCAAGTGGAGCTCAATGTAGAATGGATCAGATTTCTAAAACGTAAAAAAGACACACGAGGGTTGAAAATGGGATTCTACAAAGTGATGTCTACAGCTGCCAAAAAATTTGTACGCAAAGACTTTCAGTTTATTTTGTGCAAGGAATGTAACTGATGAGCAAATTATTTTCTAAGTGTTTATTTAGTTGCTTTTTGAATCCAATGAAGTCATAAGCGGAGTTTGCATTTAATTCTGTAATGTCATGATAAAGTAGATGTAAGTTTTGTGAATTATTTCATTTATATGAGGAAATATGATTTACATTGCTGTGTAATTTATGAGAAAGTTTGTGTGACTGTTTCAGATGTTGCCCTAGAACTGTTTGACCTCAAAACTTGGAGATATAGTTGCCCCAACAAAATAACTTTCTACAGTTCATGCAGAAGAGCGAAACCATCATGAGATCATTGCTCAAACTTTCTGGTTTGAAATTATAGCATAAACATTTGTTTCCTCAACATTGCGAAGTTGGTCAAGCAGCATGAATGCACTTCATCCGAAAATTGTGTCAGTCAGTGTAAACAATGTAGCTCTTTATAAAGGATCTGGTTTAAACAGACAGATTAAACAAACCTCTCTCTTCAAAACACAAGTAATCTTTGAACTTTTGGCCTAAATTATTCATAATCAGAGACTACTTGAGCTTGGAATTTAAATTAAAAATGATACGCTTCAGGATGGAAAAGGGTAAACAAAAAATATCTTCATTTAAGAAAAGTACAACCAAGAAAAAACTTCCTCATGTCCAGCTTTCTATAGATATTATCCTGGCAGTTACTTTCATTGAGGGATTTGCAGATGGAGAAAACGGATACATCTGTCCATACCTCTGTTTTTGAAAGGTAGCCCAAGAAATTCATGTGCTGAGGGGCCCTCCGATTCACGTGTTTTATTGCTGCGTCCACTACCTCCTTGTATATACCATTGAGGACATGATAATTCTGTTGGCCCCTGGTGGCGATCGGCAAGGCCCCAGCAATGATCAGAAGGGTGAGCAGTAAACGATTCATCCTATTCCTCCTCAGTATTGAACTGTTCACGCTGTTATGTGGCCCTCCAGTATCTCACCCTGAAGGCTAAACATTAATCCACCGCCTGGCACTGACCGAGATGTTTTTCAACATTCCCCGTACTGTCAGGATCTGCCTCCGGCGCTGCTGTTGACGGTGCCAAACATGAATAGCTATCCTGTGTGTATCCCTCTGCATTGGTAGAGTGATTTTCAAATGTAAAATTCAACAGCAGAAAATAAATTCCCCTGGTCATACTTTACATTAACATGTACCCATACAGGTCTGCCTGCCAAATTTTTCAAAATAAAGCAAAAAAAAAAAAAAAAATCTTAATAAATAAATCCCTTGCCTATACCTTTTAGGTCATTGAACTATACTGAGTACAATCGAAAGCACACCACTCACGAAATCTGGAATAGCTCCACGGATTGATATGTGAAGTATATACGTATGATGCATTTGAGATAATGAATGATTTTAGAAGACATGTAAACATCATTCGATTTCATTCACGATAATGTTAATGCGCGAGAGAGGTTTAACTGGTGTAGGGGTCAAACAGGAAAGTCAATAACGGGTGTGACCGCCATTTGCATTGACACATGCGGTGCATTGTCTTCGCATGGAGTTGATCAGTCTCTGGATAGTGTTCTGCGGGATAGCATTCCACTCCTGAACAAGGGCAACCTCAACCTCATTTTGACGTGAAAGACATCGTCCAATTTCATCCCATAAGTGCTCGATAGGGGAGAGGTCGGGTGACAGAGCTGGCCACTGAAGCACGGGGATGTTCTGCTGTGCAAGGTACTGCATGGATACCCTTGCAGTGTGTGCCCTAGCGTTATCCTGTTGGAATGTGTGGACATCGTGGTGTTGGTTGAAGAACGGAACAACATGGTTCTGCAGCACCTGGTCCCGGTAGTAGACGCCGTTCACCCTTCCTCTGCTGATATGGAGAGGGGTTCTGTGACGGTAGCTTATTCCACCCCACACCATAACGCTGCCACCACCCCAACGGTCCGTTTGAACAACACAATCGGTGTTATAACGTTCACCACGTCTCCGCCAAACACATATGCGGCCATCTGCGTTCCTTAAGTGAAATCGTGACTCGTCAGAAAAGATGACACCGTGCCATTGTCGTAGTCGCCAATTCTAGTGCCTGTTTGCCCACTGTAGACGAAGAAGTTAAATTTTATTCGGATTCACATGCTTTTAAAGGCAATGTGTGCACAAATTCAGAGTGAAATTCATTTTTCCTGTGGTGTGCGTGCAAGATGTTGCGTTTTTGCAAAAAATTGCCTAGCGTTACAGTTAACTTGAAATTCTCGCATTTCTTGCACCTGCCATGTCGGGTGACGTCACTGTAGTGTTGTTGTTGTATAAAAATTATATTGAAGTTCATTTGAACTTAAATATTGACTTTTTTCAAGTGGTGCGTTTTCATTTGTACTCAGTGTATTACCCTGATTTATTTATAAATTTTTATTTTTGTTGTTGTGATTTTCAGGGGACATTTCTATGTTTGGAAATATTTTTTAGGCCCATAATGAAGAAATGAAACAAATGAAAATGAATATATTATGCTATTGAAAAAAAGTGCATCTGATAGCTACACTGCACCTCGCAATGTTGTCTCTCTATTTCGTACGTAAATGAAGTGTTGAGATTAAAGCCTTTGACATGACATTATCACTGGACGTGGACAGCTTATTTGAAGTCAGAGCAGTAATTATTTTTAAATAATAAAACACTTTGCCCAGAGATAGAAATTACACTACTGCTCATTTATTAATGATTCAAATTAATATAGTTGTTGCACGCTGCCACCTCATTGTTGGAAGCAAATATAAATTTTGCGGCAGTATTCAGCAGCTGAGCTTAATGGCACCTTTGCATATTTCTGTCTGGTCAAAATGGGGAGTTTGCAATGCTATTTGCAACATGAAGTCACAGTATTATAGAAGACAAAATGATGACTGGATTCTAATCAGAGAATCAGAAAAAGAAAGCCACTGTGCTGGTGTCGCTTCATTTAAAGCGGAGGATGCAGCCATGGTAAGTACTACGGATTTGCAGGGTAGAGTTTGGTCATTTCATTAATGTAAGGAAAGTGCGACATCTACTATTTCAAGAGCGATGACTGGCATTTCTGGTATTGCACTGCATTTCAGTTTGTGGGTGAAGAAATAATGACCAAACAACGTCAAATTCTGAGTCAGGAAACAGTCTTTCCTCGCACTTTAATATAAGTGCTGCTTCTCAACTCTGAACAATCTACAGTCTCCTCAACAATTATTGGCGGCCCTGGTAAAAACGTGCAAAATGGGTTCTTACGAAAGTCACCTTTTGATGTCTATGCTTACTGCCACTCTTAAAAAATTAGAAAAAAATCCAATCTTTAATTAAAATAGATTTACTCTGAGATAAAAACAAATCTTTCAACAAAAAGTAATTGTTTTTGACAAAACCACATATTTTTCTACCTTTGACAGGGATGCCAATAATTGTGGAGGGGGCTGCGTATATTGCCTTCATAATTATGGCATACTAAAGCATATTTTGCGGAACTACTCCTCAGCAAGCACAAAAGTAACTCTGAAGAAAGACAAGGCTTTCACTTTCGTATTCTGTTTGGCCTTGTCCTTCCTCTGCGTTACTTGTGGCCTTTATTATATAAAACTAATCATTGGATGCCTTCATCCTCCGTTGTGATCCAGACCAGGGAGCAAATGCAGAGGCAGAATACAATCTAATAGTAGGGTTTCTTAATCATAATATGGTAAGAGAGAGGGACGAAACTCAGAGCCGAATGACACAGTTCACTTCAGATGTAACAGGCTAGAGCGTGTGGCCGTATTCGTGCCTGGCCAGTGGCCTTCTGGGACAGCTGCCAGAGGGAGAGCACGCTTCATCAGAGCCGAACTATCAGATGGTAGAACAGAAGATTTCAGCAGGAATGCGGGCCCAGTCCTGATGACCATAGGAGGCTTGGAAGGTTGTGCCGAATAACCTGGGTGCAGGAACAGACTGAGACTACTGTCGCGGTCACATTTGTCTCGGGTTATAATTTTGCTTATAAAAGAAGACAGGCTGGCCTGGGCTGGTGAAGGTAGAAGGAAAGATGGGTCCCCTCAGGACCGCACAGTAACCCAAGGCTAGCTCAAGCGGCCGCTCCACCGGCGAATAGCTCCCCGTCGTTCGGCTTCTCTGGTTCAGTATAGTGAGTTATTTTCTGAAAACATGGCGGTCTAATTGATGACAAGTTAAAATAAAACAAAATTGCGTGGTTGGAAACACGAGAGTTTGGGGTAAGGTCCTCCACTTCAGGGTTCCGGCATATAGCAAGATCCACCTTTGCTTTTGGCCAATTTAAACGGGACGCCCCTCCCATGACCAACCGACACCCAATCAGGACACAATCCCGATTTCCTCAACCAGTCACCAATCACAGTGCTCAGCCGCCATACCACTAAATGTGTGTTACCTATATCTACATTTTATTCCAAACAGAGGAGCTATTAGCGTTTTTGTTAGTATGCCTCGTTCCCGGATCCCTGGGCATAACACTAGATTAACAGGAACTCAGTCACAATCCTGGAGACTGAGGGCAAAGCTTTGGATCTTGTTCCTTTTAACTGAACTAGAAAGAGAACTCCCTTATATTACTACCATTAAAGGCCACAAATTATTTCTGTGGACAAAAGAGCTTTACAAGCAAATACTTACTGGTTGCAAGAGGGCATATAGCAAATGGCAATCCAGTAGCTTGCAAACTCAAAGTAGGGGAAATTAATTCGTCAGCAGTCATATGAGGGAAGGTAAACATGAATAGAACACAGCTGGTGAGAAAAGCACACCGTATGTTAAAATTCTTCCAATAGACATGCTAGCTGCTAGATGGGAGGAAAGTGGAGGCATACACAAGAGGGGGTTGTGTCAGTTTACACCTTCTCATGCTGCATGTTATGCCAAATGTGATGTAGACAACATTGTTGCCTGACTAATTGCTAAATATAATGGATGACGTGAACACGCTTATATATGATCTTCGTTTAACTATGGTGTATATGATGTGACTTGATGTCATGGCACAATCTAAATCAAATCGCAGCAATACAGGAAAATGGTTTCCAAGCCTACAGCTAGAATGGCTATTAATATCCCTTTTAAAATCGTGCTATGCATAAAATAGTGTCTTTTAATGTTTTATAAGGCATGAAATTCACATATGAATGATTTATGAAGGCAACATGTGTTGAACATCAAATTTCAGCTTTATTCATTATATTTACTAATACTAATTCATTATATTCACTAATACTGATTATATATATTTTATCATTATTCATTCATTACTCATACTAATAATCAATAAACTAACTATTAGATTTAGATTATGTTTAGCCATCAATAATCATAATCAATAACCATATTATGTAGGCAGCAGAAAGACACACACATAAACATAACGCACACACACATACAAATAGTTCACATACACATAGGGAGGGGATGAGCAGTGCAAACACAGACACATACACATAAAACACACAGACAGACACACATATACAAGCAATTCAGTTCACACATGCATGAGCAGCTCACACACACACAAGCAGCACGCCTCTGTAGCTTTGATTAGTAAGCAGGCTTCTGTAGAGGATGTATTTTGATTTCTGTAGCTTTGATCAATATTTTTTCAGTAAAATCATTAGTTGCTGCTGAAAACATAATCAATTGAATCATTTGTAATCATTTGATATGCATCGAATTCATCCACTTGTAACTTTTTCTCTGTCTGTATATCATGTATATCTCTCTTGCCTGTGTACATGTCGGGACATGTCTTACTGGAGGTTTCCACAAAGTTTTTGAAGTGATGCGCATGCGTTTTTGCTTTGAATTCCTGAAGGAGTGGCAAACAGAGTTTTGGGTTGCCTGTCCAATTGCAGTGCGAGAATGAGATGTGGAAAGACCATATTTGAAAGATATTTCCTGTGAGTTAAGGGTATAAGACCTGGGTGTGAAAGTTGGGAAATCAGTTCTTCTTGCGCAGGAGGATCTCGGCTTTACATTTATCAACATGACACAATAAAGCCTAATTTCTTCTTTTCAGAATCTGTCTCTCTCCAATTGCTTGAGGATGGGGGAACCTCACAATCTGAAAATATGTTCGATGAAAACCACAACACATGTCACATTTATGTAGGCATTATGTAAGCTGTATGAAGCCTTTCTGATCTTATGAAGTTGAAAATTCATCAGTTAAAGCAGCAGACTGACTCATAATCTACTTTAAATAACAGCTGTCAAAGCTGGAGCAGACACACAATGGCCCTTATTTATCAAACTTGCGTAGGATCTGGTGTAGATTCTGGGGTAAATATCATCGCTCGCCAAGTGTCACGTCTGTTATGGCCCCAATTTGTTATTACAATTTACAACAAAACAGCAACAGCAAGGGATGACAGACACAATTTAAAACTTAAACACATTTAATTAAACAGACAATAACAAGGAAGACCAAGATTGAACACAGCAAAAATAGAAAGATTTACAGTCCCTCTTTTTTGGGGTGGCTTGGTGATGTCCTGGGTGAGAAAAATGCTCAAACGGAGGCAAATATCCACAAAAGAAACTTCACAGGTCTTGAACAGAAATGACAGGTCTGGTCACATGTATCCTTCTCCTTGCAATTTCTCCTACTGCTCTACTGTCTCAATTCTTTTCCTTATATACTCTTTTGCAGACCCCACCCACATTTAGACTTTTTTTTTTTAATTTTTGGGGACTTGCCCCAGACATGTCCAGGACATGTCTAAACCTAGCTCCAGTCTGGGCTTAATAAAAGAAAGGTAAATTCTGCCATCTAGTGGCCTCTATTCACATCACACCTCCATTCCAAAAGGGAAAAATTTTGACTCATAAAGGCAAAATTTTTCTTATCAATATAAAATGGTTAAGTGGACACTTGTCTAAAAATACATATCATACAATATTCAAATAAACACGTGATATATATATACATATTCAAACACGGGATAAGCAATCAGCAATTACATTGTCTGTACCCTTTACATGCTTAATTTCCAAGTCAAACTCCTGTAAAATCAAACTCCAACTTAACAATCTCCGATTCTTGTTTTTCATCTTACTCAAAAACCTTAATGGATTGTGGTCTGTATACACAACCATTGGCTTTTGCCCTGTACAAACATAAACATCAAAGTGTTGTAAAGATAGAACCAGAGCCAACAGCTCCTTCTCTATTGTGGAATAGTTCCTTTGGTGGCGATTGAACTTCCTGGAGAAGTATGCCACGGGATGCTCAATGTCATCAGAGTCACTTCTCTGTAGGAGCACAGATCCACAAGCTTGGTCGCTAGCATCGACCGCGATGGAGAACGGTTTGTTGAAGTCAGGAGATTTGAGCACGGGGAAGTGACACAGCAGAGACTTCAGACGATCGAAGGCTCTCTGGCATGCATCATCCCAAGTGAACTTTACGCCTTTCTTCAGTTGGTTAGATGTTCTTCCCAGGAGTCACTCCATGTGATCAGGTCATCGATGTACGCGCCCGTGTGTGGCAATCCGGCGATTGTAGACTGTATCATCCTTTGGAACGTGGCTGGGGCATTTTTCATGCCAAAGGGTAGGACTTCATACTGGTACAACCCTGATGGTGTGGCAAAAGCAGAGATGCTCTTGGCCCTCTCAGTTAAAGGCACACACCAATAACCCTTCAGTAAATCAATCTTGGTCAGAAACTTTGCTTGCCCTACTCTATCAATACAATCATCAATCCTAGGTATTGGAAACACATCAGTTCTAGTTACAGCATTGACTTTGCGATAATCTGTACAGAATCTAGTACTTCCATCAGGTTTTGGAACTAGCACACAGGGTGAACTCCAATCTGAGTTGGAGGGTCGGATAATATCATGTTCTAACATGTACTCAACCTCTTTCTCAGCAATCTTTCTCTTTTCAGGATTCATCCGGTACGGATGCTGTTTTATGGGTTTGGCATCACCAACATCTACATCATGAGAGGCTATAGTAACTCTCTTTGGAACATCAGGAAACAAATCCTCATATTTCTTGATCAACCTTTCAAACTGATCTCTCTGTGAGGGTTCTAAGTGCTGGAGTTTTACATCAAGATTTTGCAACACTTCAGAATTTGACAATTTGCATGAAAGAACTTCAGCTTTAATTCTAGGTTCATCATCTTGAAACTCCCCCTCATCTTCACACGTCTCGACCATAGGAGAATCTGAAGTGACAGCTGCAACCCTAACATTTCTGTCATGATAAGGCTTCAGCATGTTAATGTGACACAACTGTTTTGGCTTTCTCCTATCTTGCGTCTTTACAATGTAATTGAGATCATTGAGTTTTGTCAGAATTTCATAAGGATCATGAAATCTAGCCTGCAATGGATTGGACTGCAAGGGAAACAACACAAGGACCTTGTCTCCTGGTTTAAACTCACGGCTTCTAGCCTTATGATCATACCAAGTTTTCATTTTTCCCTGACTTGATTTCAAGTTCTCTTTGGCTAGGTCACATGCTGCACGCAATCTTTCCTTGAACTTGCAAACATAGTCTAACAGACTGATGTGCAGCTCTTCCTCTTGCCATTGTTCACTCAACAATAGCAAAGGTCCTCTCACTTCATGGCCAAACACTAGCTCAAATGGACTGAATCCAGTAGACTCCTGCACTGCTTCTCTAGCTGCAAACAACAGCAAATGAACACCTTCATCCCAGTCTTTTTCATGGTCATAACAATAAATCCTCATCATTGTCTTGAGAGTGGAATGAAACCGCTTTAAGGCACCCTGACTTTCTGGATGATAGGCACTAGAAAGAATCTGCTTTGCACCTAGTTCATACACAACCTGCTGAAACAACCCTGAAGTGAAATTGCTACCTTGGTCTGACTGAATTTCCCTGGGAAGGCCAAACAACGTGAAGAACTTTATCAAAGCCTTTGAGATTGCAGTTGCCTTGATCTTACGTAGAGGTATGACTTCAGGGAATCTGGTAGATGCGCACATGATTGTCAACAAGTACTGATTTCCAGATCTAGTCTTGGGTAATGGACCAACGCAATCAACAATGACCTTAGAGAAGGGCTCTCCAAATGCTGGGATAGGCTGCAATGGAGCTACAGGTGGGTCTAACTGGTGTTTTCCAAATACCTGACAAGTGTGACAGGTTTTGCAAAAGTTGGAAACATCTTTCTGAAGCCCAGGCCAAAAGAAGTGTTTCATGATCTTATCAACAGTCTTATTAACACCAAGATGACCTCCTAAAGGTAAACTATGAGCCATTGTTAAGATCTCATTCCTGTAGACCTTCGGAACAACAATTTGCCTGACCACTGCCCAATCTGCATTGGCAGGGATATCAGGAGGGCGCCACTTCCGCATCAACACACCATCCTTGAGATAATACCCAACTGGAACTGCGTCTATTTCTTTATCAGGAAGATCGTTAGTTTGCTCCTCAATCAACCGCTTTCTGGACAGAGACAAGTCTCCAGACACATCAGAATCACCAAACCCCTCTGGCTGGCTGAACAATGAACTGATAAAAGTGTCTGATAAGTTCTCAAACGGAGAAACCATAGTAGGCCAATCAGAGTCATGAGGCGAACCACCTGAGTCCTGACTATTCAATGAGCTCGACGGCACCACAACATCTTCTTCTTTAGCCTTCTTAGCCATAGCATGAGTCACTGCGCAAGAAGGATACAGAGATGGGTCCTCATCCCCATCTTCAGTGCTCCGCTGTGAAGTAAGATGTACAGGGGGAACTACTTTGCCCCCAGCCAAGTCATTGCCTAGCAACAGAGAAACACCCTTTATAGGTAGACTTGACATAAGTCCCACCTTTACCTGTCCTGTAACTAAATCTGACTTCAAGAATATAGAGCGCAGGGGTACAGATACAGTCCTTCCTTCAATACCTTGTACAAGTATGAAATCCCCTGAAGCGGTCTCATCACGTAACTCCAAGGAGTCCATCAACAAAAGTGACTGAGAAGCTCCGGTATCCCTTAGGATATATATGGGGACAGGAGTAGTATGCTCATTCAGAGCCACAAATCCCTCTGACACAAATTGAAGAAATTCCTCCCTCACAAAGTCAGCAGTATCAGGCTTTTTAGCCCCACAAGAAGCAGGTAATTTAGCAGATTGGTTATCTACTACAGGGGTTTCTAACCTTGTTTTCACAAAGGCATTTGGTTTGGTATCCTTTTCTTTTTCTTTCTTAGCTTTAAGGAACCAACAGTTAGTTTTAATATGACCAGATTTCTTGCAATAACTGCAAACTAGACCACTTTTGTCACTGTCAGCTTTCACACTTTGATCAGACCTGTTACTGGATTTCTGAGCACCATCACCAGATTTGTCTTTGTCTTTGGGTGAGGAATCTTGGGTATCACCGTTCCTTTTTTTCTGAAATTGTAACCATCTATTGTTACTGCTAGACTGAAATTTGGACTTATGTGTGAGAACATATTCATCTGCTAATTTGGCAGCTGATTGCAAATTCAGTGCTTGCTTCTCTTTAAGGTAGGTCTTAATATCATCCTTAACACAGTTCTTGAATTCTTCAACTAACACCATCTCTTTTAGTGAGTTGAAATCATCCTTGACCTCCATAGAAGTACACCAGCGCTCAAAGCAAACCTGCTTCTCAGTAGCAAATTCAACATAAGTCTGATTTTCAGATTTCTTCAGACCTCTGAATTTCTGTCGGTAAGCCTCTAGAACCAACTCATAAGCTCTCAAAATAACCTTTTTGACAACCTCATAATCAGAGGAATCATCTGCAGACAAAGCCGAATAGGCTTGTTGAGCATTACCCTTGAGGACAGTTTGCAACATCAGAGGCCAGTGTTCCTTTGGCCACTGGCAACTCTTTGCTACCTTTTCAAAACACTGGAAATAGTTGTCAACATCCTTTTCCGAAAATGGAGGCACCAATTTTACCTCCTGGCTAGCCATAAATTTATTTTCAGTTTGAATTTTAATTTTTAGTTGCTCCATTTGGAGTCTTTCTTCTCTATTGAATTTCTCTAATTCAAAATCTCTCTGTCTTGCAAATTTTTCTAACTCAAATTCTCTTTGTTTTTCTTTTTCTTCCCTCTCAAATTCTCTTTGTTTTTCTTCTCTTGCTAATTTTTCTAACTCAAATTCTCTTTGTTTTCCTTTTTCCTCCCTTTCAATCTCTAGCATTTTTAATTTAAGTTCCATTTCTATATTTGGATTTTCCACTGGAAACTGTTCCAGATCTCCTGGTGCAAACACATTTTCATCAATGTAATATTCAACTATCTCTCTCGCCAGTCTTGCTTTTCGCATGGCTGGTTTTACCTCTGTCAGCTCTAAATGTCTGCAAATTTCTAGCAGTTCTGTCTTTTTAAAAGACTTCAAAACCTCAACGGTTGGTGATGCTAAGAAATCATCCATTGCTGTTGATCTGTCAATATATTTATATAGGAAAATTCAAAAAACAATTTTACAGTTTGAAATGTTAGATTTTCAATAAATTACTCACACAATGGTCTATCCCGGACGAGCCCCCAATTTGTTATGGCCCCAATTTGTTATTACAATTTACAACACAACAGCAACAGCAAGGGATGACAGACACAACTTAAAACTTAAACACATTTAATTAAACAGACAATAACAACTAAGACCAAGATTGAACACAACAAAAACAGAAATATTTACAGTCCCTCTTTGTTGGGGTGGCTTGGTGATGTCCTGGGTGAGGAAAATGCTCAAACGCAGGCAAAAATCCACAAAAGAAACTTCTCAGGTCTTGAACAGAAATGACAGGTCTGGTCACATGTATCCTTCTTCTTGCAATTTCTCCCACTGCTTTACTGTCTCAATTCTTTTCCTTATACCTGTATACTCTTTTGCAGACCCCACCCACATTTAGACCTTTTTTTTTTAATTTTCGGGGACATGCCCCAGACAATTCCAGGACATGTCTAAACCTAGCTCCAGTCTGGGCTTAATAAAAGAAAGGTAAATTCTGCCATCCAGTGGCCTCTATTCACATCACACGTCTGATTTACTAAAAGTGTGTACGTTGCAGATTTCGGGGTAGAACTGCCAGGGCGTTGATAAATCTGGCGGCAGAAACCATTGTAATTTCCATGACACGCCCCAATAAATTCATGCTCCGGGAGGCATAGTCTTGCCCACTTTACGACATGGACTCTCGAAAGACAGCAAAGAAGAAAAAACTTAACTGAGGAGGAAATATCGTCGGCCTGCTGATAAACCTCGTATCTACAATTTAATGAGAAACAAAAACTCCTATGTCCACGATAATAGCATAAACATTGCAAAATACATTGATTGGATACATTCTTGGAGGAAAAATATTCATCCTACCCGAACACAGCACAGTAAGAACTGCATTCTTACATGCAAAATTTAGCTTTTTTTTGCTCTCCTATAAAGTTTATCATTTTGAGGATACGAGGATACGATAGATGGAGAAAAACAAAATTATTTTATTTGGAAGTCATAAAGGGAGCCCAGTAGGCTGCAGTTTGGAAAACTATTGCTGCTACAGTAGTAAACACCGTTGGGGTGAAAAACCATAGAGCAGCAGAGGTTTTATTTAATTCATTAATAAATCGAAGTGACTATTCGCACTTAATTGTTTTGCTTGGACGCACTTAAATGACCAAAATTCTTGTTAGACGCACTTATTATTGTGGTCAAGACGCACATTTCTCCATTGCCCACACTTATTTTAAGTGTGTCCAAAGCTAAAATTTTTTCTTGGCCAAATTTATTTTAAGCGGTACTTTCTAAGTGTCACTGGAATATTCATCAACTTGCGCACTTACAAGTGTGGTCAAGAAAAAAATGAATTGCGAATAACATCGGCCTTAATACATTCAATTTATAGATCCAAGATATTTCATGTTATATTGCCTACATAACTGACAATCCAAATGCTTTACTTGTAGGTTAAAAAAGTGGTCCGATTTTAAGATCGCCTCCAAAAAACGGGCAACAGCACACGGACCGGTGGAGGCCAACTGGACTCGAACCTCCAGCTGTCACAGCATTGATAGGCTCCCCCTCCATCGTGGGACTACGAGGCGGAGGGGACATGGATGAGTCCCCCCCGCCTCGATCAGAGCACCATGAGGGTAATTGGTAAAATACAGTCTACAGAGATCACTCTTCATTGTACTTTTATCAGTGTTACTCCATGACATTTTATTGGGTGCCACACAAAACGAGCAGCCACTCGTCTCATCTGTGTAGAGAAATTAATTACACTTATATTTGGAAACAACCTGCTTTTATTCATTTATTTATTCATTCATTTATTTAGTCTATTTATTTATTTTAATAATAAGAACAACAACAGCATGACGTCCACATCGCTGCATATGGTTTATTACTCATTTTGACAGCTGCACTCGTTCCTGCATGTTGTTCGCCGTTTTCAGATTTGCATACACCTGGTCAGAGCAGAGATTTTTGCGTTCAGATTGATAAATGCCAATTCTTGCGGGAGATTTGGCGTACACCCATTTTTTTGGTGTACGCAAGTTTGATAAATGAGGGCCATTGGGTCTAAATTATGACCCCTTGTATTACAGTATAATTGTTTTTGTTTTTTTTTTACATCATTTGTAAGTTGGAATTGGAAAACAATGGAACAATTTAAAAGGTCAGTAAACAGCCCCAACAATATCCTTTTTACATTTCTTTATTGCTGTCGGATCATAACATATTTCTTAATTCTATCAGTAGGGCTATATATGTATTTTAGGTTATTATGAGAACTTATAATATTTTACAGTACATCTTGTGCTTATTGAACATTGAAAGTCAAGCTACAATATCATGTTTTCATTTTTTATGGCTACTTGCAATGTACAAATGTATGGATCTTTACAAGAATATTTTAATGTTGATCACATGGAAATTAGAATTGATTAAGTGCCCTGGGCAGTTTGTCAGTTCTCTCCAGTAGTTCCCAGAAGAGTCACAGCTCCACTGCTGTAATCAATTTTTTCACAATGCTCTTCTCTTTTCTTCTTCATGTCCTGAAATGGAAGACATTGGAGTGAATGGGTTTACAGTAAAGAAACTTGAATCCAATTTCCTTAGAGATACAGCCATTTCAATGGAAATAACATGCTTTCTTCCAGTCTGTCTTATAGTTGTGAGACAAAACAACAGTAGTTACTGAGTACTGCAGCCAAGTGGATCATCAAGCTGGTGCTTAACCCTAGTTTCTGTTGCACCAATTGACTTGGAGTATTGCTACTCTGCCTGAATGGGATGCTCGTCCATTGCAGGTTCCCACCCAGCTCATGGTCAGGTTTCCCCACCCATTTGCTGATACCCAATTGCCCCCCTGGATGGAGTGAGGAACTGCAGGAGTAAAGCGTTTTGTGCCGAGAACACACTGCGAAGGCTGTGGTAATGACTTCAACTTTGGACCTTTTCAGCCCAAGTCATGCTCACTTATTGATGTTACCCTGAGAAGGTATGTCACATTAGAAAGACCACGTTCTCACCTCTGTTAGGGCTGGTTTGTGGACACAGTTCACATACGGCTTGGGGTCAGCTTCGACTTCCCCAGATAAGGTTTTGTAGCAGGTTGTGCAGTCTATCAATGGCTATGAAAGACAGAGAGGGAAATTTAATTGAAAATGTGTGAAGAACTTGCAGAATGAGAGCTATTATCTCGGCATAAAGTGGTTGGCATATTGTAGATTTAACTTGCGAGCGCTGGTCCTGCGCTGGTCCAGCTGGAACTCACTCGGTCATTTCTGAAGGGACACAGTTTTGGATCAGGGTTTGTTGTGTCCTTGGCGCATTTGGTTGGTTTAAGGTGGAAGTTGTGGTAAATGTAGTTTACATTGAATCCATTCTGAAACACAAAGGAAACTACCATTTTAGAGCTGTACTGTAAAGAAAAAGGTTTTAACTGCAAATAGTTGGTAATGCTAAGTGTCTGTCTTAAGTCTTTGAAACTTAAAATGAGATTTAACTTCTTAGTTTTTCACTCTCAAGAAATGTTCAGCAGAAGTTACCATGTGCTTTACAGTGAAATTTTCTTAACCTGTCAGCAAAACTAGAAATGAGTCAGGATTACTTCGCCACATTGGGTGAATTCTTGTTTTATTCAGAGGAAACGTAATTGAAATACTGCGGGGAAAATAAGTAATGAACACATTAACATTTTTCTCAGTAAATACATATATTTGGGGCTATTGTCATGAAATTTTCACCAGATGTCTGCAGCAACCCAAGTAGGCCACACATACAAAGAAATCAAAACAAATCCGTCCATAAATGAAGTTATGTATTCTGCCCTACAAAGCCTAAGTACAGTAACTTCATATTGGGTAAAATGTGAGTTATTGCCTACAGTTCTGGGTCTGAAAGTATATGGAGGTCAGGATTTATTTGGACAGAAATTATACCTTGGTAAATCAGTTAACCATAATCTATCATAGATGTGCTAACATGTGCTAACTATTCATTTATTGGGACAGCAATGAAACTCCAAAGCCATTTTATACTGTTGAAATTATTGCGTAGTTACTGCACTTAGCCTTTGTAGGGCAGTATAATAAAGTGGAATGACACAGGGAATAAGATTTGAACACATAAAGAAAAGGAGGTGCAAAAAGGCATGGGAAGTCAAGAAACCAGCTGATATCTGTCAGTAGTTAGAAAACAATCCTGCCCTCAATCAGTGCAAATTCATATCAGCTGGTTTAGTCCTAATGGATGGCCAATGAAAAGATTTCTCATTACCAAGGTGTCACACAAGAAGCATCTCAAGATGGGTAAAAACAAAGAGCTCTCTCAAGACCTTCGCAACCTGACTGTCGCAAAACACACTGATGGCATTGGTAAGATGTTTTTCTCAACTTCTGAATGTTCCAGTGAGCACCATTGGGGCCATAATCCGGAAGTGGAAAGAACATCATTTCACCATAAACCAGCCATGACCAGGTGCTCCTGGCAAGATTTCTGTCAGAGGAGTCAAAGGAATAATCATAAGAGTTGTCCAAGAACCAAGGACCACTTGCGGAGAGCTTCAGAAAGACCTGAAATTAGCAAGTACAGTTGTTTCAAAGAAAACAATAAGAAATGCATTCAACCGCCATGGCCTCTATGCATGCTCACTGCGCAAGACCCCACTGCTTAGGAGACAGCATATCGAGGCTTGTTTAAAGTTTGCTGCATTACATTTGGACAAGCCTCTGAAATACTGGGAGCATATAGTCTGGTCATATGAGACCTGTTGCTGTTGCTGACCTCTTGGCTGTGCGGTAGCGCTGTTCGTTGGTGATCACTCTGCTTCAGTTGAGACAGAGGCAGAGAATTTTACCTCAGAGGGGGCCTTTATTCGGCCAGAGGGCATGTTAAATGCTCAAGATTATTTAGCGGAAATTGAGGTTAGGGATAACAAAGTATTACAAGTTGCGTAAACTTAAGGCAGATAAGGCGACGGGTCCTGATTCCTTATATCTTAGAGTGCTCAGGGAAGTTGGTGAGATCATCTTTTAGTCGCTATCCGCCATCTTCAGACGGTCTTCAGAAACTGGAGAAATACCAAATGATTGGAAATAGGGCGATATAATACCAATATATAAGAAAGGGGACCGTACCGAGCCAGGAAATTACAGGCCAGTCCGTTTAACTTGCATTGCGTGCAAAATATTGGAATCTACCATAAAAGATGAGCTGGACTTATTTCTTGAACGCAACAGTATCTTGAGGGATAGCCAACATGGTTTCCATAAAGGAAGGTCATGCCTGACAAACCTTCTGGAATTCTTTGAAGAGGCCACCAGGACTAATGACCAGAGCAGGGCTTATGACATTATATACTTGGATTTTCAGAAAGCATTTGATTCAGCACCGCATAAGAGACTAATTTTTCAATTGAGCTCAATTGGAGTTACAGGAGGTATTCTGGAGTGGAATCAAAACTGGTTACAGGACAGAACACAAACACTGGTGGTCAGTGGTAATAAACCATTCAATAGCTTTAGTGATTTAAAAAAAAATCTTTCACGTGTGTACCATGTGCTTAAGTGCACTTGGCACAAAATTATTGTGTTTAGTAAAAAAAACAATAAAAGTGACCTTTGAATGTTTGCCTTTTTGGGTCACATGGCCACATTCTGGCCTCATTTCTGACCTGCTTGAGCAATCTTGGTAGATTTCAAACTTTTTCATTGCTGCATGAAAGAAAATTATAATAATATGTACACTACCAGACAAAACTTTAGATCCCCCACATTTTCTTCAAATAAAAAACACATTTTAATTTCCAAAAAATAGAGAGCTTAATTTCATTAAAATAACTGAAACTTCAAATTATAATTGCTGAGCATATATATAATTTTTTTTCACTTTGCATGTCATAAGGTGTAAGTATTGCCTTTGGTGAGGCTGGAGAATTTCTCACAGATGTGCTGCACTTTTAGGCCGTTTCCCCATGACCTCTCCATTAAATAAGTCCAAAATTTGCTTGATTTCTATTCTCTCGTTGGAAAATAAAACTAATTTTAATTATCATTGGAATTTATTACTCCAAATTTGACTTGCCACAAACTCCAATATGTTGGGCATTATCTTGTGACATAAATGAGTTATGTAACTCCTGACTGCTTTTTGCCTTGTGCCATTTGAGGCCATTTACTGATGTTAAAACGCTTCAAACAAAAAACAATGACACAGCTTGAGTGTGTCCAAACTTCTGATGGGCACAAAATTTTAAAAAAAAATTAGCATAGCACAAGCATGAAGAGGCTTTCAGGTGTAAGATCACAAACAAGAACATCTAATCATAATTGAACTTTCTGAAGCTGACGAACGAATCACTTCTGGTCTGAAAGGCCATATACTCAAAGTTTAAACAGCATATCATTAATATTTAGGTGTCTTGACTGCACATCAAAAAAAACTACAATCAGCCAAGTCAGCTTTAGTCCAGCACACATCTAGAAAACATTTGTCCAAAAAAGCGATGCACAGAAAAAGTAATACCTCCACGTCTTTCTTAGCCAAGCTTTTGAAGAAGAGGAAGAGGTGGGGAATGCTGGCGTGTGATTTCATCTGCTCCAGGGCCAGGTCCACTCCTTTCTTGTAGACAGCGGGAAGCTGATCATAGGCCGCCTGCCCCGCGGTGGACAACGCACACGCTCCAATGATCAGCAGCAGGAACAGCAGTTTGTGGCTCATCTTTCTCTCTGTGTGCTGGGTGAACAGCCGGACTGACTGAGGCTTCTGCTCTGACCAGCACTGATCCTCTCCACTCGGGGATAAATATTAACTCTGACCCACTTTTTCGGCAGGAGAGTTTTTATGTGTTTTTTTTTTTTTTGCTCACCTAGCAGTGTAATCGCCATGCACTCGCTGAAAAAGAATCCAAAAAGTAACTGCAATTCCATGGAGGACATATCTATTTCTCTCTTCTTTTTTTTTTGGAGTGAAATGGTTTGACATGTAAGCTTTCTAATGTCTCACTCCCATGTATGCCTGTGTTCTATAAATGACCACAAAAGGTTCCTCAGAGGTGAAAAGTTCTATCCACATATTCTGAGTGCAGAAAATGTTTTACTGTATTTGTGTGTAGAGTTATATTCTTATATATGTTTTGCACATCATGCTTTTAAATGTTTTGCGAGCAAATACACTTCAAATAATTTCAAAGTAATTCTATGTGGTTGTACATTTTGAAATATTTAGTTATGGCTTCGTATTACACTTAAGTTCATAAATATTGGGAGTGAGTGACAATGTTCATTGTCTTCCTGTAGTTTTTTTGCCACCAAAATGGATTTGAAGAGAAACAATCAAGATATGCTTAAACTGCTGAATTCCAACTTCCAAATTTAAGTTTTTCAAAACTATTGTCCGAACTATGTCTGAATCAAACCCATGGTATGCACACCCCTCAGTTTTAGTGGTTCAAAAGTAATTGAACAAACTGACACATCTGTAATTCACTTGTCATTTTGAATACTCTGTGCAGTCAATGACTGGCTAAAATTTTGACACTGGGTTTCTTCTCTGGCGAAGCTCTGCCTGGCCGTCACTGCAGCTGTCTTCAGTTCCTGTTTTACTGTTCAGGCAGTTTGCCTTGAGGAAGGGATTCAGGTCATATGATTAACTTGTCTGTGAAAGAAGAATATTGTACTTATTTGCCTTAAAAATCTTGGTTTGTTTTTGCACTGTGCCCCCAAGTCACTGTCCAGCTAGACTGAAAAGCATTTCCCAATTAGTCCTGATGCATTTTGCTGAGTCTATGCATATAATATAGCCCCATACAATTAATAATTTATCCTCCAGGTTTTGTCAACTGTCTCATTGCCAGTGGATACAAGGGAACCAGCCTAATGAGTAGATGTACATGCCCATGTATGACCACTCTGTACAGATGAGGTGGTATTACACAGATAATGAGCAGTTCCTTCTTTTCTTCAAACCCTTCTTTTCTTATCTATCTGGTATAAGTTGATCTTTGTCTTATTCGTCCAAAGGATGTTGTTCCTAGACTATACAGTCATTTTTATTTCTTAAATTTTATTTTTTGGTAAATTCCCTGTTTAGCCTCACCAATAGTCTTCATCTTAAAATAAACCCCCTGCATTTGCTCTGGTGGCACTAATTCACCATCCTCCGAGAGAACGCTCCTGATCAGGTTAACTTTTGTGAAAGGGTTTTTCTGAACCAGGGAAAGAGATCATCTGTAATGCATCACAGTTGTTATGTGGTCTACCAGGCCTTTTTGTATTCCTGAGCTCATGAGTGCTTTCTTTCTTTTTTAGAATAAACCAAAAAGTTTAGTTGACCACACTTAATGATTTCTTTTTTTCCCTGGTGGGTTTGTTTCATTTTTCTACCTTATAATAATTTGCTTTACTGACACTGACAACTCATTGGGCTCTAATTTCCTGGCGCAGCGCAGGTGGCGTAGCGGAGCGCAGCCCGCGCAGTGGTAATTTCGTACGGCGCAGCCCGCGTATTGGTAATTTCGTGAGGTGCGCAGCCTTCGGTAGACGAAGGTGCGCCGATATGGGTGTGGCGGCGTAGTAGGGGGAGGTGTCACATATTCATCAAGACGCAGTGACAATTTCGTAGAAAAAGTCTCCGCTGGAGTTGCGCAGAAAACTCGCCAGCTCCAACCTGGTTTAATTTCTGTGCAGTGGTAATTTGGCTGACCGGCGCAGAGTGCGCACACGTCACCGAAATCTCACCGGCAGGTTAACAGAATGTCAGGCACATTGCAATGCCAGAAATAATTACAGGAAGCACCATTTAATGAAACTATCTGAATAAGGACATAAATTATAGTATCTACATCGATTCTCCTGATTGGCACGCGTAATGGAAACTCGACCTGGCTTAATCAATGCAGCTGAATCGATGGTGCAAATTAACAACTTCACATCTCTCTCAGCCAACCAAAAACTGCCTTGGCATCAGGTAGTGCGTATATATCCGGCTTCTCTCAACCAAAAAAAAAAAATTCAACACAAATGAAAAAAAGAGAGACGCTTGCCGAAGAAATGTAAGTCATATTCGGTGTCTTAAGGATTTACCTGTTTTATGTGTTTGCGTATATAATTTCATTTTTTTATTTAGTTATTTTTTATTTTAATGCTCAACGTAATCTACAGATGGAGTATATTATTGCTAGGAGAAGGAGGAGGAGGAGGAGATACGGGGACAGAGTTTACCATCAGAGGTTTTCCTATTTTGGCCTGACAGAGCAGGAATGCAGGTGGAACACATGAATAATGTCTGGAATAGCCTACCGCCGTGTGTAATGTATTTATCACTTAATTGTGTACTCCTATCCATGACACAGGAACAGATTACATCTGTCCCGAGAGGTGGTCCACATGGTGACGCGCATCGTGGCCGCTGATGCGCACCGCGGTGGTCCCTGCGCTCTCCCAGTCGCTGTGAAAGTGACAGCAGCTCTGACTTTCTTTGCCACTGGGTCTTTCCAGCACACCGTGGCCTCGGTGGTGGGGATCAGTCAGACCGCTGTCAGTTCGGCTATACATGCAGTGTCTTCCAGTCTAGTCCGACATGCAAATGAGCACATCATTTTTCGATCAACACCTGAGAGCCAGCTGGAAACGAAGCGATGTTTCTTGTTGAAATGTGGATTCCCCGGGGTACTGGGTGCCATCGACTGCACACATGTCCAGTTGCGCGCACCAGATACCCAAGCCATCACCTATGTGAATCGTAAGGGAGTACACTCCATTAATATCCAGGTGATTTGTGACTCGAATTGCCTGGTGACACACGTGTATGCCAACTTCCCTGGATCTGCACATGATTCGTTCATCCTGGCGAATTCTGCCATTCCTACAGTCTTTCAGGGGGACCCCCCTCTGGATGGGTGGCTGCTAGGTGACAATGGCTATCCACTTAAATCGTGGTTGATGACCCCATACATTACACCCACAACAAGAAGACAACGTGATTTTAACCGTGTTTTCAGTAGTGCTAGGTCAGTCATCGAACATACTTTTGGTCTACTCAAAATGCGTTTCAGATGTCTGGACCGTTCGGGTGGTTCATTAACATATAGCCCTCGGAGTGTCAGTGCATTCTCCGTGGCATGTTGCGTGCTACACAACATAGCTGTACGCCATGGATGTCACTTTGACCTCACGCAGGAGACATTACAGGACTTGAGACAGAGAGAGGCCGAACTGCATGTGCCGTATCAGCAGGGAGAACAGCAGTGCGCACGGGAGAGGAGAGACCAGCTTGCTGAACAGCTCTGTCCTTAAATGTATTTCCATTTATCCATTTCGTTGGCCACTATTTAGTCAATCACATTAAAGATGCATAAAATCACGAATGAGACAAATGATTGTGTGAACAATTTTTTTTTTATTGTCTTCTCCTTCCTCTTCCTCCTGGTGCGCGGGGACGTTCTGCACTCCTCCTTGGATGGGAGAGAGGAGAGCCTGCGGAGAGCCCTCCTCCCCGAGTGCGCGCTCCTAACCTGGGAGGGGCGGGGCGTGCGGATGTCCCCAGAGCGGTGACGAGGCGTTCAGCGGCATCCGCCAGCCTTTCTAGGCTGGCGGCGATGCCACCGAGCCGGGAATTTATGGCTCCCAGTTCCCTCTCCAGCATTGCAAAGCCCCCCTGTTGGATGTCCAGGAAGGGCTGATCCTCGTCCTCCACCGTGGCACGTCTCCGCTCTCGTCCAGCTGTATGGCGCTGTCTCCCTCCGGCCGTTATCGCCTCTGTCCCCGGATCGCCATCCTCCTCCTCCTCCTCCTTCTCTTCCTCTTGCTGCTGCTGGGTTACCAGTGGATCTAATAAAATTAAATGCAGAAGCTGGGTATTGTTGTAAATAAACTGTTTATCAAACGTATACAGATCTTTGATTTTGTGTAATCCGGACTTGCTTGCCAAAATGATCATTATTCAATTCGGTAAGACGTTCATTTCACATGCAAACACTAGTGACAAGGGTCAGACCGCGTGAGTAGAGAGCATATTTGGCATCTCTCATCTCGGAAATAAATATATATATAGCGAAAAAGAGACGCGTTGCAATGCGTCCTTTACGCACAGGTGCTTCTGATTTCATCCCCGTCACGCATGGTATTTGTTTATGATGTGATCTGTGCACACTACTTACCTTTATTACACAGGGTTTAAATATTGGTTACAATATGAGTGCCTTTCTTAGTGACCAAATATGTTTCCGTACCCGTAATGCCAACCTCAATCCCACCAAAGCCCTCAACACTGACGGCTGAGAGGGTGGAGGACGCAACGTCCTCCGCCGAGCTCATGGCCACGCTGGTGGAGGGGCCGCCTCCGGTGACCATTGTCTGCCTCCGGTGCAGCGATAGCTTTTGTTTGGCCCGTCTTCTTACATCATTGAACCTTTTTTTGCACCGGGCAGCGGTTCTCAGTATTTCAGGACAAACCTGATTAACAATGTTAGAAATTTCTTCCCAGGCTGCTTTTGCATCATCAGCCCGTGGAGGTCTGCTCGCGCAACCATATATACGACCACTACGAGCTTGAACCTCCCGGACCAGAACATCAGTTTCCTCCTGGCTGAAATTTGGCCGTCTGGGGTGGTTGCCGTGTCCTCTCTCATCCATGTCGAGCGATGTTTGCACTGCGCCTCGCTCACAGCGCTTTTAAAGGTAAGGAGAGGAGCTCATTTGATTCGTGAAGATTTGACTCGGCTGTGTATACCCAAACACGCCTTCTTTACTACTTGCGCAGATAGGCGGGACAGAGGCGGGACGGAGGAGTACTTGCGCCAGGCTACGCCGGGCACGAAATTGCCACATACGCCTGGACACACCCCGTTGGCGCGGCGCACCCCCCATGCGCCGCGCCTGCGCCGCGCCTGCGCCGCGCCTACGCATGGTTTACGAAATTAGAGCCCATTGTGTTTCATTTTGAGAGTGGGATTTCAACAGATTCCAAATGAAAATGTAACTCTTGAAATCAAGTGTGGACCTTTTATATGTTCACTTTTAAATGATGTCATGAGGAAATTAAGCACACCTAGCCATTGAACACCTGAGCATCCAATTATCCAAATAAGAAAGGGGACCGCTGAAGAAAATGCTGTAATTCTTTGATGTTGGGCCCGCAACGCTCCTTATAACCAGAGTACTAATCACCAACCTGCCCCGGCAACTGCATTACCGATTAACCTCACCTTTCAGCAATCATCCCATCAGCCATTTCACACACACATATATATAGTGAGTACTCACTTATCCGTATTTGTTGCTACAAGATATATCCCTCAATGTCATTTCTCCTATTGTTATTCATTATTTTTCCTGTTTGTCTCCCCTGTGTTTTTCTGAAGTTGTTTGACTTTGATCTTTGTTAAAGAAATTCACGCTCAACTTACCTTCGCTCCTGAATCCTCTTAGTGCGCACCCACTCATTACAGAAGACTTCGGTGGCTACATGGATTCAGCAAAGACCCCATTGCTGGACGAGGATGAGTTGATGACAACCACCTCATCCTCCCCTTCGTCCTCCCCTTATGTCTGTGGAGGCTGCTCAACAGAGGAGGAATGGTCCATTTGAGAGTCGTCTGCAACAAGTTGGTTTGTTGCTGCCGGGAACTAAGAGCCTCCCTCTTGCCACCACCATCTGTCCCTGTCTACCCTGTGGTGCCGTTAGCTGCCGCAGCCCTTCCCTGTGGGACTCGCCTGTTCACTTGCCTGATCGCTATGAGGGACCCCCAAAGGAATGCAAGGGGTTCCTTCTGTAATGCTTCTTTTACTTCATTTGCTACCCTGCCCACAAGCAACTAAGAGAAGATCGCTGTGGTGATCACCCAGCTGCCAGGCAAAGCACTTGAATGGCCCACCGCCGTCTGGGAGCAAGTTGATTTCACCACCTATGACCCCTTCCTCTTTCAGTTTCAGGGGATAGTCGTCCATCAGGGGGAGAAGGCTGGGAACACCCTGCTGTGCTTCCATCAGGGTAATTGATCTGCGGTGGAGTATGCCCTCTTTTTCACAACCTTGGCTGCAGCCAGCGGATGGAGTGAACCTGCACTCCTTTCCAACTACTACAACGGTCTGCAGCCGGAATTTAAGGTTGAGTGGCATGCAGGGACAACGCTGCATCCCATCAGGCTAGACAAGCTGCTGCAGGAGAGACAGTGAGGCAGAACTTCTGAAACCATCTATCTGCCCAGTTAGGAGCCTGAAGCAATGGAGCTTGGGGCTGTAAAGGGGTCGCCGGCAGACCACTGTGACCAGGAGTGTTCAGGGTGTTGCTGTCATTGCAACAAAGAGGGCATCGGGGTGCTATAGGTCCAGTCCAAACCTCGTGTAGATGTAAGGCCAGCTACCCAACGCCTGTCAAGGTAAAAGTCTCACCATACTCTATAATAAGAAATTTTGTGATTATGTTACATGTGGCCCACAATTACCTTTGTTTTCTGGTAGAAGCCCTGATCAACTCCGGCCCCCCCCCATACCATCTCAAGACTCCAATCCCCGTGGCAGCACTGGATGGTAAACTGATTGTAAGGGAAGTATCCTTTGGCAGACTGCTCCCCTCTCCCTTTCTGTAAGGCACAGCCACACCGAGGAAATTTCTTTCCTGGTCCTTCCCATTTCAAATAAGCCCATAGTCCTTGGTCTTCTGTGGCTCAACCAGCAGAATCTCAGCCTCCACTAGCCACTAGCAACAACAGCAGATCACATTCCCATGCAGCTTTGTCAGCAGCACAGTAGCCCCTTCTTCTTCGCTGCAACCTCCATTGAAAGCCCCGACACTGCTTCTACCCTCAGTGTTAACAGGGAGCATCGGCATTTGCTGACAGCATTTAGCAAAACAAAAGCTATGCAGGTCCCTCCTCATTGCCCTTGGGACTGTGCCATAGGGCTGCTGTCCGTGCACTGCCCTCATGAAGCCATGTATAGCCACTCACTTTGGCTGAAAATGAAGCAGTACATACAAGAAGCGCTACAGCAGGGGTTTATTTGACCATCCTTTTCCCCGTGACAGCTAGTTTTTTCTTTGTGGAAAAGAAAGATGGAAGACATACCCTGCATTGACTACAGAGAGCTCAGTGATGTCACTGTGAAGTACAGGTATCTGCTCTCTCTAGTCCCAAGTGCTGTCAAGCAGCTCCAGGGAGCAAAGTATTTTACAAAGCTAGACCTGCTTGGCACCTACAATTTAATCCCTATCCGGGAGGGAGACGAATGGAAGATGGCCTTTATTACCACCTCCGGAATCACAAATACTGCATGATGCCATACGGGATGGTTAACGCCACTTCTGCGTGCCAATCCTTCATTAACAACATCCTACAAGACTTGCTCGAACGTAACATCATTACCTACATAGATGATATACTAATATATTCTCCAACTCACCCTGAGCATGTTCGTCACATGAAGAAAGTACAAGCCTACGTAAAGTTCTACGTAGTTCACCAGTTCTACGTAAAGGCCGAAAATGCGTCTTTCATCAGATCACTATCACCATCCTCTGATACGTGATTGAACTAAAGGGAGTGGCTATGGAAGAGTGGAAGATCAAAGCAGTAGCTGATTAGCCAGTCCCACGGAACGCTACGGAGCTCCAACACTTCCTTGGATTTGCCAACCTTTACAGCCGCTTTAATCAAAATTTCAGTTTGGTTGCCAAGCCCCTTATGTCACTACTCAAGGGAAATCCCTTTGGAATTGCATGGAATCCAGAGGTTCAGCACTTTTGATCACTTGAAACATTGATTCACGACTACCCCCATTATGAAGCTTCCAGATCCAAATAAGCCATTCACAGAGAAAATTGATGCCTCCAGTGCAGGAGTGGGGGCAGTTCTATCCCAGAGGCACAGGTTTCCTGGGAAGCTCCACCTGTGCACATTCCTCTCATTCCAATTAACAACAGCAAAGGCAAATTACAATGTGGGCAAATGAGAATTACTGGAAGTAATGTTTGCACTTGAGGAGTGGAGGCATTGGCTGGATGGGGCTTTATATCCTTTTACATTGCTGACCGACCACCATAATTTAGAATTCATCTACTCTGCAAAGCCGCTTAATCCCTATTAAGCCAGGTGGGAGCTCTTCTTTATCTGGTTCAATTTCACCATGACCTATCACCTAGGTGTGAAGAACTCTAAGACAGATGTCCTGTCCCACCGCTATGATGCCGAAGCTGACCCATCAGTGGAAGTGCCCATAATCCTTGCATTATGGCTCATCGCCCCAATCCACTGGGAAATAGAGAAGGACATCCATCGGGAGTCAAGAAGGGAGCCAGCTCCAGAGAGCCTAATGGCTGGCAAGATCTATGTTCCTTCCACTCTGCAGGACAGGGTCTTCGCTTGCGCCCACACTTCATTGCCAGCTGGACACCCTAGAATCACAAGAACTACGCACTCATCAACCAGAAATACTGGTGGCCCCACCTGGCCTCTGATGTTTAGAGGGCACTCAAGTCTTACTCCAGCTGTGCCATCTCCAAAACCTCATGACAGCTATCCACAGGTAAACTACAACTCCTCCCTGTCCCTCAACATTCATGGTCACACCTGGTGGCGGATTCTGTCACTGACCTCCCCAAATCCGATGGCTACATTGTTGTGCTTGTGCTGGTTGGCCAGTTCTCCAAGTTCTGTAAATTCTTACCCTTCCCTAGCAAAGGCCCTATTCTACCATTTGTTCAGGAATTTTAGCCTTCTCATGGACATCCTGTCGGATCGTGGGTGCCAGTTCACATTGTGAGTGCGGCGAGCCTTTTTGAAGAAGCTAGGAACATTGGTTAGCCTCAGTTTGGGATACCACTCCAAATGAAATGGGAAGGTGGCGCGAACCATTCAGAATCTGGGGAGGTTCCCCCGAGCGCACTGCCATAACCATCAGCTGATTTGGCCTCAGTTCCTGCCCTGGATAGAGTATGATCACAAGTCCCTCAAGAGCACCTCCACTGGTCTTACCCCCTACCAGTGTTTGCTCGGTCAGCAACCTCCCTTATGCCCGTAGGACCCCAGCTAGACTGAGGTGCCGGTGATAGATGCCTGGTATTCGCTGGGCTATCCACCGCCAGAGAACTCAGGCAGACCATTGTTGCCAGGATGCCCATCTTGGGGATTGGGTCTGGCTTTCCCCTAAGGACCTCAGCCTTCACCTGCCCTGCCGGAAGCTGTTCCCACGATACGTTGGCCCATTTAAAGTCCTCCAGTGGGTTAATGAAACCACATACACCTTGAGAGTAGCCCCCCAACTACAAAATTTCACCCATGTTTCATATCCCTCTCCATAGGCCAGTGATTGTTGGCAGAGACAGTCCCACCCAAAGAACCACTTCCAGCCCGGGAGGTCAGCAGTGCACCTGCCTACCAGGTACGCTCCTTCCTTAATTCTAGATGCCCTGGAGGGAGGATGCAATTCCTGGTGGACTGGGAAGGCTACGTCTCAGAAGAAGGGTGTTGGGTTCCCGCTCATGACATCCTGGACCCACACTGCTGGGATCGCTCTCCAGGACAACGGCACAGCGCGGCGGGAGCTGAGACTTAGGGGGGGGGGGGGTATTGTGATGTTGGACTCACAATGCTCCTCATTACTGGAGAACTAATCACCAGCCTGCCCTGACTTCTACATTCCCCATTAACCTCACCTGTCAGCAATCATCCAGTTAGCCATTTGAGATATATACACGTCTATCCCCCTCAGTCCCTTGCAAAGTATTTCTAGTTAGGTATCACTCATCCTTACTTGTAGCTACAAGATACTTCCCTGTACTCACTGTTATTTACCCCATTGTTTTTTGTAATAGTTCCTTTGCGTCTCCACTGTGTTTGTCTGAAGTTGTTTGACTTCGGTCATTATTGAATAAATTAACGCTCAACTTACCTTCGCTCCTGAATCCTCTTTATTCTCATCCTGCGCACTCCCTGTGCACACCCATTCATTACAAATTCCTACACCATCCATCCAATGTCTGATATGTCAACCCTCAACCTGAAAGAGAATGTCCTGACTAAGAACTCTTATTTTTCATTTCATTTTTGCTTTAATATTGTATGGTCGACAGCTAAAATAATAATCATTTTTCTATGTCCAAATATCTACAGAGCTAAAATGTACATATTGCTAATATTTATTTAGGGTTTACCTGTTGTTTCTCCACTTACATTGTGCTCATGCCCATGAGTCATGCAGTTTCTCAAGTCTGGGTTATTAGGCTATATCTATCCAAGGGAATCATGATATTTGCGTGGGAGGCCTATCAATTGACTAAATTGTTTCGCTGGTTTCTTGAGGGCTGGTGGTTTATAGCCCATTATAGCCTGCTCATCGAGGTTTGTGCAGCTGATGGTTCCTTGAGCAAGGTCTTGAACCACATATGACTTCATGGTGTGATTGGACCCTGCTTTGTCTAATGAAATGGAAGTCACTTTGGATGAGAGTGTTTTATGGTAATGTTTTTTACTTGTGATGGCTTACTATTCCTTCAAGGTATGGTTCTCTGTTGTGGGGGTGTGAGAATAGAAAAATAACAAACTGGGGGGTGTCCAGTGCCACTGTCCTTTTCTATCACTGATAAAATATTATCCCAACCATGATAAATTCCTGGAAAATTAATTTGGAATCCTTTCTTTATTGTCTTTTCATTGGTCATAACAAGTGTTGTGGCGTGACGTACTAAATGTACAGACCTGGCCACTGAAGGAACATATTGTATTTATTAAATTAATAAAATAACTTCATAGATGTTTGTTCTAGTTTCTTTTCAAAATGAATTTATTTTAAATATGGACATCGAAGGTGATGACCAACGCACCAAAAATAAGAAATGCGAAAAGGAATTACTGTAAAAAAAAAATGAGATATTGAAAATATTGCCTTGATTTGTTAGATTGAAATATTTTAAGTTCTCAGATAAATTCTTTTTCTTTTTTTAACAAATCAACATTTTTAGAAAGCATAAAAACCTAATTTCATTAGGGTAGATAAAAGGAAATTCACTCTTCACAGAAATAAAACTCCGTGATCATTTTTTCAGTTTGAAAAATTCATGTCTTTCCAGTGATCCCCAGTAGAGTCACAGAGCCGCTGTTGTAGGTCATTTTATCACAGTGCTCCTTTCTTTTGTCCATCATTTCCTGAAGCACAAGACAGACAGAATCATGCATATGACAGAATGTAAATATGTACAGTACCTTACAACCTCTTGAACTAGGAGCAGATTCCACTTGACCTGCGAAATTTCTATTTAAAAAATGATCACAAACAAGCCAATAATGGTTTCATCAGCAATGATTACAGTCCCATGTAATTCTACCATCGATAAATCACTGAAAACATTATATCATTGAAACATAGCTGTGATCGACAAAATTCCAAAGTGCAACGAGAGGTCTTACTTTTGTCAGAGCAGGTTTGTGGACACAGTGCACATATGGCTTGGGTTCACTTTCAACAGCTCCTGAATACATTTTGTAGCAAACTGTACAGTCGATCAGCGGCTATGAGAGATAAACAGGAGAAAAGACAAAAATTATGCACAGGCTTTTTTTGTTTTGACACTAACTGTCAAAAACCTAGGTTCACTGATAATTATTAAGCATGGTAGAGAAGAAAAATGAAATCTGAAGGCTTCTTGTTTTATTTAACACTCTCAAAATCTGAGATCTATCGAAATACCTAACCTTTTAGTGCTATAATTGCTTTTATGATTCTAGTAGATTTGATGCATTTCTTTTCTGAAGGGACAGTCATACAAATCTGAAAGTTCATACCTTACATGTCTCCGGAAGATCCTATGGATAAGCTGCACTTGTGGTTTGCTTCTTAATTTTTTGTTCCGATTTGCACCGATCTATGTTTTTCTCTTTATTTTGCCATTTTTTTATTTTGCCACAGACAACAAACAAATGGGGGCGAAAACATAACCTTCGCCCCAACTTCATTGGCGGAGGTGATAAAGATTCTTTTCAACTTCCCAGTTTGAATTGTGCCCTTTGAGGTTATTTTCCTAAATGAGAACTTATGCTTCACTAAAATGTGCAGCAGAAACAAGAGTGTTCAAATATTTTCGACCATGAGGGTACAAATTTTTAACCTTTTCACTGAACTTTCCCAAAGATACTCACTCGGTCAGTCCTGAAGGGGCAGTTTTTCGGGCTGGGGTCAGATGTGTCCTTGGCACACTTGGTTGCTCTCAGGTAAAAGTTGTGTTGAATGTAGTTCACACTATATCCAGACTGAAAAATAAAGAGGACCCACTCTGAAGGGTACATCTGACCATGATAACCATCGCATTCTAGTCATGGTCTATACCAATCAAACAGAACCACAAAATTTCTTTAATTTCTTTAGGCAGTTTTTATGGTTTGCATTCATTTGAATTCTTCTCAGAGTTTTTGATTAGACTTGAATCGAGATTTTACGAAATAGCTAGCCAGCCGAAGATGGACTTGTGATGGTCTGGCCCTGCAGGCCCTCCCCTCTCCTGTTTGCACCTCCACCTCAACGAGCTACAGCTGCTGCTCGTTGAGGTGGAGGTGACTTGAGTGTATTTAAGAGCTGCACTGCCACATTGGCAGTGCAGCTGTATTCTGTTGGCTCATTGTTTGCTGGCCGTTTGTATTGGAGCCCTGGATATCGCTGCTGTTCCCCTGGGTGTTTAATGAGTTTTATTAAACTTTATTTATATTTTACTCAGCCTGTGCACTTGGGTCCCTCAATCCAGTTTTGGGTACATGGTCCCTGTGCCCGCCGGCTTGCTTCCTCATGCCGGCAGGGCCAAACCATGACAGGACTCCCCCACCATTGCCAAGTTCCTCCTGAGATTTCTACCCGCTGCGGAGGTTTTTTCTCCCCACTCTTCGTAGAGTTTTTTTTTTTTTTTACCTCATTCTCCATTGGCTGCCCTTTTATATCCCGTAAATTGTCTTTTTGACAGTTCTTGCGTGAAAAGCACAATACAAATGGAATTGAATTGAATTATAGCTATATTACATATTTAAAAAAAGGTACACACAGTGGCCTGTGAGTATTTGAAAAGTGAAACTTATTATTTTGGCTCAGTGCTCCAGCAAGTTGAAATGCAACAATGCAGATTACGTTATTGTGAAAACTCAGTGAGTGTATTGCTATCTACACTGCTCAAAAAAATCAACACTTAAATTACACAATGTAACTCCCAAGTCAATCACACTTCTGCAAAATCAAACTGTCCACTTAGGAAGCAACACTGATTGACAATGAATTTCACATGCAGTTGTACAAATGGAATAGACAACAGGTGGAAATTATTGGCAATTAGCAAGACACCCCCAGTAAAGGAGTGGTTCTGCAGGTGGTTACCACAGACCACTTCTCAGTTCCTTTGCATTCTTGCTGATGTTTTGGTAACTCTTGAATGCTGGCGGTGCTATCATGTGGTATGGTAGCATGAGACGGACTCTACAACCCATACAAGTGGCTCAGGTAGTGCAGCTCACCCAGGATGCTACATCAGTGCGAGCTGTTGCAAGAAGGTTTGCTGTGTCTGTCAACGTAGTGTCCAGAGCATGGAGGAGCTACCAGGAGACAGGCCAGTACATCAGGAGACGTGGAGGAGGCCATTGGAGGGCAATAACCCAGCAGCAGGACCGCTACCTCCGCCTTTGTGAAAGGAGGAACAGGAGGAGCACTGCCAGAGCCCTGCAAAATGACCTGCTGCAGGCCACAAATGTGCATGTGTCTGCTCAAACGGTCAGAAACCGACTCCATGAGGATGGTATGAGGGCTCGACGTCCATGGGTGGGGGTTGTGCTTACAGCCCAACACCGTGCAGGATGTGCAGGGACACCAAGATTGGCAAAGTCACCACTGGCGCCCTGTGCTCTTCAGAGATGAAAGCAGGTTCACACTGAGCACATGTGACAGACGTGACAGAGTCTGGAGACACCGTGGAGAACTTTCTGCTGCCTGCAACATCCTCCAGCATGACCGGTTTGGCGGCTGGTCAGTAATGGTGCTGGGGTGGCATTTCTTTGGGGGCCGCACAGCCCTCCATGTGCTCGCCAGAGGTAGCCTGACTGCCATTAGGTACAGAGATGAGATCCTCAGACCCCTTGTGAGACCATATGCTGGTGCGGGGTTTGGCCCTGGGTTCCTCCTAATGCAAGACAATGCTAGACCTCATGTGGCTGGAGTGTGTCAGCAGTTCCTGCAAGACGAAGGCATTGATGCTATGGACTGGCCCGCCCGTTCCCCAGACCTGAATCCAATTGAGCACATCTGGGATATCATGTCTCGCTCCATCCAACAACACCACGTTGCACCACAGACTGTCCAGGAGTTGGCAGATGCTTTAGTCCAGGTCTGGGAGGAGATCCCTCTGGAGACCATCCGCCACCTCATCGAGAGCATGCCCAGGCGTTGTAGGGAGGTCATACAGACACGTGGAGGCCACACACACCACTGAACCTCATTTTGACTTGTTTTAAGGACATTACATCAAAGTTGGATCAGCCTGTAGTGTGTTTTTCCACTTTAATTTTGAGTGTGACTCCAAATCCAGACCTTCATTGGTTAATAAATTTGATTTCCATTGATAATTTTTGTGTTATTTTGTTGTCAGCACATTCAACTATGTTAAGAACAAAGTCTTTAATAAGAAAAACCTTGGATGACCAGAGAGGTGCGCTTGCTGCTGACAGCCCGAGATGCAGCTTTCAGGACGGGAGACAGGACTGCTCTTCGTTCAGCTAGGTCTGCACTCACAAAAGGGATCAAGGCTGCAAAACGCACCTATGCAGGGAAAATCCAGGGGCACCTCTGTGACACAGGTAACACCAGACGGATGTGGCAGGGGCTCCAAGCACTGACAGACTACAAGTCCCGACGGGGGGCTGATGATGAGGATGACGCCTCCCTTCCAGACAGGCTTAACAACTTCTTTGCACGCTTTGAAACTTCAAATCCAACAACCAGAGAGAGGGGTGGCCCTTCTTCTTCATCTGTCATACCAGCTTTTACGATCAACGCAGCAGACACACGGAGAACCCTTTCGAGGGTCAACCCACAAAAAGCGCCAGGCCCAGACAACATACAGGGACGTGTGCTCAGAGCTTGCGCTGGCGAACTGGCAGAGGTACTGACGGACATTTTTAACATCTCCCTCAGCCAGGCCACTGTCCCCAGATGTTTCAAAAAAATCTACCATCGTTCCAGTGGCAAAGAAAGCTGTTGTTACATGTCTGAATGACTACCGTCCGGTTGCATTGACACCAATTGTGATGAAGTGTTTTGAACGGCTCGTCAAACCACACATCACAGCTAGCCTCCCTGCATCGCTTGACCCCCTTCAATTTGCTTATCGCCCAAACCGCTCTACAGAGGATGCCATATCCACCACCCTGCACTCAGTCATCACCCACCTTGACAGTAAAGACACCTACGCCAGAATCCTGTACATTGATTTCAGCTCAGCATTTAATACCATCATCCCCCAGAGACTAATGGAGAAGCTCCTAGCTCGGCCTGGATTCCGCCGCATGTCTCTGGGTCCTGGATTTCCTGACAGAGAGTCAGAGTCTGTCTGAGTTAGTAAGAACATTTCCAACTCCATCATGCCGAGCACTGGATCTCCCCAAGGCTGTGTGCTCAGTCCATTGTTGTTCACACTACTCACACATGACTGTGCAGCCACACACGAGGGGGTCCAGATTATAAAATACGCGGACGACACCACAGTGGTGGGATTCATTCACGGAAATGAGGAATCAATGTACAGGGATGAGGTGAAAGACTTTGAAGGCTGGTGCAGAGAGAAAAACCTGCTGCTCAGTGTAGACAAAACGAAGGAGATGGTCATCGACTTCTGGAGGTCACAACCTGAGCATGCTCCCCTCAGCATCAGTGGCAGCACAGTGGAGAGAGTGGAAAACATCAAGTTCCTTGGAGTGCAGATCTCGCAGGACCTGAGCTGGAATATGAACACCTCAGCGATTGTTAAATGGTCCCAGCAGAGACTGCACTTTCTGAGGAAGTTAAAACAGGCCTCTCTCCCCACCAGCATCCTCAGGACTTTTTATAGAGGTGGGGTTGAGAGTGTCCTGACATACTGCATCTAAACATGGTACTCCAGCTGCAGTGTGTTAGACAGAATAGCCCTGCAGAGGGTGGTCAGAGGAGCTGAGAGGGTCATCGGAGTTTCTCTCCCCTCTGTCCAGGAACTTTCCCAGAGCCGCTGCAGGAGCAGGGCACTGAACATTGTCAGGGACTCCACACATCCTCTTCATAAACACTTTGAACTGCTGCCATCAGGAAAACGGTTTCGGAGCATCAAAAGCAGAACTACCAGACAGATCAACAGCTTCATTCCACAAGCTGTCAGAATGCTGAACTGCTGATGGGTTCACACTCTGTACTTGATGGTGCATTTCAGTTTTTAAATTTAGTATTCAATCCAAGTTTAGTCTTGGGTATTTTAACCTGATTTTAGGTTATTACTTAACTTGGTCGTGTGTATTTTCGTGGATGGGAGGGAGGGAGGGTGAACGCATGGATCCTGGAGGAACGCTCTCTCATCTTGTCTGCACTACTACTGTATGTACAGCAAAATGACAATAAATTTGATTTGATTTGAGAATATTTCATTCATTCAGATCTAGGATGTTATTTCAGTGTTCCCTTTAGTTTTTTGAGCAATGTATAAGGAATGCACTTGATGCTATATCGGCGTGCCTTGCTGGTGGGCATGGCCCACTTTTAACAAACAAAAAATAAGGCCAAAATTGGACTTATGGTATTGATAATCAAATGGGATTCTGTAGACACACAGGGCTCTAAATTCGTAGACCAGGCGCAGGTGCGACAAATGGGGGATGCGCCGCGCCAATGGGGTGTGTCCAGGCGTATGTTACAATTTCGTGCCTGGCGTAGCCTGGCGCAAGTACTCCTCTGTCCCGCCTCTGTCCCTCCTTCCAGCGCAAGTGGGAAAGAAGCGTGTTTGGGTATAACAGAGCCGAGTCAAATCTTCACCAATCAAATGAGCTCCTCTCCTCACCTTTGATGTGTTAATGTTGCATTTTTCTTTGCTGCTTCAGGCATGTTTTCTGCACCCATTATGTCTATATTAAGCATTACGAACATGAGTTAGCTGGCTAGCTAGGGCATTCGCGAATTATTACCATTAGCGAACTTGAATGGAATTTCAAAACGAAACTATGTCAGATCATTCAAACTTATGAAGTTGGAATGAAATACGATGGTTGCTCATTGGGAAGAGAAACGATGGATAGCGTGTTCCTATTATTACTCCCTGTTGCTGCTTAAAATGTTGAGATTAACATGCATGGACAGCAATGCAAGATTCGTTACACATTTACTTTCAATTTTATTTATTTTATTTAACCCTTATTTAACCAGGGAAGTCCCATTGAGATTGAAATCTCTTTTTCAAGGGAGCCCTGGGGGAAGAGGTGGGGGGGGAGACAGAGGAATTGCACAGCCAATTAGATCAGGGGATGATTAGGCGGCAGATCGAAAGAGCCAGGTTGGGACTTTAGCCATGACACCGGGGAACCCCCTACTCTTATCGAAGAGTGTCATAGGATCTTTAATGACCACAGTGAGTCAGGACCTCGGTTTTACGTCTCATCCGAAAGACGGTGATCTTAATATCATATCATATCATATCTTAATGTTGAGATATGATAATATGATCTCAATATGTGATCTTAACTCAGTACGACATCATAGCAATCAGGCTGTATTCCTTTCCCCCACTAAAAACGACCTAAGTGACAATAATAGTAGAGTAGCCTACTGAGCTGTTTGCTCACTGGACGCGAAACGAATTTTTCGCACGACAGATTGCGTTGAACACAGTGTCTCGTGTCCAAAAGTCTGACAGGGTTTTAATATATCTCCATGTCCGACAGTCGATTATTGTTTTTAATTTCTTCAAATCTACTGACTCTTTTAGATATTAGACGTGAATGTTTTGATAAGAGGGCTCAGTTCTTCAAGATGAGTACCGAGAATTTCAATCAATGTTTCTGTTTAAGCTCTGCTCAATAAAGCGAGTCGACATTGGCGCGGGACAATGTACAATGCCTCCGTGTCTGAAAGCCAAATAAAAAAAAAGAGGACGATTAGAACAGATTGATAACGAAATAAAGAATAAAAAGAAACATTTTAACAACAGAACATCCGATGAACACTGCGATTTATTTATTTGCGGGTCATCTTTTTTGGATGTTCCGTTTGTTGGTGATATATTTTATATATATAATTATTTATTGCATTGAAATGTGCCTGACATTCTGGAAACCTGCCTGTGAGGTTTCGGTGACGTGTGCGCACTGTGCACCGGTCAGCCAAATTACCACTGCACAGAAATTAAACCAGGTTGGGGCTGACGAGTTTTCTGCGCAACTCCAGCGGAGTCTTTTTCTACGAAAATTGTCACTGCATCTTGATGAATATGTGACACTTCCCCCTACTATGCCGCCACACCCATCTCGGCGCACGTTCGTCTACCAAAGGGCACGGTGTTGCACCTCACGAAATTACCACTGCGCGGGATGCGCTGGACGAAATTACCACTGCGTGGGCTGTGCCACGCTACGCCACCTGCGCTGCGCCAAGAAATTAGAGCCCACAGTGTACATAACCTGTTTAAAGTTGAGGGGTGACCCTACAACGGTTCAGCAGCTTGAGCAGTAACAACCAATGGGAAGACAGACAGACTGACTGACACACAGACGAACAAGAGGACAGACAGACTGACGGCCTGGGGAGGGTAGGCTACAACAATACTCCATTGGCTAGAAGTGTTGGAGTAACTAGAAGCGCTGAGGAGGTAAAATTGTTTAGATCCCGATTGAGTAATCTCCTTAGGAATTACAGGTATAGGATTTAAGTATGCCAACCAAAATAGTACAAATATTGTACAGAAAATATATCAAAATTTCTTGCCTCACAGCATGTCGCTGACAAAATCTGAATTATATTTCTCGCAATATATTTCAAAGCATGGTCTATTTTGAAATGTATTCTGCTTCAAACATACTTTTTGGCTTGTCTGTATGGAGCAACTTTATGATGCCCAATATCATGGGTGTGAAAATGCATCAAATGATGCGGAAGCCTCCATTTTTCCAAACAAAGACTGCTTCGTCAATGGAGGATTCTGAGGAGGAGGAAACAGTATATTGATTCATTAACATATTATTACATTATATTTACATGGCTGTACACTAAAAGTTTGGAATCAATGTGTAGTTGTATTTTAAAAGTATTTTGATACTTTATTTTCATTGGTATCATTAATTTAGTCAGAAAAAACAGCCAAGTCATTGATAATGGTTTGGATTAAATTACAGTATGAAATAATGTTTTTTTCCCACTTCAGTTTTTGTGTATGATTACATATTGCCCTTCTTTTAATCCAAAAGTGAGGTTCATAAATGGCAACATACCACAAATGTAGCATACAAACTGAGAAAATGCTAGTGGTTAGCCTCTGCCCCACTTCTTATGATGGTGAGAGTGCTTTATCTCGTACTAAAATTGCATACTAGCACAAAAACATAAGTGTGGGATGACTCGGTGTGTTGTTAGTGCACTGGAATAATGCCCAGTGAAAATTAAGCTTTACAACCAGAAATAAAAACAATTTTTAGCATATAATTTCAAATGGTAATGATAATTGTTCTGTTTCACCAGCCATGTCAATCCATTTTTTACCCTGCTTCACCTTGTGCAATGACAATAACGCTTGCTTTGTCATGCAGCTAAATAATTGAAGCACTGATTACTAAAACCCCACAAGTCAAGTCAAGTCAAGTCAAGTGTGACTTATGGGGTTTTAGTAATTGGTGCTTCAGTTGCCAGTTGGGAACATGATATTGACGTAAGCTTATTTGTTTTTACTTGAAGTTATATCTTTTCCTATTCATGTTCAAAGATCATGTTAAACCAAATAGCTCTGGATTTCACAAATAAATAAAGGTGATCCTTGGACCTGTTTTCAGTGAGAAGCCCAAAACTGCATCTACTCCTCTCAAAAGTTAAACATTGATTTCAAGTCAAAACTCAAAATATTTTGTACCTCTATTTGAAAGAAGTTGGATACATTCTAACTCACTAAGTTTCTGCTATGCAGCTTTAGCCTTCTTGAAGTTTTCTAACAAAGAAAATTGATGTTCACTCTTACTTAGCAATGGATTTTTTAAAACATTGAATTGAGTAGTTGATCACCGGACTGCACTGTGCTTTTTCCATAAATTAAAACAAAAAGTCAGATGACTGAGAAAATTATCTTTACACAGACAAAAAGTGTTTTTTTGTCCTTCGTGATGATGGATACATTTTTGCAGCTGATGTTTTTTTTTTAATTATCATTTGGCCTGGGTTCCTTTTAAAAAATTCCTTTGCAAAGTGACCACCTTTCCAATATAAAAGAGAAATAATATGTCAGTGAGAAGATTTAATTGATTTAGAAAAAATGATTTAATATTTTCACCTACTGAATTGCCAACACAGCTACTGGATAGCATTGAGAGTGGTGTCATTTTTACAAATCAAATATGATTCTTGGTGAGATAAAATGAGCTGCGAAAGAACAAAAGAATTACCTCAGTCTTGGATTTGGACACGCTCTTGAAGAACAGGAAATGATGCCGAATACTAGCGTGTGACTTGGTTTGCTCCAGGGCCAGGTCCACTCCTTTCTTGTAGACGTCGGGGAGCTGATCATAGGCCGCCTGTCCCGCAGTGGACGACGCGCACGCACCAATGATCAGCAGGAGGAACAGCAGGTTGTGGCTCATCTTTCTCTCTGTGTGCTGGGTGAACAGCCGGACTGACTGAGGCTTTTGCTCGGACCAGCACTGATCCTCTCCACTCAGGGATAAATATTAACTCTGACCCAATTTCCTGTCTGGGAAATGTTTTTGGAAAGGGATTAGGTTACGAAAGATGCCGCAAGTGACTCCGTGATGAGCATGAGAAAAAATCTCCTTGGAAAAGCCTTTCCACCACTTCTCGTCTATTGTGTTCACTTCACTAGAGCCGGAAAAATCCGGACAATATATGCAGAGTGCATTTCCAAAAACGCAATAAGTGCCCAAATTACAAAAATTGAGAGAATACCCTTGTGCAGTAGCCCTGTGCCTCTTACAGATGGTGCAAAAAAATCTGTTTTTAGAAATTCAAACTATAAGGTGTATTTTTTTCATGGTGAAAATTTGTGTTTTTCTATAAAATGCAGTTGGCGCCAACGTAGAAAAAGCTGATGTACTCAAAATGAGTAAAATGGAACATATGAGCCCTTCATGTGTTTTCCTTGTTGTTTTGTTCCAGTAACCTGCATTTGCTAATTAGGACAGTTTGCCAGCCAGGGAGGGGGATGATCTGGTGGGGGTAATCAGTTGGGTGAGTTCATGACAGAGGGAACTCGTGCTAAGACCCTCACGTTCTGACCCTCGCACTTCCCGACTCTGGCCACCAAGATGAATAGGGAGGAGATGTGGGTTCATGCCACGTCTGGGGTAGGGTTGCCAGATTTCAGATTTGTTGAAATTTGGAAAACTTGTTGGAAGCAGACAGGAACCTCAATGGGGTGGAGGTGTGAGGAGCTGGTAGAACTGATGGCAGTGAAGGAATGTCGCTGGGTGGGTATTGGGGGGGGCGTTTATTGTCTGAACGGATGCTAGTGGCAGCTCTTTTATTCATTTAAAAGTCAATAGCCTTTTCCAATTCATTCATTCAGATTTGGCAGCATATACTTTCCGGCGGCGCCCGCAAACTGTGCATTCTAATTGAACTGTCTGGCAGCCATAATTCAGAGGCCAGCAAGGTTGGAGGCTAGGCGCTCCTAACTCGAGAATGGAAAACTCCTGTCGTGGAGGGCCAATGTTTTTGTTGGTTTTCAGCGTGTTTCTGCACTGTTGCTAAAGTCACTGATTGGCTAAAAAGGTCCACACCATTGTGCTCAAACCTTAACTGGCAGTTGATCAGAAGGACAGTACAGACACTTTGGTCCTTTATGAGGGAAGATAGACACCTGTGCTGTAGCCGCAACATGTTTCTCTGAACTTATGAGCTCCAACCAGACAGTTATACCCCCAGCATACTCAAGCTCAACCTCACTGAAAAAGCATTGCTTACATATTCTTTGGCTGGGATGTCAAACTCCAGTCGCAAGGTAGGCAAAGTGCTGGTTTTCTGTGTGCTTCCACACCTGTGATTCATGAAAGTCTCTGATTGGCTGAAAAGTTAACACTGACCTTTCTCAAGACATTGATTGGCTGGTGATTGAAAGGACACCAGTGAAGTCTGCAGACACTGTGGCTCACCAGGACAAGAGCTTGACGTCCCTTCCGTTGGGATTAAAACTGGCAGGATAAGCACTTAAGATGGCTGCACAAGGCTGAAGTTATCAGGAGCGAGGAATTATACGTGATACTTTTTGATTTGAAACGCTTGCCTACTGATAAGAGGCACACATGAATCAACATCTCATTGGGAACTGAGCCTGCAGGATTTACAGCATTGATTCTTTATGTTTACTCATGTAGGCCTGATTTAAACATGAACACTTCTATACAGTAGATGCATTGATGAAATACAATTATTGCAGAAACACGTTATGTCTTACTTTACCAAATAAAATTTACTCTGAGTTTATATAATGTTATGGCCCCAATTTGTTATTACATTTACAACATAACAGCAACAGCAACAGCAAGGGATGACAGACACAGTTTTAAAAACTTAAACACATTTAATGAACAAAGACTAAACTACTATCTACAACTAAGACTAAGATTGAACACAACAAAAACAGAAATATTTACAGTCCCTCTTTGTTGGGGTGGCTTGGTGATGTCCTGGGTAAGGAAAAATGCTCTAACACAGGCAAAAATCCACAAAAGAAACTTCACAGGTCTTGAACAGAAATGACAGGTCTGGTCACACGTATCCTTCTTCTTGCAATTTCTCCTACTACTTTACTGTCTCAATTCTTTTCCTTATATACTCTTTTGCAGACCCCACCCACATTTAGACCTTTTCTTTTTAATTTTCGGGGACTTGCCCAAGAAATGTCCAGGACATGTCTAAACCTAGCTCCAGTCTGGGCTTAATAAAAGAAAGGTAAATTCTGCCATCTAGTGGCCTCTATTCACATCACAATAACAGGACACCACATTCTCAAGATGCTATTGGTATTTTCGAGGTGTCAAGTCATATGGAAATGCCAGGTAAAATCATTTAAAATCAGGAGAGTGTAACTTTATCTGGTATAACCAATTTTCATTATTCCTCATTTATCACATTTACTGCTCTCATTGTACCAAATGACCTCACCTTACTGAATAAACAACGGGAAAAAATGTATAGCCAGGACATACGAGGCTCCAGAGTCAAGTAACTAGAACAGGGATACTCAAAACTGGCCTTCGAATTCAAGTCTGCTTGTGGTTTTACTTCTTTCCAGATAATTAACTAATTAATGCAACATATTGGTCAATCTGTCCTCGCATTGGACTTCCAGGTAAAGAAAGAGTGGAAAACCAGGCAGTTCTAGACTGTCAAAGACCATAATTCAAGGAGCGAGAGGATTTTGCAGGCCGTGGGAACGTCTCTGACCACTAGTAGCCGCTAATGAGCAGTGAAAAAGTTGCATCTGACCAATCTTATCCCTGTCTATTCGTGTTCAGGTCTGGTCACACGTATCCTTCTTCTTGCAATTTCTCCTACTACTTTACTGTCTCAATTCTTTTCCTTATATACTCTTTTGCAGACCCCACCCACATTTAGACCTTTTTTTTAAATTTTTGGGGACTTGCCCAAGACATGTCCAGGACATGTCTAAACCTAGCTCCAGTCTGGGCTTAATAAAAGAAAGGTAAATTCTGCCATCTAGTGGATTCTAGTCACATCACACCTCAATTCCAAAAGGGAAAAATTTTGACTCATAAAGGCAAAATTTTTCTTATCAATACAAAATGGTTAAGTGGACACTTGTCTATATATACATATCATACAATATTCAAATAAACACGTGATATATATATACATATTCAAACATGGGATAAGCAATCAGCAATTACATTGTCTGTACCCTTCACATGCTTAATTTCCAAGTCAAACTCCTGTAAAATCAAACTCCAATTCAACAATCTCCGATTCTTGTTTTTCATCTTACTCAAAAACATTAACGGATTGTGGTCAGTGTACACAATCATTGGCTTTTGTCCTGTACAAGCATAAACCTCAAAGTGTTGTAAAGAAAGGACCAGAGCCAACAGCTCCTTCTCTTTTGTGGAATAGTTCCTTTGGTGGCGATTGAACTTCCTGGAGAAGTATGCCACGGGATGCTCAATGTCATCAGAGTCACTTCTCTGTAGGAGCACAGATCCAAAAGCTTGGTCGCTAGCATCGACCGTGATGGAGAACGGTTTGTTGAAGTCAGGAGATTTGAGCACGGGGAAGTGACACAGCAGAGACTTCAGGCGATCGAAGGCTCTCTGGCATGCATCATCCCAAGTGAACTTTACGCCTTTCTTCAGTTGGTTAGTTAGACTGAGAGCAATCTCAGCAAAGTTCTTGCAGAACTTGCTGTAGTACCCGATCATTCCAAGGAAGCGGCGCAAAGCTTTTTTGTTGTCAGGAACTGGAAAGTCCATGATGGCTTGGACTTTAGCATTGATGGGTGCCACCTTACCCTGGCCTATGACGTAGCCAAGATAGGTGACAGTAGCACAACCAAAGTCACTCTTGCTCAGGTTAACAGTCAGGTTAGCCTGGGTCAGGCGCTGGAACAATGTCTCTACATCTTTCAGATGTTCTTCCCAGGAGTCACTCCATGTGATCAGGTCATCAATGTACGCACCCGTGTGTGGCAATCCGGCGATTGTAGACTGTATCATCCTTTGGAACGTGGCTGGGGCATTTTTCATGCCAAAGGGTAGGACTTCATACTGGTACAACCCAGATGGTGTGGCAAAAGCAGAGATGCTCTTGGCCCTCTCAGTTAAAGGCACACACCAATAACCCTTCAATAAATCAATCTTGGTCAGAAACTTTGCTTGCCCTACTCTATCGATACAATCATCAATCCTAGGTATTGGAAACACATCAGTTCTAGTTAGAGCATTGACTTTGCGATAATCTGTACAGAATCTAGTACTTCCATCAGGTTTTGGAACTAGCACACAGGGTGAACTCCAATCTGAGTTGGAGGGTCTGATAATATCATATTCTAACATGTACTCAACCTCTTTCTCCGCAATCTTTCTCTTTTCAGGATTCATCCGGTACGGATGCTGTTTAATTGGTTTAGCATGACCAACATCTACATCATGAGAGGCTATAGAAACTCTTTTTGGAACATCAGGAAACAGATCCTCATATTTCTTGATCAAACTCTTAAACTGATCTCTCTGTGAGGGTTCTAAGTGCTGGAGTTTTATATCAAGATTTTGCAACACTTCAGAATTTGACAATTTACATGAAAGAACTTCAGCTTTAATTCTAGGTTCATCATCTTGAAACTCCCCCTCATCTTCACACGTTTTGACCATAGGAGAATCTGAAGTGACAGCTGCAACCCTAGCAATTATGTCATGATAAGGCTTCAGCATGTTAATGTGACACAATTGTTTTGGTTTTCTTTTATCTGGAGTCTTCGCAATGTAATTGAGATCATTGAGTTTTGTCAGAATTTCATAAGGACCATGAAATCTAGCCTGCAATGGATTGGACTGCAAGGGAAACAACACAAGAACCTTATCTCCTGGTTTAAACTCACGGCTTCTAGCCTTATGATGATACCAAGTTTTCATTTTTCCCTGACTTGATTTCAAGTTTTCTTTGGCTAGGTCACAAGCAGCACGCAATCTGTCCTTGAACTTGCAAACATAGTCTAACAGACTGATGTGCGGCTCTTCCTCTTGCCATTGTTCACTCAATAATAGCAAAGGTCCTCTCACTTCAAGACCAAACACTAGCTCAAATGGACTGAATCCAGTAGACTCCTGCACTGCTTCTCTAGCTGCAAACAACAGCAAATGAACACCTTCATCCCAGTCTTTCTCATGGTCATAACAATAAGTCCTCATCATTGTCTTGAGAGTGGAATGAAACCGCTCTAAGGCACCCGGAATTTCTGGATGATAGGCACTAGAAAGAATCTGCTTTGCACCTAGTTCATACACAACCTGCTGAAACAATCCGGAAGTGAAATTGCTACCTTGGTCTGACTGAATCTCCCTGGGAAGGCCAAACAACGTGAAGAACTTTATCAAAGCCTTTGAGATTGCAGTTGCCTTGATGTTACGTAGAGGTATGGCTTCAGGGAATCTGGTAGATGCACACATGATTGTCAACAAGTACTGATTTCCAGATCTAGTCTTGGGTAATGGACCAACACAATCAACAATGACCTTAGAGAAGGGCTCTCCAAATGCTGGGATAGGCTGCAATGGAGCTACAGGTGGGTCTAACTGGTGTTTTCCAACTACTTGACAAGTGTGACAGGTTTTGCAAAAGTTGAAACGTCTTTCCGAAGCCCAGGCCAAAAGAAGTGTTTCATGATCTTATCAACAGTCTTGTTAACACCAAGATGACCTCCTAAAGGTAAACTATGAGCCATTGTTAAGATCTCATTCCTGTAGACCTTCTGAACAACAATTTGCCGGACCACCGCCCAATCTGCACTGGCAGGGATATCAGGAGGGCGCCACTTCCGCATCAACACACCATCCTTGAGATAATACCCAACTGGAACTGTGTCTATTTCTTTATCAGGAAGGGCTCTCCTCCTTAGTGCACAAATTTCAGGATCATTAGTTTGCTCCTCAATCAACTGCTTTCTGGACAGAGACAAGTCTCCAGACACATCAGAATCACCAAACCCATCTGTCTGGCTGAACAATGAACTGATAAAAGTGTCTGATAAGTTCTCAAATGGAGAAACCATAGTAGGCCAATCAGAGTCATGAGGCGAACCACCTGAGTCCTGACTATTCAATGTGCTGGACAGCACCACAACATCTTCTTCTTTAGCCTTCTTGGCCATAGCAGGAGTCACTGCGCAAGAAGGATACAGAGATGGGTCCTCATCCCCATCTTCAGTGCTCGGCTGTGAAGTATGATGTACAGGGGGAACTACTTTGCCCCCAGCCAGGTCATTGCCTAGCAACAGAGAAACACCCTTTATAGGTAGACTTGACATAAGTCCCACCTTTACCTGTCCTGTAACTAAATCTGACTTCAAGAATATAGAGCGCAGGGGTACAGATACAGTCCTCCCTTCAATACCTTGTACAAGTATGAAATCCCCTGAAGCGGTCTCATCACGTAACTCCAAGGAGTCCATCAACAAAAGTGATTGAGAAGCTCCGGTATCCCTTTGGACATATATGGGGACAGGAGTAGTATGCTCATTCAGAGCCACAAATCCCTCTGACAAAAATGGAAGAAATTCCTCCCTCACAAAGTCAGCTGTATCAGGCTTTTTAGCGCCACAAGAAGCAGGCAATTTAGCAGATCGGTCATCTACTACAGGGGTTTCTAACCTTGTTTTCACAAAGGCATTTGGTTTGGTATCCTTTTCTTTTCCTTTCTTAGCTTTAAGGAACCAGCAGTTAGTTTTAACATGACCAGATTTCTTGCAATAACTGCAAACTAGACCACTTTTGTCACTGTCAGCTTTCACACTTTGATCAGACCTGTTACTGGATTTCTGAGCACCATCACCAGATTTGTCTTTGTCTTTGGGTGAGGAATCTTGGGTATCACCGTAACCCTTTTTCTGAAATTGGGACCATCTATTGTTACTGCTAGACTGAAATTTGGACTTATGTGTGAGAACATATTCATCTGCAAATTTGGAAGCTGATTGCAAATTCAGTGCTTGCTTCTCATTAAGGTAGGTCTTAACATCATCCTTAACACAGTTCTTGAATTCTTCAACAAACAACATCTCTTTTAGTGAGTTGAAATCATCCTTGACCTCCATAGAAGTACACCAGCGCTCAAAGCAAACCTGCTTCTCAGTAGCAATTTCAACATAAGTCTGATTTTCAGATTTTTTCAGACCTCTGAATTTCTGTCGGTAAGCCTCTGGAATCAACTCATAAGCTCTCAAAATAACCTTTTTGACAACCTCATAATCAGAGGAATCATCTGCGGACAAAGCCGAATAGGCTTGTTGAGCTTTACCCTTGAGGACAGTTTGCAACATCAGAGGTCAGTGTTCGTTTGGCCACTGGCAACTCTTTGCTACCTTTTCAAAACACTGGAAATAGTTGTCAACATCCTTTTCCGAAAATGGAGGTACCAATTTTACCTCCTGGCTAGCCCGAAATTTATTTTCAGTTTGAATTTTAATTTTTAGTTGCTCCATTTGGAGTCTTTCTTCTCTATCGAATTTCTCTAATTCAAAATCTCTCTGTCTTGCAAATTTTTCTAACTCAAATTCTCTTTGTTTTTCTTTTTCTTCCCTCTCAAATTCTCTTTGTTTTTCTTCTCTTGCTAATTTTTCCAACTCAAATTCTCTTTGTTTTCCTTCTCTTGCTAATTTTTCTAACTCAAATTCTCTTTGTTTTCCTTTTTCCTCCCTTTCAATCTCTAGCATTTTTAATTTAAGTTCCATTTCTATACTTGGATTTTCCACTGGAAACTGTTCCAGATCTCCTGGTGCAAACACATTTTCATCAATTTAATATTCAACTATCTCTCTAGCCAGTCTTGCTTTTCGCATGGCTGGTTTTACCTCTGTCAGCTCTAAATGTCTGCAAATTTCTAGCAGTTCTGTCTTTTTAAAAGACTTCAAAACCTCAACGGTTGGTGATGCCAAGAAATCATCCATTGCTGTTGATCTGTCAATATACTTACATAGGAAAATTCAAAAAAACAATTTTACAATTTGAAATGTTAGATTTTCAATAAATGACTCACACAATGTTCTATCCCGGACTTGAGACCCCAATTTGTTATGGCCCCAATTTGTTATTACATTTACAACATAACAGCAACAGCAACAGCAAGGGATGACAGACACAGTTTTAAAAACTTAAACACATTTAATGAACAAACAAAGACTAAACTACTATCTACAACTAAGACTAAGATTGAACACTACAAAAACAGAAATATTTACAGTCCCTCTTTGTTGGGGTGGCTTGGTGATGTCCTGGGTAAGGAAAAATGCTCTAACACAGGCAAAAATCCACAAAAGAAACTTCACAGGTCTTGAACAGAAATGACAGGTCTGGTCACACGTATCCTTCTTCTTGCAATTTCTCCTACTACTTTACTGTCTCAATTCTTTTCCTTATATACTCTTTTGCAGACCCCACCCACATTTAGACCTTTTCTTTTTAATTTTCGGGGACTTGCCCAAGACATGTCCAGGACATGTCTAAACCTAGCTCCAGTCTGGGCTTAATAAAAGAAAGGTAAATTCTGCCATCTAGTGGCCTCTATTCACATCACAATAACAGGACACCACATTCTCAAGATGCTATTGGTATTTTCGAGGTGTCAAGTCATATGGAAATGCCAGGTAAAATCATTTAAAATCAGGAGAGTGTAACTTTATCTGGTATAACCAATTTTCATTATTCCTCATTTATCACATTTACTGCTCTCATTGTACCAAATGACCTCACCTTACTGAATAAACAACGGGAAAAGATGTATAGCCAGGACATACGAGGCTCCAGAGTCAAGTAACTAGAACAGGGATACTCAAAACTGGCCTTCGAATTCAAGTCTGCTTGTGGTTTTACTTCTTTCCAGATAATTAACTAATTAATGCAACATATTGGTCAATCTGTCCTCGCATTGGACTTCCAGGTAAAGAAAGAGTGGAAAACCAGGCAGTTCTAGACTGTCAAAGACCATAATTCAAGGAGCGAGAGGATTTTGCAGGCCGTGGGAACGTCTCTGACCACTAGTAGCCGCTAATGAGCAGTGAAAAAGTTGCATCTGACCAATCTTATCCCTGTCTATTCGTGTTCAGCAGATTAAGTGGTTTTGCATTTCTCGGCCAGGCTTCTAGCCTACCCATATTCTAATACAGAGGTGTAAGTGTCTTCAAAACTTTGAAGGTTTGATGCGGCAATTGTCATATACATAACAACTGTCACAAAATGGCAAATAAGATGAAGTGTTATATCAAATGACATAATTCCGTCAAACGTTTACTGCTATATTTTACATCAGATATTTATATTTTCAGGCAAATGTTTCAAGTTCCGCTAAACAGCTTGATTGCTCCCCTGTCTTTTTTTAAAACCCCTAGACAATGGTGCAGTTAAAATGCAACCACTTTTAAATTTTGAAATTCAATGACAAGTTTAACAATTGACACCAAAAGCAAAACTGGAAGCAAATTTTGACAAATGAAATATTATGGAGGAAAAACAGGTGTAGACTTTCCAATCAATATTCTCATGAAGGTGGAATAAGAGGTGCAAATTAGTATGATCCAGTATATGTAATATTTTTCATTGAACTTCTTAATCTCCTTTGGTAAATTAAGGGGTTACGTCTGGTCAATGAAAAGTTAATGCACTCTTGCTCACCGCCTCAAATGAAGGGGTCTCCAGCATTGGTTTTGAATATATCATGTTTTAGATCTATTTGATGGCATTTTCAGAACAGCAGAGCAGAGTGACCAAGCTGGTTTCTATCGAGTGATGCAGAGGAAGGGGCCATTTTGTTTGCTACCACATGAGCCAACATCAGGAATTTGAATCTGAGCCTGGCAGCTACTGGCAGCCAGTGCGGAGATTTCAGTTGGGGAGTCTCGTGTTAGGACTTGGGAAGGTCGTAGATGAGATGAGCAGCCGTTTTCTGGATGGGCTGCAGGGAACGAAGGCTACAGGATGGTTGACCAGCACAGAGGTGCAGTAGTTCAGGCAGAGGGGTCGTAGTTGCTGGATCAGGAGCTGTGCTGAATAGGTGGTCAGTAATAGGAAAGTCTTGAAGCTGGACAGAAGGAATCTGTAATGTGCTGTTGCTACAATGCTGCGATGGTCTGTTAGGTCTATTTAGTTGTCTACGACCACTCCCAGGTTCTTCACTGTAAAAATAATCATCACTGAAGCGCCACTAACAGGGAGAGCTAGCTTTTTCTGGAGATGAATTAAACCTTGAGTCATGGCAATTCAATCCAAAAATCAGAACATTTGGACAGTTCTTGGTATCTAGGAGTTTATTACAAGATCAAAGCTGCCATGATTTCCACACAGTAAAGGACGAGATGCGCCCTTCGTCCAGAGTAGATTTTTGGCACGAGGCAGACCTCTTGTCCCGCAATAAAACTGATCGTCTCTTATACCCAGCATTCAGTTCCTTGACCATTCAAGCCTTGTCACTTTAATCGGTGGATTGAGAGCTTCCCCAAGAGAAATATATTCAGCCTGCTTTCTGTTGCTTGTATTTTCCTCTGTGCTCTTTTACATGTGCTTACCAGATCACTTCAGCAGCCTCATTACTGTGGTGAAGTCGCACGCATTGTACTCTGAGGAGAATACTGACAGCCTGCTTTTTTGCCATATTCGGCCTCTCTGATTCCAGGCCTTCCAACCAGTTTTTTCTGATGTCTTAATTCTGATGAGAGTCATAATATCAAATGCTACCAACAGGCTTATCTGTTTTTGATTCTGTATGAATCCTTACCAGTTTCCATGGTAATATGAGGCTTGGCTTCATCCTTGATTAAAAATAATTGGAATCACTAGCATCTCAAAATATCTGTATCATTGGAAAATACATATTTCGCAAAGCGAAGGCCTGGAGGTGACAGATGCCGTTAAAGTTGTCTCTGTAGTCCAAAGAACCGTGTCCGAGGTGAAGCGTAAATGGTTTGACATGAAACGGGAGGCAAAGAAACGAAGGAGCGCACACACACACACACACACACACACACACACACACAAAAATACATCAGCCACAGGAGGAGGAGGCTCACAGTCACAAATCGTTTCATGAATAACAAAAGGTCGCAAGTGACATTCCTGATGAAACCTGTTTTTCTGCACCATGATGTACTACAGCAGCGCAGAAAAACAGATTTCATCAGGAGTGCCACTTGCGACCATTTGATATTCATGGGACGAATTATCAACTGCAGAAGAGCGCATCGCTGACACAATTGGGTAGACCTCTATCGGGAATTATACGTGAGGGAGACAGCGACATGCCTCCACTTTTATTTTTTTTTATTATCATCATTCAACATGTGGAAAGAACGTGTAATCTATTGAGTCGATTCACATAGATAATTCACAATCATGATCCTACTCTCGATCTTGAACCTGCCAATTGCCAACTAATTTTACTAAATGTGTTATATTTTTAATCGTTTATTATGTTTAGGTTATATCACGCGTTTCAAAGGCATCTGCGTATTGTATGCATAACAGAGCGCAATATGAATTAAAATTGTAATTTCCAATAGTGACAAGCATTTTTTATGTGCATTCTGAAATTTACACATGCACTACGCGTGGTCAGCAGTGTTTGTAGATTTTGTTAGTAGCTACGAAAAGATCGGCGCTACTAAAATATTGATGAATGCGTAGATGCACGTAAATTTCCGTCTGCGAACAGTTTACAGGCAAATTAATTCTGCTCACGTTTCATGAATGAGACCCTTTGTTTTTAAAGTATTCCACAATTTTTCTGCGCAAGCCTTCACAGGTTGGAGAGCCTCTGGCCATCTTTACTTCTGGGAGACTCAGCCTCTCTAAGACATCCCTTTTATAGCCAATTTTGTTACACACCTGATGCCAGTTAACTTAATTACTTGCTAAATGTTCTTTCAGCTGATTCTCTTATATATTAAATGCTTTTTCAGCCCTTTTTTTCCTGTGTCCCGACTTTTTTGAGACGTTTTGCAGGATGAAAATTTGAAACATGCTAATTTTGTGGATAAAAATGTGAAATGTCTCAGTTTCAACATTGTTAATGGTGTCTATGTTCTATTGTAAATAACATATTGGCTCATGTGATCTGAAAGTCGTTGCATTTAGATTTTATTCACAATTTACACTTCATCCCAACTATTTCGGAATTGGGGTATCAGTGGCAGCTCGTGACCAGGCAACTGGGGAGGCTTTAAACAACCCCTTAAAATTAATGATTGGTCACAACCTGTTTTCAATCATTCATTTGAATTATCATTTCAGAAACTCAAAAAACTCTCACCATTATCAGGTGTGGCCAGTTTTCATTTATAAAGCTTACCAGTTACGACTCCGGACTTCTCGCACTTTTCTTTACTCAGCGGTTGGAGGCAATACATGTGTTTTGCGATCGTTTACATGAAATTAGATCATTTGAAACGTCTTTGTGCAATTACATTGCTTCCAACCCCTCGACGGACAAAGACTTAAATTCCGCGTGAGAATCTCTTTCATACGCGTTGATTGAATAATTGCTGACTACGGCGGAGGAACGTAAATATGCCACTTAAATTTGCACCGAATGTGGGATGGATATATATATTTATATACTCTATTTTTGAAGACACCAACAGCAGTGGGACTGAAGAGGATATCGAGGGCTGATTGCAGTAAACGGTTTTGTCCAGATGTTATATATTGGACATAGGTGTTTATTGCAGTCAGCCCTCGATATTATCCTACTGCTTCACTGACATTTTTATCACAATTATGATGAATTTCTTTATGTAATGTTATTTTTTCAAAATGTGCTCACTTCTGTAATGTGCGAATAGTATTCAACTCATATGGGACAGTGCCGCGATAATGTCAATTTTTTCTTTATTTCAGAAGTAGGAATGACATTTACTGTCCAGGTTTGATGAGCTTAACAAAGGAAACCAAACGTCCAACAACCACGAGAGAAAAGTCCACGACTGTTTAAATTAACTCATTTGGGTGTAGAGCCTACAGACTAGTGGCTGCGGTGTCTGACTGGGACTCAAATGATTGGTGGTTGAAGCCCATGTGTACTTGCAGCTGTTGTCCCTTAAGCAAGACCCTTAACCCTGTTTAGCTATAGGGGATATGGGGCCTTGTAATTCTCAACGGACTGCAAGATTCATTATATAAAAAGCACCGGCTGAATGTCTGTAATGGACATTTGATTCCACCATTTTCCCTTTGAAGAGTAGTTTTTGAGAGAGTGGCCATGTTTGAAACTGCGCTCTACAGTCTATTCTCACTACACACTACTCACTATGAATGAACTCTTACTGTTGCTTCTTAGTTTACATCGTGCTGCATTTTGAGCAATTTGTGTATGAATAGTGAGCTTACAATGCATCCACGAATTATCTGCCCGATCTAGTGTACATCCAGAAACTTCTCACAGACACACACTCACTCCCCACGCATAAGTGACACCCTACCCTCCTCACTCTGACGTCGTCGGTAGTGCAAGTAGTATGTTACAGTGCGGTTTTGAACATGGCCAGTGTTTTATGAGTTTGGGATCTGGATCTGCTTTGCATTCAGTGAAGAGATTTTACATCATTAGCATCAGACTGTTCAGTTAAGCACATCAGACGCAAATTTTTGTGATTTTAAGTTTGCTCACTGAGTTTTTGAGGATGGTAACAATGTGGTCTATGGCTGGAGGTTGGTCTGGTCACAACCGTTGGCACCAGCAGCACGTGCGGTGTTCACTGCCTCTGCATGCAAGTCCACTTTACCTTTGCTATGTACAAGAGGAGTGTCAAGATGGCGCAACTAACCAGGACCCAGGTGCCCAGTGGCTTTATAAAATGTCGCCTCTGGCTGTGAAACAAGTGGGATGGAGTGGAGATGTGGTCCCTTACCACCTCCACGAACAGAAGTGAGGAGCATCCATGCTGCGGACGACTCCAGACGGGTGTCTGCACCGGGATGTGTGCATGGAGTCCCCTTTCTTGTCACCCAGCCCTGTGTTCATGATATCAGAAGGTTTATGAGGACGCTGCCTGCAATTGTACAGGCGAAAACTCGAGTCTTCGCTGCTGTGTTGACTGTCATGTTTCGCTGTCTGTCTGTCGTTCCCTCTGTGACCAGTCTGGTTTCCACAGTTCATAAGATATCAACTTAAAATTTGTACCACAAAAAATTTTTGTCCAAGGGCAAAGGGGTTTAATTCTGGATGGTCAAGGTGAAAGTTCAAGGTGAAGGTCGTGGAAAAGGTAAGAAAAAAAAAAAAAGAAAAAAACCTCATTTTGCCCAGTTGCTTGTGTCAGAAAAATGACAAGAGCATAAGGCCATTACCAGATTATTCTGTCTTGTGTCATTTTTTTTTCTCAAGTGTCACTCGACGAGCATTTTCATTACTTTTACTCTTTAGGTTGTGTGCCATTTGCTTTCAGCCTTTGAAGAATAGTTTTTTTTTTAAAATAATAATTATTCGCGTAAATCTCAATTGCCTTTGATTACCAGTAGTGATTGTTCAGGCAAGAACATTGTCATTTTGACGAGTGAACTTTGAAATTATTATTGCTACAAGGGCCATCTCACTATTTAGGCAGTCTAATTTAACAATTATCCGTTTTGGTTTCCCATTGTGTTTGAACGCAATGCTAAATAATTTCCAAAAGTAGATGTCCTGCATTAACGTGCTGGCGGCCAGTGTCAGTGGGCCTCTTGTCTTTGCTTCCGTCATTATTTCTCCCTATTTTCACTGGAAAAATTCTGTTTATCAGATGTCATAATCTGCACAGTTCATTTGGGAGAACGCAAAGAAACGCGCATGTGGTCGTTTCTGAATCATGTGGTGTCAGCTGTGGCCGAATCACATGCTTCCTTCCATGAAGCTTCCATGTTAAGATTTACAAAAATAATGCGCATGAATGGATGTGCTCATCCAAATTGAAAATTAGAAAATCTCTGCAAAATGGGATGATCTATGACGTGCGCAGACGGCGCAACTTTTTCCGCAAAATTAATTCATGCAAATAGTCAATAAAACATCTCCAAAAGTGCACTCTTTTTGTCGAGTTATACTATTGATCATTATTAAGTGAAGAAAAATCAATATTGAGCGAAAATATGAAATATAAATTTCCAATTAAAGGTAAATATTAAATTTACATGTATAATTTACTGAAATATGTAGATTTAAATATTTAAGAATATTTTACAAAAATGATTTCTGTATTTAAGATTAACGTTTAACATTTTCATTCTGCAAAGACCGGAATCATGTCTTGCATGGGATGCAGACCTGTATTCCTGGGCCAATGCATTGTTCAGTCTAAATATATCTTTTGGACAATGCAAAGACCTGCTTTTTAAGCCAGACCACAAACTTTGTCCTTCAAAATCATTGGCAGAATCTTTGCCGGCAGCAGCAGAAAGTGAGTGAGAAACTTCCACTAGGTAGCAGCAGTGGGTAATTGATGCCTCTGTCAGGACGCAGTTGCACAATGATAACCAGAGGCCTGGTTAACAAATGACCTTCAGCATGAGCAAAGCTCTTTTGCCCTATGCAAAATTAATAGCGAATCTAATTAATGGTGCAAAGGAAATGCCTTGAACAATACCTGGTCGTGTTCTTGTTTTTTTGTGGGCTAAACAGTTTTGAGCATGATTGAAGGCCCAAAAGTCAATAATAACTAAACATAATTTATGCCCACATCAAATATCAAAGGAATCGGGTGAGATTTGTAGCCTGTAGAACTTCCACAACAAAATCTCTATGGACGTGAGGTCGGCGGAGATGACAGCCATGAATTCGAAATAGGTGCCTGACTTCGTTTGGGGGCAAAAATAAACTTGAATTGAACTGGATTGAGCAGGAGTCACCAGAGAGGGGGCTGGTGCACTGTGGAGAGCAGAATCTGGTGGAGCGATATTGATAAGCTACAGCTGGGTCTGATTGCGGTTCTTGAAGGCTTAGCCCATGGCAGCAGTCCAGCATACTGTTCAGAAAGCACTGAAGAAATGAATACAGTGTTGAGCCTTTCAAAATCCATTCGGCACCCTTTCCCCTCCATTCCGGCTCAAAACACAGTGCTGAGTCCTCAGTGTCTTCATCACTTCTTTTCATTTTTGAGGTGGAAAATCCAGGTGTCAAAATCCCTCTGCATTGTTGTTCCACATAGACCCTGCCAGGTGACCTCACAAGTACAATTGCTGACCAAATTACTGTACTGAATATTAAATCCAGGTATTTAGATCAGCGCTAGAAAAAAATTGTGCCCATAGGACATGCATTTCACTGCTACTGTTTGGCAAATTCTTACGGTAGTTGTGCGCGGTTGAATAAAAATGGACAAAATTTAAAAACATTCAGAAACACAGCATGAGGTGCACACCTATTGGGACTCTATAAGACATATTTATCCATTCTCTATACCACCTCTACCTCGCTAGTCGTGGGGGAAGCTGGAGTCTATCTCAGTTGGCTACGGGTGAAGGGCCACGACCCACCCTAGACGGCTTGCCAATCTATAACAGGGTGCACACACCATTCACTCACACACCTGTGGGCAATTAGGTGCTTTCAGTTGGCCTGATATGCATGTCTTTGGACAGTGGAAGTAAACCCATGCAAACATGGGGAGAAGATGCTAACTCCAGACAGAAAGGCCCTAGGCTGGATTTAAACCCACAACCTTCTTGCCATCCCCCTGCTGTCCCCCTGTGGGACATATGAGCTCACAAAATGTTGGTTTTAGAAGAGAAGACAGACGGACATGAAGGGTGACCCTATTTGTCCCCAGCCATAATATGGCGGTGGAATTATAAAAATGGAAAGGATATTTATTTTTTTGGGCCTAAATTTTAATTACACCTTTTGATACTTTGCATCCGGAAAAACTTCTGAAAAATCTGTTGTGCCAAGCAAAAACCAAGTTAAAGACTGCCACACACACCGCAACAACTGGGCGAGTGTTGCAATATCTCTGTCGAGTAGATTTTTATGGAACAGATTATCGAGATTTGCAGCAAATCACTCAGGATTTTTAAAAATCTGTGGCTGTGACTATGACATGGAGTTCCAGCTGTTTGAGATTTCCATTTCACATCTCTGTGAAAGAAAACCCAGATGACAATCTGAGATTGTGTGGTAAGACAGGCCAAAGAGGACGTTACACTGGACAAAGCTGGTTAAGATGATCGCCAAAGTAAAGTCATAGTCAATTTATGATACTATGACTTGGAAAACTGAGAAGGTGCAACACCAACTGAAACATGAATACCCCTTCAGCATTATTTTAAAATATAAAGGTGGCCTATTGCAGCATTAAATGGACTGCAAAGACTGGCACAATGACCTTCAAGATATATTGATTATTAGTTGAAGCGGTCACTTCGGAAGTGAAATAAAAAGTCCGAATGATACCCAGATTATTACACAAAATTATTACACAAACGATTACGCTGGATATTCAGCTTTCGTCGAAAAACCACTGATAGGTTCGTTATGCGTGTGGTGGAGATGAAAATGGACAAACGATCGCACGAAGAAATGGACAGAATGCCAATCGTCATTTTGCCTGCAAATTATTAATAACAATTTTATGACATATGCTAGTTGAGCCGAAAGGTTGCGTAAATATTCTCCAGATTCAAAAAATTCAAATAACCATCGATATATCATGGGCGTGGATTTCACATACTCTTTTCTTTTTCTATTTGAGAGAGAGCGAAAGAGAGAGAGAGAGAGAGAGAGAGAGAGAGAGAGTTCTGGGGGCGTGTCTAATGAAACAGATGACAGATGTGTAACCGGAATTAAGCTATTCAAGCGCAAAATATTCCGGTAATGTTCCGGCCTGTGCCATATTTTAAGCACAGAGAACGGTCTCAGTAGTCACGTGATATTGCAAAACTTTGGAAAAATATTGACGAAAATATAAAGACATGTTACTCAGCCGGCGTCAGTAATATCGCTTTGCATTTGGAGCCTTTAAAAAACTTGCTGGGCTATATGCGCTTGCTTTACTGTACTTACGGTAGCCTGAAAACTGAGGGAAATTCTGAGACGATCTGAGGACGCCTGCGTGCGTGAGAATCGTGCTGGGGGGCTGAAAAAGTAAACACCGCGTTAACAGAGGGAAGCAGATCATCCGGCGTGCACAAGGCGTATTTCTATGAGGTGTTCATCGTTCATCTACGCCTTGGGGGGCCCAACATCGGGAAAGAAGCCTTAGCTGACGTCTTATAAGTATGCTGTATACTGAAAAGACGTGGCTTTTCTGCGGATGATTCCTCACCGCCATCGCATTTCGGATTGTTCATTAATTCAGTCTGCCTGCATTTTCAGACACCTCTGCTGTCTTTGTAGGGCGTGCTCGAATAGCTGCCCCTTCCTTTCAGTATTACTCAGGTTGAAGAATGATTAGACGTATTTTGTAAATTGCGAAAGATTCTTCTCACTTATATGTGTACGCTGGGCAAGACTGGTTGCTATTAGCCAGTGCTTGTGCTCTGTTGTTGTTGCGGGAAAATACCGGCATTACGTTTGCGAGCTCGGTGCGGACAATCTGCCGGGTGAGAGAAGCCGGCTTCTAGCGGGTAAAATGACTATGTCTGTCCCGGAGAGGAACTCGGGGTCTGGGGGAAAGGAAGAGGAGAGCGAGGATGAAAGCGAGATCCTGGAGGAGAGCCCGTGCGGACGCTGGCAGAAGCGGAAGGAGCAGGTAGGTTCATAGCCGAGAATTCAATTTTGGTCTTCCGACATGCGGCATCTCAGAAATCAGGCTCGCTACGGAAAAACACTAATGCCGCTTTTACACCGGACGCGAAACGAATAACGCGCGCGTCTCTGCATTGACTTTGAATGTAATCTGTCGTGCGAAAAATTCGTTTCGCGTCCGGTGTGAAAGCAGTTTAAGCTGGGCTAAAGCCTCGTTTAGGCCAAATGAGACGACGTTTAACGAAGAATTTCAGGAATCGGTTCTAAGATCGGCTTCCTTTAGAAAAACATCAATTCATAGCGAGGGGGCGGGGAATTATTTCAATGTCGGGCTACATTTAATAAGGAAGCATTTCACAGATTAAAATGCCAGTGTTTGCGAAATTGGTACGATCGCTACTTTTACCGGAGCATAAGTGCTGACTTAAGTGGCGTCACCTCTTCATCTTGGCGATGCGCATTGCATATAAGGGATTTGCTGACCTGTTTTAGATTAAACAACAGCCAACTGAGTTTAGCATATTCTTAAGTCTGTCGGGTGGCCAACCCACCACGATGGATTGGCGTGTATTTTTTTTCTCGGAAAACCATACTAGTCCTACCTGACATTCTCTAAATGGGAGCGTGATAATATTGTGGCGGAGCCATTAAATGCCCCCGTCTATGGAGCTGTGTAATTAATTCCATTGTGGTAATGGCAATGACTGATGCAAAGACTGTTATTCTTCTGTATCTAAGTGCGGAGGGCAAACTAGGACCGATCTGGTTGCTTCACGGCATCAATGCGCCCTGCATGTGGGCAATTTTTTTCCCTTTCCCGGTGGTTTTCTTACTGCTTGTATTTTTCACGCTGTCTTGGCACTAGGAGAATATCTGCAGCCCATCAGTGATCATTATCATAAAACGTAAATTACTCCAAAGACAAATCAGACTCCATGGAGAGTTTTCACCTGGCAAATGCCCACCCGTTCGCTTGCTTCTGAGAAATGTAGCCTGGGGACTAATTCAGGCTCCTGTTTTGTTTCGAACAATGTGGGGGACACAAGCACAAACTGGTGCCCAGAGACGGTCGTCTATGTTACCCAAGGGGTGTCTCGATTACAGAAAGTGCGGCGCACTTTATCTGGAGATCATTTTTCCCGGCACACGCTCTTTGTAGACAGTGAACCGGGGATTTACAGTACTGTTTTTAATGCTCAGGGCCTTTTTTTCTGTTGCGTTAGGATTGGGCTCATTTTTTAAGATCATCTCATGCCAGTGTGTGGTTGTGAGACGGGATGATTTTTTTTAAACTTCTGCTGTGCGACCATGATGGTTATCAGGTATCTCGAAAACTGGCGGCGTGCATGAGGGTATGTGATTGGAGAAAGAGCTGTTTGTTGGGCCTGAAACGCAAGTGCATACATGGTTGTGTTTTGTGAACACTTTTTGCAAAGTAGGCATGTTGCAATTGGCCCTTGGGGTTATTGGTGAAAGCTGTGCTAGTGGCAACTTTTCAGTCCTTGGACATGATTACAAAGATCCTATTGTGTTAAAACACACACACACACACACACACACACACACACACAAAACAGTTACTGATTCATAAAGTTGTGAAAACTGTTCAGTTTGGCAATCTCCCTTTTTCTGCCTTATGTCTTCTAACGTCTTGATTTGGGCCTAAGCATTTGAAGAGACAGCTTTTTTGGAATGTTTTTCTGGAGTTCTTTTTGTAATTCAGTGTTCTTTGTGCCTCAGTTCTTTCAAGGGCACTTCTTTCATGAAAACCTTTTTTATAAGAATGTGGAGGCTGAAAACTGCCAAAAAAAGAAGAGCGTGTTCAGAACATCCTGAAGGTTTGATCAATTATGGAAGTGAGGAGCTGGTGTTGAGATTATAGAATGGAAAGATTCGTCACAAAACTGAAATGCCCTCGGGAGTGCTTCATCAGTTGCTTAAAATGCTAATTAAGGGGGGAAAAAAACCAAAACTTAGAGCTGCTATTAAAAAAAAAAAAAAAAAAGGTTATTCTTAAACGCATTTCTAAACTGAAAAATAAGACCATTTTAAGAACATGTAAGGCAGAAATCCTCAAAAAATGTAAGAACATTCAGAGTGAGCTGCCAATATAGACATGCTTTTATAAGAAAACACAAAGAGTGTAGCGTGTACCAGCAGTGATTGTCAAATCAGCAGGGAACTATTTCCTGCAGAGTAGTGAACACTGAGGCTGCAAACTTGGCGATGAGGTTCAGAAATCTCCTGCTGACCTAATTTCAGGTCAGATGCGGGGAGCCCCTGTCTGGTTACGGTTGTGGCTCTGAACAGAAGTCAGTATTTCCTCTGCCGGACATTGAAGGCATTAAATTACTGTTATTCAGCCAATGTTTAACTCTCATTGATTGGACTGAGCTGGGACCAATCCGCTTGGAGCACTATGGGGTTAAAGGTCATGGTCAAGGGCCTTGGTCTAGTTCCAGCGTCAACACTGATCTTATTTTGGGTACTCCGGGTCTTCAACCGGCAGCCATCTAAATCCCGGTGAAATTGGCCATCCCTACGTAAAGCAGGTTCTTTCTGGTTGTTGTTCTTTTACGTGTGTGGAATCAGGACTAGAAGGTACTGTACTTTCTGAAGGGCTCATTTCGCAGTGCTCATGAGAGCTTGGAGTTTTCATCGCACTGCTTATCATAGACCATGCGCATGTCGTGTTTGTCCCAGAAGATTCTCTTTCCCTCATTCCCACAGCAGTCACTGCATTGTAGTCCATGACAATGGATTCAAGTGACCTTTCCCATTGATATAGCGAACCAGATGGACTACATTACCCAAGTATCGCCTGCTTTCTTGCTTTCTAACTTCCTGTCTACAATGGACCCATCCAATGGAACATTGCATATTCCTGAGTGGACATTTGTGTTTTGCTTGTATTAACGCCTGTTCTTATTTATCTTCTTAATCGAGCAACTGTCAATGAAGACGCCTTAGTCTGAGATGTTATTATTTGGTCGAATGTGGCATATTTCTCTAATACTGATTGGCTTACTTTTTGTGCTTCCGTGTGCAGTGAGGTCCCCAAGTGTTTGGATGGACGGTTTGAATGGCTGTACAATGACCGTCTGCACTTTAATTTGAGGATTTATGCATCCAAATGGCAGAGGAATTACTTCCCCGTGTGTTGGTGTCTCTCTCTAAATGCTTCTAGTCCTGCATGTGAATATAATTCACTCTGCGGAGTAAAGGTATAATGAGTCATGCAGCTTTAATCTGCGAAAATAATGCTGTTTCATATAGTAGGTAAAATATGAGCAACAGGAAGACTCAAAACTGAAAATGGCATGTAAATATGCACAAAATTTTAATGTCTAAATTTAGTGAAGGGGAAACATCTCTGAAGAAATATTTGGCCTCTATTTCAGGAAGCAGTCTCACTTTTGAGTCCTGGCCTGTTTCCAAAAGGAGTAGCAAGCGCTGTTTGGAGGCGTAGTTCCCGACTGTTTTTTCAGAGGTTTTTTGCTCTGTGACTTTTTATATCTGTCCTATTTTGATACTCTCGATTCCTCCTATCAAAGGCTCAGTGGGATGTCCAGCTATTGAATGAAGTGTTTCTTTGTTTGGATTGTGAAAACCGACTGGGAGTTAGATGTGAAGGTACAGGGTTCGAAGCTGCTAGTCTACAGCTTTGGTTCTGTTTATTGGGCCTTAAAGTGAAATGAAAATTTCCCTTTATTCCCCCAAAATGAAAATTCACTCATAATATGCGCACCCCAAGGCTGATTGAAGGGTCGGTAAATTTCTTTTGTCCTCAAAATAGTTTTGGAGTTTTAAGGAAAAAAGGCCTTGAAGAGAAATCCAAATGAATGGAATCCTATGGTAGCCACTTTTTCTAGCTTAAAAAAGCAACATTAAAAAACATAAATTGCCTCCATCCTGCTTGTGTGACATTTTCGAAGTGTCTGCCCCGACATTATGATTAGACTCGAAGAGATGTCATTTTCACTGTTTTTCGCCTAAATGTCGAATGTAGCCTCTCAGCCAGGAGCCATGTTTTTTTCCCCTCGGGAAGAGTGAAGTTCCGTTAATTGGAGACTCAGAATACAACGAAGAAGAAGAATAAGACTTAGAAACACCCGCCATAAAAGTAGAAGAAGAGGACCTTGCCTCGAACTTGTGTTTACTGTACATGCAAGCAGTGAACTATACCGCATGCGATGGGGAGATTTGCGCGCATCACGTTTATAGTTTAAGAAGTGTATATTTTGCTGTGAAACATTTTTACATTTCACGCTGTGCCCTCCGTTACACCTGCGCAGTTGTATTATTTTTGGGTTTGCTCATAGAAATCATTGTATAATAGTGAATAATTCTAACTTTGCCATTTAGGCGCCTAGCTCGCATATACATATATTAAATATTGCTTGCCAAGTTGGCATGGAGGCTCTCTTATTGCGAGCTAACATTATATTTCATGCATTTAAATTTAGTCAATTTGAAATGCATATAGCCATTATCATGCAAACTTGGCTGGAGTTTGACCGCGAGCATTTAGCTCGCTAGCTGGTATTGAAATGCGCCGAATAAAAAGGTTGCCAACTAAAGCCGCTTTCACATCAGACGCGAAACACGACAGATTACATTCAAAGTCGATGCAAAGACGCAAATTGAATTGACTTTGAATGTAATCTGTCTTGCGAAAAATTATTTTCGTGTCCAGTGTGAAAGCATCAAATGATTGACAAAGAAACCAACAAACTAGCTTCGATAACTATAAACGTGATGCGCCCAGATCTCCTTATCGAGTGCGGCATAGTTCACTGCTTGCATGTAAACACAAGCTCGAGTCTATGTTTTCTAGGTCCTTTTCTTCTTCTAGTTTTATGGCGGGTGTTTCTAAGTTGTATTCTTCTTTGTATTTTGAGTCCTCCAAGTAACAGAACCTCACTCTTCCTGAGTCGGAGAAAAAACATGGCTCCTGGCTGAGAGGCTACATTGGACATTTAGGCGAAAAACATAGTGAAAATGACTTCTTTTCGAGTCTAATCATATTGTCGAGGCTTGCAGACACTTCAAAAATGTCACATCAGCAGAATGGAGGCATTTTATGTTTTTTAATGTTGCTTTTTTAAGCTTGAAAAAGTGGCCACCATAGGATTCCATTCATTTGGATTTCTCTTCAATACTGTTTTTCCTTAAAACTCCAAAACTATTTTGAGGACCAAAGAAATTAACCGACCGTTCAATTTGCCTTGGGGTGAGTACACGATGAGTGACATTTTAGGTCACCTGCCGAAAGGCGTGACCTATTGCGATCCCCTTTCGTCCGTTGTCGTGTGTCGTCCGTCGTCCGTGAACTTTTCCTTGTGAACAAAATAACTCAAGTATTTATGAACCAATTTTGATGAGACTTTGTATGCAGGCTTATATCCATAAGATCTTGGACGAGTTCGAAAACCAGATAGATTCGATCATATTTGATTGAGTTATTGCCCTTTGTTGTATTATTATCATAAGCAACCTTGTGAACACAATAACATACACACACACGCACATACATATACTCACACACATATACATACACACACACCTAACACCCATTTAAGTGTACACAAATAGACACACTCACAAATGTACGCAAATACACACCCATTCAAATGTACCCAAATGCACAAACACAAATAAACACACACACGTACACAAATACAAACACACATGTAAACATAAACATGCTCGCGCTCATTAACACACACCCAAATGCACATTACACAAATTTATACACAATCTCGCAAACGTGCTTAAGCACACACATTACAAACAATCGCACACACAGTATTAACACAAGCACACACAGATCCACAAAAATACACACACCCGCGCACAAGTGAACTCTTGCGCACTAACTCGCGGGTGCTCCCACAGCACCACATCAGCCGCGCACTCAAACACACACTCACACTGAAACACCTGTTTCCCATCACTAATTCAGTTCTCGATGTCACAACATCTTGCCTGACGGCAGTTGCAAAAGATTTTAGTTCTTTAGTACGAAGAAAGGAAAATGAGGTCCTTCTTAGAAAATGTTACACGAAACTGCCGTCTCATTGGCCGACAGTGCTGTTGTCATGGGGCGGCCTCGCTGGCATATGCACATGCTTGTGACCGTGTGCACGCACACTCAGGGCAGCTGTTTGGAGTCTGTTTGTGATTGGGCGCATAAATTTGTGATGCTTCTTGACTGGGAACACGCCTAATGAACTCCATGCGAGTTGTTGAATGTTGAATCTTTAATTTATTTTGGGGCAAAGTGCTTGTTTCCTGCAGGGCTGGTTTCACACTGGACTGGAAATTAAAAAAAAAAAAAAAAATCTACAAAGTGATTTGCAGTGAGTGGGAGTGGGCCAAGCAGGGCAATGGATGCACGCTTACTGTCTTCACTTCTTTTCCTTTCTTCATATTTTAATTTAGTCTCTTCCTCCAGTCTGGATCCATCTGTAACACCCCACCGGCAGTTGGAAAGGCCTTTCCGTTTAAGTGGGAATGGCTCTCAAAAGCATAAAAAGGCAGAGACATTATGTGCTATATTGCCATTGCAAATGGCTGAAGGTAACTGGAATATGATGTGAGAAATGACTCTCCTATTCGCTCACTCTCTTCTTCAGCGATAAAATGAAACTCTTTCTGTGTCAGTCTGACCTCACTGTGTGGGGCCATGATCTGTTTAATAGACGGTTTGCCTGATGCATAATTAAGTGCAATCAGGAGAGGTTAAATTCAGCATAGCCAGTATTTAAGCAATCAGGGTTATGTTAAACAGTCAGGAGATAAAAGATTGGCGGGCAGAGAAGTTGGCAACTGGCTATGATTATTCCCCATTAAATACTTTGTTAAAAAGCTGGTAATGTTAATGATAAGGGAGTTTATTACTTTATATTCTTTTTTTTCCTCAAAGTTCTTCCCCTATCTTGGTCAGGGAGAAGGGATTATTTTTAGAATTTTGCAGTAGTTGGGTTTATTTTGGCATTAAACCCAGAAATGGATGTAAATAATTTACCGTTTGGATACAAATTGACAGAAATTTTCTCTCTAATCCCATTGGCCTTGGCCTGAGGAAATCCAGTGTGAACAAATGTGATGATCTTCACATAAAGTGTAGGTGGACTTGGCCAGTGCAGTCCCCAGCGGATGTCAGGACTTTGCCAGCGTGTGATTGGGAGGCACCATTATGTTCCTGCTCTATTGCATTAGTCTTGTAGTGCCTGTACGCCTTCAGTACCTGCATTTCTTGCAGTTCACTGCAGCTTTTGCAGCTTTCAGTCCCCATGCAGACTGTTCAGTTTGGTGATTCTTTAACTTGATTGAAATAGCCTTCATGGACGAACTCCGTTGGAAAAACTAGACAAATTCTGCAGTGGACAAAGCAGGGTATGTCCCCAAAACAATGGTACTCCTCCCCAAGGCAAATTTTACCCTATTTCAAAAGGAACTTTTTTGCAGTAGAAGTAGCAGAATTGTCAAAATCATTCAGTTTCCTCCTGTATGCTCTAGGTTTGAAATTTGATTCCCATCAAAGCTGACCTTGTTATTGCAATTTTTAAAAATTAAAAGTTTGGCCTGGTGTCGGCAGTACTGCAAAGATCATAGGGTGACCAACATCAATGGAAGCTCTTCTCTAAAATGCCCTGGAAACTATCACGAAAAGTATGATTCTCATGGATCCAAACTGTTAGAGCTGTTGCATTTAGAAATGTCATGTTTAACCTGGTGGTGGCGCCACTGGAAAGATTGCAGGGCCGCACAAAACAATTGTGATTGTGCTCAATATGAACAGAATAAGTTTAATGCTTCCCATAAAAATTGAGTGATTAATGTGCTAAGGCAAAGTATTTGCGGCGGTAACATCCGAGGGGAAGCTGTAATATCCCTGAAACGACTGACTGGGGTCTTCTATACTTCCAATCCAAGATGTTTTGTGCCCCTGTTTTTTTTTTTTTTTTTTTAATAGTTTTTTGGCTCTCTCATTCACTCTCTCCCCCATTACCTCCCTCTCATTCACTCACACTCTCATGCACTATTTCTGACTCGCTCTCTCTCTCATGCTCGCTGTCTCACAGTTTCTCTCGGTTTCTCTTTCTTCTCGCTCTTTTCTTTGATACTTCTTTGTCAATTCTGTGGCACATTCAGGAGCACGGCTTGTTCTGTTCATTTCAGAGGTGCTGAATTGCGAGGTGTTATCTCTCCATTACTCCTGCGGCTGTTTTTTAATAATTTTCAATTCTGCGATTAAACTTTTTTTTAACTCATTCTTTCCGTGGAGGGTACTGGACCATCCCGCTGATCCTGCCAGTTGAAAACCAAACCACTGCTGCCTCCCAGCTGAGACAGAGTCGGCTTGTGTTTGTACAGGGGGCTGCCTAGCCAATGTTGACATGGAGATTAAAAAAAAAAAATTGAAGTATGTATTATGATTGGTCATTATAAGTGGAAAACTTTTCATTCCATGACAATTTGCCTCTTGTAATTCCGTGACATTGACTTTTTGAAATTTCTTGCCCATAAAGCAGGGTTAAAGTCAATATTTGTTTCTATAACTTACAGCATTAACAAAAAACACCTTAAATATGAACATATTGAAGTTTCATAGCTTAACTATGATAGGAACATCACTTTCTGGACAGTTAAACACAACATTAAAAAAACCACGTCAATTTTGTGTAATTCCGTAATGGAGTAGTTTTTGCTTGTTTCTTCTATGAAAATTTCTCAAAAAATATATTTTCACTTCATAATATTAAAGAGCAAGTTAATACCTTCAATATGACACATCATACTTGATTTTATCTTATTTAGTTGTAGAGTTCCAACCCAAAATGTAGTGGATCTGTAATTCCGTGACAGCTTGGCGGCCCCCTACAGTGCTCTGCGCGGAAAACATTTGTTTATAGTTTTATAGTACTTTATATTGGGGACAGTTTACGGTGTAACAGGAAAAAGGATAAACCAGACCTAAACCACCAGATAGCGAGCAGACTCTCCATCAGGGAGGTTATTTTTTCGGTTTGCTTTGTTTGTTGGATTGTTGGTTGTTTGTCGGCAGGATTACAGAAAAACTCCTGGCCCAATTTTCAGGAAACTTTGTGGAAGGGTGTAGTTTGGGCCCAAGAAGAACCTATTAAATTTTGGAGCAGATCTGGATCACTGGGCAGAGACAGGAATTGTTTTTCCCTTTCGTTAGCATTGTGTAATGAGGCATTTGGCCTTGAAGAAGGTTTGTGCTCTCCGTGTGCCCTCCTCGTAATATCCTCCCAAAACAATCTGCCCCACTACCTCTCTCTCTGACACGCAGACACACGCACGCACGCGCGCATGCTTGGCTGTCTCTCCATCACTGCTGGATACAGCAAGGAGACCGAAAGGACACGATGGCATCTTTGCTCTGTGCCCAGTCGTTTGCCGTACAGAGCCTGTCTCTCGGTTACAGCCAGCGCTATATGGCACACAAGGGGATTGAGCCTGTGCAGTGGACAGAAAGATAATTTACATTGCAGTACCCAGCTGTGGGCAGTACAGGTGTTTTACCACTTTATCTCCGACTTCTGGAAATTTCTAATCTCCCATATTCCATTGCAGTCACAACTGCGTGATCTTGATGGCCTGGAAAGCAGTTGTCTTGTGCAGCAGATGTATTTTGGTTGTGTAGTGGTCTTCTTTTTTTAAAGGAGTGGCACCCTTCTCTATGATTGGTCCACAGCAATTGCCTAGTAATTCTAGGTGATGCAATGTCTAAACTGCTGGGGGCCCTGTTTTACCTGAAAAAAGGAGGTGGTCTGGATTTCTCTCTGCCAACTCAGTATTAAATCACTTCCTTCTGAATCTCTGATGTGTGTTGCTGCCTATCTTGGCTTTTCATGTCTCTCTAATGAAAGAGGTCTTTGATCTCAATGGGCTAATTATTTGGTTAAATAACAACAATAACATATAATAATAATATTATAAAAATACTGACAAAGAAATGCAATCCCCAAATTCTTTTGGCCAAGAAAAAGCGCAGTATTCTGAATGAAGTTATTGGGATTATGTGTTACAGGCACATGTCACCAGAAATGTATTTTATTTTGGACCAGTGTGGTTGGCGAGGAGTAAAAACAGAATTTGGTGTGAAATTTATCATTAATTTGTGCAGTTTACATTTAAATGAAAAAGGCTGATGTCTTTTTAAAATGGCAGCCCCTGAAAAGTTTCTGTCTCTAGTCCACACTCAAATGATCAGATTGTACATTCCTGTTCTGTTTCTGCAGCCATCTTAAACTAGCTGTCGGAGGATACTGACAGAATAAGGTCATTCGCTTGAAAATGTGCGCCGTGTGTTTGGTTTTATTGTAATGTCAGTAACTCTTGTCAGTGCTGACTGTCCCTTCTCTTGACACATGTCAACCAGCCATTTTCAGCGCTTCAGTGCCTTATGGTGAAAATTGTACAGATTCCTTTTTGATTTTGTTTTTCTCTACCTTTTTTCTTCATGCGTACTAGCAAAAAAATGTGCATACATGCATACACATGCATGCACACACACGCACACAGATACACATGCATGCACATATTTACACAAAAACGCAGACTCCGGCACACACGTTTGTATAGCTGTACATGTGATAATATTTTACAGTTTTACATTCATTCTGTACAACCTCTCCCAAATCCTAACCATAACCAAATTATGCCAAGACCAACCTTAACCTGAATCGTAAAACTGTAACCACAACCCTAAATGTAACCAATTAGCCGTAATCCTCTGAGAGGACCACCCAAGATGTCCTCAGAACCTTCCTGCAACCTCTGTGGTTTCAAGAATTGGTGGTTTATCATAACAATGGCTAAACAAGCCCCCCCCACACACACACACACACACACACACACACACTCAGACAGCCATATGTTGCTTTGTAGGTTCTCCTGACTGAACATTAAATCCGCTCCACTCTGAAATCTGTTAATCCTCCTTATGTAGGCCTCAGAGTGGGTACTGTGGCCATTGCTGTCCCCTTTAAGAACAAGAGCGTCCCCGAATCTCACTGGTAAAAATCCAGCTCAGGCTCTCCAGATTAGCCTGGAGACCTCCGTCAGAACCTGCCTGCACTGTTTTTTTTATTGTGGGAATCAGTCAGGTGCAAATGATTTTTTTCTGCCACTTTGCTGTTGGCGCTCTGATAGCCTTGCTCTGATGTGGTGACCTTTGACCCCTAATGGTGTGAGATCATAAATATGTCATCGGAAAGTGCCCCACTGCCACAGGTTTTTTTTTTTTTTTTTTTCTCCTCCGAGTCTTAAGATGATAATGTCAAAACTTTAAGGTGCATTATCCCTTTTCTGCATGGTCTCTCTCGGTTGTTCTTCATCAGGATTGGCGATTAGCCTTTCGCTTCTCTTACGCGGGGCTAATCGGATATTCACCCACAATGAACTATCTCGTTTTCTGGTTTTACAAGCCCGCTTGCTTTCATTGTTTATGACAGTAGAGTTTTAGAACGGAATCTTATTTACATAATTAACATTTGAGAGTTATTATTTTTATGTCTGTTACCGATTCAGGAGAACAGAACAGAGGTTTTATTCAAATGTATACAGTATATGATTCACAGTGAGGATATGACTATGAAAAAAGCATAAATGAGCCACTTAAAATGGTGCGTAAATGCGCCGAGTAGTTAAAAGGGAGGAAGTGTTGTCCCTGTCATTGTTGAATAAGTCAGACCCATATTGGGCTCTGAGTCATAACCAGATTTCAGCTGAATTTGCTGGGCTGCTCCTGTGGAAGGCATTTGGAAGGGCAGCTGACCATATTTGAAGTGGCTGGTTGTAAATTATGTGGACGGCTCTGGGAACCTGTTTGGCTTGCAGACTTTCCACCATCTGGGGTGACTGACTAACCATTGATTTAGGTCGTAACCTGGTCGCCTTGTCATTAGCTACTATTATTTTGGCTATTTTCTTTATTATTTGTTATTTTGCAGTTGAAGCCTAGCACTTTGGTTGTGGGCGGGGCTAAGGTAAGTGTCGGGGGTTAAGGAAGGAAGGCAGGTTAAGGCCAGGGTAAGAGGCCTTACCGGAAGCAAGGCTGTTAATTTAGACTTGACCTTCTTTCCCCTGAGGTCGGTCATATATCAGAACCCTGTATCGGTTTTAAAGACGCTGTGACCTCATTTGCTACAATGGCAGTGAGTGTCCTACATTTGCACAGGGACATGTGCAGCTCAAACTGGAGCCTCTGCAGAGGTTCGAGAGGGTAGGAGGGTCTGTGCTGCCCCTAAGATTTTGGGTTCCCTTTAATGAGGAGTCACTGCATGTTACTGATCCTGGACTGGAAGGTGGAGGGGGGAACAGGGTCAGGCGGTGGGGTTGCAAAAGCGATCATTGGCCATGAGAGGGCGGGTTTCGTCAATATAATGGGATCCTCGAAACTGATTGGTCCATCCGGTTTATCTGAAGACTGGATGCTTAATATTGCCTCTTGGGGGTGGGGGAGAGAGAGAAATTAAAATACATTTATTGCCTAAATTGTTCTGCTCCTATGAGTCACATGGACTGTTTATGCTTGTGTGGTCTGAATGCTCTATATTCTATTGGCAAAATCAGTTTTCTGACTGGAGGCAGCTGCTCAGCTAAAATTGGAGGAGGACAGAAAAATCTCTTAACTGACCAGCAGTCTTGACCTGTTTTCAGTCCCCTTTATTGGTGAACAAATTTTCCCACGATGAGAATAATCCATCGGAAGTTAAACGCACAGCTTCCGTTATGTCGCAGTGATTAAATCGCAAAGTCATTTCAGAAAATTTTTTTACCCCCCGCAACAAAGTTTGGGGGGTTATACTGGATTTGCTTTGTCCGTCCGTGTGTGCGTGCGTGCGTGTGTCTGTGCGTGTGTCTGTGTGTGCGCGCGTCTGTGCGTCCGGACCTAGATCTCATAACCTACTCATCCGATTTTGAAAATTTCTTTTCTTGGTGGAAGGTCTATTGACTGTGGTACTGCCCGACTACTTGTTGTTGCGGGGGGTATCCTGTAAGCCATGCTTCCTGACTAAATCTAGTTTATTCTGGATAAACTACTCTATTCACTTCCACATTTGCTTTTAGCACGTCCTGCCACAATTTTAGGCTATCAGACCTGTGCTTTGCAAAATTAAAAAAATTATAACAAAGTCAATGAAGATTAGCAGCAAATATCAAGAACTGAATAACTTTGACTGAAAAGCAATTTTACCGTCAAAATCTGTCATGTTTCATTACTCGTCTTTTCATTTCTAGAACCGGCCTCACCTGATAATCTTGAGTATTTTCCGAGTTCATTTAATGATGATTTGAATCAATGAAAGAAGACGGGTCAAGGAGTGGACCAATGTCTGTGGGAATGTCTGCGCCTCCTCGATCTTCATCTCGCCAGCTGCCTCAGTTTGAGACATACCGGTGTCGTTAGTGTCGAGCAGTCGATTGCGGCTCACTATGCAGTGCTCTCGATGTAATTGAGCTTTGAGACGGAAGGGGTCATAAATGCATATTTGAAACTCCAGGCAACAGGCAGATCACATCTCACTGAGTTTATTGCACCTGTTACCGTGCTTGAGGACACGGCTGCACACAGCTGATTGTCCCCCGGTGCTTCTGTGCTCACATTTCACATTCACCTGAAATGATACTCAGATTCTTAAAAGAAGTGGGTCACACACAACATTTTGGGGAAATAGGGAAGAAGAGAAGCAATAAAAGGAGCATTTTTCAAAATGCACGCAGAGAGAAAACTGAGGACAGTCTCCATATTATATTCCAGGTGCCGCACTCCACCCTTCCTGCTCCAAGTATTTCTGTAAATTGTCTTCACTTACTGGCTCCTATTTAGTGGAAAGTAATGACACTGTAATTTCCTCTAATGAATGTTTGTATTTAGTATGAAGTCAAAGGTGGTGCTCAACTTTGTGGAGTTATTGCAGTATATCGGTGCTTCTTGTGCTAGGCTGTGCTTGTACAGTTTGTGTCCCTTTAAACTGTTCAGGCCGCAATTTTCTCTTGTACAATTCAGTTAAAAATTTGGGGGATTTTGGTAGTCTTTTTGGCTTTTCTTTCTGTGCGGTTTGTTGCGTGGTTGACTGTTTCTTGACTGCGGAGTGGAACACTTTGCTTTAAACTGTACATGGCCTCTCGATTATTCCCATAGGAAAGGCATTGCTTTTAAATTTCCCTGCACTGGGTGAGATATGTAGCAGGGTCTGGAGGCAGCCGACTGTCGAACGGTTGTGAATTACGGAATGCAGTTATCTGATTTCCTCCATTCCTGTTTCATATGCTTGCGCTCCATCTATCATAATCCCTCTGGGGCGGGTTAACGAGAAAACATTCATATCTGGACTGTAAAGCTTGTGAATGGGATTTTTGTCACGGCCATAAAACTTTGATCATTCAGCCTGGCTGCCATTCATGTTGTAGTCCATTTGGTTATGCCGAGATTTAAAAATAGGGACATGAGGACTTAATTGAGCTGCCACGGATGGATTGTTGTTGCGTATCAGTGGGCCCCGGGGTGTGGTGTCAGACCAGCGTCCCGTTCTAATGCGTAAAGTGCGGTTCACTGCAAAAATGAGCCCTTGCACAGTAAAACCACGGTAGGTGACAATTTCTGCCTTCTGGAGGTAAACGCACTGCTTAGAAAGTTTGTAAGGACTAAAAATCAAGAAAAAGTTTCTGCTGTAAAACTTCAGAGGAGGAACATCTTCAAGATGCAAGCATTTAAAGAACAGAGTAGCTAAAAACGCGTAAGTCTACGCACGGAATGTTCTTTGTTAGACGGGATCAGTGGTGGCTTGAATTTGGCGTGGGGCGATTGTGTCGGCCAGTTAGAAAATGAAAGCGTGTCTTTACTCTGTAACAATCCCCCGGGGGCTGGACCTGATGCGAGCAGCCTTTGAATCTTGTCTATTCGAGCTGGACTTGCGGTCTGTTGTTTGCATGGATGGGGCAGCTTGGGTCATGTTTCAGAGGAGGACACACAGTCTGTGGTTGCACCATTGGGCACTGCCAACAGTTTTTAATATCAAATTGGGGAAAGGGGTGGGGTGTAATTTAAAAAAATTAGCACGAACTCTGCACCTGGCATTTCAGTAGCTGTTGGTGACATCAAATCCTGACTTTACTATCCATTTTCATTTAAAAAAAAAAAAAACGCGACAGAAAGCAAATCGGCCGCAGAGCAGGAGCGTCGAGTCTCTCGATCTGAAACGGACTGGAGGATCGAGGGGCTGCGAGGCAGGAGGGAATTGATCGATTTCTCCTGGTAATTAGGAAGCATATCGATTAGTCCTCCTTGCTGTCAGTTTCCATTCTGTCCGCTGCAGATGGGCATTAAGTGCCGCGGTGTTCGCCACGGTTGAAGCAGGAAGAAAATTGGGGTCACCCCAGGACCCTATTAATGCACTGCGGGGGTCTACGCTGACATCCTTTCAAAGGAGCCGGTGCTCGTCAGCGGATCACCGAGCAAATTCATGACAATCAGCGAACACACGTTCATTTTTTTTTTCCTGTTATCGCAAACACATTTTCAGGACCTCATAGACCAGTGAAAGTCCGGCAGTGCTTGCGTTTTCTTTTTCCTTTTTTTTTTTTTTTTTTTTCAGGAAGCATCTGAGGAATTTTGAGATTGGTGATCCTGGATCAGTCACTGAGCCTATAAACGTGACCCTGGAGTTCGTCGTGTGAAAGGGAGGGATGCAAAGGCCTTGTCTGTTTGGACTGATAAGCAGTTGAGACCTCATTTAAAGCGAAGATAAGCAGCGCCCTTCCTTTGCCAAGGACTGGGGCCCTCCCATCCAAAACAGCTCGTCACATTACAGTATGTGACCCAGAAAATGGCTGCTTCATCACCATTTCTGTTTCTCGTATGTACATGTCATGAAGATTTCGGGATAAAAAATTGCAACCGTTTTTTTTTTCTCTCCCCCCCCCCCTTTGGCATTTTTGTGAAATGATGGGAAAAATAAAATTCGGGAAATCTTTGTCACCTCATTTCATCAGTTCCTGATTGGCTCGTTGTTGAAAGTAGCAGGTGCCTGCTTTGGTGGATGCCTGGCATCACAGGCTGGCAGCTGGGTTTGTGTCTCCGAGGTTATGAGTTTTATCGCTGGGCGTGGTCGATTCATTGCGCCCTTTAGCGAGGCTGTTATCCTCAACTGCTCCTGTAAATGGGAGGATGCATTAGTAGGCTGCGTATAAAGAATGTGAGCCGTTAGAGTCGCTTAGAGAAAGAGCGTTAGCTGGCTGCTTTCAAATTTGAATGCAGCAAAATACAAGTAGTCTGCCCTCGGGTCAGATCTGTATTTGGATTATTTCCCAAAGTACTTTATATATAATCCTACTGTAAATTCAAGCGTGCACTGCTACAACGATCTGTCAGTTTTTTTTTTATTCTTATAAGGAGGCTTGAAATGTTTTGATTTTTCTCTTTGAAGTAGAAAATATCAGGTTTTTTTTTTTTTTTTTTTTAAATTACCGAGCGCTTGGCAAATGGACATTTCCTCCCCAGTTGGCAAATCTTTAATCGCGTCAAACCGTCTCCTCTTGCTGGCAGTGATTGTTTCCTGCGACACAAAAAGTCAGAAAAATTGGATCGGATTAGTTAGAAGTCTAAATATAAGAAGATGATATGAAAATCTTGTCGTTTAGTTTATCTATGGTTTTTACGGTGTACAGTTACAGGCAGCTTTGTAACATCTTCATTTGTATTGATAATGTGCAGTAATTATTGTTTAAAATTTTTTTTTTTAATCTCATTGCCAAATTTTATCTGATAAGTCTCTAAAGGAACCGTTGATTTTTTGCCAACTGGTCAAAATGGCGTTGCGAAACAGCGTAGAAACAGTAGCATTTTCGCGTTGTGTTGTGTGCTTCATTGTCTTCAGAGCATTTGCCTCGCTGAATGTCGCCCCACCCGAGCCGTATCCTGGAGACAAAATTGAGGAGGAGATTCCACAGTTTTGTACTGTGGTGTGTGTTTGCTGCATTTCCAGTTGGACAGACGCCATGACTTTTCAGTGCTGAGTAATTGTCTGAATTGGTGTGTGCGTGTTGCGTCAGGTTGGCGCCTCAGTAGTCCCTTCCCTGGGCAACACTCGACTGAAAAACAAGCTGACTCCTACCCGTCTGTAGTCCTTAGCTACCCCATTAGCACTTGGTACTTGGGTCAGTGATGCAATTTGTCAATTTTTATGTCTGAAGCAAATTAATATTACAAAACAAAAATTTTTATATTCAAAATGCAAACACGTTTCATGAGTCAGTTCAGCCTGTGTGAGCCAAATGATCTGAGCAGTCATAAAAAGCAATGGAAATTACAGGACTTATCACGCTGTAAATTGGCAAAATGCCAGGATTACGGTCTGAACCCAAATGCAAAATTCTTAAATGTTATTTGAAATGTTTAAAATGAACTCCGTTTCGAGCATGAGGCTGTTTCAGTCAATATATTCAATTCCATTGAGCCATTATTTAATGAAAACTTATTTAAACAGAAAGAGTTGTAAATGGTGTTTACTATCTTACTGAGTGCATTTATGAAGTATTTTTATGATCATGAAAGTAAAAACAAAAAAAAAAAGAGAAATTCATCTGTTGCCCTGTATGACCTTTTATTTTGTATATAAAAAATAGTAAATTTTAAGGGCTGCAAGTAAGAATTTTCTTTGAATTTTCAGCCCATTTAGATGTTTTTCCACCTTGATCTCTTTAGTTTTCACTGTCCCACAATGAAGTTTGAGAGCAACACACTTAATATTTTAATCATTTTGGTTCTGTACTTTAGTGCAGTGGATTTGAAAACAATGAATTTGAGGTTAATATGGACTCCGCCATCATTAATTTGTGGGCATGTGGCTCCATATTGTGTGAACCATGTAGAAAAGTGTTTTCTTTGACTTTTATTTGTCATACAGTATCACTATCTAAATACTTATGAACTGCATTGTATGAGTTTGGATCCTCTTTCCTTAACATCGTCTGTTTAGAGCAGATAAAGGATTGTGACCACGGTTGTTACGTCAACGGTAATCTTGCCCACTTGATCAGCCCATCCTACTGAAAATTCTCCAGAATTTTCCAACCCTACAGAAAAAGACATTTACCCGTAGAGCGCTAAATGCAGCTGTAATCACTCAATGATGTAAGATATCAAGATCAAAGCTGTTGCAAACCCATCATGTGGCAACTTGTTTAAAAGAGCTACCATAGGGGAGCTCTTTTAAACAAGTTGCCACATGATAGGTTTTCAACAGCACAACACATAAAATGTATACTCAGCGCCATTAAGAACGCACAAGTGAGGTATGTACTGTATTTGCAACAAATTGAAGAATCGATTGATTTTTTTTTTTTTTTGCTTTTCCAGTGAGGCACAAGAGGAAATAAAGAAAAGCGTGTGGCATTGTAATCCTGACGCCCACCACATGCTTGTGCATTGAGCGGTTCGTGATATGTACAGTGACACTTGACCTGTTCTTTTTGGTGTGGTCAATAGCCTACATAAAGCCAACCAAAAAAAAAACGAAAAATGCTACTGCATCAAGAAAATGGAATGGCTTGTGACACAGGAGAGAGAAAAAGGCACGTTACGGGCAGATCTCAGCCGCCGAGAGGTGGTGCGTCATTTGCATTGTCACCGTTCAACAATAAGTCGGCTGTCTATCTGAGAATGGAACACAGGCACACAGGAGCCACGAGTGACGATGGCAGCTCATGAGCGCCGCATCTGGTTATAGCCTGTACGTGACCGATTCCGGACAGCAACCAAAACTGATCATGAGATGAGGGGTCCGAGACGATTGAGGGTGAGCGCAAGTACCGTTTGACGCCATCTACGTGAGCAAAACATGCGTGCACACGGCCCCTACAGAAAACCCATCAACAGGAGTAGGAACTCTTCACTTCAGACTGTGGGCACCTGCCTCCGTGTCATTTTTTGGCACTTTATTTCCATGTTTCTGTCTGAGAATGGGGACTGTCGCTGACTGACTATGGTAAGGGCAGCCATGCGTAAATGTTCATAAACTGGGTTTTCTGTAGGGCCCGTGTGTTGGCATGTGGTTGGCTGCCATGGAGATGCTGTTTTTCAGTTATAGGGCACTGGCAAGTGTTGGTGAGGCTCGATCTTTCCCAGCATGCACTGTGGCTCTTTCGTCACACGGCCTGCTAATCAGCCCAACATCAGATTCATTACAAGCCATGCAAAGTTCTCTCTTGGGTCATCTCACGTGAAATCTCCTGGATCCTCAGAACCTCCCCTGATGACCACCCCAGAATCAATTAAAACATTTTTTTAAATGTCCATCTCTATCACGATAGCGAGTGTACTCGAGTTTAACTTTCCATTCCCATTAGTTTTGCAGATATGGGACATGAAAAATTTGACTTGAAATCCCCCTTTTGCAGTCTTGGGTGCACATTTGCATTTTTGCACAAGACGCACTGTCACATTTTGGATCCTTTCCATGACAATGTCTAGATGAAAACATGCAAAAAAAATTCCAGTCTGTAAATTATCCATGCAAATCTTGGTGTCGGAAGCGACAGATGTGTTTTAAAGAGAATACAAAAAAAACTAAAAAAAAAAAAAAAAAATCGTCGTTTATCCTCCACCCCTTGAAGGGCCTCCGGGAGTTCCATTTTTTGGGGGCTATTTTTGCCAAAAAGCCATTTTTTGGAAGTAAAAATGTGATTTAACTTATTGAATCTGATGCCAAAATACAAAAATCTAGGTACACTTTAATCCAATTTGGCAGATTTAAGCTCCTAGACTGCTCCATCACTGAGTCATTGGCTCCTAAATTCGGCAAAAAATGCAAATCTGCACTCAACTGTGGGAGGGTCTGCAGCCGAATTTTTGGAGTCCAATATCTGCAATCTGCCGAACTAAATGGAACAGAAAGCTAATGTCCCATGTTTATTACTGTCATGGAGAGGAAAATGAATTTTTATTACTGATTCTAAGGAGATTACTCTTTGTGACTTGACATGGAATGGCCCTCTTCATATAATGGAAACTCTTCGACTGGGTGAGTGTTTACTTGCTGTCTTTACACACTGTGAACAGAAGCAGTTTGTCTTTCAGATTCATTAGTGCAAGTCCCCCTCTATAAAATGAAATGTGAGATGTGTATATGGCATGAGTGTACACTGGCCTGCGTTTTATGACGGGAGAGTAAAGTGCTTTTTCCGCTGCGCATCTCACACCCACTCACAGTGTATCTTACACAGTAACTGTTCGTCTGTACTAACCCATGGTTCATCGGAACAGATTTTACTATTCTATTCTGCCAAAGAATTTTTAATTGCGTTGGTCAGCCTTACTGCATGAATGAAAGCCCTCCTTGTACCCCTGTGGAAACATTCTGCTGTGCATTATGGGGCGTTGTGCATGGCAAAATGTTCTGCACCCCTTCCACTTTTTATGAGCTTAGAGTCCCCCCACTTTAAATCAAAGCCTGTGCCCTTGCCCACGTCTAGCACTGCGCTAGAATGGTACTGGTGGTAATAATGCAGTGAGCAATAATTACAGACTTGTTAATTAATGGGCTTTAATATGCGGGTGAATGGTCCAGATTATAAATTCGCTCAGAGAGAACTTAGTCATCTATGTTTTTTGTTCTCAGCTTTAATGCAGCAGGGGCGTGTTAAGACTGCCGCTCTGCACTCGCACCCAGGTGGGCTAATTGGACTCATTACAAGATTTGCTGATTGTTTTAGAAAGTTTCATTTTTCAGGCACTCGCTCAGTAACTTCAAACTACTTCAGAGATAGAAAAACATTCTTTTTAGTGCAATGATAGAATGTCTAATAGGACAGGTATTTATCCATTTATGCATTTTTGCAGTGTTGCTCAAACGCAGTACGACGGGAATCTCATTAACAGCCAGGGCGAATCACATTTCGAGTCAGGTGAACGCCCCCCACACACACACACACCAGATATTTCAGAGACCTGTGAACAAGACTTGCACACCTCCTTTGTGTCTTTTTTAATTCTGAATTTTTGGGAAAAGCTGGCAGAAGTGCCCCCCCCTTGTCCTGTTTCCCGCCATAGGCTCTGAGGTGCGAGTGACTGGCGCGAAAATGAGTCCTCCTCGGGAAAGATTTTCTAAAGATGCTAACTTCTTTTTTTCGTCATTGACTGTGCTGCTTAAAAAGTATGAATTACTTGAGGCAGGGATGGAGACTGAGAGGTAAAATGTCTTTGTAAGAGTCCTTATTCTCCAGCAGTGCTGCATGTAATTGAAGAAAATGAGATCCCTTCACAACGAGCACAATGCAGCCATTTCACACTTTCGAAAAGCATTGAGGTGATCATCTAATGAACGCGGTGGCGTTTTATGTCACAGCTGTAATTAAAACTCATTATTCGTTGAGCTTAAGTGGCTCAGCGTTTGGCGGTTGAACTATAGGAAAGTTATTATTGGGATGTGCCCCACATGGTGAGATTTTACTGTACAGCTCCTAATAATTTGGCCAATGACAGGATTTCTTGGGGAGGGTTGGGATTGTAAACCAGCTCATTGGATATGAAAACAAGAAATGAATGGATACACTGGGACTGTTGATGTCAATTTGTGTGCGTTTACATTTATATTTGTGTGTTCTATGTGTGAATAGTATCCATTTTTATACAGAACCTCTGCTCGAATACACAGACTGTGGTCTGAGCGACTGTTTTTGTGAGGGGTGCTTTAAAAAAGGCTTGTTTGTTCCTGCTTTTTTGACTTATGCCAGCCGGTACCTTTCTGTACTTGACTAATCTTCTAAATATCCCATGGGGCTGGAAAGATTTGCGTTTGTTCTTGTTGTCACTTGACTAAAACCCTGCAGTATCATCTTAACCCTGTTCTGCTCGACAGTCTAAATAAACTGAGTTTCGTTAAAGCTAAGTGTCAGCATTAACCGTCCCCTCACCCTTGAAAGTCCTTAAATGCGACCTCTTGCTTGCCCTCTAGGAGTTCTTCATTTAGAAACACCCACCCTGCACCCATTTTTCTGGCACAACTGGATAGAAATATGGTGTGATGCAGGTGAATGTGAAGGATGTCAGGGTGTCCTCCTGGCTAAGGGTTTGGGGTGAACTGTTAACGAGGCTTAATTTTCTAAATTCCTCCTGCTAACTTGTTGGCAAACTGATCTCAAAAGAAATTCAATCCACCGCCACGGCGCAGGTTCCATCCCCGGTCATTGCAGCCGGCCGTGGTCGGTTGCCTTTTTTGAGTAGTACACAATTGGCTCTGCACTGCTGGGAAATAAATTGCGATGGGACTGCCGGGTTGGGATATTAGAATAGTTGCTTTGTTCATTGCTCCAAGACTCCAAGCTTGTTCATGTCCGGGTATCCTCCACCCTCGTTCCGAACTTGCGAAGTTTCAAGTAATGAGTGTATATGAAGCAGTGGCTGACAGATGCGTGCTTCTGATGAGAGCTGCAAACTGTCTTCACTCTCCCAAGATGGCAACATAGGGGTCGCATACGAGCAAGCCTTGTGCATAGTTCTCTTATCGGGCATTCCAGATTCGGGTGGGATTGGAGATGCCAAATTAAAAAAAAAAAAAAAAAAAAAAACGCCCTGTTTACACCTGTATTCCAGCAAGACTGGATGGAAACAAGGCATGATTTGTATGAATGTGAAGGATGTCGGAGCTTCCTCCTGGCTTTAGGGCAAACTCTCAGTGAGTTTAAATGTTATTAATTTCTCCTGCTGACTTTCTGCCCAGCTCATCTCTAAAGAGACTTGATCCCAGCACCCTGAATCTTTCCTCCTGTGCTAACGTGCCCGCTTGTGACTCATTTAGCGGGGTAATGTAGGGTCAGCTGTGTGTATGTCTGCCTCGTGGTTCAACTTTTGTGAATCTTCTCTCTCATGTTTCCTCTTGAACGAGCTCTGGGATCCACATAAAAAATGACTTGCTTACTGCTGCACCCTCAAAGTATGTACTGTACACTAACCATACTGCTACTTATCCCCTGCGTCTTCTATTTACACCATATTTGCCCTACCCTGCCCCTGTAAATTTACAGTCCTGTAGATTTTTTTTTTTTTTTTTTTGCTCCAAACCGATAAAAGCACTCCCCCCTCTGTCAAGCTGCAGATGTCATTGATCTGCTAATTACCTTTTGTCTGGCGAGCCTATTTAGGGTCAAAATATAAACTTACACAATGGTAAATCTCATGGTGCAGCACTGTGCGCTAACCCATTGAAGCCATACTGCAAATACGTGATAACGGTTGTCTAAAGGGAAGGGTTGGGTAGCCATATTTGCCCATTGTAAATGTTTTATTTGTTTTTCTTTCAGTGACACATTATGGTATGCAAGTAGAGCAAGTTATATTTACCATGGAGGGCCACTTGGTGCACAGTCCGGCAACAATTGTGTCTGTTTTTTTTTTTTTGGTTTGCCTTCATTTTCGAATCTGCAGTATACATGTTTAAATCCCAAATTCCCCCAACACAAGTTAATGGGCATCATGGTCATGAGTATTAAAGACGGCCTAGGTGGGACTTTGAGAAAGAATTTGAGCCTAGGAACAGTATTTTGTTGAACACATGTTGGAAAATGTAATTACTCATGGCTCACTGGCTTTATTGTGTTTATTTATCTATTGAAAGGGAAAATGACTCATTAGCTCCAGCCTGACATGCTGTTAAAGTGTAACAGTTATGGCTGTAATTGCCCCTCTAAAATGGATCAGGTTTACGAGCCCTGTGAATACCCTGCCTCATATCTTTTGACCTCATGTGAACCCATGATGTGAGCCTTTGTAATTGAGCTTAACCGGTTGACGAATACCAGTGAGTCTTCGAAGAGTGACGCAGGATTCATGTAAATTTTTGTCGAGGGATAGAGCTGGATTTCTTTGTCTTGTGTCTCGCTAGTTTGATAGCAGGGTAACTCAGTGGTTCGTCACCTGACTGACAACTGTAGAGTTGCTAATTCAAGCCTCTGGTGAAGCCTGGGATTCTGAAATGACTTGGTCCTGGAGAGATGAAGTCGGGGAGAAGTCTACTATTGGGCCCTTGAGCAAGGCCCTTAACCCTAAAACTGCACCAGGGACTTTACCCCTGTTTTTATGCCCCCGACCTTGAAATAGTCGGTCGGGGGCATTATGTTTTCACCCCTTCCGTCCGTCCGTCCCTCCGTCCTGTTGTAAACTTTTCCTTTGTCGCGCTCTAACGTGTACACTGGTTGACGGAGGTGTATGATTTTTGGTGGGGTGAACGGTCATACATGGGGGATGATGCCTATCGATTTGCTTCGCCAACCAATATGGCCACCACGGCAGGCATCTTGAAATCCTTTGTCGCGCTCTAACGTCAATACCGCTCAATGGAGGTATATAATTTTTGGTGAGGTGAATGGTCATACATCGGGGATGATGCCTATCGATTTTGAGCTCACTCCACCAACCAATATAGCCACCACAGCAACCATCTTGAAATCCATTTTTGCGCTTCAACGTGAACAACGCTCCATGGAGGTTTATGATTTTTGGTGGGATGAATCGTCATGCATAACAGATGATACTGAACACTCTCTTTCTGTATATGTTCTTCAACTGTTTCAGACGGTGGCATATGTCACGCCTTGCGTTGCTCTTGTTGTCCATCCCGGTTTCATTTGCAGCTGTTTTTCTTGCATTTCTCCCTGGCCATTCTCATGAGGAGAAATTTTTTTCTCAGTGAGATTTCCATGGTTAAATAAAGGCAAAAAATAAGAAATGATTTGGTGCAGAATTGCTCATCTCCTGCTGAGCCCCTGCAGGTGAGGTCTGGAGGGAAACTGCCCCACTTGAATTTCCACCCAAATGTGAAGTTTCCCAAATCCCTGATAGAATCTTTCATGTCGGGGTGAGGACGGGAATGACATCCCGTCCATTAACGGTCGCAGGTCCGTCATAATGAAAGTTCAGCTGTTTTTCACAGTCCTGCTGGACATTTTAATCCTGCTTACAAAACTGGGACCTTGAAAACAGAACGAGGAATGGAAGCAGCTTCTCGAGTGAGTGTTAAAGCCAAATTGATGTGACTTGCCACGTGATTTAAAAAAAATATATATATATGGAAAACCCGTAGTGCTTGAGGAAATGTGTGCATTTGGCGCTCACGGCTCAAGAGGAATAAATAGTTGTTAGGGCTTGCTGGGGCAAGGCTTTTTAATGATGGTTTTCGCTAGTCTTTGTCTGCTAAACTCTCCAGGAATACTGTCTGCGCTTAAGCATTGTAAACCTACCCGTTAGTTTTCCCTTGTGCTGCTTGTGCTATTTGCGTGTGGTTCAAGGGATTTTGGTGGGTGGAATGAATTCCCCTATGATTGAATCATTTTTCTCTTGTTCATTGAGGGTCAACAAGCTGAATTGCACATCTGAAAACCCTGGCTTAAATTATCCCCTAAAACTATATATAGAAATCTGCGCTTTCATTTGAAACTAATAAAATGTCTGCAATGCAAAATAATTGAAAACGTTCTAGTTTTATGTCTCTCGCCTTGTGCTGCCGTGAACATGAACCGAAACATTATTGATAATCTGCCAAAAATATGCCGCAGATGAACAATGAATATTCGCACAGTTTATTCATGTGGCTGTATCTGCCTACTAATCCTTACAGGCACTGTGTGTGCCAGACTTTTGGCACAATTTGGCTGTTTTTGCAGAAAAGGCGAAAAAAAGGAAACTGAAATCTTTCATCGAAATAGTGAAAGGCTTTGCAGGCAAATTCAGCACAAATTATTGACTCGGATATTGAAATGTATTTTGACCCATTACCAGCCATTGTGGAGATTTTTTTTCTCAAGTATGACCGAAAGCTTCCTCCTTCCGCCATTGACGCGATATTCATTGATCTTTTGATGCCCATTTTTATCTGGAATTCCTTACTGTGCCCTCCAACTGTATGAGAGTGAAAATGTTGATAGCTGGCAATCAGAGTTTTTGCTGTTTTATGGGGCGTGCGTAGTTATAGATCTTCTGACAAAAATAGGTGTTGAATGAACATTAGCACTGACAGCACTGAAATAAATTAAAAAATTTATAAATGTAATGATTTTGTGCTGTTGAAAACCTTTCATAATGCGACTTGTTTAAAAGGGCTCCCGCAGGGATAGGCTTTCAAACAGCTTTGATTTTGATATCTGACGTCATTGATCAACAACGGCTGCATTTAGTGCTTTTAGGGTTAACAAAAATGCTGGCTATGGCTGGCAACTTAGAAAATACACTGATTGGGAAAGCATTAAAAACATGGTGTGAAAGATGGTCGTAGTTTTTCAAAAACGCCAGAGATTTTCTGGAACGGATACAGTGAGCGCCATTGTTATGTTAGTTCTGCTCTCTCGCACTTTGAGCTTGCATGGATACAGGACAGTGAGGTTGAAGTACTGACTGTCAGCTTTAATTGGAAGATGTTTTCATCCATATCCGATGAACTGTGTAGAGATGCCAGAACCTTCCAGTCTCTTCTTTAGCATCTGTAAAATGCACGTTCAGTTGGATTCCGGCCCTGTGATTGACTCAGGGCAACAGATCCAGGATAACAAAAAATGTGGCGCTGTCCAATTATTTCTGGTGCTCCCCTCTTCTTCAGTCACATTGTATTCCTGCAAAGGGAACAGTTGTGGTGAAAAATCTGAATTTTTCTGCCCGCTTGTTGCGTCAGCTTGCCGCACGACTGTTTGAAGGATCAGTGTGTAAGATTTAGAGCCATCTAGTGGTCAGATTATAGATTGCAACCAACTGACCATTCCTTTTCTCAGAAAACCTACGGTGGCCGCAAAACTTGCGAAAACGTGAAAGGCGCTCTCTTGTACCAGTGCTTTATTCATTAACTTTTTTCCCCTTCTGGGCTACTGTAGAAAAAATGGCGGCACAACATGGCGGCCTCCACCGAGGTGCACCTGCTCCCATGTAGGTTTATTCCAAGCGAAATGAAACTCAAAGATTATTGTTTTCACATGATTGGACACGACTAAAAAAGTAGTTATGAATGTTATATTCCTTTTCTGCCAAAATATCAATCTAAATGCTATACACGGCTCCATTAGATGTTACTAGTGCATCAATAAAGGCCATCTTCTCAGGGCACAGCAGCATATGCAAATGTATGCAAGCGCATTACCACATTCACACAAGCACATATGCGTGCACATCTTGATAGGCACGCGCACGCACGCACGCACGCACGCATGCACGCACATGCATACGCACACTGAGCAATGCTGGCTACTGCACCTCTGCTGTTGCGTACGCAGCACCAGTCAGAGTTTGGACTCTCTCTGCTCTTGTGTTTGTTCCCTTCCTGTACTATCACTCAAGTGGTTTAACTGCTTTAATTGTTTCAAATGATACAATGCAAGAGACCAACAAAAAATTAATTCACATGATAGTGTGCACAGTTTAGTTGTAGGGTTGAAAGAATTCACATCTGGAAAAAATAAGACCAGCAAATTATTTGCAGTTTGAGCCATATTAGTTAGAAAGATGAAGAGGAAACAGACCACAAGTGCAGCGCATCTGTGGGAACCTTTAATGCGGTGATGGTGTGATTTCTCTGAGCCGTGTGACTGCCCTCAAGGAGAAAACTGATGAGTAAACTCGGCATTAATGGTTGCAGATGGTGGCTGTTTCAAAGTGAGCCCCATAATTTATTGGACCGTGACACATTTATTATTTTGGTTTTGTACTCTTGCACGAGGAGTCTGAAAAGATCCCATGGCAATGAGGCCAGTGGGTTGGCTTTAATTTGGCGATGTTTTTATCAGCATCTGGTGAATCATTGAGACATGACGAAACATTTTGTACGTGCCCCGCCCCCCCATTTCCCCAATCAGAAAACATGGGACAGTCTAACATAATGTTGAATAATGCAATCTTTTTTGTCTCGGGATGCATAGGAATTCCCCCCGTCCGTGCGGGTGTCCGTCTGTCCGTCCCTCCCTCCGAAAAGTGGCATTAACTCGATAACTCAAGAAGAAAATGTTTACAGACCCCATGCTCCGCATGTAAGACGATTAGATTATGAACCAGTTTCCTATTTAATATCAGTGACCTTGACCTATTATTTTGCCTTGCAAATAGCAGGTCAAATATTGGTACTTGACCTATTTTTTTTCTCTAACTTGATTAACAAGCTCAAAATTGTTCACTGTCGCCTCGTACCAACCGGCAGTGGTCGGCAGCATTTTCAGAGTAGCGCACAATTGCCAATTGCGCTGCAAGGTTGCAAATTGGGAAGGGACTGCTGGGGAGGGAAAATAATAGTTGCCTTGTTCATTGCTCAAGCACCTCCTGTTGACCAGACGGGCGCTCGTCAGGGAGATCCTAAGCCTGTTCACGTCTGGATATCCCCTGCCCTTGTTCTGAACTTGCGAAGATTCAACCAATGAGTGTATAAAGCCCACTTCAGACCAAAGATTCGCGACGAGACTAGCTGAGACTTGCCACTATTTGCGACGCGCCGGTCTGTGACGTTCTGGAACTTGCCAGTTTATACGGATGTGACAAGATGATGAGACTGTGTAATGTTTCCACGGCAACGACACTCTATGCTTCAGTTCTAACTGCCAGCTTTTCCGACCTTTTTTTCCAGTTGATACATTTGTTGCCGCGTTTGAAAATATGGATAATGGTGATGATGAGTTCGGCGCAACAGTTGCATTTCTGCTATTAAAAAAGACCTAGGACATACACGCACACACGCACACACATATACACACACACACACACAAAGAAATGGGCGAGAACTTGGAGCCGTCCATCGCGGTGGAGTCGCCAGAAGTTAAAATTGGGTGGGCACTAAACATCTCGTTAAACCATTTATTCGTTCTGACTCGATCGAAGCCATTTTTTCTAATTAACTACACATTCAATCCGAAAACAGTCTGCACTATCAGGTGTTGCTTGTTCACCTCATTAAGGCAAGGCGAAAGTCATTCATTTGGACGCGCAATTTTGTGCATTAAAAATCAGTGGCGTAGCCAGAACTGAAAATTGAGCCACCACACAACATCGCTTTACTACAATTATTATACCTAGCCATTTTCCTTTGTTAAAGTAATTTTCATTGAATTTCCATATGAATGATCAATTGGCAATTAAAGACACGGCTACTTTCGTGATGCAATCTAATAAGGGTGACTAATCAATAGGCATAATTCAGTTCAGAAAAATAAGTTACTCATAACTTGTCCTTTAATACTTTTAATAACACTTTTCGAGAGGTAAACTGCCCTGAAACTTCCGCGCTACCTTTTCGCCTCATCGGGCGATCTTGCATGTGCTTCATGATCGATTAAATTATTCAAATTGAACCTAAGACAGATATTTGAAATGCACAAAATTGCGCGTCCAAATGAATGAATGTTGTTTTGCCTGAATGAGGCGAACAAGACACACCTGATAGTGCGGAGTGTTTTCGGTTTGAAGGCATAGTTACTTAGTTCTGACTCAATCGCAATCATTTTTTTCTAAGAATTGCTTTAAAGAGATGTTCATTGCCCACGCAGTTTTAAGTTCTGGCTGTGCTACCGGTCCATGGGAGCTTCAACGAGATACCCAGGGCACTTATGCCAAACTATCCTGGCAACGGGACACCTGCCCTCTTTTGTAAATTTCTCTCTTTTATTCTCTGCGCAGTTCCGACCAGCTGATAGATGGAACCATCTAAAATCCTGAGACCAGCTGAATTTGCTACGAGCTGATTGGCTGTTGAGACTGTTGAAGTGCTTTACGTTCTAAAACCATCCTTTTGCGATTTGACTGGCTGAATCGCTGGCGATGCCATCAGCCGGATTGCAACTAGCTGAGACGGGCCAGTTCACATTACTGCGACGCCTCCCTGCGATGTTCTAAAACGGTCTCGTCACGTCGCCAATCTTTGGTCTGAACTGGGCTTATTAAGAGGCAGCAGGCTGACAACCGCGTACCTCGGAGGACAGCCGTGAACTGTCTTCTCTCTCCTGAATTGGCAGCAAGGGGTGGCACGCGAGCAAGCCTTGTGCATAGTTCACCAATTTGGCATTCCAGATTCGGGTGAGATTAGGGATGCCAAATTTTAAAAAAAGAGGAAAAAAACAATAAAAGAAAAAATTGTTCTCTGTGATGTTTTGTGGCATTCTCTTTAACCTGATGGTCAAATTTTATGGATCTAGTTCCTTGCCATCTTTTACAAAACATCCACTTTCACGTTGAACAGAATTGATCTCCTTTAAGGTCACAGGGTACATATTTATTTTGGCGACAGGAGACCGTGAGCCTTGCGGCCAGCTTGTTTTTATTATTATATTTTGTTGCATATCATTTGCATGAAGTGACTGCTTGTCTGTGACACATAGACAAGGGCATCTTCCCTGGTGATGCTCTGCCAGGCTTGTACTGCAGCATCTTCAGTTCCTGCTTGTTTCAGGGACTTTTTGCTTCCAGTCCCCACTACAGCATGTAAAATGCATGTGCAAGTGGATTTAAATCCTGAGATTGACTCAGCCAGCAGAACTATAATGACAGCAAATGCAATGCTGTCCAATGAATGACGGAACTTATAGTGGATTTTAATTTTTCTGTAAAGTATGAGTTGTTTTGTTTTCTTTCATACCCTCTGCTTGATTAAGCTTTTGATTGGCTCTGTAGATTTCTTGATTTCTGCAGCAGGACGTGCATCCCTTAAAGACTAAATACCACCCAGCTCAACTTTCAATTATATAGATGGCATCCTGGTCCTGGAAATGAGAGTTTTGTGTCCACAAAGCCCGAGCTTGGAGGTCAAAGGTTAAAAGGCAGCGGGACGTCATTTTTAATTGGGGACAAGAAGCCTGTCTGTGACGGTTACATGAGTTGCTGTTTTTACATGTTTATTTACATGTTTTTTACATGTTTATTTACATGTGTGACGGAATAGTCTGAATCCAGGGGGCCTGACTGGGTGATGGCCTGACAGGGAAAGCTCTGTTCAGGCCTAATTTCAATTTAATTTAAACCTTCACGAGGGACATAGATTTGGCTTAGTCCTTCTATATTCTCACTATATCGAGAGCTGACTGCAATTAACAGTTATGTCCAATATATAACATCTGGACATAACTGTTTATTGCAGTCAGCCCTCAATATTAAACTTGAAATGCTCTGCAGAATATTAATGAAATGCTTATTTTAGTTCAGGTCTGATCTTTTCTTGAGTCTGTGAGACTGGGCCTTGGGGTGCATACTTTTAATAGAACTTTTTGAACAGCAAGCCATTATTGTACAAAATTAGCAGGAGCCACTTGTGAAATGCTGGTTAAATACGCAAGTGGCTGGTAGATTTGCTTCACTCACTAGCCGAGAAGACAATGGTAATGCATTGATCTATTTGCTACTTGGCTAGTGAACAAAAATGTTTAATTTTGTACCCTGCGACCAGTGTTTTCATGAAGGCCCTGGTTGAAACATTTACATCGGAGTAGAACGATGTTGTAGTTATCATTGTTTGGTTTTTTGGGCGTTATAAGCAAGTATGAGAGTATTTTTTGTTGTTCCTAAATGTTCCGGTGAGCCCTGTTATGTTGGGATGTTCTATTTTGTTACTGGTTAAAGTCTGGCTGGTGGAACAGGGTGTGAAACACAATTTTTATGGGCCAAAGCTCGAGAATATTTTTCAAAATCTCCTAATCACTTTCTAACCATGACCAAGTGAGGTTTTTGTGTCACTGGGCTCAATATCACATGATTTACGACTCCTTCCGTTCGGAGCGCAGTAATCTGGCTGATCTTTAACCGGTGCTGTATTTGGAGAAGGTTTATCTGAGGACGCTGGGGCAGCCCATGATCAAACAATCACAGCCTCAGGCTCCATAAAACTGAGAAATGGGAAGTGTCCTCCCTCGTCTCAAAATGAGATGGGAACTGCCCACCCCCCCAGTGATCACTGATATGTAATTGGGTCAGATTCTGTTGATTTCCCTCAGAGACCGAATGGGTTAATATTCTCAACAAAAGAAGGTAAGGTCCACTCAGTTCTCTCTCTATTATTTTATATTGTCCCGAGCTTCCCAAAACACCGTTGAGCTACGTCGAGAGCATGTGGTGGCCACACTAGATATCAGAATAACTTTAGAAGTTGTTTGACGTTTTGATTGAATGGTCTGGACTCGGCGTGATTCTGCTCTTCTCTGTGGATCCCATCCGTTAGGTTAATGTAGTTGTCTGATCAAATGTTTTGATGCATTTTGCCCGTAGGATTAACACTAATGACATGAACAACACTCAGGATTTTATAGTTCACATACTCAGGTCACAATCAAGTGTTCCTTAACCTCTTTTTTTGTTGAGTATGTGATGGGTTTTTCATTTTACAACATGTAGGGAGCAACATGTTGGGAGCACTCTCAGCATTTAGCAGTGTTGTTGCGAGTGGACTTCGCGTGCCGTGGTGTGGATTCTTGGGTTTAGTAGAGAGGAGCTCTGTTCAGGTCAGCCGTGTTCCTCCATCTCCTGTCACTGTACACAAAGACTCATGGAAACGTCAAATCTCCATGACTTAATTTATATTGCAGTCCTGTGTTTCATCGGACTTTAATATGAAAGTACAGTCTTGCCTTTGATTATATGCGTGAACAGCGATTATACCTGAAGGTAATATTTTCCGGTAAATACCACGTCCCTCGCTGTAGTAGTGGAATGCGAAACAGTGTACACATGCTTATGTACTGCTTTGCACACGCTCATACAAACGTGTGCACACACACTGACTCTTTCTCTGTCTCACACGCATGCGCGCGTGCGCACACACACACTGGATGCACGTATACACAAATACACTGACATGCACGCACGCATAGACACACATCTGTTGAACACTTGCATGCACCACTTGCCTCACCATAGCGGAGTTTTAAAGTTGAATTGCGAAACACACGGTGTACACTTTCATACATATGCTCTGCAGATGCTTATATGGAGACACGCACGCACGCACACACACACTCTCACACACACACACAAGGCATGCTCAGAATACACAGATGTGCCCTCACGCATAGACACACACATCAAACACTTGCACATGTATAAACATGCTCATATATTGCACTTTGTTTTTCTGACTTTCTATCTTCGGTTTTGCACTAGGGGAATCTTCCTGTTGAGTTATCATGTTTTCAGCTCACTGGAGCAGTGAATGAGTCCATAAACGCTGTTATTAGTGAGCTCCTTATTAAACTTCTGAAGAGGGGAAGATAAACTCTTTCAATGAGCCAATAAATCCACCATTTCAGAGACCATAGGCTTATTAGACAACAGAAGATGCTTGTCAGTACCCTTTGCCTGCTATTCAGAAATCTACTCTCAGTTTCACAGTGCGGTGGGTCGTACTCTCACCCTCAAGAAGAAGGTTGTGGGTCCGAATCCAGCGTGGGGTCTTTCCTGTGTGGAGTTTGCGGGTTCTCCCTGAGTTTGCATGGCCTCTGTCTGGGTGTTTTGCTGTCCTCCCAAGAGCATGCTCGGTTTTACAGGAAATCGCCCATCGCTTCTATTCCAGACCACGAATCAAGTGTGGAGACAGAGTACAATCCAATAGGTGGCTCTATTGACAACTTGTACGCTAATTTGGGGACAGAACCCCAGAGGAAGAAGTGGGAACGGAACCCCAGAAAAGGACGGCACTATTCAGTATGAAGATTATTGGCAAAGCTGAGGGGGTCAGTCGCTGGCCATTGGCTTCCAGGATAACAGCCAGGTGGGGTGCACACTTGGCCAGCACTGATCTGTCCCACGAGAGGATCGAAGACTCTGTTCCAATCCTGATTACTTGAGAAGGATTTGGGGCTTGTTCCTAACAAACTGGGCAGGAGAACAGACTTTAACTGGGTTAACTTGAATGCCATCACAATCCTGGACCCTGCATTGGCTTGGAAGCTTGTTCGAGATGACTGAGTAAAGAGGAAGGCCTCAGGGAAATTTTGTTGATAAAAATGACTTCACACAAAAATAAGACAGAATTTCCACTCGAAAAACTGACTGGTTAACAATTGCATTATGCTTAATGAATACAAAGGGTTAGTGGTAGGAACGATGACTGGGTCTGAGCACAAATGGCAAATTATTATCTGGCAACTTGCAACTCAAAGCAGGGGGTTTAAATAAACATGACATCGTCGTCGCGAGGAAATAACCATGGGACGAGGCACAGTCGCGGAGGAGCAAACGCACAAGACCTAAATCAGTCAAAAGCGGCCTACTTCTGATAGGCTAACGAGCTGCTGAATCGGAAGGGAAACGAAAGCCACTCACTTGACAGTTGTGACATAGGTATTCCGTATGCGGCCTTGTGATGAATCGGCGAGCTGTCCGCACTGTGCTCCTGCCCTCCCCCTTTGTTCAGTTGGGTTCCAGCTCCCCATCACCCCGCCCAGGAAAGAGCGAGCTAGATAATTGAGGGATTGTGTTAGATTAGTTTACTAATTACAATCCTTTTCCTGCAGTAATGTGCATTAGTAGTCGTTAGGCATGTTGTTTGTTTCTAAAATAAACCACCTCCAGACTGGTTCTGTTTGCCTTTTTGTCTGATGGGGTCTCAGGGTTGGTGCTGGGCAGAGAAGTTGGCGAGACTAAACTGCAGACAGAAAACAGAAGTATTGCTGAGCTTAAGGCTTTTTCCCATACGTGCGCTGCGCTGGCTTTACTTGGTTTGACTACGTCAGCTTGGAGCAGCTGGGAATTGCATTTTTCTTACCACTACGCAGCCTGCTTGAAGGTGTGTCTCTCAGTGACGATGTGCTTGACTTGAGACAATAACATTTAAAATTGGCATGCTCGTAAGCACTACCTATTATCGCATTGTTCAGTGGTTAATGACTGAGCACTCTGTCATCGCCACTGCCCACTTGAGGGTGGATCTAGTGCGCTTTGGCCCTAGTCCTAGTACGTAGTCAATCTGTACACTACTTGGCATGCTTAAGGTCTTAGAAACTTAGAAAGACAAATCAGGATGGCACAGTTCAGCTAGGCAAGGCCAAAACGCCAAGAGAGAAACCGCATTGTTCAAATACATGGCATATCAATTTGAGGAAATTATCATGGACAGAAAGGAAGAGTGGTTCTAAAAGAACCAGATTGTTCAGTTTTCTTTGAATTTTTACATTATAGAATGTTCATACTGGTGCACTTGATGGGAAGATGTTTTCTTTTTTTTTTTTTTTTTTAAATAATATGGAATCTCTAATGGCAGTCAACACATCCCTTTGATTGGCCTGTGTGCGCGTATGTGCACATGATTGTGTGTGTGTGTGTGTGTGTGTGTGTGTTTGTCTTTGTGTCCGTCGTGTTTTGTTGTGCATATGAGCATGTTGATGTTTGTTTGCATCTGCGCATGTTTCGCGTGTGTGTGCGTGTGTTTGTATTTGTTAGTTCATGTGAGTGTGTGTATGCTTTTGCTTGTGTGTGCGTATTTGTTGGCGCACGAGTGTGTGTGTTGGTGTGTATCTGTGTGTGTGTGTTGTTCATGTCTTCCTTTCATATCCAGTCCTCTCCTGGGACCACAAACTGCCCAGCTGCAGTTTCAAAATTAGACGAGTAAATAAAGTTTTAAATTGGAAACGGTGGAATGGCCTGTGCTGTATGAGACTATGTAAACAGCTGCAGGAGAATTCTGTTTACCGCACGTCAGCATCAGAAACGGTGCTGCGGTTTGTGACCATCGCTCTGAAATGACAGACCGTTCGTTGGGTAATTGTTGAAACCCTGCCTCTGCATGGAGCCCAGTAATGAGAGCCAGGAAATTTCTTATCCCAGACTGCACCTGGAGGGTCATCTGCCTCTTTTTAATCGCTCTCTGTATCCCACAGTACGAAAGTATCGGGGACTACTATGGAGAGCGAGACTCCCTCTTCATCACTACAGGGCCAACTGTTTTTCTCCGACCATTTTAAATTTTGGTATTGACCTTGCTTATGGTGAGAGGACAAAACCTGTTCAATTTGAGGCAAAAATTGAATAATTATTAAAAATATTAATTAATGCTTTATTAACAGAGAGGGCCTTGTTCTCATTATCGCCCTTCAGATCAAGAATTCCTTTCAAATGTGGTTGAGCACGTTCTGTCTGGAGAGAATCGCACTTGCTGATTTTGGTTAGTTATCACTCATACCGATTAGCAGTTACATATATATATATTTTTTTAAAATTTGTAAATATGCAGAAAAGTGAGTGCACGTGCAGAACCTTTATTATTGAGGTGAATGGGACGTATACGACCACCTGACTTTTGTAAAATTGATTCGCCATCATGAATAATCATTTTACTCTGCAGAATGGGACAACTTTGTCTTTTCTCGGAGAAGATATCTTTGGGAAACGGCTAATTCATAAATCCTAACTCGTTCACCAGCTCGGAATCTCCTTGATGCTGACAGACAACAATCGATTTCTGGGTCGGGCTTTAGGAAGGAAGGATGTGGAAACAGAAGTGTTTTGAATGAGCCCATTGTTTCGAGGGGATTCGGATTTGGTCGAACCACCATTGCCCCTCGACGGCTCTGTCGTGTCATGCAGCCGTGAGGAATCTGCACGCTGTTATGAAGTGGCTTTGTGAAGTACTCCGCTTCCGGCTTGTGTTATATTTGAGGCCTGCAAGTTTTGTGTGTGGCGCTTAAATACATGATGAAGCACCAGAACTCTGTCTCGTTTAACCCTTAGAGTGCTGAAATTAATTTAAAAAAATATATAAATGTAGTTATCTTGAACCTTTGAGAACCTGTCATGTGGTGACTTGCTTAAAAGAGCTCTTAAACAAGCCGCCTCACGATAGGTTTTCAACAGCTTTGAAAACACTTTGCATTGGGTGGTCATTCGCCTCCGCGTTGTGCCTTAAAACCATGTAATGCACTACTACGAGTCGTTCAATGGTTCTTTCTCGTTTTGTTTTATTCTAATGTTATTTGATACTCCAGTTGTCCAAATGCATCTATATCAGGCTGACTGGAGATTCTCCATTTCCCAAAGCTATGAGAGTGTGTGTATGTCTGTGGGTGTGTTCTGTGTGTTGTTTGTTGTGTGCGTGTGCGTGTGCGCGTGCGTGTGCGTGTGCGCGTGCGTGTGCGCGTACGCGTGTGTATGCACATGCATGTGTTTGCATGTCGTGTGTGTGCAAGCGTGTGGCATGAAAGGTTGTGTGTCCTGTGTGATTGCTGCGATGAATTGACAAACTGCCTCGGGAGACGTTTCCCAAAAGAACAGATGCAAACTTGCATGGCTGGAGCCACTAACCTGTAGGGGGTCGAACTATGCAAGTTGCTAAAGTAGTTAGCAGCTAAGCTTTAACGTTCCCCTGTGTGTGTTGTGACCTCTTGCCCAGTTTATTCTGGGATGCGCTCCAGGCACCATGAGACCCTGACTGGTGTCAGGTGGATAGATGATGCAGAGATATCTGCCGTAGCCCAGTAAGTCTGCAGCATCTGTTAGTGTAGTTGCTCTGTCTTTACTTCCATGGGTACCTGGCACAGTGAGTAATACTGTATGTGCGGCACTGAAATGGTTAATTGTTAGAGTACAACTTTCAAATCCCGTATGAATTGTTCCAGTAAATATCAGTGTGTCTGATTGGCACTGAGATGCTGCAGATTTGTCTCACAGCAAATAAATTCATTGAAAAATGATCCATTAACGCTTGCTTTATAAATAAATGACTGGGTTAAATTCTTGACTCTGAATTAAAATGTAAGGTGAGTTTCTAAGGCAAATTGACGTAGTGCCCATGTTTGCATTAATGTTCGGATTGCACTATTCCCAGCACTGACGCTCCGTTGTCTGTGCACACCACTCAGTCTAAACAGGAAAAAACTTTTTTTTTTTTTTTTTAAAAAACATGAGTAACATTCATTTCTATGATTTCCGTTTTTCCTCTTCACGTTTGGCTACCACACTTATTTACATTTATTCCGGTTTATCAGATGTTCGTCTGTGCCCTCAGCCTGGTCCCTTTGAGATTAGTTGGATGAGCGTCTTTTACAGCGCATAATGTTATCGACCAAGAGGTCTTGCGTCATCACCCAGTTCACGCTCACATTAGTGAATTGTGCTGTTCAATCGAGAAAATAAAAGTTCAGAGATGTGTAATTCTTTTTCACAAAAAGGCCTTCATAAAAATCTCTCTTCAGCCTTAATAATTATCTTGTAAATTGGTCTAACTTTGAAATATGACAGTGCATGATTTACTTTGCTCTTAAATCATTGGAGCCCAGAATGACAACAAATTGATTTCTCTGATGGTGATTTTGACGTATTTTTGCCGTTATGTTCTTCTCCTCCGGTTCTGGCTGGGAGTTTAGCTTGTGTTTTGCAGAATTTGCTGCCGAATGGACATAGTCCTTCCGTGATGAAAGATTCTTTCCTGCAAAACACTGTGGGCGATTGTTTTTTTTTCTCTTCAGACAGTGGCCCTTACTGCATTGTTCTGGAGAAAAGAATAGACAGGCTGTGGGTTTTGCGTGATCTTGTGTTCCCGATTCTTGCATTTGCTTGAGGTGAATCCCTCTCATGCAGAACAAAACTGCCTGTGATCTGGAGCTTTGGGTCGGCATGGAGACTGGCTGTTTTACAATCCAGTAACAGGACGAGACTGATACTGTGTTTGTGTGGGTGTGTGTCTGCATACTTTGAGTTTAATTCTTTGAGGTGTGAGATTGCCTGTGTATGATTAGGGTGTTATTAACCCCCTCAACTCTCACTTTTCTCTTAAGTTTTCCCTCAAGTCTGTTCGAAGTCAGAAAAGCATTTTTTTCCCTTGTTTTTTGACAGTGTCACATACATAGTCTCTATCTGCTGGTTGCAGCACTTCACTGAAGCTACATCTCACTTTTGAGAGAAATTTACAAACCCAGGATCTTGTGCACCGTTTTTATACACATTTCCCTGTAATCCAGCAGGACATACAAACCCAAAACCAGTGAAGTTGGCACGTTGTGTAAATTGTAAATAAAAACAGGTTTTGGAGCAACATATTTTGCCATTCAAGCAACGTCTTTTTCATGGACACCCCTGCTTATTTCAGCAGGACAATGCCAAGCCACATTCTGCACGTGTTACAACAGCATGGCTCCGTAGTAAAAGAGTGCGGGTACTAGACTGGCCTGCCTGTAGTCCAGACCTGTCTCCCATTGAAAATATGTGGCGCATTATGAAGCGTAAAATACGACAACGGAGACCCCGGACTGTTGAACAACTTAAGCTGAACATCAAGCAAGAATGGGAAAGAGTTCCACCTGAAAAGCTTCAAAAATTGGTGTCCTCAGTTCCCAAACGTTTACTGAGTGTCGTTAAAAGGAAAGGCGATGTAACACAGTGGTAAAAAGGCCCCTGTACCAACTTTTTTGCAATGTGTTGCTGCCTTTAAATTCTAAGTTAATCATTATTAGCAAAAAAATAAAAAATAAAGTTTCTCAGTTTGAACATTAAACATCTTGTCTTTGCAGTGTATTCAATTGAATATAAGTTGAAAAGGATTTGCAAATCATTGTATTCTGTTTTTATCTACGATTTGCGTAACGTGCCAACTTCACTGGTTTTGGGTTTTGTATTTGGGATCCATGAAAATCTTGGGATCTCCACTGGAATATAAAATTGACCTGAAATCCTCAGGTTTGAATACAGCAGCTGCATGTGACTGACCCATGTAAAGGTCCGAAGGCATTATGGGGTTAAATGAACATCCAACAGAAATGGAAACATGAGGACAGTCATTGCATAACTAAAAAGAAAACATTTCCAAAAAAAAAAAAAAACACCCTTCAACAGGTTAACAACATTGTCCACAGTACATTTGTGGTCATTGCGCAAACACTAGTGAATAGCTGAATGGGATGTTGTGTGGGAGGCTTTAGACGAACTGTAAAGCTGTCAATGGAGTCTCCAGTCCGGGTTTCCTGATGCAAGTCATGTAGTTATCCTTTACTGCCAACCCATTTCCTTTTGTACACCAAACACCGGCCTGAAATAACCTCCCCAACCTGCCAAAGCTTGCCTGGTTATCCTTGGCATTACTCCAGCTGCTGCTGTAATTCATGTCATTTGAATAAAGAGAAACTTGATGCTGCTTCCTAACCTGGAGGGAGAATGAGAAGTTTCAGGGTAGTTTGCAAAGTGCTGCAGTTTATAAAAGTTAGTTATTCATAGTTTTGTTTCTATTTTTTTTTTACAGAAATGGCGTTGCCTCTTTATGGCAAATGTTGAGATTCTCCCCGTCTTTCAATTGAACTTTTTGTGTGGAGTGTGTTAGGCTTTCTGTGGCTTCATTTTGTTGGCAACAACTGACCTTACCCGTTTTAATTTGCGACTGCAGTTGCCTCCTAGGTAAAAAAAAAAATGTTCTTATCATGTTACTGGAATGTTTTATTAGTGTTAGAACATTTGTCATTGCTTTGTTACAAATTTTTAAGGACATTGTGTTGACTTTGTTGCAGTGGCTTTATCGCCTTGGTCCATTGGTCGCTGGAGAACCCTTTCATCAGCTCAATGGTCTTTTGTAATAGCTTCTTGTTGATTTCCTTGTCCCTTCCGCTTTGCCATTGGCCGATGTCTCTTCAGCTCACTGTTTATGCACCCAATCCCTGCTCTGCTTGTTGCCAAGCCAGGACTAGACTGAGTGTGCTGCAGTAGAGGATCAGGGATTTACTCTTGCTTCGCTTGCCAAAAGCAAGCAACAAATCATGTATTGTGTAAGAGCTGTGAAAATTGAGTTAGAGAATGTAACAGCACCCATTGGGGCTCTAGGTGCAGACAGTGGACTCCATTTTGGCTCTGGTTTGCTGCATTTCACAGCAGTTCTGAAATCCTCCGCACCAAAGTGCAGCAGCATTCCTCCTGAGATCAACAGTCATAAAATAACATCTGAAATTCCTCCCTTGGCTGAACAGCTGCCATTGTTTTTTGCCATCCTACTTTCTGAGCAGCATTAGCCCTGAGGGGGAAACTCTAGTTCTGGCCTTACGTGCTCCTTGTTTTAGTATGCGCTAGCATGTGGCTCTTCGACAATAATATAGGTTACAGCGCCTTTCCCCTCTCGCATAAAACTCTTTTTAATGGGCTTGTTGACTGGTCAGAGGCATTGCACTGAATGAAATTACAGTTAATTCATGAGTGAATGGTCCTGTTGGTTTCTGTGAGCTATTCAGCGTTTGGCTGATATGACGCAGAACAGAAGTACTCAAGAAACGTTTAGTGACTCTTTAATTTGCTGGTTTTTCTTTCTGAAGCATGAGCTGAAAATGTGCCCGTTTTAGTGTATGACCTGTGAAGGTCAAGTTTTCAAGATGTCTCAAGTGGCCATTCGGGGGGGCTGCACCCATGTGGTCGCAGGCAACTGGACTGTCTAGTTATTGAGCATTATGACCTCCGCCAACGAAGTTGGGTCATCTTTCCGCCATCTTTTGTCTGTTTGTTGGTCAGTCCATGTTTAAGCTGGATTAAGGAAAAAATATGAATTTTGGCGTGACTTTGTGTGGGAAGGTTATTAATGACGAACAAAAAGTCGGCACACTGTTTTGATAGCTCCCCAAGTGAGTTTAATATTCACAACGTTTCGGCCGACGTGGCCTTCGTCAGGTGCACTTCCAAACAGTTTTGGAAGTGCACCTGACGAAGGCCACGTCGGCCAAAACGTTGTGAATATTAAACTCACTTGGGGAGCTATCAAAACAGTGTGCAGACTTTTTGTTCATTTTTGTACATTGTCCTTTTGAGTGGAGCACCTGTTAACTTTTTCTCTGGATGTGCGTACATTTTTCTGCTTCTTAAAGTTATTGATGACAACAGCGAAAGGTGAGTTGACTTTCCGAGGACAAGGTCAAAGGTCAAGGTGAATATCACTCAAAAGATCAAAATCAATGGTGCAGGCGGTATGGTGGTATGCACTCTACTGCACGCCCAAGTGTTTTTCCTGCTTATTGGAATCGTCCATGTTATACTGAGGCATAGCTGTCACACCATTACAGCATATGAAGAATTTTTCACTGGATTTGTGATAAAATATTTAGAAATTAATAAGTGAACACCTTTGAGATGTGAATGTGCACAATATTTTTCCTCATAATAGTAAAACATGGATATTTTCAGACATGAGTATGACAGGAGAGCAGAAATGATTCCCTGTTGCTCATATACACTGAACAAAAATATAAACGCCCCATGTCAAATTTTTGAGTTTTTATTAACAAAAAACTGGAACCGGGATCGTCTGTGAATAGCACTCTTCTCCAGCATGCCAAGGGCCATCGAACGTGTGCGTTTGCCGATGCGAGTCGGTTCCGATGCCGGACAGCGGTGAGATCCAGAACACGGTGAGGACGCCGAGCTTCCAAGTTGGCTCCTTGCAGGCGGTTACGGACTGTCTGTGGAGTGATGCGTCTGTCGTGCAGACCAATGGTCTCATCCGCTGTGCGTGTCGCTGATCTGGGCTGATCCCGCTGGTGGACGAGCCGGATGGAGTGATCTTGTGCTGGTGTGGTCACAAGTGGCTGACGTGGATGAGGTCGATTTATAGTACTGCCCGTCTGTCGGAAACAAACTCTCAAATGGCCTATCGTCCGATAGTTAACATTAAGCTGCACAGTGACCGCTCTGGTGGACATCCCTGCATCCAGCATGCCAATGGCACGTTCCCGCATGACCTGAGGCATGATGACTTTTGATAAAATTTGACATTTTGGGGTGGCCTTTTATTGTCCCCAGTATAAGGAGTGTCTGGGTACTGCTCATTCTGTCTGATCACCGTCTGGAAATGCCACACCCATGTACTGAGTGAAATCACTGCATCACTGAGCAAATGCTCACTGACAGAGAGATGGATTAAAAAATGGTACACAAATCAAGAGAAATATCCCTATTGTACAAGAAAAAGTCAGCATATGCTCACTTAGAGTTGTTAACTCCATGTGGTATCAATATTTGACATGGGGCATTTATGTTCAGTGTATTTTGCACGTAATGGATAATTCTGAGCTTTCACTTTGGGTGACTCATTTTAATTGGCTGTACCTCTTTGTTGAGGAAGGCCCATCCAGGAAGTGCCTGAATTGTTGAAAAGGCCCTGTGTTACGGACAGTGTTTTCATGTTTGTATGGCCTCTGGGTTTATAGATTTCCTGAGTTCCTATCGTAGGCTCACTTCCTGTCGAGGGGACAGGACAGCATTATGTAACAGTCTTTGCAGACAGAATTGGCCCACGGCTGAATCCAGATTAATGTAGGGATTACATAATTTAGTCTATTTAAATTTCCCATGGTATCATATTATTTATCGTGCTGCTTTTTTTCTGGCCAGTCATTCATAGCCCTGTTCCTGGAAATCTTCCATCCTGTAGGCTTTCACCCCAAACTCTGTAAAGCACTCCTCACTCAACAGCTATTCAGTCCAATATAATGAGCTGTAAGCTTTTGTTCCAGCCATGTAGCTACGCACCTGGGCCCGGGTTACAGTAACTTTGGAACTCAGAAATCCTTTATTTACTGTCTATTTACTGTAGTAGATTCAGGGCCTGTTCACACGAGAACAATTTTTTGAAAACTCAAATATTTTATCGTTTCCGCCTTGCGTCCACACGGAGATGGAAAAAACGCAGCACGAAAACAGTATTTTTTTGAAAACTGGTTCCAGGGTGAGAATCTGAAAATGCCACCCAAGAGTTTTCATGTGGACAGCCAAACCGGGTTTTTAGCGTGTGTGCGTGAATACGTAAACATTTGGCTTGTCTGTGCTCTCGCTTGTTCCGTTCTTCACTGATCCTTTTCATATTTCATGCGTGTATATATGGTCATAAGGTCTAGACCAAGTTCGATTTTGAGCTGAATCGGACCCATACTTTTGCCAATAGGGGGCGTTCCATTTTGGCCATGTTTGGCCAAGCGGGCGCAGCGGCTTTGCCACTATTTTTTTTAAAACGATGACCTGATAGCCCCCCTCACAGCCCCTAGGCTTGTGTGTGGCACTGTGTAGCGCTGTTGCGTTTCTAGGTAAACAGACCAAAAAACGGAGAAGGCAGCAGCAAGCATTCACCTTCTTCACCGTTTTTTGGTCTATTACCGTAAAAATGCAACAGTGCCAAACAGGCCTGGAATATTTACTACAGTGTTTTGGGATGTTTTAGGTGTCTCTGTGTGGATGCAGATATTTTTTAGAAACAATGCTGTTAGAAAGGGGAAAGTTTTTGAAAACAGCAAAAAAAAAAGAAGACTGTTTTTAAAAATCTCCATCTCTGTGTGGACGGGGCTTCAGTTTGGATTTCACGTTGGATGAAAGCTGTTCCAGAACAACAGTTCCCAACTCATTCTGAGTTGATCCTAAGACGAGAGAAATCATAAAATAAGTTGAGATCGACCTCTGTAATATGAATTTGTTGGAAATTCGATCTGAACTGTTAAGATCTTCGAACTTAAGGCAGTTTCTGTAATACAGGTTCTGATTCTCATCAGTAACGCCTGGAGTCTTTGTTAAAGACTGTGATTAGTAGAATCAGGTGTGCGACTAATTGGTTTGAATGAAAGCCTGTATCCACACTGGGTCTTTCTGGGTAAATACTGCGATTAACCCCGGGCAAGAAAGCTTGTCGAGCTGATCATTAGGAGAGTTAGGTTTGCCAAATTACATTAGAATTGAAAGACTGCAGGACGATGGCCTTCCAGGAATGGAGGTGGTTACCCCTGATTTACTGGGTGGAAATGAGGACGAGGACATTGGCTCTGTTTCAGAGAGTAGCATGATGGAGCTTTATAACTGCACTGCGTAAAACCTAAAGCTCTTCTCCATCTGAAACATTAACGAGGGTAAAAACAGCTGTCCCTGGTTTTACTCGGTGTAGTTTTCCCGTTATCTCTGGAATTCTGGATATTATGGTAATTAATTTCATGGGGAAGAGAGAAATACACTGTAAACTTAGCTTGGTTACTGTCTGAGTTGGTCATGCAGTGATGTTGTGCAGCGAATGGGGGTGTCTAATTCTGCTGTTGTCATGGTAAGTCTTGTCATTGCCATAGAATGTTTCCTAAAATTAAACGCTAATGCGTGCATTGATCGAATAATCAGAAATGTTTACTGCGTCAAAACTTGGTGGACTCGGTAGGCAACCCACTGGGAGATTTTAGTGGCCTTGTCGTAATTTTTTTTTTTTTCTTTTTTCCCCCAGCCATGGGGCAGTGGGGCGTGGTTAATATTGATCCCTGATTTAACACAAGTCAGGCTTAACTGGGACTGTTGTACTGCTCTGAAAATAACTATTTTTATTTTGTGGCCTGGTTGCTATTATTGGGTCTCGATTAACAAACTAAAAGAAACCAAAAACGACCTGCTCATCCCTTGTACTGTCTGAATTTTCAAAATTTCATCTGCCCCATGCATTTGTTATTCGTCAGATCTCACCTGCTTCTTCCTTCCCCTCGAATCCATCCGCTCGAAGCACTAGCCCCTGATCTGCGATGATCGATTCTCAATCTGACTGCTCGATCACATGACCCACCATTTTTATTTGTGTTTACTCTGGCCTGATAAAGTCTTCAGAAGATTGATGGTCACTGGAGAGCTCAGTGCTTATCGTTGCCGGCTCTTTCCGTAAAAGGCTTCATCTGCTCCTGGGCTGGGACAGGCTCATTTCCATTTAGAATAGGGAAATGATCTGGGTCTCCAGATCATGCGCTTTTAATCGGATGAGAGGGAGGCGCCACCTTTTTTCTCTGTATTTGACGACAGTCACAAGGTGACGCATGTGTTTGAAAAGTGTTTTGGCTGTGTGTCTTAGTAAAATCTACTTGGCGGCAGTTTGGCTCTTGCAGTATGTAAAAAAGAGGGAAATATGACAGTTTTTTTGTCGTGCTGCTGAGTGATGGGTGCTTGTGGAGTGTGACATCATCTGTTATGTGCAAATGCATTGCGCAGTATTTAGCGCAGCTGGCTGAGCTGCATTCCGATCGACATAAGTTTGTGCTCATGTACACATCAATCACACTGCGCCCATTCTCTCTCACACACACACACACACACGCACGCACGCGCGCGCGCGCACACACACACCCACACCCACACACACACACACACACACACACACACAAATGGACTCACTTATGTAACTCATACTCATCCTCTCTCTCTCTCTCTCTCTCTCTTTCTCTCTTTCACACACACACACACGCACACGCACACGCGCACGCACACAGGTGCACCAGCCTACTCATCACACATTCACTCACCCATACTCTGATGTTTGATGTTTTCATATTTTGTGGCGACATCCCATGGACTTGCATGCATTCCCTTACCCTGTATGCTGACGTTAACCATTAAACCTCATGCCTAACCCTAACCTTAAACTAACTCCAACCTCAGCCCTTAGCCCTACAATAGCAGTGTTAGCTTGTGAGGACTGGAAAGTGTCCATGTATGGATAAAAATTTGTTGTATTTATAATATGTTGTATACTTGTTTTTGTCAGAACGTCATTAGACATTCAAAAGCACACACACACACACACACGCACATGCATTCTCGCGCGCTCACACTCATTCACACAGCACCACTCCCTTTCCTATTCGTACACTGCCTGGGCCCCTGAAGGTGCTCTCCACGGAAGGCTGGTGCCAGACTTGGGTTTCCTGCAGAACAGAGGAGTCAGAAAGTCAATCTGAGAACAAAACACAGTGTGCTGTATTTTCAACATTACTGAACAAGGTAAACAACCATGTGAAAAATGTACCAAAACACTAATGCGTCAGCGTAAAAAATGCCCAAACGCGTTGAACGGTGGAGGTATTCATTTCAAAGTCAGTTTTTTGAGGTCCCCTGTCATCTTAGCGGTTGGCCAGCGAGTTCTTGTCTCTTAGAATGCATTCACCCTTTCTTTCATGAGCGTTGCCATGTATTGAAACTCTGGTTTAAGTTTTGAAGAGTGTGGCCAAAAAATGATTGTACCATCAGGTAATGGCCAAGCAAGCAGACTAACTGACCGCAGCGGTAATGCAGTCATGCTGTTACAGTGGCAGCAGCCGAGAGCACAGAATGTGAACTATGAGAAAAGACTGATAACACACTCACCATGCACAGAGAAGCTTTAGGTCTTGGCTGTGGTTCTTAATTTTAAATATCCTGATTTTAATTAAGAACTAGATCTTTCTTCCTGGTCTCGAACCAGTCCCCCCTGGCGAAAGAGAATGTTACTCTCGATGGGGAGTTCCTGGTAAAATGGATAGGAAAATTAAAACGTTATTAGTGAACTGCCTGTGATTGGTCCACAGTGACCTCTTCCCTGTGGCTGTAGCTATTCTGATTTTATGAAGATTGTCATTGTGATGCTTTTCTTCTGTAGGCATTAGACTGGAGATTTGTGTGACTTCTATAATGTGCTGCATACGTGTAAAATTAGAAGTGCTGTAGTAAAAAATATTCCAAATTCTGAAATGGTGGTCACATGAAATTGCTTCTTTTTTCATATTGTATATCAAAATCAGCAAATAAATCTTGCAAACCTGCTCTAGCCTTTTAATTGAACATGTGTTTATCCCTTTCAGTGCTCAGAGGACACACATATCCCACAACATATGTTCAGTACTGTAGGGATGCATGTCTCTCACTGTAAAATACTACCTGGGACACTTTCTGTTTTCCAAATAAATAATTTTGCTGAAATTACAGTTGTCCAAAATGATTTTTTTAAGTCTCAAAAATGACATGTATCTAATGGGTAACTAATTTGTATTACTGTATTCAGTTTTGACAGGGTTAAAATCAGGTCTAAATTGTGAAACTTTCCAACAGAGTTGGTTCAGATTTTATTTCCCAGAAGTCGTGAGATGATTTACAGAAACATTAAACCGCGTCTGAAGTGATATGAGATTTATGTCATCGCCCTCCGCTGGATTTATGAATGTGTGAGAGAGTTTGGTGGTCTATACAAGGACAGCCTTTGAGCACAGTGTGCACACCCTGCCCGAGGAACACGAAGGGAATTGCTAATGCGCACAGGAAAAACGCTTCGAGAGAATGAATATATTTACACTGGAGAGTTTCGTACCCCTAAACAGGAAGTTTTGAAAATTTGCTTAGTACTGCATTCTTTGAACTGTTGCTCCAGTTAAATGCTTGGAGTTACTCAGATGATCAGCGACGAAAAAAATTACTTTAACTGCCCATTTGCATGTAACTTGGGCCTGATCTAGTGGAGGAGTCAGTTTCCTGTCAATGCAAGTCGCAGGTGCGATAGCTAGTTAGGGATGACTGTCTGCTCCGTGGTTCCTTTGCATTGCAGGTTGTCTGCATACTTTGAATAATGAGGAAAAATGAATATTCTTTTTGTTTATTTGGGGGCATTTTTCGGAGTTCTTTACATTCATCGTTCCTTTGTTACTCTGCGTGTCTGAGCCACGTACAAACCTTTTGAACGCGATAGGCAACTATAGTTGCCCGATGATGTTAGATATCAAAATCAGATTCTGTTGAAAACCTGTCATGTGGCTACTTGTTTCGAAGAGCACTTTTAAACAAGTAGCCACATGATAGGTTTTCAACAGCACAAGATCATTTAATTTATAATTTAAAAAAAAAAATGTATTTCAGTACTCTAAGGGTTAATGGCCTTGGACACTGAGGGCCTCATTTCCTTAGACTTTTAATGTGTGCAAAGCTCTTCAGCTCACAAAATCCAGTAACATAACCAATGATTGGACCAGAATATTTGTTTTCCACCAATCAGTTGGCACATTATGAGTTTTGTGAGTGCCGCAGGGTTTGCACATGATGAAGGTCATAGTTAAATTTGGCCCTCAGACTTTCCTTACACCGCCATAACTACTGTTCAAACCTGGAAGGACACGTCACAAGGAGCCACAATGGCGGCTTTCTGCTTCAGTGACCTTCCCTGGGACACATGATTGGCAGGGCAGGCCTCTCTCAAGGCCATTTTAATTCAAGACATACTGCATGTCCATAGACGTCTTCAGAAAAGTGTTGGTTATTTCTTTATTACCATAACCATCCAATCTTTCTGTGAATGACAAAACTCCCTCGGACAACATTTTTTTCTGTGTTTCTCTGGGATTATTTTATCCCCATGCACAGTCGACAGAAATTTGTCTTTCAAGTATAAAACAGCCTTTACTCAGCTGTTCCTTGGCTCCAGTCCTGTTGGGGCGGGGGTAACAATGCCTTTTGTTTGGGATCCTCCCACCCCCCTCCCATATTGCTGCAGTGACTGTGACAGAGCTGCTTTTTGGCTAGAGGAGCAACACAGAGACCTGCTGACCAGCTGCCATTACGTCACTGTGCTGCTCTGTGCTAACACTCTCTCTCTCTTCCTACCCTCCCTCTCTCTCGCAATCCCTCTCTCTCTCTCTCTCTCTCTCGCTCTCTCTCTCTCTCGCTGCCATATGGCATTGCTCAGAGCTGCATGATGCCCCAGTCTCATGCCAGGTGACCCCCCCCCCCCACCAGGCTGAGCTGATGGCCATGTGTTGTTAATAATGTGAGTTGTGTCCGAGGCGGATTGCAGATACCTTGATTGACAGGCCTGCGAGTAAAGCCAGGAAAATTAACGGCATTATGGTAATGGCCTCTGCTGTCCCCCGGGAGCCACTCTTCCTGAGGGGCCGGGGCCAGTCGGAATAAAATGGTGGAGTGTTCTATCCGTCCTCTCTGCAGTATTATTATTGCTGCTTTTTTAGATTTAGTGTTGTCACACGGTTAGGGCACATTTAGCCCTTGGAGCGCTAAATACAAATAGAGTTACTCAATGATGTAAAATATCAAATTCAAAGCTGTTGAAAACCTATCATGCGGTGACTTGTTTAAAAGAGCTTCCGCAGGGGAGCTCTTTTAAACAACTTGCCACATGATAGGTTTTCAACAGCGCAAGCTAATTAAATTTGTATTTTTTAAAACTTTATTTCAGCGCTCTCGGGGCGAAGAAAGAAACGTTTTTTGGCCACAGACCTTCCCCTGAATGTGGAAAAAGCTAATGAAGACAGAAATATTGGTTTGGATGCTGGGGCTTAGTGAAAGATTTAAGGTGTGCTTGCAAAATAAACATAAGTGCTAATATTTCCCACCTTCTGCGAATAAATATAATTTTGAGTCTCATTACAAGGCACTAAGTGCTTGTTTTAGTCAGTTTTTATGGTTTGTGGAATCGGCTGTGAGACTATGACTGCGGTTCTTGTTTTGTGTGCCATGCCCTCTGTGGGCACATATGCCACAATAAACTAGTATAGCTGGCATCACTGCGCCAACGCTGTGTGTGCTTGGTCAGGCAGGGTGCAGGCATATGGTGCCATCTCGGCTGGGCACTTGTTGGCTCTTCTATATTTGGCAGTGAAGAGCAGCAAAGATTTGTTTTTCCACTCCTGATATCCTCCATTTTATGTCTTGACCACTGGTTGCTAAGGTGTGCTGTGGATGCGTGTGGACAGTGGTGTAAAAATCCCAGTTTGGATTTGTAAAAGCCCTCTGTTCCAACTGCCAGGGTTTGGTAATTTGCTCAGTTCTACATTCAGAAGAATGAACTTGTCCTGAAAGCTGGCTGAGCTCTGGGGTTGAGGAAACTCACGTTAGCACTTATATTTTCTCTGACCCCTGGACTTAACGCCTTTGCTTTTGATGGCGCCTGGCATTACATCATGTGTTAATGCTCGCTTACAGGTGTTGAGCTTGTCAATAGACTGTATAAAAAGGTGGATGCAGCACCCAGGTCTGAAAACTGAGGCCAATGCGGAAATCTCGAAAATTTGCACTCTATTTGATAGCCAGCAGATGGCGACGTCGGAAGTTCAATCCTATAGAACAGGGGTCCTCAAATCTGGACCTCGAATCCAAATCCAGCCCAGGTTTTCTGTTATCCCAGGCAAGTAATTGTACAGTTGGTGCCGCTGATTGGCCAGACTGTGTTAACACCTGACTCCCAGGTAATAGGAGGGTGGAACACCAGCAGTCCTCGGACCTCGTTGGGTATGATTTGAGGACCAGGGCTATAGAAGTTTATGAGAAAATGACCCAACTTTCCCACCTGATTTATTATTTCAATAATGATTTTCCACATTACTTTTTGGTATCCATCCCATGTTTTAAGTCTCCTGATATATCATCATGTTCATTTTTCTAAATTATGGGCCCAAATAGACTAGAATAATTATAATATGCTTTAGAGGCTTGGCTATCCTCTGGCCCTTGCCAGATACGGTCAGATCTACCCGTAGACCCGCCCCTCGCTCCTCCTTGGATATTCAATTCACGCTGCTGTCCAATAGGAATCACATCTGGTTTCAAAATGACAAAATGGTGCTGTTCAGTTTGCCAAAATCGAGGCTTCCTAAATGGTATGCTGAAACCAATGGGTGACGTCACAGTTGCTTCGTCCATTTTTTATCCCCCCGGCATATAATGTGGGGGGATATAGCGATCAGCGTGTCCATCCGTCTGTCCGTCCGTCTGTCATAAAATTGTTTCCGGACCAGAACTCGAAAACTATACCACTTACAAACACCAAATTTGGTATGGAGCTTCTCCTTATAGTCTAGTTGCGCCTTTTGGGGGTTTCGGTCCGTCCGTCTGTCCACACAACCTGTAGGTTACACAACCTACAGCCGGGGGGATCCGCCATTGCCAGATGGCTCTTGTTTATACAGTCTATGTCAATGCCTTTGGAACCTGGAGCTGTACTGTGAAGTTGGTGAGAATACTGCTTCAGACATTGTGCAACATTATTACGTCATTTCATCATTGATCAAGTGTTCTGAAACGGAAAGGTGATATAACGCAGTGAAAGGTGTTTCAGGCATTAAACTCTGAGCAGGCATACGTTATGACTTAATTATAAGGTGTCGCATGTCTAAAGGAAGCCGGTGAGATGTAAGGGAGCTCTCGGAAGGCAAGGTGCCGAGAGAAGCTGTCAGTTGTGTGTCTTGCCCTCTGACAGACCGCCTTGATTACCCAAATCCACGAATCAGCTAAAAGCAGGGGGCCGCCGCACCCAAATTAGCTGACTCCATCTGGGTCCGGCCTGGTCAGATCCTAACTGTGTTATGTAATGTTTGAGGGGCCGGCGTTGATGGCGGATGCCTGGCTCCTAGCTGGTTTCTATTAAAATTGTGGGTGTGGCTTCTACAAAAAAAACTGTAACAGTGCCTCACTGTGCCCCGCACTATTGCCCAATAACCAGACCAGGCAGGAAACTTGTTATGTGTTTGTGCCTGTTTTGATCTTTCCTTCCCTCTCTCCCTCTCGCTCTCTCTCTCTCTCTCTCTCTCTCTCTCGTCGTTCTTCTGTGCAGAGAGGGAGCGAGTGAAGGAGTCTGGTATGTTCTGAATGAATGAAACCCCACATTTTCCTGAAAGCTGCCGTTGGTTTCCCCCTGACTAAAGCCTTACAGTACACTTTTAGCCCTCCTGTTGGGTTGAGGAGAGGGGCTGGCCAGCCCTTTACGACATTTAGACGCAGTTGGGTGCGTCTCTTGACTTGGGTAGTTTTGCTCCCCTCCCTCCAGTTCTGAGCTTGATGGTGTCGAAGGTAAACTTCTTTGACTCCAGGGAGTTTTCTAGAATTGCTGTCATCTTCCAGGAACGATTGGAACAGGAAACTGATGTCATGATGCAGTGTGTAACTTGACAAAGATCTCTTTGACAAGGACAAGATGCTCCACATGTGCGCCATCCACTCTCTGAATCTGATCTCTTTCTTTAGCGGTTAAAACATGACCCACAATGCATAGCGGTTTAACTGGACGGGTGCTGGAGTACGGTCCTGCAGGGCTGCAGTGTTTGCTGCTCTCCAGTGCATTCCAGTCACTTGACGGATTTAGATCATTAAATTGGTTTAATAGCCCACAGGTTTTCCAAGAGCTAAATTGGCTTCAGGTTGACAGGAAACTACTAAAAACTTCAGATGCTGTTAACGTACCTCCAAGACTTCAATTTGACTAGTTTGGTTTCGTGCTTTTCAAAGCATACCCTCAGCAGGTCAGTCTAACATTAACATTCTTTCCTCTCGGGTAACAAATCTGTTCCCCGCAAAACCTTGACTGCTGTGGAAAATGTCTTGTTACCTTCCCTTTTGCACTTTGTAGTGAAGATGGCTGAAGTTCTGAGGTGGTGGTCTTCAGCAGAACTGGGAGGAGATCCGATGTGCTCGCGTTTGACTGGGTGACAAGCCAACGCACCTGTGTTTAATCGGATGCAGCGCTAATGTACTTGTGTTTGATTACTTGGTGAGCTGGGGTTTTTGTGTTTGTGTAAGTGATATGGTACATTTACTCATTTTGTTACAAGTCGACTCGGGGATTACAGGCAACACGCCTTGTCTGGTGTTGTGGGTCAACAAAGATTGTTGATCTCGCAGATAGCAGTTGGCGGTTCTCCGCTCAGTAAAACGTAAACAAACTGTTAGCATTTACCATTTGAATGTTATCTGAAGCTACCTTGAAAATTCATCTGGCACTTGAAAACGATCCCCAAGCAATGCCTGTTCGCACCCTCGAAACATGCGTTGCGTATGATCTAACCTGTGCTCAAGCCTTTCATTGGTTACCTTTATTTTGGCATCTACCCAAGGGCAGTTCTTTATAAAACGTAGAGTGGCCATTCATTTGAGGGAGGCAAAACGAGCGTGTGTTTGCGCAGCTGACAGAAAGAGCAAATAAGGACGTCACAGAATGTAATCTCCTGCATAATGAAAAATATCTCATTCGTGGAGGCAAAGTTCATGAATTATACATGGGTGCCATAATTGGAAATTGCTCGGGTTCACTAAGATAATGTGTTTATCTGTTGAAATCAGTTGGAGGATGGGGATTTGCAATCAGACTTGGTGTGTCTGTGTGCTCATGCGTGTGGTCCTTTCACCTGATGTTTTTATGAACGGAGGTGAAATGGTACCTGTAATGTTTTCAAAGGCACCTCAGGTGGGGGGCTGTGAAGAGCGCAACATTCTTTTAGCATTCAGTTTGGCAAACCACTAACGTTTAGTTCTACTTCTACTGCGTGGATGTAAGAGTTGTTTTAAATTTACTTAGTTTTGCATAAAGTTTCCGCTATTCCTTTGATAATATGTTGTGAATAATTTGGTAGCTAATGGCTTTTGCTCCGTAACATCAATAAAGGTAACATAAAGCAACAAGGCAATCAGAGATAGCAGACCTGGCCCCAGCCATGGGCTGACAGACAGAGTGACAGACACACACTCACACAGACATGATCATTGCTTTACCTGGCCCCCTAGGGGACGGGCCAGGTAACAACCGTCAGCATTCTTAATTTGGTGAATGTTTTGTTTGATAGATTGTTTTATCTTTCATGATGTACGGAGTGTGCAAACTGGAGGTCTTTGAAGTACAGCTCAGGCCATGATCAGATAAGGCACTATTCTCCTAAGGTATGAATTATCTCCAGTCTAGAGCATCAATGCTAGAGCGCACAGTAAGCTTTGGCTGAGTCAATAAAGTTTGTCAAGTTGTAAACTAGAAGTGTGGCTTTATTACTGGAGGCATAATCAAGAGCTGCTGTATCTAGGTGAAGGTCCAAGTGCACCATGACGGTGACAGAAGATCCGGATACAGGTTAATCTGTGAGTGATATTTCATGGGGATGGAAACTTGACCCATTTCCAAGCTTAATATTTTCTTTTTTGTGGCCTATTTACAAACATTTGCATGATTTTATGGTTAATAAGCCTCTAGTTATTGCCGTACAGGCTGTGTGTGCAGCACCTCAGGCCCACTCAACCTAAAACAGGCTGTTTTTGCTCCGGTCTGTCAAAAGCCCGCCTCCTTTTAGGCCCTCTCTGTTGTGATTGGCCAGCAGCGGTTCAGAAAGCAGTGGTCCATTAAATGGGGGGAGCGTAATAAATGATTGGGGTTGTATGGCTCTGAAACCACTGATTTTTCACTCTCTCAAGAAATTCATGTGAAGCGAACATTTTTTATTTGCTTCTTGATATGGCAGTCCGTACTAACCAGACTTGCCGGTCTCTGCTCTACCTAACTTCGTTCGAAGTCATGCCAGACTAGCTGCTGGACGGCCATTATGCAAATGTGTTACATCAGGACATGGGCATGTTACAGAAGAGAAGGCTGGTCTACAAACGAGTCATTTCCTCTGGTTCTGTTTTAGAGAATAACTGACTGTAGCGTTGATTTTGGGCATTGTAACATAGCTGAGGTTTTGCATGCAAAAAAACGATGTTATACACGGAAGGAGACGGAAAAACGAAAATACATTGTATGACCCCTTCAAATAAGCAGGGTTAGAAAACCTGTTTGCCGCGGCCGGGTTAGCTCGCTCTGTTAAGGCGCTGCAATTGCGATGCAGTAGTGACTACTACGGTGCAGGTTCGATCCCTGGTCGTACCAACCAGCAGTGATCGGCAGCTTTTTCAGAACAGCGCATGATTGGCTAAAGTGCTGTGGGAATGCAAATTGAGGAGGGGCTGCTGGGAAGGGAAATTAAAAATGATTGCCTTGCTCATTGCTCAAGAGCCTCCTGTTGGCCAGCCGGGCGCTCGTCAGTGAGATTCTGAGCTTGCTCATGTTCGGGTATCGTCTGCCCTCCTTCTGAACTTTCAATCGTTTTGACCAATGAGTGTAAAGATGTAGGGGCTGACAGGCACGTGCTTTGGAGGAGAGCTGCAAACTGTCTCTCTCCTGAGCTGGTGACAGGGGGTTGCATATGAGCAAGCCTCGTATTTAGCACCTGGACTGGGCATTCCAGGTTTGGGTGAGATTGGAGATACCACATTTATAAAAAAAAAAAAAGAAAACCTGGTTGCATTTAAATTTGTTTACTCACTTATTTACTTGGTTATCTTAACCTGTTGTGCTTCATCTTTTTGTTGTAATGAAATGGTCTAGACGCTGACATGGTATGTACTTACGAAACTCGTTTGCCTACTTAAGCTTGTAATGAGAAAGTGGCTGTAATTCTTGTGCTTTGTTGAAAATAGAACGCGACTCCAGCCCGATTCGTGGCTCACCAAAGGAGGACGGGAATACGGCAGTGTGTGAGGTGCGGCCCTGTCCACTCCCCCCGATTCGTTAAAAGTGTGATTGTCCGGTCGCAGTCTGGCTCCAATTCAAGTGTCGTTTAAAGCCTCACTGCAGCAGGCTGTGTTTGGGTGTTTATTTTCTAAATTGGCTTTGCCAGGAACTCACAAACGAGGGGAGAGGTGAAAAAAAGCAAATTAATGCATATTGACAGGATACGTGACTGAATTGATGTAATAAAACTGTAAACGTAATCATAAAGTCATAAAATAAAGGTCACTTCCCTAGGTGCAGGGGGAATAAAAAAAATAAATCTATTCTTCAGCTTTTGGCAGCGATTCGTCCCCGTCCTCCTTCGTTTTATGACTCCCGCAGGAGGAGTACCTTGGAGTACCTTTGGCATAATCAGCGAGCTGCGAATCTTCAAACAGAGAATCAGCAGTTCTTCGCACGGACAACTGAAGATGAACAACTGACAAAACGCGGTTTAGATTCTCGCCCCTTTTGTTTCCTGACAACTGCACAGTAACTTTACTGTTGCCAATGACCCTGGGATATCGTGTACACTTGAGTATGACGCAGGGTTCAGTAAGGGCGTAACGGCGTTACGGCCCTCTTGGGTCCAACTGATCAACAGGCTCGCAGAAAAAAAAAAAAAAAAAAGTGTCTTACCGATTCCTTTGGGCATTTTATGATATTTCGAGTGGAAAAATAAAGTTGTTTCAAATGACTGTATGGCTCACAAATGACAACTGTTCGTTCAAATCTGGTGTTGGAGGCTTTCTGTGCGGAGTTAGCCTGTTCTCTCCCTGAGTGCATGGGATTTCTGTGGGTTCTCTGGTTTCTCCCCACAGGCCAAAGACATGCATGCCAGTCTAATTAGAGGTTGTATATTGACCAAGGGTAAGAGAGTGTGAGTACATGCCATTTGAAGCTCACTCATGATTGCCTTGCAGTCTTGGATGTGTACCTGCCTTTTGCCCATTGGATGCTGCAGGGGGCTGCCAAGCTGTCACGGAATTACAGTCCCATTACATTTTGGGTGGTAACTCTACGACTAAATAAGGGAAAAACAAGTATGATGTGTCATATTGAAGGTATTAACTTGTTCTTTAATATTATTAAGTGAAAATATATTTTTTGAGGAATTTTCAACAAGCAAAAACTACTCCGTCACGGAATCAATTAAAATTGACGTGGTTTTTTTAATGTTGTGTTTAACTATCCAGAAAGTGATGTTCCTATCATAGTTAAGTTATGAAACTTCAATATGTTCATATTTAAGGTGTTTTTTGTTAATACTGTCAGTTATAGAAACAAATATTGACTTAAACCCTGCTTTATGGGCAAGAAATTTCAAAAGTCAATGTCACGGAATTACAAGAGGCAAATTGTCACGGAATGACAACAATAGTATAAATTAGTTTCAATGTATTTATTTGAATACATAATACATATATACATAATTATTTACATTTTTACAGTTTAGCAATATATTACAATGAGTTTTCCACTTATAATGACCAATCATAATACATACTTCAAATTTTATTTTTTTAATCTCCATGTCAAGATTGGCTTGGCGGCCCCCTGCAATAAGCTCTACCCCACAAACCTGAGCAGGTATTGGGGGGTTAGTCCATCGGTAGATGGTAATATCCATATTCTAATCCTTCATTTTGTGAACCCCCAACCCTCCCCCCTGTCATGTGTGGGCCAATTCTTGGAGTGCTTTACCACTGAAATGAAGCCTGAAGACCTAGATATTGGTGTCAGTTTGGCATTTGTCATCCCAGAAACCCTCGAGGAAGAATTCCGTTTTTTCGGTCAGCAAGACTGGCTTTCTTTGTGTGATATACTGGCCTGTGATCGTTTTCAAATTGTGAATCTTTGACTGGCTCTTTGTGGCTACCGTTTAATTTTTATTGCGGCCTCGATGAATAAACCAGAGACTTCCGGATTAAACTGAATCTTATTGAGATTAATGTAACAGCTGTCCTGAGAGAATTCGCTCCTATTGGCCCAACAATATTCCCTTTCTTTTGCTTTCTTTGGGAGGGGGTAGTAGGTCTGGGGAGGTGGGTGTTTTGTTTCGGGGTTACATAAGTCCTCTCCAGGGGGCTTGAAAAAGCAGGAAACATCAACAGTGGAGCGTGGAGCGGTCTGGCTTGCAAGGAAAAAAATAGGAGGGGGCCAGAGACTGCTGAAGTCAGTGAGGGGGGTCAGGGCTGGGAGCATGCGATTCTGCGAATCGCGGCTCTCCAGGGGGATTGTGGGTAATTGGGTACAGCAGGAGGCTATGCTGTGTTTGTGTACGGAGGGAACGGATGAGTTTTCTGTTTATAAAAAACGGAAAGGAGGAAAAGAGATGTGGTGGGGGTGCATTTGCCAGTACTTCGGTTGGGCTTATTTTGTGGCATTGTTTGGTGATGGCGGCTCTTGCTGCGAGACCTACTTGCGCAATCCTTACATTGTAGCCCTGCCACTGCAGTCTGATACCTGAGGCGGGAGGGGATTTGGTGGTACTTTGGAAACAATGCGAGTCTGTCTGTCTGTCTGTCTGTCTGTCTGAGATTGCGAGGAAAATGACGGTAACGTTGGGAAGAGTGTGCGTGACTTTCAACGTGGTCTGTTGAAGTCACGAGCATGCTTTCACGGGGTGGCGATGTGTTGCGCGCTAAAAAAAGAAAAAAAGATTGCGAAGGCAAACGGGATGAGTGGGATTGTGTGTCTGCAGTGAAACTAGAGCCCGTCTGGCATCAAATCTGGCATCAAAAAAAAAAAAAAAACTTTTTATTACCCAGAGAAAAAATAAGTCTTTGTTCGTATTTTATATTATATGCAATATTTTTTTATATTAAGGTTTAATGTTTTATTTTTGTTCCCTATTTGGTCGAGTGAAAAAAAAAATTACCAACAGGCGTGTGTTAATATTTTAAATTTTAATCGTCAAGGAAACGGTGACCTAATACAGTTAATAATTTTTACTTAAAAGAATCGTCGGATTCCTAAGTACTGAGCTAAAACTTTCTTATTGTGTCGTCAGTGCTTCTTGGATGATTTATTTCTGTCACATGGGCGTGAGTTATTATGATGTGTCCGTGGGTGACGCTGAGATGTCCGCTTGAGGCAAACATGACACCTCGCAAGATCTCAGTCTGTTCTGAATCAAGTACTGAAGCCCCACACCTACTGATGTGTCACTGTGTCAGTCAATGACTGTGACCTTCCTGCTGACGTGCGCGCGCGCGCGTGTGTGTGTGTGTGTGTGTGTGTGCGCTCGTGTGCGTGTGCATGGGTGTGCTTTGTGTGATTAAGACAGTGTGTTTGTGTGTGTTTGATAGGGTGAGCGTATTCTTCTCAGCGTGTGTGTGTGTGTGTGTGTGTGTGTGTGTGTGTGTGTGTGTGTGTGTGTGTGTGTGTGTGTGTGTGTGGTTGAAAGAGAGAACGAGACCAGCCAATGCAACTCTGGCTATATGTGTCGATCTGCGGCCATATGTGGGCGATGCCATGTGTTTGTGCGAGTGCGTTTGTGCATACGTTCATGAGATTGTGCGTGCTTTATATTAGCATAACTTCAGTCTAATGTGTCAGAAAAAGTGAAAATAGCCATTAAACAGTCTTGTGTAAACTAACTGGATCATCCTCTCTCCCTGTTTCTCTCTCCTCTGGCGCCCCCTGCAGCTGAGCCAGGGTAATGTCCCGGGTATTGAGACCGCCTCCCTGGCCATGGATACGGAGGAGGGAGTGGAGGTGGTGTGGAACGAAATTCAATTCTCAGACAAGAAGGTCTTCAAAGCCCTTGAGGTATGGAGTCCTTCATTTTAACTGCGTGTGATTTACTGTTAATTCATTCTTGCTGTGCTTCTCTATGGAAAAACACCCCATGGGAGTACCCCATGTACTGTTTAAGTTTATCTGTTTAAACACTATCGCACACTTGTGGTGCCAGAATGTGGCGTTTAAGGAAAAAATTTCCATATACAGCGGTTTTCCATCAACAGCCTGCGAGCGTTTTATTTATATTCTACACAGATATTCTTGCCAAGCGCGGCGCAGCTTGTCCATACTTGCTTATCTGTTTCTGGATAGTATGGAAATCACTTGCCTTTAATTAATTAATTATACCATCTGTTTTTTTTCTGTAGATATAACACATTTATTTATTTATGTATTGAAACGTCTTTAGTACATTTAGGTTGAAACATTGGCCTGAATTTTGGATTTTAGACATTTTGCCCAAAAAAATGAGAGAGAATGTTATTCACAAAATGTTTGAAGTAGATTGGGGTGTATTTGCCTGTGTTGTTTAAGTGATGCAGTTCTATGTAAAGTCAAAATGTATCACGCTTTTTACCCCTCAGCCTTGAAGGCTGATGGGGTATTGCTATCCTTCGTGCGGTTGGGCGGGCGGGCGGGCGTCTCCAAAAACTTTGACATCGGGCTGAGGGGTATTCCGTGCATTGCACGCCTTTTTTCTTTTTATTGTTGTACTTTTTTTGTCTCCTTTGTCTTAACAATTTGTATGCATTTATTTATGCTTTTTGGCTCACCGGCCGATTGGCAGGCTGTGATATTGGGATCAGACGGCCTCTTGCATCATTGTAATGGTCGTAGTCGTGGTTTTGTTCCATTAGCGAAATCAATCGCAACCACCTCGTTTGACACCACTGGGTGTAGATTCTCTTCATATTTCGTATGGAGCTTCCTTGGGAGCAGCTTTCCTGGTAGCATGTCTCCAAAGTCTGTTGGAAGTTTTAAAAATATTTCATTTTGGGATTTTGTACAATTATCCCATTTAGAAAATATGTGTGGTTAAATTATGGCTAAAAATGATGATATATTGCTCTCTAGAGGCTGTTCAGTCTGTTGTGACAGTGAGATTCCTCCGCGTTTTGCTCCGACTAGTTTTGAGTGCTGGCCGCTGAGCTACTGGGGCTTTGACCCCATTTCTACTTATTATTCCCCCGGCATAAAATGCAGGGGGATATAGGCATCGCCTCATCCATCTGTCCGTCGGTCCGTCCATCCGTCTCTCTTTGTCTGTAATAATTTTGTTTCCGGAGCGGAAGCAAGATATCTGCACCAAACTCGGTACATGTATTCCATGTATAGTCTAGATGTGCCTTTTGCTTCTTTGGAAATTTTGGGATTCCTATTTTTGTCCCTATTTCCTATTTTTTCCCATGGAAACAAATCTGGACTTGGTGCAAATTCCACTGTGTTTGTTTCCAGAGCAGAGTTGAAACTCTATGTAAGAGATAAGCACGAAACTTGGTAAATGTGTTTTATGTATAGTCTAGATGTGCCTTTTTGGTACTTTTGAAACTTCAGGATTACTATTTTTATCCCCCCGGCAGCATTATTGCAGGGGGGATGTCGTCATCACTGTGTCTGTCTGTCCGTCCGGGGGGGGCATCCATCTGTAATCATGTCTTGTCTGGGCTATGGCCCGTATTCAAAAACGACACTCTTACTCTCCCTCCACTCACTATATAGTGAGTACGATTTAAATGTAACTGGAGTGTGAGAGAGAGATCGACCTACCTCTAACTGAGGGAGCGGTCCCACTCCTCACCAGGTGATATTCACAAATGCCACTCGAGCATAACTGACAGTAGTGGGCACTGGGTATCACAGGCGGCGCGTCGGCTGCTGCAAAGGGACGCTCAATCCTCACCCCTCAGTGCTGAATGACTTAACCTGTCGCAGTTTACTTCTCTTGGTTAGAAAGTTTCTCAGACTAATTGGTAAAACGACAATCAAATTTATTTTTATAGTGTTGCTCTACATTGCTTCACAAAATTGAGGCGTTTCTTTAGCACATAAATGACGACGTAAAATATCAGCATATCTTCATAAATTCTGAGGTCGAGTGCCTCGTGAAAGGCGCAGGTCAGCCCGCGAGGCTCACTAAGCAACAAGCTGTGAAACATGTCAGACATTTCCTTCTACATTCAGCGGTTAAGAATGTAGAAAAGAATGGATTCTCATGACTTACAGCTACATGAGCCTCGCAGACCGATTCACATGCGCCCCACGAGCCAGCTGAGCGCAGAATTTTCCAACCCATGAGTAAAGAAAAGCGCGAGAAATGCATGAGAGTTAACAGATATGCGTCATTAATGAAAACTGGCCACATCTGATGATGTTGAGAGTTTTTGGAGTTTTTGCAATGGTAATTTAAATGAATTGAAAATGGCAATTATTAATACTCATTCTTACTTAACAAGTAGAACTGGAGACACATGATAATCCTTTGGATTTTTGGAGTTCAAGTAAGTAAAATGTTATTAAATGATTGGATATGACTTTTTTTCAATCATTATTTTTAAGGGATGGTTTTGAGCTTCCCCTGTTGCCAGTTCATTAGTAGCTACTGGTGGGTACATAAATACTAACCTCGAGTTCACCACAGTGCAGTTCGTAAACACTGAAAGTAGGTGGTCAGTTAGTAAGTTACCGGCATCGTTATCATCATTAGAGTTAAAATTTGCATAGTTACGATTGTGTCAAGCACGTGGCTGTAAATGATCCAGAGTTTCTAATGTTTGTAACCACCTGAAAGCCATGACAACGAAATACCGGCGTAAGTTAGTGCGGCTCAAGGGATGTGTTCCCTGCACTCAAGCTTCACTCGAAAAGAGACACTATTTTCAGTGTAAGTGAGGTCTCTGAAAGCAAATGAGTGTAAGGACAACCTCTGACTCATTTAGTATAACCTGAAACTAACTAAGTTTTAGTACTCACTCGCACTCAATTAGTGTGAGTGTTGTTTCTGAATACAGGCCTAAGTTTTAGTACTCAGTACTACTCACTCGCATTCAATTAGTTTGAGTGTCATTTCTGAATACGGGCCTATACCTTGGAAACTATGCATCCGATCTTCATGCAACTTCACAGATATGTTGAGCATGTTGTCTAGATGTGCCTTTTGATGCTTAGGAATTTCTGGAATTTTTCATTTTTGCGGTTTCCGTGGAAACTTGTGTGAAACGGAACTTGGCTTGTCCGGGCCATTTCTCAGAAGCTATACATCCGACCTTCACAGAACTTGAAAAATATGTTAAGCATGATGTCTGGATGTGCCTTTTCGTACTTGGTAATTTCTACAATTTTTTATTTTTGCACTTTGCATGGAAACATGGGTGAATTTGGACTAAATTCTCTAATTTTGACCAAGCTTGATTAACATGTTGAGCATGATTTCTATATGTGCCTTTTGACATTTAGGAGTTTCTGTAAAAACTTTTTTCTACGTCTTTCATGCAAATGTGCGCGAAGGTGGACTTAGTTCACTGATAATTTTGTTTGGCCAATATCTCTGAAGCAATCTCCCACTACACCAGTGTCAGTGAAACTTAGTTTAATATGTTATATTTGATTTATTGTCCTTTGAAATGTTTGTTATCCACCCGGCATTATTTTTATATAAATAAAATGTGAGGCTAGGAAACTCATGGCACTCTTGGGAGCCCACTTCCTCGTACTGAGTGCCGGTAACATGAACAGCAAGATCAACAACCAACCACAACTACTACAGGTAATGTCCTCAGACAGACAGTAGAACACAGATATTGACCACATCTACACCAACATACCTTGACAGACAATTGACACAGGGACACTGAACATGTATCGGTCTGACCACAACATTGTCTGGATTGCCATTTCATATACCGTAGTACATTTACTCATGTAAATTGAACAGGTAATCCATGAATGCGGGGGGTCGAGGGATATGCCATTGCCTGACGGCTCTTGTTGCCATTTCCATGGAAACAAATCTTGTGTGCGCATCAGGCCTAGTCCGTTTCCGGTGCAGAACTCAAAAACCGTTCAATATATCTTACTGAAACTTTGCATGTGTATTACCCACATACTGAAGTGTTGCCTTTTGATATTTTCAGATTTCTGAAAATCATTTTTTTTCATTTCCATGGAAACCAGTTGCATTTGGACCCTGTACAGAGATAGGTTCGTTTCTGGAGAACAACTCAAAAACTGTTCTTAATGTCTTTCTGAAACTTAGCATGTTTATTACCTACATGCTGAAGTGGTGCCTTTTAATTTTACAGATTTCTGGAAAAAAAAAATCTTTTTTTTTTCTGTTTCCATGGAAACGAGTTGGATTTGGACTCATAAGTTTGTTTCCAGAACAGAACTCAAAAACCGTTCATTATATATTTCTGTATGTGCATTACCCAAGTACTGAAGTAATGCCTTTTCATATTTTCACATTTCTGAAATTATTATTTTTATTTTACTTTCCATGGAAGCGACATAGATTTGGACTTAGTCGCAGGGCTCGGTTTGTTTCCGGAGCAGAACTAAAACAATGTTCATTAATGACCCTTGTTTTGTTATTGCCTTTGTCAACATGTGGTTCACAGTCTTTTGTAGATGTTGCCAGTACATGCTTCCAGATCCTTGCAGAGGAAAATCACCTCAACATCCTTGTTTGAATTTCTTTGAAGGTGTAGGATTGACATGACTGGGGGGGGAAATGTCATCTTCTGATGACTCCTGTTATTGCTGTTGCTGAGTCCAGGTCTCTTAAAAAGAAAACATATTTCTAAAGTGACTTCCTGGTCTAATAATATTTTGGGAAAAAAAAAAAAATTAGTTACCTTGCCCAACTGTACACCAGCTGCGTCCCACATTGCAAGAGCCAATGCAAGGTATCGAATTGTTAAAATCAAATGAAGGTACCTTCCACTGATATTATTGCTCCCAAATTTATCAAAATATTTTGAGCATTGTGGTCTTCATCAGGCAAACCCTCCTTTTGTGTGCATCAGTGATATTTTTTGGCAGGACATGACATAAGCATCATGGCACATGACCAAAATAACCCACAGCAATAACTATAAACCTACAGTGTTAAGATATTTCAGCCAAATCAATTGCAAAGGACACCATACTTGTTACGACGGACAGTGGTGCATGTTTTAATGTAAAATCAATCAAAAACTAAAGCAATCAAAAAGCAGTGAAGACAGTAGAAGTTAAAAGTAATGATGATGTGAAATGCCAAAGAATGGGGGGAAAAATGCCAGGAGGAAAATGCCAGCAAGGTTTCATGAAAGAGGCTTTATGTTAAAATCCTCGCTCAGCCCATGTGGTGGCAAGGTGCTCAACTGAAAAATCGAATGGCATTTCCCTCTGAAGTTGTTTTCTTAAGATCCCCTCCCCTTAGAGGCTTATTTACACACTCCAGTCCTCACCAATCTCCTGAGTGTGCTGACATTGTGTAACGCTGCGTTGACGATTGTGAAAATTATTTGACACAGAAGGAATCATAGCTAGGAGATGTGCCTCGTTGTAGATCAAAATGAGATCTGTCATATGCCATAACTTGATTTCTTCATCATCCTATCCCACATGGTGATACGACCTCTTGGAGTTTTCATTACATGCACTTATTCAGTGGTGAACTTAACTACAAGAAAATACGTGGCCCATCCATGGTTCCAATACTTGTTTTTACTACACTGTATCATAGTTGATGCAGTCTTGCTGTTGAAACTTATCGTTTCCATGATGTTGAAGGTCGAAGTTGGTTACGGAACAAATCTCGTTGAAGAAAATCCAGAGTTTGGTTTAGGATTGTGACACCTAGAATAGGCAAACAATTGATTTTATCGTAGTTTTCAACAGTAATCTAACATGTCTTTCAGTTTTGAAAATTTCATGTGGCTGCCTCTAATACACATGAAGTTATCAGGGCACAAAAAGGCTAGAGAGGCTCAAGAAATTTTTGACTAACTCCCATGTACTTTTAGAGCCTGTCACTCAAAAAATATTCACAAGATCAAAGTAAAATTTGGCAAGGATTCATTGAATATAATGAAGTTATTTTGCCATAAAAATCAGCTGATTCCAAGGGAATCAGGTGGAACCTTTTTAGGTTGCCGGCCGGAGGCCAGTAACCTACTGTCGTCACTTTGCGTCCGGGGGCGTCGTTTATGTCGTTCGTTTAAAGCCGTATCTCAAAAACGGTCTGATGAATTTTTTTGAATTTGGGGATGTGATCAAATGGGTCATCAAGTTTATGTCCAAGCAAAAATTATTTTGAGTGAATCGTTCGTTTAGACTTGGCGGCCATTTTTATGTCACAAATTGCCATTTTTGGCACTTAGATGCAAATTTCTCAAAAACTGTCTGATGAATTTTTTTTTTTTTTTTTAATCACAGCAATGGAATCAGTATCATGACCTGCTTCAATGGTGTAAACAGCATTTTGATTGAATCGCTCCTTCACTGCGCCACATAGGCACTGTGTCTGGACTTCATCATTTTTTGGGGTGTTTTGCCACAAAATGTTCCGTAACTTGCTGATTATTGGATTTGTGGTATAGGTGTGAATTGAGCATGTACAGCATATTATGCTTGCCGAGCGTTGTTGGTTGGTCGAATTAGACCCTGAGCCGTAAGGTCTGGGTCAAATGACAAAAATGTGCGATAACTCTCTTAATATAGCATTTAGAGCTTAGGTATGTATGAGGTACCTAAAGGGAATCAGGTATGCCGAACATTGTGAGTGAGTCACATTTGACCATGGGCCTCTCAAGATCAAATGGCAAAAATGTGCTATAACTCTTAATATAGCATTTTGAGCTTAGGAATGTATGAGACACCTATAGGGAATCAGGTATGCCGAACATTGTGAGTCAGTCACATTTGACCTTGGGCATCCAGGTGAAGGTCAAATGAAAAAAATGTGCTATAATTTGCTTAATATGACATTAAGAGCTTAGATATGTATGAGGCACCTAAAGGGAATCATGGATGCCAAACATTCTTGGTTGTTCGATTTTGACCTTGAGCCTCAAAGTGTAGGTCAAATGGCAAAAATTTGTTATAACATCTTACCTAAGCTCTAAATGCCACAGTATGTGGCATTGAATATGATCTGGGAGGCTGAGGACATCCCTATGGACTGGAAGCTAGGACTTTTGGTAAAGCTACCCAAGAAAGGAGATCTTAGTGATTGTGCCAATTCGAGAGGCATCATGGTACTAGTAATTGCTAGCAAAGTACTCAGCAGAATTATTTTGATGCGAATGCAAGACTCAGCAGACGGAAAACTCCGAGATGAACAAGCAGGGTTCCGAAGTGGGCGTTCATGTTGTGACCAGATAACAGCACTTAGAATCATCGTAGAACAATCCCTTGAATGGAACACTGGGCTGTACATGGTATTTGTAGACTTTGAAAAAGCGTTCGATTCCATCGACCGTGAGATGCTGTGGAAAATCTTGAAGCACTATGGCATCCCAGTAAAGATCGTGAGGATGATACAGATACTATACGACGGCTTTCAGGCCAGTGTTCTACATGAAGGAAGGATGACTGAGCCTTTTGATATGACGACCGGTGTACGACAGGGATGTCTACTTAGCCCTCTTCTTTTCCTAATAGCACTAGACTGGGTCACTAGACAAGCATACGGTGAAAATAAGACCGGAATACAGTTCACCATGTTTAAGAAGTTAGAAGATCTAGAGTTTGCTGATGACCTAGTATTACTCAGTCAAAGGGTCGCCCATGCACGCCAGAAATTTGAGTCCCTCCAGACCGAAGCTGCTAAAGTAGGACTGAAAGTGAACGCATCCAAGACCAAAGAGATGAGGATAAACTCCCCTAGTAACACAGGAGACATCATGTGTGAAGGCCAAGCATTAGAACGAGTTGAGTCCTTCACCTATCTAGGTAGCATCGTCACCACTCACAGGGGTTCAGATGAGGATGTAGAGGCCAGGTGTAGAAAAGCACAATCTATGTTCTACATGCTAAGGCCTGTCTGGAGATCGCAATATATTTCTTTGTGGACAAAACTGAGAATCTTCAACTCCAACGTGAAATCTGTTCTTTTGTACGGCTCCGAGACGTGGCGGCTGACTTCAAACATCATCAAGAAGCTGCAGTCATTTATCAATCGCAGACTCCGCTACATCCTAGGTATCTTCTGGCCAGAGAGGATAGCCAATAAAGATCTGTGGCAGCGAACAAAACAAGAAAGGGTTGAAGTCGTCATCAGACGAAGGAAGTGGAAATGGATCGGGCACACCCTAAGAAAACCCGTGAATAACACCACGCGGCAGGCCTTGGAGTGGAATCCTCAAGGTAAAAGGAAAAGGGGTCGGCCCAAGAAGTCATGGAAAAGGACTGTTACCGAAGAACATCAGGAGATTGGGATGTCGTGGGACCAAATTAAACGGGCATCAAAGAACCGAGTCCGATGGCGAAAACTGGTGGAGGCCCTATGCTCCGGCAAGAGTGAAGAGGATTAAGTAAGTAAGTAATGTGTGAGGCACCTTTACAGAATCACGTAAGCCAAACATTCTCGGCAAGTTAAATATGACGTTGGGCGTTAAGATCAAATGGTAGAAATGTGCTATAACTTGCTGAATTTGGCAATTCGAGCTCAGATATGTTTGCGGCGCTTATAGAAAATCATGTATGCTGAACATTCTTAGGCAGTCAGCCAAATTTGATGTTGGGCCTCAAGGTCAAGGTTTTATGACAAAAATGGCCCATATTTGTTTAACATTGTTTTTAGAGCTTAGGTATGTATTGGGCACTTATAGCAAATCATTTATGCTGGTTGTTTTCGACATATTGGATTTGACCTTGGGCAACAAGGTCCTGGTAACTACAAAAACGGCCTAAAAGTCCTTTAATGTTGGCTTTCGGTATGTATTTGATACCAATGACAAATCGTGTATGTTGATCAAACACACCATATTGGATTTGACTTTCGTCTTCAAGGTCAAGGTCATGTAACAAAATGTATCATTTTATTTCCTTGTTTGATAGTGTCTTTAGACTTTACTATGTATTAGGCACTTACCCGTATATAAATAAAATTTTAACGGGCATTGTAACTGCATGGTTGACCTTTTTTTGCGATCAATTGCGGCAAAAAAACTGGTCAAAATACATTTTCGGATGTTTGTTATCAGCATCATGGAATAGAAAGAATAATACTAATTAGACCCACTCGGTGGCACTGTTGTGTAAAACATAAAAACATGGTTTTCTGAAAGGCCGAGCAAGAACTGGAAGTGAATTGAGAAGACCGTGTACTTCAAGAATTGACCGCAGACGACAGTGAAAGTTCAGGTTAGAAAAAAATCTAATCGGATTTCATGATTTAGACTTCTGAAAGATTATATTAAATGGCAGAAACGTTGCTGTCTGTAACTCATGAAAAAGTGTGACTGCTCAGTCGAGTTGCCGATAATGGTACCTAAAACCCCTTTCTCACTGAGCTGCGTTGGCCCGTGGAAGTGTGCAGAGGAAACAGTTCTCTTCCTTCGCAGAGAAAAATTGATTCGAAGAACCGTGAATTGATTTGCTGGGGTACGGGACCATTCGCCATCACCGCTGAAATTCACAAAGAAATTAAACCGGTTAAATTTTTTCGCGGATGTCCGAGCTGGAGCTTTTTAACGCCAGTATCGTGTAATCAATGTGTTTCTTTCGCAAGAATTCGTGTTGGCTTCCTGTTGAATCTGCGGACTGATGCTAGTTACTTTTTTCCTATTGGGTCTGCTGGCAACCTTCAGGGCCCTTGGCACTATAGTTTCAGATATGGTTGATTTTCTTTTGAATGACCCACAGCTATGATGTTTAATAAGGTGTCAAATTGACCCATTTGGGTGGTGGAGAACTGCAGTGGTTCAGGTTGTTTTGTCTCTTCAAGGAGGTTGTGAGGTCATATCCTGACAGGCCAAATACCCTCGATATAGAGTTTTTGTTTGTTCTGTGTTCTGGCATAGCTCTTCCTCAGGGATAATTTGGCTTCCTCTCGTTCTGTAAGGCAACATAATATATATTGAGAGGCCTGTACACCACTGACCAAAATATTTACTAAACCCCTTCCCCGCCATTGACGAGATATTTTTCCAGTCAACATCTTCACTGTTATATGGATGGGGGCGTGGTTACAGAACATCAGACAAAAATAAATATTTAATAATCAATGAAAATTATCAACAATACTGGCAGTGGCTGGCAATGCAAAAAAAGAAATAATGAAAAAAATACTCTGGCGCTGCGGAGACTGTGTGAAATCTCCATTACCTGGCTATCCGCTGTACTAAATGGTTATCTCTCAGGATCACATAACTCAGGAGTCTTCCTGGTTAGACAGTGATGCAGTTACATCAAAAATAAAAAGTATAGCTGCCGGATAGCTCACTCGGTTAAGGCACTGCGTTGCAGTGCAGAAGTGACTATTACGTCGCGGGTTCGAGCTGCGGTCGTACCAGCCGCCAGTGGTCGGCAGCTTTTTCAGCGTAGCGCACAATTGGCCATCGCGCTACAGGGATTCAAATTGGGAAGGGACTGCTGGGTAAGGGGATAGAAATAAACAGCTTTGTTCGTTGCTCAAGCGCCTCTTCTTGGCCAGACAGGCGCTTGTCAGGAAGAATCAAAGTTAGTTCCTGTCCGGGTATCCTCCGCCCTCGTTCTGAACTTGCACAGATTCAACCAATGAGTGTATAAGAAGCAGTGGCTGACGGGCACGTGCTGCGGAGGAGAGCCGTGAACTGTCTTCGCTATCCTGAGTTGGCAGCAAGGGGTCGCATATGAGCAAGCTTTGTACATAGTTCATCAATTGGGCTTTCCAGATTCGGGTGGGATTGGAGATGCCAAATTTATTTAAAAAATAAATAAATAAAAAAATAAAAAGTATTTTGTCAGCTTGCGGCACCTCAACTGATTTACGAGGTCATGTTCCCAAGATCAGCGCTTTGTCACTGAAGAGTTTGACAGCAGCATGTCTTCGCCTCTCAGGACAAGATTAAGGAGATGTTCGAGAACCTGATGCAGGTGGAGCACCCCAATATCGTCAAGTTCCACAAGTACTGGCTGGACATGAGGGAGAACCGCGCACGGGTGAGTATCTGGTGAGCCCCCACCACCAGGGTCTACCCTCCTCTTTTTGGGAAAGGGGCGCCGAGTGCATGAATTCTTCCTAAATTCCCTGAACTCCCAGAATTCTCTGCTGCAGCCCTGTCCCTAAGCGCTGAAACCCTCATCTCTCCTGGGAGATGAGGTTGGAAGGTGTGCATGACCTTGTGAAGTCCACTTAGCCTTTTCTGCTCTTCTCAGTTTATTCGCAGAATTTCTGAACTTGTCCCTTATTCGTTGCAGGTGATTTTCATCACCGAGTATATGTCATCTGGCAGCCTCAAACAATTCCTTAAGAAGACCAAGAAAAACCATAAGACCATGAATGTGAAGGTAATTGATTGTTTACTGTTGCCAAATGATGAGAATTGTGTGGCGCACATGCATGCCTTTAGAAAGCACTACAATGGGCTTCATGTGCTCATATTTATAAGATACTGAGATCTTTCACTGCACTTTTCTCAGTAAGATTATCAATATTTTGAGTTGTATTTGTGTAAGGTCTGCATTAATGTGCAATTTCTTTCATTTTTGTGAGCTGATCAGTGTTCGAGGTGCTGAGGTTTTTCCTTGTTCTGACGACACGTGTACACTCAGCACCACCTGGTGTTGGCTGGTGATATTGCATCGATTTAGTGGTGACAGTATTTCGTACAAAAAAGGAAGGCTAATCAGTGATACCTAACTGGTCTCTAGGCTTTTCGTTGGGGTAGATATTTCAAAAAACATTTCCCTTGATGCATTGCTCCTTCATATCTTAAAGACAATCACAGAAAAACAGTAAGGTTTCACAACAGAAACTGGTCTCGGTTTCCTTGGTATAAATGGCTTCCCTTCTGAACCCATCTCAAAGAAAGGACTCCTGGCCCGCTTCATTTTGTGAAAAATATTTATTTCAAAGAAAAACAAATCACTCAATGTTCATAAAATGCTCCAGAAATTGATTTCGTCATACCCAGTTCTTCATACCCAGATTTCTTCATACCCCTTTTTTTTCGTAATGCACGTAACGCCCGAATTCCCCCATTAAAAGATTTATGATATTTCTAAAATCCCCAACAGTATCTGATATAACAACTTGATATATGGGGTATTCAAATCATATCTAAGAGAAATGTACTCAGTGGCACACTTCTTAGACTTTTGAGGATTTGAAAAAAGTGACAACGTTTCATTTTTCTCTGAGTGTAACACACGTAACGCTGAAAATGAGGCTGTAGCAAAAAAGTTGGTTGAGGGAGGGATATTTTTCTTACTTTCCACGAAAGAGTACTGACCCAGGACCACAAACAATGTTTAAAAAAGATGGAATCTCCAAGTAATGAAAAATTGTAGTCATTTTTATCATCAAAATGTGTGTCCGAACTGTAACGCACTTAACGCGGAATGGCCCTCTTCGAGGCTGAGAGGGCTTTCCACTTTTTTGTATTTAAGTTTAAGTTTCCATGCAGTGAACTGGTCCCATGCCAGACTGAAAAGCATTTGTGAGGTGTGTTTCCCACAGGTTTTTGTGACACCCTGGACCAAGATGAAGGGTTTGGGGTGTTGCTCTGCAGATGAAAACTTTGTGAATTAATTAAGAGGCTACTATGGAGAACTTGGTGCTCATGTAAATAGGTTTATGCTTTAGTGAACAATTTAATCATGAACACATTGATTGTTTCTAAATATGATTGGTTATCACACAACAAACTCGCGCCCAAAAATCACGATGATCAAGATGGAGTTACACAGTTTACAAAGGGTTAAAACACAAAACTTACTTGAGCAGGGGTCCTCAAATCTGGACCTGAAATTTTGAACTAGTGGTGAAATGATGCCCTCTGCTATTTTGTGAAACCTTTACTGTGCAAAAGGGAAGCCTTATGTTAGAAGCGCCAACATTCTGCACGCATTACAGAGGCATGGCTGCTCAGGAGGAGAGTGTGGGTGCTGGACTGGCCTGCCTGCAGTCCTGACTTTTATGTAATAGAGAAAGTGCGGTGCATTTTGAAACGCAAAATGTGACAATGAATACCCTTTACTGTTCTAGTCTGAAGATCAGATAAGAGAAGCTTTATTGATCCCGCATGGGGGAAACTGTTTTACCACCAGGTCATACAACCGACAAACAGCACGAAGACATCAAACAACACAAACACAACATCATATGCACAACAAACACAGTAAAGGCCAATGAAGCATGATCTAAAAGTAGGACACGTAAGAAAAGAACATAATTAAATACTACAAATGCATAAATAAATAGAAGAAGAATAAATAAAAACTTGATAAATATTGGATAAGAACTATGCAGCAGTGCCCATGTTTGTTAAAATATCTCACTGCTGCAGGAACAAAAGACTTTCTCGGTCGTTCAGTGGAGCACCGAGGCATCAATAATCGCTTACTAAACGAGCTTTCAAGACCCTTAAAGACATTGTGCAAACGATGACTTTCATAACGTGGGATCAGTTTGAATTTTTACCTGGTTCTCCTCTCAACAGTGGCCTCAAGTGCCTCTGGGACTAAACAAATAACTGATCCAGCCCTCTTGATCATCTTGTTGATCCTGTTTTTGTCGTCGGTTGATACGCTGCCCCTCAAGCAAAGTACAGTATAATAAAGGACACTAGCAAGGATACTTTGATTAAAAAAAAACATCTAAAAGCCTTGTGCAGATATTAACAGATCTACGTTTCCTGAGAAAGGAGAGCCTGGACTGGGTCTTCTTCAGTGAAGCCTAGGTGTTCTCTTTCCAGTTTAATTTATTGTCCAGATGGACATCAAGGTATTTATTAGACTCAACAATTTCAATCTGTTTGCCTTTAATCAACAGGGGAAGGACTTCCTCTATCTTCTTTCTAAAGTTGATAATCAACTCTTTAGTTTTCCCAACATTTAGCTTCAAGAAATTTGAGTCACACCAGCTGACAAATGACTGGACCTCTCTTCTGTAGGTAAGGTCATTGCCTTTGTGGAGCAAACCCACCAGGGCTGTGTCATTGGAAAACTTCTGTAACAAGCAGGACGGCTGACCATGTCTATAGACAGCCTATGTAAAGAGTAAATAAAAAAAGGAGATAAAACTGTGCCCTGTGGCACTCCGGTGTTTGTTAAGATGGTGTCAGACATTTTGTTGTCAAGTCTAACAAACTGTGGTCAGGACAAAAGATAATTAAGAGTCCAGGCAATTGTACTGTTATGTAATGTAAAATCAATTAATTTCTTAGCTAAAATTTGTGGCTGTATTGTATTAAAAGCACTGGAAAAATCAAAAAACATGATCCTGACAGAGCTGGCAGTAGTTTCGAGTTGACTATAGACATTATGAAGCATAAATAGAGCATCATCTACTCCCACGCCCCTCCTATAAGCATATTGGAGAGGTTGCTTAAAGGCTGATACCTGCCTAGTCAGGTGATCCAAAAGCACCCTCTCGAAGCACCCCATAATGTGCAAAGTCAGGGCTTTTGGAGCAGGGCGAGATGTTTACCAGAAACCAGATGTTTAGCAGAAGACGGGGACAGAGAAAAACAAGGAATGGAGGACTGAGCACAGCTGGTCAGCGCAGACTTTTAGGGTGCGTGGTTGAACACCGTCCGGGCCTGCTGCCTTATTAACTTTAATGCGCCTTAACTGTTTGCGGACAAAACGGATAGCTGGACTTAAGTCCTTAGACCGAGCCTGCTTAAGGAAGGAGAGAATTTTCTCATGTGAGGAAGAAAAATCAAATTCATCAAACCTGGCAAAAAAACATATTGGCATCATCAGGTTTGATCCCAGGACCACAAAAACGAAGTTACTGATCCCATTACCTGTAATAGATTACATGCCTCTCCAGAGCCCTCTAGTATTACTGTTGCGCAGGTGACCTTCGACTTTTTCTTTATATTTTGCCTGTCTAATAATTGCTCTCAGTTACCTTTGGGCGTGTTTAATCCAGTCTTTGTTTCTACTGTAAAAGGAAGCTTTCTTCCTATTAATAGCAGCTTAAGACTTTCTTGCAGGAAAAATGGAGCAAGTTTACTCCTAAAACACTTAATAACTTGGTGTCTTTAGTCTGTAAATGTTCATTAAGTGTTTTGAGATGGACTGGAAAGTTTACAAATTGATAAATATTTTTATGCTCCACCTTTTATTGAAATTAGTTGTAAGAAATACAGTTGATGTGTTTATTTTGAAAAATCAACAAAATTCATGTGGCAAAAAAGTTTTAATTTTAATTGAACACACTGTCCCAGCCTTTTCTGATTAGTAGCTAAATGACATCAAAAGTTTTATTTGAGTGGAGCTGGAGCCGCAAGGGTGAACTCAAATCACGAAAGACAATGCCTGACTTTTTGACATACTTTTGGCCGTTTTGGTTATCCTCGGATTTTAAATACTTTGGTGATGCATTCCTCCCTGAAAATTGATGCTAACTAACCATATGGCGCCACAGTTGTCAAGGATGCTTTGTTCATGGACAGTATGCTCGCTGAGTGTTTAAACGGCTGTCTAAAAGGTTGGCGGCCATTTACAGAATCACTTTATGTAATCGAGCTTGCACACGCTTGTCTGAATGGCGTTATTACGCTCCAGAATCATCTTTATCCTCTGAGTGACACAAACACTACATCTGGTGTAAGTACTGTGTAGGTGACATTTATCTGCAGGTGACAAGCAGACGTTTTTGGCTGTGTGAGTGCAGCATGTCTGATGTGTGATCCTAACCCTCGGGGTGTATGTCTCCTTGTTCCAGGCATGGAAGAGGTGGTGCACGCAGATCCTCTCCGCCCTCAGGTAAGAGAAACGCGGAATGTCCCGCTTCACCCCCGGTCTTTCAAGTCCACGGTTGCATAACTGATTTCAATGGTGGACTATGTGCTTTAATGGGTGAACTTGTACATTCTTTTCGCCTTATACTGTGGAATGGTCCCGAAAACTAAGATGGCAGTGCAAGTTTTGGGGATGAAACCTATCAGAGCATCAGGCCCTCCACTCGCATAGCAATAGAAAATATTCTGGAATCATCCTGAGAAATTGCGGTTAATTTCAGGTGAAGTCCAGGGAAAAAATATCCTGAGATTGTGGTTAGCCATCATCTCCTGATGAGCGTGGTTTGTCATGACAATACCTACACACAACACGATTGTTCATTTCCTGCGATTTGCATCTTGGACTTGGGTTATCAGCCATTTCAGTACGAGAAAGATGGCTTTGGATGTTTTTTGCGGATGGATATTGCCTTTTTGGTGGTCATGTGATGCAGTCAGTGTTTTATTCCTTATTACTGTGTGAAGGATAAAGAAGTTGCATCTTGTTTGACAATTCTAATCATTGTAGTGAACCCAAATGGAAGGAAAATGTGAATAATATTTGTGAGCACCTTCAGAAGAATATTTTGTGTAAGTCTAAAGTAAAAGAAAATGATGCTCCTTGTCTGATGCCCCTTTGCTTCTTAGCAAGTCACATGATTTTGAACGTAGTGCTCAAAATGGCGCTCATTACTCATTACTCATTACTTCTATGGAGAGGTGCGTGTAGTATCCATTATATACTGGTGCAGTATGCGATATCTTGCAAACTTGATTTTACATGACCTTAGATGATGGTGTGAGCACTGTAATTCATTGGACGGTGAGTTATTTTTTCATTTTGGTTCTGTTCTCTAGCAGTTTGAGTTGAAAAGACAGAGTAACCCCGGGGTTGAAGTGCAGACTGTTGGCTTTGATTTATGGGTGTTTTCACCCATATGGGATGAACTGTTTAGAAATGACAGCACCTTTGCACTTAGTCACACTTTCCACCAGTTTTGGACACATTGCAGAATATTGGACAGTTTTCTCCATTAAACATTTTCAGTAATTTCATAATGAAGACTATAAATAATTTTTTATATTTGGTTGCATGTGTCACTGTCCAATGAATAGTGGTGCTCACTGTATACCAGTTAACACGTATGAGATGGAAAATATTAATAATGTGCTATACCTCTTAAATTATTGATGGAATGTTGCTTCTGTGGCAGTTCATTTTTTTTGATTGCAGCACTAAGTCTTTTCGTTGATGGGGAGATGCAAGGGCTACCAGTGGAAAACGTCTGCAGTCCTACATGATACAAGACCTTATTTTGTCAAACTAAATCAGTGATTGCAACATATACAGAATACTTTGTGCTTATGCCATGCATTGATGGGAGATATTGCTTGTTCATTTCACGAACATATGGTCACAGCAAGCTGACACACGGCACAATTTTTACCAGAAGTTTCTGACACTCAATCTTGCATCAGCAGCTGTGATTCATGGATTCACCTCTCTAAAATCAGCATTTGTCTCAATGAACATGGACAAATTTGGCTATGGATGACAATACTTATAGCCTTTGATTTTCGCGTGTTCCCTCAATTAGCCGAGCCTCATGGTCCAGCTGAACGAGTGAAACCTGGTTCTTGTTGCTGTTGTAATGCCCCTGACCTCGAGTCGTTCAGGGGCATTATGATTTAACCCATTCTGTCCGTCCGGGCGTCCTGTTAAGGTTAAACATTGCATATTCGAATGCAGGAATAACAATGAAAAAGATCCACAAAAGTCATAAAGCATATTAGATGTTGTAGATCTAATCTGTTGACTTTCCGAGTTTGTTATTTTTATGAAATGTCTCTGTGATCGAGTGGCAATACATACGGTGGTCATGTCAAAGTTAATTACTGAACAGTGATACATTTTTAGATTATTATCCCCCGCCGCGCGATTAGCGCAAAACGGGGGATATAGTATTGGGCTCTGTCCGTCAATATGCACGTACGTTCGTCCATACGGACACATAAAATCGAGGCGGCAGGGGATATTGCCATGTTAGTGGCAGACATTTGTTGGTGGGGTTTTTTTGTGCGACAGATTACATTTAGAGTCGATGCAAAGATGCGAATACACGTTAAACTTCGCGTCTTTGCATCGACTTTGAATGTAATCTGTCGTGCGTTTCACGACCAGTGTGAAAACAGATTACATTTAGAGTCGATGCAAAGATGCGAATACACGTTAAACTTCGCGTCTTTGCATCGACTTTGAATGTAATCTGTCGTGCGTTTCACGACCAGTGTGAAAACAGATTACATTTAGAGTCGATGCAAAGATGCGAATACACGTTAAACTTCGCGTCTTTGCATCGACTTTGAATGTAATCTGTCGTGCGTTTCACGACCAGTGTGAAAGCAGCTTTAGTTGTGTAAAATCCATAGATCGGTGTCCGGTAATTTTTTGCTTACTGATTGTCCTTTTCTGGACCCTTTACTTGAATGGACTGTTTAATTGAATGCTGGGTGGCTTCCCTATTCCAGAGCTTGATATACGGATTACAAAACATATTGTAAAGATTGCAAAACCGTTCATGAAAATTTTCATGCTTGGATGCGCATTTGACGTCATTGTGCCTGCTTTGGGCTACACTGATGTTGGACGTGTTAATTAGCCTTAGAGGCTGTCATGAATCAATGCGACACATGACAAGGAATTGCTGCAGGACCTGCCATGAAATGGCGCCATACCCACCTGATTCTAGCGAAGGAGAAGAGTCTAAAATTAAACTCTGCTACCTGTTCTTTGTGACAGAAACAGGCTGGATCATAAATGCACAATTAAGTGGAAAGTTACTTTGGAATTCCTGGAATTGTTATGGGGAAAATTGAGAGCCAACAGTTTTCTTCAAATTTTTTGGTTTTTCTTTGTGATCATAGGGTGGAATTTTCCCTGTGGGTGACTGAGCTGATCAAAATGGTAATTTTTGTGGCCGTTACTGCTGGGAGAAAGTGGCGTGACCAGTTACTGAGTTTAATGTGGGGAATTTTATTTTATTTTTTTCATTTTTTACGCGGGTGTTAAGTTACTTTTCCTTTAAATAAATGCAGTAATAGTTTTATTCTGCTGCTTTTTGTTTAATCAGGTTGCAGCCGTCCGTTGCATTTTAATCTGAACATCTGAAACCATTTACAGTGTGAAAACTTGGCAGTAATGGAGGAAAGTAACCCTAAATGGTGTTATTGCCCCTGTTCTGGTGATATCTTTTACATATACTTTTACTGCCCTTACTCCATGTGAATAATCGACTCTGACTTTGCTTCAGTTTTGCCAGTTCATGAATATTTCTTTTTTTTTTTTTTTTAGGAAAAATCAATTAAAACTTGATTGTTAGGAACATATAGTGAAGTTCATAAGTATTTGGGCAGTGCTACAGTTTGAACCCCATAAAAACTACGGACACATGTTTGGTTCGTCAGATGCAGCTGCTGTAGTTGAACCGATGGAACTTCAGGCCTATTTTAAATTATACTGGAGATTTCAAGGTTTCCAACCATCCCAACCCTTCCCACTGAATTACAGGGAAATGTGTTTTAAATGATGTTCAAGATCTAGACATTTTCAATTTGATGTAATGCTGTGGTCATAAAAACATGGTGTCCAGGGTTCAAACTTTTCTCTCGATATAAGTTTGATGTAGCTTCAGTGAAGCACTGCAACCAGCAGATGCAGAATATGTATGTGACATTGTACTATAATAAGAAAAAAAACATTTCTGACTTTGAACCAACTTAAGGGAAAAACTCAAAACTTTTCACTTTAGTTAAGACCTTGAAGGACAGTAATCCCAACATGGATAACTTGTTACGAATGTGAATAACCTCACATGAACCCTTAGTGCGCTAAATGCTGCTATTGTTGCTCAGTGATGTGATATATCAAAATCAAAGCTGTTGAAAACCTATCATGTGGCAACTTGTTAGGAGCGCTTTTCAAGTTGCTAATGATAAGTTTTCAACAGCACAAGATGTATTCAATGTATATTTTAAAAGAATTCAATTCAGCGCTATAAGGGTTAAAAGCACAGTTTTAATTTAAAAAGTCAGTTTTCATTTAAAAGCCTTGGAAAGCTGGGCCACTGTCTATTATGGAGGGTAGATTCTGTGCTGGTCTATATCAGTTCCATACTGTCGTTTCCATAGTTACCTGCACTCATGTGACCCGCCCATTATCCACGGAAACCTCACCTGTGACAACATCTTCATCCAGCACAACGGGCTGATCAAGATCGGCTCAGGTGAGCCAATCGGCACCTGCAAACTTTGCATACAAGCAGTGACGGTATATAAGCGCTCTGACTGGTCTTACTGGAGACCTGATAGATCTGAGAGAAGTAAGTTGAGAATTGCCTGGGGTTGAAATGCATCAGTTTATTTAAACCTGCACGTGCACTCATGATAATGATAACACAGTCTATATTTAACTTGTGTTTTTATATTTGTATCAATTCATTACTTTATACTGCATTGTAGTCATTGCGTTTCTTATTTCTCCTGCAGTGTGGCACAGGCTGTTTGTGAATGGTAAGAATCCTGATCGCCTTTATCATGCATTCTCCTCTGTCAGATTCAGCAGGGTAAAGACTCAGGGGTGACTCATTTGGAGCGTTGATGTCCCAGCGCTACAGAATTGCTGCTTTGCTTCTCTAAACATCTCACTGCCTTTTCCCCCCCTCGTTTGGACTTTGTTTCTCCATCTTGCCTTACATTGGCTCAACTGTAGCCTGCTCAACCCAGCTCAGTTGCTTTAATAGAATTCTTAAAGCACTTCCTGTATGCACTCTGTGTGAACATCTGACTGGCCAACCGATGGTCATGTGCTTCACCTTCACAGCCAAGCTGCTACTGAGGCATCTTATCATTTGAGTGTTGTTCTTTTGCCCCTGTTTTGTGGTTCCTACCCCCTCTGGTCTTGCTAGTTCTTTTTGCTGAATCAACTCACTGTTTGGTTGTTCAAAACTTTATTTATTTGACTTTATAGCCCAGTGCTGTACAGCATCGAATTGAATTGAAATTCGATCAGGCTTGTGGCTGGACTTGTGAATCTATCGGTTTGGTAATGAAACACTGCAGATCAGGGTTCATGTCGCTGCTTTGTCGCTGGGCGGGCGGGCGGGCGGATCTTTGCCTTACTGGATCTGTAAATGTAGAGGAATACTTTTCTCTTTCTGTGTGTAAGAGAGGGGGGAGTGTTTATTTATGAGATCTGTGTTTCCCTGTCAGAGTTTATATTTTCCTCTTTTTTTTCCAGTCGAATTATTTTCTGACTACAGTGCAGAGGGTTCGATGGAGCTCATTCCTGTGAGAACAGCTCTTTAAATGAGCCTCATTATGTTCAGTGACGTCTGTGCCTCATGAAGACGAGAAGCCCATTATTGTGTCGCCTGTGAAGCATAGCGGCACATAGGGATCACTTTGTCCGGCGTCTGTCTGTCCGTCCTTCTGTCCGGTAGTCACACTTTCAGTTGGTAGTCACACTTTCAAACTAAAGCTTCACAGGCGACACGTGTTCACCTGAACCCTCTAGTTTTCCCAGCAGCCTCTGCTTCTGTCTTTGCAGTGTTCCCGGAGGCCGTCCAAGGCAAAGTGCGCCACCATCGGGATGAGCAGCGCAACCTGCACTTCTTCGCTCCGGAGTACGGCTGTGAGTGCCCATCTTTTTATCTTTCGGCCTGCCTGTCTGTCTGTCTGTGTCTGTCTGCCTGTCTGTCTGCTTTGGTGTTCCTCCAGATTTGGTTATCTGTGGTCTGGCTGTTGATGCCTCCGTCTGTCCATCTACTGTCCAGCTGTGGTTTAGTGTTGGGTTTAAACAGCCCGACCAGCCTGTTTAAGATGAGATTAGACCTCCCTGGTCCTCACGCTTCCCCCGCTGTATGTGGTGGTGACGCCTGCCCTTTCAGAGTCTGCGCTGGTGGCTTGGGTCTGTGTTTAAGAAGTGGCTCGTTGTTTACCTAGTGGTCCCTATTACGTTACATAATATTCATATGGCAGACGCTTTTCTCCAAGGTAGTATATTGTCACTAAGTCGTTGGAACTTCTAGACGATGTAGTTCAGTTGTATTTTGCTGACATTTGCTGAGGAGGAACATCGTTTAGAATGGAGACACGACTTAAGTTGACTCCTAAATATTTATCTAAATTCTTGCATTGTGGCCCCTCGAGAATTAATCTCAGATCAGTTTGTTCTTTTCTTACCCATTTATCTCCTTTTCTTTTCCATTTTTTTTTCCTGTTCTCCCTCTTTCCCTCCATCTCTGACCCCGTTTGTTCACCTCTTCATTGGCATCAGTGGCCGAAGATGACTACGGCATCGACATCTTCTCCTTTGGCATCTGTGCCCTGGAGGTATCGTGTCCGCCTCGCCTCACTGCTCATATAAACACAGGCACTGAGGGAAATCGCTCAGAGAGGGGAGTGACATGCTCATTACAAGTACACTGAATGAAAGCACATGCTAAACACCGGTGGATCAAAGGAGGGTACACGCTTAACGCACATGAAGACAGACTAATGAAAGACCCTCAAGGTGTGCATGACAGTCTGATTATACGTGTGCGAACCCAGGAATGCTTTCCTGCTCATACTGTGCTGAAAAACAGCATGTTTTACAGACTTCCAAGCAACTTTGCCATTGTAATTTGATGTAACTGCCACAGGAATAATGAGTGATGCCCTCAATGAAAATGTAGTCATGTATTTATATTTTTCACATAGATGGCCGTTTTGGAGATCCAGGCCAATGGAGACACTGCGGTGTCAAAGGAGGCCATTAAACTTGCTGGACAGTCACTGGAAGACTCGCTCATGAGAGTGAGTAATGCCTCCGGCTTCCCGCCTGTGCAGGAAATGGTCATAACCCCTTCCCACAGAGCCAGATTTTGGCTAATATTGATGCTTCTCTTTCTCTCTCTCTCTCTCTGTCTCTCTCTCTCTCTCTGTTCTCCTTTCCCTCTCTCATTCTGTTTCCCTCTCTCTCTCTCGCACCCTCCCTCTTCCCTCAGGAGTTCACCCAGTCCTGCTTGCGTCCGGAGGCGAAGCTGAGACCCACGGCTCATGACCTGCTGTTCCACAGAGTTCTGTTTGAGGTGCACTCTCTCAAGCTGCTGGCTGCTCACTGCCTCATCAATAACCTGTGTGAGTGCTTTATATTACAGGCATCTAGCAGCTGCTGCTATCCAAAGCTCCTTACAGTTAATTAGGCTAAGCAGAGGCCAGTACCCTTAACGGAAATTAACCCTTGGAGGGCTAAATGCAGCTGCTGTTGCTCAAGGATGTACAACCCCAAATACAAAACATTTGGGATGCCGTGTAAAATAAAAAAAAAAAAAAAAACTAGAATGCAATGATGTGCAAAATCTCATTAACTCACAGTTTATTCACAATAGAACTTAGACAACATATCAGGTGTTGAAAGTGAGACATTTTACCATTTCATGAAAAATATTGGCTCATTTTGAATGTGATGGCAGCAACACATCTCAAAAAAGTTGGGACAAGGCTGTGTTTACCATTGTGTAGCATCCCCTCTTTTAACTGCAGTCTGTAAACATCTGGGCAATGAGGAGACCAGTTGCTGGAGTTTTGGGACAGGAATGTTGCCTCACTCTTGTCTGATGTAGGATTCTAGCTGCTCAACAGTCCTGGGTCTTCTTGATGCACCAAATGTTTTCAATTCGTGAAAAGTCTGGACTGTCGGCAGGCCATTTCAGCACCCGAACTCTTCTACTGCAAAGCCATGCTGTTGTGATGGATGCAGTATGCGGTTTAGAATTGTCTTGTGGAAATATGCACAACCTTCCCTGAAAGAAACGTGTCTGGAGCATGTGTTGTTGTAAAAACACTATATACTTTTTAGCAGTGATTAATGCCTTTCCAGATCTGTCAGCTGCCCATGCCATAGGCACTAACGCAACTCAATACCATCAGAGATGTTGGCTTATGAATTGAACGCTAATAACATGCTGAATGGTCCCTCTCCTTTTACTTTGCACGATATGGCGTGCGTGGTTTCCAAAAAGAATTTAAAATTTTTATTCATCTGACCACAACGGTTGTCTGTTTTTATTCTCAGTCCATTTTAAATGACCTTTGGCCCAGAGAAGATGGCAGCATTTTTGGATTGAGTTCACATATGGCTTCTTCTTTGCATGATTCAGCTTTAACTTGCATCTGTGGATTGCACAGCATACTGTGTCTACAGACAATGATTTCTGGAAGTTTTCCTGAGCTCATGCAGTGAATTCCAGTGCAAAATCACGCCTGTTTTTAATGCAGTGCGGCCTGAGGGCCCAATATTGACCTTCAGCCTTGTCCCTGACGCACAGAGATTTCTCCAGATTCTCTGAGTCTTTTGAGGATATTATGTACTGTAGATGGTGGGACATTTAAAGTCTTCACAATTTTACATTGAAGTCTTCACAATTTTACAATTTTACATTTTACATTAATTTTTCTTAAATTGTTCCACAATTTTTAAATACAGTTTTTCACAGATTGGTGAGCCTCTGTCCATCTTTACTTCTGGGAAATTCTGCCTCTCTAAAATACTCTTTTTATACCCAGTCATGTTACTGACTGTTGACAGTTAACCTAATTATTTGCAAAATGGTCCTCCAGCTGTTTGTTTTTTTTTTTTTTTTGGTTTATGAGATTTGCAAATCATTGCATTCTGTTTTTATTTACATTTTACACACCATCCCAAATTTACATTTTACACACCATCCCACCTTTTTTGGAATTGGGGTTGTAAGATATCAAAATCTAAGTCACCACATGATAGGTTTTCAACAGCCCAAGATAATTGAATTTATATTTAAAAAAAATGTATTTCAGCGATCTAAGGGTTAAGGGCCTGACTCAAGGGCCCAACAGCAGCACTTGCCTTATTGTGAAAACACCGGATCTATTAGGCTCCAGGGCGAGTATAATGGTGTCCTTGTTCTTTTCCCAGTTATATCAACAATTTAATTATACTCATGTTAGAGTCTGCATTGACCCCCCCATACCTGTCTTTCCGGTATTCAGACCTTCTCCCAGAGAACTGCGTGGAGGAGAAGACCAAGTCATTCGACCCCAACGCTGTCATGGCCGAAATCACGCACAAGGACCGACCCGGGGTCCAGCTGAAGTGAGTGGTGGAAGTTCTCCATCCTCGATGTGCAAAGCATGCTGGGCTGGTGCTGACTAGTGATGATGTCACTCACCCTCCTTTTCATCCCCCTACAGGTATTCCCATGTCTCTCCTCTAGAGCTGGACAAGTTTCTGGAAGATGTCAAGTAAGTGAGACCCCTGGTGGACTATTAGCCCGTAGAGCGCCGAGTGCAACTATTGTTACTCAATGATGTAAAATTTCTAAATCAAAGCCGTAGAAAACCTATCATGTGGCGACCTGCGATAGGTTTTCAACAGCGAAAGATAATTAAGTTTCAGATTAATGCTGCGATTTGATATTGCTGGAAAATGACCATGGCATAAGAGGGATAATCAACGAGAAGGTGAGCATACCGCGGTTTTAAGGCACTTCGCGGAGGCTACGCGTCGGGTGGTTATTTGCCTCCGTGTCTTGCATTAAAACCGTGGAATGCACACCTTCTCATTAATTATCCCTTACATATACATACATATATATATTTTTTTTAGTTTTTATATGGAGCTCTAAGCGTTAAAGTCTAAATTTCATCAGATCAAATGTCCGTACAATGTAAAAATGTACAGTTGTCACTGCAAACATCTGGTTATGTTATCACTTTCTTGTTCAGCTTTTAACACGGTAAGGTGGGGGATTTACCCTGTAAGATCTTTTCAGAGATATTTGCAGCAAAAGTTGGTTCAGAATTCCAGTGTGAAGCAGATTGATTTGAAGCATTGCATGTATGTAGACTGTCAGTAAATAATATAATGTTGCTATTGCTTTTAATCTCTCATTTCTCTGGATTGATATCTGTATTTATCCACTTATTTACCCTGTCAGCTCGACTTTCTGCATTTTATTCATGTGGCATTCACTATGAAATGGCCAAGGTACTGACATGGCATTTATTCTTGATTAACCTTAAGGGCGCAATCGGCAACTATAGATGCCAAATTATGTAAGATATCAAAATCACATGCTGTTGAAAACCCATCATGCAAAGACTTGTTTAAAAGAGCTCCCACAGGGGAGCTCTTTTACCCTTTGCACAGATATAGACGCCGGTGTCCGTAAATTCTGAAATTTAATTCCTTAATTATTCTCTTGTTGAATTTTTAAACGTTTTGCTTCACTGGAATAATTTTCCAGAGTCTCTGTGACACAAATACTGAGTTATAAAGCCCAAATAGGCTCATGCACGACAGGAAAAAATTGGCATTATTTATATTCTGCGCAAAAACTAGTTGCCACTTGATAGATTTTTAACAGCTTGGGATATCTCCATGAAAATGTATTGAGCACTCTGAAGGTTAACAAACTGACTGACTCCCTCTCCTCTCTTAGAAACGGGATCTATCCCCTGATGAACTTTGCCTCTCAGCGGCCTCACCCGATCCCCCGGGCCCCGTCCCTGTCCCAGGAGATGATGGAGACGGTGCAGAGCCCCACCCCAGAGCCTCAGGAGATGGAAACCAGGAAGGTGTGTTCACCGTAAATATGGGGGCGCCGGCGGGGAGAAGGACTGGTGCTGGTCGACTGCAAACGCTGCAGTACCTCTTATTAGAGTCAGATTCGATTCCTGGTCTGTCGCTATCCATGAAAGAATTTTATGTGCTAACACATCTGCTACCTGCCAAAAGTTTGGGAACCCCCACATTTCTCGAAACACTGAAGTTTGAAAGGAAAGCAATGAAATCCATGTATTTCACAAAAAAATGAATCATCGGAATAAAAAAAGTAAGCAGCATTTATGATGATTAATAATAATAATAATAATAATAATAATAAAAATAATTATAGTAGTCGTGTTTACTCATATTTTCTTTTTCTTTGTTCATCCATGAGACCTGTGGTTGGGTGTTCGAATCTCAGCCATGCCATTTCTGGTTATGTCCAAATGGGCGAGGCAACTATTGGCGCAGCCTTGCCAGGGATAATAGGGGTTAAGACTGTTAAAATGAGGAAGTTTGTCACTCTACAGTGACTATAATGAGGTGCATGTAGCTGTACAAACTAAATTGTGCGCCGACCACATGATCCTCCGACCGCACAAGCGGTCTGTATTTGGTTGTGCGACTGCATGGTGTGAAGAAGCGAGGGCTGGTGAGGAGTCACGAGCCGTGGAATCTTTCTCCTGAGTCAGTGGGAGCAGGTCGCTTTGCAGCGTGCTAAACTATTCGGCTGTGTTCAGGGTGGGGAAAAAATCTGAAATACTGTTTATTTATTACAGCCCGATTGTGAAACCAGTCATTTCGTGAAATGGCTGAAATTTATTGTGAGCCATTTCATGAAAAAACTGGTTTCACAATCTGACTGTTACATGTATAAAATCAGAAATGCTGCTCTTATTCTTTGTGGATCCTCCACCTGTCTAATCAGTCCCAAACCAGGTTGATTCTAATTCTCTTGCTGGCAAATGGAAAGCATACGTTTGTCACTGTATTTAGCCAATTATTGCTCCTTTATGAATTCTAAAATTTTGGACACCATTCTGTGTGAAGTAAGATAATATTTTCTTAATCCTAACTACTTTTCCTTACCAAGTACCATTTGCAGTTATTTGAAGAAGTTACACCACTTCAGTTTAATTAAAAGCACTGTACTGGACGCATACACACAGTGCACACTGCACTGAATACATTCAAAGAGCACCCAAACTTTTGAATGATACTGCTCGCATGTACAACTCACATTGGACAGTATACACACAAAGCAACATTGATGGAAACTTGAAGCATTTGAAACTGCTGTTGATGACCTTTATGGCGGAGGGCAGCAAACTCTTTCCGTTGCGTGCCTTTCTGCTGACCTGTGTCCTGTGATTCTGCCTGGAAGAGTTTAGTCATAAACTATGGGGTGAGGGGGTGACTAAAACGCTCGCCTTCACACGTTATGGTCCCCATACTAAGACTTGTATCGTATTTTAATCCTCTTAAGTAGAAAACAGTAGCTCATTTATGTTTCCGTTTGCTTGACTCCTGAGATTTTCTTCCTTCACTGGCAAATCTTGCGATTCATCACACTGCTGTTACTCATTAACAGTATATTTCCATAATGTCAAAATGCTCAAGCACCTGCATTTTTACCTACCTGAGCATAGTTTTGCGGTTTTATTATTCAGCTGTTGCACATAGTGACTTAAGTTGGGGAAGAAGTATATGTTGGCCTGCAGTTGAACAAGTTCATTGACTGATATGTCCCAGCTAATGCTAGCGTAATCCTCCCACAAAGTTATGACACTCAGTGTTCTGTCCTTGTGCGTGTCTACTGGAATTAGCTTTAGCCCATCCTGTTTAGATAATGATTTGCAATCACGAGATAGATTACAATCTCAATAACTTAAGGATGGAACCTGCCTGACCTTTAGGTTCAAGCTATGTTACGTTAGTTGTTCTAGAATGATTTAGAAACAAAGGCTGTCATTGACGTTGGCTTTGTTGAGGGTCAAGCTTTTGCTCAGTAAACTTGACAATCTGATGTTCTGGAAGAATTCAGCATGCTCTTCTTTTTTATTTTTATTTTTTTATTTATTGATTACAGCCCCAATTCCAAAATAGTTGGGACAAAGTGTAAATTGTGAACCAAATCTAAACGAAATGACTTTCAAATCACACTAGCCAGTATTTTATTCACAATAGAACAGAGATGGCATAGCAAATGTTGAAACTGAGAAATTTTACAATTGCATTCACAAAATGAGCTCATTTCAAATTTGATGGCTGCTACAGGTCTCACAAAAGTTGAGACAGGGGTCTGTTTACCATGGTGTAACATCCCTTCTTCTTTTTAACACAGAGTGGAGGCGTCTGGGCATTGAGGAGGCAAGTTTCTTGAGTTTAGCCTTTGGAATTCGATCCCACTCCTATTTAATACAGGCTTCCAGCTGCTGGAGAGTTTTGGGTCTCCTTTGAAGGACTTTTTGTTTAATTATGCGCCAAATGATCTCTATTGGTGAAAGATCAGGACTGCAGGCAGGCCAGTTCAGCACACAGACTCTTCTACTATGAAGCCATGCTGTTGTAACAGCTGCAGTATGGGGCTTTGCATAGTCCTGCTGAAATACACAAGGCCTTCCCTGGAATAGATGTCATCTGGAGGGGAGCATATGTTGCTCTAAAACCTTTTATATTCCTTTTAGCTTTCATGGTGTTTTTTATGCCCCCGCCCTCCAAAGAGAAAGGGGGGCATTATGTCGACACCATGTCCGTCCGTCGTTTGTTAACTTTTCGTTATCGTGGGATAACTATAGAATCCCTCGTCGGATTGATGTTATTTCTTAATAGCATATTGGGAGTGGCTAGAGGAAGGTTCCTTTTGAAAACCAGCATTGTGCGATATCTAATATGGCCGCCACAGCAGCCATCTCAACATGCCCTTGATCAACATACAGGCCGGGGCATCTGCCACGCTCTGCGTTGCTCTTGTTAAAACATGCAAGTGTCCCACACCATATGCACTAATGCATCCCCATACCATCAGAGTTTCTGGCTTTTGGACTGAACTCTGATAACAGGAGGGGTGGTCTTTCTCCTCTTTAGCCCGGAGGACACGACGCCCATGATTTCCAACAAGAATGTCAAATTTGGAGTCGTCTGACCACAGGACACTTTTCCACTTTGCTACAGTCCATTTTAAATGAGCCTTGACCCACAGAACACAGCGGCGCTTCTGGATCATGCTCAACGATGGCTCTCTTTTTGCATGATAGAGTTTTAGGTGGCACCAGTGGAAGGCACTGCAGACAGTGTTTACAGACAGTGGTTTTTTGAAGTATTCCTGGGCCTATTTATTAATGTCAATGACAGAATCATGCCGATGAGTGATGCAGTGGCATCTGAGGGCCCGAAAATCACGGGCATCCAGCAAAGGTATTCAGCCTTGTCCCTAACGCACAGAGATTTTTCCAGTTTCTCTGAATCTTTTAATGATGTTGCGCCCTGTCGATGATGAGACCTTCAAAGCCTTTGCAATTTGACGTTGAGGAACATTGTTTTTAAAGTATTCTACAATTTTTTTTACGTAAGCCTTCACTGGTTGGAGAGCCTCTGGCCAACTTCACTTCTGAGAGACTCAACCTCTCTAAGACTTCCCTTTTGTAGCCAATAATGTCGCACACCTGATGCCAGTTAACGTAATTACTTACTAAATGTTCTTTCAGCTGATTCTCTTAGATATTAATTCTTGTATATTAATTGCTTTTTCAGCCCCCCACCCCCCTTTTTTTTTTTTAAAGAACGTTATTTACTCTCGAAGGGACATTGAGGTTTCCCTCATTTTCAATTTTCGCCAAGATCAGACATTATATGATTAAGAGACGAACACAGTCCATCAATCATACACAACAGGAAAGGAATCAATAAAAACAGTTACAAACAGAAGAACAGTGGTCAGGAAAAAAGATTTTAAACTCTAAGAGAGGGGAGGGCTGTCATCTTAAGAGTTTGCTGAAGGGTATTCCATGAGTGAGGAGCATCAAAGGAGAATGCTAATTTTCCGAGTTCAGTGTAACTCAAGGAACTTTCAGAGCGAGTAAACCAGAAGAACGAGTCATGTAAGGGCTAGCATAAAACTTTAACAGGTTTGTGTGAGAGGGTGGTGGTCGGATTGCCTGTGTCCCAACTTTTTTGAGACCTGTTGCAGGCAGAAAATTTCACATAAGCTCATTTTGTGAATAAAAAAGTAAAATGTCTCCGTTTCAACATTTGAAATGTTATCTATGTTCTATTTAAATAACATATTGGCTCATGTGTTCTGAAAGTCATAGTATTTTGATTTTGTTCACAATTTACACTTCATCCGAAGTATTTCGGAATTGGGCTTGTAATTAATTTAATTTTTTAGAAAAATTTGGCATCTCTAATCCCACCCAAATCTGGAATGCCCAATTCCAGAACTATGTACAAAGCTTCTCGTATGCAGCCCTATGTTGGCAACTCCGGAGAGCGAAGACAGTTTGCGGATCTCCTCCGAAACACACACCTGTCAGCCACTGCTTCTTTACGCTTATTTGTCAAATCTTCGCAAGTTCAGAACGAGGGCGGAGGATACCCGAACATGAACAGGCTTAGAATCTTACTGACAAACGCCCGGCTGGCCAACAGGACGGGCTTGAGCAATGAACAAAGCTATCATTTTTTGTATCCTATCCCGGCTGGCCCTCTCCAATTTTCATCCCTGCAGCGCGGATCCAATCATGCGCTGCTCTGAAAAAGCTGCTGCCCACTGCCAGTTGGTAAAGCCGGGACCGCGGTAGTTGGTACTGCTCCGCAAATGCGGCGCCTTAACCGAGTGAGAGAGCCTGGCAGCCAGCATTCTCTTCTTTGAAAAAAGTGCTCTGTGCCCGCAGACAAGAGCGTTCCATACTGCACCCTGCTTCCTGAGGCTTGTTTATGCAGTATGTGCGTGCAGCATGATATCTTTCTCCAGATTCTGCCCATGTCCTGATGTAGCTTAAAAAGGGTTTTTTTTCCTAGGTTGTACAGATGCACTGCAATCTGGAGTCCAATGAAGAAGGGACCAGAACTCATGTAAGTCGATGCAGTTGAGCTGCATTTCCTGCAATCATTTTCCATACTGTACCCTTAGAACCAGAATGTAACCTGTACAGACCCTAAAGCCTAGATCTGGTTTGCATTTCCATCGTAGATAGTACTCTTAAATTTTGGCGGGGTTGTCACCGGATGGCAATAGTCACGTCAACCATGCAAGTGGCGGGTTTGTGTTTAGTCCCATTGAGCAAGAGTAAAGATTTTCTCTTGACCAATCGTGAGACTGCAGGGCCCAGTATCATCGCGACGCATCATGTATTGAAGCTACCTGACCGAGTGCATGTATGAAGCAAAAGGACGCTTTTGGCATCCTTAATTGACGCTAGTTTAAAATGAACCCTAACCCTATGCCTCAAATAATAACGGCAAAAGCTTCCTTTTGGGTCGTATATTGACGCTTGGTCAGGTAGTGTCACTATATGACGAGTCGGGATAAGAATGTGTTCGATTGCAGTATTTCTAGCTCCACCTTTTAGTGTTCCATCAGTGTGTGAGGTGTACCCACAGAGGCGCAACGAATAAACAGGAGGAATTGGAATGGATCTTTCGGCACCATACACAACTTTTGACAATGTAAATGCAAGAAGAATTGTTATAATCTGCAAAGAACTGAACTGAACCTGAACTGAACCAGGCTGCTTTGTGTTTTAGTGCTTTATGCGGTACCATCTATGCCTTAATCTGGGGATTTTTTCGATGCAATGTCATCGAAATATTTAACAGTTATTTTTTTATTGGTTGGTTAACATTGAGTCTAAATATGTGTAAAATACCACTGTAGAAGATAATTGCATGGATCTGATAAATGCATTAACAAGTGAATGTTGAAAATTTTATTGGCTGAAGTTCTTGCTGGTTGGTTCTGTTACGTGCAGTAATGGGTATTACATAGTATAAAAGTGTGACGAGTGGTTTGCATGACGGTCTTTTAGTAATTGGAATGCATTGTGAGGGCATCAACAGACATGCAATTAAGAAAGATTGCCCATTAAATTACAGGGCATTTCAAGATGTGTGAAAATGGCGTATTTTTTCCAGTAATTACTCGGAATTTGTGTAAAATTACAACTGCTTTAATGTTAACTGATGAATAAGTCTTATGTCATTTCCCATGAACTGACATGAGCTGTTATGTCATCTTGTGACAACTGTAATGTTTTGTCTCACAGAGTTATTTATGTCAATCATATAACACAAGGTGTGATTAGTGCTTTGTGTAATGGCACATTGTCAAGTAGTTATGTCATCACTCTTCATTGCAGTAATTACAGAGTAATTGCCTCTGAGTTCTTGGAACATCTATAACCTTTTGGCTAAGGTCTCCCTTAATTACTTTGGGGAGGATTGGTCCCTGGTAAGTCTATTGAACTGTAATTGCTTATGATAAATTCATCAGCAATATAAATGTGATGTAAATGCAATTTCAGCGCCTATCTGTAATTACTGTGATGTCAGTGCTCTGTAATTTAAAGGGTTTCTGAAGAAGTAGGTTAATGTGTGAAATGCGATGAGAGTGGAGTCGACCCTCTGCTGCTTGAAGACTCCATTTTGATCTCCCCTCTCCTGTCCCTGCTTGTGTCCATGCAGCTCTCTCTCTTCCTCAAGATGGACGACAAGCTTCACCGGCAGCTCAGCTGTGACATCCTGCCCTGTGAGTCCGCCTCGCTTTCTCCCTGGGGTCGGATCAGTATGATACCACAATTAACAAAATGTCTACTTAAGCGCGGCGCCACCGCCACGGTATGGGGCCTGTGGCGGTCCTGGCATCCTTCGACACTTTCAAATGCCAGCGCAATAAATCACCAGCAACTGCTTTCAAAATGGCTGCCGCACCAGTGCTTTCAGCTGTGTGCTGTGGAATGGCGTCGATGCAAATTTGCTGCTGGCGGTTTGGTGGTAGATGGGTTTTATTGACTAGCACAGTGTTATGGAAGCACACAGTGATGCATAAATAGATGTGCAACGAGCTGGCTTTCACTTAACCGAGCATGACTTGACATATTTGGGCTCTTTTGTTGTGGTTTTGACTGTTAAATCAATCAATCAAATCACTCGCTGAACAGTCTTCCAAGTCCTGATGTTTTTCTGGCTGTAAAAGGAAGTGTATTAAAGTGTTTAGCTGTCTCATCCTTCATATACTTTCATACTTTTCAAATCCTCCAGATTAAATCTTGCTTGTCTTCAGTGTAGTCAGCTTTGTGTATGTCATTAACTATTTTCAGCATAAATGACTGTGCCATGGTTTCCCCCTTAGCAACACATCCAACACATACAGTAATGTGTGATTTTGCCCATCTGTACATGCCAGTCATTTTATGGCTTTGATGGCCCCAAAATGGAAGATAAAATGGTTGATAATTATTGCTTGTTCGCTGGAAGGATAACTGATGTGTGAATGTGCATTTCAGCTGACAACCCAAAGGACTTGGCCAGTGAGTTGGTGCACTACGCTTTTATCTGTGAGGTGGGTGTTTTTTTTTTTTTTTTTTTCAATAAAAATTTGGCATCTCCAGTCCCTCTCAAATTAGGACGGTCCAATCAGTGATCATGCTGATACTCAAGAGGGCAAGACAGTTTCTGTACAATGCAATGTAGGAGCTCTTTACTCAATGCCTGTTTCAGGTTATCAGAATCCACCCTAAAAGAAGCTATATATGCTTTTTAAACATTATGTTGTGTTTGTGGTTTGTTGAATATTAAGTGACAATCAATACGCGTTTTGGTAAATAATATATTGTGCGTCCTCTGAACTTTTGAATAAAATGCGAAATGTAACATGCTTATTTTCTCTGGAACCTCAATGAAACATACTTCAGGGTCACACTGGGGTCATTCCATGTCAGATCATCAAATGGGTCTCACCACCACCTTCTCAATTTTGCGAATTGTTTGTGTGCACCTTTAAATATATACATCACTGACAAATCTGAAATTTCAGCTCGTTCGGACCAAAAATGAATTTTTGGTGAATTATTTTCTTAGGGTATTGTCTGTCAGTTTTTTTGTCAATTGACATTTCTCTTGTATTTAACATGGCATAACTTTTTTATGCCCCCGCCCTCCAAAGAGAAAAGGGGGCACTATGTCGACACCATGTCCATCCGTCGTCCGTTAAATTTTCATTTCCGTGGGATAGCTATAGAATCACTCGTCAGATTGATGCCATTTCTTAATGGCGTATTGGGAGTGGCTAGAGGAAGGTTCCTTTCGAAAACCAGCGCATTGCGATATCTAATATGGCCGCCACAGCAGCCATCTCAATATGCCCTTGATCAACATGCAGGCGGGGCCATATGCCACGCTCTGCCTTGCTCTTGTTATTATTAGACCTATAGCTTTGAAACTTCGCTTCTAAGCTGATGTTATATTGCTTAATCAGAAAATGCAGTCCATTATACTTTCTTTCTTGGTTGTGGAGTTATGAGGACATCAAAAGTTCCTTTTGTTCAGGCAGTTCCATGTTTAGGTCCCCAAAGCACCCCCAATATAAACCCTAGCATAGGCTCTCTGGCGTTTTTTCCATTTATTTGTGTCTGCTGAATATAAATCATAATGACATAAATGAATTCACCATGATTTCATCACCAACTGCAGTCAGAACTTTGCCAAATATGGAAAAAAATGCTTTAATGCCACTTGTTCAAACCCCCATATCTCCAGGGGCACACCTTGGATTTTCTTCTATTTTTTCAACTGATTCCACTATTATAGTAGAAAGACCACTCCAAAAAATGTTGATGTGCTTTGACCAATTTTGCAGGTGTCTGAACAGGGGTGGAGTAATCTCAAGAATTGCTTGGCATTTTCAGCTTCTTACACAATGTTAATGACTATTGAATCCCAATAATTCTAAGTTCTGAATTCATCAATGCATGACACATTCACAGAAAGGTCAGTATATGCAGGATGGTAGATCATGTTTGCAAGGAGAAACCTGAACCCAGTTATTGATCATTAATATCTGATTATTGCTATTGTTTTTCATGAAGTGAAGCAAGAGGGCACAAGAATTAACATGGACTTCTTCTGAAAAATGCTGGGTGCCATTCAATAACCTTCTCTGAACTGTTCCAACTCCTGAGGTCACTGAACGCACAGCCTAGCTGTAGAAGTTGGACAAAACTGGGACAGACAACATAGTTGTGCTCTTTGCTGCATTTAGGAAGCAATAACACTGTTAACATAGCATGAAATTCAAAGTTTTAATTTGTCCTCATAGCTCCACAACCAAGAAAGATAAAGTAAAATGCACTTTAAAATGATAAAGTAAAAGTTTTCTGATTCAGCAGTATAACGTTAGCTTAGATGTAAAGTCTCAAAGCTATGGGTGCAATAGTAAAAAAGTTATGCCATGTTAATACAAGAAAATTGTCAATTGACAAAAAAACTGGCTGACAGTACCCTTAGAAAATAAATCACCAAAAAATAATTTTTGGTCCGAATGAGCTGAAATTTCAGATTTGTTCATCACTAATACATATTTATCTAATGTGAAAATATGGAAGCAATCTGTGGCTACATGGTGACACATGTTTTGTATATCTGATGATTTGACATGTAATGACCCACAGCTATATTGTGGTATTGTGGTAAAATAATGAAATGTATTGCACAGGGGGCTGGTCATTTTGGGGTGTAATGGTGGGAGGAGCAGCTGTGAGTGGCACTTATCTCACAGGTCAAAGGTGATGGGTTTGGATTAGTTCCAGTGACCCTGACCAGGAACAGACGGGTTCGATAGACGGTGGATCTGTGGTGGCAGGGAACGTTCAGTGTTATTTCATGATGCGTTTGGTTCTCAGGAGGACTGTGAGAAACTGGCCTGCTTCCTGGAGGAGGCGCTGTACAAACATCAGACAGGGGCGACCAGCTTCTCGGGACTGTGGTGACCCCGCCCCTCCATGACAAAAGGAACCCCCCACCATGCCGGGTGCATTTGAGCTGGGGGTGGGGAGATGTGGGAGATGACTGGTGAAAGGTTGTACAACTCTGAGGACCTGCGTGTCTGGAATCCTGGGCGGCCGGCAGAAGGCATGGACTTTGTGGCGTGTTCTCGGAGAAGAACAAGGTCTTCAGTTGGTCAGAAAGGGGTACAGAAGATTGTGTGACCCCGGGTCGCAGGGTCCTCAAACACAGCCAGTGGGAGGACTGGCCCAGCTCCACCTTCCCACAATGCTGCAGTCATCAGATCTTTTAATGTCTTTGTTATGTCTTCTCCTGCTTTTTTTTTCTGTCTGCGAATGCTCTTATTTCTCATCGCCGTGTTGTATACTCTGCAAAAAAAAAAAAAAAACAACAAATCCATTTTATATTTTCGTCCTGGAATGAGACTTAGTATTTTTTTTCTCAAATAGAAAATTTTAGCTCAGTTTAATCTGCTTTACTTGCTTCACAGGTTCAATTTTCTTACCCAATTGGAAAATCTTGAAATGTGACTTTCTCACTGTATTGGCAGTATTATTGCCTATTTTGCATTAAGGTAGCAGAAATGAGATTGTAAGTCATAAATATAAGACAAATGGGGCTTTTTGAGATTTAACTATGGAAACTATTTTAACTATGGAAAGGACATCTACGGCCTGGCTAAAACGCTCACTATGGGGAGAGAGAGAGCCTGTATCTTTATCCGAGGGCGAAGTTCGACTGCTGTATAATGGGGATCAATTGGTTTGCTTATTTATTTTTCAAAATTAGCCTGAATGGACGAGCGTAGCCCCTCATCACTGTTTGAAGGGTGTTGAGGTCCAGAATTATGAATCCTCTGAATTCCCAGAAATTGATCATTTTCAGAAGTCGGAATTCAGTTCATAATGCGTAGCTTCATCTGCGCCTTAGCAGTATGCTATGCGGATGACATAACTGCTGTCAAACCAATGTCACATTGAAAGTTATGGAGAAATAACCCCCCTAATTCTTGCTGCTCCATCAGACAACTTGGTACATATAAGCATGCAGTCTTTTTTGTTAAAGATTTTTCATGAGTAGTCAGTCCGGCTCATGACGCATGAAAGCCCTTATGTCTCACTGTAACTTATAACATTTTTTTCTGTGTTGAATTTTTGGTCTTATACGTGTCTTTCTTTGTTTTTCCCATTTAATGTCTTAACAATTCAAATTCTTCCAAAGTTTAACTGCTTAATGGGCTGCAAGCTTCCTCCATCTTCTTGCAAATTGCCCCTTAATCTTTGCCCTGGCTTCTGATATTCAGCTGCCTGTTCTGGTGGCTCAGAAATAATCACTGACTGACCGTGGGGCGTGTGCCTCTATGAGGACCGAATGTATTAAATATAATGAGCTTGTCAGCCTGTTTTCTTTTGTTTTCATCTGCGATCTGTGTTGCTAATACCCAATGCTCAATGCCTTCCATGTGATCGGCTGGTGTCCAAACTGAGCCAGAGCTTTTAGCACTTTGAAAGAATCCACAGCAATACCAGCATTTGGCAGCCCCTTAAGACACACGTACATACAAACACACACACAATTTGCAAACGCACTCGCGTAAGCGCCCATACTTATACACGCAGCATCGGCCCACAAAAGATGGTAATAAACCATCGATAAAAGTCTGTTGCTCACCTGAGTGATGCTTGAAGAGGTGCTTTCACAGTTGAATGTGGAGGAGACACAGAAGTGTGGCCAAATTTTCCAAAAAACACGACTCGTCCACTTCGCCTATGTTTACATGTGCTCTGCGGGCTTAATCCTTCTCGCTGTTCTTTTCCCTGTGGGAAGAGTATAGCTGTAATTGGTTTACATTAGGAAGAGAGAATAAAGAGGTGAATATGAAACCGGTTTCGCGAGAAAGTGGGAAGACCATACTCCGGCAGAAACCCCCTTCATTGTGTGTTCTTGGCGAATGAATCATCACTCATTCTGTGGCCATCCTGTAAAAATGCAGCTGTTATATGTAGTACTCTTCTTCTGTATATAATGCTCATGTGCATACTCTGCCAATGCTAATTAAAAATGTATGTTTTTTTTTATTTCTGCGAGTTTTCCAAGAGACTCTTCTGATTTCAAATGATATGATGCACCTGCATGATGTTGTACCAGTGTCAATATAAGATTACAACTTTCAAAAAAAAAATAAAAATAAAAGATGGGTTTCCAGTCATAAGCCCGTTGGCATGACAGCATGTTGTGCCACTTTACAGTCATTGGTTTGTTAGTGGCCAGCCCTGCAACAAAGACTACCGTATACTAACCAAACATGGATCCTGCATTCATGCTTCTCTATTTAACCGTCGCTGGTCTTTGAGTGCCGCTGCATCATCAACAGAACATTGTGTGATTCTCCATTATACTCTCATAGCCTTCAGATTACTGAAAGGGAATGCCTTGGCACAGGGCTGCCCGGCTTTGTTCCTGGAGATGAAACCTCCCAAGGGTTGCATGATGTGTGCTTTTTTAGGACTGGAATGAGAACCTATAGTCTGCTACATTGTTTTTTGTACAAAACACATTTCTTCTCCTGTTGAAGTTGAATAATTGAAAGAAGGGCTTCTTGCATTCAGGTGCCACAGGTGTTTAGTGGCAGGCCAGGTAAACAAATGGGAGCCAACCGTGAATGAGAAAATGGCCTCCAGGAAGTGAGGTCAAAAGTATGGAGCGTTTGACTTTGGTAACCAATCAATGGTACTTTTGGTGGAATTTTTTTGTCTCATTTTTCTATACTTGGATACGCTCTCCAAAATTTTAGATTTGTCAATAAATAATACGCATTCAGTTGCTGCCGTTTCTTCTTTTTAATTTTGGGTATTTGCAGATTTTGGTTTCACTGTAGTAGAACCGGCAGGGTTTTTTATTTTTTTTTATTTTAAATATATATAAACATAGCCCCCATGTTTCTAGAGACCATTATGATTGGAACAAAGGACTTTACAGGTGTTTATCATAAATTGGGTTTATTCAATCCTTCTTTGGTGCATGTGTACAAATATATATATTTTTTTTCAGTATCTTTGTCCGTGTGGACTTCTGTTTGCCCGGATGGGGCGAGATGCTTCTCCAAGAACAGGGTTGCATGGTCCTGTGCTCTGGCATTCTCTCCCCAGGATCAGGGTCAGACAGCCCTGCCTTGGCCACTGATAGAGAAGCTGTCACAGTTGGTACTTTCTGGGATGAGGGAATGTAAACAATACTTGAAAAAAAGCGCGTAATAACTCCTGCAGCCATCCATCCATCCAAACAATCCACTGTCTGCCTGCTGTATCGGAGTGACGGAATGTGTCACAATCTTGGCCTGCCTTGTTACTTTGTCCTCATGTAAAATATTGTACTATAGTAATTATAACAACAATGATTAAAATAAAGGAGTAACAAGGAAATGGATGTTTGAGCAGTGTGGTGCCTTGTTTTTTTTTTTTTTTTTTACTTTTGTCTGTTTCTGAACAAGATTGTTGAGCTTGTATGTGACACAAACTCATTTTATTAGAGGACAGTTGAGTCCTCAGGAAGTTGTAGATTTTTAAATACAAGATGAGATGATGTGCTTTATTTGACCCCAAGTGGCAATTTTCCCCATGCATTTGATCCATTCTAGTAACTTGGGAGCTGCGAGCTGCCGCAGTGCACCACCAGGGGTCCAACTCCAATTCTACGGTCAGAACCTTAACCGGGGGCAATGGCAAACATGTCACTGTATAGCTGTCCCTATAATTAATTGTGTGCAAAGTATTGTCGGTCGAAAATATATTACCTCCTGCAATGGATTGGCCCTCTGTCCAGTGTGCATTCTGCATTCTTGTTGAATACACGCTGGGTGAGGCTTCTCAACTCCCTCACATTCCTGACCAGGGATATTGAGGTTAGGTAATGGATGAATAGATCGACAGTCATGGCAAAATACAAATGATGAGCCATGCAGTAAAATTCTGTGAACTGTTTGAGGGTTGTATAAGCTATTACTATGGTGAGTGAGGATATAATCAGGCCTTTCTATTTGGCAATTCCTAGATGATATGCCTTGTGGGTTAATTCTTACAAGTTATAGAGCATTTAATATGTACTTTTTTATCCTGTATTTAACAAAGAGAGCTTCTTGTATATTTTACTTTTTAGAGATGATCCCTCAGACATATTCCAGAGAGAATGGTTTTCAATTAGGGAGAGCAAAGGAGTGATAACCGGGATAAAACCTTAAGCAGTTTTCGGATGAAAGGACCTGTGTGTAAAATGGGGGGTAAACAGTGACATCCAGCGTTCAGATTCTTGACTGCAGCGCTCGCTCACTCACGCTCACCCCTCCCGTCGGCGAAAAGACGGTGGCCTCTGAGAACCAAAACACTTATGCGGAAGTGGCATTCTTCCTCGGGATTTTTACACACGAAACGCGTTCTCTTGATTGATCGATTGTTCGCTACATCAATGGTTCGGGCAGCAGTACCAAGATGGCGACGTCCCTAAAGCAAGGCCCTTGCTATATATATATATATATATATATATATATATATATATATAGCAAGGGCTTTGCTTTAGGGACGCATAATTATAAGGCTAAGAAAACCAAACGAATTTCATTTTATAGCGATTATACACATATTAACAAATAGGTAGTATATTCAGATTTTGCCAATAAACCATGCCAAATATTACACACTGGTCCTTCAAGGGTCTTGTTCAAGGGCCCAACAAGGCCCAGTGGCAGGGAATTTATTAACTTTACATCACATCAATAAAAAGATTTTGATTTAAAAAAAACTTTACATCACATTACATCTTTTTGGCAGACCCAAATGATAAACAATAAGTGCACCGAAGAAGGCCATTTAAACTGCTACACAACAAATGAGACAAGGTACAATTCATAGAGCATCAATCAGCTCAGTCATGAAGTAATTTGTAAATTGCAGATTGTGCATATATCAGCACCGAAAGGTAAGCAAACAAACTAGGAATTACAATTAAACTTATTGATGCAAAGCAAACTCTTCAGCACAAGAAATACAACCCCTAGTCAGGATTAAGACCAAAAGATTGCTCAAACTTAGACTAAGTCAGCGAATTTTTTGTGGAGAAAACTAACTCTCATCAGTGGACATTCTTGCTAACCATGGTGTTCTCCTTGAGATATCCTTCCTCTTATACTGTATGCAGTAATGTCCTACATGCATGGAAGGGTTTACATCTTACACACACATTTTTTAAACTATAAAGCAGTGAGGAGTCATGTATCCACTTTGATTCATTCTGTTCAGCCTTTCGTGAACCCTAATCAAACTATGCCTATGCTTAACCTAACCCAAACTGTAGCCTTTGCCCTAGCTGTAATCCTCTGTGAAGGCGACCTAAAATGACCTCACAATCTTTAAGGCTGTTTGAGATGGTTGTCCCAAATATAGCTTGACAAACCCATATACCATTTTGTGGCTGCTACGCTCTAAATACGAGAGAAAATTTTGAAATACTTTTCAAATTATAAGCAATTTTGAATGATGGGAAATGGTGATCCAAACGCGGCAAAATGACTTTATCTCCAAGATATAAATAATTATGATCATGATTACAATAACGTTAGAGGGACTACGGAGCACCCCCCCTTGGATCGACTTTTCTCGCGAGCATGAATGGCAAGTTTTTGGGTAACGAGAAAAATCTCGCGATACTTCGCAGTCTTCATCGGTGTGGCCTTGTGCATGAGACAGTGTGCTTCATGGCGGTGGCAGTGACTGCGGTAAATAAATTACTTTTCCAGTCTTGTTTTAACATTCTGATTCGTACTTACCGTATTTATATTTACGTGTTCAATGAGATTAAACAAACACGAGGGTAAAGAAAGCCGCGAGAGCTCCGTGGTAAGAAGCGTATTGCATGGAAATGGGGGGGAAAACTTCCCACCCCCTGCGTTTCCTTACCGGGTTGGCTTTGCTGCCAGGCTTCGATGGCAGGCTAACGTTAGCCAGGCGTCCACGCGCGAGCCCGCAGGAAGTGCCGGATATATCCCGATAGCTTCGATAATCGTAGGCGTCTGTGGGCAGCGAGATGTCGCGCCTCGCGATCGTAGACGGGGCAGAATATCTTAGCGGGTGCGGAACGTGAATATATGGAACGGAAAAAGCCGCTTTTACACCGGACGCCAAACGAATTTTTCGCACGACAGATTAACTTACATCCTAAGTCAACGAAAAGTATTCGCGTCTTTTCCTTGACTTTGGATGTAAGTTAATCAGTCGTGAGAAAAAATTCGTTTCGCGTCCGGCGGGAAAGCATCTTAAAATGCCCCGTTTTCGCAAATCTTGACTGACTACTTTGTTTCTAACAAGCAAAGCTAACGTAGCCCCTTGCATGCTAACGTGTCTGGCGCTGGTTATTGGTTAGCGAGCTGGCTAGTCGGCTAACGTATCTAGCTTGGTACCTAACTACTGCGTAACGGTTTTGTTCTCATCGCAGGAACAACTTCTTGACTTAATGAATTACTTGGGAACAACAGGTATTGCGGTGCAGTTATAGTTCGCTACTCGCTGGGCCTATTGAGGGACGCAGCTGACGTTAATGTTCGCCTCCTAGGTGGCTCTATTGGGGGTAGGGCTAATCTGCGGAAAAATTTCTGCTGAAAAACTGCAACTATCTTTACTGTCCTTCATAATTTCTTATTTATAGATGTACATCTCAAGAATAACTGGTGAAAATTTCATCTCAACATATTTCAGAAATAAAGAAAGAATGTGGAGATGGTTGTAGTTTTTCAGCACATTGGCCTTGCCCCTCTGTGGGGTGAAATGCATCGAAGCCCGCTGGCTTATGTACTTATAAATATGACTTGTGCCCTTTCGTGTGAGTCATCAAACCCGAAAAGGCTGTATTTTTGCGATGGTTTGAAGTGGAATAATATGCTGAATTATTTATCACCTAAATTGTGTCGATGGTGTTAAAATTTAGCTGGCAATTAAGATGCACGTAATGTGTTGAAATTACCTTGGTTATTGACTGTCTAGCATAACCTGTTTACTGGCGGTTTCTTAAGGAAATGAAGAATGTGTTACATTGCTTATGCACATAACTGTAGAAGGCAATTCAGGTCTCCGATCTATTATGATCTCTTATGGGGTGAATCACGTTCACATTTGCCAAAATTATGCAGTTCAAAACAAGTCTCACATTAACAAAATTCTGACCTTAACCTGTCACAGTTCATATTTTAGTCTTGCAGTTTGCATCAGTATTGGATGTCTGTGTTAAAAATTTTTCCTGCAAAAGTGTTTTGATTATGCAAATGAAGTGCGTAGGGAATTTTGAAAACGGCACTCGGCCTCCCGTGAATTGTGTCTGTCTCTGAACTCATCTGAAGGATTTCTCTCTTTCTGTAGACTCTGTTTTGAACTGTAAAAGCTCTCCCAATTTATTATCTCCCTGCGGGTAACACACTTCAGGAGGCCACAGCGAAGAGCAGGCGCTAGGTAAGGGGCTTATTTTTCCAGCATGCACTTGTGCCGCCTGGATGCGCCTGAAGCCTCTGTATCATTTGTGCGCTCTGAAGCCGCTTTTACACTGGACGCGAAACGATTTTTTTCGCACGACAGATTATATTCGTGCTGTATCACAATCAAGGACCAAAGTTTGTCTCACGAACCCCCAATAATCAAATGTGGAATATAGAATCAAATTGATGCCTATTTGTTTAAATATGTTGTTGAGGACACATGCAGAAAATTTTGGAGTGTTGGGTTCACAGGTTCTCCTAAAATTCATACAAATGACAATTTGCCTATTTCCACCTTTTTAACCATCTCCGGAGAAGACATGTTTTCGACGGACAAAGAACATACACTCAACATGGTACGCAGTGTCGTGACCATTGCATATACCGACGCAGTATTCCTCATGCGAAATCATATGAATATGAGAAGTCAAAATCATACAATACATCCAAACTTACCCCACTCCTCTGTTGAAATATTAATAATGAAAAAAAATTTTTCGGAGAAGTAATTTTTTTGTCGTACGGAATGTCTTGGTAGAAAAAGTAAAGTTTTCATGAATTGATGTGTTTCTGGAACCCGCCCCCCCCCCCCCAATTTATAGCTCAGAAAACCTTCCCATTTTTTAAATAATGATTGCACAAGCTACTGGAAGCAGTGGTGTTTTATTGGTGAGTAATACAAATGTACGGTATTTTAAAGAAAATGAGATACCAAAATGTAAAAAAAAAAGATATTGTACTGACAAATTTTTGACATTTGACATTTTTTCATCAAATAAATGGCTTCTGTCGTTTAGTCAATGATAGCAGAACTTAAAATGAATGATATGTCACTTTGCAGCTAATAATTTTTGAAAAAAGCTAAATTTATTCAATATTTTAGAATTTACCCCTGATATTGAAACAGCCCATTCAAAGTAATCTGTCATGTGAAAAACCTGTTTCGAGTCCAGTGTGAAAGCAGCTTGAGCCTCTTTTTTAGTATTTACTGCAGAGTACTACCTTATGATCTTGTGTCTCAACCTTGTACTGTCAGAACGCTAATCGTAACTCTCGCCAACAGGAAAATGGCCTTGATGTGTGTGGTGCCAAGATGGGGTTTTTTTTTTTTGGTAATTGGCCTGTAAATTGGGAGAAACCCAGTGAAATTGGTCAACTGCATTGCTTTACACTTAAAAAAGCACTGCCCTCTCTTATCTTTGATATTTAATAATGATTTAAGTAAGAGTGATCTTGCTTGTGGCCCGGTATCATACCTGTATAAAGGAAATCGCTTGTCGCACTGCATTTTTTTGGACCAAATCTTGTTAATCAGCAATTTTAAAGTCAATGCCTCCTTGAAAAGGCATTGAGCCATAATGGAAATTATTTAATGGGACTGGATGGGTATAACTGAATTACAGGGGGCTGCCAAGCTGTCCCACTACATTTTGGTTTGTAACTACAACTAAATAAGAATCAAATATGATGCGTCATATTGAAGGTATTAACTTTTTCTTTAATATTATTTAGTGAAAATATATTTTTTGAGAATTACATGGAAGAAACAAGCAAAAACTACTCCGTCACGGAATTACACAAAATTGACGTGGTTTTTTTAATGTTGTGTTTAACTATTCAGAAAATGATGTTCCTGTCATAGTTAAGTTATGAAACATCAATATGTTCATATTTAAGGTGTTTTTTGTTAATACTGTAAGTTATAGAAACAAATACTGACTAACCCTGCTTTATGGGCAAGAAATTTCAAAAAGTCAATGTCACGGAATTACAAGAGGCAAATTGTCACAGAATGACAGCAATAGTATTAATTAGTTTCAATGTACTTATTTCAATATATTATAGATATGTACATTATTATTTACATTTTTACAGTTAAGCAATATATTACAATGAGTTTTCCACTTATAATGACCAATCATGACACATACTTCAAATTTTTTTTTTTTAATTCTCCATGTCAACATTGGCTTGGCGGCCCCCTTACTGTAATTTAATTAACGATTCGAGCCATGCAAATGGGTACAAGTTATGATTTTCCCTGCCTCTTTTTACCAGCCATAACACAATTCCTCTTCCACAGCATGTTATCTAAACTGTCTTGTTCTTCGAAAAGCGAGCAAAGTTTGACCTTTTTTTGAAATTAACTTTGGATGTGCAGTATTCAGTGTGTTACCTCTCCAATAACTTTTGATCTAAGTAGGTTTGTGTTTTTCTTTTCTTTTTTTTCTTTTTTTTGTTTGTTGTTTCTCTCTGTGTGTCGTTTGTGCTGTAGAGCGTATCTCTTGACTGTACTATATTTCCAAAGCCAATGGCAGCACTAATTGGGTTGAAACCTCCTTAAAGTGGGCAGGGCACCACTGGAGTTCGTAAGATCAAAGGTACTAATGTTTTCTTCTGTGTCATAGTCAATAAGGTGGCTTCACCACATGATGCGTAGTCCAGTATGAGGGCAAATGTGAGCTCCCCCATTTTTGTAAGAAATGGCCGTTTTTTTTCGTACATTCATATCAGTTAGGCCATGTTTTAACTGCATGGATTACTTTAATTGATATTGCAATGCAGTGATGTAAATTGGAAGCCCAATATTTTGGGGTCGGCCACAACATTATAGTTTTCGATCTTAATTGGTGACATAGTTGTCCTCTCTAATTGGATGCAATTTTGTAACTTCTTAAAATGTATGGATGCTTCTATGGCACTGTAATCATTTTGTGCCCCATTTGCCATTGACAACATTTTGAGATTTCACTCTTACAAGATGTTTGAAAAGTGTGCAATGCTGACTGGCTATTTCAGAGCAAGCTCAAAGTGAAATCTGTATTGCTCCTCCATATTTTGATGTGCGTCTTTGAAGACAATCGTTGTCCCTCAGAAATGCCCAATTCGCACAGTTAAGAGGCATCTTATCTGAAAAGGGATGCTGTGGATGCACATTTTAGTGTAATCTCAGTAATGAGGTATTGATTGAGATCTGTGATCAGCTAATTAACCAAGTCAGGTGTTACAGCATTGGGTTACTACTTGCACCTATGTCTCTTTTTTGAAATAAGTTTGTGGATATGTGCTTTACAGGGAGGAAAAGGTAACTGTCTTTGATGTAAATGACTACTCTGGGCTGCTGTTATCGGTCCATTATGTGAATATTTTAAAGATATTGCTAACTTGAACAGTTATAAGGCTTGCTAAGTCAAGAGAGCACCGAAGCCAATGAAATCGCCATTCTCAAATCTTCCTACTAAAGCCAATGAGAACTAGGATTTGAGTTTGCTCTGAAACTTGGGCAGTATTTCACAAAGTGGGATTAACAAGTTGGGTGGTTAAAAGAGTGAAATGTAGAACAGCTCCTTTATGCTTTGTATTTCAGGCTATATGCCTGATTTAGGAGCATTGCAGGTTTTTCTTAATGCCATTATCTGGTTAACTGGGTAATCCCGCTTTGTGGAACAGGGCCCAGGAGAGGGGGAATCAGTGGAATGAGCCACATATTGATTTTTGTGCTTTGGGAGTCAAGGCGCTGAGTTTTTGCTCTGGCTAGCGGCATCTGTGTTTTAGTCTGATTTGGGGAAGAGTAATATGGCCTGACCGCTACGCGTGTGTGCTTGCAGGGAGGCGACGCTCTGATGATGGAGAATGGACAGAGCACGGCCTCAAAGCTCGGCCTGCCGCCTCTCACCGCCGAGCAGCAGGAGGCGCTGCAGAAGGTAAGGGCTCTGCTGATTGCTAAGAAGCTAAAAACTGCAGCTTCATACGCTCATTTCAACAGACCTGGTCTGCCGCAAACCAGCTCAAACCGCTGATGGGCATCATCATGTTGGGATGTGAAAACCAACAAACTGTAAGAATACTAAAATCACTGACTGCCAGCGAAACATAAGAATGGAACAACCACGGACTGACTGCAAAACATTGGAATGCTAAAACCTCTGACTGGCAGCTGAACGTTAGAATGCTATAACAACTGACTTCCAGCAAAACATTTGAATAATAAATCACTTTCTGATAAAAATTTAGTGTGATTATAGCAATGACGGGCAGCAAACCATAAGATTGCTGCTAGTCTGTGGTTTTATCAAACTATAAGAATGTGAAAACCAATGACTGGCAGCAAAACATTAGAATGCCAAAACCTCTGACTGACTGTTAAACAAAAGAATGCTGTTACAACTGACTACCAGCAAAACATTACAATGATGATTACACATTCTGATCGCAAATCTGGTATGATTCTAACAATGACGGGCAGCAAACTATTAGAATGATGAAACCACTGATTGATGGCAAATTAGGCATGATTATAACAACATAAGAGAACATGGAGGCCTTATGTGCTAGGAGGCTCGAAGAGGAGAGGTAAGGTAAATGCATGACTGGCAGCAAACAAGATCATTAAAACCACTGACTGGCAGCAAATCAGATATGATAATATGACTGGCAACAAATTGCAGGTCCGCTAAGACCCTTGACTGGCAGCAAACTGCGGACTTGCTAGGACTCATGACTGGCAGCAAACGATAAGAATGCCATAACCACTGATGGCAAATTGGATTACGATTCCACTAACTGGCCGTAAACCTTAGGTATGTCATGAGCTCTGACTGGCTGTAAACTATAAGATTGTTCACGTCACTGATTGGCAGTAAGCCAAAGGCATGCTGGAACCACTTACTGGCAGGGAACTTTTTTCACTGAAAAAAAAAAAAAAAAATCAATGACTGACAGTAACCTGTACACGAATATTTGCATCATTCACAGATTGAGTTCTGATAACTGCGTTGTATTGGGGGAATGCATGTGTGAATTTGAAGCACCCTCCTCTTCTTGGCATACACGCGGTTGCTCAGTACTCGTGTGTGTAATGTTTGGAGGAACAGTATATCAAGCCAGTGATATGTCTTCGGTGCCAGCTTGTGATTGGTCTGCTGGTCCTATCCTCAATCACCGGCACACTTAAAAGCATCATTTTAAAGGTGAGGTTTCCTAAACTGGTAGTATCGATAGGGTCTCCGAGGGACTCGGCAAGTTCTTTTCTTTTTTTTTCCCTTGTGGTCGGGTGTTCTAATTCCAGCCACACTATTGCTGGCAGTTGCAGGAGGTCCTCAGTGCTAAGGCAACAGTTGGCCCTGGTTGCTGGGGATGATGTGGGTAAAGCCAGTTAAATTTCACATCGCTCTCTGGCGGCCACTACTGGTCGGCCAGGGACTTGCAGCAATGCGATTTGAGCATGCACTGACTGCATAATCCTTATGACAGCATGGGCGGGATTTGATTGGTGATGTTCTCGCTCTGTGTAAAGACATGGCTGCTAGTCATCATACGAGACAGAGTAATTGCTTGTCATGGATTCCTCATGAGTTACTGGGAACAGGTGGCTGCAGTTGACTAAACAGCTTGACTGAGTTCAGGCAGGGGGTAGAAAAGGGGAAATATTGCAAAAGGCATAATTTATTGATTGATTTTGATTGATTTGGATCTCTTTTAGCTCATTGGCTAATCATCCAAGATGTCCTCATTAAAAACATCAGCATACAATAATCAATAAATAATTCAACACTCCATTGACGCACACATTTTATACATGAATGCATTCACACATAACCTGTGTGTAAATAATGTGAATTATTTTTATCATTTGCCTGAACTGGTCATGTGGAGAAAAAAAAAAAAAACTGCATGCAAAAAATTTACCAACCTGTAACTTGGCAGAGTCAAAGTTTACTTGTACAAAGGGTTTGAGCTTCAGGGTGATTGGCCTGTGATATCAGTCCTGTTTGAATTGACTGGTAGTTAACTTTGGAACCAGAGTTTGGTTCAAGTACTTTCAAGAATTGGATGCAAGTATTTATTTGTTTTTTTTTTAAATCCCTGAGTGTTTGCACTTGTATGGGAGTACTTCCTATTAATGCCTTAATTACTTGCATTCAAGTACTTTTCAAAGTTCTTGAACAAATCTAAGTGCTGACAGAGGTTGGTCTAGTGCATGAAAAGTACTTGGATACAAGTGCATGTACTTATTAACTCTTATAATAAGGTATTATTAGGCATTAGGCCTCATGCCTAATATTAGGTAGTACTCAGATACAAATACAAAACCCAAAACCAGTGAAGTTGGCATGTTGTGTAAATCGTAAATGAAAACGGAATACAATGATTTGCAAATCCTTTTCAACCTATATTCAATTGAATACACTGCAAAGACAAGTTACTTAATGTTCGAACAGGTAAACTTTGTAATTTTTTGCAAATATTAGCTCATTTGAAATTTGATGCCTGCAACAAGCTGGCACAAGTGGCAAAAAAGACTGAGAGAGTTGAGGAATGCTCATCAAACACTTATTTGGAACATCCCACTGGTGAACAGGCTAATTGGGAACAGGTGGGTGCCATGATTGGGTATAAAAGCAGCTTCCCTGAAATGCTCAGTCATTCACAAACAAGGATGGAGCGAGGGTCACCACACAGTGAACAAATGCGTGAGCTGATTGTCGAACAGTTTAAAAACAACATTCCTCAATGAGCTACTGCAAGAAATTGAGGGATTTCATCATCTACGGTCTGTAATATTGTCAAAAGGTTCAGAGAATCTGGAGAAATCACTGCACGTAAGTGACAAGGCCGAAAACCAACAGCGAATGCCCGTGATCCTTCAGGTGGTACTGCATCAAAACCCGACATCAGTGTGTAAAGGATATCACCACATGGGCTCCGGAACACTTCAGAAGACCACAGTGAGTAACTACAGTTCGTCACTACATCTGCAAGTTCAAGTTAAAACTCTACAATGCAAAGCGAAAGCCATTTATCAACAGCACCCTGAAACGCCGCCGGCTTTGCTGGGCCCAAGCTCATCTAAGATGGACTGATGCAAAGTGGAAAAGTGTTCTGTGGTCTGACGAGTCGACATTTCAAATTGTTTTTGGAAACTGTGGACGACGTGTCCTCCGGACCAAAGAGGAAAAGAACCACCCGGACTGTTATAGGCGCAAAGTTCAAAAGCCAGCATCTGTGATGGTATGGGGGTGTATTAGTGCCCAAGGCATGTGCAACTTACACGTATGTGAAGGCACCATTAATGCTGAAAGGTGCATACAGGTTTTGGAGCAACATATGTTGCCATCCAAGCAACGTCTTTTTCATGGATGCCCCTGCTTATTTCAGCAAGACAATACCAAGCCACATTCTGCACGTGTTACAACAGCATGGCTCCGTAGTAAAAGAGTGCGAGTACTAGAATGGCCTGCCTGTAGTCCAGACCTGTCTCCCATTGAAAATGTGTGGCGCATTATGAATCGTAAAATCCGACAACGGAGACCCCCGACTGTTGAACAATTTAAGCTGTACATCAAGCAAGAATGGGAAAGAGTTCCACTTGATAAGCTTCAAAAATTGGTCTCCTCAGTTCCCAAACGTTTACTGAGTGTCGTTAAAAGGAAAGGCGATGTAACAGTGGTAAAAAGGCCCCTGTGCCAACTCTTTTGCAATGTGTTGCTACCTTTAAATTCTAAGTTAATGATTATTTGCAAAAAAAAAAAAAGTTTCTCAGTTTGAACATTAAACATCTTGTCTTTGCAGTGTATTCAATTGAATATAAGTTGAAAAGGATTTGCAAATCATTGTATTCTGTTTTTTTCTACGATTTACATAACGTGCCAACTTCACTGGTTTTGGGTTTTGTACAAGCACTATGGTATGTAAAAAATAAAAGAAAAAGCTTGCATACAATTCTCCAATGTATTTGGACCCAACTCTGTTTGAAATTGTCAACATAAAATTGATAAAACTTTTGAACATTTGACTGAGGAAAGGTCACAAAAATGCCATGGGATGATGAAGTCAGTTTACTTCTAGTATTATGAAACTGTCATTCCTTTGTTTTAGGGCCGGTTCATACTCTACGTAAGGTACGCAAACGCAAGGCAACGCATTGAGCAACGCAAGGTAGCCATCTTGCGTCCTAGCGTAGCAAAGTGTGTCGTCCAAATTTTTGTAACGCGACGCATCGACGCGTGTATTTCCGTGAGATTCCAATAGGGGAGATTAAGCAAATAATGCACCATACGCTGTGTTCACCACACCAAAAGGAAAAAAGTAGGAGGAGGAGAAGGAGACTTTGCTACCCCCTATTGCATGAGCAGTGTACTGCTTTTTAAACGAGGCACAGCGCAGCAAGAGACGCGCGTTCAGGCTTCTCTGTGAACGGAATGGAACACCCCTGTGCTCGCGTTCGCTCGTGTACCTTGCGTAGAGTATGAACCGGCCCTTAGATATGTCATGAAGGTAACAATCGTCAGCCTTCACGAGTTGATTTATGACTGCACAATGCTGTTTGGCTTAAACTGGCGTCTTGCAGGCTTTTATTCCAGCCACAGATGCACAGCTGATTCTACAAATTCAACCCCTATAGTCTTTGGTAAACCCCTTGATTTGTTGAGTCCAATGTGTAGCTGCTTTATTGAAAAGCAGGCCTGCTCCAAGACTAACCTGCGATTTACACCAGATGCGTGTTCGGTCCGCCTCCGCCGTGCTGTGTGTGTATTGCATGCAATACCTGTCAATTTACACCAACTGCGTCTTTGCTGCGTAACAGCAACGAGACCATTGAGCGAGCCTGACGATATCGCGTTGTAATTACAAAATCACGCACGATTGCCCGAGATGAATGATGCGTTACACTGAGTGCTGCTAAAAACAGGCAACAGCCTTTGTTCTTTACCGAAAGGGTTGAGGAATGGTTGACTTGCTTTCGATTTGTGCATTTTGTGCCTCTACCATGGATAAGTATCCTATTTATTCATAAATGTTCTTAATTTCCTGTTTGTCTTGTGTTTGTCACTTGCTTTGAAAGAGTTCTGTTGATAAAGTTTAGCCTACGTATATTTTCCTAATTAGGTTGCTGTCCTTGCCAACAACACGAACTGGCCCCCAGATGGGATTTGAAATTTAATTGTATGTTTTTATGTTGTGTCTGTGTACTGATCGATCGGCTGTGCTAAAGTGCTGCGTTTCTGCTGCGGCATCCGGGAAAAATATAAGTCTTGCGTATCTGCTGTGCGCGGCTGCGTTTTGCTGGAACTGGGACATGTGAAATGCAACGCAGCGAATCAGGTGTAAATGCACTCATTGACTAAAGTGAATCCGATCAGCTGCGCTGCTGTGGTGGAGCGCAGATGGACCAAATGTGCATCTTGTGTAAATTGGGGGTTAACCCTCAAGATGCCTTTGAAGACTTTCGCCATCTAGTGATTGCTTTCATGTCATGTACATAACGGTGGTGTCGGCTAAATGTTCAGGGGTTCAGATAAGGAGATAGTAAATGTTATATTGTGACTGAGGAATGTTAACCCTTTGCTCCCCGCAGGCGAAAAAGTATGCGATGGAGCAGAGCATCAAGAGTGTCCTGGTTAAGCAGACACTTGCCCACCAACAGCAGCAGCTCACCAGCCTGCAGGTGAGTCCCGCCGGCCAATCAAATGGCATCCTCGTTTCGAAATTCATTTATCCAGGGTATTTCACTGTGAGCCCTGATGCTCAACCCTCCTCAACAAGGGCAGGCCTGTCCGTGCAGACTGTGTTCATTAAGCCTAATATGTGATTGGTTTGGGATCCCGTTCAACCCAAAACCCAGTTGCTTTCATACGGCCACTTTGAAAACTTGCGAGAGTTATGGTTTTGAAGATCTGCAGAGTCGGTTATCGGCTTTCATCTTGCTCGTGGTCTGATGCTCCAGCTGTTAAATACTTACTGGGACCTCCCCTGAGAGCTGATGTAATTTTCAATCAGATTCAATCAAAATTAATTAATTTTGGGCAGCATGACTTATCTCCTGTCGTGGAATTAACACATCATGTCAACTTATCTCGTGATGCCCCACTGGATGCATTCACAAATGCAACAAGGCTCTCAAAAAGCAAACAATAAATAAAAAATAATAATAAAAAAAAGAGAACTTCAACTTAAGTTATGGAAAAAGTGCTATATTTATTTTTTTTCGTATTTTATCTCAACAGTTTGGATCACCCTCTCCCTGAGATAATCCTGAAAATGCCCCTACACCTAGGCAGTTTGACTACTTAAATTAAAAAATATTGGACCAATGCAACTTTGTGCAGCAAGTAAGGCCGACTAAAATGACAAGCAAGTGATTAAATTTTGGCATATTAATGCCAAAGTACAGCTGAGATAAGGTCGCATGTCATGACGTGGGCCACAAAAGTGTGACAGGGTCAAAATGGTCCATTTTTCAGTACTCCTACTGCATATTACATACCTTCAGCCCAATCAAAAACAGCAAACAGAAATGTATTATCTCATTCCGTTCTGTCATTGAGGGTGACATATTGAATTAACAGGTAAATGCATTGAAAGCCGCTACTGAAAGTCTGTTTTTCTCTGAATGGACCCTTTTTACAAAAACTAGTGTTATTTGGTTAATATTCATTCAAATTCACCCAGGTTTGTTTTATTTTGTAGATGATATCCAGTTCATAAAAGATACAATGCCCTACCCTGGAGTAATAGGACATTATAACCATAATCTAGCTGCTTCTCTGCCGCCACCGCTCCGATCCGCCCCGTTATTGCTTTTCTGAAAAGGCTGCTGAACCAAAAGTATCCCACCAAATCAAATAAAGTTGGTGGCAAATGAAAGAACTTCAACAGCTACAGTTTGATACCAAAATTACAATAAAAGACTTATGAATCTTAGAGAAAATACATTTTGAATAAGCAGTTTCTTGGCGGAGTGTCACAGATCCACCCTTGTTGAGTGCCCACCTCATGACGTGCGACCATATAAGCCAAAGTTCAAATCCAGCTATGCTGGCGGAGATTTAGTCTTCCCAATGAGCCAGATTTCCAGTCTGCGCGCTTTGAGGTTTTCCACCTGGTGGTGGAATGCAGCGATGCCCTCCATCAGCCAACAAAAATAATTAATGCACACAGTTGCCTTGGCATGGTGCTGCGCTCTTTGAGTGCTTGTTTTGTCGGTTTTCATTATCGGCAAAAAATCCAATAACACTTTTCCAATATTACATTTTTGTGCAAATATTGGCCTATAATATCAGTCCGTCGATATTATCGGACATCCCTAACTCTAACCTATGGACCTATATTACATTGTATTGTGCACGTTTATTGTGGAAAAAAGTCATCATTGCATTAGTTAATGCCTTTCAGGAGAGTCTTGATCATTACCTAAAATAATTTACCACTGGAATTTGTTTTATGGATCATGTGTTGAGCTGTTGTCCCTACATAAGGATGACGCGTTGATTTTGGGGAGGGATTTGGCATTTCACATGTGAGGTTGTGCTCCTAATTTTGTCTTTGGCTTTCAGATGGCTTCCCTGACGATGGGCTTCGGAGATGCCCTTTCGCCGCTACAGTCGGTTAGTGCCCTGATCTCGCTGCTCTTCACACAGTACTCACTCCTCTTAGAATTGGCAGATTCTGCTGGTATAAACTCTCTGTGTGGGGGTGTAGAACCAAGGCCCTCTGTGGGCCTGCGTTTTTACGTATTTCATTTTTCCTGCATTTCTTCTAAGTTGGGATGCTGTGTGAAATTTAAATAAAAACAGAATACAGTGGTTTGCGCATCATTTAAACATTACATTTAAACGAAAATAGTTCAAAGACAATATGTCAAATGTTGAAACTAAGAAATTTATTGGTTTTAGAAAAACATTTAATCATTTAGAATTTGATGCCCGCAAAATGTTTAAAAAAAAACTTGGGACGGGGCAACAAAAGATTGGAAATGCCTTATAATGCTAAAAAATGCACTTGGGGGAATCTCGCTGCTAAATCCATTAATTGGCAACAGGTCAGTGACATGACTGGGTATGAAAAGTCCAACTCAGTATGAAAGACTGACAGCATGGGAAAATTGTTCTACAATTTAGGAATGAAATTGCAAAGAAACTGGGGATTTAATCAACTATAGTATGCAATATCATAAAATTATTCAGAGAATCTGGAGAAATCTCTATGCAAGGGACAAGGCCAAAAACCAATATTGAGTGGCTGTGTTTTCAGGCCCTCAAGTGGCACTGCATTGAAAGTAAACAGGATTTTATGGTGTAAATCAGTGTTTGGGCTCAGCAGAGTTTGGTTCAAGTACTTTCAAGAATTGGATGCAAGTATTTTTTTTATAATGGCAAAATGCTTGCACTTGTATCGGAGGACTTCCTATTAATGCTTAAAGTACTTGGACTTGAATTCAAGTACTTTTCAAAGTTCTTGATCAATCTGTCTCCTAAGTGTTGACAGAGATTTGTCAAGTACTTTGAAAAGTACTTTGATACAGGTCCATGTGCTTATTATTAGGTATTCTTAGGCATTTGGCCTGATAATATTATTAGGCCTAATGCCTAATATTAGGAATTATTAGATAGTACACAGATACAAATACAAGCACTATGGTATGTTAAAAAAAAATGCTTGCATGCAATTCTCAGAAGTACTTGAAAGTACTTGGACCCAACTCTGGGGCTCAGGAACACTTCTGAAAACCATTCTCGGTGGGCACAATTTGTAACTATCGACAAATGCAAGTTAAAACTTCATTATGTAAAGAAAACCAGAAAAACGTCCAGAAACGCTGCCGCCTTCCTAAACCTGAGCTCATTTATGATGGCCTAAGATGAAGTGGAACACTATCCTATGTTCTGACCAATCAAAATCTGAATTTCTTCAGAAATCAAGGATGCCGAGGAGGAGATGGAACCTTCGGCTTATCAGTTGAAAAGCCATTATCCATGATAGTGCGGGGGTGCAGTCATTCATGTGGCTTGGGTAATTTGCACATCTGTGAAGGATCCGTTGTAGAGTCCAGGCGCTGACGTTGCTGCAGCCCAGACAGGTTACCCATTGAAAAATTTGGCTCATTATGAAACAAGAAATGTGGCAAGAGTCTGCAAAAAGTGCTGAGAAGCTGAAATCTAAAATCAAGCAAGAATGAGAAAACATTTTGCTTTCAAAATTACAGTGATTGGTGTTGTCAGTTCCAAAACACAGGGTGTTGTTAAAGGAGCTGTATGTAAGTTTGTGGCCTAAACTAGTGCAATCACATTTTTTTGGCATTGTCATGCAGCTCAGTGCTATCTGATGTAAATTATTTTGAGAAAGCCATTTACATAGTAATTTTGATCTGTACTGTCTGACAGGGTCCTGGAAATCTGAGAAAGCTGATCTTGTGCTGTTCTGTTTGAATTATTAGGTGAACTACAATTAGACTTTGTGGCCCTATTAGATATACTGATCTCTGGGGCTGCACGGTGGCATAATAGTGCTGTTGCCTCTCAGTAAGAAGGCTGTGACTTTCAATACTGGCTGTGTGTGTGTGGAGTTTGCTTGTTCTCCCTGTGTTTGCGTAAGCCTGTGACTTTCAATACTGGCTGTGTGTGTGTGGAGTTTGCTTGTTCTCCCTGTGTTTGCGTGGGCTTACTTTGGGCACTCCAATTTCCTCTCATAGTCCATAGGCATGCATGCCAGGTCGGTTGGAGACTTAATTGCCCTGTGGCATAAATGAATGTAATGTGATTCATTTCCTACACATGTCTAGAGGAGTACAGTTGGTGACATGAGGGAGCCGAAAAATGACTAAAAGTCCCCTTCAACGGTAAAATAAACAACAGATCTTGGACCATAATTGGTAGCGTCTCATCTGATCAGGAAGCATCAGCTTGCTATGTCCTCATTGGTCAAAAAAAGGATTGATGTCACGTGCAGGCCAACAGAAATCAGATTTGGGTTGATTTCAGCATGTGGCCTGAAGGCGACCTTAGCGCGGCACGTTGTGATTGGCTGTTTGCAGGTGGCGGCGCAGCGACAGCGAGCCCTGGCAATAATGTGCCGCGTGTACGTGGGCTCCATTTACTACGAGCTCGGAGAGGACACCATCCGACAGGCCTTCGCCCCCTTCGGCCCCATCAAGAGCATCGACATGTCCTGGGACTCCGTTACCATGAAGCACAAGGTCTGAGCTGCTGTCCCCTGTCATTTTCTTTGTTTTCTCCTGCTTTATTGCAAGAAACCGATTGTAAATGAGCACGTAGTTTTAAGTCACCGTGCTGCACTCACATCGGGACTTTTTCCATCTTCGAGTTGGTGGACATGGTCATATGAAATGTGTTCACTATGTCTCATCGAATTGAGCTGTCATTCTCCCTTAAGTAAAAATTCCATCCACAAAATCTGATGTTGGCGAGAACTTTTTTTCGGGCTGTGATGTCAGTGGGCGGGAACTTTTTGAGACTGCCCTTCCCCATTAGTCAATTTTGAAGAAAGTTAGCCATGGCCAACCAATAAAATCAGGCTAGTCTGCTTCCATCCCCAACTCTGGAGACACCCCTCAAGTTTGTTAGTTCTTTCTGCAAATAACATTGTTTTTATTTCGGAAGGACGTCAGATCTAGAATGTAACGCACTTCGCTAATTACCACTGGTGAGTTTACTAATGCTATCCAATGAGTGTCACTGTTTGCACATGGTACTCCATATATTGGCTTGTATGTTGCTGCATTTATACAGGTCAGGATATCCCCCAGGTCTCCCCCTGCTATTAATCTTTGCCTTACTGAGTTTAGTCGGGGAGCTGCTTACAGTTTAGACCAGTGGTAAATTATGCCGTTTTTTGCAATATACTGTCTTTTAGGTTGTATTCTCAACTTGACTGTACAAATTTGCATCTCCAGGCACATATCTAGCTGCAGCTCTGGACCAGGGATCACTAAATTGGGCCTAAAATTTTTTTTTCTTCTCACTGAATTTCTGTGCTTTTCATCAAACTTAATTTTCACGTTATTCTCAGGTTAAAAGAGGGTTTAAAACCAGTGGTTCCATCATTGACCTGGAGGAGCCTAACAGATCCCTGTTCTCAACTGTCATTAGACTGTGCCTTCTGTAATAGTCCTGACATTTAATGATGGAGGGTTTGTTTACTGAATTCTCTTATGAGCTCTGCTGAAGGTCTCTGATCTCAGGGTTTTGATATGCCGGGCATAATCATGTGAGCAGGGCTTTTAAAGGCCTTGTTCCCACCTCCTGGAGGTGGATTGGTCTGGTCTTTGATTGGTCTGTGGGCGGGGCTAAGAACTAGGGCTGGGCGATATATCTATCGGGATAATTTTTAAGCACAATAAACGTTACTGCCACTTTGGGGGAGACAGACAAGCTTGATTATTACCTATTCTATTACCGCATACCTTTCATTCAGTGTTGAACAGAGGCCATTTGAAATTGTTCCGGGAAGAAAAGTGCGATTTGAAGTCTAGTAATTACCAGCGAGGTTGGACAGCCTCCATCACCTTGGCATAATTAGCTCACCTTAAATCAATTCCCGTGTACTTTGCCTAACTTAAAATCAAGCCATTTATTCAGTCAACTGACCAATCAAAACCAAAATGTGGCCTATAATGATTAAGAGGAGATAATGAGAAGCAGACAGACCTAACCAGGCTGCCGTGTCAATAATCTGAATAAATGGCAGACCTCTGAATTCCGCTTCTCATCGTGAAACTTTAACAATTATTCAGAAGGATTTCTTAAAAATAAAATCATGTTAAGATGGCCCTGATTTTTAAGCGTTTAAAAATATACGCAAAGTGGAAAACATTGTGTGAAGCATATTGAACGTGAATGTGTGAGAGAAATTATTTTTGCATTGCAAGCAATGTACAAATGCACCGAAGACTTTGCAAGCATGTTCAGGAAAATCTGTGCTGCAAATTTTTTTAGCATTTTTCATTTAATAATTGAGCAAGATTAATTTGAAATAAAGTACTTCATAGCTCTTGATTTTATTTACTTTTGAGTATCTAAATAGTCTACAGTGAAGGTGGAAAACATTATATTTAAGCATATCGAACGTGACGGATTATTACATTTACACACAATGGCCAAATGTAGTAATCCAGCAAACGCATTCAAGCAAATTGCGTGCTGAACCAAACCGCATTAAGGTCCTCAAAATCATCATCCTCGACTCAACAATTGCTTTCACCCCTTTCCCATTTACTTTGCTCAATTTGCAATCAAACAGTCGACAATTGATTCGCCCAGTTAATGGTTTATATTGGTAGGCAGTCTAATTTGTTTTGATACCATTTCTGTTTGTTGAATTTTGAAATTTAAATGGCTATGAAACATGACAGTTGCCTGAATGTGTTTGGTACATTATTTCTAGTTTCACATTCGGTCTCTGTGTGCGAATGCGTTTACAATTTACATGTCATGTTCGATACGCTTCAACAAAATGTGTTCCAGCTTCACTGTAGGCAATTTAGACGCTCAAAAGTAACCAGAATCAAGGGCTATGAATAACTTTATTTCAAAATTTTTCCTATTCAATTATTAATTCCGTGCATTAGTCTATTGCGTGCAATGCGAGAATAATTTCTCACATTCACATTCGATATGCTTCACAAAATGTTTTCCATGTTGCGTATATTTTTAAGGCAGTTCCTATGGGCACGGCAGTTTTCCAGTGCATTTCAATGTTGAGAGATACGGCAGTCCCAATTTCAAACCTTGCCCTAACCTAACCCTAACCTTAACCCTGACCCCTAACATAACCCTTCCCCTAACCATAATCCTTATCCTAATCCCTTGAAGTTGCCTGCCGTACCAATAAAAACGGCTGTATCTCTACGCACTGCGTATTTTTAAACGCTTTAAAATCAGGGCCATTTTAATTGATTTTATTTTTCAAAAATCTTGATTAGTGCGTTAAAATGCAACAATGAGAGGTGAATTCAGAGGTCTGCTATTTATTCAGATTATTAACATTCTTTCAGTCTAACAGCGTAGCTTGATTCCACTTGTGGCGTACGGGACATTTAGAAATGTTTTTGGACCCTGCTTAGTGAGCACTCAATTTGGCAGTATTATTGTACCCCATGGTAATGTAGGGCCCCTTGACTGTTACTCCACCAAGTATAATTTCCATTAAATGTCAACTACAGAGAGGATATTGTTGAAAAAATCCTGCGGGGCGTACAGGACACAAAGGCCCAGTTTACACAAAGATGCTTGCGAGTAAAGACGACAAAATATTTCAACGGAAGTGTCTTTTGTTTATATGGTGACGGCGTTTTTGGGGCTTGAAGACGCAAAAATCTCAAACCACCCTCGAAAGTGGAAAACTTGAATACGCTCCGGCGTAGCGTTTCCGTCTAAATTGGCCAAGACGCAAAACTGGCTCAGATCTGCTGTTCTGCTCACATCGCGTAGGGGTTTACGTCACGCAGTAAACAAACATGTCGGATTACATCCATGCTTCAAACCTTCAGGCTACTCTGGCAGCCATAATAAATGTACAGGAATCGTTACTACAAATTGCCTTGCTGAGCCTTAGAGGTTTTATAGTTTAAAGTAATCTGGAGCAATAGCTCGACCTCTTCGTCTGACCAGACGAAGTTCTTCTTGTTAACGGTAGCCATATTTTGTGATTTTGCGACACAGTGACGAGAAGAAGGAAGATTCTACGCATGCGCGTAGGCATGGCGGCGTTGTGTTAGTGTATCACAGCACCACCTAGCCGTCTGGCATGCATACCCAATCGATTTCTACACACTTTTTGCGTCACCGTATGCACACAGATTTCCTCCAGAGAACGCTCGTCTGAACGCGAAATAAAAAGTGAAGACGCGACGCCACTTTTGCGTCTTCTGTCTACACCGTCATCATGTAAACCTAGCCAAAAAATTCAAGATTTTTTCAGGTATTAATTCAGCTCAAAAAGTCTGAGTTGGTCAGTGGAAACTATCCTCGCCATTCTTAAAAAAAAAAAAAAACCGGGGAGCCATATAGCAACTAGCAGCACATGGGTACTAGTCAAACAATTCTTCTTTATTAAGGAATAATATCTTGAAAATTAGAAGTCAGCGTGGCGTACAGGACAGTGAAAATGTGACGTACAGGACAGAGGACACTCTAAAAGAACTCCAACAATAAACTGTATATCAGTATTTTTTGGTTATCCAACAAGCTGTATGTTGTTTGATTCATACTAACAAGTGTTTTAAAACAGTTCTCACTATTGTGGGACAAAATAAAATACTTATTTTGACTAGATACACAGACCTGTGGTGAACGGGGCATATTGTGTGGCGTACGGAACACACTTGCTCTTGTTCCCACCATCCCTTACTGTACATGTAGTCATTAAATAACTGACAGGCTCTGCTTTATTTTTTGCAGTTTAGGTGTAGAATGAGTCTCCTGCTCTACAAGTAACTAATCTAAATGTGAATCAAAAAGAATTTGAACAAGTTCAGAAACATTAACACTTGAACATTAACACACACATCTTGAGACTCGATATAAATGATGGTCAGTGTTCGCTTCACTACACGTTGCACCAAACAATGGTTATGGAAGGCTACTTGTAGTCGAAAAAACTTTGACAGAATCCGACTGGAGGTTGTAACACTGTAGGACCTCTTAACCTTCTAACTACTGAACTCTTCTCATAGAGAAACACACCTTCATTTTCTGGCCACTGAAAATATTTTCCACATCGGTACATCACTGTAACCCTGTAACAACCGTTTTCTACACTCAATAATTCTCAATATAACTCAATTCAATTTTTGGCGATTGGGGTGGATCTGAAGTTTATTTTTTGCTCATGACTTCAGCCCTAACCATTGATTTTGCGCCCCCGCCCAAACCCCATCAACAATGCCCTTACCATGGCTGGTTGCAAAATATTTCCAACTAAATTTTCTGTGGTATTGTATGGCAAGGGACTAGAGTTTATACATATACCTATTTTTGAACTCTGATGAAGGTCCATCAGTCCAAATAACCTCCTCTTCAATAGGCCTTCTGTCATCAGGGATCAGACATGTTTCAAACAGGTGTTGTACAAAGACAGCCACTTTGTATCTGAGTAAATGAGGAATGTTTTGCAGCACCCACTATTTCAGGGGTAGAGTATCATTCAAATATAAAAAACTAATTAATATTCGAAAGCTAAATGAAGTATTTGAGTATGTGTGTGTGGTTTTTAGCTGCGACCAAGCAGCTCTATGAACGCTTCTGTCTGTCTCTGTCCGTCCGTCTGTGACACCTTTTTCACCATGTTCCAGTCGTCATATCTTCATGAAATTTTCAGGAGTTACTGACTTTCACCAAAGCGATGTCCATGCACAAGGTCGAGGTCAAAGGTCAAGTTCACAGAGGTCACAACCTTGTTTGCGGGTTTTCGCGCTGTAACTCCAGTTAGAATTCATGGATCGCTATGAAATTTTGGAAATAGCTTCTAGGCATACATGAAGTGTTCCTTATTGTTTTTCTAGGTCATCTGTCAAATCCCAAGGTCACAAAGGTAAAAAAAAAAAGTGTCAATTTTGCACGATTTGACAGTTTTCGCACCGTAACTCAAGTTTCATTCAATGAATGGCTATGGAATCTTACAACAAGCTTCTTGGTATAGAGGAGGGGTTCCCTATTGATTTTCAAGGTCATCTGTCGAATCCCAAGGTCACACCGGTCAAAAAAGTGTCGATTTTGCCCCGATTTCACAGTTTTCGCACCGTAACTCCACTTTAACTTGATGGATTGCTATTACATCTTAGAACTAGCTTCTTGGTACAGAGGAAGGGTCCCATATTGATTTTCAAGGTCATTTGCCAATTTCGACATCACACTTGTACAAGAAACCACCAGTCATGGACACTAGGCCTTGTGACGGATGCTAGGCGAGGTCGCAGCGATTAGATCCTACTGATCTACTTGTTAGTTTATAAATTTTTTTTTTTCATCGTTCCTAAATCTCACCCTCCCTTACCCACCCCCCCCCCCCCCAACAGTGTGTACACCTCTTACTTCTGACAGTGCGCCTATTACTTGGCTTACTAATGAAAAGCCTGCTAAATATTGTCATGGTCCCCAAAAAGCCATAGGTGCTTGACTCAGTGGCATAGCTCGAGATTATGACCATTGACTGTCAGTAATGACAGTATTTTGAAATGTCTGTGCTTCAAGACATATTAATTGGGTTTAAACTAGAAAAAAGCCATGAACTAAATGGGGTTCACTGGAAACACTGGTTACACGGGGAATGTACGCTGGGCCAACACACTGGGTCTCCACGGGTTTCGACCCTGAAATAGGTGATCCGTAGGGGCATATTGTACATTCTTGGATGTTTTACTTGAGTAAAGGTTTTACACACTTTGAATTAAAGAACTTACCTTCTTTCAGTCTGGATAAAACAAGGACCTACTTTTGTCTGAAGTCAATTCCTTCTGGAAATTTCCAAAAGTTTCTAGTGCCTATTGTTTGACACTAATGGTCAATTAACAAAGGTGCCTCTTTTTTTTTTTTTTACTTGAAATTATTCACTTCATTTTGACTTTAAAACCCCATTAAAAGGGAGGTAATGGCAGTGTGGCGTACAGGACAAGTTCTAACAACTAATTAACACATTTAATAGTCAGATTGAGCAGTGATGCATCTATTTCCAGGGAGAGTTTGCAAAGACAGAGAATATGGAGTATGAATATTCTTGTTGATTAAATATGGAAATGCATAGAACTTTTGTCATCCTGTGTGGCATACGGGACATGGCGAAAAATGCCTTAACGATTATTGCCTGCCCTAACCCTCTGACTTGAGTTAGCTGATCGGAATTGTGGATGAGTGAAATATTCATCCTAGTCTCCTGACTACTTACGACACAGATTCTGTGGAAGTTAAACAATGAGAACAATTGGGTGAAAAGTTTGCATTTCAGAATTCGCAAAAAAGTCCAGTTTTTTTTGTTCAATTAACAAAAAACACGTTCTCATCCAATTTTCAGAAAAACATTGTTTGATCCTTGAGGCCTGGGTATCATAGTAGATAACAGACAAACAAAAAGTTACTTTACTCAATTTTCTACAAATAATCAATTTCTAGTATGGAATCGCCCAGTTTGGTCTGCTTGCTTCTCATTATCTCCTCTTAATCATTATTGGCCACATCTTGGTTTTGATTAGTCAGCTGACTGAAATGGCTTAATTGCAAGATAGGCAAAGTGCACGGGAATTGATTCAAGGTAAGCTAATTATGCTAAGATGAAGGAAGCTGTCCAACCTCGCTGGTAATTAGCAGACGTCAAATCGCACTTTTCTTCCCTGGAAACATTTCAAATGACCTCTCACGTTTAGGTATAGAAAAGGTAAAAAGCAGCCTCGCCTGACTGCGCCGTAGTAGCAGTTACTTATATTGCGCTTAAAAATATTGCGATAGATATATCGCCCAGCCCTACTAACAACTCCATCAATGACCAGCGGGCGGGGCTTACTGTAGATTGATGTTCCAGTGGGCAGGGCTTACGGCTTTCTGGTTCAACCCCTTTGTTGCTATAGGGCTTTGCCTTCGTGGAGTACGAGGTCCCTGAAGCAGCACAGCTGGCCTTGGAGCAGATGAACTCCGTCATGCTGGGTGGAAGGAACATCAAGGTCAGTTATCCCGCCCTCCCTCCCCCTCTGTCTGTCTGTGTCTGTCTGTCTGGAGGTGGTCCCTGAGTCGAATAGGCAGTTTGTTTACTGCTCTCTCCTCGCTGAGTCGTGTTTGTGGCCAGCGGCAGATGCTGCTGTTTTACCTTGAATGCCACAGACCAATTTCAGTGGCAGAAGCCAGGAGGAATGCACATTAATCTGAACTGCTTCACCCGGAACGCCCTTTCTGTTTCTGTAAACCATGAAAATGCATGTTTTCTGTGGGACAATGCAAGCTTCTGTAAGTGGCTGAGTGCCTGAAGGTGTGAGCTTTCATCTTGTTTTAATGACCTTAATGTGTCTGCGTTTTTTTCTTTCACCGTGAGTGTGAATGCAGTGAAAATTCTCTTTTTTTTGACGCTGTCGTTGCAATTGATATGCCTGTGAGACTTACAATCGAAGAGAGAATTAAATAGGCCCCTTTGTTGGCCCTAAGGCAGCAGTTACACCTTGCCGGATAGCGTTAATGGACATCTGCCAGATAGAAAATTTGCGAAAGAAAATTATCTGGTGGTGAAAGTCATCTACATTGCTTCTCGAGTCTCATAATGCACAAAAACTTTCTGCTGGATTGAATGGACCTCACTTGACAAGAAATGCATGCGAACAGAGACGAACAGATTGAAAGTTTTGCGCTCGATCGGACGTCAGTTCACGCTATTCGGCAAGGTGTGACTGCTGCCCAAGTCCTGCGCATGGTGTTTAGGAAGTCGACTGCTGCTTTCTCAGTTTAGGATCCAACCCTGTCTCGGTCCCTGTCACTCCAAATCCTGTTCTCATTGGCCGTGCAGAGGAGGCAAATCCTCTGGATATTCGGACTAATTTTCCCATCCTCCCTTGCTTCAGGTGGGACGGCCCAGCAACATCGGACAGGCGCAGCCTATCATAGACCAGCTGGCAGAGGAGGCACGTGCCTTCAACCGAATATATGTGGCGTCCGTCCACCCGGACCTCTCTGATGAGGACATCAAGAGCGTATTCGAGGCCTTTGGGAGGATCAAGTCCTGCACACTGGCCCGGGACCCGACCACGGGCAAGCACAAGGGATACGGCTTCATCGGTGAGCGCCTGCGCGCTGGCTCTGCTCTGCTCTTCTTCTTTAGTGCTTCTGCGGTTCAAACTGCTGGTCTTCCACCCTCTTTATCGGGGAGGCAGATGTGAAGACAGGACGGCCGATCTGAAGCACTAATTGTTCCGTTAATTAGTTAATTTACTGGAGGAAAAGAGAACCAGGGCTGTATTTGGATTTGAAGTCCATCACTGCTTTTTAAAGGTCTCCCATTATGTCACCATGTGCTCAGCCAGTTGGTCATTACAAGCCATTTCAAAATATTTCCCCTCTTGACATCACATGGGGAAGTAACCAGCCAGAGGCAAGAAGAACTGACATCTTCAGCCAAGCAGTCAATCAGATTTCATTATTCTGGGTGGTCACTCCCCCTTGTGATGTAAGGAAGGGGAGATCTTGAACTGGCTCATCATGACTAATTGGCTATGCACCTGGCGGCATAATGGGAGACCTTTAAATTTGTTCATTTATTTTTCCAATCAGATTATTGTTCACAGCTGAGATCCGCTTTGGTTCACGTGTTTTCCTTTCCCGAATGAAGTCCTCAGGACATGATTTCTGCCATGCAGTAACCGTGCATTTGTGCTCTTGCAAATGCTAGATCCTGAAATTTTTTGAGCCAATGATGCGATTTTGAGCAGCGTATTGAAAAATCCTGTCATGGAGCTTTCCTGGATGTAAATTTTTTTTTTTTTTTTTTTTTTTTTTCCCCCGCCCCCCAAATCTTTTTTTGTTTTTTTTCACCAATGCAGGACTGTTCAAATCTTCATGAGTGGGAGAAAAGTTGAGTGATCACGTGTCATGCGATTTCAAGATGGCTGCCATGGCGGTCATATTTGTTTCACTGATCGCAGTGAAAATCAATAGGGTCCATCCTTGATGTAATAGCAGTGCACCCACAAAATTTCTGAAAAATCTGTGCTTGACTTTTTGAGATGTTTTTCGCAAACAGACAGACAGAAAAACAAACAAACGGGGGCAAAAGCATAACCTCTGCCCCAACATCATTGGCGGAGGTAAAAAAAAAAAAAAAAAAAAAAGAAACCACGCTCAGAATCGCACAAATTTTCCCTGAGGGGGGGAAATAAAGGGTGGCGTTTCAGTCCTCTTCGATATTGGATGAGGATTTCCTGGAATTTCTTAGCTGAACCTGCAAGGCTGGGTGCACACCACAGGAAATTCGGGTCAGATTTTGCCCCAAACTGGCCTGCCCAAGAATCGGGCAACAATCCGAATTTGGCTGTGATGTTCGGCCCAGTTATCTGTTAGTGTGCGGAGGTTACAGATCCGAATTTGGCCCCTCGCGAACTGATCTGGACCTCCCCGATGTTCGGGGATGATCCTACAGGGCGTCAGGTCAAGTATGGCTAGTTTTGTTGTCGAGCTAAATTACTGTTATAAGTGGCAGCGTTGCTCATAAACAAGCTGCTGAAATATTGAAACTGTTGCAATACTGCTGCCATCTCTGACAGTTCTGAGTTGTAGCTATTATTTATGTATCTTCACCCCTAACGTTAGTAATGTTTGAGCCCCCACACAGCTCAGACTATAGCACAACAACCATCTGGCATTTTGGCGAAACAAACCTGCTAACGTTAAAAGAGCCCTGACAGACAGCTTCTTCATCTTCATCTTCATGGTAGTACACGGCAACAGAAACGTAACGTTTCCATGACGCCACGGGGTGCAAACGGAGAAGATTAATGACTGAGGGCGTTTTTGAACAGGTCTAGTGAAGGTTGAGATGTTGTAGTCAGCGGCAGCTTGTTCCAATCAATAATAGTGCACGGACAAAGAGTTGTGGAACCTGACTGTTCTCACTTCAGTTCGATTAGAGGCATGAGTGGTGAGGTGACGGCTAGAAAACTTGGTGTTGCGTGGTTGTAGTTTACTTGAAGAAATGGGTGACATCCCATGATGAATTTAGTAAAACTGCATAGTCTTGCAGTCCGACGTCTGTCAGCAAGGGACTCTCATTCAAGATCATTAAGCATTTTGGCCCTGACAGACAAGCTTTTTTTTACATTAATGCTAGAAAGCCTGCACTGGAAAGGGGACATTATGTCAAAGTCACGTTTTGATCATTCAAGTTTTTGTGAAATCTTGGAAGATAAAGATATCGGGAGGTGTAGTGTGCAGAGTCCCTCTTCTTGACCGAATTCGTTCACAGCTCGTCCATTAAAATCGGCAAGGATTGTCATTATGTGTGCAGTCCCCTGCAATATTAAGATCTTAAAAGATTTAGAAACTCCTGTTGTGTGCACCCGGCATAAGGGAGAATCTCCATTTCTCAAGGTTAATGTTATCGAAAATTTCTCTGATCCACTTCGAATAGGATCAAACAATGCTTGGATGGTAAAATTTGTGATTCCAGTTTGAGCCATTTTATCTTAATTTTTCCCTCACCAGAGTACGATAAGGCGCAGTCGGCCCAGGACGCGGTCTCCTCCATGAACCTCTTCGATTTAGGGGGGCAGTACCTGAGGGTGGGGAAGGCCGTGACTCCGCCCATGCCCCTGCTGACCCCGGCCACGCCCGGCGGCCTGCCCCCTGCTGCTGCGGTGGCCGCCGCCGCTGCTACCGCCAAAATCACTGCCCAGGTAAATATCTACACCCCCCCCGCAGCTCGCGGGATGGGACCTATCAGAGCCTATAGGCCAGTGTAACGAAGCTGTCGTTCAGCTGTCAAAATCCAGCAGGATCCCACCCCATAATACAGCGGAACAGTTTGTATACTATAGTCCTGTCAAACTTTTGCTCTCTTTGCTAGTGTAGTCAGAGGGTGCGGTTGCAGTTGTCACTCCTAGTTCCCCACTAGCCTGTAAGCATTAGCGAGGGCTAATTTCAGTTGGTGGTTTTGGCTAGGCCTTCGGTGTCGCCGTATTGTATTGCGATTAACCCAGCTGATGGCTAATTCCGTCACTTGCCCTGTCGTAGCATTGTTAATGTTGTGCTTGGAATTCAGTTGGAATGCTTAGTTGAACCTTCATGAGGACAAATGGCTGTCAGCCTTTTTGAGGCTCATCAAACCCAATTCTGGGGCTCTGTAAATGTTTGGCATTTTATCTGTGGTTTTTGGCCCGAATACTTAAAAATGAAATGGTAAAATTTCTGTCCTATCCAGGTGGTTTGTAGCCTTATGTCGGCTAGGAGGTTGTTATGCAATACGCTTTTTAACATTGCTCTGGTTTTTGAAGGCAGTGCATTTTTAAAAGTTGAATTATAGCTCTAAATTTGGTCCCTACTTTCTTGGATTAAATTTTTAGATTGAGTTTCAAAATTTATGTTGCAGTGGCGTCAAATCAAACAAGTGGAAGTCTATTTGGACTACTGAAGACCTGCGCTTTATAAAGAAACTGCATTCTTTCAATGCCTCTCTTCAAAAAAGCTAAAAACTGTGGGTTGCTTTTCTGCTGAGAGAAAATACACACATTTTGGCATTTATATTTTATTGGAGGAATGCTGTACAGCATTTGGCCTGTGTGGGGCCCATTTTGTTTACTGTGGCCATGACTGGGAGGCAAGTGCTGAAATATAGAGGCCATTATCGAGAAGCTTTGGTATCTTCTGTCTTGTTGCAAACAGCCGTATCGATGCTTGTGAAGCTGTTTAGCGCGTGTTGTTAATGCAGAGCATAATGACCCTCCGGGGGATTCTATCAGGAAGCACGATACTGCTTCCTGTGGCTTACGGGGCCTCCGCAGGCCTTGCTAATTGAGCTGCGAGAGCCTGGGGAAGGGTACTTGGCAGACCGAGCGACACGCGGGAAGAGTTGCGTGACTGCCAGAACACGCCTGCAGCGGGAGATAAACGCATCGTCGAAGAGAAAGGAGGAAGCTAATACTGACGTAGACGGGTGGCCGTTAGTCGGCTCGTGCTAAAGCATGGATACGAGCTGAGGTTCATGAACAGATGTGTAATTGGCTTGTGTTTTTGCTCATTTGGACTGGTAGCCCCGATGAACAGTAATTGAGTTGCTATCGTTTTGCTCTGGGAGGGAGGGTGTTGGCATGAGTTTCCTCGTCTCATGTTGCCATGGGAATTCCTAATTGCTCATGCACTTGTTGCCTTCTGTGGAGTGTCATGTGCACAGTTCCAGCTCAGTGGTTGTCAACTATACAGAGTGAACTAATGAGTGAATTGGGCATAGGTGAATGAGATCTTGGTGACAGGGCCGGTTATTAAACGTTATGAGCATTCTGGAAGTTGAATAAGAATTCAAGTTTACAATAGTTATTTCCCTTAATTGTGCAAAAAAATTGCATGTGCATGTTTTCATGACAACTGGTTAATGTAGTGTTTTTTCAGTTCAGATGGTAATGAGTAGTGTCTTAAATCATTGCTGTTCATCGTCTTCGTTTTGCCATTTTGACATCCTGGATCATTCGTCTCAGTGCTTTGGTGTCGTTTCTTTTGGCATGCACTCTTCAGCTGTAGTTTCATTGGGGGGGGGGGGAGAATGGGATCGTGCTGTAGCGCTTAGATTTATGTTCCGCCTTGATGCTGGTGCCAAGTGCCCCAGACATCAAGAAAGCCTTGTGTAGAGCTCTGCCGAATCATTACATCAGCCATTTTAGATCAGCGGCTCCCCGTCCTGTAACCTGGAGGTCTGCTGTCCTGTTGATCCTCATTTTTACCCTGATTTGTGTACAGCTCCCCACCCCCCACCCCCCCCAAATTCTCCATGTTGGGATTGAAATGATAAAACCGGGAGCTCTGTCAGTGAGCGGCCTAGCTCTTCACTGCAAATTAAAAAAAATTAAAAAAAGACCCTCGTGTTTTAATCTTGCAAAAATACTAAATATTTTTCTGGGGTTGAAAATATTAACTTCTTTTAAGTTGCTGTTTGTGTGGCCAGTGGAATTTTCATAATCCACTGGCAAATCTTGAACGTGTCAGACTTGCCTAAACTTGTTGACAACATTTTTGGTTTATCAAGCCAAGAACATTATGGAAATTAGATTCTGCATCTAAAGACAACACTAAAATACTTGCTCAGGCGGACTTTATTTTTTTACTGTGTGGAACATGTTTTGCTTTTTGTTGGCGTTGGACTGAAAATCTGAAACAAAGATCCACAAATCTGGCTCTCCGATCCAAATCCAGTCCTGGTTTTCTTTCCTTCCAGGTCATTAACTAAACAATAAACAAGCACTGCTGATTGGCCAGAACGGCTTTACCTTTGACTCCCAGGTAAAGGGGGGTGATGGGTAAAGTTCCTTGAGGAACGGGGACATACAGGAAGGGTGTATCTCCAGGAGGCGGGGTCAGTGGGATTCCAGTCGCTGCTGTAGATCGTCCTGTCTCGTGTCTCGTCTCGTCTCGTCCCCGTGTTTTATGTTTCTGTGTTCCATGTCCTGGTCCACCGGCACTGTCCAGGCGGTGTTCCCTTATCTCCCGCTTTGTTCTTCCAGGAAGCCGTAGCAGGAGCGTCCGTGCTCGGGGCCTTGGCCTCCCCCGCCGCCCTGTCCCTCTCCCAGCAGCTGGGGGGCCTCCCCCAGGCCGTCATGGCAGCTCAGGCCCCCGGGGTCATCACAGGTACGCAGTGCAGACGCGTACAGCTTAGAGGGGGGGTGGGGTTACAGGGGGGAGAGACGGGAGTTTAAGAGGGGGGCGGGGGGCTGAGGAGCAGAGAGCGCGACAGCTTCCCCGCCAACTGTCAGCTGAGAGGAGGACCCCACCCTTCCTCCCCCAAAAAAATCGACCCCGGACGGCTTCCCCCCCCGATGCAGGGCGGTATTCGGGTTACAGCCCCCCCTCCTCGTCCCGAGCGACATGTCGCCATTCGCAGTGAAGAAACTTCTGGGTTTATTTTTGGTGAACGGGTAGCGAATGCACCCCTACCGCCGCCCCCCGGCTCCTCCCCACAGGGCAGCGCTGCTGGCTGATGGAGTTTCGTCTGCTGAATCCTCCTGGTTTCGGCGTCTGCAACAAAAATTGGAGACCAGAGGAGGTTAAGCTCTCCACGCAGCGAAGGTTGACCTGTGTTATGCCAACATCTGATTTGGTTGTCCAAAAAAAAAAAAAAATCACCTTAATTGTGGGGAAAAAATTTGCGTGTTGCACTCTTGAAATTCCTAGGCGGCTGGGTGAAAAGATCGGAGACGATCAGAATACTCAATCGTAACGCAATCATTATTTTATTCCTGATTGATGTTCGCCTCAGAAAGAGAATTATCAAAGGACTGCAAATAACGCCTTGGAGGTGCTCTCATCCTCAGTCCTAACCATTGACTGTATATGAGGATGGACAACACGTCTCCATTTCCAAAATATCCTTCATTCTGACGCTAAGATCTTGCTCATTTGGAGCCAAAGTCTGTGCAGTCGTGATCAGGGGGTTAAGCAGAGGTATTGAAGTCCTGCCCATACTCCAGCTCTACTCAGTCGCAAGCACATCCTTGAACTTTTCATGTAGCCTGGATGACTGCTTCAGTGTTTGACTTGAGACTGGAAGTGTTTTAACATTTTTTTTATCATGATCTCTCAAGCTAGCTAATTGTGTGACCTGTTAATGAATCACGATTCACAAGTTTTACTCGGCTATGGGATTGAGGCATCAAACTAAATGTATTTTTGAGTTAAAATGAAGGTTGAATAGTTGGCTAGCTAGCTAAATGTTTTAACTGGAAATTAAGATTCGGTGATGGGTCACTTAAATTAACATTATCAATGAAAATTGATGGTGAGAAAACTGCCCTGAACATGGAATAACTGCTAACAGCATATAATGCTATTTTCTGAGTCAAGAGATTTTTACTATTGATTTCCTTTGCTACTTAATTTACGGTGACCTGTTATAGAATCTTATTATACTAGCTTGCTAGCTAGCTAGCAAACTTGCTTTAATTATAAGCGATTGCATCGCTGGGACAGTAAATGACATTATGTTCAGAGCTAAGTCAATTCTACTGTCAATTTTGGTTGGACTTTGAAAATCACTGGGTTATATTAAGTTGTACTGGGACTTCGTAACTCAGGCATTTGTAACATTTACATTATCTATCTTCTCAATGGTCGCATACCGAGCGCTTAAGAACTCCCGGAAGTAAGCTAGCAGGCGACTTCCTCCCTTAGAGTAACTGTCAATCACGACTTTACACCCCCTTTTTGTAGGATGAAATAAGACTAAACTTGTCAGAAAAAATGAGCACTTGAACAAACATCAGCATGGTTAGAACTTCTTGAAATGGCAGAAACCATCTTAAGAGAATTTTTCTTTTGACTAGTAACTTAATTATTTTGTGTGGCCCATGTCCCATCCACTAACATGGAGGGGGGTGGGGATTATAACTTATACTGCAGCCAGCCACAAGATTGCAATCAAAATGTTTTTGCCTCAGTTTTTTGGAGCTGTTAGGTTGTCCATAGTTATGCACAGTCAGTGGTCTTAATGATGCCATTTACCCCAGTACGTTTATGATAATATTGCAGTCACCCAAAGCTACTCACCTGACAGCATGGCCCCGCTGACCATCCCTCCCCAACCATAGGGCAGCCCCTCGTGGGTAGAGTTCCAGCAATCATTTTAGTCATGAAGATTAGGACCCCACCCCCCCCCCTTTAAAGTTTGCTGCCCTGACATCCTTGGTCCCCCTGAGATAGCCCCGTCTCCTGCACTGTGGTTGTGGTGATAGTGCTCTGCCCATCTGGAGTGGATGCATGCGTTCGCTGCATGTTGGTGGAATGTGCTTGTGAGGGGCGAGATGCACTGACTTCAGGTAAGTTCCGGGATTCACCTCCGTCCTCACCTACGGAATGTTGACCTCATGCAGTTATCTGATGACCCAAAATAAGATGCTCTCTTACATGAGGATTTTGTGTTAATACAGCCCTGATGTGACTCTAATTGACCTCTAGCTTTCAGGTCAAGAAACTCACATTACCCAGTGGAATCAGGCAAGACTATCTTGCTCATTCGGGTTTATGGCAGAGCAGGAACAGTGAAATTCTGTGGGTAATGCTTGAGTCGTAGACGAACACCTTTACTGTGAGGGTAGCTCTAGGTTATGGAACCAAAATGGAGATTAAAAAAAAAAACTCATTAACAAAGTTTACTTCCTGGAATTTACTGTCCCACAGGTCTCAATGGTAGCTTTCAATTTTCACATTGTAGATGTAATGTTGCCTTCTGTGTTATAACATTAAGTACAGTGTGTTAACTGGAGTAGCTGTGCCTTAAATGGGCTTGCTTTCACCTTGTTGACCATCATACGGTTGATGTTTAGCCTGAGATTCTCGCCCAAAGCTTGTGAGAACCTTCTGGACGATAAGGGGCCAGGACCTCTACCCAGGTTCTCGTTGTTAAGCGAGAGAACTTGCACGGTCATTCCATGCTCCGCTGCGTCTGTACAGACTGTTTGTGCTGACTCCAGTGAACAGTCCTGAATGCCTCTTCATCCCACCAGCCCAGCCGACGCCGAGCCTTCAGCATCACAGTCTCTGTCACACGGTGTCTCGTCCTTGTGTCAGTCACGTGTCTCTCTCTCCCCCCACAGGTCGCCGTTAGCTCCTACTCAGTACAAAAAAAAGATGGTTGGCCTGTAACGGGATGCCTCGACTAATAGATTCTCTTCTATTTTCTCTTCTCTCCTTGTCTCTCTCTTGTTTTCTCTTTCTCTCTCTCTCTGTCTCTCTCTCTCCCCCTCCCTCTCTGACCGTCCACAATCGCACCAACCGCGGCCACTAAAAACCACCCCTTTGGTGCACATTGACCATCAAGTGTGAAGAGGACAGTCTACCTCTCCAACAGCTAGTACCCCCCATAAACAATTCTCACATTCCCATTGGCCAGTGAGTTACAGATTCCCGTGTGTTTGTGGATTTCTCTTTGATGTGCACCAACACTACACCACAGCTCTCCTGCAGGCTCACTCGGTGCCATCTTTGGTGAAAGGTGTGGCTGTCGAAATGTCAGTGGGCTTCTTATTTTAGTTTTATTTTATTTTTTTTTTTGTATGTGACACTTGGCCACCCCTCGCATTAAAGATTCGCCACTGTCTTTTTTATTTTTTTTATTTTCCCCACAATGAAGTGCATCATCATTTATCTTTTTTTTTAAATGTGAAAAAAGGGTGTGCGGTAATCGGTAGGATTCCCCCACCTCTGTTTGGTAAATCGAGCGTTTCCATCCGAAGAGAACCATCGCAGGTAACCTTTGAGAGAGGGCGCACATCAGTGTTGAAGTGTTGTTTGGAAGTATGTGTGTTTACATTTGCACAGGAATTTTGGGGGGTGCTTTAGGAAATTTGGGTGGACTGTTCTCTGTCTGCCCAAAGGGTCCTTTTTCCTCACGGGGTGTCCTGGGAGTCGCCTGTTACAGTGTGGGGGGTTTTTGAGGTAATACATTTATCTTTTGTGGGCATAGGTCATTGAGTGACTGTGCCTGCATGCATGACGTCTTGACAGACTGTGAAGGAGCCAGTAATTGACATCATAATGATTTACAAATTTTGTGTTTCCCCCCTAATCGACAGCTTTTAAGCTCAACCCCAGACCAAATGAGAAATGCCACTTGTGCAGTAATAGGCCGCATAACCCTGAGCCCTGCATGGCCACTCTTGCCTCTTTGTCTTGTGAAAGGGGTTTGGGGAAACCTCGAGCTAGGAGCCCACTGAGCTCGGCCTTTGGCCGGTAAAACCGGCTCTTGTCCAAAGGGGGGTTGGGTGGAGGGGCAGGATCATTCGGTCTGGGGCAATGGAATCGACTCCTCGCCGGATTAACCGTTTGCCTCTCCCAATCTCTCCTCCGTCCCATCCATTCCCGGTTCCTTCCATCCAGGGGTGACCCCGGCCCGGCCGACCATGCCTGTGCTGCCCCAAGTGGGGCTGGTGAACCCGGTTCTGGCCTCCCCGCCGGTGCTCTCGGCCTCAATGGCTGCGGCGGCGGCGGCTGCTCAGGAGGCCAAGAAGGAGGAAGAGGAGGCCCAGCAGGACGGGACGGGCCAGGAGATGCTGAGCGAGCAGGAGCACATGAGCATCTCTGGCAGCAGCGCTCGCCACATGGTGATGCAGAAGCTGCTACGCAAGCAAGAGGTGGGGCGGCATCCGGAGACGCACCGATACAGATATATCGGTTTGAAGCTGATATCAGACATTGGACCGATACTTATCAGACATCGGATTGATGAGGGCGTGTATTTTGCGGATCAGTACTGATATTGTAGTGCTATCGGACTGATTGACACATCGGCAACGGACTTTGGGGATGCGTGTTACGATGTGCCTGTTCTGATATCAGTTGTCTGTCTGATACTGATTTTGGATATCGACTGGATACGTATAGATATCTGCCTAGTGCTGATATTGGTTTAATGTTGATATCAGTCTGATGTTGATATTGGATTTTGGTTTAATACTGATATCGGATATCGCTCTGAGAATGACTCAAATGGCAGGATCGGGTGTCGGATTCCACGATTTAAATGATTTAGTTCATTTATATCTTTGTTTCTAGTTATTACATTTTGTTGTGGAAAGTAGGGAAAGCAGTGTTTGTCCAGCCTTGTGTTGCCTTGCAGTAGAAAGAACCGGTCAGGTTTGAAGCTTTCAGCTTATTTACTAAACAGTGATATGGGATCTGTACTCCGTATTGGCCAATGGCCGATGCCCAGATATTGATATGAAAACGGAAAAAGTCGGATTGGTGTGTGCCTAGCTACATTATGACCTCATGATGGCCTTCCTCTGGGTGGCACATCAGGGTCAGGCACTTGGCCTTGCTGCTGTCGTTTTTGGTTAAAATTCCTGTTTCGCCTCCCAACAGTCTACGGTGATGGTGCTGCGGAACATGGTGGGCCCAGAGGACATCGACGACGACCTGGAGGGCGAGGTGACGGAAGAATGCGGCAAATTTGGCGCCGTGAACCGTGTCATCATCTACCAGGAGAAGCAGGGGGAGGAGGAGGACGCCGAGGTCATTGTCAAGATCTTTGTGGAGTTCTCTGCGGCTGCCGAGATGAACAAGGCAATCCAGGCGCTCAACAACCGCTGGTTCGGCGGCCGAAAGGTCATCGCCGAGGTGTACGACCAGGAACGCTTTGATAACAGCGACCTCTCTGCATAGACTGTCCGCCAGCCCCGGCTAACAGCGAAACGTTCCCGCAGTGTTGCCGAGGTGTAGCGGCAGCACTCTTAACATTGGCAGAATGTTCCAGTAACATAGTGAGAATGTTTTGTTAGCTGGGAAGCTGCTGTTTGAGAACCGCCTCCCATGCAGCTGCCACCACTGCTACAAGTGTTGCTGGCCTCTTTTTAACTTGTAATTATTTTTTTATTGATGTCGATATTAATAATATTAATGATCCCAATTGGGGGATGATGCAAGGAAAAACTAGTAGTCGCTCCTGGATTTTTTTTTTATTCTGTTGCCTACTGTGAAGGACTGGATATGCGGTTTTTTAGTTTTTTTTTTTGTATTTGTTTTATTTTTTTCCTTTTCTCATTTGAAATTTGGTCAATTTGGTAACCCCACAATATTTTTCTCCTTGACTCCCAAGGTTAGCTCTTAAAGGACTGCTGCAACTTGTTATAGAGCTGTTGGATTAAGTTGCCCGGAACAATAAATTCTTCAAATAATGAACCATTGGTTTGTCTTCAACTGTTTTTTTCATCATTTTTAGTTGGTAAGGTTTGATTTCCAAGACTTGGATAGGCACCTGATTTTAATATCTTTGTGTTCTTTAAGTTTTGGCAATTTCATGCTCCAGCTCCACTCGTCTCCTGGGCAGAGGTGTAAAGTCCGGGCTCAAAGTAAAAATCCTCCCCAGAATTTTATTCCAACTACCTGGATTTACTTCGGACAGGAGGTAGAGCCAATAAGAGTGATAAGCTCATTCTGTGGGAGGAGAAAAACTGCCGGACTTTTACTTTCTGACCCCTGGATTTTACACCGCTGCCTCTGGGTATATTAAGACTGAATAGTTTTTGTTAGGTTTGGTAGTTTAGGATTACAATTTTTGCAGTTATTTGATGTTGGTTTTTGGTATTTTTAGACACACAAAATTGCACTTTGGTGAACTCCATACAGTTTATACCTGGACATTTTTAAAGGGCTGCAGATGGAAACTGGTATGTTTTCATGTGTTCACAACTAAATTTATGATGACACAAAATTTGAGACCATCGCTACTTCTGTTGTGTTTTTTGTATTCTGTCAGTACTGCTTCTTAAAGCTTGGTAGTCGCTTGTTTTCTGTGCAACCATGAATTGTTGCATCTAGAAATTGAAAGTTTACTTTTGCTGCATTGTTTAAAGCCTCCTAATATAACTGAACAAGCTGCTGTGATGTTACTTGAATTGTTTTTTCTTTATTGTTTTTCTTGATTTGCGCCAGAAACACTCTACTACCACTTAAGTTACCAGAAACCTATTGTTTAATCTCCATACCATGCAACTGATTAAAAACCGTTATAAACTGAAGCACCCGTCAGGACTCAATACCTTTCAGAAACCTGATTGCCAGCTCTTCAGTGGTCTGCCCACTTTTTTTTTTGTTTTTGTTTTTTTTATTGTAACGTTTTGATATACTTTAAAAATGTTCAGTTATAGCTTATCCCGGTGTCTGGAGCCTTCCATTGGCATCGTCCATTATGAGGCAAGCTAAAGGGAGTAGGCTGCCAATTATCACTGTTAGCCAGTTGGTGGAACCACATTTTGTCAAGTTTTTCTGCGGTTTCCACTCAAGGTTCGAAGTGGCATGTGACTACATTTCACTGCTTTTTCATTATTAAGGTTGGCTGCTGTGTCAAAAAAAATATCATGCGCTTCGCTTATCCAGGAGTAACAACGGCTTGATCTAACAATTTAAATAATTTTATATCTGTTATGAAGTATTAGCCTGGTATCCAGCCCCAGTGAATGGCAGTTTTCAGCAGAGTGCAGAAAGCCTGGTTACCAGCCTAAAGAAGAATATAATTTTACGATTCTTGGATTTTGTTTCATCGTGGTTGATCTTCTAATGCGATAGATGGCAGTATAAAATCGGCTTTTGTTATTTCTCTAATAGACCTCCGAGCCACCAGAGGTCCCTATGCGCACCTGTTAAACTGAAATAAATGGGCGGGGGAGGGGCAATGAGCCAATCTCTCAACAGCGAGGCGGAGCTGTGAACGAGACAGCGCTTGGGGTGAGAAACAGTAACTGGCAATTGGTTCCAATGAGAAGATGCACTGTCCTGGTGCCTAACGAGGGACGCTTATCAGAGGGACTCCCCATGACTTGCAACGCAGCATCATAACTTGTCGGAGTCGTGGTTGCAGCAGGCGACCAGTAGCTGGTGTATCTGAGCACAGGCCACCTCCGGAGGCTGTCACGTCGCATTATTGGCCCGGAGTTCATCCTGGCTGAATCTTGCACCTAGATCCACAAAGCCGGTTATTCCTTTTCTGCGTAACCCCCCTTCGCCGGTGTGGTGCAAGCAAGTAGCGAAGAAGAAGCGAACCCTGTTGCTGTTTTCTTCCTAGGTTGCTGGCTGGGAAGCAGTGTTGCGCGCTGGTTCCATTCACGAGCAAATTGGGACTCCTCATTTTAATGTGCATGTATCGTCCGACAATTTTTTTTACTACAGTACCGAAGACTGAGGACACGGTAACAGACCGAGAAACGTTCGATCCATCCAGTCAACAATTTCTGAGAGGCGTTGCTTTCTGCTACTGATGCGATGGATCGCTGTGGCCATAGGCTGTTGCTAGCTCGCTAACAGAGCCACACTCTGGATCTGAATGGGATTTATGATGAATGCGACATTGTATCCTTGTCAGAAGAGCTAACGAAGGTGGCCAACTTAACAGAAACATTCTGCAAACGCCGAGTGGACGCAAGAAAGGGGTTTTCTGGATCGTTGGCTGTTTAATCAGCGAGCCTCAGTATGTACTGGTAGAAAACAAGAGAACGCAAGCTAGATTGAAGGTTCAACACAAGATTCTTTGTGATGTAACGGTTTAGGAATTAATTGTGGCCAAATTGATTACGTAAAAAAAAATAACGTAAGCGTTTACTAGCATTTTTATCAGTATTTTTACAGGACCATCCTTTGAATGTACAATTTCGCCAGTATCGGATATTTTTCGTTACTTTCCCGTTATTTTTAATCTTGACTCTCCCCCTTCGGGTTGCTGCTCCGGGATCCTACTCTCTGGATGTACTGTAGGTTACTAAAACACTGAAACCGGAATCGGATTCTGCGATGCCTGAGGAATAAATCACCGTTTTTCGTCTCGTCGTTCTGTACATCGGATCGGATTTTTGGATAACTGCAATCATCAGGTCCCCCTCCCGGATCATTCCCCTCCATTTTCATCGACTCATCACCTCCCTCCCCCCTTTTTTGTACCGTCCGATGCTGATTATCTAGCAACTCGCCTGTTTTTCTCCTGAGATGCTGAAGTGTATGCCGTTGTGGCGCTGTAACCGCCACGTTGAGTCGGTGGACAAACGGCATTGCTCTCTCCAGGCTGTTCCAAATGAGATTTACCGCTACAGTCGGAGCTTGGAGGAGCTGCTGCTTGATGCAAACCAACTTCGTGACCTGCCCAAGGTAAGTCGTAACTTCCGTTGTGGTGCTGATGAGGCCGACAGAGTTGATTTCCCAAAATTATCTGTCGGTCTTGGGTCTGAATCACTGATGACAAGATGAAGTCACGGATGGCATGCATCACCATAGCTATGATGACTGGAAATGTAAACTTTTGGTCTGGAAGAAGTGTTCCTTGCCCCCACCCTTCAAGTCCCATCTTTAAAAAAATAAAAAATAAAATAATAATAATAGCAGCCATACTACCATTCGATTTGCTCCAGCTGCGTGGTTGAAGATAAGCAGGTGTGGGCTTGGTTAGTACTTGGATGGGAGACCACCTAGGAAAAAAGTTGCTGCTGGAAGAAGTGTTGGTGGGTCAGTAGGTTGCGATCTTCCTTCTGGTAGAATAATCTCCCAATGCCCCAGAGCGGAGATGGAGACACTGCACTGAAGGGGACATCGTCTTTCGGATGAGACTTTAAACCGTCCTGAGACTCTGTGGTCATTCAAGATCCTATGACACTCATCGATTTAGAGCAGGGGGTTCCCTGGTGTCATGACTAAAGTCCCAACCTGGCTCTTACAACCTATCATCTAATCATCCCCTGATCTAATGAGCTATGCAAATTGCCCTCTCCCTCCCCACATCAATATCTAGGGCTCCCTTGAAAAAGATATTTCAATCTCAACAGGACTTCCCTGGTTAAATAAGGGTAAAAAAATAAAAGGAATATACATTTTTCCTCCAGATTTCAATACAATACATGTAAACAGTGGTTGTCTTGGGACACCTGGTTGGCCAGAATATGGATCCTCCACATTATGTGGACTTTTGCTGTTCTGATTGTTAGTTTAGCTGTGACGTACTAGAAAACCAAGGTGGGATTTTTATTTTTTGAAGATCTGTCAGAGTGCCTCTTTGCTGTGTGTGATTTACATCACCCAGGGTAAGGGCATATGCAGAATGCCAATGTAATGGGAGCTGGTTTATGCCCCAGGAGGAAAGCTGTATTGCTTTCTGTGTTTCTGCTGGGAATGGGATACACGTGGAGACTAATATTTTGCTGTCAGCTTCTTTTCCCCCAGCTCAGTAGTACTGTTGTAAGCTCTATAGCAGTATTCCAATGGAGGAACCAGGGACAGAAGTGACCCCTGATACTCTGCATTGGGGGGGGGGAGTATGGAGCCAACTTGTGCTGACACAGGTGCTTTTCAAGTCTGAAATTCGCCTTGGTGGTGATGCGCTGTAAAAAGTTCAATGGACATGACATTGATTTGATTATACTGTTGAAATCAGCTCTATTCATTCAGGTGAGAGTGCTGAATCAAGGTGGTGCTTTCCTCCTAAACCTCTGTATGGTCTTTACTGTGTGTCACCTGCAGTAGGGAACTACTTCCCGAGCAGCTTGGGCAAGTTGATGTTAGGAGCTTCACTAGCCAGTGGGGACGCTGGCGAGCGCAGATTTTGTTGTCCTGCGGCTAATGGAATCCTTGTCGACTTGTATTTTGCTCTGGCCTGATAGGTTTCCCTCTGAAAAACTGATATTTGCAGTTAATGTCTGAAAAGTCCCTGGACTTGTTTCATGAAGCATGGATTGAAGAGTTTCCTGGATAAACAAAGCTGAGTGAAATCTGGAAGCTTTTCCTGCAGCATAAAGTGACATCGCATTATTTCAGTTTTTATACATCACAGTTTATTCTGGGCATCAAGCACTGCAGTTATCCTGCTTACCTAGTTATCTTGCTATGTGAAACAGGTTCCATGTTGTCAGTGTACAATATAATTGTCGGCATTGACAAAGTGCAGATAATGTAGCTCTCTTGGGACCCTCCACACTCTGGAACAGCGCCTTTGCTGTATGAATAATCTGCAGCTCACGGCATTAAAAAAAAAAATTAGTGCTGTCAGGGTGTATACTTGATTGGTCTGTCTTGTGTTGTGTTCTCATTTTTGTTATGTCATCATTTCTCTTCCTCGCCAGTAGGGACACATTTGGCTCTGGAGTCGACAATTTGGCTGACAAGTTATCCTCTCCGTCATCTCACTCCGCTTGTTTGTACTTGTGTAATCTAATATTTTTGCAGAATTTATAAGCAGTGGATCTGTCACTATGTACTGACTGTAAGTTGACACTTTCTCATGAAGCGAATCGCCCCATCTGTAAGCAAACTCCAGATGAAGTAGATATTCTTTGGAAGCTCTCTAAGTCCCCTCCCGCTATAGTGAAAATGCTCATTTTGGCACGGACTCTTGCCAGCGCAGTCCTCAGGAGGCCTTCTTCTGGGCCTGCAGGATTTGGTTTAATTAAATATAAGCTGTAGATATGGTGGGGGAATAAAGGACGCCCTTGATCGCCACCGGCTCTCGCCGGATTTCGTGGGCATTCCCGCGGCCCGTTGGAAGATGAAGCGGAACACTGGGAGAAGCGGGCATGTGGAGACGGCGACGGGGCCCTCGCATGCATCCATTTGTTGAGTTTATTTTTAGAGAATTATGTGTGAACTGAACTGCTAATGTCATGCAAGACACTCGGATGCGGTTCCCTCTCTGTTACTCTGAATTCTCTCACCTTTCGCTCGCAAACCTGGCTGATTTTTATTCTTTTGTTTGTTATAATTCTTAACATTATGGAGCAGGTATCTCATCTTTAGCCTTTTATTTCTCTTTATATAATACCTTTATTTACTGCCGAAGTGAGTGATCTTTTTTTTTTTTTTTTTCAGGGCTGACCTGAATGGCTGCAGTTTGTCAGAACCCCGCCCACTGTTCATTCACTTTGTGCCAGGAATTTTTGAATTGTCGGTTATTTTTAAGCTTGACTGCTTGGCAGTGGCGGGAGCTGAACAGAAAAAAAAAGGGGGGGGTCCTAAAAGCCCTTCAGACAGATTAGTCTTGATCCTTTTCAATAATTTTCCTCGATAAACTCATTTTCTAATGTTACAAATAATCCATTGGCAGTTACATGCACAGTTTCCTTTTTAGTACTGTGTTAAGGCAGTTGATGAATCAAATGATAAATTTTGGAGACCCTTTGTGTGAGAAAGAAGAACCACGGTGAATCCCCTGCAATCACTTTTGCCACAACCTGCAAAACGGCCTATCACAACTGAGGTTCATGAATATTTAAATGCAAACTAAGAAAACAAGGTTGCAGTGCACATAATTTCACGTCCAAATGAAGGAGTTTATTTCTGGTCTTTCCGAACCAAAGAGAATTGGTTACATCTGGCAGAGCTGAATGTTCGCAAAGTTAATGCATCATTAATCAAGGGGGGAGATTGAAAACAGTTCAGGACTAATCATCAGCTTTTAGGGATATTCCCCCCCCCCCCCCCCCCCGACTTGCCTGTTCAGCAGTTGCCACTGCTCGCATTGGTTTACTTCGCTGGTAACTAAATTCTCAATCCATGGATATCTCCAGCTAGCATTTGCCCAACCAGAGGTATTCTAGAGTTCCAACATTTTTTAATTGAGGGTGTTGCCTCCGTTTGAGGGATTGTGGACTGTTCAGATTGGTAGCCCAGGTCGGACCAAGCATGCACCCGTTTTCATTTCATCCGACATCTTCTAGCACAGGAGCCTGGAGCTATCACCAAACTGTCTTAAGCAGTGTTTGTGAAGTGTTGGAGTACATTTTGGCTCACAGCCACATAAACTGGTACTCGCAACACAGTCTGTTCAGTGTAAAGTAGTTTATCGCTGTGGTGCAATGAATAATGCAGTGCCAGTGTGCTCTTGTAATACAGATCCAGAGCAGGGATTGAGTTCAGAGTTGAGATGTAACAGGCTTGACATGAATCCTCTGAAGAGCTGGCTGAAGAGGTTTTTTGAAACTTTGAAATTGATTGGTTTTCATCACCTGTAATTATTTTATGCGCGACTGTGAAGCTAGAACATTCTAATTGCACAGTTATGATCTTATTTCTTGAGGGCTGAATTTTTTTCTTGTACAGTTGTGGTGTAAAAAAGACAGAATTATAGAAGCAAAAATTTCCAAACAGGTTCCTTGATCAACCCCTTTGCACAAATATAGACGCCAGCGTCCGGAAATTCTGAAATTTTATTCCTAAATAATTTTTCAATGGAATTTCCAAATGTCTTGCTTTACTGGAATAATTTTCCAGTCTCTGTTACACAAATACTGAGTTATAAAGCCTAAATAGGCTCATGCACAACAGGAGAAATTGGCGTTATTTGCATTCTGCAGAAAGAGGTCAGTGTGTTCTTAAACACTGACCTGTTTGTACACTTGCCGTGACCTTGCGGTTGAGTGGAATTGCATCGACTAGCGGGGCGGTTGGCAGTCCGTAGTTGTTAAGCAGCTGATGGCGGTCATATGGCGATGCAGCGGGCGGGGTGAAGGTGGGGTCGTTCGTTCACTCCTTCGGGTACAGATGGCGAGTTGGGCTCCACGCTGGGGCCTGATAAAACGCCCGAGGCACCTTCTGTGCTGCCACTTCTGTTTAAATATGCATTACCTCCACCTGTGGTGCGACTCCACCTGCCTCTCTGCTTAACAATACATTAAATCCATATTTAGTATGGTAAGCTAATTGGATGTAGTCCTCTATGAACACTGATATCGTCTGAGGTGTCCACTGCATAAGCAGCCTTGCAATCCCCCCGGCATGTAATGCGGGGGAATATAGCCACAGGTGTGGCTGTCTCTGTCTGTCTGTCCGTCCGTCCGTCAGTCAGTGAGCATTTTGTGTCGTTTCCGAAGCATAACTTCAATACCGTTCAACATTTTTCCCCAAAACGCGGTGTGCACTTTAATCGTGACCTGACGCGGCTCCTTTTGCCAATCCGAAGTTGATGACGTGAGGCCGAGGGGAGATGCCACCTCCTAGTATAGGGCTCTTCGTTAATTTTGAAGGAAAATTTAGGAGGGTGCTAATGTTCAGTGTTGGTGCTTCTTCATAAGTTCTCTTGTAAGACTTTTTTAGTTAGCGGGGGAAAATGTTTTAACATCGAGAGCAGAGCACAGTAGAGCGCTGAAGTAACAGACTGGCTGGAATGGAAAGCAGGCTAATTAGTTGTGCTCCTGAGGTATAGAATTACATTTTGCTTCAGACAAGGCGTTTGCTCACTTTGTTTTTTATTAATGAGTGGAGATTACACCTGCAGGAGGGCGTGACGGCTACTGAAACTGACCTCCGACAAACTCCAGGGGCATCGCTATGTAGGTGCCTAAGCCTTGTTTGAATAAGTTGATGTTGGGCCATCAGTAGTTGGGTAACAACTTCTGAATGGTGGGTTGACTGCCAGTTACCAGTGCCTATCTAGGATGGCTAACTAATACTCCGTATTAAAATCGTATTGGTGAGGATAGGGCTGTCTCACCCCTTGCCGCTTAGCATGCACGCAAACCTTAGAAAAGAACTACGACCAACCATGTAAGTCTCGCAGTCCCCCCTTCTTTGACTTGTTGGAGTGCAACGTTGCAGCACACGAGCCTTTGAAAAACGGACACTTGTTGTAGGGCTACCGGTGAGGCAGGAGGCTGGTGCAATTAGCTGGTCTGAATGGGAAAGGGAAGTTGTCATTGTGTCGTATGTGTGGTGCCCCAGGTGAGGACGGGACGAGGCAGTGAAAGGGGAGACGGTTTCTTAAACTTCCCTTCACCCCAACGGCCCCAGGGGGGCTACGCTTGTTGCCCATTCTGGGTGTGGGATATCCTGGATGCGGTTTCTGGGATGGAGCCAGGGAGGGAGGGGGTGCATGGTGGTTGTGGGGGGGTTATTTATGGGTTTTTAACCAGCTGCTCAGCATGCCTGTCCTGGGGCGGGAGCTGAGCAGCTGTCGGTAGGGTGTGGGGTGTGGTGGTACGGTCAAACACACGTGCAGTGTTTCTCTGTATTGCGCCATCTCTGTACAACGGGCCTATATCTGATATCTGTGGTCCCACTAATTGTAGCCCCCGGATGAAGTCGGGCAGTTACGAAGGATTCGTGCTTGTCGTCTATGCTGCAGGGTCCGCGTCCGTAGACACTTCGTTGTGGATGCTGCACAGGCTGTAATTTTTGGCTGATTACTTTCATATTTGGTACGGACGTGTCATGCTTAAGTTGTGACACCTATCGGTTTTGGTTGCCATGGGTACAGTCTTGGCCGAATAATGCGAAAATCTGTCCTGAAACATAGAGATTTCATTGTGGACGCAGTACTTTCAGACTGGAGAAGCGGGCTTTCGGGGGCTACACCCATGCTGTCGCAGGCGACCGGACTGTGGAGTTATTTTTCTGGTCTTAACACTTACAATATACTAGCCCTGTCTTCTCCGTAGTCCTGTGGAATTTTGTGAAAAAGAGGCCCACTTGTCCTCCATTCCCCCTCGTGTTTAAGCCGCCTTCACACCGGACGCGAAACGAATTTTTCGCACGACACATTACATTCAAAGTCAAAGCAAAGAACACAAGCAAAACGCTTTGAAGGGAATCTGTCGCGCGAAAAATTCGTTTGGCGCCCGGTGTGAAAGCAGCTTTACTCTTCACCTGTGAAATCCTCAGCACGCCTGCCTCTTCACTCATGTTTACTCTCTGAGGAGCTGACGTTGTGAGTTGGGGAAACTTTGGTAAACACGCATTCCTGTTGTTAGATTTGCTTATGTGTTATTTTCCTGGTTGATGCGTCTATTTATCAGGAGGAAGTGCTCGTAACGGGAGCGCTGCGGCACCCTGTCATTGCTGAGTTGCGGATTGCGGATTCCCCCTTGGGCGCGGCGAAACTCCCCTAATCCAGCTGCTCATTACAGGCTCAGTCTCTCGGTAAACCTGTTTTTCCGCCGTGACTGACGCATCCTGTTTCACCGACGGCAGGCAACACTGATTTTACTCCCAAAAACAAGAAATCCCTCCCCGCAGATTCTTTAAGATTTGCGATTTTGGACACCTGCTCACTTTCACCTGGCAGGTTTAGCGTCTTTCTTACCACAGGTGCGCCTTTTTCAGTGGCTGATATCAGGTACTGCCATGGAGATCGGGAGGTCTCCTGCAACTTTTTTATTTTACTAGAACCTGCCATAGCCCTGTTGGTCCCATGTTCCAACTGATGAGCGTTGGTGGTAATGTTTGGCTGTTGGAAAATGTTGCTGTTTGAATGCACCATTGTACACACCAATCCAATCATCGCGCACCTTGCGTATCTGATCGTGGAATATAGTTTGTAAAGGATTTTTTTGGTTCATGTTTTGGTGACCGGACTGAAGTAGTCAAGACTGCGTAATGACTAATTATCGCGCTTTTAAGGACTCTGTTGTTTACATCCTAACCGCAGCTGCGGGCTGCTAGTGCTAATATTTACCTTAGCTTCCATCGTCACTGCGCTGAGGCCTTAATTTCAGGAGTTGCGTGCGGTGTTATTTTTGGTCCCGTGTTTTTGCAATGCCTTATGAGACAGCAGGCGATGGTGGCCCGGTGTGGTGCATTTCTCAGTGATTATGTGGTTATTTTGCAGTAAAGTTGGACTGGCGGTCATAAGGGGACCACAGGGTCCGATGAGCTGTTTCCTGTTGCTGTTCCTGTCAGTGACCCCCAAACCCCCCCTTTATAACAGCGGTTGTCCAGAGATGGCGCCTGCTTCAGGTGAGCGGCAGTGGCTCATGGATGGCCCATCTGCTGCTCAGCTTATCTTTATGTCACACATTCAGACACGCACACACCCACTTGCATGTTTATGCACATGTTATATGCATGTATACATTTCATGCATGCCCGTGCACAATTAGTCATGTACACTCTTATACACTGTGCACACACACATAGGTACACACACACACACGCTTTACTCTCTCATTCTAAAGCTGGGGTTCTCTTGGCCAGGAAGCCTCTGTGATTGGTTCACTGCGTTCTTTCCCGCATTACAGCAACACATACTGCCATATGTTTTGCCCAGCTGGTGAAAAGAGAGGACACTGGGCACAGAGTAAATCCGCCAGTCGGGGTGAGGTTGGGGTTCGGTGAGTAGAGCAGTATGCGTCAAACACGCTCCTGTGCCGAGCTGATCAGGTCTGGGGAAGAATGGATGACAGTGGAGTAGAACAGGTCCTGATATTTATGATTGCAGTTTTCAACTGGGTGCGTGCAGCTTATAATGGCACGATAAGTGCACTGGTGGATTGGGTGCTGTGGGGGTTGAGTGGGGGGTAAACCAGCTAATTTTATATATATATATATAAAATAATTTTTTTTTCCCCTATCTTGTGTGAGCTGCAAATGCATGCTGTGCGATGAAATGAAGGTGACCGTCTGTAGAGGTGTGTGCGTCATAAACCTGTGCCTTTGCTCTTTGGAGAGGACAGATTATGGCTTTGTACTCGTTCCTCTCAGTTTGCGTCTCTCTCCTGCACTGTCCCTTATTGGTCTGAACAGGGGCTTCCGCCGCTCTGAAACGGGCTTTTAGGATGAGTGCTGCTCGATCTTTGCGGCTCCAAGGGATTTTTCCCTCCATTAGTATGGACATGAACCGCTGGTGGATCTTCCAGGTTCATGATAAAAGTCCTCCCCAGTATTTTGTCCTAACCAGCTGGATCTGCTCATTAGAACAGGCCTTCAGCCAGGAGATGTACCTAATGGCTGAAATCAGCAGATTGAGTGCTCCGGTGCATGTAAAACAGGACAGGACTTGTTTGATCCCTGGAATTTCACTTTGGAAACGTGTCGTGAACGCTCTCGGTGTACGTCTCGGTGTACGATTCCATCCCAGCTTCCTGTTTCTCTGGGGGAGGACCTTGCATAATAAGCACGTTGTATTTATTTATTTGTGTATTTATTTTGCTCCGCTTTTTATGTATGTTTTTGCAGTGTCCCAACTAAAATACGCTTTCCAGAGAAACGTAAATTAGCACGCCCTCCAATAATCAAATGAATGTAGCTAAAAAAATTGATAAAAATGCTCCAATGGGAAAGAAATCTCTAGAGTGGGCCTTCTGCAGAGGGAGGCTGGTGAGCGTGTGCTGTGCTGGGGCTGGTCCCATGTAAAGTCACATCTGTCTCTGACAGTATCAAGTACAGCGTGGCATAAATGCCCATAAATAACCAGGCCCTACGGCCTAGTGCTAGTGTCAGTCTGGCCGTACGGCTGCAGACTGGCTCTGTTCTCCTGCATTATTGCCCCCTGCTGTCCACCTGCCTCCTGTAAAGTGCCCCTCCCTACCCTCTCCACCCTACCCCCGCCCTCTGAAAAGGCTGGGTTTGGGTGGGGATGTATATGGCGTCGGTCACTTCCCCCTCCCGAGTACCAGAGAATTTGGCAGGTTTTCCTTGTTGCTCCAGAAAGAAGTGGGTTATTGACCCTTCAAGACACCAGGCAGTTATTCTCCTGCACAAAATCAATAATCGGCCTGGGGTTAGGATTGATGCTCACGTTGTGGTTGCAGTTTCAAATCCCCACGTTCGTTTTAATTTTGCCGTCTCTACGATGATTGATGATACACGTGTGCTGTTGGTGCGGGCGATCGAGAGCGAGCGTGAGAGAGTGTACTGAAGGAACTGGTGAAAGTGAGCCTTTGCTGGTTTCACTTGCAGATTGTTGTGCGTTTGTGTGACGCTCTACGAATATGGGAACTGCATTCACCACAAGAAGTGCTCGAACCCCCCCCCCACGCTATTTTTTGAAAAGGGCAGGTTGCTGGCTGTGTGTATTTTCAGTGCATGCGAAGCAGCTTGGGTTTCCATCTGAGGCTGAGGTGTGTGAATTGAGCAGGTGGGGGGACTTCAGTAATAAGCTGTATCTCAGGTTCCTTTGTTTCTTCTGAGCCACCAGCTGGTCCCCCTAAACCCCCCCCCCCCCTTCCCCTCGAGCAGCTCAGATTAGTGTCGAGGCTTTTCTGTCCCCAGGCAAAAAAAAAAAACAAAAAAAAAAACACTTGTCTCCATTCTCCCAACACTCAAACTGACCTGCAGAGTGACTCTAATAGGCCATACATAAGTGTACGGCACAGATGTTTGTGTAACTATACTTGTGAGGGCATTTTCTTGACTTGCATTTAATATTATAGCTATACAAGCCCATGCTTCCCATGCTCTCTCTCTCTCACACACACACACACACATCCTTGTACTGAATATCTTTGTGAGGACATTACTTTGACTTCCATTCATTCCTTCTGTGTCTCTACTGCCTTTCCCTAATGTCAACAATGAGCACTGGATGCCTAACTCAAACCCTTCACCAGATCCTAACCCATCCCTAACTCTAACCTTACCCCTCACCTTTACAAATGAGCCACAGTTTGCCTTTGTGGTTCCCAATAATGTCCCCACTCTGTAGAAAAACAAGCATTTTTTGGTTCTCACCTTAAAGCATGTACAAGAATGCACAGGCACACTCACAGGCACTCACACACCCACACACATCCAGGTGGAAGTTTCCAGAAAGCCTCTGATTCCATCTTGCAGTGGGCTGTTTAATCTCATTAAGGTAGCTTGGGTTTTATCCTGGTGCTAATGCTCCCAATTCTGCATATTTAAGGCCTAATGGAACGGTTATTGGTTCGATGGTCAAACCAGACATATGGGTGCTGGACTGAAATTCTGCATCATCGATGGGCCTTTTCGGATAGGATTGGACACCACCGATCTCGCATGTGCCCTCCTCCGCCCCTCTCTCAGTGCCTGGCCTGCAGGCTCGTATCAGCTCGGTCAGTCTGGCGTGCGCTCAGCCTGAATAGGGTCCTCCATGCGTACATCCCTGTCTGCTTCAGAGGAAAGAGGTCGAACGTTCACGCTAATTAGTTGGACTGACAGATGTGCTTGCAGCCCCTGTTCAAACAGTCTCTGTACCTGCCTCTGTGCTCTGTTGGTCCTTGGTCAGTTTTTTTGTAACCAGGTAACGAGGCCAGTAGCCACGCAACATAGCCAATCACAGGCTTCCGTTCTGAAGCCGTCTCAGGATAAAGTAGAGTTTGTGGTGATGACTGCATGTGCTTGCATATATGATTCAGTTTGTTTGCACATCAGTCATACACTTTAAATTAATACAGCTGAGTCAATATTTGGGCTCATTCAGTCCTTGGGTACTGGGAGCTTGACGGAGGATCGCACGCTTGTAGATATGGAGATCCAGGATGGTGACTTTGGTAAGAACAGTTTTTCCAAGGTGCAGTTGGTTCTGTTTAAAACCACTGACTCCGTCCATTCGAAAGTCTGATTGGAGGATGGCTCTAAGAGTCTCGTCTGAATTCTTTGCTGAGCCTCAGGGGAACTGGCTATGTTGGGGTTACTGCTGGTCACACCAGGCTATGGATGGAGCTTAATATCGTCAGTAGAACACGCGTATCCCGCAGCAACTAAATTCAAATGCACTGATAGAACCACCTGCGTTTACTTCTGTGTCAGTTTCTGATGCACAAAACTTCCCTCCAGGGTCTGCGCTTTTGTGCCCGCTGATGCACGTCCTGTTGAACTTTTCCCTGGATTAGAGCATCTGCTAAATGCCGAGTCAGGACGCCGATTCGACTTCTTCAGTCCCAGTACCGAAAACTTGGCTTTGGGTATCGGCCGATACAGAGTAGTGATCTAATACGAGAGACTAATAATGAGCTGTAAATCTCACTGTGTGGGAAGGGACTGGGGTCATTCTTTTATTTCTAAGGCAACATCAGGATTTACTTGAAGGTCCTCTATTGTGCCACCAGGTCCACAGCTAATTAGCCATTAATGAAATCTGATTGACTGCTTGGCCAAAATGTATCACTTTCCTCTTGCTTCTGGTTGGTTATTTTACTTCCCCATGTGATGTCAAGAGGGGAAAGATTTTGAAATGACTTGTAAAAATATTAATGGGCTGTGCACCTGGTGACATAATAGGGGACCTTTAAACATTGCTTCCCAAACTTTTTAAAATTAAGTGTAACAGGTTAATATTTAGTTATGAATGTAGTGAAGTGCTATTTTCATAACAGTGGTATCTGATTTCAGATCGCCGGTTATCACTGATCCCCGATTGAGCTGTTTGAGTCTGTATCGGATCGATGCTGGTGTCGGATTGATATCAGTCTGTGTTGGTGCATCACTAATCTGAAGTTCTGACGTCATTTGGCATTCGTCTCTTTGTGGCTTTGCTCCCCCGTAGAAGGGGGAACATGCAAATTTACGGGTAAATTCTGGCTCTTGGTCTGCCCATGATGCCTGGGCCACGGGATGTCTGTTTCCAAAAATATTTTGGCACCCAGAGACACACCAGGCCAGTTTCACAGCAAACCCTGGCTGGGCAGGTGGAGGGATGAAATGATGGTGCTGATCATGTGATGGAGTGACACAGCTGCGTGTGCGCGACTCAGGATGCAGACAGATCTGTTTGTGTTGCTGGGTGACGGTTATGTAATGCTTTTTTCAGTTTAATTCACTCAAGAATGCCTGTATCCAAGCTTCTGCCATAGGAAACCATTATAAGTAACGGCTTCATTCCTAACGCTGTCTTGACTTCTGACCAAGATTTCCAGTAGAACTGACGTTATGTCCCTGCTCTCTAACGTGCATGGGGTCAATGGTGATGAAATGGCATAGAAATGAGAAGGTGAGGGTTCAATCTGCTTGTTCGCATTTTAGCCCCTGGATAAAACGTTCCCTCTCTCTTTGGCACAGCCTAGTATATGAGTTCATACACATGTTGGCACATGCACAGTTGCACAGTTGCGCACTCGGCTGATACAGCAAGCTTTGGGAACGCTAATCCGCGTGGTCTGCGAATGAGACATGATATTCAGCCCATGGAAAACACATGGATTCGGGGGCAGCTGGGGTCATCCCGCGAATCATTCGGTCTTTCGTTATGGCAACGAATTGGCTTACAGCCCCCCACCCCCCCCTACTAATCCTGATTAGTGCCATCTTGAGTATTCTGAGCAGTGGAAATTCCCTCTGTAATCCGGGTTGACTCATGCTGTTAAGCTCTGATCCGATGCCTTCTATTGGTTCTCCATATTCCCTCCACTGACTCTCTGTACTCCGTGTGCCGCGCTTCTGCACATCTGAGCTTCGTTTGTCAGTCGCTCAACTCTCATGATGCTCTTCAGTTCAGAGGAAGACGGTTTGTCTGTGTCACTTTCAGTTCTGGATCAGAAAGTTCCGGTCTCTGCGTGGATGAACTCTGCCCTAACAGTTCCTCTTTCCACTCCCAATTGAGTCTTCCTCCAGAGAACAGTGATTGGACGATTAACTGGCATGCGAGAGCATGACAGTTGGTACCTTGCATATCATTAACATAGAGCTGCAGGGTGAGAACTTGTGTGCTATGGGGCGATCGGATCAGGGCTCTGCAGTGTCGATCCTGGGCGTGCTCCCTGGATCCTGATTTTATGGCAAAAAGCCCTGTCTTCTCCAAGTGAGGAGAGTGGCCACCAATCACAGCCCTGGTGATAAGTGTGCCGTTAGTGAGGCTGGCACTCGGCTCTGCTCGTGCCTCTGATAATTTATGGAGCCCTCTGCTGTACATCACTTCTTCTGGGCTCAACTTATGAGAATACGCAAAGATTTCGTTTTTTTTTTTTTTGTAATATAATTTCAGCAGAGATGGTGTATTTGCGTTTCTGTCCAGCACCTAGTGCTCATCATTTCTGGACATGGTTGCTGTTCCTTTTAATTCTTGACGAAGAAAGTGCTACCGTTAACTGGCCGCCTCTCTTCAGGGATTGGTTGTATGCTGTCCCTGCTATTGCTGCACGGGTGTCTTGGTATCATGCCTTAGCCTTGCAGTTTTATGACACTCGGCGGTTGGAAGTTCACCAGACGTCACGCCTCCTAGTCCAACTCCCACCTCAACCCGGCCATTCAGCTGCTCCCCTGATCTTTGAGGTTTAAATGCCCTGCGACACCTGATCCGAAAAGAGCTGTCAGCCCGTAATTTCAGCCTGATGTCCTGTGGAGACTCTCAGGCCACATTTGAACTTGGTGAGGAGTGTGGGGAATGTTTCAAACTGCCTGGAACGTGAGGAACTTGGCCTGTGCTGAGAGGGCAATGAAGACTGTGGAGGTCACGGATGTTTGTGGAATTCCACTGTGTGGAATACGACCTCAGGCCTGTGCTGCCTGTGTAGCAGTAAAAACCTTAACTATCCCTCATTACACCTTCTGGACACCCGACTAATCTCCCCTTTTAATGACCCTTCAAATCCGACTTTGTCCAGAGATCCCTTGATGTAAGTTGTGCGCATTTTTTTTTAACCAGCTATGCTGAATAAGTGACTTCACTGTGCATCCATGCACTAGAAACACCTCACTAGTTCCTCACATCCTCAGTAGCGCTCGTGTCTCGTGGTTGTAGCCAGCTTGAACGGTGGGTCATGGCTAGTTTAGTGGCGGGGTCTTGCTGTCCTTACTGTGTATCACATCAGGCCTGGGAGGAAGGTGCAAGTCTGCCCAGTTAATGACATCAGTTGGGGTGATTGCAGGTTTTGCAGGATGACATCGCCTCCATGGAAGAGAATTGTTCCATCTCTTGGGTTCTGCTTCCATCATGGCCTTAGACAGAGCCTCTGCCATGTTATGCACAGGTGTAGCCTGAAGTGCTTAATCCTACATATATTTCTGCTCACTTCATGTAATGAGTTCAAAATAGGCTTTTTATTTAAATTTGGACCTGATCACCTTGTTAGCCTAGCAGTGCTATTGATAAAAACATTGAAGGAGAGGGAACGAGAGCTGCCGGACAGCTGACTTGGTCAAAGCACCACATTGCGGGGCAGAAGTGACTATCACGGCGTGGGTTCAAGCCCTACCAACCAACAGTGGTCAGCAGCAGTTACAGAGTAGCGCACCACTGCCCATCGCGCTATCGTCAGGAAGACTCTAAGCCTGGTCATGTTCGGATATCCTCCGCCCTCCTTCTGAACTTGCAAGGATTCAACCACTGAGTGTAAAGAAACAGTGGTTGACAAGCACGTGCTTTGGAGGAGAGCTGTGAACCCTCCCTCTCTCCTGAATTGGAAACAAGGGGGTCGCATACAAGTAAGCCTCGTATGTAGTTCCCAAATTGGGCATTCCAGATTCGGGTGGGATTGGAGATGCCAAATTTAAATTAAATTTAAAAAAAGAAAGAGGGAGAACGAAAAATGTTCCATGTGGTGCGCTTGAGGTGGGGCTGGCCCAGTGCCTAGATCTGACTGAGAGTGTTTAATAATCAGTATGAGAACTTCTACTTTATTCTTGTGCATTGTTGATGTCAATCAGGGAAACCAGGCAAAGGCTGAATAGATTGAAGAGGAGAGCATGATGGTGTGCCAGCACACGCTCCTCCTACATGTACGGTGCCCACGCAGTTCCCACTTCGACTTGATGCTCATAATGTGCTCACAAATAATGTAGTCGCATCCCGTAGGGACTGATGGCCTTGTTTCCATTGTAGGACTTGTTTAGTTTGTTTTTTTGTTTGTCGTGAGATTAAGGATGGAAATCTTGTGGTCCGGCTCCGGTATCGACACCGCAGAGGCTGGCTCCTACCACAGCTCCTGCAACTGATCGGGGAAGGACTTTGTCACTTGCATGCCATACGTTTGCTTCCAGGGCTGGACAGAAGCTCAACAGATGAATCATTTGCCATTCTCAACGTTTTCCGAGCCTCCTAAAGCCCTCTGTCACGATGCCTCTCTCCTTTACTGTTCATCCTCAGTCTCAGTCCGTCCATAAAACACCACTGAGGATTCCACAGAATTCGTGACCGATTCTTCTGAGGAACGGGTCTCATTGAAATATGGCCTCTAGGCATAATGGCAGTTAACCACAGAAACCAAATTTGCATTCTGTGCTGCTAGCGTCCTTGCCCAAGGACCAGACGAAAAAGCCTTTCACACTCAGTAACTCGGAGTGAGGGATGCTGGGAACTCCCCAGAGTATGCGACCGTAAATCTGTCTTCAAATCCCGGTAGCAGCCTGAAATTTGAATCTGTTTTGGCATGCAAAAGCCATTCCTGGTCTTGCGTGTCAGGGGTCATCTTGTCTGACAGCGAAGAACCTCATTTGTCTTCTCAAATGCCCTGCTAATCTGCATATGTTACTCCATCTCAGTAGATCCTTTAGTCATTTCAGTAATCTACCGCTATGTGACACATTGACTCATGTTATTAGCTTCTCACCTTTATATATTGCCTTGCCAGGGGCCCAATAGGGCATTTTCCATTTTTTATTCTACTTCAGCAACTAGTCTATGACCTGATCATTTTTCAGCTGTATTGCAAAACGCCTTTCTCAAGCATGGGCAAAGATGAGTAAGACTAACCCACCCTCTGAAGCTGAATCCATTTGTCAAATCCCCCAGCTTTTTTTTTTTTCTTGTGAGGGGTGCACTGATGGCCGACCTGTACCAAAATTTTTTTCTGGGTGTTTGTCCCTAGCGCTTGCTTTCCGAAACGGATGGCAGTGTAATGTTCATTGGAGTGCGGAGACTACTGGTTGGAGGACATCTGGACTGTTGAGTCATGAATAGCATTCTTAAAATCGGCAAAGGTTGGATTTCGGCGAATGAAAAGACGGAAAACAAACAAGCTGTGTTAGAATGTGTCTCTGCTGATGTGGAAATGCATGTTTATTGTGGGAGGAGGTCCCCACCCCCAGTGTCCCATTTGAAGGGACCTGTGTCCTCAGGTCATGGACATGTAACCAAAGCATCTGGCAGCTGTTTTAATGTTCACCTCAGATCCACATCAAATGCATCCAAGATGAGTAACCAGCCGTTGGGCTTCATTCTTTGACAGGCCAGGGCACCCCTTGTCCTGCCAAGAGTACGTAGGTCGAGACACCCAGGTGTGTAGTCGTGAAGCTCTTGAAAGGCAAGTTGTAGTGGTCTCAGACCAGTTTCCCCTGTCTGTCTCCTTTCCACTTCGACTATGAGTGGAAAAGACTAAGCTATACTGGGGTCAGCGCCGCCACTCGGGGAAGGTTTATGAATAGTTTGTTAAAGCACTCAGTCAGAGCTTCCCATTCAGAGTCGAGGCCTCCAAGACCACTTCTGTCCGGAGATTCGCTTAAGCGTTCTCTCCATTCCTCTCTTTCCTGGCTTCTTTCTTTTGATGAGGTATTTCGATGAGGTATTTGACGGAGGTATGCTGATGTGATCAGTATGGAGATACGCTGCATTGGAAGAGCTGGTTAATGGGACGGATCTTGTTTGTTTTTGCCCCAGGGGTGAGTGCTGAGCCAGGAGAGGAAAGATGGGAAGATTGTGAATTGCACTGCAGTGGATATTTCTTTGCTAATGTCAGGATCCTGAATGAAAAAGAAATACACGCACATCCGAAACCAGGGAGAGAGCAGGTGCCCAGTCAAAACAAGGAATAAATGTACAAATAAATGAATGACTCGCACACTGCGAGGCTCCGGTATCCACTGTTTATTGAATGTCAGGATCCTGCATTGTGAATTCCTCGTTCCACATGGCTTAGATGGTGAGCGATGGGAGGTGGGGTGGTGTTACGGAATAATTACCTTCACCAACAAAATTTAATGGAGGTAATCTTTTTGCCTCTGTCTGTCCATCAGTCCTTCTGTTATACATTTGTCTGTCTATCCATTTATAAGCTGAGTTACATTTATAAGTTCTGGTCCCACTTTTAGGGAAGGTCATATGACTGGTGCGTATATGACCATGGTAGGAGGTGCTTATTGTTTCCTCAGACGAGTCAGTGATACTGTGGATCAGCGATCGTTTCGCCACATCACGATCTTTGGGCGCCCAAGGATACATGTCAACTGACGAATTATTTTCACCGGTCAAGGTGAAAGGCCGTGTTCAAAATTGCAGGAAAGGTCAAAAACGTCAGTGGAGGTGGAGGTATGTGCTCTACGGATCATGACCGTATTGTCTAGTTTTGAAATCCTGATTTAACTCTGATGCAGATATGGGTATGAAGTTTGGAGCTCCTGATGCCCATTTTTTGTTTTTTTTTTTATTCTTTATTATTATTATAAATTTGGCATCTCCAAGCCCACCTGAATCTGGAATGCCCAATTCGAGAACTATGTGCAAGCTTGGTTGTGTACGACCCCTTATTGCCAACTCGTGAGAGAGGGACAGTTCACGACTCTCCCTTCGAAGCGTGTGCCCATCAACAAAGTACTGTTTCTTTGCACTCATAGGTCGAAACTTCGCAAGTTCAATATGAGGGCGGAGGATACCCGAACATGAGCAAGCTTAGCATGTTACTGACAAGCGGTCGGCTGGAGGTGCTGGAGCAATGCATAAAGCTGCGTTTCTAATATCCCAACCCGGCAGTCCCTTCCCTATTTGCATCCCTGCAGCGCGAAGCCAATTGTGCGCTGTTCTGAAAAGGCTGCCAACCACTGCCGGCTGGTATAACCGGGGATCGAACTCGCGCTACGGTAATCACTACTGCTCCATAATGCGGCGCCTTAACCAAGTGAGCTATCCGACAGCTTCTCCTGATGCTAATTTGATGAGCTTCAGGTGTGTAACCTGAAATAGACCCATGCCGAGCTGTGGTGATTCCCTCTTCAGCGTCTGTAAAAAAACACTCCCCCAATAGCAACACCTGGCTGGCTGTTCATTGAGGTTTTTTTCCTCTTGATAAAATGTTCCTCCTTCTAGTTGGACTGTAGCCTCACTGCCCTTTATGTGTGTTGGTGTGATTATGTAAGCCTGTGCGAAAGCAAGTTTGCGTTTTTTATTTCTTGGAACTGCACAACGTACAGTTGGTCTGTTTGTTGGTTCTAAATGGCATTTTACAACTATTATATGAATCCCCCTCGGGATAGAGCTGTACTTCTTGGAAAAGATTGCTGAGGGAGGCGTGCATTTTCCATGGGGAGGGCATTATTCTGAACAGGGTATTCTGGGGGGGGTGGGGGTTTATTTCCATAAATACATTTACTGATTTGGCCAAAGGCCAAGTTGAAGGGTTATTTTTGCCAATGTAGAGCCCTGCTTGCACTCTCCACTTATTTTGCTAAACTGGAACCAGCACCGGTGCTTTTTGGACGGAGGAACTTCCCTGGGACACAGGGTTGTGCTGAATTAACTTGCTCACAATGAAGTGAAAAATGTTCTTCCTTCTGTACTATGTGGAAAGCACCAGAAGTGCACGCTTGAAACGTTTCATAACACTTGCATAGGGTTAATTAAGGCAATATCCGAATGTTTATGCCTTATTTTGTTTTGCTTAAAGCCTATCATGCAAATTGCGTACTATCATCGTGTGCACGCGGTCATGTACACCCATTAATTTAGTTAGTTCTCCATTCTCACTTAATTGTTATGTAATAATACTACATAACGATTCTGCAGATGAACTGTTCAAAGCCGTCATCGCCAGCTGCATCCTCATATGGGTTTTGTCCTTTTGGTTTAAGGGGGTATTGGGGGTAAATGACAACTTTCAAAGCATTCATAGGGATAGACACAATTCATTTACCAGTCAAGTTATATACATTCTCTGGATAAGAATAGAAAACGGATCACTTATGTAAATTTGCCCGTTGCCATGGAAACGGTGGCCATGTTGAATTTTCACATGATTTTTCCCAGATTTCTTGGTAAATGCACGTTAGCACGGTGGAATTTCCTTTCTTTGAAGCTTTTGACATCAACAAACAGCTTAACATGCCTGGATTTTATTTCTTTCAGGGTAGATAAATTTTTTGGGCCCTTTTTCCCCTGGAAAGAGAGAAATTGATTTTTTTTCAGTGGATTTGACACCACTCACCATAGGCTATACACTTGAGTTGAAAAATCTATCTGTTAAACTGTTATATGAATTACACAGAAAAACAGGTGAAAATTTAATGAGATTCTGATTAGTCACAGAGAAATTTGGGTTCAAAGGGGCAAAAATGTCATTTTTCATTTTTTTTTTCATATCATTTACCCCCGATACCCCCTTAAATTGCCAGACGGACAGAATATGTAATATTTCCCTTTCTTGTGCATTTTTTCTCTCTTCAGGGTTTATTTTCTTCTCCTGTCATTGTGCTCAGCTCATCTCTTTAGTCCACAGCACTGACCCGCTCCCTTCCACTCGGGAGGAAGATGTCGTGACACTTGATTCCTCAGACTGGCGTGAGGACTTACCCTTGATTCTTTTATACTATGCAGTCGCACTGCCAATCACACACGCAGCCTGAGCCCTCGGAGAATTACGCAGTCAGCGTATAATTTGCTACATGTGCCTGGTCGACCGGGGGTGACCTTTGCCCTTAGCCAATACTGGTGCTGCTGGGATTTGAGCACCTGCCCGTTGGGCTCCCAGAGAAATGTCTTTGCTGTGAGCCACTCAAACGCCTTTCTTTGACCAGTAAATATTTTGGGCTTTTCCAAGCTTTTTTGATAGGAGAGTAGCCCATGGGACGGTCAGAGGAATGGGAATCGGAAGAGACAGGTCAAGATTTGAATCCCTGGCTCATCGGTCTAAGCGCGCAACATAAAGGCTGTGTCCTTCCCGCAGCGACCTGGGTTTGATTCCGGCTCAGGTCATTTGCTGCATGTCTTCCCCCATTCTTCTCCCCATCCTTCCTGTCTCTCTACACTGTATTACTGTCAAATAAAGGAAAAATTCCCCAAAAAATCTTTAAAAAAAAAAAAGATTCAAATCCCTGGACTCATGACTCAATACAAGCATGAGGAATAGCGTGTGATATTTGTTTACATCCCTTGAGTGAGATACTCTTACGGTGCCATATCAGGCCTTGTCAGCTGTTCAGTTGGTATTGTTGGTAATTGACATCAACTTTTTCCTACTGACTCTAATGGTATCTATTCCCAGTTCAATGTGCTATGTTTAATGGCTCGTTCTTTGATCTTCTGCCTGACAAAAAAAAAAGCATTACGGCACTGCCTTATGTGTTTAGAACAGCTGTGTAGAGCAGATCAAACTAAAGGGTGATGTATGTAAACATGAATTGGGCAGAAAGCTACAAGCTTTGGTTCAACTTGGATGCTTCAGTTGTAAATTGCCTCAAAGTGCCATTGCCTTAGTTCAAGGAATTCACCACAGGTGAAACACCCTCTCCAGTGCCTCCATCCATCCATCCATCCATGAATCCTGAGCATATCCCAGCATGCATTGCTTTAGAAGCAGGACAACACCATGAACAGTCTGCTAGTACATTGCAGGGTGTACAATTACCTGCAGACTTGTGGTGCTGTTCTGCCTGCTGACGTTGGAGGAATTTACCTTGCAGGCTTCTTTCTGTGATGTTGGCTCCTGAAACCGCTACATTTTGTCCACTGTTTTGCTGAAGGGCCTTAATCCTTAAATTTGATGTGAGGAGTTGCTCTTTTTAATGACAACAGCTGAGCTCCTGCTTGTTTTATAGCGCCGAAGATTACGCCGCACTCCCTTCTGCTCTCCCCGGCAACGGTTACCGAGCGCAAGACATTAAAAAGATCCTGACGCATCATAATGCAGGCGGCAAGAGAGAGAGAGACTGGGAGAGGAAGAGGGAGGGAGAGAGAGATGGAATCACAGCAAATCAGTGCAAGGAGGGGCAGTGCTGGGTGTGGTGGCTAAATTACTTCATAAGCTTGTACTCGATAAGCATGCTCATTTGATAAAGGGATTAAACATAGTAGCATGAAGGAGACACTTAAGTCAAGTTTATGTTGGAGTAATTGAACTATCGCCAGTGCCAGTAACTGCTAATTCAATGCTGTTATCATTTTCAGGAATGATGGTTTAAAGTTATGGTGTAAATAGTTTGGGGAAATGTCGGTAATGCCCTCACGCACAAGCCGTGCCAGTGTGCCCTTTATGCAAGTGGGCAGGCCTGCCCGTGGGTCTGAGGGACAGAGGTGTGGTGTCGAGAGATGGGTGAAGCAAGGAGAGATGGCGTGAACAGGAAGTGTTGGCGAGTCGCCAGGCGTTTTACAGGAAGCCTTAAAGCATGTTGCATAACCACTTGGCGTACCGATGTACAGAGCGCACACCAACATGCATGCGTGGAGATGCAGTATCTCTCTCATGTATTCGCACTAAAACTAATGAAGTCTCTGATCAACATGCGCCTGGAGACACACGCATACTGAGCAACAAAACTCCATCTGATGCACTCTCACTACTGTACACAATTACTCAAAACTGGACATATGCACAAATAAGATGATGTGAGCCATCACTCACGTGGACACATCAGGCAAATATTCAAAATTTTGATCTTTCTGACACTCTAAAAAACATTTGCAAGAACACGTTCAGGCGGATATGTACATGCAAACAAATTTCTCGGGCATGCCCCCGTGCATTCTTCTTGCACGTGTGTAATTTACTGTATGGCCTCACACCCACTTAAGGTGGTCTCTATCTTGAGCATAGAGACCTCTAACTTTACGTCAGTCCTGCAGTCAGTCATAGCCAGAATAGTTGAAATTGCAGCGTGGCCTCTGAACAAATCTCACTTTTCCTGTTCTACTTAAAGCTGTTAAATTGTCAGTTTGCAGACTTGTGTTTTAGCAGCTCAAGTACAGAACATCTCCCTGTCTGTAATCCTGAGCTGAAAGCCATTTTCAGCCAGGCAGTGTTTATTTAATTACAGACCTCTGGTGAAAAGCAGGTGCATCGCACAACTTTTTAGGTCTCAGTCGACAATACATTGTTTCATGACAGTGTGGGGCACACCCTTTGCGGTCACAGTAGCGTAGTCAGAATGCTTTGTGATGTGAGAGGCCATCGTCTAGAGCTGTCCGGTTAACAGAAAAACCAACTGAGCATACGCGCAAACAACCGTACTTTCGGGTTCAGTCCACATTTTGTCAACAATCACAACATGGTGTCCCTCATGGCCGATGCAGACAAAAAACATTAAAGGCCAGTGTGGCTATATTTAAAGAAACCGGGAAAAAGACTTAAAATATGCAATCTGTAAGAACGGGCCAAAGGAAAATTGCAGCACAGTATGGCAACACCAGCAACCTCACACGGCATGTTGAATCAATGCACATGGCCGAGGCAAAGGAGCTAAAAAAATTTAAAAAAAGCTCTTGAAAAGAAAGCTGCACTCAAACGTAAGATAAAGGTAATATATGTTTGTTATAATAAAATGTCTTGCATATATGTATATTTTGTTTTGAAAATATATTTATAAATATCAATTCTGTGTTTGTTACTGTGTTTATCCCTTCCCGAACTCATGCTTCCCGGGACTTGGGCCGCAGAACTGTCAACTATTTTGGGGCTGGCTTTAGCGCACGCTTCAGTGCGGAACGCAAATCCGATCCATCGAAACCAGCTAATTTGTGCCTGTTTTGTTGTCAATTGGCCCATATACCCAAGTTCATTTTGTCTTGAGGTGTCACCAATTAGTATCCCTTATGCTGTTAAAATAATTATTTTACTGAACAAAATTGCTACCAATTTTTTAATTGGAAGGTACAAATGATCGCTGTTACAGCTGATATTGGGTGACAAAACTAGAATTCATATACACCCAATTACATTTGACCACGTGACTAACTTCTCTATTTGGTTGATTCTTTTGTAATCCCCAACTTTCTCGTCACGAAAACACGCTTTGTCGCATTATGTAAACAAACAATGCGAGTCTCGTACGTTTATTGATTTTTCTTGACTCGTGTTTTCAAACTGATAGAAATTGGGCTGCGACAACGCATGCAAGCGTATTGGAAATTGACAGTTCTGTTCCCTGATGGGTCATCCTCTCATTAATAGAACAGTTGTGTCAGGGCCAACTTAAGGGGCAGTCCGGGGGGGGGGGGTGCAATGGCGTGCATGACTGCATGCATGACTTACCAATATCTAGTTAACACAAACAATATTGTCTTGTTTGAACCTTTGGATATGTAAACGGGGCACTGTGAGAAACGCATTGCCTGGCCTCAGCCCTTGCATTTTGTTTTCTAGCCTAACAAAGGCTAATTGACTTTTGTTTCTATTATTTTGTTGAATTAATATATTCTGACATGCTTCTCACAAGTTGTGAGCGTTTTTTTTAGGTTTATTAAATAAAACGAAAACCGAAACCGAGTCTCAACTCTTTAAAAAAAAAACACCCGAACTGAAACTGAAGTCCAATTTTCACAACCGGACATCGTCTTTGATTGGCTGTCATGAGGCAATTACACTGCTACTACCGGGAATCTCGCTCTGGTTGGTGTGTTTGAGAAATATAGACCAAGTCACCATGATGCCGCTAATTAACACACTTGGGCGAAATAGAATTGCAGTTTTCGAACTCTTGCATGTGGTGAAATTTGCTGCCAGAGTCTGCACTCAACAGCCCAAATCCTTAAAATATGTTTAATGAGGGGTCATAACTTGCTCCTGATTTGTCCACAAAATGTTATCGTTACATATAGCATTCGGCCTTGACAGCCTAAATTGGAGGCACATGGTGGCAGTGGTGTGCATGTCTCTGAACCAGGAAACTTTATTCTAGCTGTCATGAAACATGAGATGGGGGTGTTATTCTGAGTCCTTTCTGCATCCCAACTCAAAACTTGTGGGCAAAATTTTAAGTGGAATCTCGTTCTCATAATTTTTGTTCATTTCTTACTCAACACTTTTTATCCTCAAAAAGAAATAAATAGCCTTTGACAAACCAATGAATATCACAAGATTCTTTTTTTGTGTGTGTGTTTATGCACATAGAGTACAGTAATGACTTCAGAAGGGTTGGTGTATTACAAGTGCAATACAGTACAGATGCCAGTTAGACTTATTGCATTGTTCTGGCAGTATTTTTACTTGTCCGCTTATACTTACTGCTGTCACTTATTGGAAAATTGCATTGAGTAGCACTTTGTGTGATGTATGCTACTTTCAAATATTTCAGTTCTACTATTATCCCCCAACAAGAAGGGGGTTATAGAAATGAGTTTTGTCCTTCCGTGCGTCTGTCCATTCGTGTGTTCATTCATTCTTTTCTGGACCAGAACTCCGAAACTGTTCAATGTTTCTCAACAAAGTTTAAGATGCAGTATGGCATCAACTTATTGTATTGCTGTGCCTTTTCATGCTTTGGTCAGTCCACCTGTCTGTCCCTCCACCATATATTGTCCCCAGGCCAGATATCCTTCATCCCCTTCTTTTCTGGGCTAGTGCTCCCAATTCGTTCAATATTTCTCAACAAATTTTAATATACGGACACGTCTTATTGTGCAGATGTGCCTTTCTGCACTTCTGTCCCTCCCTCTGTCTGTCTGTCCATCCCTCCACCGTTTTTTGTTTCCAGGTCGGATATCAGCCATTCCCTGGTGGGGGATCTGAGTATTTCATGCCTATTATTTAAATCTTAGGGGCACTTTCAGAGCATGCGCACCCGTGAACTTCAATAATACAAAATCAACTAAATAACTTGGTTGCCACAGGGACCGAGTCATGTATCTCCCCGGTGTGTGTGTGTGTGTGTGTATGTGTGTGTGTGTGTGTGTGTGTGTAAATGTAAGCAGAAAACACAGAAACTGCAAAAATAATTTTTTCGACCAAATGGCCAGCGGCGGCCATGTTGGATGTCGGAAATTGCCGAGAGTTGATCTTGAGCATTGCCAAATAAACATCTTTGACTGTGCAAATTTAGAGAAAAATCCTTTTAACTTTGAAGCCTCCAGAGCCTGGAACAGAAAATCTCTGCAGTGGCCCCGGAACTAAACCACAGTATCTCCCGACTATCGTCGTCGGGGAGATACCCCTGGTAAAAATTTGTATCTCGTGGATACTTTAAACTGTTTTTGGAAGTATTTTGATAGGGTTTTGCTGTTCAACTTTTGCTAACTATAGGTGAATAACACTAAGACAACCATTCTGATTTCCCCCAAACTATTTGTGATTGATGAGGTAATGATTCCAGAAGGACAACTCAAATACAGTTCTTCAAATTATTGAAAAATTTGCGGTTTTAGCTTACTTCCTCGCAAAGCTAAAACTAACCAAGATATTATTACCTTGAGGACTAGTCATCTCTAGCAACTGTGACAGCATTTGCTCTACAAAAAGAGCAGGACAATGCAGTCAGTGATGCTCGGGTAAAGGAAAAGATCTTTGCCGCTGTGATACCTTGTCAAAACCATGAAAAAATACACACTGAAACCTTCTGAGGCTTGTCTGAAATGGCTATCCATCCCTTGAACCATGAACTTGCAACACTGCGAAATTATAAACGAAGAATAGAAGTTCAGGAACACATTCAGACTCCAAAACAAAAGTCACTGCTCAAAGGTACGAAAATGAAGTGTTTTAGCAAAGATTCGCGCATGCACAGGTTGTGATGGTGCCCCTTTAAAAGAGATGCTAGCTTTACTTCTATGTTTTTCCCTCATGCAGTTTGTTTCTTGCAGATCTTTTTCTCATTTTGCAGCCTGTACATTTCATAATCATAATTTCGGTTAATATTTTACCAGCAGCCCTCTTGGTCTGGCAGTGAGAAGTGTGCAGATGTTGTGTTTCTGGACCATTCTGCCATTTTCCACATTTCTGTTTGATGTAGCGCTTGGCTTCGCAGGATGATGACGCTGATGATGAGATGGAGCCTCCTTCATCCTTTTTTGAGTCTGTGTTTATATTTTTCTCTCTGCCTCCTGCAGTTATGGCCGGTTTATGCGAAATAATCTCTGTAACGGTTCTATCACGTTTGATTCAGTGGCTGCCACGTTGCTGCAACATTAGAGTAACATTGTGTGGATGTTTAGCGTTAATTTGCCATGTACCCGAATTTACGCCCTAGTGGCCAGTCGTAGCCCCTGCAGCTTCGTACTCCCTGCTGCTGTAGAGTATTGCTTAATCACACATTGGGCCATTCGTTGAATTATGTGGCTCCGCACCCTACCCGGGCACCTGAAAGGTCCAGTCCCAACCTGGGTGGCCTCTGTCTCCCCTCTCTGTTGACTGGACTGCAGCGGGTGAGATCCTGACCCCACACTGTCTGCAATCTCTGGCAAAAATCCCTCCAGACGGTTGCTCATCGCCGGCCTGCTCTGCCTCTGTCAGCAGCTCCTTTACCCTGCAGGATTTGCATGTCCTGTGAGCCCCATTGTGCTCCTCTGTTAATGGCTCTGTCTGTTCAGCACTCTGCTCTGTGTCAAACAGTGAGCTTTTTCAGAGCGCAGACCAGGCAGCGATCAGACGGTTTGTAGTCGCCGTCACCGAGTGAACTCGAGTGACCGCACCAAGCATTGAAAGCCTTGTGTTTGGCACTGCTGTAGGCAGTCATCGTTCACCGCGCAGCGGAGAGAAACGTACTGAACGACATTTGTACAGCTTCACGTGGTGCGCTGTAAAGTCCGAAAAAAACAAAGTATATTACAAGACTTGGAGGGAAATAAAGTGGATGCAATAGTGAGGTGTATTAGATTGACCGCACCACTCACTGACAGTATGGAGTCTGGTTTGCTCGGCCACTGCTGGTAATCAGTGGTCAGCCTTACTTCAGAGACATTATTATTGAGAAGACGCAAGCCTGCTAAAGCTATTTGAATGGAACAGTCTGTTACGCCAGAGATGACTGTTCTGCGGCCCACATCCATCTCCCCCCTAAAAGCCAATCAGCTGCTTTATACAGCCAAAAAGGGAAACGTATCTAACCAATCGTGTTGTTACGTTGACGCGAGCACACAGTACCGATTTACAGCAGTTTCAACCCTCGTGGTTTCAACTGATTCGGCGGTTTTGCGTTCAGGTCTTCTGCTGGGGATGAGCGCATGTCATTTAGTTCAGCGGGATGAGCTGACGGAACCACGTCACTGCACACTGTAAAGGAAGGTACTGTTGTGAAACGTGTATCGTAGAAGTATAACCCGGGGGAGTGTGTTGAACCTTATTTTGTGCAGTGTCACCAAACCCTTTTAGTGGTTTTTATCGCATTCGTCTGAGATGGTGAAATGGAGAGAGATTAGGGATGACTTGGCTCTAAAGAACGGTCATGTGATAGAGGAGTGCCATTCCACTAACTGCAAAGACAAGGCTATGAATCCCAGAGTCTCTGTAGTCGAGGATGTCTTTGCATTGTGACCCAGTCATTGATTTTTTTTCTACCCCCCCCATCATGCAGTGGGAGCCCATTAGACCTCTCAGGGCTGTTGAGACACAGGAAGGTGTCATTTGTGGGGGAGGGGTTTATCTTCTTGCCTTAATTGTGTGTTGGTGGAGGGGGAGTGGTTTTCAGAGCCTGTAAGACCATCAGAGTTGACGCATAGCGGCTCGCTGACCCAGAATCAGCCACAGTATCTCTCTGTGCTGAGCGTGTGTAAGTCTGGGTGACTTGACTGATGCTACAGTTGTGTGCGTTTGCTACTGCTTAAGCTGAGGTCAAAACGTGTTATCAGTGTTATTAAAAGAAAATTCTGATGCTGATGTCACCACCGCGACTGAAATCTGTGGAACTCAGAAACACTCAAGTTTTCTGGAGACCTTTGAATTTAGAAATGACTCTGAAATGGTTTCCTCAGGGTGATTGAGGCCGATTCTTCCTGGGTGATTTCTTGGGTGGATTTTTGCTTGGGGTTGATCACAGGAAGCAGGGAGCATTTTTCACAGCCTGACCTCACTGGAGCTGAATCTGTCCCGGGGGGTGGGCCTTGGAGCAGACAGCTCGGTCAGGGGTTTGGGCCTGTGGCTTTGGGGACAGGTAGGGATGCGTGTGCATGTGAATGGGGTCGGACAATTGCTGTGACGCAGGGATCGGACGGGGGGTGTCCTGCTTTGAGCTGATCTCTGCATTGTATTGTCCTGCCCCCAGGAGCAGGAAGTGGGGCGGATTTAGGTGGGCTCAGCAGGACAGGTAGTCACCATGCAAATCACCAGCTGAGATGCAAATGCATTGTGTTCTCTCTCTCTCTTTCTCTTTCTATCTCTCTCTCTCTCTGTCAATCTTGCTTTTGACCTGTCACTTTCTCTCTCTCCCTCTCTCCCCCTTTTCATTCTCTCTCCTCCTTTGTGTCTGACTGTAACAGTGAACAATGACACACGAGATGTGTGATTAATTAAGTGGCACAAAATTAATTAAAAAACACTAATAAATTAATAAATGACTGGATCCAAACCTACATGCATTGTCGGGTGACGAACGCTGATACAGAAGATCCTGACAGCTGTGAAGAATCGGCACGATGGAGACGGAGCCTCACTGATTGTGACAGGAGGCCTCAGACTGCAGCACCCAATGCCAACCATTCTCTGTACCACACAGCACTAGGGAGTTCTCCTGTGTTCTGTCATTTGTCATGTATTCTTTTGCACTCTCTCTCACTCCCTTTCCATTCCTCCCTCTTTCTAGCACTGACCATCCCTATCCCTCCCTCTCTTCCTCTCTTTCTATTTCTCTCTGCCACTTGCTGTCTTGCCTTGTCACTCTCTCCCTCTCTCTGTTAGTGTGAATGCTCCTCTGTACCGGAGCTCAGGAGCTGTAGAAGTGAGTTTGTCTTTGAGCTGATGGTGGTTGGTGGGGAGTTATATTACTGCAGAGCTCAGTGTCCCCAGTGAGACTGATAGCAGTGTGATGTTTTTGGGTAGCCTGGCAGTGAATGTGTACACACACACACTTTTTTCATGTACAGATGCAGCCCTCAGAAACCCCAGCAGCAGGCCCACACACCGTCCATACTGCCCTGCTTTGGTTTTTGTGCTGCACATGGGCACCACTGCTCTGACTCTCTGCTGCTGCGCGGAGTGCTTGAGGCATAGTGCATTCTGGGTAATGTGTTGATTGATTTGTGTCAGGGAGGGAGGTGGAGTCACTCGCTCTGGAACACTGAGCCTTTGTCTCTACCCGGGCCTCACCTGAACATGCTACACCCCAGCATCTCTCCTGCTCCTGTTCCCCATCCTGAAAACATTGAGTTCTCCCAGTCAAGCTTTTTGAAAAAGTCTGTCTTTTGTAATGCGTTTTCCTGGTCAACCTTTCAGAAAATGTACCTATTATTTGTAATGTGTTTTTCCTCTCCAGAATTGTGTGAAATTGGTGTTCTTTAACTCTGTTGATTTCAATAATGTTCGTACTCTTGAACTGTATTGCTTTGAATTCTGTCAGTGCTCGAGATCTCATTCGCTTTATTCTGGAACCTTGTTGCTTTGACTTGCTTCAGTGTTCTCAAACTCCATTGCTTTAAATTATGTCAGTGTTCTGGAACTCCGTTGCCTTGAATTATGTCAGTGTTCTGGAACTCCACTGTCTTGAATTTTGTCAGTGTTCTGGAACTCTGTTGTCCTGAATTATGTCAGTGTTCTGGAACTTCGCTGCCTTGAATTATGTCAGTGTTCTGGAACTCCGTTGCCTTGAATTATATCAGTGTTCTGGAACTCCGCTGTCTTGAATTTTGTCAGTGTTCTGGAACTCAGTTGCCTAAAATTATGTCAGTGTTCTGGAACTCTGTTGTCCTGAATTATGTCAGTGTTCTGGAACTTCGTTGCCTTGAATTATGTCAGTGTTCTGGAACTCCGCTGTCTTGAATTTTGTCAGTGTTCTGGAACTCTGTTGTCCTGAATTATGTCAGTGTTCTGGACCTTCGTTGCCTTGAATTATGTCAGTGTTCTGGAACTTTGTTGCCTTGAATTATGTCAGTGTTCTGGAACTCCGCTGTCTTGAATTTTGTCAGTATTCTGGAACTCTGTTGTCCTGAATTATGTCAGTGTTCTGGACCTTCGTTGCCTTGAATTATGTCAGTGTTCTGGAACTCTATTGCCTTGAATTATGTCAATGTTCTGGAACTCTGTCTTGAATTATGCCAGTGTTCTGGAAGTTCAATGCCTTGAATTACCTCTAGAGGTTCAGATTCAAATCAAGTTTTTGTATTGTGCTTTTCACATTAGAACTGTCACAAAGATGTTTTGCAGAGCCAAAGAAAGGGCAGAGCCCAGCCTAACCCCCAATGTATCAAATGAGGCAAAACTCTCTCAGTTGGGGGTTATTTATGGCAGCATTCGAATGTGAATACTGTTTGGAGGATTCTAATCATGCTTTTGTGCTCTCGAGCTTTAAGGGTTAATTATCAGTCTCCTCCTCTCTGTAACAGACTGGAAGATGATGGAAAGTATCATTTGATTTTCTTTGGCTCTGGAAGATGAACAGAAAATAAGCTGACCCCTTTTCACTCTGCTGGGCCTCTAATATTGCCTTAAAGCCTCACTCTGCAGTTTAGACCTGTGGCCTGTAGGATCTGGCCTGGTGACTGAGGTCTGTTGATTCTTCTTTTAATCTTCCCACTTTGATTAAATAAAGGACATCCTGCTTTGTGAACAGTGAAATAACAGGCAACCACTTCATTCAGATAACGTACAACGGCATAGTTTTAGCTTTTATGAGAAAAATTTGGGTTTGGTCAAGGGGTAATGGTTGCACAGAGCTGCTACTTTTTTGCCCATATAAGAAATAATTACAGCAAAATAATAAACTATGCATCAAAAGATGAGCATTAGCCCCCTTAAAACATATTTTTAAATGAACTTGTGCAAAAGAAAAATTTGATACATATTCTTTACAAAAACTTCTCAGTAACTGATCCACTCAAAATAAGCATCACTGTTTTATGTTGTGTTGAAATGTCCTGAAGCTGCAGTTCAAGTGGCACCAACGTCACCAAAGTTTGTGAACAGGACCTAAATATAGTCTATTTTTCACACCTCAAAGACTGAGGGGAGTTATTTGTTAAGTTATGAGCAAATAAGTAGTAGCTCTGTGCATCCGTTACCCCTGACCAAGCCCATATACTCAAATATGCTCAGATGTTTGGTGGAGAAGGAGAAATAAATGGTGGTTTATTATCATCTCCTTTATTTTACTTCGGGAGTTTACTTCTCTGTCTGAGAAGTGGTGAGGTGTCTTCAAAGCCTTATAGATGGATAGTTGATAGCTGTTTTCACCATCGTTAATTTTCCTGGATGGTATATTATTTTGGTCCACCCCCCACCCCCCCCTCCCCATTTCATTTTCATCATTGTGTTAATATCGGGCATTTATCTACACGATAATCTGCATTGACTTCGAATTACCACATCTATCAGGTATCAACTGCAAAATGACCTGCAAGTGTTTTAAATGAAGTTTAAACTTTAGTTGAATTTTGCTTACAGTATTGCTTGATTTGTTGATTAATAATTTGGCTTTCACTCAGTCCAAATTGGTTTCTGTGAATAGGCCTACAAAATACACAACATAAATGGGAAGCTGTATGTGCAATACCAAATCCCTTATTGATTAGGCTTTTTACAGTCCTTCAAATATGCTACCGCAGAGCGCAGAGTAAACTTTTTGAGCAACCTTAAGCTCCCCGAAATATATGATAAACTGAAGGGACACCTTGATAAGTCCATCTTCCTCAAGTTATAGTAGCAGATTTTCACCCCTGAAAATTTGAAGCATTAGCTGAAATACTTTTCTAGATATAGCCATATGAAAGTGGCTCCTCAGAAATCGCTGTTCAAACAGGGCCGGAACTTTGTCGTAAATTTTTTTTTAATGACAAAACTATTAGTGCTAAAATTTTAGATTTATCCAGTTTGGAGGTGTATGTGCCCGCTGGAATTTTTTTCAGCCAAATCTGAGATGGTCAAGTGGGAAATTGCCCTGAAATTCTGACATTTTACATGGAATGACCCACCTTTCAACTGTTGCAGGTGCCTTATTAGCCCTTGTGAATATGGTCCTGGTGTTGGAGAGTCTGAGACTGAGTGTAAATTGAGTGCTCAGCTGACTGTGCGCCTTGAGAAATTAATACGATAGGGCTTGGTTGCGGAACATGAAAGCTTTTGGTCGCTGTAAATGACATGTGGATTAGCTGACATGGTGGTGTGTGTGCATGTGTGTGTGTGTGTGTGTGTGTGGCTGTTTGTGGAAGGGGGGGAGCTGTTTTTCTCATTAACACCCTCATTATGGTCCCAGCTGTCACAAGGAAACACCCCCGCTCCCCCATCCCTGTGGTACAGCAGCCCCCCACCCATTCTAATGTGCCAATTATTCCTCTGACAGATCTCTCTCTCTCTCTCTACCCACCCCCCTCAGAGGACTAAAATGCTGACAGCCTCACACATCCCTGTTAATCCTGTCTGGACAGGGTGTTTGGGGGGGTGGGATTCATGGCATGTTTCCTTTTGTTCCGTTTATTTTTTTCATTTTTATTCATTTGGATGACTCGAGGGCTTTGGGCTCTGCCTCTATGTGACACTCAGGCCTGGACACAAAGGTGGGAGTTGGGAGGGTTTGGTTGGGCGTGCGTCAGACCTGCGGCACACACTTGAAGATGAGCGAGGCCTTCCATCCTGCATGAGGGAGATAACGGCCCCCGGGGTACTGCGAGAAAGGAGCGTCGCTCCCCGTTGTTTTGTCTCGTGTATCGCGACCTCGTCTGACATCTCGCCGCTCCTCGCTCTCCGCCAGGTCTGCTGTCAATCACCGCCCGGCGACATCATAATGGCCCCTAATGTCACTGAAGCAAATGCGGGCGGACAATGCGATTCCCGTCCTCTGAAACGCAAGCTGGGCTGGTTTATGTAGCCTGCTGTTTACCCTTCTAAGGTGTGAGGTAACTGATATGTAGTTTGAGGGCTCTTCAGAACAGTTCTGCAGCTGCGACTGCAGATGCTAGCGAATTCTTTGGAGAGAAGAGCAATTTTCGGAACAATAGTTCAAGGCGGTGAAAGACTGATTTTTAATGCCCTTGCAATTACCGTGAGGTTTTGCGTCACCGGGCCCAAATGAGACAGCCATCATGGACGACAGTGTCAATGTGATCAACGTGGTCAGAGTTGTGTGCTGCTGATGGTGGTCGGATCTGTCAAGCACACTTTGACTTGTGGGGAAGCGAATCTGCGAACTCGAAGACTGCTACGGAAGGTCTCTCCTTGTCCATGGCCCGAACAAATTTCATTGGTTGTCTGAACACCTTCTTCTTGTGTGGCATTGTATGTGTTCCAATTTAACCCTAACCACCAATGAAATTCATTCGAGGGCGTGGTGAAGGCGGAACCTCCTTTTGCCGTCTTCGGGTTTGCAAATCAGCTGCGGGGGAACTCGACTCTGACAAGCAGCCCTGCTGCTCCTAAAATCAGCTGTTGCTGTCTCGAGGGTTAGGCTGCAGCAGCTAATGTGTGCGGTCCAACGTGCTTTTGCACGTGTCACCTGTTCCCACCACAGGCCGTGTACCTGACCAATAACCTGAAAGCAAAGAGCTTTTACCGCCCAATTACAAGACCGATGCAAACGTTTATATTTTTTCCCCTTATTGCTGTAGGAGGAAGTGTTCTTGAGATTATAAAACCACTCTTTTCAGAACGGGAACGTTGTTTTGACTTTCCTAACGGGCATTTCCGTGGGAATCCTTTGTTCTTTATGGCCACCACTTAACCTTTTCGTTTGGTTTTGCTTTCTTATCTGAAGAAAACAAAGGCTGGGACAAATAATCTTTCCACAAGTGTGTGTTTCCATAAACACAGTGCATGCACGTACACATGCAATGGCTGTTTAAAAGGGACTTTTCACTTGTTGTGGGATTATTACCTTATGATTGGTAGTTCTCTTTCTGTAGTTGCGCTATATGAGCTAGACGTTTCAAACAGGCTTACTGTAGTTGGCCGCGGTGCTTGTATTTTCTCTATTATTTGTTTTCTTCTACTTAAAATGAAGCTGTGAGTTGACACTGTAACCTTTTGTTCCTCATCGAATACCAGTTTGCTGGAGTACAGTGCACGACTGAAAAATTTGTATCCATCCAAAAACTGAGACTGCTTGTAATTTGAAAGTGCTCAGCTTGAGTTCATGTTTTGCTCTGTGCCGTCATGGCGACTGTGCAGTGCTGTAAGTAGGTTACATTGGTTTTATACAGCAGCTGTGTGGGCCAACATTTTGGATATTATACGATGCAGACTCTGGAAGTGTAACCGTGCCCTTCTATTTCTGGCTGCTCTGCTAGTTTCACTGTGACCTGGAAGTGAACTGATGCTTGTATTTCTATTTCCCTCTACCTGGACAAAAGACACTTGAGACCTCTGGTGAAATGTGATGAAGTGTGTCCTGTCTTGCCCCAAAGCTGTCCTAAATACGCTTTTCACCTGTGTGTATATTATTCAGTGTGCTTGACTGGCTTTGACACTGTGTGTTGTTTTGAGGCGGTCACAGCCAGCCCTCGTATGCTAAGGCTGCGCATATTTATGGACGTATGTGTTGCTAACTTGCTGAAAATTAAAGACTGGGGCGTCCAGTCTTATTAACCCTTAGTGCGCGGAATAATTTTTTAAGGAATTAAAAGTGTAATTATCCTGAGCTGTTAACTTATCATGTGGCAACTTGTTTAAAAGAGCTCATGCGCAGTTGGTTCGTCTCTGGGTTCGTTACAGCCTGTGCAATTTATGACTTTAGTTCTGATGAAAATGTGTCGATTTTAGAGTGCGTCGGTACAACGTTTTACAGGAATGAGACACGCTTTTTATATTGTGTTGCTGGTTATTTGAAAAAGGTGGACATCTGACAAACTTTCATTACAGCTTGGCCGTTAATTTGGTAGGCCTGATTCAGTACAGTCTGTCCTATACCCTTATTGTTTGGTTACAATAATAACTGAACATTTTGTACCGATAGAAGGACCATGAGATGAAGTTCCAGACATGCAGGGGATGTGATTTTGGTTTGTGGGTGATGGACTCGTTTTTCCACTTTGCGCTCATTAGTTTGCGGGAATGTTTTCTCCTACACTAGGGCCACAGTGTTTCCCGTTGATATTTTGGAGGAAGTTGTGAATAGGGATAGTGCTTAATGAAGCACTTCATTGCAGGAGTAAACCTCTGAAGTAAACGGTCACCTGTGAGGTGGTTAATTGTTGTCCCTACAGAGGAGTAATGATGTAACAGTGATCCAGCGAGCCCTCGAACATGTTTATGAGGAAGAGGGAGGAGAGGTGTGGAGGGGAGAAGAGATTTTTGCGTCAGGGACAAATGACAAGTCAGCCTCTCGTCTTTCTCCTGTCGTTGTATGTATGAGCCGTGTTCGGTGATTCTCAGCGTCGTCCTGGAGTCTCTGTTTTTCCTGGTTTTTGTTTCAACCACAGCAGTAATCTTCCGATTTTGAGAAGCAGTTTATTTGTCTTAATAAGATCCATTTATGTTAAGATTAGTCATTTACCGTCTCAAGCTGCGTGTTGAGAGAAATATCAGCGCATGCATGAAGGATAAAAATTCAATAGTCTCATTATGACGTTCTGGAAATTACATAATGAGATGGAAAATTTTTACTGTTCAAATGATACTATTAGTGGGTCCTAATTTGGGAAAACTAACTGACACATGGTAGTGAAAACCTACTATATAGCCATTTACTACACAAGCAAATGATTGTCAAACTTGTTTTTTTTTTTAATGCAAATAAGTTCACACAAAGCATTGAACAAAACTTAAAACACTTATGTTCAGCAAGCTAAATTGGAGCAAACTAAATTTTTACAGTGTCTAAATTGATCTGCTTAGAAATGTTGTTCCGTGAAATTTCTTGCGATGTAGAAAAAAGCGCTGTATGTCCAGGGGTCTGTTGTTCTTCATGGCGTGCATGGATATTTGTCAAATGTGGCTTAAGGCGGTCAATAACTGCTTGAAACATGAAAAATACCTAAAAGACAAATTAACTGCTTGGTATCCCACAATTGCGATTGTGCTTGGGACAGAAACCAGCGCAGACAGGGAGGCCCCAGGGACAACATTATAAAACCGGCAGCCTAACTGATATGGTTTTTTCAATTGTTGTGATTGAGAGCCCTGTAAATTGAGCTGAGTTGAGCCTGTGTGTGTGTGTGCTTGCGTGTGTTCATGCATGTCTGTACAGACGCGTGTATGTGAGTGTGCAATGTTTGGTGCTCTGTGCGGTCAGAATTGATTACTTTCACTGGAACTTATGAGCACCTGTGATATACCCGGTTTTGCTTCTTGACCCGGTCTGGGCACAATGTCACATGACCGCAACGACACTTTGACTATTCAATATGGCATCACATGGCTGTCATGTCACATGGTCCCTCTCGGACATGTGCGGGATTAGGGCCCAGTCTAGTGTTGGGGGCTCCTTGGGAACTTGGTGGTTTCCCTGCTCCAGACCTCAAATCTCCCACAATCCCCCTCTCTTCTCTCCGCCCCTGCCAGTCTCCCCGTTCTCAGAACTCTCCAGCACCCCTGACAAACTTACAGCTCTAATTGACCGGCTGGGCGGGGTGGTCTGAGGGGACTCTCCGACACCCGACACCTCTCACCTGCTTTCACTGTGCAAAAACCCCCTCGCAGCCCCCGCCAGTGGGACTCCCACAGCACAGCCTGTCCACGCAAACATTTCCCCTGTATAACCCTCGGTACTCACACCCTGCCCTTTTGCTAATGATTCGAAACCAGCTGGTGTGTTGTGCGTTTCACAGCGAGATGGGGCTTGGCGTTTAGCAGTAAAATGTGTGTGGGAGAGTGAGAATGTGTGAATATGCATGAGAGGTGTGTATGTTTTGTGTTTGTGTACATGGTGTGAAAAGTGAACTCACATTTATTTATGTGTCAGTGGTTAGCACTACTGCCTCACAGCAAGAAGGTTGTGGGTTGAAATCCGGCCTGGGGCCTTTTTGTGTGGAGTTTGCATGTTCTCCAGTGTTCCTCTGGTTTCCCCCACCCACAAAAACATGCATCACAGGAACACTTCTGCCTGTACCCATGACCAAGGAACTGGCTTTAGAACTGGAGTTGGTCCCCGGGCGCCGCTCTGTGGCTGCCCACTGCTCCTAACTATAGGATGGGTCAAATGCAGAAGATGAATTACCCCATGGGCTTCAATAAGGTGTATCTTATCTTATCATACTTGAGAATTTAGTCCTCCTGCGACTTCGTGTTTATAAAGGACTTGATTGATTCACTCCAGCCATCCACCAGTAATGCACTTTTCAGTTGTTCTGCTCAGTCTTCTATGGGGCTGGGCAGAGGATTGATACTGGGTATCGTGATATCAGAGAATATTTTGGATTTTGGCTACCATGACATCCTGATATGAGTGTTGTCTTCCATGGTTTTAAAGGCTGCATTAGGGTCATACGATGCAGTTCACTATTCTATCCGTGGCGTGTTCCTGCTTGGTCATCATATCCACATTACTATTGACTGTTTATCAAAAGTCACGCTGTGTAACTATTTTGCTTGAGTGCCTATAGTTATCCCGGCTGTTTGGCACCATAGTGATATCAAGGTATTGGGTCGAAAATACTGTGATGATTGATTTTGTCTGAATCACCCACCTCTAATCTTCTGCATGTCATCATTACCCCGTGCGGAAGGGGTTATGTGTTCGTCTCCGTTTACTTAATTATTATTTCTCTGTGTGTGTGCTTGTCTGTGGACAGCTTGCAGGCCGCAGTTTTGGTTGGATCGTTTTCATGTGTCACAGAAGGGTTGGTAATGGTCCAAGTGAGAAGTGATTAGTTTTTGGTGCCGATCTGGATCAAACTATGCATTCTGGTTCACTTTGAAAATTTTGTTAACAGTGGGAGATGGGGCATATTTTGACATTTCCTTTAATAACTCCATCAAAAACATAATGAATCACTTGAACATCAACACAATATAGCCCTCCGGGGAGGGCAACAACCATGAGCGGTTTGATCCGGATCCGAATCAGATAAAAAAAACCTCTAAAATATCGGCCATATTTGAAGAGCGCGGGCGGGGTATGTGGCCTCCAGACACACCCTCTATTTCCTTGTGTTTTAGTGGCAGTTTGATTTTTTTAAATACCAGAACAGCTGGGGAGAGCATTGTGTGGTGCCATTGAAGCATGATTTGAAATCCTCTGTGGGTAGGCTGGAAATAAAGGGTGTAATTAAGTGCCCTATCAATGGGAGTGACATCTAATGGATCCTCAGACTGGAGTTTCCCTCACAGGCTTTCAGGACGTCAGCTTTAATTCTCTCTGGGTTCTTTAAACGCCGTCCGTCGAGATTCTTGACTTCGGTCCAGCACTTAGAAGTTGGCTTTTTTTTTTTGGAGCAGCTTCTTGTGTGCGTTTCCATGGCGGCGCAGTGCTTTTGTCCACTGCTCTGACTAGATTTCATGTGCTGTGGGATTGAAGCGGATTTGGGGAAAGTTTGTGCGCCGCTCCGCGAAGGAATCTGATGAATGCTGCCAAAACGCTGCCAGCGCGAGAAGCGTGTGCTTCTGATGAACCTTATCTGATGCACCACACGAGCGCTGGCTTCTGTCTGCAGTTCCAGGCTTTCTTTACTTTACTACCAATTTCAAATTTAAACCCCCATTTCGAGCAGGTGGGGGCCACCAAGCTGTCACGGAATTACAGTCCCATTACATTTCGGGTTGTAACTCTACAACTAAATAAGATAAAATCAAGTATAATATGTCATATTGAAGGTATTAACTTGTTCTTTAATATTATCAAGTGAAAATGTATTTTTTGAGAAATTTTCATAGAAGAAACAAGCAAAAACTACTCCGTCACGGAATTACACAAAATTGACGTGGTTTTTTTTAATGTTGTGTTTAACTATCCAGAAAGTGATGTTCCTATCATAATTAAGTTATGAAACTTCAATATGTTCATATTTAAGGTGTTTTTTGTTAATGCTGTAAGTTATAGAAACAAATATTGACTTTAACCCTGCTTTATGGGCAAGAAATTTCAAGAAGTCAATGTCACGGAATTACAAGAGGCAAATTGTCACAGAATGACAACAATAGTATTAAATAGTTTCAATGTATTTATTTCAATATATTATACATGTATACATAATTATTTACATTTTAACAGTTTAGCAAAATATTTCAATGAGTTTTCCACTTATAATGACCAATCATAATACATACTTCAAAAAATTTTTTTTATCTCCATGTCAACATTGGCTTGGTGGCCCCCAGGTGTATTTCAACCTGAAGAGCACTATTATAGGCAGCTATAGTTGCCCAATGATGTAAGATAACAAAATCAGAGGCAACCTATGACAACCTATCACATGGCAACTTGTTTAAAAGAGCTCCTGTATGGAGCTCCAAGTTGCTGCATGATAGGTTTTCAACACCTCAGGATAATTACATTTATCATTCCTTAAAAATTTACTCAGCGCTCTAAGGGTTAAGATCAGTCCCAGCTTCAAATGTTCTCGGAATCTCAAGCTTGACGGATGACAATAATAATAAGAATAATAATAATACATAATAGCAAATTGACAAGTAAAAATATGTGATGTATGGTTTTATCATAATGCTTTAGCAAATACTTGTCTGTGCGAGTACCTATATGCTGCATTTTTCAGTTTTGTTGCTCATAGATTTTTTTTATGTGAATGAACATCTGAGCACGGGACAGAGCTCTCAAAACACATTATTCCATGTTGCTGTCTGCCCCAGAGGCTGTGCGATAAAGGTTTTGATGAACACTGACAATCCTGCAAGGTTCTTCAGAAAACCCTAAGGTTTTTGGAGTTTTTTTTTAAACTTAGCCTTTGGGTTTGTGATGCTTTTTGTCTTAATGGGTGAGAGACCCTCAGACATTAGATAAAGGACGCCTCTCAATCTTAATCCCAATCTGAGACCATAGAAGAAGAAATGACTCCGTTACCTGATCTCTGTGATGTTAGATGATTGTTACGTAACTGAATGAGTGTTGATCAGCCTGACTGTAATTATGACTGCTGTGTGTGAAATTACTGCGGACTGACTGCTCGCCTCTTCTCTCTCCAGCCTTTTTTCCGGCTGCTGAACCTGAGGAAACTGGGCCTGAGTGACAATGAGATCCAGAGGCTGCCGCCCGAGGTGGCCAACTTCATGCAGCTTGTGGAGCTGGACATCTCCAGAAATGGTGAGACACACACACATGCTTGTGCACTCGTGTGCGTATACACACACACAACACACACAACACACACACACACACACACACACACGCACAAGCACGCGTGCGTGCGCGGACGCATACATAAGAATGCATGTGCGCACACGCGAGTACACTCATATGTTTGCACTCACACACATGCGCGCACACAAACACGCACCCACCTGCACGCGCGCACCCTGATTCACACACACATACATACACACACGTACGCATGCAAATGCATAGGTACGTGCACGCCCATGCACTGGCTCAAACACAACTGTACACACACCCATGTGTTGTCATGCACATTTGTTACCAAGTGAAATGCATTCCCTCGATTGCACATGCATGACATGCATTTTGGTTTGTGTGCACATGTAAGTGCGTGCATGGCCTCACCTAGAATGCTTATCCATACATAGTCATGAGCATGTACAAACTCTATATCCAGACCGGTGTTTTGTGCTTGCTGACATTATCGAATGTTGGAAGCGTGGCTTTGAGTTAGCATAGCCGCTCTGCTGGTGCTGTCTATCGTGATTCTGTGTCTGTATATAGCTGGGTCTTCAGCATTTGGAGGAAGAGAAGCTGCTTTTGTTTGATCTTATGCACATAAACTTGCTTTACTGCACGAAGTGCAATGTTTCTGCACCAAACATTGTCTGGACTTAACATTGCCATTAATCTTCCATGCTGCTTATAAGCCCAGGGGTGGGAAATGTAGTCCTGAAGCCCCTGTGGAACTACACTGCTCATTCTCTCACCTCAGGTCAAAGCCCAGCCCTGCACTAGCTACCACAAGGACCTCTAAATCATTCCTCTTTCCTTTTGCCAAAAGGCATCGCTGTTTTTTAATCAGCGTCGTAAATCAGTAAAGCGTTCCAGCCTGTCTGCGAGAGCTCTTTTGAGCAGGAGGACGGGAACGATATCCAGACTCGGCTGCTGGCTCGCGTATAGCAGTTTCCTGCAACTGTGGATTTTGGGAAACCTCGTATGCTTTTGACTCCTCGTGATTTGTGTTGTATTCCCGTCGGGTTGTGGGGGGATGAGGACCTCGGGACGAGCCGGCTGTAATGTTGTTGACTGGGACTTGCATCCGTAAGATGGATGGCAGTGCCTTTGTCTCGCCCGACTCCCCCAGCAGGGCTGAGCAAATACCCCTGTCCATATTAGTCAAGATGGGGACCCCTGCTGTTAAAATGGGAAATGACATCCTGGAGCAAGCTTGACGTGTTTAGGCGAAGTTATTTGCAGATTGATCCTTGTGGTTTAGCAATCTTATCACTTACTACACGGAGCAGCGTATCGAAAACTCAGGCCAAAATAACGCAGTATCATAGAAGAAGTTTGTTGTTCACAAATGTTTGTGTGGTGAGAAGACGTGCGAAAAGGCAGCAGGGCACCCCTTGCGACAGGGCTTGTCTTTCCATGTAACGGCATGTCCGCGGCCCAGTGCGCCATCGCGGATGCGTCAAGCATAAGACGACTTTCTAGCTCTGGTGCTGCCTGTGACTGTAGAAACTGCAGCCTCTAGCCTGTTGTTTTTCCGATTCCCTGGGATGGCGGTCTGATAAGATCACGCAGCATCACCCTCAGGGACTTAAGAGACATCATCATGTACCTAACGACGCAGTTCGTCAGCATTTGGACAGTGGGACCGTTTTTGTTGGCCTGGTCCTTTTACATGAGCGTAACATTTTGAATTTGATTTGAATATGTATGTTTAAGTGGAGATAATTTCTGCTTCAGTTTGTGGGCGGTTACATCAATATCGTATGAGTGCCACTTGTAGAGTCACTTATTCCCTGTTTCGCATGTAACATGAAGGTCTGTTCTCATGCACAAGGGGCTGCATGATGATGTGTGATTCTGTATTTAGAATAGTGGTCTCCATCACTGTCTCTGGGGAGCCATCCTCCTGTAAGTTTTTACTCTAATCTTATTAGGACACCTGATCGAGCTAATTAGCAGCTCGTCAAGAAGGCTGAGGTGTGGCTTGCTTTGGTTGTATTGAAAACTGTGAGGATGGTGGCTCTCCGGGGAGCAGAGTTTGCAGGCCACAGATTTACTCTACTTATGACAGGATTTTTTTGCAGTCTATAGCGTCAAGGTCACAGTCTTTGCCTGGTAAGCAGAAGTTTGTTGAAAATGCCCTAGTGTTTCCACACTAAAATCAGCGGGGTCTATTGGACCCTAGAAGAGGAGTCTGAACCCCACGTCCACCCCTCAGGTGGGATTGGCCCATATATGGTCTTATTAACTGTTGGTCGCTTTGGATAATGGCTTCTGCCAAATAAGTATGATGTCGCTGCATGTTGAGACAGGAAATGAAACAGGGGTCTTGTGTTCTGAAAATTTCTATGCTGAGCCTCTAGGCTTGTCCACGTTATCCCAACCAACCCTGTTCGCCGTCTGGTACTGACTAAATGCAGCCCTGAAAATGCATCAATTTTTTAGCTCGCCTGACGACGAAGTCAGATGAGCTTATGTCATGGCCTGTTTGTCCGTCGTTCGTTGTCGTTGTCGTCGTCGTCGTCGTTCGTCGTCCGTAAACATCATCTCCTCCGAAACCACTGGGCCTATAAAGCTGAAACTTGACAGGTACCTTCCTACCCATGAGGACACCAAAGTTTGTTCAAGGCATTCCGATTCGATTTCAAGCATTAAAAAAAATTAAAAATCACATAATTTGCCATCTGAAAGCTATTTATGCACATATTCAGTTGAAATTTGCTATGTAGCTAGTATGTGGCAAGATACATCACATATTGTACAGCTTTTCCCGTATTTAGAATTTTGACCTTGCTTTGACCTTCAACTTTATACAACCCCTGTGAGTTACATTGAAATCTTTCAAAATCATCTTCTCAGAAACAACTGGGCCAATGAAGGTGAAACTTGACAAGTACCTTCCTGCCTATGAGGTCACTGAGTTTTGTTCAAGGCGTTTCGATCCGATTTCAAACATGGTCGCCATGGCGGCCATATTTAAAATCACATAATTGGCCATCTGAAAGCTATTAATGCACATATTCAGCTGAAATTTGCTATGTAGGTAGTAAGTAGCAAGATACATCACATATAATACAAGTTTTTGCGTATTTTGAATTTTGACCTTGCTTTGACCTTCAACTTTGTATGACCCCTCTAAGTAACACTGAAACCTTTTAAACTCTTCTTCTCTAAAACTACTTGACCAGTGAAGCTGAAACTTGACAAGCATCTTTCCACCCATTAGGACACTAAATTTGTTCAAGGCGCTCTGATTCAATTTTAAATATCGGCCATATTGAAAATCACATAACTGGCCATCTGAAAGCTATTTATGCATATATTCAGCTGTAATTTGTCATGTTGGTAGAATGTAGCAAGATACATCACATGCCTATAAAAGGTTTTTCCGTATTTCGAATTTTGACCTTTGACCTTCAGCTTTAAACTTGCACGAATAACGTAATTTTGTTGTAACCACAGCTGATTCAGGTGAGCTTTTAAAATTACTAATTGCCTCCCCCCATCTCCCCCCCCCCCCCACCCCCCAAAAACTCACCTTCTCTCTTTCAGACATTCCCGAGATTCCAGAGAGCATCAAGTTCTGCAAGGCGCTGGAAATTGCCGATTTCAGTGGAAACCCCCTCACCAGGTCAGCCAGTGGTTCGGTCCACCTTGTCTTGCCCATTAAGTGAAAGAAGGGTGGTCAGTACCATGCTAGCAGCCATAGGGGGTGTGAGAGGCAGGTATCTGTCGAACGCTACACGTGCGATGTTTTGGTTGGAAGCAGCTATGCAACTACGACAGGCTGCTCGAGCGTAAGCTAATTGTTTTAGCATGCCCTACCGCAGTAAATTATTGTGAATTGTAATGGATGGTCATTAGCACCTCTTTCCCTGGTCCCTGTGCACAAATTAAACTCAACACGAAAACTAGAAAAGAGTCAAATGGCTTGGCTCGCTAGAACCTCCGCTGATCTGGTGCAGGGCTAAGTATTAAACACCCCTGAGGATTACTTTGAAACACGTTTCGGAAATCTGACTCCTCGGTTGTGCTTTTCTAGGCAGGGTGTACGGAGGAACAGCTGGTGCACAGACTGTACCTGCTGTGCGGTGGTCTCTGAATTACGGAAGAGGCTCATTAGTCATTTGGGCCACGTTACCATCTGTTTTGTGCATTTTCCTTTAAAGTTGTGCTGTGCGTTTTACTGCAACCCCTCACCGCAGAGTGATGTCTTTGCTCCTGAGCAGAGAGAGATGTTTGGTTTATGGGAGTTGGCCTCGGAGGCCATCTTTGATCAGATGAGTGATTAATGTCAAGCTTCCTCGGGTTACCACTGCTGAATTACAGCTCCTTTACCTTGTGACTGCAACAGTTACAGTTAGTATGAGGCCAGGATGTAGACGGGGAAAGGATACGCACGAACATCGCATCGACTGACTATTTTATGAAGTCGGAACACTGCGAATGTTTCCGCCATTTTACCATTGGAAGAGTGTTCTTTTTGGAATGTTTTTTTCAAAGTATTCCAAGTCATTGTTCTAGACCAGTGTTTCTCAAACCTCTCCTGGAGGACCACCTGCCCTGCATGTTTTAGGTCTTTCCCTGCCCCAGCACAGGTGATTCAAATAATCAGGATGTTATCAATCAGCTTTAGAGGGTCAATAACGAGCTGATCATTTTAATCACCTGTGCTAAAACAGGGAAAGATCTAAAACATGCAGGACAGGTGGTCGTCCAGGAGAGGTTTGAGAAGCACTGTTCTAGACCTCCGATGGTTTCACTTACAAGCAGTAATGGTTACATCAGCATTAGAATGTTCAGTTAAAGAACCTTCCAGCAGTGTGCTTTTGACATCACAAAGGACACCGTTGTTAAACGCACATAAGCTGATCAGCTGTCTCATTCTCTCCTGCATACATTGACGTGCATTTTTCCTCTGGGAGGTGAATGTGAATGTGGCAGCGATGCACGCTGATCACGAGGGTTTCATTTGATTATGTAGCCTAAGCAAATACACTCATTGTAACACCCAGCCCCAGCCCCCCCCACCTGAGCCTTTCTCCATGTGTTTAATTCATATAACCGCAGCAAATATTTAGCTACAGCCTCCAGGACTGCTTGCGGCAATTTCGGAGACGGCTCTCGCCGGTCTATTCAGCTGCATTCAAAAAGCAGGAAATACTTGCTTTCCGACTCCTTTCGAGCTCGAGCGAATATTCCTGGTTCTGAATTCACCTGTTGCATTCGTAGCCCTGCCCAGATAAACATACCCATGGCGCTCATTCGCACGGTGTGAATTTTCCACATCAACTGTTCTATTGTGCCCCCCTTGTTCAAAATCAGGGCCAGTTAACTCGGAAATTAAATATTGACTTGTTTAGGGTGGGATTGCGATTGCACCAATTTGAGTTTAGAGTTGTGCACTTTCCCACACAGTTAAGCCGGGCAATATCCGTTTCGAAAGGCCTCTTTCAGGAAAGAAACACCTGAGGCAGGACACAAAGCAATTTAGGGCTTAAGTTTGGGCTGGGCTGAATGAGATATTTTCAAAACCAAGTGCTCCTGAGATCCTGAATTTACTCCATGCGAGAGGTGAACAGAACAGCGGGTGCTTTTGAAGTTGTGAAGCTCGCTGCTGTATCATCTCTTCCCTACACTACTGTTCACACTGTCGTGCTTTTTTTTTTTGTTGGAACTTTAGATATGTTCAGAATTCCAAGCTGGTGTTCTAGAACTGTAGATTAGAACATTGCCTTCAATCAATCACCTGCAGTGACCTTTACATCACAAAATAAGAATGTTCCATTCATTCTAATGACATATTTGTGACCTCACCAGGCTTTCTGGTTGGCAGTATAGCTGAATTTTTGTGCAAGTAAAAATCTTGCCTTGCATCTTTCTTGAGCTGTATGTGATGTGTGCATGAAGGATCTCTTTGTTTGACGAACACACCCCCCCCCCCCCCCCTCTCCTCCCTTCTCCCTCCATCTCTCCCCAGATTGCCTGATGGTTTTACTCAGCTCCGATCTCTTGCACACTTGTCCCTGAATGAGGTGTCGCTGCAGTCGTTGCCGAATGACGTCGGCAAGTAAGTTCAACCAGCAGCACGGAGATGTAAACAAACGCACAAGCGCGCAAATGCAAGACCTCGCCTTTTTGCATGCACAGGACAGTTTGCCGTATTATCCTGATGTTTTTGCACTCACTCGCACAACGATAACGTTCGCACACGCAAATGCACACGCATGGTCCCCAATAGGCACCAAAAACGTGAAAACGCACACACTACACAGACACACAAATCCTTGTACTCCTATCCTTATAAGGACATTACATTGACTTCCATTCATTCTTTGTCTTTAAGCCTTTCCCTAATCTGAAAAATAACCAACACATGCCTCACCCACACCTTTACGCTAACCTTATCTGATTCCTAATTCTTACCTTAACCCTAACCTTAACTACCAGGGCACAATTTATCCTTGTAGTTATGAGGACTGGCGAAGCATCCTCTCTTCCCAGTACTGTCCTCTCACACATGCAGGCACACAGGAACACGCGTTCCTTCCAGCTTGAAGCCATAGCATTTCTCCATGTGTGGCAGCCTCCCCCATTAGCTGTCTCTTGTTGAACACAAGCACATGCTTAACAGCCCCGTGGTCATCAACACTATTGGCAGGAGTTTCCCTGTAAATCCTGCCTGTTGAGACGAGATGCAGGGATGCAATATCGGATCATATAGATGAAAATACTTAAACGTAAAACAACATATAGTAAGAACCAAAATAATGTCCTCTTGAGAGAATAAGTCAATGTCTAGTGTGGCCACACTTTGCTTTGATTACAGCATTTAATCTTTCGGTTATATTTTTCACATCACATTTTTTTTAAATGTCCTAATTTGCTAAACCATTCCACAAGGTTTGAAGTTCATTCCAAAGAGATTCTCTCCATGTTACAGCAGATTTGTTCAATGGGATTAAGGTCTGGTCTTTCAGCAGGCCCAGTTATAACTTTTATGTCACCAGATGTAATTCTTGCAAAGCATAGAAGTGTATTTCATTATCAAGTTGAAAATAAAATCCCCGACCAATCACTTTCTTTCCGGATGGCAGTGAATGCCTTACAAGTGATTCTTCTTTTGATCCATGATATTGTCAGTCTTTGAGATCACCAGCTCCTTTCAAGCAGACTGAACCGCAAACTATAATATTACAACCTCCATAACAGTTTTTACAGTCATCTTTGAAACGTTCTCCAACTGTCCTGCGTACATAAGTTCTGATTCTGATTCATCGGTCCAAAGGGCTTGTTCCCTGTCCGCTGTTGTCCAATCCTTGAATTTCTTTGCAAACTCCAGTCTTTTTTTGATGTTGCCAGCAACACGACCAGTTAGACTATTTTCACACAGGTGACTCTAAATAGTACGTCTTGATACTTTCATCTTGTCAGTTCTGACGTTATTAATATCATCGTGAAGTTGTCATGCTGTCAACTACCAATTTTTTATTATTTATTTTTTATTTATGTATATTTTTTTATTGGTCATCAGAGGCACTTAACTTCCATTTTGTACCTCTATTGCCATTAGTTTTCAGCGATCCGGTCTCTTTGAAAGGCTTGATGTTGATGACTGTGCCATGGCGGCCTTTAACGTCTTCAGCATCACGTAAGGCCACAATAAAGCTACAGACAGTTTCGGAGCATTCTTTCTGTTGTGCCATTGAACACTGACACTGATCAAAGTTCATGTCACCTTTTATCCTGGAGCGGCTGACCATCACGGGTAATTTAGCAGAATAGTGTTGCCTCAAACCAGCTTAAACATTTTTTTTTGCATCAGTAATCATGGAATGTGCCGATACAAGAGTCAATAAAGTAAAATTTGTGACACCTTTCTACTTTTATGAAAAAATTTGTGTTTTCGCTGTTTTTGTTTATACCCATATTTTTACCTCAGTACACTTGTTGAAAATTTTTTTTTTGTTCTTATTGCTGACAATAGTATTTTCATTACATTTTCACCAAAAAATTGTAGAGAAGTAACATATTAGGAGCCCTTTTGGACAAAAGTGATGGTGTATAATCATCACTAAACACCACTGTATGCTGCAGATAGACTGATAATATGCATATCTCAATTGCGGCTCCGGCGGTGGAGGTTGTGGTCTTGTTTTTTTGGGAATGTTCTAGTGATTTTTTCCATGTTATTGAGCTCTGTCATTTTGATGGAATCTAGTAATTATGATGTCAGCATTAGAATGCTCAGCTAACAATACATTCATGATTTACAGTTAATTCATCGACAAATAAATGTGCAGAATATTCCTTAATGGCCTCAGGAGAATCCTACTCTGGTGTCGAATTGCATTGTACTCAATTTGACTAATTATCTTAATGGATCACTGCACTTTTTACTACAATTATTCAACTTGAGCAAAGTTCTTCTCATATATTGTCGCCTGCAGTATTTGTAATGTTGCTTCCCTATTGAATTCTATGCATGCTTGCACCTTCAAATGCACTGAGTTGTATGTCGCTCTGGATAAGAGTTTCGGCTAGATGTCTGAAACGTAAGGCAAATATGGATGGTACATCCCCTGATATTGGAGCACACTTTTCTGTGCTACAGCATGTGACATGGCCAACGTCATCTATTTTGATTCTGTCAACAAGGTTTTGCTGTGGTGGCTCATCGCCTGGTAAATTAACCAGTCCCTTGTGTTCCGCAGTCTGGCCAACCTGGTGACCCTGGAACTACGGGACAACATGCTGAAATCTTTGCCCACGTAAGTGTACCCCTGATTGGGTGGGATAAGTCTATCCGGCCCCCTCCATTTTTCCCTGGGGTCAAACGACTGTGGATAAAGTACAGTGTGTGCGGTGTCTCTGTGTGATTTTGCATTATTTTCCAACTGCGTCGGCCCCACCCGGGCTGAAGAAGTATTGTCCTCATGTTTGTTTGTCCGTTTGTCCGTCTGTGCATGCATGTGTCCGTAATAAACTTGGAGAACATGCATGTGCCCTGTTTGTACCACGAAAGGCAACAGTGTTCTAACAGGCAAATGCCAAGGGGGTTGTAAGTGCCGAGGCACGCTATTTTTAAAATATTTTTTAAAAGAATTTTTCCGTAATTAGACAGGACAGTATTGAGATGAGAGTAGGCAGGGGGGAAAGGGAGAGACTTGTAATAAACATTGGCGGCCATATTTGAAGCACTGAAATCGCGGCTCATGATGAGCTTGGAGATGGAGGTCTTAAATTTAGTTCAGTGTTTGCAGAGTCTTTCGAATGCGTTGTAAACTGAGGTCCTGACTGACTGCGGTCATTAAAGATCCTATGACACACTTCGACAAGAGTAGGGTTAAATTCCCAACTTGGCCCTTTCAATCTGCCACCTAATCATCCCTTGATCTAATTGGCTATGCAATTTCTCCTCTCCCTCTCCACCTCAGCTGATATGAGGTGAGTGTTCCGGTGCAAAATGGTTGCCGTCGCATCATCCTGGTGGGTGATGCACGTTGATGGTGGTGAGATGAGATTTCCCCATATGACTGGAAAGTGCTTTGAATATCTGAGAGAAGGCGCTATATAAATGCAGCCTTCATTTATGCACTGATTTAATTGCTGTACCTGGAAAAAAGAAGTCCTGAGGGATACTAGAATGGTTATTCCAGTGTATGCAGTTATGCAGCCTGTGGTGTGTGGATAGCGTACGCGTGTCAGCGCTAGTTAAAGTGCACTCAGTGTGAAGGCCCCTCAGAACAAGGTCTGAAGTCGGCGTTTAGCCTCTAATGGAGTTCTGTAGCTCCTGGCTGGCATGGCCACCCACAGATAAGCCCCCCTGTCCCAGTGACAGCTGGTCTGTGAGAAACTCTCTGCCGCCCCCTTCTGCCTGGGAGGAGAGATGGCGGGCAATTAGTGTGTTGTAGCAGGGGCTCCCAGTCCACCTTTTCGTCACGTCCCACCTCCCCCTTCCAACAAAGACTCTCACTGGCTGTCACGTTATCTGCTGTGTGTGCTTTCAGAAAGGGATGCTGTCTGTCAGCAACTGAGCCGCTTTTAATTTGATGCGCTTTTATACATTTGGGTGCTCAGGGAACTCATATACTTCTGATAACAACAGATTATGAGGCATTCCGTGTCACAGACAGGACATTTAGAGAAGAAATTCCATTGCAGCTACTAATGTGTTGGTCCTCTGAATTGTTTGAATGGGTGAATTTGAAGTGCTGTGGGAGTACTTCAGGTGATATAAAAATGAATGTCATCGACGGTAATTACACAAAAGAAAAGCTGTTATGGACAGGACAGATTGCGACATGGGTTTTAAATCAAAAGTTCTCTTCATTTTGGTGATATTCTTCAAATTCAGCCATCCTGTGATGTACTCTTACATCAAAGGAATATCATTCAGGAATTTTCAAAAAAAAATATCTCAACAGATGAATTCAACAGGGGTGTCAATGTGCATTACGGACAGAACAGGACAAAATGTTACGGACAGGGCACTTTTGTCAGTCAATATAAATATCAGTTGATCAACACAAATTTTAGTGGTAATTAATATAATGGATACGTTTGCTTTGTGAGACAGACAGCGACATATCTTTTAATAATGTGTCATCTTAATTTCAAATATCAAGACCTTACAGCTTCATTTCTATAAGTATGTACAATTTTTTTTTTATACAAGGTAAATGTACGCATCTAAGTCCAACGCCTGGCACGACTAACTTGAAAAATGCAAATTTAAATTGAATTCCATATGTTGATGCCGGTCACAGTCATGAAATCGACAACGGTACATAATTGCTATGAGTGCAATGATCCGTGAAGCCAAAATACATTTTTCAGAAACGTTTGGATGTCAACTACCATATCCACCAGTTATTTCATGAACATTCTGAAAAGAACATTTCTGGACCCATGTCGCAAATACCACGGAATGTCCCTTATGACATTTATAACATCATATAGGGTCTTTAAGTTTAAAAGTACAGTTGTATGAATCCCTCTCTGTATCGCTCATCTCTGTGGTTATTTTTTCTGTCCTGCCCTCATGCATCCCTCTTCCATTTTGCTTTCTCTCTCCACTCTCTATTCAGTTAAGATTCCCTTTATTGGTACAGCCACTCACTGGCACTATGTTGCTTGAGCATTAATTGTTTTCATGAAGCAACAGTTGCTACAATTATATGAGCATCAACTATCTATGGCCCTGTTCCTCTCATCATGGTCCTCAAGGGCCAAGATCTGCTGGGTTCCACCCTCCCTCTACCTCCGAGTTTGGGGTCCAGCCAATCAGCAGTGCTCATTGTTTAGTTAATTACCGTGGAAGAAACTGAACAGGGAACAGATTTGGATTCGAGGGCCAGATTTCAGGATCCTTGATAATAGTAATTCTCTCTCTCTGTTCCTCCCTCTCTCCATCTGTAAATAGGTCCCTGTCGTTCTTGGTGAAACTGGAGCAGTTGGACTTGGGCAGTAATGAATTGGAAGCTCTGGTAAGTTCTTATAACCGGTGCTCAGTTACCTCCGAGATTTCTGTTGTGGGAGTGACATGGCCCACTGTCCAAAGACCTATTTGCTGAGTGAAAGGTGTGATATTTGATTCCGAAACATGTTTAGGAGTGTATGATGGGTGGCTAGATAGTCATTGAAGTGCTGAAAGTGTCTTTAAACGGTAAATGGATAAATATATGCTCTATTTCAATCGGCAATGTCAGTTGGTCCACTTCTCATTTCAAGACTGTCAACAAGAAGTCCAGCGCAGGCTTCAGTTCAAACACCCACAGATTCAATCTACATACCTCTTCTCAGGAAATATGCAATGCACTTTTACTGAATATCTGTAGCTACATTACTGAAATAGTCTGGCTACGTATTATTGGGTTTTAGTTGGGTAGTTCTCAGAAGTCTCTTAGGGAAGAGATGTAATTTTCCCTGCGGAACGTCCCTCCTTTCTACTGTCGCTGGGGTCATCTGTACTAGCGTCCCTAGATAGAGTGGCGACAACTCAAGAATCGGAGCCATTTTGTTTCCATTGCATGAAATAGGGCCATTTCTGCAGTAGATTTCTTTAAAATTTTTAGTTTTCAGTGAAGAGAAACATTAATTTTGGGGAAAGAAATGATAAACCAGCTATCAATGGTTTCATCAAGCGTTTGAGGGAAGAGTGTTCAGACATGAGAAGAGTGAAATCAGAAAAAACTCAGATGGAAAACAAAATGGCTCCTTGACAAGATTTTCCGGAACCCTCATGTTGCAGCTCTCCATCTAGGAACAGTGTTCTGCACTGAAGGATGTGGAGCGTCGTCTCTCGTATTGTAGCGGCGAGATCGGAGCCCCAGCTGGGCTCGTGCTGCTGGTGTTTATTGCACACCTCGCATTCGCCAGCAGGTCTAGGAGTGGAGACTGCCCTCCTGGAACAGTGAATGAGTGATTGAGGGGTTATGTAATGGGAAGGAAGGACCTGCTGTGAGATTTATTGTGAACGGAATGGAGCTGTTTTAATGAGAGCGGGAATGTAAGGAGGAGTCACTGTCTCTGGATTCTTTGATTGACAGGCCTTGTCAAGGCTCTTTTAACTGAGAAATTCTCATCATATTTGATGATGAAAAAAGATTGTCTGCTCCCCCCCATCCACACACACACGCACACACACACACGTACACTCTCATGCACCCATCACCTCCTCTGTCGCTGGTTGGTAAAGTTGAAATGCGACCATTTGAGCTTAAAGTGGGCTGGGGCTGCTGGGTTGAATCCCACTGGGGCACATCAGAGCCTCTCACCCTGTTATGGAAAACCTGGGCTGTAGATTTGAAATGGGGAGCAAGTCAGCCTGGCACAGATTGGGTGAGCCTAAGAGTGGGGATGTCTGTTTATTCGCCTGGTCTGTGACATGTACACCTGGTGCAGGGCCGTGCAGCACAATCGGGAGGCAGAGTGCGAGTGGGGGGGGTGGGGCTGATGGTTGAGTGAGATGCAGTCTGAGTGAATCCCGTTCCGCTCCCTCCGGGGGTGTTTAGTTTCCGGCGCTGGTGGAGCTCTTTTGTTCCACCGCATTCAATAAAGATTTCATTATCATGATTAGTGAGGCTGGATGCCTGGGCCTGACTTCTCCCGGGCTGCGGTCTGAGAGAGATCTCTCCCGAACGCATCGACCGGCTCGCGCTTATCCTGCGCGTTTCTCTGTTTTGCACATCTTGCGAATTGTGTTTACACATCTCAGTGGAACTGTATTTGCAATATGTCAGCACATATTTGAAAGTGAAAATGTGGATGGTGCCTTTTTGGCGAGCTTAACTTGACTCCTGTGGCGGGACGGCGCTCTTCGTTTGAGTTTTGTTTTGGTTTTCTGCCTTTAAGAAGGAATGCTGTTGATTTTTGCTTGAATTGACTCGAGAGGGATACCAGGAAACGCACTCTGCGTCTGTAACCTTTCTGGAATGTCTCTTCAGAACTCTTAGTCAGTAGCCCAGAATGCATTCTGTTCTTCCCCAGAATGGTCTGACGTGGGAACAGGCTTTGATTTTCCAAACACACATTTTCACACCTGATTCTACTAATCTTGTCCTTTCATGAGGACCGAGGACTCTGGGGGTTGAGTAATGGATTCTGGTGAGTAATTGCGTTCAGTTGCTCATTTGAGACCATTCTCATCACTTGATCTGTTTTGTGTTTCTGTTAGAATCTGCTTTTTCCCGATGAAGTGTTGCTCGAGGGTGTATATCAGCCGGTCCTGCAGGGCCACGGTCAGTGTGTGGCATTTGTGCTTTCCTTCCTGTCCAGTCGCGTGCGTCCTCTTCAGCCTGTCAGAATAAGATTAATCGCTCCTGCTGAAATGCACACTGCGATGCAGGGTGCGCTGCAGGGTGCGGCGCTGTTGTCCCACTGTGGGATAATTGTGGGCGCAAATCTCGGGGGCCCTTTTGTGTGGAGTTTGCATGTTCTCCCTGCGTTAGCGGAAGGTTTCTTCAGCTGCTCCAATGTCCTCCCACAGCCCAGGGACACGCAGGCCATGCCAACTGAAGCGCATAGCTGTTTGAGCATGAGAGTGAATGGTGCTGTTGGATTTAGCAAACTCTCCAGAGTGTCTTCCTGCCTCACTCCCATTGCATGCTGGGACAGGCTCCAGTCTCCCCTGTGACCCTGACCAGGAACAAGCAGGCGAGATAATAAATAGATGGATGAAACGCACTGTGGAGCTGTATTGGAGTACACATTAAGCAATGAACTGATTTGGTCTCTCTCTCTCTTTCTCTCTTTCTCCCCCTCTCTCTCTCTCTCTCTCCCTCTCCAGCCCGACACCATGGGGGCCCTTCCCAACCTGAGGGAGCTGTGGCTCGACCGCAACAACCTGTCCTCACTGCCCCCCGTGAGTGTCGGCTGATTTCACCAGCCGTGTGTCGTATGATTTTAATTATTCCCCGCCGCGCGATATAGCATTGGTCTCCCTCCGTACGTCCGTACGGACACATAAAATTGAGGCGGCCGGGGATATTGCCAAGTTAGTGGCAAACACTTGTTCTATTGTGCGTTTGTCTTGTTACATAATTGTAATCTGTTGTGTGTGTGTGTGTGTGTGTGTGTGCGGGCGCTGTTATATGATGGTAATCTGTTGTGTATGTCTATGTGTGTTTAGGAGTTGGGAAACCTGCACAGGCTGGTGTGTTTGGACGTGTCGAAGAATCGTCTGGAGAAGCTGCCTGCTGAGATCAGCGGCCTGGGAGCCCTGACTGACCTGCTGCTGTCACACAACCAGCTGCAGCTCATGCCAGATAGTATCGGTGAGAGAACACACACACACACACACACACACACACACACACACACACACGCGCGCGCACAAACACACACAACCCACCCCCCTAAACACAGACACACACACACACACGCACATCCATACACACACGTGCGCGCGCACACTCGACCAACTGGAGCTCGTGGCTGATTGTATAGGATAGAAAGCAGTCACACACGTGCACACACACTCACACAGCCTACATGGAGAGACGATGCTCAGTGGAAGAATGCACACCGAACATGAAGTAAAGGAGTGAAACAGATCGCATTGAGATCATGCTGTGCACACGCCAAATAGCAAAGGTGTTTCAACGGCAGACTGGTGCCTTCTGCTGGCCTGCACCATTAGGAAATCCTCAGTTTTGGGTTAAACTCGGCACCGGTTTGCATCCTGTGTCTGTATGGCTGCATTATTACTGTTCTGAAGGACAGTGGGCCCACTGAGTTGAACACTGTGGCCTAAAGAAAAAACATTTACACCCCCTACTGGCAAAACTCTGATATTGCAAGAAAGGGAAGAAGCTGCAAAAACAGCATGAAGGTTGAAGCCAAGGACTTCGAGACTGAGGTTTCTGGCACAGACTGCCGTTCGAGGCTAAAAACGCTTGTCGCCCTCTGTAGGGTCCCTGAAGCAGCTGTCCATCCTGAAGGTGGACCAGAACCGGCTCACCCACCTGACTGACGCTGTGGGGGAGTGTGAGAACCTCACCGAACTGATGCTGACCGAAAACCTGCTGCAGGTACACCACCCGCCCCTCCCCCCGAACCACCCTCACCTGAGCCCGCTGCACCCAAGCTGTCCCATCATAATCCAGAATGGCTGGGGAGGGAGTATTTTTTTATTTTTTTATTTTAAATCGTGTTGCTAACCCAAGCTGTCCAGTATTAACCTTTAAGGGCTGGCTCAGCATTGTGTCTTTAGCGTGCTGCTAAGACACCTGGTTTTACTAAGATCTTGATTATTTCAATTAGTGCTGCTGTGTTAGGGCTTAAACTTAAACTAGACCCCATTCCAGCCCTTTCTGAGAAACACTGGACTCTCCTGTTCTACACCTCTCCCATAGTCTGTCCGTCTTCTCATTTGGCTGTGTGCGGTTATGAATCTGATGTTTAAAGGAGCTATATGTAAGTTTCTGGTCAAAACTGGTAGTGCAATCACATTCAAAATAGTGCAGAGCGCAGTATCCCCTCCTCCTCTCCCACAGACGAGAGGCTGCCAGCCAGGTTGCCGGATCAAGCAAGAACGTCTACTACACGGAGCTACTGTGGCTACGATTCAATATCACCAATGATTAGCTCTGACAGGGTTGTGTTCAGTTCAGTTCAGAAAAGATTGAGACTAATGGCTAACTAACTTTAGCAATGGTCATATTGGTCGACTTGCTCGTCACTCTTCTGTGTGGATAGCCCACTTACGTCCATACTGTAAAATGCGTAAAGAATGAACGAGGACTCATTTGACTGATGTACTGTCTCAATTACATTTCATATTGCCATTACGGCGGTGCTAATGTTGGAACGGTTTCCACAGCGTCTCAGCATAAAGCAAGAGAAACGGACTAATAATGTATTGCTAATGTTGGCAATGAAGAGCCACGGTTTTTATTTCTCAAACGATTTGTTACCCAGTCAGTTCGATGACCCACCTGCATACGCACTAACGTGCCATGAACGAACATGCATAACGTTAATCGACTGTTGAGAATATTTTAAATATCCGTGCCTACATTAAATAGAATTAAGTTAGCCAAACTTAGCTGAATCTTACCTGCCCAGGAGAAAATTACTAACTTCGGCGTCAGTCTTCAAATTCTTCTCTGCTTTCAGCCGTCTCCATCTTTCAAAGGCATGTACTACACAGATCCTTGTTTTGTTTCTGACTTTGTCAGGACGTGTTTCGGAATCATAACAAGGCCTTTTAGGTTTAGTAACGTCAGACATTTGCGCTCCGAAACGCTGGTTGCTGCAGCTCAGTGGTAACTGGCAACCTGGATGCTGAAACGCTACTGACTTCGTGATAGGGAGATAGGTGGAGGGCGGCGTGACTGGCCAAAACACAAAATGACCACATATTAGTTGTGGGCTGCAACTTTGCTTTTGTAATGAGAACATTCTGGCTTGACTATAAGTATGTGAAATTAACATTATTCTTTAATGTCTGGTGATATATCAGGGCCATTTCATGATTAATCAACATACATTTCTTATATATTGCTCCTTGAACTGCTAGGTTTTTAGTCTCGGGCCCTCATAGCTGATTTGTTGCCCATTGAGAACTGGTTTGTTCTAGATGCTAACTGTGAAGGGTTATTTTACATTGGTAATTGTACTTGTGCTAAGCACAGTCAGGTGAGCAGTTGTTTGTCCCTGGGTAATGAAAGGGATACTGTGGTGTACTTTAGGCCTCGGGCCTCGGCACTCAGCCTAAATTCTCAATACTGAAGGAAAATGCCTGCTGTTGGAGCAGCTCTTACAGACTTATGTCAGTGTTTTCTGACCATCTACCTGGAGATCTACTGGGTCATACATTTTCACTCCAACCCTAACAAAGCACATATCTCATTCAGCAACTGGTCTCTCCAATCTCTTCGAGCCGATAATTACTGTTGGGGTGTGCCAGACTTGTGGTTGGATCGAAAGCTAACAGGACGGTTGATCTCCCGGAGAAGGGCTGATTGCTGTTGTTGTTTGTTGATGAACTGGAGGAGGTGTGTGTTTAGCTTCCTGAGTTTATCACAGTGCGGTGCTGGCATTTAGCCGGGGGCGTGGTGTTCAGAGCCATGTGACTGAAACCCACCCCACCCCACCACCCCTCTGTGCCTCCCCATCTGACTCAATTGATGATTTGAATCCTTCTCCATCTGCTATGACTCCCTGTTTGACAACTTCTCCATCTGACTCTTTCTGCCTCAGTGACACTTCCCTATTTGACTCATTCTCCATTTGATTCCTTTCCCTGCAACGACTCCTCCCTGTTTGACTTCTCCATCTGACTCCTTCCGCTCCAAACACTCTTCTCGATTTGTATCCTTCTCCATCTACCTTCCCCCATGACTCTTTTCTAAATGCTCCCTCCATTCCACTCCTTCCCAAGCAACGACTCTTTGCTATTTGACTTATTCTCAATCTGATTCCGTCCCCCATAATGACTCTTCACATTTGACTCCTTTCCCCACAATGTTTTACAATTTTATTCTTTCTCCATTTGATCCACCCCCACGCCTCCATCGAACTCCCTCCTCTCATAATGACTCCTTCGCTCTCTCCCCTGCGCTCCAGGCTCTCCCACGCTCCATGGGTAAACTGAAGAAGCTGACGAACCTGAACGTGGACCGTAACCGTCTGTATGCAGTCCCGGCCGAACTGGGTGGCTGTGTCAGCATGAATGTGCTCTCGCTGAGAGATAATAGGCTGGCCCGCCTGCCCGTCGAGCTCGGCCATGCCTCTGAGCTGCACGTATTGGACGTAGCAGGGAACAGGTGGGGCTTCCCTCCCTCGTGCTGTGACTTGAACCCCCGACTGTATTTCACACTGAGCTGATTACACTTTAGCCTGAAAGGCGGTCCAGGCAAATAACGCAGTGCCCGCCATCTTGGATTTGTCAAGAAACTTCTGTTCTCCTCATTTACTTTGGCACACTCATCTACCTCTTGCCTCCTCATCCCTGTCTCTTACCCCTTATAACGGCTCTCTGTCCCCAGGTTACAGAGCCTGCCTTTCTCCCTCACCAACCTCAATCTGAAGGCCCTGTGGCTGGCAGAGAACCAGTCTCAGCCGATGCTCAAGTTCCAGACGGAGAACGAGGCTCAGACTGGAGAGAAAGTGCTGACCTGCTACCTGCTGCCCCAGCAGCCCTCCAGCAGCCTGGGTACCTCAGTCCGGTCCTCTCATTCTGTCTGTCTGTCTGTCTGTCTGTCTGTCTCTCCCTCCCTTCCTCTAACAGCCTGGGTACTGCAGTCCAGTCCTCTCATTCTGTCTGTCTGTCGGTCTCTCTCTCACTCCGTCTAACAGCCTGAGTACCACAGTCCTTTCTGTTTCCTCCTCTCTCTCTATTTCTGTCCTTCCCTCACTCAATCTCCCTCCCTTTCATTTTCTCTCATTCACTATCTGTGTCTCTACTCTTGCTCTTTCTTTCTATTGCTCTCATTTTCTTTCTGTCCCTTAATCTCCTCCATCTCTCCCCCTCTTTCTATTTCTCCCTGCCTCAGTATCTGTCTCCCACCCCTCGATTCCTCTCTCTCCTTTCCTATTTTTCCTTTTCTCACTCTCTCATCCTCTGTCTATCTTCCTCATGATGCGTCGTCTTGTCTCTCCCTTTATATGAAGAGTGATTGTGATGCATCTCTCCTCAAGTCTTAAATGCCCCCCTGTGTTTGTCACAGAGAACCTTCTGGAGAACAGTCTGGATGAAGGCTTGACGGACAGTAATCTGAACCGCGTCGCCGTGATACAGTTCCAGGACGGGACCAAAGAGGAAGACGGGAATGAGGACGGTGACGCCGACCACAAGGTGCGTGGGGCAGCCTGAGGTCTGGGCTGGGGAATAACATGAGTGGCCTTTGGGCTAGCATCCTGCTACTTCCTGGTTAATTGTGCTTTGACTTCTGGGAAACGTGGTGTCCAGTAGATACCATCAGTGCAGTTACAGACACGAGGTGTGATTGGTGGAGTCTCTCTCCTTAGTTTTCCACCATTGTCTTATTTGTGTTTTTCTCCTCAATTTTATTGTTCAGGAGCTGAGTTTTATTTAACCCTTTTCCTCCAGTTACTCCCTTAATTGGGTCCCAAAAATGAATTTTTTTCATTGGCAGGGCATGTTGCCATTGTTACCGATGGATTGTGCAAGTGAGCTGTATTTTTAAAGCTTAACTGCGCACAATCTCAACTGTTTATACTTTTGACGATTTTAAACTTGCACTAGGAGTGTTCTGCCCTCTTGGTTGTAACTACAATTATTATATGACGTGAGGATCTGTTCTCTCCTGATTGGGTGAGGCGAGCTCTGCAGGTCACAGTAAACTGTGATATTCATCTTGTGAAAGTGCACGAGAGGTGAATATAATAATCCGATGGCCTTCAGCTAAAAATAGATTAGGTTTCCCCGCAGGAGTTCCTGACTGTGTCCGTTTTTCATTTCGATTTGTCCCTGTGAGGAGCTTTACGTTAGAGTTCTTGCCATTATTTTATATTTTCAAGTAGGGTCACATAATAAAACCGATATTGACTTCAGTTATTGGTGAATCCAGTGATGTGTCTACCTTAGACAAGTGATATTCAACTCGGCTGTGACTTGGTGAGTATCACTTGTCCAAGGTGGATAAATCATTGGTTTTCACCTCAGCTGAAGTCAATAATTGTATGATGTACATTTCTCTTGAAAACTAAAGGGTGCAGGTATATAATGTGTTGAACTGGCCTGGCTGTGCTTGTAGCTGCTTGAGTGAGTGGTAGCATGAGTAGGATGTGTTCTGTGTCCAGTGCGTGAGTGTGTACACTCCAGTGCTGGTTATGAGTGTGCCTGTGTTAGCTTGCGCTGCCCTGTGCTGGAGGTCTATGCTGACTGTGTCTCCTCCTGCTGCAGGGTTTCCAGAGAAGAGCCACGCCCCACCCCAGTGAGCTGAAAGTGATGAAGAAGGTCATGGAGGAGAAGAGGAATGAGGCCTACACACCGCGCGCCGAGGAAGAGGAGGGTCTCACCAGTGAGGTACAGATGCAAACACACACACACACACACACACACACACACACGCACTCACACAGGTATATATGCACGCACACCCCCCGACTGTCTCTGTAACATCACTGCTGTGTGCCTGGCAGGAGCAACGCCTCAGCCGTCTGTCAAATCAGAGCGACGAATCGCACGCCTCAGACAGCACCGCCTCCGCCGGGTCACATGACGAGGGGAGTGGGGAGGAGCCAGTGAATGGGCGGAACCATGATGAGGAAGAGGAGGAGCTAGATGAGATGGAGGTGGAGTATATTGAGGTGAGCACTTCCTGTGTTGACAACCTCTGCTGTGATCCACGTTGACGATAGTTTAAATGTTTGGGGATCTCTTGTGCGCAAAATGTTTGTCAATGCATAGTTTAACAAAACAAAATAAATCATGCAGCTCTTAAATGTGTTTTTATTGTTTGAGAACAATAGAAGGCGGTATCATTGCCAAACATTGATATTCAGTACCAATGCCACAATTAAACCGTAGAGTGCAAAATAAATTTTCAAGCAATTAAAAATGTTGTTATCCTTAGCTGTTGAAAACCTATCATGTGGCTACTTGTTTAAAAGGGCTCCCACAAGGAGAGCTCTTTTAAAGAAGTAGCCACATGATAGGTTTTCAACAGCATCTGATTTTGATTTATTAAATCATTGGGCAACTCAGGGTTAAGAAATTAACTCCTTTTTTTGTTATGCCCCCGCCCTCCAAACAGAAAAGGGGGCATTATGTCGACACCATGTCCGTCCGTCGTCTGTTAACTTTTCGTTTCCGTGGGATAACTATAGAATCCCTCGTCGGATTGATGCCATTTCTTAATGCCGTATTGTGAGTGGCTAGAGGAAGGTTCCTTTCGAAAACCAGCGTCGTGCGATATCTAATATGGCCGCCACAGCAGCCATCTCAATATGCCCTTGATCGACATGCAGGCGGGGGCATATGCCACGCTCTGTGTTGCTCTTTTCTCTGAATCAGTTTAACTCGGTTTTCATCCTTCTCTCCCTCTCTCTCTCTTTCTCCCTCCTCTTCTCTCCCCCTTCCCTTCATCACTCCCCCTTTCCTTCTCCCTCTCCCCCTGCCCTCAGCCCACAGTGCACTTTGCGGAGGAACCCATAATCCGCGGGGGTGAGGAGAATGGTGAAGAAGTGGACGGTGAAGGCAGCGATGAAGATCAGCCGCCGCCGCTCCCTGCGGAGAAGCAGAGACTATTCAGGAAGGACACCCCGCATTACAAGAAGCACTTCAAGATCAGCAAGCTGCCCAAACCAGAGACCGTCGCCGCCCTGCTGCAGGGCTTCAGTCCCGAGGCCCCGCCGACGACTCTCGCCTCGACCAATCAGGACGAGGAGGGAGAGCACAGGGAGGAGGAAGGCTTGCTGCACCCCGCTGGAGACGAGACTGATCTGGCAGGAAGTAACGCTCTCGGGGACCGGGCCAATGCTTCCCTGCAGCCAATGAAGGTAGGGAAGGGTGGGGCCAATTGATTGAGTGAGTGATTGATTGTATTTGACCAAAGTGCATATAGTGCTGCACTGCAGAACAATCTGATAAAATTATTAAGGCATTCAATGCTATAATTGTAGGTGGGGAAGTGACTGGTGGGTGGATGGGGTCATGTACTTTTGTTGGGCTTGATTTGCAGGTAGGCAGGTTTTTGGGAGGTTAGGTTGCTTTGTGGGAGGGGCTTTTATAGCCTAGGTGAACCGAGCCATGGAATCAGAGGAGCCAGAGAAATTTACACTCTCACTTTTTACGAAAAAAAGAAAGTTTAAAAAAAAAAAAGACATTTTGAAACCAAGTTCTTTCCCTTGGAATATGTACTTATCAAGGAGTTTTCCCAGAACTCGTGTCCTCATGCATGGTGTAATTGGGGTTTAATTCAACACAAAACAATGCCATCACACCAGTCATAAAGACACGTGTTCGCCGGACACTTCTCCAGTACACTGACTGCCACATTGTCACTGCATCAAGCTTCTGTTGTATGAATGTCACTCTGAAAGCAGCAGATGACTGATGACTATGGGGGACCACAGCCCTGTAACACAGAGCTCTGTCTGTTTGATGAAGCCGCTGGTGGCAACAGCGCGGCATGCAGCTCTTTGATCCGAGTGACCTCTCAATTTGACCTTTATGACGTCACAGAGTGCACATCACAGGCAGGAAGAGGACGGAATGTCCTCGCTCGCAGTGTTCCATCCTCAAAAGCGCAGAGCCCTCTGTCATGTGGCTTCATTTTTTATTTAGCAGGTTTTATCTTTTTCTATACTGCTCCTTGTTGAGCAATTTCATTATTATTATTATTATTTATTATTACCTTTATTTGCTATATAGGGACAATGTACATTAATGAACATTTTAACAATAAAATGCACCCAATTATAGCCAAAAGGCTAGTTTCCATTGGCAGTCCCCCTGCCAGAGTGAGCATGGCCATATAAACTGTTAAAAAAAGACATTATGTGTTCAATATTTAGAAGCAGCAACATTGCCCCCCCCACCCCACACACACACGCATACCCACACACAAACACTTACACTCACTTACACACACGCTCTTATTACCCCTAACAGCACAAAAATGACTATACATCCCAATGATACAAGGAAAATAATCATCCACTACAACAACAAATTTTACATCAATAAACGTATAAACCAAGGACTAGTGTTGACAAATTTGGTTGTCGATTAGCCATTTCTTTCATTTTTTTTTTTTTGAATTCACAGTCACAGTCCCCTCTGCTAAACAGGTCCTTCCCCAGATTAGTTTACTGTGAATTAGAATTGGATTTGCTCATGATTATTTGAAAGAGTGTACGGCATGTCCTGGTTGAATGGGGATAGCCTTGTTGCTCTGCCTAATAATTGGGGCGTGTACATGTGTGTATGTGTGAATGTGAGTGAGGAGTGGGTGTTTATGAGCTTGTGCAGCTCTCCAGTTTTTATCAGGGGGGTTGTACTGAGACAGAGTGTCTATATCTTGGAGTTTCGGGAGGGAGTGTGTTTGAGAATGCATGCTATGACACAGTGCGTGTTTGTGTGTGGACTTGTATAGCTATACTTTGAGAACCAACTCTGGAGAAACTGCAAATGTTTCGAGGACACCAAGGATTAACCCTTATAATTTTCAAAAAAATTATAAATAAATTATCTTGTGCTTGTGCACCACTTATCATGTGGTTACTTGTTGTAAAGAGCTCCTTTGTGGGAGCTCTCTTAAACAAGTAGCGGCATGAAAAGTTTTCACCAGCCTTGATTTGATATCTTGCATCGTTGAGCAACTATGGCTGCATTTATTGCTTTCAGGGTTAAAGAGGATTACATCTAATTGGTTAAAGTTAGCGTGGTTACACTTTTAAGTATGATTACACTTACGATTAAGTTTAGGTTAGGGTTAGAATTAAGTATAATTTGGTTATGGTCATGGTTCTGAAAATGCTTTACACAATTTAGAGCCGTTCCACGGGAGATTGACATTAGGTGCGCAGTCGACCCCCCTGGAATTGAATGAAACTTGGCACATAGGTAGATATGGGTGTCTCACAGAAAAAGCCAAATTTTTAGGCCCTATTTCACTTTGCCTGCTGATAGCGCCTCCTGGAAGCCAATTAAGTGGCTCAGTTTTGCTGTTGACACCACATTTTACGTTGACTATCATGACTTAAGGGTACACAGTACCAAATATGTTATACTTCTATCATGATCTATGACATTTCAAGTCTGGGAAGACTTCAGCACCACATCAGCACCAACCGAGGTAACTACGTTATCAAGCCAGAATTATTTGAGAAATAAGAATAAAAATTGAGAATGGGCATAATATAATACCCCGGAAATATTCCAAACACGAATGCTTTATTATGTGTTCACATACAACAAGACTATCATTTTCAGTGAATAGTGCTTTGGTATCTTGCTGTGTTTGTGCAATGGACGGCCAGAAAGTTGGTTGAAATTCATTTTTAGTGCATGTTTGCGGTATATTTTCTCTCTCACCCAGATTTGTACTGTGAGGGTAAATCCTGTTTGTTGTGCTTTTGGAACTCTATTTTCAGGAATGCCTAGCATTTCTTTGGTAGTATCTACACTTTCAAGCTAGAAGGGGCCAAAGTTGGAGGAAAACTGAAAATGGTCCATTTCATGGCTGATGTTTCAGTGGCATTATTTTGTTCTCCCAGCAAGATTGAGATCTGAAAATCTCTGGATACATAGTCCCTTTAGGGCACATTACAGCATTAGTAATATTTCAATGGTAGTAATTTCAGTGTAGATAATTTAACATCAAAAGTCTGAACAATTCACCTCCAGGGGGCACTGTGCGCTGGATGCAAGTACTGGCCATCCCCAGCGAAGTACCAAAGAAATTATTTTTGAATTGTGATGCACACATCTAGTTTTCTCAGAATATGAAGAGTTTAGCTTGTTACTGTACTGGGTAGATAGCCATCTGACCAAAGGTGGTGCTCTAAATAACTAATGTTCTTCCGACCTAACATTCCATATTCCCAGACATATACCAAAGTTCTGTCCTTTGACATAAAGTACACGCACAGTTATACATAAAATTGGTAATCTCTTTGGCATCAAGCTGGGTTGGTTGTAATTGGAAAAGGATTTTGGTGGTGATTGTAGCATTGTGTCAACATGCAAGACTTTTACCCATCTAGCAAGTGGTTATTCTGACAAAAGGGCACAGAGGTCCTAGCAAGCAAGCAGCGCCCTGCCAAGAAAAGGGCGGTTCATTTGTAGTGGTAACTTGGATGCCTTCATTCCTAACACCTGCCCATGGTGCCCAGCCTACGAGATGCCCGGTGGTTGGGAGGGAGGGGTTTCTTTTACAGACTCTCAATTCCGTACTCCCTGGAAGAAGAGATCTTCTATCTCAGTGGGACCTTCCTGGCCAAAAAATGATAACTAAATAAATAATTGCATACCAAGCGATGGGTGTTGATGCAACTATTGCGCCATATAAGCAGCAGCCTGCTATTTAATTCAGAGACAGACAAGCTCACTATCAATGGCCTGTAAGAAGCCCTGTAGAGACCCAGGATGCAGTGTAGTAGGGCTTGCCTCGGGCTCAACTGGCTCTGTGGGTAACATCGTCCCGGATCCAACGAAGAAGGCCATGGATGGCTGCTCAAGGCCAAGGCCAGGTAGCACCGCTGGTGCGTACCACCTGGTGCCGCCGACCCACAATCGAATTCCAAAAAACAGATTGACAGATAGAGCTAGTCACATGCTGTGTTGACATCATTTCGCTTTGGATAACATGAAAGGTATAAAACAGTTTTAACTTTTGGACTAGAAATTTTGTCTTCATGTACATGGTTGTGTGATGAAGATTTGTTTTTAGAGTTCAAAGTATGGAATTTTATTTTATGTAAGAGTATGTATACTGTTGAAGAATGTCTGTGTACTTACAGTGGGACGCCTTTTACATTAGTTCTTTTATTGCCATTAAAAAATTTTGGGCTGGTCATGTTTTATAACGTGCTATATGTTTCTGACTGCGCTGTACCTATATTTGGTAATAGCCCCTGTGTTGTGTGTTTGATAATGCTCACAGTCACTACCAGTTTACAACTAAACAAGCTTTATGCCTAAGGGATTACAAATTTTATGTAAAACTGTGTATGTGCTTCGTATATATTTCAAACGACAGAACTCTGGTATATGTCTGGGAGTATGGATTGTTAGGTCGGTGGAACATTAGCTCTTTAGGGTGCCACCTTCAGTCATAAAGCTATCTACCCAGCATAGTACCAAACCAAGCTCTTAACTTTCTGAGAAAACTAGCTGTGTATATATCACAATTAAAAAAAAAATTTCTTTGATACATTGCTGGGGATGGCCAGTAGCCTACAGTGCCCCCTAGAGCCCAATTTTTCTGAATTTTGAGTTTAAAATGATCTACACTGAAAATACTACCTTTGAGATTTTACTATTGCTGTAATGTACCCCAAAGAGACTATGTATCCTAAGAATTTCAGATCTCTTTCTTACTGGGTAAATAAAATAATGCCGCCAAAATATAGGCACAATCTGCTATGAAATTATCCATTTTGAGTTTTTCTCCAACTTTGGCTCCGTCTAGCTTGAAAGTGTAGATACTACCAAAGAAATTCTTGATATTCCTGAAAACAGAGCTCCAAAAGCACAACAAACAGGATTTATCATCATGGAACATATCTGGGTCACTGAGAAAATATTCCGCAAATACACACCAAAAATCAATTTTGACCATCTTTCTGGCCATCCATTGCACTAACCCAGCAAGTTACCGAGGGAATATTAACTGAAAATGATAGTTTCGTAGTGAGTAAACACATAATAAAGCATTCTTGATTGGTATTTGTCTGGGATATTATTTCATTCTCCTTCCCATTTTCACTTTCTACTGTGATTTCTCAAATTATTCCAGCTCAATAACATAGTTACCCAGCTTGGCGCTGATGTGGTGCTAATGTCTATTGAAGTGCCACAGCTCATGATATAAGTTTACAACAATTTACCATGACGTCACAGCAGTAATAGACGTTCTTCCTGTTGGCAAGAGCCGAAGAGTTCTTCGCGAAACGTTAGTCAACAAGGCAATCAGAGATGGCAGACTTTACCCAATTCACGCAAATATTGGCAAGTGTGGGAACGCAGACAAATAAACAAATGCACAGAGCCGCTAAAAACAGTACTTCACGCCCACTCCATGGGGTGAAGTAAAAATTAGTCTGCTTGTACTATATTAAAAAAAGACTGCAAGCTTTCATTGTCTTACGGCTGTTACTTTTGCCCTTACATTGACACATTTAACTTCATCTAGCACTGTGTCAATTGGAAAGCATATCGATGGAGCCAATTCAATACGGTGACGGCTAGCTCTAAGCCATCAGCTGTGTAACCTAGTTGTGGGTGTTTCTATACAGCTGGACAAATGCTAGCCGGCATTAGCACTGACATTTCTTATGAACTCCTATATTTGTGAGTTCAAACTTGAGAAGTTGAGAACGGGAGTAGAAACTTCCAAGAACCTGAGGACACAGTAAGCTGAATCTGCTGTTGGAGACCGTTGCGTTCTTGTCTACTTAACAGTTCAGCGCGAGAATGTATTAGTTCACCTTTCTTGCCACCATTTTAATATTGTTAAATGTTAAAAATAAAAAGTTATGTGCTCTTTCCTTGTTGCAGACTGTCTTCAGAGAATGCTGCCACCAGGGGCTTTACCGTCACATTAGCTGCAAAAGCCATAGGGCAAAAGCAGGCCACACTTGCTGCTGATAGGCGTTGGAAGCTCGGCTCATAACAATAACTTCGTCGGTAGTTGGTTGCTAACGCGAGTGGGTGGCTGGTAGATGCATCGTATATCACCACAGATGTATTTTCTGGTTACAAAACCTATGTTTTCATATTTAACAGTCAACATTTTCTCGTCTCATTTTACAAAATATTAAGTCATAAACCCCAAACTTATTAATTTAAGACAGACTTTCCCGGCTGGATCTCTTCAGGTCAGTGGGAAGCTGCTCACGTTCTGCCACCCGGAAGTATCTTGAGGCATATTGTTTACAAACATTCTGAAATGCCGTATAACACATCTGGTGCTGTGTACCCTTAAGCCATAATAATTGATGTAAAATATGGTGTCAGAAGCAAAACTGAGTCACTTTAGTGACTTCCAGGTGGCCCCTCCGGCAGACCTCTCGAGATACGGACCTAAAAATTTGGCTTTTTCTGTGAGACTACCATATCTACTTATCTGCCAAGTTTCATTCAATTCATTCAAGGGGGGTCAACTCCTCAACTTCTTCAAAAAGTGCCATCTTCTCACGGAATGGCTCTTAATGTAAATCACTGCAGTGTCCTCACTAGTATAGCTATGCAAATGTGTGTGAGTTTATGTGCCCCCTTCACTCTACCACAGTGTATATCCAAGCACAAGATGACACGTTACTGATTTAAAAGACGTGAAAGTGGAGCTTCTCACTAAAGTGGGGAGTGAACACAGTCGAATAGCCCCTCACTACTGATGTGTTATTATGGAACCCACCTATGTTCTCTCAATGACACGCTCCTCCAGAGATTTCAAGTGCTAGGATTGGCCAGTCATCCAAGCATCAGGATTAGCCAGCCATTCAGCTTTTGGACTGGAATCCCAGCTCTCTAACAGCTGACCAATCCTAGTGCTTGAATGCTCCGGAGAGGCGTGTCTTTGCGAGAACGTACCGTACTGATACTCGTGCTCTGATGCTCTGATGCTCTGATCCCAAACCTGAGCAAAGGCTGCTGTCGTCACACCCCTGCAGAGGACCTTTCACTCTTCCTCATCTGCTCCCTCCCCCTCACCTGCTCCTGGGCTCTCTCTGTGTGAGGCCCTGCTCCTGGGCTCTCTGTGTGAGGCCCTGCTCCTGGGCTCTCTGTGTGAGGCCCTGCTCCTGGGCTCTCTGTGTGAGGCCCTGCTCCTGGGCTCTCTCTGTGTGAGGCTGGGTGTTGGGTTTCTGGCTTGCAGGAGGAGCTGGGCTTGTATGTTTCTGTGTGCACCTGTGTTGGGTTGGTGTAGGTCAGGAGCTGCTTCTATTGGGGAGAATTAGATTTGCTGCCTGTGCTACAGCCGGCGGCTCCATCACAACTGCACCGGCCAGGGAGTGTAGATGTGCTGAGGGCTTGTGTAGGTGTCAGAGTTGAGTGAGTGAGTGTGTATGTGTGTGAGTGTATACTGTTCTGCTGGAGTGTGCGTTTATCCAAGCGTACGTGCGTGCACGTATGCTGTTCTGTTGGAGCGTGGCAGTGTGTGTGTGTGCAAGTGTGTGCTTGTATGTGCGTGTGTGTGTCTGTATTTGTTTGTGTGTGTGTGTGTGTGTGTGTGTGTGTGTGTGTGTGTGTGTGTGTGTGTGTGTGTGTGTGTGTGCGTGCGTGCGTGTGTTTGTGTGTGTGTGTGTGTGTGCAAGTGTGTGCTTGTATGTGCGTGTGTGTGTGTCTGTATTTGTTTGCGTGTGTGTGTGTGTGTGTGTGTGTGCGCGTGCGTGTGTTTGTGTGTGTGTGTGAGTGCGCGTGTGTGTGTGTGTGTGCGTGCGTGTGCTTGTGTGTGTGTATGTGTGTGCGTGTGTATGTGTGTGTGTGTGTCGTGCGTGTGTGTGTGTGTGTGTTTGTGTGTGTGCGCGCTTTTTGTGTGTGTGCGTGTGTGTGTGTGTTTGTATGCTTGTGTGTGTGCGTGCGTGTGTGTGCGTGCGTGCGTGTGTGTGTGTGTGTGTGTGTGTGTATGTGCGAGTGCGTGTGTGTGCTCCTTTAGGCCTCACTAATGCTCCTGCCTCTCGCTGGTTCCTGTCCTAACAGGGGGTGTCATTTGATCACGTGAATAATCTGCTGATTGAACCTGCTCGTATTGAGGCGGAAGAGGTCTGTATCTCTTTTCTTCTTTTCCTTTGCTCCATCCTTTCTTCTCTCGATTGTGCTCCTCCCCCCTCTCACTCACACTATGCACCTAAAAATCATTTCCATCAATCAACCAAGGAGAAGTGTGAGAAGAGCCAATCAGAGTGCATTACTTGGCACAGCCAGTGCATTAGCACCTGCCACAGTGGGCATGAGGGGGTATCAGTGGTCCATGGAACTTACTGGAGATGCGCCTGAGTACTTTAGTCCCTTCTGGTCTCACCCAATTTTGAGTATCATACCCCTTCAAAAATATACTGTAGATGATGCTTCTGATTGGGCACATAAATCAGTCTGCTGCTCAGGATGCCCTGACTCTCCTGTTTCACACCCCCCTCCTCCCCCCAGGTGATACAGGTTCCACTAACATGGCTCCACCCTTCTCCCTTGCCTGCCTGAGGGTGAAAGTCTGAGGGTCAAAGAGGGAGAGTCCTGCTATTGCCTGTGTGGCAAATTAGCTATTGGCTATGTGTCTTTTTGGCATATTGGCCTCCAGCTATGTGTGAAATAAGCTTCTGGCTATCTGGCCAATTAACACTTGTCTCTCTGGTAAATTTGCTTCTGGCAGTGTTGCAGTTTAGCAACTGGCTTTCTGTCAAATTAGCTGGCTATGTGGCCAAATAGCAACTGCCTATCTGCGAATTTGCAACTGATTACGTGACACATTAGCTACTGGCTATCTTACAACTTAACTACTGCGTATGTGGCAAATTAGCCACTTGATTCATGGAAAATTAGCTAGTGGCTATGTGGCAAATTTGTCACTTACTACATGGCAAATTCAGCTTTCTGCCCTCTGGGCGATTGGGTGTGTGGCAGATTATCAAATCCAGAGAGATGTAACAAAACACTGGCATGGACTTCTACTTCCTGAAACTGGATTGCCCAGCTCTGCTCCTGCAGGTGTTACTTTGCTGTGGGTCCTCTATACTCTCACTCCTTACTGCTCATTTCCTCTCATTGTGTAAGTTTAGAGGCCTTTGCTCTCGTTCACCGGGGCTGTGTTCACATCTCCGCACGCAGGCGGAGTGCGCATCACCCTCCCACAAACACACGACCCAAGAATTCGACCGTGGGGGTGCATGAATGCGGGTGCATGAGTGGGGATGCATGAATTGGGGTGCATGTGTACAGGGTACGCTTGTGAGGGCGCTGGTGTGAAGGTGCACATTTTGGGGTGTGCAGGCTTTGTCTCTGTGCGGTAAGGTAAGTCACATTTTACTTTCCTGTGTATGTGGCGCATTTATAGTGATCACCAGTGATATCCATTACTCGTTTACTGTTTCTGTTTGTGATATAATGGGAAAGTGGACAAAATATCAGAGGCATCCTTGAATAATAGCGGAGTTTGAGCTAAACCACAACTAGCAAAGTAGCAACAGAGGTCATTCCTGAAAACTTTAATGCTGATTGGCGGCAGGGTGTCTGCTTAAGATTTTTAACCGGCCGACCATTGCCAGGTAAGTCATCGAGTTTCAAAGCTGCAAAGTAGTTGGTGCCGAAATTGCAGGTGTGTTGGTTTCACAAAGAGGAAAATTATCTACGGCGGCGATAAGAATTTTTTTTGCCAATGGACGTGTTTTGCCATGAATTTTGTCGCAAAAAGAGCAGCTCAAAGCGCCCCTACTGGGGACAGGCAGATACTTGGTAAAATAATTGCTGATCACAAAAACGACAGCTCTGAAAATCACCATAGAACTGAATGAATCCACATCTGAATCGGTGTGCACAAAGCCCTGAGTTTTACTGTGCCAGTCGCTTTTCTGTCAGATGTTCTGGAAACGGGCTTATACTCAAGACCACAGCTACTCCATCGCTGCCTCGCTTTTAAGTGGCTGTGTACAGGTTGATCAATTGGTGGTGTTATGTGGAAAGGCTGGACTGGACAGCAGGTTGCTCAATTTGGATGCAAACTTTAGGAGAAAGAGGGCATCTCCAGTACTGGCAGAATGTATCCTCCTCCCCTGTGCCTTCAGGCCAGTAAGTACATGAGTAGAGAATTGGAGGATACTTTTTTTGGAGTACTGGCACGCTCCCGAATTTTCGAAGAGTCCTCCAATGCGTTCGCATCATCTTGGCTGCGCTCGTTGGAACAGAATGCAGTTTTAGGCAAACACTGTTCTTGACAGGTAAACATCCTGATTCCGCACATCCTGTTCCTGTCGGCGCTTTACAAAGCTGTTGATTTAAATCCAGCCAATCTCAAGCAAGAAAAATGAGACGGTTAAACAAAGTGCGGTTGGCCACAAAATTGAGGAGTGGCAAGTCTGGCATCCAGGGAAGTCAGGCAGCCTGGATGGCAAGAATTTGTTTTTGGGACTCCCGTGATGTTACTTCCTGGTAATGGTTGGGTGTTGGTCTCAGACGCGGGGTGTGGCCTTTTGCTTGGAGAACATCATCTCCTCCTTTTCTATCCTCGCCTCCTTTCATTCTTCCAGATGGGGAGAGGGTAGAGGGACCCTTAATATTTAATATTTCCTACATTGGGATGCACTGAAGGGGATTAATGAGGGTTTATTGGTTTTAAACTGCCTTGTATTGGTTCACAACTATCCCTGCTTCAGTCTCTTTCGGATTTACATTTGTACCCTGTGGCCAATCATTCTTTCGCTCTCTCCCCCTCTCTGACCCCTCCCACCCACCCCCCTTTGCCCAAATTTGCATGTTTCTCAACCCCCCCCCCTCCCCCCCCACCAGCACTGCATGTTCATTTTTCTTGTGACATTTTACCTGAGTTCGAGATGAATACAAGAGACGCGTCAGTGGAAGCAAGTAGAATGGGTGTCGACGTTATGCCATCCTTCGAGCTAGCATAGATCCAATCTCGAAATTACGTCTGTAATCTGTTCGTGCGGTGTTTCCGCACCAAAAGTGGGTCGCATCAGGACGACTTTTGTTTAGCTGGATGAATGTTTGTTGTCATGGTTTATGATTCCACTCATGGGGGACCACCATTTTGTTTTCATTCGGCTAAAATGGTAAATATCAGAATGAGGAGTGAATAATCACTGCTTACAGGGTTTAAGGTAATGAAGCCTCCAAATGACTTCTATTAATCTTTTCTGGCCAGTAACAAGCTGAGTCCTCCTTTACAGCATTACCCAAAATCCTTAGCGTTTCCTTACAGGTTGAATGGAATATATGCTAATGGTTTCAGTTTCAGTGGGTTCTTTCAGCCAGTGCTACCAAACTGACATGTCTCTTGCAACTATCTCTGCTCCAGTGTATGGATTATTTAAGTTCTTCCAGGTCATTCATTTCCAGGTGCATGCGGGGTATAGGAAGTGCTTACGGGTGATTTGGGTGCATTAACCCCTTGCTCTCTGGTTCCAGCACACACTGACCATCCTGCGGCAGACGGGGGGGCTGGGGATCAGCATTGCGGGGGGCAAAGGCTCCACCCCTTACAAAGGGGACGACGAGGTTAGACCCAGAGGAGGCGCTGTGATTGGTCGGGGGCAGGGGGAGGGGAATGGGCGGGGATTTGTTCAAGGGTAAACCTTTTACGACGATGTTACGGTGAGGTTTGGAAGTATTGACGATTTTAGACTGTTTTTAAAGGGCTCTTATTCCCACGTAGTTCTCTGTGTGCATGTATTAATGCCCTCATTTTAAAAGATCGAGCGGGGCTGCTGGATTGGCTCTCTTGATAATGGAGCCGCTTGCGTGAGAGAATGATCAGCACGGTCACTGCGGTAAATTCGAGCCTAACCTGAATCAAAAAATTAGGTTTACGGCTGTCAGACTGAAGTTTGCAATATAACAAGTGTGATGGAGAAAAACTTGTGAATAACACTGTCAACAGTGCAGTTATGAACTGTTCATAAATATTTCAAACATTCAAGTGTAATTTTTTCATCAACTTTAATGTAATATTTTTGCATATTTTTGCATTTCCTTGCTAAAATTGCTTTGACACAATGCATGCCAGTCGAGACTGAGGAGCTGAGCGCTTCTCACATGAGATTTGTATGATGTGTGTGCATGTGCGTGTGTCTGTGTTTGTGTGCGTGCGTGCGTGCATGTGCATGTGTGTGCGTGTGTGCTCTTTCAGGGAATCTTCATCTCTCGGGTGTCAGAGGATGGGCCTGCTGCCAGGGCGGGAGTCAAAGTTGGAGACAAACTGTTGGAGGTACAGTCATGTGTCTGTGCCTTGGCCTGGTCTTCCTGGAACAAGAGATTTTTAATGTTCACTTCAAATTTGAATATCTCAAAAACTGTTTGATAACTTTTGTTCTAATTTGGTGCGAGCCTTCTTTTTGATATTCTGAATATTCACTGTGAAAATTCTATGTCCCGGTTTTTGAGCAATCCAGCATTTTGGACTTAGAAAATCAGTATGCTCATTTTTTAGCTCACCTGACGACAAAGTCAGATGAGCTTATGTCATGGCCAGTTTGTCCGTCGTTCGTCGTCGTTCGTCGTCGTTCGTCGTCGTTCGTCGTTGTTCGTTGTCCGTAAACATCTTCTCCTCCGAAACCACTGGGCCTATGAAGCTGAAACTTGACAGGTACCTTCCTACCCATGAGGACACCAAAATTTTTCAAGGCGTTCCGATCCCATTTCAAACATGGCCGCCATATTGAAAATCACATAATTGGCCATCTGAAAGCTATTATTGCACATATTCAGCTGAAATTTGCTATGTAGGTAGTAAGTAGCAAGATACATCACATATAATACGAGTTTTTCCGTATTTTGAATTTTGACCTTGCTTTGACCTTCAACTTTGTACGACCCCTCTAAGTTACACTGAAACCTTTAAAACTCTTCTTCTCTAAAACTGCTTGACCAATGAAGCTGAAACTTGACAAGTATCTTCCCACCCATTAGGACACTAAATTTGTTCAAGGGGTTTCCCTTGAGTGGTCAGGTGAGCTACAGGGCCCGTGACACTATTTTTTCAGTCTTTCATTCATATGTGTTAATATTGCAATATTTTTTAAGGATTTCTGAAATGACATGGACATTTCAGTCATCTTCAGCGGAGCTCTCTTGGCCGACAGGCCTCTTGTTAATATTAGTGGGGCTATAGTGGCTAAACAAAGCTTCGGTATGTAAATAAAAAATACAGTCATAGATCTCATCCAGCTTAATCTGACGCATGAAGAGTGGCAGGATGGGGCTAGAATGTTCACCTGGAGGACGATGGTTCTCCAGGACCCGGGTGTGGAACCGCTGATCGACAGAACACGGTTCTCCCCGCTCTCCTCAGGTGAACGGCGTGGATCTGCACGAGGCAGAACACCAGCAGGCTGTGGAGGCCCTGCGTACCTCCGGCACAGCCGTTACCATGACGGTTTTGCGGGAGCGTATGGTGGAACCGGAGAACCCGGTCACCACCACCCCACTGCGGCCGGAGGATGACTACTTCCCCCGTGAGCGACGGGGCGTCGGCGTCCCGCCCTTCTCGTCTGACACCCCCTCCCCCGCCCCCTCCCCCTCCCCGGCCCTGGCCCCCGACGGGCCCCTCCGCCGCCTCTCTGCCTGCCTCGTCCGCAACGACAAGGGCCTAGGGTTCAGCATCGCTGGGGGGAAGGGCTCTACACCCTACAGGCCCGGGGATAGTGTGAGTTACTACACACGTGCTCACGCACGCACGCACACACACACCCTACAGGCCTGAGGATAGTGTGAGTTACTACACACGTGCTCACGCATGCACACACACACCCTACAGGCCTGAGGATAGTGTGAGTTACTACACACGTGCTCACACACACACACACACACACACCCTACAGGCCTGAGGATAGTGTGAGTTACTACACACGTGCTCACACACACACACACACACACACCCTACAGGCCCGGAGATAGTGTGAGTTACTACACACGTGCTCACACACACACACGCACACCCTACAGGCCTGAGGATAGTGTGAGTTACTACACACGTGCTCACGCATGCACACACACACCCTACAGGCCTGAGGATAGTGTGAGTTACTACACACGTACACACACACACACACACACGCACACACACCCTACAGGCCTGAGGATAGTGTGAGTTACTACACACGTGCTCGGGCACACACACATACACACACACACATGCACACACACGCACACACCCACCCTACAGGCCTGGGGATAATGTGAGTTACAGGGGCAGCACATTAACATACACACACACACACTCACACCCTACTGGCCCAGGGATAATGTGAGTTAGAGGGCCTGTGCACGCACACACACACACACACACACAAAATCTTAAACATGCCTCCTACCAGCTTGAGGATGCCCTCTCTGCAGTGCAAGTGCAAGAACAAACATCCGCATGCCCACGTGTGTGTTCAGAGGCAAATGCCTTTGCTCAAATGCACCCTCAGACACTTCTCTCTCCCAGACACACAAGCTTACACACTCATCTGACCCACACATGTATGCATACATTACTCACATACCTACTCATTGCGCACATGGACACAACACACTGAGCGAGAGGGCTTAAGAGGGGCAAAACAGATACTGACTAAACACAATAGTGCTACTTCCATAACCACTCACAACTGCTTATTTCATTGTTCTGGATGCAGAAATTCATGTTAAGCCACTGATCCAACATTGGAGTGTCAGACTGTAGTGAGAGACATGCTCACATGCACCACTAGACCACTGAACTGAGACCACTGTGAGCTAATGAATATTTCATGAAGAGGGGTCTCTATGGAGATCTGTAGACCTGCACAGCTGATACTGTTGCACTGTATATAGAGGGGAGAGGGTGGGACAGGGAATTCGCCAGAGGTTGGTCCTACATTGCTAGAATATTCTCCAGGAAAACTAATTTCTTATGGTTGCGTGGATCTTGGCAGCAGTGTGTGCTACAATGCTGGCTGTTCTCCTGTCTAACGCATGCTACATTACTGTGCTTGCGGTGCTGCTCGAGCTCAATGGTACTAGCTTTACTATGCTAACTCTTACAACTACAGCAAAACTATGCTCGTCTATAACTCTATGTTCCAGCTATATGTAGCTTTAGACCGAAAACAGCAGGTTTCTTTTCTCCTGCTGGCAACTTCTGTGAAATATCTGGGTTGGTGTGCAGCTATTTGTTTCCAGTGTGTATTAACAGTGTTATTTTGGAGAAATGCCCTAGCGAGCGAGATGCAATTTGACTGTTCTTAAAGTTGCTTTGTTCTGTGGTTTGAATTCCGAGTGGGACGATTCTGACACCAGGAAATGAAATTGATACGTTTCTGTTTGGCGGCGTATTGTGGAGAGCTGCTCGTGTTTGTAATCCTCTCAGCTTTGTAACTAGGTGTGTCCACCATGTGTTAGAATAACTGTTATTTTAAGCTTTTTTGAAAGAGCAGTATCCTGGTGTCCCTCATACAGCATTAACGGTTCACCTTAGAAACGGCTGCTTTACTTGTATTGTCATTATATATTTGCAGTGATTTGTTACCATCTTTTTCCTGTGATTGAAGTTCAGCAGACCTCTAAACTTTGAATCCCTCCTTAATGACATTTGCTTGATGAGCTCAGTTGTGTTAAATGGCCTCTTCCCAAGTCAGCCATTTTATTACGTTCATAATTATGAATGCAATAAAGAGTAGTTTAGGGCCAGACAGCATCTGAAAAATTTTAATTTAAAAATCAACTCTTCAAAGCTCTGAAGTACTCCGTCAACCTCTCTGCCTTTTGATTGGCTTAAACTGTTATAGATTGGCCACACCTTTTCACCAAGCTCCTCCCCCTTCATGAGCCAAGGCAGCCACAGGTTGCTTCTGCTGTGAGGTCCCCATCGTGACAGTAAACCTCTCTGTTGCACACACAGGGCATTTATATCTCGCGCATCGCGGAGGGAGGAGCTGCTCACCGTGACAACACACTGCACGTGGGGGACAGAGTCATATCTGTGAGTAACGTCACACCCCTCATGGGTCTGGCTGTTTCAACCATCCTCCTGTTACTCTCATTCGCTGCGATCTCCCTTTATCCCTCTACGTACTGTCAATCACTCTCTCTTAAACCTGGTAAGTAACAAAAAGCAGATTTTGAGATTAAGGCTGGAACGGTTTCCCTCCAGGGTTAAGCTCTTGTCTGACTATAAAACTTACTTGCCAGTTATTTGTTCATTACATAATAAGTAAACATTTAGGAAGGGCTCTGTTTCCTTTTGTTGTCAGTATCCATGGCAATATGACTTTATAAGACTTTTCCATCCAAAAATGTAAAAAAATCTCTTTGCAAAATGATGGACAAAAACCTAGCAGTTCTGTAGCTGCAGCGGCGTTTGACAGGTTTTCAGGGCTCCACCGTCTGCTTCCCTCTTGAAGCAATTTTTCAGTCGGCATGGCATGTATATTACATGAACTGTGAATTCTGGCCTTGAATGTCCTACATATCCAATGCTCTGCAGGGGCACTGACCTGACAGATCATGTAATAGGTCTGCTGCTTCATAATTGTCTAATTCAACTTCCTCGGTTTTGCCAAAACAAAAAGCAGAAACTTAAATGTAGAAAAACTTGGGAAGATCAACCTGCTCGGTTTTTGCCCCTCAAATGAGTAACTACCAATGACCTGCCTGGGGAATCGGGGATTATTTTCTATGCATATTACTGTAAGTGATGAGGCAAAGCCTAACTAGTACAGAGATGGTCCTAACTCTGTTTTGACCTAAATTAAACTTACTAAGTTTTTCCATTATTCTCAAGTTTTGCTCTTATTCAAAATTGAAAATATGTTGAATCATTTTTGCCATGTTGCCCAGTCCAGCTTCTGATGCAACGGTCTGGTTTGGGAGAGTTTAGAGATGCGTTTTTTTTTTTTTTTTTGGGTTGTACATTCATGCAGCCCTAGTTGCTGGAAAACAGCCTGGCATTTAAAATCACACTATATCAATAGGCTATTGTGTTTGAAGTGTTTCCACACAAAAGCTTGCTGTTACTCATATATTTTCTGTCATTCTAAATGAAAAGTGGTGTATATGTGCAATCTACAGGCCAGATTTTCTGACTCAGATTAAGCCTAGCCTTCAGTAAAATGCCATTTTGAATGGAGATTCTTTCATAGGACTTCGGAGAGTCTGCAGAGTTATGCTAAGCTTAAAGCCATGGGTTTCAGTTTTTAAAAAGTGGGTCACTTTTAACCTGTTATGGTATCTCAAATTGGGAATCTAGGATTTTCCGAGCCAGATATGCAAGGGAATTTTGTCTAATGTTGAGCTTGCTTTGCACTACACCCCCGTAGGACTATGATTATTAAACATCTGCAAAATGGGCATTCTGTGTCACAACGTGAAGTGATGCTGTTTGCTATGTAAAATGGCGCCCTCTGGTGTTTGCTGTGGGTCTGTGCACACTGAACTCTCGCCTGTGTGTGACTGCTAACAGTTTCTCTCTCTCCCCTGCTTCTCTCAGCTGTGGTTACCTGGGTGTTTCATCTCCGTATGCCTGTGTTCTCTCTTCTCTCTATACCTTCCTCTCTTTCTCTCCTCCTATCCCCCTCCCTTCCCTCCCTCTCCCCGCCCCCGCATGCTCCTTGGCTAATTCCGAGCTCCGCCTCCTCGCCTGTGGGTGCGCTGGGCATGGCATTGGGGGATGTGGGTGGCGACTCTGCTCCTGCTGTCACGGTAACAGGTGCGCGCGTTGCCGTGGCAGCGGCAGCAGCTGTTCGCCTGCCGGGTCTGGTAAGAGCCGGTACTGCGCGGTCAGTGCTGGGTTCTGTTCTGTTGCTACGACCGTCTGTGACACTGTGGGGGAAACCTCCTATTAGCATCAGGGCCTGGACGCTTTCCCTGGTTTGATGGTACTAGCACAGGAATTGTTCATTTTTTGGTGATACCTCCCACTCCTGAACAACCCGAGTAAATTTGTATTTAATTCAAGTTCAGTCATATTTGTACCGCGCCTCTTACAGACCGACCGCAGTGATACTTTATCATCAGCTGAAGGGCCGATATCTGGCCAAAGTGCTTGTAGTTGCTTCCATTGGTGTAAATTAACTGAGGCTTTTCCCTGCAGGAGGAATTGGTACTCGTTGGGCAAAAAATTTCATATCGCGTAGGTCCGAAAGAAACTTTTGATCTGTCGAAAGGGAGCCAATTGAGGAAGGAAAAACTATTTTTAACTGCTCCATGAAACTGAGGAAAAACAATGGAGAAATGTTGACTAATGACTTTTTGATAGGCCATTGACCCTGGCTCGAAATTGGCCTGGTTCTATAGGTGTATTATTTGTCTGGAATCCAGCTCTATCTGACACCTCTCCTCCCTGGCCTTGCCTGGGCTTGTAAACTGTTGTGAGAAATGGCAGAATGTGTAGCAGTGACCATGTGACCTCCTCTGCTCCACCTCTTTCTCTCGGGGGGTGTGTTCTGTCCCTCTCTCAGTGGGGCACATGCTTACTAACCCCTCTGCACCCTAATGCAGCGCAGTTGTGCATGAACCGCTAACACGTTTCTGTGTTGCTTCTTTTTTGATGTTTGCCGCAGATGCTAATGTGATGGTGTTAACAAAGCCGACCTGATGTCTCCATTTTAACTTACGTCGACATTTTTTTTTAATGAGGCTTCGAGAGGACTGTGTGCTTGTGTTCCTTGAGGCTGTGTTGTGCATACTAGCTTTGAGTGGGCTAAATTTGGGTTTTGCCTTTGACCATTTTAGGTGCATTTGGACATTATCCCATCTGCAGCCATTCTGACTACTCTTTGGTAGAAATTAATTAATTTGATGCTTCAATCCTCTCTGGCAGGGGGGCTAAATTAATTTTAGAGATCTTTCAAAGTTAAAAAGTATTTCCATTGTTTCTTTCTGGTGAATGCAGTGTCTTGGGTGACCTTAAGCCTTTATATCATTAAAATAGATTGAAGGTGTAGTCTCTGAAGATTGATTCTGTGTGTTTAATTAACGTCAAAATAACTATAAACCGGAGCAGAAGGTCCGGGGCTGTGTATACTGTGCTTCTAATACAAGCCGGCCGCTTAATCAAATTCCCGGCCTTGTGGGCTGAGCCCAGTGCGGGCAGCGTGAGCCCTGGCATGACGCTGCACTGCGATTGGCTGTCGATGCAGATAAATGGTGTGGACATGACGGAGGCCAGACATGACCAGGCAGTAGCACTGCTTACCAGCACATCCCCCACCATCGCCCTGCTGGTGGAGCGCGAGCTCGCCCCTTCCTCCCCAAAACCCGGCTGCACCCGCAGCCACTCCCCCCCGCCCGCCCAGAGCCCGGCCAATCACCTCGCCCGGTCCCTGGAGGACGAGTACCCAGTAGAGGTGAGGAGTGGGAGAGGGGTGTGGAAAGGTGGTGGGGGAGTACAGGGGACAGTGTGATGTCATCGCGCTCATGAGGACATGATCATGTACGAATGCACAGTGGGGTCTGTAAGTGCTTGGCAAACGACACCAATTTTCAAGGACTGTAACTCCTTCCCAGTTACCTCAAAGTGTTTGTCAATCATCTTTTATGTCAAAATTGTGAGTCTGCTTAAACCCATAATTGACTATTTGTTTTTTTAATTTGAATAATAAAGATGGTATTTCATGGAAAATGACAAACAGTGACCACTGGCCATCCTATTAGATGTAAAAAGGCGAAAGGTGACAATTTTATGGGCATCATGCAGGCTTACCAATTCTGTCTTTTTGTTGACTGCGGCAAAGCAGGGGCCAGCTCTATAAATGCAAGTCTGTCACTGACTCATTGAGTGATGAAGTTACCCCACTGGTTGGTTGGGTATAGAAGTTTCCCCAGCGGCCGTTGCTCTTTCAAAATAAATTTCCGTGAACACGTTCCAGCCATGTGGGAGGTTTTTTCATAGTCTTGTTTAAAACCATTTGTTTAACATACATTAATAATCATTTAAGTAGATACACTGCAGAAAAATGTTAAGTTGGTTTGTACATTAACCCTTAAATGCCCTGCTATAGTAAAAGTTGAAAGAAAAATCTATGTATTCTGTTAATATGTCCTTGGGAGGGGCTAATAACAACCCAGTAGCAATTTTTAATTTTTGGTGACCTTTGACCTCATTTTAGTATTGTGACATATGTCACAATGTGCATTTCGGGGACTTGAATGATAAAACGGTTGACATATAGCTGAAGTTTTAGGCATATCTTATTTTTCATTAGCTTACCTCTTTGCCTACCTTATCCAGTGATGAATGGGTGCTGATCTATTGTGTGGATTCCACCATGGGGGCGGCCATATTGGAAAGGTTAGCTGGTGCAGCCAGCGTCGTGTCAGTTCCACTTTTATCCATCAGATGGCAGCACTGATGGTCTAAATGTCACTATGGACATTAGGTTGCAAAATTTATGTGAGATCAGTGGATTTGACAACCCCCAAAATTGTGGCAAATTTGTCACAGGGGCATTTAAGGGTTAATGGGTTATATATTTGAGGGTATTTGCGTCTATATACATTAGAACTTGTTGGCATCGCGACCAATTAAAATAATGTTGCTGTCCAAACACTTTTGGATCTCATTGTATATAATGTTATTCATTATTTTGCTTTTTTTGTTTCACAATACAAAGTTTGGATTTTCGGGCATGTGTTTACTGGCAAGATCTCTGGTTTGTAGAATGGTTGCAAATATCAAGTGTGCTACTGTGCCCTATTTGAGAGGAGAGGTGTGTTATTTCGCTGTGATTGAATGTGTTATCTTCCATTACAACGTCTTACTTTTTAAAAATTAAAAACAATAAAGTAACCATTTCCCTTCAGGGCCTCAAATGCCACTATGAGTTAGATAATATTAGTATATTTATACTATGCACTGCTCAAAAAAATAAAGGGAACACTTAAACAACAGAATGTAACTCCAAGTCAATCGCAATTCTTTGAAATCAAACTGTCCACTTTGGAAGCAACACTGATTGACAATCAATTTCACATGCAGTTGTACAAATGGAATAGACAACAGGTGGAAATTATAGGCAATTGGCAGGACACCCCCAATAAAGGAGTGGTTCTGCAGGTGGTGACCACAGATAACTTCTCAGTTCCTATGCGTTCTGGCTGATGTTTTGGTCACTTTTGAATGCTGGCGGTACTTTCACTCTAGTGGTAGCATGTAGGACTCTACAACCCACACATGTGGCTCAGGTAGTGCAGCTCATCCAGGATGGCACATCAATGCGAGCTGTGGCAAGAAGGTTTGCTGTGTCTGTCCAGAGCATGGAGGAGCTACCAGGAGACAGGCCAGTACATCAGGAGACGTGGAGGAGGCCGTAGGAGGGCAACAACCCAGCAGCATGACCGGTACCTCCGCCTTTGTGCAAGGAGGAACAGGAGGAGCGCTGCCAGAGCCCTGCAAAATGACCTGCAGCAGGCCACAAATGTGCATGTGTCAGCTCAAACGGTCAGAAACCGACTCCATGAGGATGGTATGAGGGCCCGACATCCACAGGTGGGGCTTGTACTTGCAGCCCAACACCGAGCAGGATGTTTGGCATTTGCCAGAGAACACCAAGATTGGCAAATTCGCCACTGGTGCCCTGTGCTCTTCACAGATGAAAGCAGGTTCACACTGAGCACATGTGACAAACATGACAGAGTCTGGAGACGCCGTGGAGAACGTTCTACTGCCTGCAACATCCTCCAGCATGACCGGTTTGGCAGTGGGTCAGTAATGGTGTGGGGTTGCATTTCTCCGGGGGGCCGCACAGCCCTCCATGTGCTCGCCAGAGGTAGCCTGACTACCATTTGGTACCGAGATGAGATCCGCAGACCCCTTGTGAGACCATATGCTGGTGCGGTTGGCCCTGGGTTCCTCCTAATGCAAGACAATGCTAGGCCTCATGTGGCTGGAGTGTGTCAGCAGTTCCTGCAAGACAAAGGCATTGATGCTATGGACTGGCCCGCCCGTTCCCCAGACCTGAGTCCAATTGAGCACATCTGGGACATCATGTCTCGCTCCATCCACCAACGCACCACAGACTGTCCAGGAGTTGGCGGATGCTTTAGTCCAGGTCTGGGAGGAGATCCCTCAGGAGACCACCTGCCACCTCATCAGGAGCATGCCCAGGCATTGTTGGGAGGTTATACAGGCACGTGGAGGCCACACACACCACTGAACCTCATTTTGACTTGTTTTAAGGACATTACATCAAAGTTGGATCAGCCTGTAGTGTGTTTTTCCACTTTAATTTTGAGCGTGACTCCAAATCCAGACCTTAATGGGTTAATAAATTTGATTTCCATTGATAATTTTTGTGTGATTTTGTTGTCAGCACATTCAACGATGTAAAGAACCGAAGTATTTAATAAGAATATTTCATTTATTCAAATCTAGGATGTGTTATTTTATCTGGTTCCCTTTATTTTATTGAGCGGTGTATTTCTATATTTCCTCCTGTCGCACTTGTGTGTTTTTTGAATGTTTTTGCAAGAACATATCACAGCAAATACCTTGTATAACATACTTTGCAATAAAACACATTCTGATTCTAATACTTTTATGTCCGAGATGCTAAATTGCACCAGGTATGGAGAATTTGAATGTGTGATCTGTAAGCCCTCTGAAACTTTGGATGAAGGCTTGAACCATTTTTGCCCTGAGTATTCAGTTTTTTGCTGAAGCTGTTTGGGTCCTCATTGTCTTAGACCCACCATCTCACGTCCTCACTTCCTGACAGGACGTGACTCTGGTGAAAATGGGCGGCCCTCTGGGGCTGAGCATCGTGGGAGGCAGTGACCATGCCAGCCATCCGTTTGGAGTCACTGAGCCGGGGGTGTTCATCTCCAAGGTAAGACGTATGACTGGAGGAGGAAGAGGAGGGTGAAGAGCTGGGATCTTGTGTTTCTCAGATACCGGTCCTTGGAGAGGCCGTCAGGTCCCTTCAGTGAGATTTGTGATGCTGCTGACCATGATGTGTTTACCACTGTAACTGGGTGTATGGCCTCACCAGTCAACTGTGAAACACAGTGCTAGGCTCTGTATGGCGTCAACCAATCATTTCAAAGAAGAAGACGTGGGAGGGATGTGTTTGTTGTGTAGCAAGAGAAGACATGCTTATTATGGGAAAGGGGGGGGGTGATTGTCAGAGGGGTGTCTTAATTGGTGAGAGTGGGCATTTCGGAACTTGTGAGGAGGGGCATGTTTGTCAGAAACTGGGCGTGTCTGACTTCATAAGTAGGGATGGGTTTCTCAGAGGGGCCACGTTTGTTAGTGAGAGTGGGTGTGTCCAACTGAGTTGGGGGCGTGTTTGTTATAGACAGGAAGTCTGTCTGTTAAAGAGAGAGGTGTCCCTTAAAGAACAAGTCCTTTCTCCAAGCACGTTGAGGGCTTGCAGTGTGACCCTGTGTCCCATGTTTTTTGGTTCCAGGTGATTCCGCACGGCCTGGCGAGTCGGAGCGGGCTGCGTGTGGGTGATCGGATCCTGGAGGTGAATGGGATCGACCTGCGGCACGCCACGCATCAGGAGGCTGTACACGCCCTGCTCTCCAACCGCCAGGAGATTCGCCTGCTGCTGCGCCGAGACCCCGCCCCTCCCGGCATGCAGGTGAGACGCCAGCTGACACACTCACACATACACACACATGCACGCAGACACACACTACTAAAACCCCGTTCGCCCACACAGGAGAGGTGAGACCCCACCCTCTCAGCTGTCTCTCTCTCTCACACACACACACACTCACTCAGGCGTGCCCTGTCCTGCTCATCTTCCAAAAACCCGTTCCTTCCCTGGAGCTCTTAGAAAGTGCCAGCAATGAATCTGAGATCTTGCAGAACTCAGGGCGAAGGACTGCTCTCCTTTATTACATTCTCTAACACACAACACCCAGGGATTATTCAGCCAGCGAGTGCGATATTCCGTCCTTATTCCGCATGACGCAGGTAATTTTCTATTGCCACTGTTGCTTTTCACCAAGCTAAACTGCTGGGACTAGCCCCGTTAAGACAAGGCGCCTGCTGTCTTTAGGTGCAAGGGAACCTGTTTGACAGTTGTTACATGAGCCGGGGACCAGTGAATGATCATCTGTTTTTTGTGACATTAACACTTGTAACGTGTGACTGTGCAAGTATGCGATAACAATGTTATTTCCTGAAGATTCTGACATGCTGATGTAACGGTTATTGAAAGCAGTGACATCCTAGAGCACTGGCTTTGAATTCTAAGAAGACACTCGTTTAAAAAAAAAAAAAAAATCCCTGTCAGTCTTGGCGGTAGTAGTTCTTTTTCTGCTTGCTAGCTAGCCTTTACCCGAAGTTGATGTTGTATTCGTGGCCCTGATTGAGGAGGGTTTGCGGTCACAGTGTTTTGTTTGTTGTGTGCTTTTTTCAGGTAGTCGATATCCTCAAACAGCCTGGTGAGAAACTGGGCATCAGCATTCGCGGAGGCGCCAAGGGCCACGCGGGTAACCCTTTCGACGCCACGGACGAGGGCATCTTCATCTCTAAGGTAAGAGGCCCTCTTTGCTATTTGTTAGTTTTCTGCTGATGGCTGGCTGGGTCTGTTGCTAGTTATGTTACCCACGACTGTCATAAACAGACTACAATTCCCTTCTGCCCCCTGATTCATGCAAATAAAAAACTTTATCGTCCGCTCTGTGAACATTCATCATTAAGTTCACCATAATAATACCGCAGTAGTCCAAACAGAAAATCGGAATACTTTTTTAATTTTTAAAGACAACCAAATAAATGTGTGCTTGGACACTGGCCTAAACTGTGCCGATGATGTAGCAAATGTGTTGTGATAACGCAAACAGTAAGCACAGTTTTATTTGTGTGCTGATGGGGTCTGAAGTCTTTTACATCAGGGTATTAAAATGCTCTGTGTTTGATGCACGGTGCCTAAATTCTGATAATTCTTCATTGCATGACAAATGCAGCAATTAGACATTATAGCGTCACTCGACACGTTGCATTTATGATTCTCTCAAAGTCTGTGCTGAGGATTTTGTTGTCTCTATGGTAACAAAGCTCCATGGAATGTTTACATTTGTGAACACTTGGTGGCACACAGTAAAAATACCCGGGGGGGAGGGGGGAAGGAATGCATCCATCGTAGTGAATATTGACATTCAGTTATCTGGCTGTCCAATCAACACTTTATGATGAAGCATTATGTCATTAACGACACCGCAAACAATTGTCACCCAGCTGTAATTCATTCCCTATTACCCTACTGACTATTTATGTGCTCTTTATGGAGTCATATCAGTCAGCTGATTTATTTTCTGGACCTGTTCTAATGACCTATTGTATGCATTAACTGCGTTGCTGGGGATAAAAGTCTTCCAAATGACAGTAATGTGAACAGACTTGCTGAAGTATTTAACAATGTGGTGTGACGCTCCCTGCAGGTGAGCTCAAGTGGTGCTGCGGCTCGAGACGGACGGCTCCAGGCGGGAATGCGCATCCTGGAGGTGAACAACCAAAGCCTGCTGGGCATGAGCCACGGCGAGGCCGTCAATGTGCTGCGTGACGCGGGCGAGTCGCTGGACGTGCTGGTCTGTGACGGATACGACCCTGCTGCCGCCGCCGCCGTCGAGGTCAGTCCCAGTGGGCAGGGACGCGACTGACCCCAGACAGGGCTACAGCGTGGTATTCTAGCTTTTAGAAGCCAAATGACTCCCAGTATTTATATAAATTGATTAGGCTAAAGTGCTGTCTACATACAGTGAGTACGTTTGATTTGGATGATGTTTTAATTGTTCCCATCGTTCAAAGTGATCCTCTTTGACATCATTGGTCATGTTGTTATCATTATAAATCTTCTGCGCACTCTGCAGTCCATTTGAGTCAAATGATATTTACAACCCTAGTCAGCATCCTTGTTGGCAGTCCTTAAGCAAGAGTAAATGCCCCTGTGCAGAAATGTTGTGTTGTGGTTTCAGTAAGAAGCCAAACAGCTGCAATGATATATTTCTGTCTACTCTGGGTCTTAAACCAACAACCATCAAGTGGCCGTACCATGCTCTCATTTTATAAGCATTTGCTCCTGAAAATCCCAATCCCCCCCCCCAAGTGATGTTACATGGGCTATAACCACTGGGCTATAGGACGATGCACACCTGGTGTTTTGAATCACTGCTCAGTGTTTGGTGCCCCGGGCCCTCACCGGCTAACATTACACTCACTTCGTCAAATCTGTCCATTAACGCAAGCGCTTATTAAAGAATGAGATGATACAGATTACGGAGTTTAATTTCAACTGTTAAATATCTTTAACAATTTATATTAAACGGGCTACTTATTCAGGTGCTGTTTTGCCACTGGTGTAATTTTGAAACCATTAGTTTTGCTTTGGCACTGGCAAGATACATTGAAACCTGATCCGAATTCTGCACTCGGGTGTTGGGCTCATTGTTACGGCCAGAGTTCTGAGAAGCAGATATTTTGCAAATGTTCATGCTCATGATATGAACATAATTAATATGTCAGGCTGATGCTAATGTGAAGCATGCTATGCTAATGCCGTCAGCCAGATAAGAACTTAAGCTAAAGCTAATTGTGCTGTTAAATATTTTACGCTAATGTTATTGGTTAGGTAAGAAGATGATATGCTAACGTGCTGTGAAGCATGTTATGTTAATGCCGTTGGTCGAAAAGAACATGTTAAGCTTCTGCTGATGTTCGTCAAAGCATGTTATGCTAATGCTATTCAGAGAGGCACGTGTTGTGCCAGTGCTAATGTTTCGACGAGTGTTGCTGCATTAGTTATAGCGTGTTTGCAATTTTGTGTTGCCTCCCTTCCTTGCCCCCAGTCCTCCCCTGGTGTCATCGCTAACCCATTTACTGCTGGTATGGTCCGCAAGAACAGTCTGGAGAGTGTGTCATCTATCGACAGGGAGAGCAGTCCTGAGCGCACACAGGCCGTGCCGCAGGTGAGATGAGCTACAGTCAACCTGCTTCCAGTCGCAGGATATTGGGGCGAGTTTTAAGGATAGTTGAACCTTACTCTTGGGATAAATAGAATTTTCTACGCAGAATCTCCATTTGATATTCAATATTATCAATGGCTTTGCATAATTGCGGTTAGGTAAACCTGGCCTCATATTTTTGGCCCCAAAATTTTAAACTGTATTTGAATGTTTGAATCTCCAGCCGCATTGCTGTATACCACAATGAACAGATCAGAGTTTGCATTTTGCTTTAGATCGCTTGGTAGATGAGATTCAAGCTGTTATTGCGAAGGGAGCAGTGTTATTTTGGGTGTATCACGGCCCTGCCCCCCTCAATTATGCACCCCTTTACCTCTCACTCATTCTTTTGTTTTCCCCTCTCTCACCCCCTTCTCTATTCCTCTTTCTTTCCTGCTCTCCATCTCTCTCGCTCCCATCCAACCCCATTCTCCATGCTTCTCCTCCTCTCTTTCCATTCTGGCCCCCCCCACCCTCATCTGATGCAGGAGGTAGACACATCGCGGGGCCCCTCCCATCTAGGGAGAGAGGATCAGGAGAAGGCGGTGAGTTTTACTGCCCTCCTGTGGGTTTAGAATGTGACACCAATGTATCACTCCTAAGTCTGCCTGTAAGAGCAGTATCCCCTGCTTGAGCGCAAACTGGAACATAGACCTCCTGGTGAGGACTGCCCTGGATCAAAGTGCACATGGCAGCCAAGATCCTCCAACGTCCCCCCCCCCCCCCCCAAGTCGAGGGCTCCGTTGAGCCTTAGTGGCATATTTCCACCTGTGTATAGACTTCAGCCCAATTTAAAGTTGAGAGCCAGATTAACGAAAGGTTCTGCTTTGCCCAGTCAGTACATTTTGCCTCACCAGGAGTTTGACAGGGCGTGCAATCGAGGAAATGTTGTTTGACTTTCATTTGAGTTGTCTCACACAACCGTAATCAGATTATGTTTTTGATGTTGGACGAATTTGTGAACACATCAAGTAAACATTGTCATTTTATGACACTGTTTTTGAGATAAAGTTTGTCAAAGTTGGGCACTTTCTTGCTTGATCTGCAATAGAGTGCACCTCTTACATGATTGAGTTGAAACTTGAATCACTCTTAATTTTTTTACATCAAATACTTTATAGGTTCATAGGACAAACGAAAACAAAAAGTCAGTGTTAAGAAACGTCCATTTTTTCCCCAGTTGCCCTTTATTGTTGCATCTGGTGATGTCTGGGCGGTTAGGCGGGTGGTGGCTCCATAATTTCTCTCGGCCGTATCTCCAAAAGTGTTGCCCCAAGTTTGAAATGCAGGTTCTTTGTGAGGGTTAGATGAGCAACGCAAGAGTCATTCGTGGATTTGACCTTTGACCTTGGCACAAGTGACCTTGAACTTGAACATTTTGTCCGGGCCATACATCCACAGCAGCTTCACATTTGATGTACATGTTTCTTCTGAGGGGTTGGTGTGGAAAGTCAGGGTCATTAGTGGATTTGACCTTTGACCTTTGACCTTGGGACTGTGATATTGAGTTTTCATGCAGGTTTGTATAACAGTCACTGATGCAGGAGCGCAAGGAATGGTTGTTAGTATATCTCTGCCTTGCCATAGGTACATGCTGCTATTTATTAATAATAGTTTTGGGCTGTGAGGTTCTCTTGGCACTCAGTGTCAGCTTGTTCGTCGATGCTTTCACATTTGTGAAGGAGGTGCTCATTTTGAACCCTTGTAAGGTGTGAGATAGCTTATGTGTGGGTAGAATAATGTGTACTAAACATTCCAGTGATGTCACAGTCACTACTGCCAATTTATAACAAGTGTTTGCCACCATCACGGCAATATCCCCCGCCGCCTCAATTTTATGTGTCCGTACGGATGGACGGAGCCCAATGCTATATCCCCCACTTCGTGCTAATCGCGCGGCGGGGCATAATAATAGAGTTCTAGAATACTGACTTGGAACTGGAAAGAATATTTGAATCTAAAACAATCTGCTTATCCTCTACTCCTCAGGGGTGCTTGCCAGTACAAAACAAGCGAGTGTGTGATGTAATACTCCCAGCACAGCGCTGGGTTAGAGTTTCAAAGGGTATTAAAGGCGAGTCCTGATTGTGTATTCTGTTGGGTGTGGCTCTTCTTGAGGATGTTTGCTGGGAGTTCTCCTGAGGTGATGGTGCCAGATGTTCGTTCTCTCTCTCTCTCTCTCTCTGTTGGGTTGTTGCAGGAGTCTTGCTCTGACATGCGCGCTTATCTACATTTACCTCTCCCTCCCATTTTGCCTTTTTTTCCTGACACCAACTGTGTGTTATTTTTTGCGACCCCACTTAAGGCATTTCCAGGGCCCTTGCCACGATGAAATTCTCACCCAGAACTTTCCCTTGCCCCTCTGCCATCCTCGCATTCTGTTTCATCCCTGCATGTGTGGCTGGGCCCATCCCTTTTTTTTTTTTTTTTTGCGCCACGCCCTGATCAGAAGGAGGCAAGCGATTGTAGTGTGAGAGGCTAGTCACCTGAGGGAGGTGGAGCTGAGTGGTGACCTGCAGTCTGCAATTCCTCTATTGTCCACTAGGTGGAGATAAAGTGCAGTCACCGGCTCAGGCTGAATGTAACTGAACATCTGAAGCAGCGGCAGCCACTTGCTGGTGCGAATGAGTTGGAATTTGGTGCAGCGCCTCAACAAACTCCTCAAAGGGCTGCTACTGAATACACTTTTGCTTTCTTTTCTACGCTGAGCACAAAAATGATTCCCGCATAGTCCATTGGGGGGATCGGAATGTCTGCATAATTTTCTTGTACGCTTGAAGCAGGAAAACCGGTTTCCTTTTTAGTGCAGAAAGAAGGTCTCTTGCTGCTCAGGCCTGACCCCTCCTTACCCTTGACCTCCTGACCCATGTCTCTCCTCTTTTATCTCAGAACGTTAGTTTGGAGCCCCTCAAACTGGACTACAAGACCCTGGCGGCTCTGCCCACCACCAGCCTACAGAGGGTCAACCGGGTGAGTATCGCTCTGCCTCCACTATGGCCCTTTTTGAGGCCGATGGTTTTAGGTCCTTTTGGCACTTGACTGCATATCTTAAGCCCAGTAATGTACCTTGTGCTTCTCAAGTTTATTAGAAATTATTTAATTTTAAGAATGCTTAACCCGGTGTGTAAATTTAGTCACATGTATGAGGTACAGACTGTTCTGATCACCTCTGATCATTGTAAGCTACAGAGCTCTGGAATGTTTTAGAATTCAGAAATATAAACCTGCTGTTCAAAGAGTTAATTCCCTGTATGAAACAAAGGCGCATGTAATTTTATGAGTAGTTAGCCCCTGGATTAGCCAGCAGTGCATCTGCATGGCCAGTCTTGTTCTCTGTTCAATTTTTTTTATTCTGGGATTCAGTGGTTACCGTGGTTACTGTAAAACTCCCATAAAAGAGCGAGCCGTTCTTGTTCTGGCATGATGGAGTTCTTTGACGGTCTCTGGCAGGAATTCTGGAACAGTTTGTATTGTGTTCGTTCCCAAAATCCAGTGCCAGTGGGCAACAGTGTGGCTAAAACATGATTTAGAATGTTTTTGCGATGCGATTCAGGCAATTGGCGCAAAACTGCAAGCCTGTTAATTTAATGAAGCAAGAGGTGAGGTGCTGGGGCTGTCCACACGACGTCGAGCCCTATGCTCAAATCCCGGCCCTTGAGGCCCAAGAACTTCTGGTCTTCCTCCCTCCCTTCACCTGAGAGTCAGTGAAGTGTGGCAGTGCTAATTGTTTGGTTAATTACCAAGCAGAGAGGAAAACTGAGGGCAGCTTTGCATTGGATGGCCGAATTTTAGGATCCCTTATGTAGAGACTTGTTGCCTCCATCAAATTCCCGAAATCTGGCAAAGAGCATGCCTCTGCACTCATTAACTATTGCAGCTGTTTTACCATTGGAAAATCTTTCATACAAACACAGTGATCAGATTAGGCAGATTCACATCGCAAAATGCAAATCAAATTTTAGCAGTTTTGACAAAATGCTAATCAACATAACTACCCCTTCGCAAAAAAATGTGATTCAAAAATTCTCGATATTTCACCAATCCCGACTCGCTGGACTGCGAACTTCCGAGTTCCCGAGCCACTCAGCAGTCGGAGAAGTTTTAATGACTTTGAATGGATGGAAAATGATGTTCCTCATTTGCATACCAACCAATCAGCTTCTGGGGAGCACATGCATGCACTTGAGACACGGGAGGCTTTCGTATGCTCATATTCTCTATCATCTTTGATCATGACAGCCAGACTCTGCTAAGTGAGCCATCACGTATTAAATTTCGTTGCTCTTTGGATATAGCCACCTAGTAAGCTGATTAATGTTAACTAAGGAAAATCTGTATATATGATCATCATATTCAGGCGATATGATCTGTTTCTTGCCCCAACTTTACTAACTTTGCCAGCTGTCATAGGCATGAACTTATCTGAGGTTTCACGGCAGTTTCGTCCAACCCAGCTAAACTTTTACATTTATGGGACGTTACCTAGTCTGCACACTGGGTTTAAAGTGCTTGAAAGTCTAAAAAAAAAAGATACTGAAACAAGACCTGTGTCAGTTTGTAGGTCTTAGTGAGCAGATAAAAATGCAAAAAATTTTTTAAATCTGTTGGGAATTTTTTGGAGAAAATCCACTTTTTCATAGGCACCCAACTTGAAATTTTCAAATTGATGTTAAAGGGTTAAAAAAACTTCTGCGCTTTGGTGATTTATTCCTGAAAGTCTCCTCTGCAGGGCTGTCGATCAAAAGAATGTGAATAATATAAATAGTAGTCCATCTTCTTTCTTTAACCCTCATGTGGCAAAAATGTTCTATCTTGCTGAATGTAATGCTTAGACATGTGCGCAATTGTACTCTTTGACGGCTTGCTTTAAGTGCAAACCAAATAGTTTGTTGCTGCTCTCCTTTATCAGATGCCTCTCCCAGAATGTTGAGAAGTCAGCGTGAACTGCTTTGAAAGCTTGCTCAGAATATCTAGCCAATCCACAACCATGGCACTGACAGAACTCACGCAAATGGTCTCTGATGATGTGGAATGATCTTAATGACTGTGCTTAATGATCTCTGATCATTCAAATACATGATGATGTGATGTTGGAGAGTGCCTCTGTGACTGGATTTTAATGGGTATGGATCCTTTCACATCTCTGATCAGGTGTTGAGCAACATTTTGCTGCAGTAAGGTATAGATAAGACCGCTGTACTGCAGGTTACAAGTAGTTTACAGAAGTTTCATCGGGAAACGGAAGTGTGCTGTATTAAATTATGATTGTTCAAGGTAAAATTGGTGCCTTTTGGAAATTGTTTGTTTTGCTTTCAGAGTGCAGTTGTATTTCTATTGTGATTGTAATTTGTCGTAAGGAAAGAATAAAAAGAGTCCTTTTGTCATTTAAAATCTGATATACTGTTTTCTAATTTTTGCTTTCAGATGTGCTCAACAATTGCCAATCAACTGATATAATGATTTATTCCAGTGTTTCTTCATTGTGTTTCTCTGTCATTAACGACATTTTGTCACCCTGTTTGCATTTTTGAGGGCGGCTTAGGTGTTAAGGTTTCTCTGATTGGCCTCTCAGCATGATTGAGGGGTGGGGTAGATGTTCTGGTTTCTCTGATTGGCCTCTCAGCATGATTGAGGGGTGGGGTAGATGTTCTGGTTTCTCTGATTGGCTGGTGGGTGCGTGACTGTGCTTCTCTCTCCTCTTCCTGCAGACTCCCTCCACAGAGCACCAGGGGACGAGCAGCCCCTGTAGAGAGGGGTCCTACTCCCCCCGCGAAACCCTGTTCTCCCCCAGAGATGCCCCCAACTCGCCCAGGGGCTCTCCGTACTCACCCCGGGATGCCCCTTACTCCCCCAGCACACAGCCGGTGAGCACTGGGTCTTTCACTCCCCCATGAATCTACAGCTCTCTCCAGAATGAGCACTAACTGTGGAAAAGTTGTCCTCATCCACTCTTAAGTTATGATGCCGAATTTTGACAGTCAAGTGTTTTGAACAGGGGACACCAAATAGTTACCTTTACAGGACACACACTAGTGCACAAGGCTTTGCTGTCAAAAGCTGTGCTGCTATTTTGAAAGGGTTGTCTTATCTTTGGTGGTGTATACTGGTCTGCGTCTGACGGTGTTTGGTTGCTTTTGTGTCTCTGACAGGTCTACCTTGTCAAAGGAATCATAGATTCCAGCAAGAACCAAGACATTTTGGCCAAAAAAAAACTTGATACAGTCTCTTTAGGGAGTTCAGACTCTGTTCTTATCCGCGAGACGAGGAAGTCAAGCGTACTGCGGGATCAACCATGAAATTCGTGGCCATCCACAAAAATGGCAGTTTTTACAGTGACCGCCTGCGGTTGCAGACTTGACCTGATGTTGTATGACCTGATGACCTTGGCGTGTGTTGTAAATGGGAGAGCTGTCGGTTGAACTCCCCTCCCCCCTACCCCCCCTTTGTCCTCAGCAGAAGCCCTCGCGCCCCACTTCTCTCCAGACCCCTGCGAGTCCTAGTCCTGGGCGAGAAACTCGCTTCGTAAGTGCTGTACCCAGCGCGGTTTCTACTCCGCTCGTATCGCGCCTTGGAGCTTGGCGTGGACTAACGCTTTCATATTTGCGGTGGATGCTAAGATGGCGGGGCCTATGCGAGTTGTTTGAAGAGCTACGCTCCTAACCAGATCATTTCCAGCAGCGATGCAGTGGCCTAACCAGTTCTCCTCGATGCTTAATTTTACGCCTGAAGTTGTAAGATTCTGACTTGGAGGTAATCTGTTAATTTTTGTTTCTCAGGCAAACATCGGTCTCAACTCGCCAAAGGAGAGCTCACTGGTGAGTGTGTGCACATAACTCAGGTCAAGAAATCTGTCTCACAAATGTTTAATATTATGAGCCTAAAATTCTTATTTTTTCACTCCCATTAGCTTATTTTGACCCTTTGAGCACTAAATGCAGCTGTTGTTGCTAAGTGATGTAAGATATCGAAATTAAAGCTGTTGAAAACCTATCATTTGGCAATGTGTTTAAAAGAGCTCAAGATTGGTTTTCAATTGTGCAAGTGAATTAAATTTATTTATTTTCAAAATTATTTTATATTTTTAGTTAAGTTACCATGTGCTTGACAAATGAAATTTTCTTATCCCATTGGAACACTGAGAAATGAGTCAAAATTATCTCAACTCACTGACAGAATTTTACATTATAGAAACAGGTGTTTTGAGTTTAAATATGACTATGGTGCTTGGGAAGATATTTGCGGTGCTCTGGCTCCCAGCCGTGTTCCTGTGATACACACACCTATTGGGGTGTCATGCCGATCCCAGCAGAACATAATTTGCTTTCACTTTTTTAGTAGTAATGGGACACATGTCCCACCATATTTCCAAATATCCTGTCGGGACATATGAGTCCCAGAAACCGCTGCATTTAGGCCAATTCTGTATTATAGTTATAAAAATGATGTGTAGCCAATGAATCAAGAGACAAATTTTGCATAGAAATAAAATTCCCCAGAATGGTTAGTCTCCAGTTTGCTTGGGAGCCTCTGACTTGCAGTGACTGTGCTACATTGATCATAAGAGGCAATTTTATTAGCCATTTATGGGTGAGCTCCTGGACATTTTTATGCCTAATGTCTCACAGTTATGTTGCTTTGGAAATTCAAAAGTTATTCAAATATACATATGCGACATGTTGCTCTAATTCTGTCTTAACGGTTGGAGAAAAAAACCATGAAATTTCCTTTTGGGAAAATTAAAAAAAAAAAAAAAAAAACAACATTGGCAATGGGGTTATATACTCTTCCAAAAAAGAAACTATACATTGTTTTTTGCATCAATTTATTATACTTTGTACATGAAATGTTTTGACAAATGTGGAAAAAGTTTTGAAATATACTCTTCCAAAAAATAAACTATACAAATATTGAATTATTGATTCTACTTTCTTTTCAATATGTTTTCCACATTTGTCAAAACATTTCATGTATAATAAATTGATGCTAAAAACAATGTATAGTTTCTTTTTTGGAAGAGTATATTTCCAGAAAATTCCCTGGTATTCTATCATGCACTCTTTTTGAAAGTAATGCAGGTAAACGCAGGTAAAAGCTTGTCTCATTACCTGTGCTCTCTGCCTCACAGACGAGGCCCGGCGTGATCCAGCCCCTCTCTCGGGCGTGGCATGGCGGCTCTTCGCCCAGTCCTGAGGGGCGTAGCAGCCCAAACCGCTTCCAGTACAGCTCCTCCCCCATCAGCTCTTTGTCTTCAGTAAGTGCCCTGAGTGCTCATATTTGTCTTGACTACGTAGGGTGCATTAATAAAAATTGCTGAAGTCATCTGGTTCGGTATCGAGAGGTGAATACTCTGTCCTAAAGTTACACAAGTACCTGTATCGTGTATCATTTTTTAAAACATTTTCCGTTCATCATGACTTGAATGGTGGCTGAAGTTCTCTTTCTGTGCTTTACCGTTGTTTTGAGCAGTGGTCATTTTGGCCCCTACTCTCAAAACCTGCCACATTATGAAAGCACTGATTCGGGGTCAGATTTGTCTTTTGGCTTGTTATCAGAAGTTGTGAGGAGGTGGACAGGGTAAACTGACCTGAAATCGGTGCCACTGCTTTTGAAGAGATTAAAAGGGAACCTGTGGTGGTCCAGTTTTGTGTTTATATTGAGCTCCCTGGGAAAAACACTTGGTTGCTTTTATCAAGTTAAATATATGAATTACTCGCCCACAGAAAGATCTCCAACATGTCAGTGGAGGAGAGGAAGGACAGCGCCATTTCTGTCATCTTTGGCAACGAGCGTTCCTTTATTATGAGATGGCATCTGTTGATAGATTTTTTTTTTTTTTCCGGGCAGGTATAAAAAAAAGTGTTTTGCTCTTTGAGTGACTGATGGATCATCCCTTTAAAATGGTGGAATTTCTTGACCATCTTTACAATCATTTGAATTTACCTCTACGTGTTCCAGTCATAATAATAATAATCCATTGGCAATAAGAAGACAGCTGCTTACTTAATGCAGTGGTCTTCTTGTGTTGACTGCGAAATTGTGCCGCCCTGATAGGACGTGCTCTCTGTTGTCGATGGGTGTTCAAGCTTATGAACGCATCCTTCGGTTTCAGTGACGCGTTGGGCCTCGCTCATATTTATGGGGCGCCTTGCTGAGAAAGTCAAGTTTTCCTCCGTTAATGCGTGCGTGGAGTCAACAGCATAACGTCATATCTGGGGTAAAGTTGTTTACCTCTGTTGTGAAACAATTGGCCAAATCATTCAAGTTTATTATGTTTTTCCCTGCTGAAGAAAGTATAAGAACTTTATTTTTTTAAGTGCATTGATTCTTATGTATTCTCACCTAGATTTAAGAAGTAGTGGACCACTACAGTTACCCTGTAATGAATGTGGGTGAAGGGGGTGTGTATTTGCTTTACCTGTCATGCTGGCCTCTACAGTGGTCATATGATTGCATTTATTGAATGTAAATTCAAGGGACTTACAGAGGGAACGAGGGGAAAATTCACCTCACCGCCACCGATGTGTAACACCCACAGCAGTGATGGCACAGAAGCCATTTTGTGCCAGAACGCTCACCACACACCGGCTGAGGTTGCACACCATAAATCAACCCATTATATTGTATTCTTAGTTTATTCATGATTTATTTTGGCAGGGTACCTGACTGAGAATAAAGCCTCCTTTTCTGCCGAGCCCTGCATCAAAATACAGAATTTTAAAAAGAAAATTAAAATTAAATTAAAAATACAACTGCTTAAAACAAGAGCAGTTATTTTGATAAAAAGATTTGATCAATGTCTTAAAAAAGCCAAAAGGAAGCAGTTCATTCAGTTTGAGCTCACCTTGTTGCTGACTCCAGATTTAAGGGATGTGTTTCACAAAGCAGTTTTACCCTGCACTGCTCTAATATGAGGAACTTCTTGACAGAAGTCCTTTTACCATGTAAGAAGAGAGGATAGATATGGTTGGATTTTTATTTAAACACATTTATAAACAAACAAAAACCAATGGTAGTCTCGTCTAGATTTTGATGACCCCCAACAAAACTAACTTTTTTATTGCACAACAATTGGTTCGGAGGTCAAGACCAGTGATAAACCTTATGGTAGAGCAGAAAGCCGCATCGAAATGTTTTAAAACAGAAGTAGATGCATTTCTGTAAATTACAGAAGTACGTATCAGTCAATGCACAACCTTCCTCTTACTTTCAAAATTAACCAAGCCCTATTTCTGTATCAGAAACCTGTCACCTCCTCTCAATTTGGTCAAATTTCAATATGCATATGAGAAGTCAGGTCCATCCGGCCAAATACCCAAGTATGAACAATTGGGCTAAGGGTCAATTTTTCCACCCTGGGAGGTACAAATATTGAGGGTCATGGGGGTCTATTTTTTAAGATTTGGAGGATACCATGAACTTGGCTTTGTTCTCATTTCAGGCGGGCTTTAACCCAATTGAGGATCTTGAACATAATTTAAATCGTGCTGAAGATTAGATACTTCCCACTTAATTGAAGAAGCAGTTGAGTAAATGAAAGTATCATCAGCATATTAATGCGAATTGCAATGATCTAAATATAATGCCAATGTTGTTGATGCAGATGGTGAATAACAAAAGTCCAAGAATTGAGCCTTGTGGGACTCCTACTGATTTTAACACCCCTAGACAGAAGGCCTTCAAATGATAAACATGGATTTCTATCCTCAAAATAGTTTTTTAAACCAGTTAAAAGCAGAATTATCAAAGCCAGTATCTGAACATCTTTTCAGAAGGACATGATCAACATTATCAAATGCCTTGGGCCAATGAAAAGGGCGGGTCAATGAAGAGTGCTATGCAATGTTGTGTACAAATAGTATCATTTATAACTGGGTAAGTAGTAGTTATAGTGTTCTGCCCAGATCTGATACCAGATTGGTGAGCAAGTGAATTGCAGTTTTTTGTTAAAAAGGATTGTAACTCAGAATTAACTTGGGACTCAAATTTTTGCCTGGCAAGACATCCTGGGTATTGTACAGTAACTGTTGAAATTGCTGGTGTAATTATATAAATATTTGATATATTTATATTGAGCAACAAAAGAAATACAAGTTAAGACAAGACTGACCAGAAACAAAGTACACATTTAATAATGATAACTTTATAATTGGCAAATCTGCAATTAATCTCATTTCTTCAGGCATTTCTTAATTTTGCGGCCTCTTCAACTAGGTCCTCAAGTCTTATTTTCTCTTCCTTTTGAGGTGCCTCTCTGCAATATCGTTTTCCCCTCATCCTACTCAAACCCTCTCCTTGCTCTGATCTGCCTTTTCTTTCCTCCTCCGTTCTCCCTCCCTCCACTCTTTCTCTCCGTTCCACCCTGCAGCCTTTCACCCCTTCCCCTCTCTCGCCCGACGACTTTCCCGCCAATATCAAGCAGGCGTACAAAGCCTTTGCAGCAGTGCCGCACTCTTTGGCTGTACTGGAGCCGCGTCAGGTAGGCTGGGTCCCTGCATCTGGAGGACCTGATTGGCTGGCTCTTCTATCCCACAATGCCTTGCAAGAGAGTTGTGTGCCTACTGCATGATGTGGCAAAATGCTTGCTCGAGCGATTTGACCTGTTCCGCCCTTGCATGACGACGACGATGATCTGAAGGGAATTGTTCTGCACGCCTTCCGATAAACTTCGGGGGTTGATGGACTTGGATGTCAATGGTTACAAAGTTATTTTGTGCTGTGTGTGTTGTTCTTGTGGTGTTGTGTCCTCTCCGCAAGTCCAGCCCTGTCCTCCCAAAAGCCTGTTGAACTCTTGGGCTGCTTGGTTCCGCTCTGTCGTAATTCATCTCTGTCCTAATTCCTGGTTCTTTGTGTTTCTTCAGGAGCCTTCTGGCCAGAAGAACCATGTTAACTCCAGGCATATGTCACCAGAGGTGAGTCTTTATACAGAGTCCAGGTTGCAGTGAGACTTGTGAATTGTGGATTTTCTTTGTAACATGTAACTTCCAATACCGTAGCTGCACAAAAAGGGCTTATTTACAGCTGAATCTCTTCCAGCTGTTTCCTCCTGGCACTGAGTTGATTTAAATGTGGAAAAACCTGCTCAGTTATTATGCGTGATCTAGAAAAGCGTGGACATACTCAGATAAAATATTTGTTGTTGGAGAGAAGCGGACAATAAAGGTGCACTGTTGATGTGTTTCCACAGTGTAACCCGGGGTGTGGAATGTCCTTACGTGTAAAAGGCCTGTGCGAAGATCATTGTGTACACGTGGTTTGTAGGGACAGTTCTGGTGTGTAATGGTTTATGAGAAGGTCTTTATGAACTCATGGTTTTTGGGTAGAGCCAATGTGTGCAAGTGGTGTGCGTGGCACATGTGTATGGTGTGTGAGTGTGTTTGGCAGTCCTTCCCTGGATCAGAGTCCTCTCTGTGGCTCCTGCAGCCCCAGTCTGACGAGGTTTTTGAGGAGAAGGGGCGGGGCGATGTGAGTAAAGGAAAGGAAAAGCCCCCGATCTCCCCACGCCCCACCCTCACCTCCGACCGAAAGAAGTATATGGACATGGCGGCTGTGCCGCGGGGCTCCCGGCCCTCCCAGGAGCTCCAGGTACCTTCCCCACCCCGTGGGCATCGTGCCTTGGCAGGGTGTGGGTCTGACTGGCTGCTGGGCTCTACTGGTGGAGGCCATAGTGATGGAACTGCATTGTTGGCAGTCATGAGATCATATTACTGGGTGTTTAACTCTGTTCCCCTCTTCCTTACTAACTGTGATGGGTGGTGAAGGTCCTTGTGTGTAAATGGCTCGAGTAAATACCTCAGTTGTAGCCGTGTCACACTATTTGAAAAGCTTTCATAGGTTTTCAACTGAGAGATGGGCTCCCCCAATGTAGCCAGTTTCTTCCTAGGATTTCTTCTACGGTAGTTTTTCTTTTAGCTGTTTGACTGTTTTGTTTCTTCCCTTATGGAGTTTTTTTTTCTCTTTATTTTATACTTCAAATTCTGCCTGTTTGGTGTACAGTTCTAGCATTTATTTTTAAAGGATAATTCCAGCTGTGACCTGTTACTTGAATTGACAGTTCTTGCGTGGAAGTGGCTTATTGGGACATTTCTTGTTAGTGGTGGGAGTTGATTCCCTCTGGGGACAGGAGTTGAAAGTAATGTAAACTGAATGTGTAATGGGGTCATTCCATGTCAGATCATCAAATGGGTCTCACCATCTTCTCAATTTTGCGAATTTTTGTATGCTACTGCATAAATATATCACTGGCAAATCCGAAATTTCAGCTCATTCGGACCAAAAATGAATTTTTGGTGAATTATTTTCTAAGTGTACTGTCCATCAGTTTTGGTCAATTGACATTTTTCTTGTATTTAACATGGCATAACTATATTATACCTATAGCTTTGAAACTTTACATCTACGCTTATGTTATACTGTTTAATCAGAAAATGCAACCAATTTTACTACTTCTTTCTTGCTTGTGAAGCTATGAGGACACCAAAAGTACCTTTTGTTCAGCCAGTTCCATGTTTAGGACCCCAAAGCACCCCCAATGTAAACCCTAGCATAGGCTCTATGGCATTTTTCCATCCATTTTTGTGTGCTGAATATAAATCAGGCTGAATTCACCATGAATTCATCACCAACTGCAGTCTGTACATTGCCAAATGTGAAAAAAAGCTAAAATGCCACCTGTTCAATCCCCCATATCTCCAGGGGCACACCTTGGATTTTCTTCTATTTTTTTAACTGATTTTTCTATTATAGTAGAAAGACCACTCCAAAAATTGTTGATGTCTTTTGGCCAATATAAATTTTGCAGGTGTCTGAACAGCAGTGGGGTAATCTTGAGAATCGCGTGGCATTTTAAGCTTCTTATATATTTAACTATGCAACATTTTAAGTGTTTTCAATCATTAGGCAATCACATACTAATTTGTACTAATTCCTTTATTATAGTAGACATAACAAAACAAAAATTGTTGATGTGACTTGAACGACATACATTTCACAACTGTCTAAATAGGGGTCAGGCAATTTTTTAAAATCACACTTCTTTGCATCATAAAATTCACTGACACTAATTTTTGTAAACTGACTGTCAAATTAACACTTTGTATTCCATGCTGTGTTAACAGTGTTATTGCTTCCTAAATGCAGCAAAGAGCACAACAGTGTTGTCTGACCCAGTTTTGTCCAACTTCTACTGCCAGGCTGTGCGTCCAGTGACCTCAGGAGTTGAAACGGTTCAGAGAAGTTTATTGAATGGCACCAAGCATTTTTCAGAAGTCGTCCATGTTCATGCTTGTGTCCTCCTGTTTCGCTTCATGAAAAACAATAGCAATAATCAGATATTAATGATCAATAACTGGGTTTAGGCTTCTCCTTGCAAACATGATCTACCAACCTGCACATACTGACCTTTCTGTGAATGTGTCATGCATTGATGAATTGAGAACTTACAATTATTGTGATTCAATAGTCATTAACATTGTGTAAGAAGCTGGAAATGCCAAGCGATTCTTGAGATTACCCCACCCCTGTTCAGACCTGCAAAATTTATATTGGTCAAAGCACATCAACATTTTTTGGAGTGGTCTTTCTACTATAATAGTGGAATCAGTTAAAAAAAAAAATTGAAGAAAATCCAAGGTGTGCCCCTGGTGATACGGGGGTTTGCAGAGGTGGCATTTTAGCATTTAACTTTTTTTCCACATTTGGCAAGGTACTGACTGCAGTTGTTGATGAATTCATGGTGAATTCAGCCTGATTTATATTTTGCAGACATGAACGAATGGGAAAAAAGGCCAGAGAGCCTATGCAAGGGTTTATATTGGGGGTGCTTTGGGGACCTAAACGTGGAACTGCCTGAACAAAAGGCACTTTTGGTGTGCTCATTGCTCCAGAACAAAGAAAGATGAAGTACATTGGACTGCATTTTCTGATTGAACAGTATAACATTAGCTTAGATGCAAAGATTCAAAGCCATGGGTGTGATAATGAAAAAGTTCCGCCATATTAAATACAAGAAAAATGTCAATTGACAAAAAAACTGGCAGACAGTACCCTTAGAAAATAATTCACCAAAAAATCATTTTTTGTCTGAATGAGCTGAAATTTCAGATTTTTCATCACTAATGCATATTTATCAAATGTGAAAATATGGAAGCAATATATGATTACATGGTGACAGGTGTTTTGAAAATCTGATTATTTGGAATGACCCAATGGTTCTTTCGTACATGAGATTTGTGTTGATAGCTTTTGTCTGTAAGTGGTGTGTGTGTGTGTGTGTGTGTGTGAGAGAAAATACCTTAAATGAGAAAACACCTTATGGCGAGAGGGCTTGTGTGTAAGTGGCGTGTGTAAATTCCTTGTAGAGAAGGCTCTTGTGTGTTAGTGGTCTTTGTAAATACCCTCTGGGGACCGTCCAGGTGTATACTTGATGCTTGTGTTAATTCCTTTTCGAGACGGCTCTTGCGAATTAGCGGTGTGTGTAAATTCCTCAGGGGGGCAGTCCTTGTGCACAAATTGGCTTATGTGAAGGTCTTCGCACACACATGGTTTGTAGGTATTTCCCGTCTGTGTCAGTAGTGTGTGTGAATACCTTATAAGTGGTGGATTTTGAGAAGGGCTTTGTTTTCACACGGTTGTGTAAGACCTTGAGTGTAAATGGTTTGTGAGAAGGCTTTGTGCATACGTGGTGTTTATGCGGCTCGCATGTTTTCACATTGTGAGTCTGTGTAAGCGGTGTGTGTGTGCGGTGAGCTGGCGGTGTTCGTGCGGCAGTCCTTCCCTGGGTCAGAGTCCTCTCTGTGGCTCCTGCAGCCCCAGTCTGACGAGGTGTTTGAGGAGAAGGGGCGGGGCGATGTGAGTAAAGGAAAGGAAAAGCCCCCGATCTCCCCACGCCCCACCCTCACCTCCGACCGCAAGGAGTACATGAAAATGGCGGCCGTGCCGCGGGTCTCCCGGCCCTCCCTGGAGCTCCAGGTATCTTCCCCTCCCCGTGGGCATCGTGCCTGGGCAGGGTGTGGGTCTGTATGGCTGCTGGGCTCTACTGGTGGTGGCCATAGTGATGGAACTGCATTGGTAGCAGGAGTGAGATCATATCACAGGGTGTTTAACTGTGTTCCCCTCTTTTCATTACTAACTGTGATGCATAAAATAGTTTCTCCACTCACTTTAGGATGGGCTTACTAAAAGGCTCCCTGGGTTTATAAACAGCTTCTCTGAATACAGAAGGGGAAAAAGTCGGGACCAGAGCAGTTTGGGCTTGGCTTATTAACCGATGGCATAGTAAGCGGCAATTTCAGTAATTACTAACCCACTGTGACATCCAGACTTTTCCTGTGACTCCGGATTTAGCTGATAAAAGCAGTTATCAGAGCAGATCACCGATCCTGATCCATGCTCCATGAAATCTGCTTATTTCATCTTCACAAAATCCTCCCAAGCCTTTTGAATTTTGGGGTTTTTGGAAATTTATGGACCACGATGCCTCTGCTTGCATCGGCTTTATTGTTGCAGTCGTAAAAAAAGCAGATACTCGGCATTTTCTCACAGGAATAATCCAGAATTACAGATCATGATGAGTGTGTTTTCTGCCGCTGGCGAGATATCCTCTGTGACGTCATCGCCGAAGATCAGTTCTTTCCGAGTTGATCGCGATTTGCTGTAATTAAAATGCGAATAAATTTGTAACGGCTAATTATAATTTGAAATGACAAGCGCACAGAGGATGTATTTATATTTAAGATTCTGCGGACCTCATCTTATTTTTGGTTGAACAAGCGCTTTAAAATGCCTTATGGCCTGTGAGAAGATCATTGTGTACACATGGTTCAACATCACACACGCAACATCAGTGTTTTGTATGTGATGTGCGCGACGTGTGTGTGGTGCGGGTTTGGCAGTCCTTCCCTGGATCAGAGTCCTCTCTGTGGCTCCTGCAGCCCCAGTCTGACGAGGTGTTTGAGGAGAAGGGGCGGGGCGATGTGAGTAAAGGAAAGGAAAAGCCCCCGATCTCTCCACGCCCCACCCTCACCTCCGACCGCAAGGAGTACATGAACTTGGCGGCCGTACCACGGGTCTCCCGGCCCTCACTGGAGCTCCAGGTATCTCCCCCTCCCCGTGGGCATCGTGCCTGGGCAGGGTGTGGGTCTGTATGCCTACTGGGCTCCACTGGAGAGGGCCTTGGTTGATGGTGCTGTATTGGTAGCAGGATTGAAATCATATCACGGGCGTTCTCCTCCTCTCCATATAACTCTGTTCTCCTCTTTTCCTTACTAACTGCGATGAGTGGTGATGGTCCTTGTGTGTAAATGGCTTCTGTCCCAGTTGTATGTATGTAAATACCTTAGTAGCCATTTTGAAGCTCTCTAATAAGTTCTGATAGATTTCTTAGTACAAGATGGGCTCCACTAATGTTCCCAGGCTCTTCCCAGTATTTCCTCTGCTAGTTTTTCTATCAGCTGTTTTAGTCTCTGGTTTCTCCCCTCTGGTTAGTTTTTAAAATTTATTTTAAATTTCAAATACTTGCTGTTTGGGCTTCAGATCTGGTATGTATTTATATTTTCTCCTTTTGTCACTTTGGAAAGTATAATTCTTATATTTTTCTGAATAATGACCAGTCCAAAAAAAACAACATGAATTGACAATTCTCATGTGTAAATGATTTATCGGCACATTCTTTCTGTGCACACGTTGCGTGTAAAACCCTCTGGGGATAGCACTTATATGTAAGTCACGTCTAACTTTCCATGTTTGTAAATTGAATGTTTTGCAGATCATGTGAACATGAGATTTGTGTTAATAGCCCCTGTGTGCAAGTGGTATGTGTGTGCTCATTGACACCTTATTGGGATAGGGCTTGTGTGAAAGTGATGTGTGTAAAGACCTCATTGAAAAAGCCCTTGTGTGTTTGTGGTCTGTGCAAATTTATTAATTAATTTCTGTATTTAAGATTCACTATGCTAGGAATATACACAAAGACATTGAAATAACGGCACATTTTTTAAGATAAAACATTGATAGATTAATTAAATATTGTTCTTAAAAACTTTGCATCATCGGCATAGAGGCCAGAGTCAGTTAAATCACTGCTAGTGGCCGGCAAGTCATTTGTGTACATGGAGAACAATGGAGGCCCCAAAATAGAGCCCTGTGGAACCCCAGAAATCACAGGAAGGCTGCAATGCTCTACCTTCTATAGACACCTCCTGAACCCTGTTTGATAAATATGATTCAAAGCCCTTCAACAAATTACCATGAATACCAAAAGCACGTAATTTGTGACTTGAAAGATTGAGGTGCAGAATCAAAGGCCTTAGAAAAATCAATGTACAATACGTCAACCTGACCACCAGAATCTAAAAATCTACCAATCTTATCAAAAGTTTGCACTGACTGAGTAGCTGTCAAGTGACCCTTACGAAAACCATGTTGCGATGGATGCAGAAGGGGTTCGCTATGATGATTGATCCTATTGAATAAACAGCTTTCCATCACCTTGGTCACTACTGATAAAAGAGAGACACCTCGGTAATTCTCTACTGATTTCCTGTCCTTTCTCTAAAACACTGGCACAGTATTGGCTATTTTTCAGTCAGAAGGTACAACGGCATTTGAAATTGACATATTAAAAAGAAATGACTATGGAAACCTCAATTCATGAGAACAAAGCTTTAAAATACGAGGAGAGATGTTATCAGGGCCATGTGCCTTGTTAACATCTAGTTGAGATAAAACAAGTTGAATGTCATTTCTAGAAAACTCCACATCGTCAAAAATGGGTTTTCAAATGTATATCAGTATCAGGTAAGACATCATGTGACCTGCGGGTAAAAACGGAATGAAAGTGCTCGTTAAATAACCTGGCTTTAGCTTTGCTATCAGAAGCACACCGCTCACCCAGCTTCACAGTGGAGGGTACAGAATTCGACTTGTATTGTAAAAGGACCTGATTTTTTTCGGATTAGACTTAAACTCTTGACCTACAGAAGTAACAATTTCCATATTTGTCACAAGAAAATTGCCTCAGTTTGTTCCTGAGACCTCTAAATTTGTCCCAGTCTGACTGCTTTTTGCTGCTTTCTACTTTGTGGCGTGACGGTTTTACCCTGTTCGACAAGTGCTTTACTTCGGCGTCAGTCCGACGTGCTCTGCGGTTATCCCGGACGACACGTTTTGGAACTAAAAAAATCTAATGCTTGACCAAGAATTTGTTACCTATCATGCCAAATGTGGTCTCTTTGTGACGATCTGTGTTTAGTGAGAAGGGAATTGCTGAGGTTTTGATTCTGGAAACCACTCATTCCATTAAAGTCAACCGAACTGTAATCATACACTAAACGTTTAACACCTCTAATACGTACAGGGTGAAGCATAATGTTTAAGATGGCGGGAATAGTGGTCAGAGTCAAGCACACCAGACCAGATATCAGTAAATGGAACAGTTTCCGGTGAGTTAGTTAATTTGATCCAGCGTGTTGCCATCTCTGAGTTGGACCAAAGACCAAAGGTACGAACAGAAAATCATGTACTGCATCACAAAAATGCTGCGCCTCACCTCTGCTTGGAACAAACATTTGTTTCCGATCAATCTCAGGACAATTAAAATCCCCCATTACACAAATACGCAGAAAAACATCTGTACACCTTTCCAAAACAATATTCAACTTTTCCCCATCCTTTTGAAACACACTCACTTTTAAAGATTTGTCGGCAGGTTTATCAGCCGACAGAACTACTGAAATATGCGAAAAACCTCGAGACACGATATACAACCCTGAACATCACGGAACGTATGCTTCGAACTCAACTGACCAACATAAATGTCCATCGCAGGGCACGCTGCCTCAGAGTTGTGACCAGTTATACTCTGAACTGCATTTGCGGTTTTACATTTATTTCTGCTCCCCATCTTTCAGCTTCCTCTTCTGAGAAGAAAGCAAACTGAATTCATCTGCAGGAATATCCATTTCAGACTCATAGTTGCATTCATCCACAATGTTCTCAGTAAGCAATTGCACCTTGGTAAATATCTTAAAGGGTCAGTCCAGGTGTATTAGGGGTGTGTGTGTGTGTGTGAGAGTGAGTGTGAGAGTGAGAGTGCGTGTGCGAGAGAACACCATATCAGGACAGCCCACAGTGGCATGTGTAAATACTTGATGTGGACAGACCTTGTGTGTTAATTTGGTGTGTGAATACCTTATGGGTACAGGCTGTGTGCGCAAGTGGCCCATGTGTGCAGTACGCGTATGGTGTGTGAGTGTGTTTGGTAGTCCTTCCCTGGATCAGAGTCCTCTCTGTGGCTCCTGCAGCCCCAGTCTGATGAGGTGTTTGAGGAGACGGGGCGGGGCGATGTGAGTAAAGGAAAGGAAAAGCCCCCGATCTCCCCACGCCCCACCCTCACCTCCGACCGCAAGGAGTACATGAACTTGGCGGCCGTACCGCGGGTCTCTCGGCCCTCCCAGGAGCTCCAGGTACCTTCCCCTCCCCGTGGTCTCCGTGCCCAGGCAGGGTGTGGGTCTGTATGGCTGCTGGGCTCTTCTGGAGAGGGCCTTGGTGACGGTGCTGTTTTGGTGGCGGTGGTGGGATCACGGGTTCTCATTCTGTCCTGTTTTCTTAACGTTTACTGGACTGAAACTGTACTGAAGCTACTACAGTGGATGCTGGAGCACGCCAAATCGATGCCAGAATTCCTCCCAAAACTGCTCATGCCATTGCCTCAAATATTAACTTGAGGACTGGAAGTGCTCCAAGTGCATCATTGGAGAGATTGGAACCTGGTACAGTTGTGACCATAGAGATTCGAACGAGAAGCAGGCAGGCATGGTGTTGATTGTCCTGTCAGCGATTCACCTAAAGTGTCTGCCAACTGTCATTTAACCAGTCAACATCGGAGGGGGTGAGAACCAGAGGCTACTCTCTGGCATTTGATGAAAAATTTGTTTAGTGCGTGTTGCACCTATTGACTACACGTTATAAATGTATAATGTCCGTGATTATTTATAACGAGAAATATCAACAATCTGGCAAACATCTGAATCTACAAAAAGCAGAAACTCCGATCCTGTTTTACTCAATTTTCTATTTGTGGGTTTGTAGACTGTGGTTCTCACCGACTTCGTTGTGCATTCAAAACTCTTGAAAAAGACTTTGTTCTAGAAAGCTATGCTCAGCTCTTAGTCATAATACGCGGTACTGCTTTCTTTCAATATATTGTTTCCGCTCTTTGGTGATGAAATGAATGCCCCTCTGTGTCTTCATAAACGGCTCATTCAGATGGGCCTATAGCCTGTAATGTGAGCCCTCCACGTGTGTTTGACTCAAAGACCATGCCTGGATTATCCACAGCACGTGGTCACTAATCTTGTGCCCAGACTCCTGTCATGTTGTTGCTTTTCATTCAAATTCTAACAAAGCACACCTCACTCAACAGCAAAATTTCCGCACTGAGCTGCTGATTTATGGGAGGTGAGGGGTTTCCAAATTAGGTTTGAAATGAAGGCTCCAGCTCCTTGGTGCTCCTCTTGTCAAATGTGCTCCTGTCATTCACTTTCCAGTCTTGGGATTTTAGTAGCATTCGGCACTGTGGCGCTTCTATCCAGCTGGACCAAGAATCTTCTTGAAACCTGGGGATTTGCCCTTTATCCGCTTCTGGGTGCAAGTGGTCTTCTGTTTACTTGCTGCCTCTTACTCTTATCCTCCTGCTTGCAGTAATTAGCCGTCTTTCAATGTTAGGAAAACCCTGCAAGCTACAGTGTGTCTGCATTACTCCATAGGAGAACACTAATGAAAAATGTTTTCCCAAATGTATTTTTTTTTAAATAAGAACTCCAACACCATCTAGGAAGAAGTTGGGACGGTAGAGAAAATTTGCAAAAAGACGAAGCAGTCATTTATGCATTTACTTTGACTTGTGTTTGATATCAGACAGTTTGAAGGTAAGATTTTTTGTGTTTTTTCTGGTCAACTTCATTATTATTTGCAAATATGCAAGCATTCCTGCCACTCAGGCCTGTAACGCACTCCACAAAGTGTTGGAATGAGGGCAATTTTGGACTTTTAATGAGTGTTAAAAAATGAATCACATTGTGATTTGAAACTACTGATGTCAGCTGGTGACTGTAATCATGATTTGGTATAAAAGCAGCGTCCAGGAAAGGCTCAGTCATTCTGGAGCAAAAACTGGTTGTGGGTCGCCAAATTGCCCACAAATTTCTGTGAGAATCAAAGGCTAAGAAAACAAATATTCCTCAAAGAAAGACGGGAAGGCATTTGGATATTTCTCCTTCTGCAATGCTTGATGTAATTATAAGATTCAAGGCATCTGGAGGAATCTCTGCGTGTGAAAGGCAAGGGCGCAAGCCGAAGTGGAATCTCTGATCTCTGAATACTCAGACGGCACTGCATTGAGATCTGTCATTTATTTCTTAGTGATAAAGCCAAATGGGCTCACAATTACTTTTCCAAACCTTTGTCAAGTACTAAAATTCGTAGTATCATCCACAAATGCCAATAGAACTTTAATATGCACTTGGAAACCTGATGCTAACAGTGTGCAGAAGCACCGTCGACTTCTCTGAGCTCGGAGGCGTCTGAAATGGACCATGACGCAGTGGAAATGTGTATTGCAATCAGTTGAATCTCTATTTAAGGTCTAAAAATGCACGCACCGGGCCAAGGAAGAAAAGTACCATCCAGGCAGCAGCGAGTTCTAAAGCTACTGTATGTGCTGTTATTGTTGTGCAAGAGTAACTTGCACTTTAGTGTGGGCACCATTTATGTAGAAAAGTACACTGAGAATAAGACATCGCTTCTGGTAATGCCCATGCATATTTTAACGAGACATTGCAAAACTGTTTTGCGTGCACATGACAAAGGCTTGGCTGCATGAAAAGAAGGTGCACATACAGGACTGATGTACCTGCAGTCCCCATTAGGGCCCAGTAGGGAATCACTTGGTGTCTTCAGTCCCTAGAGGTATATTTAGTGTTGTGTAAATAGCTTTATCAAGCGGGAAATACTTCAGTCCCAACTTTTTATGCCCCCGGAATCGAATATTCGGGGGCATGTAGTTTTTCACCTGTCCGTCTGTCCGTTTGTCTGCAGCGGGGGAATTAAACTTTAACCTGCAATACTTTAACCTGCCACCGGGGGTATTAGTGTTCCACGAACACAGCTTGTTTTAAATATGTTGCTGGAATCCAAATTGAGATGTGTTCATTTGGGAAAAATCATGGAAATCGTTGTGGTGAAACATTGAATTATGTGCTTTTGTATTGTTATCAATGAACTACAAGTCAAGGATAATTCACAAATCACTGCTTTCAGGTTGAATTTTAACTGAACAGTTTGTCCCAGCTTGTTCTGATTTGGGCTTATGTTACTTACTTCCCAGTCGATGCATTTTTACTCAGTTGCTGATTTAAATTTTGGTCCAGGATCAAGGAATTCCATTTTGTGTATTAATTACGATTATTTTTAGTAGTGAGTTGCATTTGGGATGTTCTTCATCCCTGACGTGTCTCGGTCTGATTCTTTCAAACGAGAATATCACACAGCGTTTGAAAGGCAACTTCTAAAACTAACACATTAATATTTAATCTGAAGTTTCTGAGTTGGCGTTTCCCATGGAACCTTATGCAACGATCGCTTTTAAATCTTTATTAGCACCCCACTGCGGCTGCCTTTGAAATCGACTTCTGATAAAAAGGCTGTTGTGGGTACAGGCTTTCAATCTAACCATACAGTTTAACACCTGGTTCTTCTTATCAATGTCTTTAGTAAAGACTCTTCAGGGGTTAATTTGCGTAATCAGGAGTGTACCTGATTGGTTGGAATGAAAGCCTGCACTCGAACCAGCTCTCTCTGGATAAGGTTGGGAACCACTCTGCCGCAGCATCATTTTTGATGAAAGATTTTGGTTCTCCTTTGCGTGGTTTTGGCCTTGAATTTTTGTAATACCCCCCCCCCACTTTGCCCCTGCAGAGCCCCATGCCCCAGGGCCTCAGTAGCCCCGAACAGCGCTCCTTCCGCGACCGGCAGAAGTATTTCGAGATCGACGTCAAACAGACCCCAGAGAGCAAGCGCAAGCCCCGCGTGTCCCTGGTAGGGGAGGATGATCTGAAGAAGATGAAGGAGGAGGAAGGTTGGTGGTTTTATCTTCTGACATCCGCCTCTCAAACTCAGACCCCAATCTATCTGCTTGTGTTCAAACGCAGACCCCCCTGTATCTGCTTGTGTGTGGGCTTCCTCCAATATGCTGCGGTTTCCTCCCACAATTCCAGGATGAGTGTGATGAGCTCGCTGAGAGGATTCGGAGCCCTACCACCGAAGTTGACTAGGGCTTATGTAATTGCCTGTGTTTTTTCTTTGTTTGTTTGTCCATCTGACTGCGTACAATATATTTTAAAAACTGCTTAGCCGATATGAGCCGAGCTTAACAGGGAGGTAGGCAATATTCATTTCTGGAAGTGACTTTATTTTGAGGACGTTATGCCACACCATTATGATGTGATGTTGTAAAAAACATTAAATCGTTTATATGTAATATTTCGACAACCTGACGTCATACGACTTAGTTAACGCCAAAAGTCAATTCAGTCTAAAATCTATATTTAATGTTTCATAAAATATTGATAGTTTTTGAGGTAACCTAATCTCAAAGATTAGCCGACTGATGTCAGCAGTTGGGTAGAAGGTTTTTTAAATTTTTTTTTCTACTTCTGGAGGTCTCCACAGTATTTCTTCAATGTAAAAACTAGGCTTATGCTGTCAGAGGCGACGGCTTGGGGTATATCCCTGAACACCACCAGTCCTCCAATTCCCCAATCCTTGAGTAGACCTTGAATAGACTTTCGTTTGAACTTAATTTCAGGTCAATCAAACAAATGGTTCTGAAGATATGGCCAAAATGGTAATTTTCCATCACAAAGCGCCACCTGGTGGCGAAATATTGAACTATACAGGTATGATGTCATCGTGTGACACATTGTGAGGTCATGACCTTGCAGTTGCACATAGTTTCATGTCAATTGGACAAATGGTTCCAAGGATATGGCAAAAATGGTGAATTTTATGTGACAAAGCTCCACCTTGTGTCCAAATTTTGAGCCAAACAGGTATAATATCATCGAGGGACACATCCTTGGGTCATGACCTTTCATTTGCACTTGATTTGAGGTCAATCGGACAAATATTTCTAGAGATATGATAAAAACAGTGATTTTTCCGTTTTTGGCCCCTGGTGGCCAATCTAGAAATTGTAAGTTGTCCAAAATTGAATCAGTTCTTCCTCTGTATGATACTTACTTATATGCAAAACATGAAATTTCTACTAGAAATATTACTGAAGTTATCGCGTTAACACGTTGGGCGGCGCGGAGGCGGCGGTCGGACCAAAAACATAACATCCCCGAAACGCCGTTTGGCATTTGGGGATATAATTCTACCGTTTTCAGACAGAAAAAATACATGTCAGGATTGTGTTTTTGTGAGGCTATGCACTCCACTGAATACTCCTTGTTATTTTTGAGGTTTTGAAGATCATAGCACGCCCCATCAGCATTCCCCATGTAAATAAGTTTAACCTGTATAATTGTGACCCCAGGGTTGATTTCTTTTGGCCTGATTAGGCCCTGACTCCTTGTCAAACCCAGTTATTTTGCTTTTCTCAAACCAAATGCCTCTGGCCATCTCACCTGCAGCGAAGAAGATTGAGCGGTGTACCCGTGACCTCCTTCTGGATGACGATGATGACGAGGATGATGAGGATGACCTCGAGGACGTGAAGGCTCGGGGGAAGGTGGTGCTGGACGGGGTGGAGTACAAGGTCGAAACCGTGACCTCCCCCGTCACACCCTCAAGCGCAGGGTACGGCTTCCTATTGGTCATGCCTCTTGGCCCTCTTTATTCTGTTCCGCACCTACACTATATGTTCTCCATTAAGCCTTTGGAGATGTAGGATTAAATGTAAATGATTACAATGTTCTTTACCAGACATTGTGATTCTAATGTAACAGGCACCGTTTGTGTACTGAGTCAAAAAAGAAACTTCGCACACATAAATTTGTAAATATTTTCTTGAAACTTTTAATAAGAGTTTTTGTTATGACTAGGGTTAAATGCGTTGTCAAAGACGTCATGACACACATCAACTCCGACATGCAGAGGTACGTAGCACGTGCAAGCGTACTTTAAGCTAAAACCATGTTTTCTCGTGTTCCTAGTCACGTGACCATATGAGAGATGTGCAACTGAGCTCACGTTAGCATGTTAGAGTGACATCTCGGAAAAACAAGTTTTTACAGGTAATTATTCGTTGATTTTCAATGCCATGGCTGTCAAACATTCAGCGTGAACATGCTATCGGCATGCTGAATATGGAAACGTCCGTCACTGACATTTCAAGGGTTATGGGATGCAGTCGCCGAACTATCCATGACCTTCGGACACGTCTCCAACAAACTGGCACCACAGCTGACCGACCTCGTTCTGGTAGCCCACGCGTGACGTCAAGAGCAGAAGACCGACTTATTGTCTTGCATCATTTGCATAATCGATTTGTCACTGCAACGTCCACTAGGAATGAATTGTTTAGAGGTCGTGTGACTACCCAAACCATAGGTAATCGCCTCCGTACTGCTCTTATTCAAGTTGTAACTAACCATTTTTACTCTTGAACATTTCCGTAGCATTTCCGGTGGAACTGGTTACATTATGGACATTATTTTTATGATACACCATCTTTAATGAGTACAGAATTAAATTAAATCATTATTTTAAACCTCATTTCTTGTGTGTTCAACTTATCGACCTCCAAACGAGGGTGAAGTTTTTATTTTGGCTGAGTATAGTTGAAAACAGAGGAGCTCTTGAACAGTGCTTTGGAGCTTTAGGTGAAGGGTACATTATTCCCTTTTTCTTTAAATGTTTGAAAATCCATATCATGATGTACAATACTGTGCAAAAGCTTTTGGCACCCAAGGGTTTTTCTTATGCAAATTTGATATTTGACATTTATTTTTCGTTTTTACCCCTCAGCCCTCAAGGTTGACTGGGTATTGCTATTGTTAAAGGAATTTTGATTTTACATTCCTGGTATTACCTTCACAAAAAGAAACTCAGACGACCCTGAGAAAAAATCAGTCGGAGACAGAGAAGTTAATATCCAAGCCAAAGTCCGTTTACTTTTTTGCAAAAAAGGATCCCCATACAACGTCAAGTCAGAATGTAGGATAAAGAGTTAGAAAGTTCTCTGGTATTTGTAGGAATACTCCATGGCATTCTCCTCCCCCGTGCTGATTTACTCATCACGCGAGCCTTTGCTGTCGCTCGCAACTGCGTCAAGTTGGTACGTAACCACGTCAAGTTGTCTAGGGATACACACACATCTTTCCAGGGAGGAGAGCACCTGCCTTCTCTCTCAGCTCTGGCTCCAGCTTATCTTATGGGTTCCGGAGCTTTCTATGAACACATAAACTTGGAGAAAGAGAAAAACATCTCGCCCTTGGTACAGACATTGAAGTTGTCATGACTTTAGACAGGCTGTATGTCATGACACTGGTACAGTTATGCAGGCCCATGCTAAATCAGTAATATGTAAGCACACACACACTGGGCCTATGAACTGAGACAGAATATGTGCAAGCAAGGATAATCAATTAATAATAATGAATCAATAAGCAATCAAATAAATTAATCAAGTAAAAAAATGTTTCCACACTATCCTTCGTGCGGTTGGGCGGGCGGGCGTCTCCGAAAACTTCAACATCGGGCTGAGGGGTATTCCGTGCATTGCACGCCTATTTTCTGCAATTGCTATAGACTTAATCTTGCTATAGACATTAGAAAGCACATTTTAGGCACAAAATATTAGACTGGAAAATAATCGAAGAAAAAAGTTTGTATTTCATTGAAGACAGTTGGTAAGGATAATAAGGCTTTTCGGGAGCCTTAATCTCAACACCATTGAGGCCTAGTACGATAACTCCAATATGCACTGAACAGTCATTGAGCCAATTTCCTTACAAAACCATAAAACAGCTGGAAAATGTTCCTAATTTGTGAGTAAAGAGTAGTCACTCCTAATATTTATTTTATTTACTTTTTAACGGTTCAAAGCTCTTTGTGCTACATTTTCCAGCGATTGGAAACCTTTCATTTTTTGATTTTTTTTCTGGAACTATCTCGAGGAATTGCTTAGAATTTGCCTATAAGTTTTGCAGAGTGCTGTGTTAGTATAATTTATTGTTTGAACACGCATAATTGTTACTGGTGCACTCTGTTTAGCCCAGTTTAAAAGGCTTCCGTTAGAGGACCCTGGGGACATTTTGAGAGCCATTACTAAATTGGCTCTCTCACACACACGCAGTGCAGCACCTGCAGTCAGTGCAGTGCAGCATACACTGATGCCACAGCTCTTGATTGCTCCAGCCCGTCTCCATCTACTGTATCCCAGAGTCCCTGAGGAGCTCTCAGGAGAACTGCTTCAGACTGTAGCCGCAGCCCAGCTCCGTGACTGTGTAAAATCTGACAGCGCTGATTTTCGCTGGTGAAATCCTCGCTGTCGCCAGAGCGTCTGTGTCGCTTGCCGCACTCTGAGACTGATAATAGGCTCACTACTATATTCCAGAAAAAAAAAACACCTGTCCTCAATCCTCACAAAAAGCATGTTAGGGTCAAGATTATCTTAATTTCTCTCTCTCTCTTTTTGATTAGGAACAAAACCACTGCATGACAAATAAATGTTTTAGATTTAAATGTTTTACATTTTTCTTTTATATACTTTAATTGGTCCTGGGCTGAAACCTGGTCCAAACACAAGGCGCATTTTTAAAACCTCTTTGCGCAGATTTAGACGCTGGCGTCCGTAAATTCCTAAATTTATTTCCGAAATAATTCTTTGAATGAATTTCCAAATGCATTGCTTCACTGGAATAATTTTCCAGAGTCTATGTGACACACACACTGAGTAAAAAAGCCTGAATAGGCTTGTGCATAGCAGGAAAAATTGGCATTATTTATATTCTGCGCAAAGGGTTTTAGGCCTTTGGGTGTGTTTGTGCATGATTGTGTCCATTACATTACAGTGTATCACGTCATGTTACATTACATTACTGTCCTTGGGCAGACGCTCTAATCCAGAGTGACGGACAGCAGGTAGAGTAGTGAGTCTGGCTGTGGGAGGGGCGTGACGTTCCCGGTGTTCCCGTGCAGGGCGAGTCCGGTGTTTCCAGGAGACGGGGGCGCCCCGGTGCGCACGGCGAAGGCGGAGCGGAGGATGCAGGAGAGGCTGCGGATGCAGAGTCCAGAGCTCAGCGTGGCCCTCGATAAAGACCTCTCCCCCGCTGAGAGGCGCGCCCAGGAGGCCGAGAAGAGGGCCATGTGGAGGGCAGCGCGGTGCGGATTACACACACTTTACATTCACACACATACACTGTACACAATCACAGACACACACACTTTACATTCACACACATACACTGTACACAATCACAGACACACACACTTTACACAATCACACACACATACTCACGCAGTCTCCTTTTTCTGTCCTCATGGGGACTGAAATATTAGTTTGGTCTCATTTGCAAGGAAGCATCCTAAGTAGGTGGCATCTTTAGGAAATATGGCTGCTTAGGACCGTCTCAACTCAATAGGAAGCTTCAGAAGCAACCAAGTTAGGTACCTGGTTTTGGCAAAATTTTAAGGAAACATCAAGTGGTTCCTTTTTTCGCGACGGAAATCCCGAAATACCTTGCAACAAGCTGGAGATTCACCGTATAGATGACAGATGAGGGACGACAGCCGTCGGCATTTGATCGACTTCACGTACCGTTTCATCATAGAATTCGCGTCTGATCGTTTTTGAAGCAAGAAATTGACTGAGTAGATTCCGAATATCGGCTCTTTTGAGGGAAAGAACTGAATTAAAAACTTGTGCCAATGAAGCGTTGAAGCTCCTCGAACTAGGGTGACTGAAAGCTAACTTTTGTTTCCCTTGGAAACCGCTGACCCCATGCTGCAACAAACGTCACATGAAGCTTCTTAGTTAGTGCGTTTCTTTTTCACATAACCTTTTTTTTTTTCCTAAATCACCAATCCCACCCGAATCTGGAATGCCCAATTGGTGAACTATGTACAAGTCTTGCTCGTATGCAACCCCTTGCTGCCAACTCAGGAGAGTGAGACAGTTCGCAGCTCTCCTCCAAAGCACGGGCCCGTCCCCCACCGCTTCTTATACACTCATTGGTTGAATCTTCGCAAGTTCAGAACGAGGGCGGAAGATACCCGGATATGATTAGGCTTAGGATCTTCCTGACGAGCGCCCATCTGGCCAACAGGAGGCACTTGAGCAACGAACAAGGCAACTATTATATTCCCTCCTCGGCAGTCCCTTCCCAATTCGCAACCCTGTAGCGCGATGGCCAATTGTGCGCTACTCTGAAGAGCTGGTACAAAGCTGGGATCGAACCCGCGACGTGATAATCATTCTGCTTTGCAACGCGATGCTTTACTGACTGAGCTATCCGGCAGCCCCACATAACCTTTTTAACGAATGGATCATAAAGAGGCGGTGTCCTAACCAGGCACCGAAGTGTTAAGAAGCCTTCTTGTTAATGAAACAGAGCCATTGTTTTTGCGCAAAAATCCTATTTCTATTCCTTCAAACCTAAAAATCAGCCTTAATTGTAGCCCCTTCCTAACCCGAGCCCTAACCAATAGACCCCGCAAAATAACCCAATTTTTAACCTTAATTCAACATCTCACCTTAACGGAGACCAAAAGTCTAAAAATACCTAACCTTCAACTTAGTCCTAGTCCAGACCAGAACCCCAATCGATCGCCAATGCAAAAAAACACCCGGATGTTGCGATCAAGCCCCTTTTCTGATGCTATATGGGTGAGTTTGGTGGCCAAATAGCTTTCGGTCTCGCGCAGCTGCGGGTGAAAAGTTGCGTTTGCATGCATGGTTGCGGCCTCTTTGCCGTACAATACCCAGTGTAGAAGCTGTATTATTTCTTCATGCAGCCAGTAATTTTGTTGGCTTGATTCTAGCGTTTATATCATTGACATTTTCTCATGTATAGCTGTGAAGTGTTGTTGCCACGCTGTTACGCAAGCTGTGCACTAGACGTGTGGCAGTCCCCGAAGTGTGAAAAATTTTGGCGAAAAAGCCACCTCTGTGTATTTTTTTTTTTTGTATCTGCGATTGCTCAAATTATCACCCCAGCCCTAAACCGAGCCCGAGGCCCAGAATGAAATCTTTTCTGCCTGGGGACTCAAAGAATGTTCCCAAGGTGGTGTTGTTTCACACTTTACGATCTCTGTGGGATTTTTAAGTGATATATATATATATATTTTTTTTTTAATGTCCTTACGAGTATAGATAAACAAGTTCTCACACACACTTATTCCCTATATACACACTCCCACATCCTTAACAACCTCAAATACCCTGTGTACACACTCGCACACCCTGCAGACACGGGAGCATCCACACGCAAAAATACACAAACACTCATATACACACTCTAACACACAAACATCCCTCCAATCTAGAGCTAGTCCCCTCGACCCAGTCCTTGCATACATGCTCCATGCCCGTACACACACACTCACACACACACACAAACCCACAGATTCAATCACAGGCATGTATAGCGGTGCGCACAAACACTCAACGGGTGCAAACGTGCGCAATCGCGCTTACCCACCTCTTAAACTCCCCTCACTCCCAATCACTGAACACACACACGTTTGGATGTACTCTCTTGACCAATGGATTTACATTCCCTGAATCCTCCCCTACTGTATCACACACTGGCAGCTCCGCCATGATTGTGATGCTGGTGAAATGGTGAAAGGCGTTAAATGTGGGCAGTACTGTTTTAGGCCAGAACAGCCACCCTCTGCTTTCGTTTTGGAACAATATCCTCTGTCCCCTCTGTCTCTCCCCTCCCTCGCTCTTTCTCTGGTTAACTATCATTAGAAGTACCTCTGCCTAGTTCATCTCTCGTTACGATGTGCATGTTGTCAGATGGGGTGTATCTGTCGTCTCAAAGGCTGCAGGGAATTTGAGGAGGGAATAGAATTGGCTGCAGAAAATGGAAAATTGGTCTTCTTTTTCTTCTCTTTGTGTGTCCTTTCTCCTCACTGCTTAGATGTAACTGAGTTCACTCTTGTTGCTCTGGGAAACAAAGACACCCTGAATGTTGGAGTGAGTCCATTTTTAGCTCGCATGTACGGTCAGCTTGCTGTGCATTTGTGGCAGCCGATTAATTTTTTTTTCTTGATCTGAATGTAGTGAGCTTTGCTACTGCAAACGCAGGAGAAAACGATAAGCAAATAGAATCTTTGAGAGATTACCAAGTTAAATTCAACATGCCTGAGGAATGTCTTCCTTTCATCCAACGTTTTCGGGATTTCGTTAGTGCCTCAGACTATGATAAATCGACCTAACATTGCTGAGTTGGCTCGGTCAGTAAAGGTGTTACTTTGTGTGCAAGAATGACCACCACGGTATTGCATCGAATGCAGCTGTTCCAGTGCCGGCTGTAACCAGCAGCCACGTGAGAGTAGCAAATTGGGCTTTTTTTTTTTTCTTTTTTGCCCGCCACCACCCCCCCTCTTTGGAGGACAACTTTATTATTTTGCTGGACTTAAATACAATGATATATCACCTCTTGAGAGAAGGACTAAAAAAAGAAAAAAAAGAAAAGAAAAAAATATATAATATAGCAATGAAAGGAAAAAAACCTAGAAAAATAAAGAACGTAACCACACACCAACAACTCTCAAAGCTATCAATCCTCCAGTGAACCCCCCAAACCTCCTAAAGCCTCATCATTCCAATGCATGATTGGAATTGTATTTTTACGTGCAATGATGTCTCCATGAGAAGTAGAAAAAAAAAAAAAAACAGATCACCCAAACTTATTCACGCAGATAAGATTCATTCATATGGTGAGTAATGCCCATCCCTCACCTGTACTTATTTTCTGCCACACCCTTAAAAATTCAGATGCTCTGCCCAGGTTTCTCATAGCTATACCTTCCAGATTATAGTTCTTTTTAACAAACATTTTGAAATTACTTAATCTTAGTGCATTCTTATTTTGGGTATTAAAAATAAAGATTGGGCTTTGTGCTACTCAGAGATACGGGAAGAATGCAGTTTGCTCGGGTTGGCATTGTTGTTTGCTCAAACACCTCCTACTGGTCATCTGGGTTCTTGTTAGTTAAAAGAGCGCATGTGCAGGGTTCCTCTGCCTCCTTTCTGAACTTTGTGAGGTTTGAAGCTGTGAGTGTAAAGAGATGGTGGCTGACAGGCGCATGTTTTGGAGTGGGATTGGAGGTGCCAAATTAAAAAAAAAAAAATTCAATAAGTCTAAAAAAAGGAATTTAACAATACTTTATTTTCTCACCATGCATTCTAAGCTATGGATTTTCGGCAGTTTATATGGTGTGTTTTTGTAAGATAACATTAGTACTTTTAGGGGTCCCTTGTTAGTTTTTATTGCCTGTTATATTCTTAGATATTCAAATGGAGGTGTATAAACCTTCTGGCAAAAATTCCACATGAATTCAAAGTTTGTTGGCCATTCACTGCCTATCAGTTTCTCCCCTCAAAAGAACAGGATAAAGGGCCACTGATACTGTTTGTTAATTGGTTGCACCTAATATAGTAAGCTAATGCAGTGTTAGCATCAAAGCTAACCTTGGACATGTACAGTATGACAGTCGCTAACCAAGATTTTTTTTTTACGTCACCCAAGTTACCAAGGTTATTAGAACTTAAAGTTTGAATACTTGAAAACCGTAAGTTACAATGGCATGTGTTTTAATCTCAACAGATGTTTGAGATTCTTGACAAGTCACTAGCCTCGGTGACACATCATTGCGAAAAATGCAAAAATAGTGATTCGAGGGAGAGCGCTGAGGAGGTTGAGTGAGGCTGTGGGAGGGAGTTGGGCACACAGACAGAAATGGTCGACGTCAACTGTGCAGGGGTGCGTTTCCCAAAGGTGCGGTCGCTAACTAAGTTATCAACTTGTACAGTTTGTCCATTCGTGGTTCCAACTATGTAAGTTAGCATCTGTGATTGTGGGAAACGCACCCCTGAGCGAGTCTGTTTGGGATGTAGAAAACTGCAGGATTTTCAAACGGCACATTTCAAATATGGAAATGGACAGGAAGGGCTCATAGCCTAAATAGCGGGTCCAGCCTTCTCTGGGCTGTTGGATACAATAGAGGTCACGGTAATGGTGGACTTCACTGAGAAAAATGTTTTCCATAATATGGGAGCTTTTAATTTTTGTGGTTCGAAATGTGTGCAGGCGGGGACACAGTTTGAGTAAACACACTCGCCTGCGTTATACCGTAGCGGCCCAGCGGTGCTTTCACATCGACCCGAGATTGCGAGACTTTAGAGATGTGCTTCTTCCCGACGTTTGCTTACCAGCAACCCTGTTGGTCCCAAAAGAGTTTTGTCATGTAATAACATTTAACTCAGATGCATCAGCCACTGTAAAGGATTTTCAGTGATCAAAAATGCAAGCTTATAGATCATTAAAATGTACTTTTTGCCAGAGATTAAATGTAGCTTTTGGTTAGCGTAGCCCAGCCTTTCTCCTCCTGCTGTTTGCTGAAATGGTCAGCAGGAAGACGAAGGAGGTTCAGACGTGGCAAAATCCTGCTTGTGTTCTCCTCCTCCTTGCTGTTCTCCTGTTTCCTTGGTCCTGTTTGTGTTTGCGGATCACCTGTCTGTCTTTTTCCTCCTTTTTCTATATGTCTGTCTGTCCATGTCTGTGTTTCTTCTGCCCTATAACTTCACTTCCTGCTTGACTCCACCCCTTCCTGTTTCCTTCCACCTGATCATTTTCTCCTGTCTACTTCCTGCTCTTCATTTCCTTCATCTCCTTCTGTTTCCCCTCTTTTCCTCCTCTATTGTTATTCTTCTATATTATTTCCTTCCTGCCTTTATATTCATCCCTTCTCCTTGTTCTCCTCTCCTTCCATTCCTTCCTACCCTTCCTTACTTCCTGTCTCCTTTCCTTCCTTTATCCTCATTTCTTCCTCTGCTGCTGTTCTGCTTTGCTCCATTTCTTCCTGTCCTTTAATTCCTCCCCTCTCTCCTTTCCTTACTGTCCTTTGATTCCTCCCTTCACCTTTCACTCTTTTCCTTCCTCCCCTCCATTCCTCCCTTCTTCTCTCTTTACTCTGCTTCCCTTCCTTCTTTCCTCCTTTCCTTCTCCTTATTTTCCTCCCCCTCCTCCTTTCACGGCCTCCCCGTTCCCTTTCTCTCCTCCCTCCGCCCCTGGTTTGGTCCGTGTCGCCCCGGTTCAGACCCTATGGTGGTCTGGAGGAGGATGTTAGGCAGTATGAACAGAACCTGGCCAAAAGGCTGTACCAGGCCCGAGTGAGGGCGTCTCAGAGCCCCGCCCCCAACGCCCCGCCCACCAGGTCTGCGCTCTGTCCTCTGCCTGCCGCATTGCATCGTGGGTAGGGTGGGGGCATTTGGCATTTTAACCTATAGCGCGTCCATCAGTGGGGCTGTGTGACATCACATGCGCTCTGGATGCCGCGGGTGGTGGCGTCTGCTCTGCACACGCTCACTGTTCTTCGTCCGTCTGCCTCATGTCCACCAGCTCTGCTTATTGTTTAGTTTTCTTTGTCTCTGTCGCCTGTGAACAATCGTGCCCTCATTGCTATTGCCATTTCGCGGTTTCACATTCATTGCCGTGCCCATGTTTGTGTCTCTCGCTCATCGCTTGGCTCTCTTCTCCTCCTCTGTCTCTGTTTTAACTCTTTTATTCCCCCTCCTCGTCCTCTGCATCCCTCTCTTCCCATCCTCCATTTGACACGTGTTCTGCCTCTCTCCTTTCAGTATGAAGTCACTGGAGCAGGATGCACTCAAGGCTCAGATGGTGATCGCCAAGTCTCGGGACTCCAGGAAGCGCAGCACCCTGGATCAGCTGTCCGAGTCCCCCTCTCCTGTACCCACGCCCTCCCCCACACCCCTGGAAGGTCAGTCTGAAGCAGCCTCGCGGAGGCACCTTTCTCACCGGTCACATCTCAGTCCATGTCCAATGCAGTTTGTACGCAGGACAAGTCTCAGTCTATCCCCAAATCAGCTTTTACACAGGGTCAAATCTGTTTATGCCCAGTGCAGCTTTTACACAGGCCAAGTCTCACTTTGTTCCCAATTAAGCTTTTACACAAGACAAGTCACATTCTATCCCCAATGCTGCTTTCACACAGGCCAGGGCTCAGTTTATCCCCAATTCTGCTTTTACAAAAGTCTCAGCTGTCCCCAGTGCAGCTTTTACATGGGCTAGGTCTCAGTCTATCCCAATGGAGTTTTTGCACACAGCTAGAGTCAGTTTATACCCAATGCAGCCATCACACAAATCAAGTAAAGTCTATCCCCAGTGCTGTGATTAAACAGTCCGGGTCCCATTTTATCCTCAATGCAGCTATTACACAGAACAAATCTGTCATCACCAACGCAGGTTTTACTCAGGTCAAGTCAGTCCAACCTTAGTGAAGTTAACACCGGTCAGTCCCAGTCCTGCCCCAATGTAGTTATTTCACATACCTAGTCTGTCTATCCCCATATGCAACTGTAACACAAAACAAGTCTCAGTCCCTCCCCCAGTGTAGTTATCAGCCGCACAATCCCATCCTGTGGAATTACTGCACCAAGTCACTGCCAGATGGGAGCATTCACCGATCTACACAGTTCACAGAAATTAGGCACGCTACTTTTAAATCCTTTAGTTCGTAGACACTTTCACAGAGAACGATCGTCCCATTAAAACTCATGGACAAAAGACACTGAAGCAAATATGCACAGAATACACTCTCTGGTGCCTGTCAAACCACCAGAGTAAGAAACACAGTGGGTCAATTATCTGTTTCACACTGATCCTTTTGTGCTTTTTTTTTTCCTGACAGACATCAGCCCCAGAAGTGTGACATCGCCGGGCAGATTGGTAAGGACTCGTCATTTTTTGCTCATTTCTATTTCACCCCCCCACCATTCTTGGTTTGCGTGTCTCACTCAGGAATAAGTGTGTGTGTGTGTGTGTGTGTATGGATGGATGGATGGATGTTTATGACGTATTGAGTCTTCTTCTTCATTGAGGTTCAAGGGACTGGAGGAATTTGCTGTCAATTGTTCTTTTATTTTTTAATTTTTTTTTACAGTTTGCAGTGTAAGAATTCCATACCGTAACCTTAACTGGCACTTTCTATTCCCGTCCATATACTTTTTTACAGGAACCCCACTGTCAGTGTGTGTCTCTGTTCATCCTGGATTCTATTTATTCCATTTCCTCTTTGTACATCCTGGATTTTATTTCCTTCTCCATCATGCAGTCTTTCACTCCTCCACAGGCATCTCGGATCGAGTCTGCGGTGGTTCCTAATAAACTTCTGCACTTTTATCTGTTGAACCTATTTGGGCCAGTATTAACAGCCTAAATTTCAACTTGATTGTATGTGCAGATGACATAAATAACAGTATGGCAAATTAACAGGTACAGGTGCAATGGGTCATAGAATTGTTTCGGTTAACAATGAACTGTTACTCTGACTTTTATTTTCTTTTAATGAGGATGAAAAATGTGTTGAGTTTTCATAATTACCTTCAGCCCAGTAGTCTCCACTTTTGCACTCCACATTAGTGCGCCTTGTCTCCTCCCTCCTCTCTGATCACATGATGGACAACCCCACCCCTACCCCCATCTACACTGCGAGTCTCCTAATTAAAGGTAGCCAATCGGCATCTAGGCAGAGGTGGCAAGAATTTAGTGGAGTGAACTCAACATTCTTCTATTTGTACACTCAAAACAGATGTGCTAAACATTAACATTGACTTTGTTTTTTAAAAAACAATTCTCCATGTCCTCCGTCAGGCCATATTACACTGAATAGGCGTGCAATTATTTTCCTACAATGACCAGCATAGAGTTGTATATTATGCTAATACCATGATTACCACACGCACATCCATTTAGGGCATCATTTTTGTGTTTTGTCCAAAATTTGCGTTTATATGCAGACTATTTCGTTTCGCCGCTATTGACTTCTGTTGCAGAGATGCAGTCGAAGCTACCATTGTTACATCCTTAAGTGCGGTTGCTAATTCTGTTTTGTTATTTTACTACAACCCCAATTCTGAAATAGTTGGGACGAAGTATAAATTGTGAATAAAATCAAAATGCAATGACTTTCAGATCTTATGAGCCAATATGTTATTTACGATAGAACATGGATAACCTTTCATATGTTGAAACTGAGACATTTTGCATTTTTATCCACAAAATGAGCTTACTTCAAATTTTCTGGCTGCAACAGGTCTCAAAAAAGTTGGGACACAGGCGAAAAAGGGCTGAAAAGCAATTAATATATAAGAGAATCAACTGAAAGAACATTTAGCAGGTAGTTAACCGGCATCAGGTGTGTAACATGATTGGCAATAAAAGGGATGTCATAGAGAGGCTGAGTCTCTCAGAAGTAAAGATGGCCAGAGGCGTTCTAACCTGTGAAGGCTTGTGTAAAAAAATTGTGGAATACTTCAAAAACAATGTTCCTCAACGTCAAATTGCAAAGGTTTTCAAGGTCTCATCTTCGACAGTGCATAACATGATCAGAAGATTCAGAGAAACTGGAAAAATCTCTGAGCTACAGATGCCACCTAAAACTCTCATGCAAAAAGGAAGCCATTGTTGAGCATGATCCAGAAGCACCACCATGTTCCATGGGCCAAGACTCATTTTAAATGGACTATAGCAAAGTGTCCTGTGTTCAGACGAGTCCAAATTTGACATTCTTGTCTGAAATCATGGGTGTTGTGCCCTCCAGGCTAAGGAGGAGAAAGACCACCCCTCCTGTTATCAGCGTTCAGTTCAATAGCCAGCATCTGTGATGGTATGGGAATGCATTAGTGCGTATGGTGTGGGACACTTGCGTGTTTTAAAAAGCACCATGAATGCTGAAAGGTATATAAAGGTTTTAGAGCAATTTATGCTCCCCTCCAGATGACATCTTTGCCAGGGAAGGCCGGTGTGCTCTTATAGGGAATAACACACGAGGGAAGTCTTTTCATATGTTGAAAGTGGCTAAAGCACTGATAACAAAATGTCATGATATATCAACGCATCTTTTTTAAAGGTACGCCCATGAAAACGTCTCAAAACCCAATTCATATCCGTTTGGAGGACTGCTTTTACCCTTCATGTGGGGATGTGTACACTGGCCAGAGGACTACATGCACAAAATATTATCCATATAACAACAATAAACTCTAGTAGTTGTCTGTGACATAATTCAGCAGATTCAGGATGACTGAATTTAACCTAGTCTACTTGACACCCCTCTTACTTCCTGCCTCATTGTCCTAGTGGCAGTTTCTTTAAGCATATCTTTGTCGTCCAAAATTGGTCTATGTCCTTCATGCTGTGGGTTTTACGGTCATTTCACATAGCTGGTAAACTGTAAGTTCAACTAGACTTTGAAAATGTCCTTAAATGCAGGAGGCGCTGTGCCTTTGAGCCCCCTATTGGGGATTTTTCGCAAAAGATTGGTTTTTGAATTCGAGATATGAACTAGTTTTCTTACCTGGAAGTGGAATGATTTGCTATCATAATGGAATGATAACACTGAGCATTCACCCTCTTGAATTTATGCACCTGTTTTGCTGCGCACATTTAAAAAGTCACTTGATAAACGAAGCAGTATTCACTACAGGGGTAAAACCTTGAAATTAGATAAGAAATTACATAAGTTTTATAAATTGTAAAAATTTGTTCTTGGCTGTAGGTCACACAGTGGGAAGATAACTTGCTTTATGTCACTGAGTGTCCTCAGGATGTTGCCATGAACTTAACTTGACATTTTTAAAGGTTCAGCATTTTTCTCAGTGCACTTTGCTGGCCAAGATGTTATAAAGCTCTCCTTTGACATTAACTGAGAATTTCACTCCTGTACTGAAGGTTATCTTGCATCTGAACATCCATTCATAACTCCCTTTTTTTAAACTTCGGCCTGTCCAAGGTTTGTCCTTTTGCCTGCTGTTGGACCTTCTGCCATAGGTGCCATGGCTTCACCTAACTGAATAAATCATAGCCCCACCCACCTGTATGGACCAGGGCCTGCCTCCTTGTACGTCTCGGCCCTACCTCCCTATAATGTCACAGCCGTGCCTCCCTGTACATGTCATGGCCTTGCCTGCCTGTACGTGTCATGGCCTCAACGAACTGTATAGATCATGGCCCCGCCTACCTGCATCAGCCAGGCCTGCCTGAATCAGACGTCGCGTTACACTTTCTGATTGTCCGTCATTGTGACGGACAGGGGCATAAAAATTCCATCATAATCAATTATTATTTGTTATTGTAATTTTATTTTTGAAAATGATAATCGTGTATTTTTTGAATGAAATACACAGAATTATTTATATACAGAGTCAAAAAAGAAACTTCACACTCATAAATTTGTAAATATTTTCTTGAAACTTTTAATGAGTTTTTATTATCACTAGGGGCTAAAGCGTTGTCAAAGACATCATGACACACATCAACTCCGACGTGCACAGGTACGCAGCACGTGCGAGCGTACTTTAAGCTAAAACCATGTTTTATCGTGTTCCTAGTCACGTGACCATATGAGAGACGTGCAGCTGAGCTCACGTTAGGACGTATGGTGACATCTCGGAAAAACAAGTTTTTACAGTTAATTATTCGTTGATTTTCAATGCCATGGCTGTCAAACATTCAGCGTGAACGTGCCATTGGCATGCTGAATACAGAAACGTCTGTCACTGATGTTGCAAGGGTTTTGGGATGCAGTCGACGGACTATCCATGATCATCGGACACGTCTCCAACAAACTGGCACCACAGCTGACTGACCTTGTTCTGGTAGCCCACGTGCGACGTCAAAAGCAGAAGACCGACAAATTGTCTTAAGTCATTTGCATAATCGATTTGTCACTGCAACGTCCACCAGGAATGAATTTTTTAGAGGTCGTGTGACTGCCCAAACCATAGGTAATCGCCTGCGCACTGCTCTTATTCAACTTGTAACTTGCCATTTTTACTCTTGGATATTTCCCTAACATTTCCGGTGGAACTGGTTATATTATGGACATTATTTTTATGATACACCATCTTTAATCAGTACAGAATAAAATAAAATCATTACTTAAAACTTCATGTCTTGTATTTTCAACTTACAACCTCTAAAGGAGTGTGAAGAGTATAGTTTACGTATTAGCTGACGCCGACAGTGATTCATGTAGACACACATTGCGCACTATGTTAAACGATCAGTGTGTAAGATTTAGTGGTCAGATTATAGATTGCATCCAACTGACCATTCCTTTTCTCAGAAAACCTACGGTGGCCGCAGAACTTGCGAAAATGTGAAAGGTGCTCTCTTGTGTCAGTGCTTTTTTCATTTACTTTTTTCCCCTTCTGGGCTACTGTAGAAAAACTGGTGGCGCAACATAGACCCGCTCCCATGTTGGTTTAAAGAGCTTATTCTAAGCGAAATGAAACTCAACGATTATTGTTTTCTCGTGATTATACACTACTAAAAAAGTAGTTATGGATGTTATATTCCATTTTTGCCAAAATATCAATCTAAATTCTACTCACTGCTCCTTAAAATACAACATTGCGTGGATTTTCGAACTTAATGCTGTATGAAGTTTATGAAACATTACAAATGATTTCTCCCCCCATACAGTAACAGTGCGCAAATGAACAATGCTTTCAGTTATTCCTGGGCTTCACTAAGCCTAACAACCACAGTCTTGCTAAGCGGTCCTTCGAAGATGCTTATCAACTCGATATGTCAACCAACGCTTTCCCCACCTAGATATCAGTGTGTTCACATAACAGAGACGGTGTTTGTAGCATGTGACCAATCGTCTACCGGCAGCAGAGCAGCATATTTTGCAAATGATCATATTACAAAAATCCGAGGAATACAGGATCATACCAGAGATGCCATGTCTGACACATTCGGCTTTAGTCTCTAGCCTCTTAGTGGGATTCACATTCCTGTGCTGTAGTCAGCAATTATTCAATCCGCGCGAACTGAAGAAATTCACTCGCGGAATTCAAGTCATGGCACATTAAGTTAATCAGTTTCACATGCATTTCAGTGGATTTCCCCACTCGTAACACAGAAACTGATTATGATTCGGGAATTCTCACACTTGTCTTTACTGAAGGATTGAAAGCAATGGAATTGCCTAAAGATGTTTCAAATGGTCTTATTTCATTTAAACAATTTAAACGATCATGAAACACATGCATTGTTTCCAATCCTTCGAGTAAAGAGAAGCACGAGAAGTCTGGAGTCATATTCGCTTTCCATGGTGAGGTCCACCTTCACACAAGTGAACCTGAAACTTCAATGCACAAGAATTTTAATTCCGCATGAGAATCTCATTAATAAGCTTTCATTGAATAACTGCGGACTACGGTGAATAAGCCTAAAAAATGCGTGAGACTTCTCTGTCATACAGATCAAAGACAGACAATGCTCAAGACAATATGACACCCACCACCAACTGGACGGGGTGTGAAATACATTCTGCCAAAATGACGGACTGCCTTCAAAGTATTCCATCTTTGTTTAAAAAAAAAAAAATCTGTCAATGACAGAAAATATTCGGTAAACGTGACCTCTGGCTTTCATATACATTTAATGGCCCTGCCTCCTCATGCGTGTCATGGCCTTTTTTTCACAGCTCTGCCCCCTCCTGTATGAGTCACAGCCCCGCCTTCCAATATTTTAAAGCCTTGCATCCCTTTGTGTTGCTGCCCCACATCCCTAATGAGTCACAGCCTTTCCTCATTGCTCTTTGCTGTCCCCTTTTAGTCCCGCTCAGAAAAGAAGTTTGACTACCGTCAGTTTGCTGCAATCCCCTCCTCCAAACCTGTATACGACATCCAGGTACCCATGCATGCTCAGCTTCCAGGCCTTGACACTCTCCTTCAAAGTCTTTCTGCTTCTCTTTTGCCCTCGCCCATGGAAGATGGAAATCTATGCCTCAGGTGTTCCTCCTCTAGTCGTGCCTGAGAATTTATGGGAAGAAGCTCATTCTCAATACTTTGCAGGCCTCCATCACCCCTCTCAGCCATAAATAATACCCGATCTACGCACTGAGACAGCACTGTCCCTCATGATCATAGCATACTTTTATAGCAGGAAGTCTGAATTTGTAGTTGAAAACATCCCGCTTAGGTTCGCTGACTAAGCCCTTCAAAGGAGGCCATAGTGCTCAAAGCATTGTGAGAATAACAGCTGCTGCTTTCAAATTGCTCCCAGATTCGCGCACCTTTGTTTGCTGCCGTTGCTGCCTCCAAATGACAGGCAAATTGATAAGCACTCCAAAATGTTTAAGAGCCAGAGTGCCAGTCGGGAGCCATTTTTAGTTGCATTAGGATTAAGGGATTCTGGCTGTGAAGGTTAGTACATTCTCACTGTCGGGCCTGCCGTAGCTCACTCACTTGGGCAGTGCCTAACTTGTCTAGGGAAGCCAATGTGAAGAGCGCAAGTTTGCGAATTTGGGGATACCCGGGAGGCCCCCAATAGGCATCGGAAAGGCCTCTTTCGGGAAGGCTGAGTGAACTGGGGAAAGATTTCCGATTGCAGACAGTTCGTCTGTGGGTCTGTCCGCACTGCTTTCTGTTCATCTATGCAGGGTTGCTCTGGTGAGCTAGCTACTGTTGATATTTTTTGGTGTGTATTGGTGTATCCGCAGGTGTTGTGATGGCGTTAAGAGTCTAAAGGCCACCAAATGGTTTGCTCTTGAGTCCAGGAGTTTTCGATGTGTCACTCCCAGGTTTCATGTCTGTAAAATGTGCGTCAGCTACGGTGAAATACTCATTCCTGAACTTAAGATGCCAAAATTTTACAGAAATTATCTCAAATGTATTCATTCACAATTTATTTTGTTTTTAATATCAGTGAGTGTTCTCAGGAGGCCAATTAGATATTCCACTCTTAATGCTACCATAAGTATCGGACTGTTGATTTGAGTAAATTATCTACTGGGTCACAATGGAAATGCGAAAGTTGACTTTAATGCCGTTTGGTGGACCTTCAAACTGTTGTGGTTGCAGTTGTGTGTCGTGTACAAAACATTTGCTTGTATTTTGGAGTGTAAATTTGCACAGTGGCTGTACCCTCCTCCCTTTCTGGTGCCTGTAAATGCCAGTTCTGGACACATTGGATTAGCTGTGTCTTTCTGGAGATCTGAAGGAAGCTGTCCAATCCTAGATGTCTACTGGAGCCTTAGACTGTTCAGGACTGAAGGGGTTAATCCTCAAAAGGGACAACCTCTGCAACCACTTTAAGGCTGGGGGGTACAGCCAGCAGCTTTAATGTTGGGCCATGTGTTGGGAGGATCAAGGAAAAGCAGTCATTTTGTTTCCAGAGACCACAGGTCGGACTTCTCCTTCAGCATGTACAGCGTTCGACTTCTCCTAGTCTTACTTGCTGAACAATTCATGAGTGTAGACAAGGTAGACAGACCCATCGCTGACTGGTTTGATCCAAGGGTCTCAACTGTTGAAATCATTCAGTCAACTGATGACCACTCAACCAGCGAAACCTGGTTGGTTTCCCACTCCACCAATGGAGTCCAACAGGGATCTCTGCTTCTGGGGCATCCCATTCACTGCACTGGGTCTGTTTACCCCCAAGGAAGGTCAAAGGTGGCTGGGGCAGGTGTTTGTGGCTTTTCAGGTGGATTTTGTGTTGCTGTGCAGTTGCATTGGACGCCCATGGCTGAGTGTAAAGATGTGTGCTTCTTGCTTTTTGGCTTATTTGAGTTGAGGTAACTGCCATTTGGTGTTTGCGATGCCCCAAGTCTTGGCTAAGGCGGGGACTCCTTCATCTACATGTTGCACTCCAGAGAGCCTGGGCTGGCAGAGGCTTAGCTGTGCAGAGATATTTTAGATGAGAGAGAGATTTAGAGAGATTCAAATGCCCACAAATTTAAGCTGACTGCCTTCACAGTAACCAAGTATTCAAGTGCAGCCTCTTAATCAATTATTCAATCCCAACACAATTCTAAGATGACTGATTCCCTCGATCAAGGAATTCGTTTTTGAAATTTTTGCTAAAAATGAAAATTTCTCTCTTCGGCCGCTACCTGACAAATGTGTAAGCTATTACATTATTCAAAATTTTGTTTAATTTGTTTACCTATGTAGTTGAGATTTATAGGTTATGAAGCCTACTAAATACGCGTAGACCACAATTCAATGAAACTAGCTCGAGAGGATTTTTTTGTTGAAAATTTGAGTGGTAAGTTTTGAAGAACTTCATCAAATGTCGAGAACATAAATGGTAGCTTCTTAGATTTGGAGGACTGATCAGACCTTGTTTCAGTCTCCTTGCCCACCTGGCCAGCTGCCGACCCAGCCCTCTGTAGACCTGGTGGCGGTCGCTTGAGAGTGAGGATTTTCCCTCTCCACGACTCTGCCTTTACTCTTCTCTCCCCCTCCTCTCACTCTCGCCCTTCCTCTTCCAGGAGCCTGACCCCTCTGAGAACCCAAACCCCTCCAACCACAGTCCCAGCAACGCCGGTGAGTCAGTTCACTGTCCGCACATCGTGCCAATTACGCAACTCATGCTAAGTACATGCCTCGGCGCGCTCACTGTTTTCCACATGCTAACTACCCACCATATGCTAACGACACGCTATGCGCTAAGTACACATCACATGCAAACGACACTGTATACGCTAACAACATGTAATACGCTGACTGTATGCCGCAAGCTAAACACACGCTAACTACACATCACACGCTTACCACTCGCTTCATACTTTCCATAGGATAGGCTTCCTGGGAAAAAGCAGTGATTCACCCTTCAGACATTAGATCAGATTTTGTAGAGGATGTAAATCATTTTCCAGTTTATACATTCAGCATTTTACAACAATGCTGTACATTGCGCATTATTGCTGAAGTTTAGCACCACGCTGCAATGCCAATCAGTCAAATGGTGATGCAGTGAAGTCCAAAGGTATTTGGACATTGACCCGTCATGAAAGAGCTGTAATTCCTGCACTGATCATTCCACAAGAATGCTAATGCTAAGAACAGACTGAAAGTCAGCATGAATTTAACAGCGCTCACATCCATGGAGAAACTACAATGTTTAGTAGTTTCAGTTGCTGTCTAAGTACTTTGATATGTAGTGAGGGCCCTAACTTCCACATTCCCACACAGCTCTGCTGTATGTCAGGTAATGATGTCATCATCTTTCTCACTGTGCACAGCCGCACTAAGCTGATCTCACTTTGAATGTCCCTCTGATTCAGGTCTTGTCCAGGAATAAGCAGTTTTCAGACATTGGTAGGATCTGAGCTCCTCTCTGTGTGATTGATGGGCAGTTGGTCTCTCCTCTGTTTGCCCTCTGCTTTTCTATGGGTGCTGGAGCTGAGCTGTCAGCTGGGTGTGAGGCGGAGGGGTTAGGGCTGGATCTGTGAACGCCGGAGTGACTCGTTCATAGCACCTGTGCTCTGACGTGCACGCTCACACAAGCGCACACATGCACTCACACCTACACACATGCGCGCACACACACGTACTCCCAAAACACAAACACACACATGCAACTCTCAAAAACACAGAGACACATGCACACACATGCACTCTCACCTGCACACTCACATGTGCACAAAAATGCACTTGCACAAACACGCAGGCACACACACAAACACACACAGAGTATGCACATATACATACCTCTGTTGGATATTTATACTCACGCTTATGAATGGTGCACTTGAACCTGAGAGGTTTATCGCTGCACATATTTTTACCGGGGAAGCCCGCAGGGGAGTTCTTTTAAACAAGTCGACACATGATAGGGATAAATTAACTTATAATTTGTAAAAAATTTTTGAAAAATGATTTCAGCGCTCTCAAGGTTAATAATCAGTGGGTGACTGTATTGACAAGTTCCTGAGCAGTTACTGCTGTTTTTGTCACACAAGGGCATAATTTGTGCAGGGTTTTTGCAAATTATCCCCCCAATATCACAAACATGCTATAAGCCCCCCGTCACATAGATATATAAATATAAACACTCTTCCACATCAGCCAATCCCAAAATGGCTAAATTTTAAGCCTGTAAAAGTCTCAACTACAAAACACTGATCAATATCTCACAAATCACTCTTCAACTTAAGCTGCAGTGAACTGCTCGGGGAAAAAGCTGACAGCTGCTTAACTTTGAAAAGTCAATGCTTTGGAGTACAAGATAATAATACCCAAAGACCTGCTTTCTACAGCTGAGAATTTGTTTTCTCAAGAGGAATGATCAGATGTTATTTTTCAGCTCTTCCTTTCGAACTAGGCTGTTTGCAAGTTCACCAATGAGGTTTTCTTAAAGGGAAAGCTATCCCATTTCTAAGTTAATTTTTATCTATTTCTTTAATTGTTGCAAATTTACTGATGACTGATTTGTTTTTACCACCATTAAAACTTTCATATTTGACATTCTGGGTTTGGCCCATTTTCTTTGGAGTGGAGCCAATTCATCTTCATCCCTCTGCCCCCCCCCCCAGTGTTCAAACCACGTCACAGTGAGGTGGGATTTGGTGCTTCTCCTGCCGATTACCAGATTGCAGAGCGGGGTTTTCCGTGGTGATTACAGAAGTAGATTGTGGGTAGCTGGTATTAAGTGGGCTTTCTGAGCAGGCAACGCTTTTACAGCACTGTTTTACAAAACCTCTTTTTTTTTTTGGAAATTGCAGATCGTATTCACCAGTGGCAAGGCGGAATAGAGGAATTTTGTTTGAAATGTCCCCAGTTGGCCAATTGTCCACTTTCTTCTTATCAGTGATATTTGGCCCACATCCCTGCTCTACTGCAAATAAATAAATAAATAAGCTGGTCTCAGCTAGCATGTTACTATAATATTTGGACCTAAATCTTTCGCCAAAAAAGTAATAGAAATAAGTATGACAGACATATTGCCAATGAGGCTAATTTTGGTTCCTTCCAGCTCTTGAATTAATGATTTAAGGATTGCCCCTATGGTGCAAGACTTACAACTTGTCCTGCAAACAGTACTTTAGCAAATATTTTCATCCTGAGTGGGGGAAAAAAAAGAGTAAGATTCACAGTGATTCTCTCTCTCTCTCTTTCTCTCTCATTGAACCCCGCACAGATTCGGACGCCCAGGTGACCCCATCGCCCCCGTCTCCAGCACTGGAGGATATTGATCTGTACAGCACTACTCGCAACCTGAGACAGGGCCGAGCCAGCCTGGAGACTGCTGTTCATACATAACTACACACATGCACATACCCTAACGCACCATAAACAATTGCTCACACACTCAAACGCACACAGGTGCACAGACAAAAAACGACTCAGCCAGCCTGGAGAGACTACTATTCATGCATAACCTCGCAGGCACGCACTTGCACACACGCACGCACACACACTTTTCTTGGAAGAGTTTCTGCTGACAGAAGCATGTAAAATCTCAGCAGCAATTTCCTTTGTAATGCGAGCGGACCAGCTGCTCTCTCACTCCTGGCAGTTTTTATCTCTGATGGGCGTGGCCACTGACCTGCGGCCCTGCCCACCACCACATTCAAACCAATCAGCAGCCTGTGTGTTGGAGATGAGGACTGTATACAGCAGGGACCTGTGCTTGCAAAATGCTACAAACCCCATTCTGCGGTTTTATGTTTGACTCATTTAAGTTTGCGTTTTAGAACCTGAATTATTTTTAACAGTTTTCAGCTTTCTGGTTCAATTGATTGTCCATAATTTTGAGGGGTTTGAGTTCTCTTCTTTTGCATTGTTTTAATATCTAGTGTCAGAGGGAGGAAAACTTAGTCGATTTGATAAATTGTGAATACATTAGATTAACCTGGGAGATTTTTGTTGATCAGGTGATTGTAATAGGATTGCAACAGAGGGGTGTGAATGCACTGAGCATGCTCACTGGCATCTGCTCGCAGTCGCTCCTGTATTGATGGGACGCGGCACGATTCAGACACTACGCTTTTCTCTCCTGACAGCACTCTGGTCCATTTTAAGTAACTTTTAAGTCATTTTTATCGTAAATTATTTTGGCCCGATCCTTCCTGTGTGATATTAGCAGAATGGAAAACTGTTAAGAGGCGAAAGGCTTTGAATCGGACGCGGTCGGTCGGTCGGTCGGCTGGTGAAGTGTTTTAGTACATATCAGTGTGGGTGAGACTGAGATCCACCCAGCTGCCTAATCAGGGCGAGAGACTGTTTTCAGAGAACTGATGGAGATACAGAGGCCTTGGAGTAAAGCTTTAGATTTACACAAATCACGGAGTGCACAAAAGATATAACTCTACACGCGGTGCTTGTTACATTATAGATGAATGTATTTTTAGTGATGCAAAGCTCTTAATTGGGTGGGGAAATTAGCTGTTCTTCACAGAAAATGGTTGGAAATTGCAGTGCGTTTCTGATTGATTTTATTGTGTTGAAGCAAGGAAATCATGGGATTGCTCTTTATACCAGATTGTCATCAGTCACAAGAGGAAAATGTGCTGTTTTATCCAGAGTGTTCATGTTTGATGCCCATGACTGATGAGGTGAAGGCTTTTCAGGGGCTGGCAAAAGTGGTGCATCCATATGCAAGGCAAAAAAAAAAGTTAAAAATATGCACACATTTTACTCTACTGGTCAAACGTTTTTAGACACAGACTTCTTACAGTCAGTCGGAGGCGGGGAAAAAAAGTGGACACCTTTTGTTTGAAAGAACATATAAAAATCTGAGATTTGTAAAATTGGCCATCTTGTACCAAAATTGCTGAGAATATTTTGCCTAATTTTTTCACAAGTCATCCAGCTTTATGAAAGTTGACTCCCAACGCTACAGTGGATGTTCCCACGGATGTGTGACACTTGTGGGTTGCTTCTTGATTGATTGTCCGATTTTCCCAAAGTAGCTTGCTTGCTGGAAAGTTGAAATAATTAGTTATCATGTTTATTGATAATTTACGCCATTTTCATGAACTAAAAAAAATTAGGACACTATCCTAAATTAAGTTTAAGAAGTGTAAAAAACAACTTGTATTTCACTCAGAGCTTGGCAAAAATAAGTGTTCAAAAAACACTTGACTTGTAGCGTTCATCATTAACAAAAAGCTGGCATAAAAACAGACGTGTAAAAATTAATTAGTTGCACATTCAATTCCTTTTGGGATGCGCGCATATTTGCATACCACTCATGTCCAGACCTCGAGTTTGTAAATGTTAATTTTTCTGATTTTTCATCTGTTGTAAATGGTTTTAGGTTTCATTGCTGTCCTTTAAAAAAAGTCACCTTGCAACTGCTTAAGATACTTCAGATATTAGGTTCTCTGCTTTTTTTTTTTTTTTTGACCAAACGTACTCTGAGAAGCCAGTATGATGTTTTCGAGGAATGTACAGAACTTCAGGGCGGTAGTATTTATAGTGTGTAATTGGATAGAACACACATCCATTGTGCTGAATACAAATGCATAGTTTACAAATTGCTTTCTTTAACAGTCTTGGATAAAAATGTGAGGTGGTAAAACAGGCCTCAGTAAGACTCTCCTGCATTCTACGGACAAGTGATTTCACCTGACTGGTGAAGAATGGCTTCCAGGCAGCATATTATTTCTACAGTTGTACATTGAGGGGAAATTCATTTGTCATTTCATCCAGTACATTCCAGATATAGCATCTGAGACGATGCCAAATAGTCAAAAGGACACCCATGCAAACTCCAAAATAAATCTTTGCGTTGAAACAAACATTGCCCTGGAACCCTTGCGTTCATTGGCTGGGGCAGTAAATGTCATTCATTTGTCTGGAAACAAACTTGTTCACATCTGCAAGATGATTTTTTTAAAATTTTTATTTAAAGAATGTTTTCTTGAATATACAGCAGAGATGGACACCTCCTGCTTGCGATTAATATCGCACCGTGGTGAAGGTAGCTGATGCTTGTGTTACTGGCTCATTTATTTAGGCTGAAGCCGCTGATATGATTGTGTTTCGATGTGAATTTCTCGACTTAGCAGAAAAGTGAAATTTCAGACTGAGCCCGAGGCTTGAGCTAGCATCTCCAATGGCATAAATAACCCAATGAAATCCAAAGCTGGACAGAGCTAATGTGTATATACCTGTGTAAACTTATTTTTCCAGACGAAATTTACAGTCCTCCCAAATGTATTTCTTTGTATTATTTTCAGTTCAGATTTACTTGCTTTGATCTGCTGTGTAAGAAGAAAAAAGTCAATGGATTATGCTGAAATTGACACAAGGATGTGTTGCTGAATTTAGTTTCTACTAATTATATCTTTTTGTACTTGCTAACTGAAAATCGGTCATATCTGATTTTTTTTTTTTTTTTAATCTTATCTGTCTGGGATTTTGCAAGCAAATGGGGTGTACTCCATACACACTACACATGAATGTTATTTTATAATTTAAATGATTTTTTCTTATGCTTTTCACAGAAATTGCTTGGGCTTTTCTTCTCCAAGGGATGGGTTTGTGGGGGGAGGGGAGGAATCAGGTGATGGATCAGAACCAGAGCTCATCCAAGACTGTAACTAGTGAATTTGTACAACCAAAGAAGTCTATTTTGTGGTTCAGGAAATAATAAAAGTTTACTTTTCATTTAACGAGCCGCTGTCCACATGCCTGTCTTTATGCTGCTTTCAATTACCTCGGAACCATTCATTTAATTTAATTTTTGTTCCTTTGGTGACCTGAGTGGCAGATCGGTGGAAAAATGTATACAATATAATCAGGTATGAGCCAGTTTATAGACCATTATTCATTCAAACATTTTAGGTGCTATTACAGTTTAAACAGCCGTTAGAATTATGCTCTGTATGGGCTGCAGATTTGTGCTAAGTCACCCCCTGTGCAGTTAACATGTAGGTCCTCTTGAACACAGCCTTATGTCAATGGTGAGTTACTCACAGAGAATTCTTTTACTTGTCTTTCATCTCCAGCCAGTCACAGCTGACTTCACTGCACTAGAGCCGATCCCGAGGAGCACTGTGGGGTTAAGGCTATTACTATTAGGCCCCAACACCCGCACTTGGAGATCCAAAAATTAGAACCAATTCTTCCATAAAAGTGACGAAAAACGCGCTAAACCCAATCGTTGAAAACTGGGTGCTAAATCCTACACTGATCGACTGACATGAAAGAAATGAGGTTAGCACTCCTAGTTTTAAAATTTATTGCCTGCAAACATTTTGTGCTGTTAACCCTTCTTCAGTGCTTGAAGAAGGGTTAACAGCCCGAAACGTTTGCAGGCAGTAAATTTTAAAACTTGGAGTGCTAACCTCTTTTCTTTCATATCAACCGTTTCTTCCATCTCAGCATCATTGGGTATCTGATCATCAGAAAGCGACTCTGGCTACAGCAAACTAGGTGAGGTCAGAGGTCACAGATGTTCTGGAGCCAAAAACCTTCAGGAAGGGGAGAAAAAAAAAAAACTTGGATTAAAGTTCAGCAGACATGACGCATGATGATTTGTGACACTTGGAATTGACATTCCTTCACGCCTGGACTGCCCAAACCTGTTCCCAGAGATCTACCATCCTGCATAGTTTCTTATTTTGTCAGTCGAATCACTTGAGCCAAAAAAAAAACAAAAAAAAACCACAAACAACATGTGCGATCAGTTGAAAGGCGCTGGATGCGTGTTAGCTTGGTGTGCTGACTGACATCACAAGACAGAGGATCTTTGGGAACTGGGTTGGGCTGTCCAGTTGGATGCCATTGTTAATGGAGGAGAGGGCTCCTCGCTCAGGCAATATTGAGAATGACTAATCTGCGCTTCCGTCCGCCCATTTGTGTCAAAAAGGTGACCTGAATACTAAGAGCAGTGGCCTGTAAGCTGTTTATGTTCCCATGACTCATTGTCCATTTGCAAAGGCTCATTTCTCAGACCAAAGGTGGCACTGCACCGGAACGGACGACTGAAGTGGCTTTAGCCATTCTGCCCTTGCTCTGGCAAATTGTAAAACAGTAGTGTTCCTGACTCGCAATATCTCTGCAAATGTCGTGGAATGTGACCGATGAGAACAGACCAATTCGAGATCACATCACTGATGCGCTGCGTTTGTAGTTGACTCCAGGATTAGCTCGTGAAACTCAAAATGAAAAGTCACATCACAGGTGTTATTAGAATTGTATTTTGCATGGCAACATCTATCCAGTGCCAATGTTAGGAGACAGAAAATCTATAATCAACAGATCAGGGGAATGATGCAGCCAAACCTTGCATTGCTTTGAGAAAATTTGCAACGTTGAAATGCCATGGACTAGTTCTGTTAATTTTGCCAGTGTACATGCTCATCCTGCGCTGTTGAGATTTCCAAAGCTCGACACTTATGCCTAAAATAAAGTCCTATGTACTCACTGAATTATATCAATACTTCCCTTTGGGGTTTCTTATATTGTCCACTTGCACAGCCTCTTCACGTTTCAAAAGCAATTTCACTCGGTATGTGACGAGCAGTTCGTGCATTTGCCTGATTAAGAGACTACCACTGCACTTGTTGGAGGACCTTTCAGTCTATTTGATTAATTTGTCCATTCCAGAGGCTTTAAAATGAAAGATCAGCCTCAATCTAAATGTTTTTCCCCGGGAGGTCTTCGGCATCATCCCAGCCAATACGTAGACTGCGCTTTGTAGGACGTTCAAATTCCTAGTTGTAAAAATGAAAAATTTGTTCCCTAAATGTCAAGAACGAATTTCACAAATCAATATTTTACCAAAGGCCGGCATTTTATGATTTGTGTTTTATATGCCTTCAGCCTTTCGTACTGGATGAGTGTAATTTGCATTATTATTTTGCAGAGCATGTTTCTTACATTCGGCGATGTGACATTCAAAGTGTGAATCCATACTGCTGTCTGCAGGCACAAACACAGTACGTAAATCAGATCTCTTCACTCCTCGCCAAGCCGGCCTCAATATTTTCCTGTCCTATTTGCTTATTTACTTATTGTTGAGAATGCATTTTTTGTTCATCTAATTTTCAGTTCGATCAAAATTTCGCCCGTTGCGACTTGTCCGCGAGTCCATGACATTGCAGTGGCATTGGTGACATTTCATCAGCTCTGGAAATGCGATGTAAGATGCCGTATTATCTCTCGATAAATCTCTCGACGAAATAATCCTCGTAATTTCAATAATGTTAAACATTAATCTCCTTACATTCCGAGTTTTTAGAGCCGTAGAGCCAGCCAGCCATGGCACATCTGTGACAGCACACAGTCAGACATGAAAAGATTGCTTCTGCAAGAATATTGTAGCCGTGCATGAGGAAGGATCAATATTCGCACACAGCTAATAAATCGCTGAGGGAAGCCAGAACTGATCAGGTTGGGCGACTTGTGCAACAGACGCCGGGGAAGTTCGCCACATTCACCCTACGGTGCCTGATAGGGTTCAAATCTCAGCACTTAGGCGATTTGGAAATTCGGCTCGTTCTTTTCTCAATGAAGATGGGAGATATGATATTCGAAGAACTGGAGGATTTGATGCATTTTTCTGTCCATGACCTTCCGAACCGGGGCTATGCGGTCATGGAGGAGATCAGAAGACAAGGAAAACTCTGTGATGTCACCTTGAAGGTAAGAAAATCGCCCAAGACTTATCTTGGCAGCTTGCTTGCTAATTTTGTCAGAAAACAACAGAACTGAATGTCTGCCTGAACGTGTTGCGCTTGGCAGAGTGTAGGGCACGGAAAATCGCCCTCTGATGAAGTACTTGCACACTACAACGCAGTCAGTAAAAATCCTTACAGTGTCCCCCTTTCTCTGCATTTTGTTGTTTTGAGTTTATTAACGTCCTTAACGGTCGTTTTTGTTTATTTGACTCCGGAAGAGGACAGTAGCTAGCAAGTCAGCTAGCTAGCGAACTACCCCAGGATCACTTCACCTCATTTTAATGGCAAGTTATCGACGAAAGTGTCCACTAAGCCACTTTATTTGTCGGCTGTATTTTCTTCCTTATCAGCTCACTTTTCTGTGCGACAATCCATGGCTTTGTTCGCCCGCTGTTTTGTGTGTGTTAACCAAATCGCCCCTCTCATCTACCATACTGACCCAGCTCGGCGGCTATCGCCAGTAACGTTGAACTATCTATGATCAATCACCCAACGTGATGGCAAGAATGATCATTCCCAAATGTCAGGAAATTGGTGTGGCAAGCAGAGCCGAGGTTCACATTTGTTGAGCGGGCAGCATGTTTGATGGTAGTTTTGTAACCTCTCAGTTAAGCTTTTTCTGAATCAAATGTGTGCTGTAGCAGTAACGTCAGATCAGATAGGCGCCGAGATCTTGCGCTCCCTCTGAGCGTGAATTTTCTGTTTCATCACCTGGGTTTCCTGACTGCAAGATGTAATCTGCTCTGATAAAGGAGGCAAGTTACCCGCTCTTCATGCGACGTATTGTTGCCCAACTACGACTATCCTATGGAAATACTGCTCAGCTTTCTGATTACTTGATCATTTTCATTAACGCGGTTTTACTGATGGGGGGGAAAAAAATCTACTCTCTGTTTCTGTTGGTGTTTTGTTGCTATTTTGACGATAATGTTTTTCTGTACTTGGATTATAAAACATTAAAACCGCAGTAGGTTGCAAAATTGCCACTTTGCTGGCTTGGTGGTCATTTACAAAATGCTCTATCCAATACGCACTGCTTATTTACCATCAGATAAACTATGGGAAATGACTCGCCTTACAAATAACGCCAGGGTTTCTTTAAACTCCAGCTCTCTTGTTCAATTTGTGGCCGAGCAATTGGTTTTTACCAGTTTTAGGTGATTCGCTGCTGCAGATTGAATTGTCAGAAACCAGTTTGTTCTTGTCTTCTTTAGCTGGTCTAACCCAGTGTCCTCCCTGCTGAGTCATTAGTACTGCTGCCTGCCCTTGGTTGCTTCGAGAGTAGATTTAGAGATGCTCTCATCACTCAGTTTGTCATATTTATAATTTTCTTGCGGTTATTATTCACTGAGTCAGTTGGCCCATGAACTGGAGTGAAGGAAATACGTGAAATGAACTCATTCCTCGAAATGTGAGTGGACGGTGCCAGTAGACACACCCTTTGTGGTGCATTCACTTTGGCCACAGGTGTTCAACACCTGTTGAACATGGTATAATTCATGGCCACAATGCAGTTTTGTTTGAGAATAATCTGCACCGTCATGATTACTCGGCCCTGTTTTCTTAAGTTACTCCACGTGTTGCCCCACTTACTCAGTTAAAACCTTAAAAATGTTGTTTTCCTACAGCATGCATCCACGTATTAATTATGGTTCCATTTATAGCATCTGCTGGGTTTCACTGATTAATTAACATTTTGTTTCTGTGGTTCGACACATTTCATATCCAGTTAGGTCCGCTTTGACAGAGCTTGGTGGGGAAAATTGTTGTCATAGCTGTTCATGCGTAATGTCTTCACTGCCCACAGTTTATATGCATTGCCATTTTTGACCAATTTGAATTGGTATTAACAGACATTGCACTAGAACTGTTTAATTCCCTGTACTGTATGTGGCAGATCATACAATCTGTCTAGAAAAAAAAATCTGCGCAACGTGTAGTCAGATTATGTGTGATGTGCAAATACTTGCAATATCATTGAGACACTTCATTTGGCATAAATTAGTGTGTGCACACATCATGGATGTACTCACGGTGAAGCAATACGCGTTGTTGCAGAGCAGGCGCACATTTGGCGTAAAAGAATTCGGTGCCGTTCGTGCACCGTTTTAAACACGCAGTGGGGGTGTAAAGGATAGATTTTTATTCCCTTTCACACGCGTACAAGTACTATTTTCACCGGGGCCTGAAATCGCGCGCTTGGATTCTAGGCTGGCTACTGTCGCGACAGGAGTGCCCTTGGTACAGTCTTCAGGGCTCAGGAAAAGGGATTCGTGCGTCCAGATTTGCGCCAGTGCCTTCGCATCGCGCTCTCTACTCCTCTGTAACTTGCCTGTCTCAGCAGCATGTCAATTAGCCGGAGCTTACGAGCTTTGGGCTTTGACCCTGTCCGTCACTGCCCCGGCTGACGCTCGGAGAACGCCCTACTGACCATCACGTGGGTTCAGACCGACTTGAAGACTGCTGATACCGGCCATCGCAGGCTTTGCTTTGCAGAGCATAATGGCTTGATTGATTTGCATTGACTCTGAGGGTGGTGGAGGCCATTGGCTAGCACTGAGAAAAATACCTAGGACTTTCCACTGACAGACGTAAAAATCACAATTCCGAGCGATTACATTTAGATTCACATATAAATTGCTGAAGCAGACACACGGGCAATTTCTGAAAAAACAATTCAGGGATTTATAGATTGCTGTTTTATTTCTGTTATGAGAAATCTTATAAATTGTGGGCCAATAGCATCTTTAAATCATTGGAAAAGTCAAAAGAAACAAAAGGGGATTGTTCTGTGTTGAATTCTGAAGACTCACTGACATTTCGACTCTCCCTGTCCTGAATATGACCACAAAAAGCCACTATAGAAGCTGGAAATTGTCATATGTCTTATTGTCCAGTATGAATGCTCTTCAGGGAAAATGTCACTGATTCTGACCGGGCTAGTGTTCACCCTGGCTTTTAAAGAGATTCAGACATCACTGCTATACTTTGATCTGTTTTAGTCATCAGTGGAAAGGAAGTGAGAGTGATGTTTAATGTCCTTTTCCTGGCACTTCTCGAGGGTTCGTAGAGAGATGACATTGAGCTGCGAAGAAATTGAGTGGTTCCTTCCATCTGCTCGAGTAATTGTGTAATTTGAAAAAAGTCTGTGTGTCGGAGATAGCTTTTTATGAGGAATGTTAACAGGAACCAACAATCAATATTCAGCTATTGAAAATTGCCCCTTTGATGATTAAAGAGGGGACGCATTTGTGGCTTTGTTCTTCAAAAGTAAACAGATGAAATTACTGAATGAGTGCTGCTTACAAACCTCCTGGGTTGGAAAAAAAATAATTTTGTTGAGCATTTAGCCTCTACTCAGCAGGAACAGTGCAGCACATCCACAGATAACGTTCATAATTTATTTCTCTGAAATCACATTAACCAAGGTCAGTGATGCACTCCAGGGCCCATACTTGGTTGCTGTGCTCATAATTGTATACTTTCCATCATTAAAATTTACTTAAAAAAACCGGAGCCAGAAACTCCCTCGAGACTGGATTTCCACCTCGGCTCTTCTCCGAGTCCTTATTTGGTTATAATGTCAGCTCTTGGTTTTCCAGGTTTAAATCATTTCCAACTGGAAAAGCACTTTCTAAAAGTCTATAAATCTGCCACTAATGAGGCCTGGACCTGCGTGTTAAATGCAGGGTAGAGCTGTAGAAAGTATGGTCTCAGTCATACTTTTTGATAGCCAGCGTGGGGGCGTCATTTATTTCTTAACTAACTTGTTACTTTATAACATTATTAGTTCTATGAGGGTCTCTTATGTAATGCAACTAGTTACTATTTAAATTTAGGTCATATTATTCTGGTAACTGCATCAATAATCTTATACTCTGCTTCTTTACTTCAGTTATGTTTAAATTTTTCTGATTTGTCATATCAATTTTGATGCATAAAACATCAACTCGTGTCACGGTTATCATGTCAGAGAAATGGGAGGTATCTCTTCATAATTTTGTCAATTAGAATGGCAGAAACATTGTTTATTGCTGGAAAGTCTAGCCTCAAAAAACGTTAGCAGGAGCTACATGCTAACATTGGGGTCTGGCGAAAATGTGAAATCACTGCTCGGTGTGCAACTGCAGCTATCTTGCAGCAGTGAGTATATCATTATACTCAGTTAATTTTTTTATTCACGCCTGACAACATCCATTTTTCAAGGTATCTAATGACCTGAAGGTATCTTCAGGTATTGATGTGTGGTGACTGGCACTGTTTATGAGACAGTTTTGTCATGTTCTTATTTGCCACAAGTTGGTTCCTATGTACTTTATTTTTGGCTGTTCTTTCAAGCTAGCTCAGTAACTCAGTGAAATAATGTTGCACTATGAATATACTTTTACTTGGTGATAGTATCATTTCTTGAAAATAACCTCCCCTGAACTAGCGTTTGATAGTTGTTCTAATGCAGTTTATTTACACGAGGCTGCAGTGTGCAACTGAAGATCACAATTGATTTTGGATTTTTTTTTAGCTTGAGTGATGGTCTTTTAATGCCCGAATGTTGTATAATTATAATATTACACCATTAATTACAATTATTGTACAATTATTTTTTTCTATCAAAAAATATCTTAGACAAAAGTAGGCTCCACAAAATGAAACTGGCACAATTACAGTGTATAGCTATAAAAAGCTGCTTCTCAACAGTATCACACGGACCCGATTGCTGAATTGTTTACAAGTAACTTTAAATTAGTGCAATTAGCCTACTTTTTGCACTATTTAAAAAAAAAAAGTTGACTCAACTTTAAAGAAGTAAGGCAATCGGCTGCAAAACATTTTTGACTTGGCCCAACTTCAAGTTCTGAGTTCTTTTCTTTTAAAAAGAGTTTATGGAATCTCTGGGTATTGCAATAGAGCAAACTCAAAAATGCTTTCCCAGTGGTTGCCTTGTACTTTTTAAGTTATTACAGGTCATTAGCTTTTTATTTATTTTTTTTTTCCAGTGTTGTAACTGCAATAGAAAGAAATATAGTAAGGTAATATACTGTTAATGAAAGGAAATGTGTCACATTATTTATTTAATTTTTTTAAGTAACATCCCTTACAATGTGTGCTAGATGAATGAGCATGAAATTTACAATTAGCCTTGTTTTACACTAGATTTTGCGAGTAACCTATCAGAAAAACAGTAGTGGTGGGTTCTGATGTTTGGCATGTTGGAAAGGAAGATATTTGGATTTTGTGCGGGGACCATAGTTTTAAGCTGCTTTTGCACCAGACGCAAAACAAATTTTTCGCACGACAGATTGCATTCGAAGTCAATGCAAAGATGCGACTCTGACTGTAATCTGTCATGCAAAAAATTTGTTTCGCGTCCGATGTGAAAGCAGCTTTATGCTGTTTGTTTGTGGTACAGATGGGGGAAATCATCAGAAACAAGGTCATCGAGGCCAGTTTTTTAAATCCCATGATACACTGCTTTATTTGAGAATGGTTTCACATTTTGATTGATTCACTTATGTGGCGATAGAGCTGTAATTCGGCAATTATTTGGAACTATCCTACCAAGCGACCATCTATTTCTGATTGTAGGGGGCTGTAACTTGCAGTCATAGTTCTTTTTTGTCTTAGCTGTTTTTAGCACTTCGTGCATGTCATCATATTTTTTTGATGCAATTCCTCTGCCACTTCGAGTAATTTTGCAGGTTATGTTTGACTGCCACCTGCAAAGTCGGACACCAACTATTTGACTCTTTGGAACTCTGTGTCCTCATTTCCATGGATAATAAGTGCTGCTGTTTAGACCTCTCTAAAGCACACACATGCCATCAAGTGGCATTCAAATTAATAAGGGTGGCCAGCGTAGTTGCTTTTTGTTATTGTAGTTTGGACCCTTTGAAGTTTGAGGCATTTATCACAGAATGCCGAAGCTGTTGGCTTTGCAAAATAAACTTCATTTTTGGCAGCACCCGTGGTCATTGTTTTTACCATGGTCATGTTTCCCTCTTATGTGCTGACATTTTTGTGGATTTATTGGAGATAAGCCCCTCTTCACCCAAAAGCCTTTAATGCACAAGCATGAAAAAAACAGCTGTCTGCAATGCAGTGGCAGTCTCTCACACACGTGTGCACGCGCATACACTCGCGTGTCCATCCCTCTCCGACATTTAAAATCTATTCTGCACTGCAGTGTAGGAGCTCTTCAAATGTTGCTTAGTCATACAAGTGTCCTCTAGTCTAGAGCCCCCCCTTAGCATGATTAAATGCCTGGTACCTAAAATCCATTGTGATTATTTATAAATATTATTCTTTCTTTTGTACTGTAATCTGTCACCCATTTAGTGGCTAATTATTGATATCAGTGACAACGCAGCTGGGAGACTGGAATAACGTTTCCATTTGAGCATGAATGCCTGGTTCTTTCAGTGTAAACATCTGGTTTTGAAGCTAGTATGGGATTCAAGCCTTGCATTATTCACTTCTATGATTAAGCAATTATTAAGAAAGTTTCAGAAATTGCAACATTGGTGTGGCTGTAAAAGTGTTTTCAGCGCTGTGGAAGACCTGTCTTTTCCTCATGTTAGACCAAAGTTTCAGAATTAAGGCCTCGTCGAGATTCACAATGACTGAGTTTGATTCTGGTCTGGTGGCCGTAGCTAGGTATTTTAATTGTTCCAAGCACCGATGGTGCGAGTAACCACACCCTCAATAGTTGTTTCTCGTGTTCCGGTGGTGGAGCCCCTCAAATACTTGGGCATACTCGAGAGGAGGTTTGGGAACTACTACAATTTAATGGCTTGCGTTTCGAGCCAAACTGGATACGTCAGTTTGAACTCATTTCGAGCTCAGTGAGCTCTCAGTGTTGTATGAAGAACCAGCAGGACTTGGATCACCAGGACCTGGGGTGGGAGTGGCTGCTTTAAGTTGCTTTTCTGTATATTTATACATATTATATTATATATATTTTTCTGTACATCCCCCCTATAGGTTGGAGACCACAAGTTCAGTGCCCACCGGATAGTCCTCGCCGCCTCCATCCCTTACTTCCACGCAATGTTCACCAACGACATGGTGGAGTGCAAGCAGGATGAGATCGTCATGCAGGGCATGGACCCCAGGTACAGTGGAATAAGCGTCACCTGGTTATGCCAGATTGGGCCATTTTCACAGTTTAAGCCTGATTAGTAGTTATATTTTTTTGAATGGAGAGTCTTTGTTTGTTCTTGGACCAAATTGAATCTTGGTTGATTAACCTGGAGCATAGTTCCTAAAAAAGTGTTGAAGTGTGAAACTTTGAACTATCTGTTGCTTCAAAGATTGAGGTTTGTCAAATTTCCTCTAGGACATTTATGTTCCTGAGCTTTTATGATTTTTATCATTCTTCTTTGTATTTGTCAGTTTATTGTTGGGAGTTGTTGAATATTTGATAGATTTGAAAAAAAAATTGAAATGCCTAATCCAGTCTGGAGAAAATGTCTTTTTTCCCCAAGTCCTTGAACTTCGGTTCCCCAAAGCCATCCCTGTTCCTTCTCAAAATGGCGTCACTGGTATTTGTCCTGAAAAATGGCGTGATTATCCTACAGGTCACATCCTCGCTGTTCAGCGAGAGTCTCTGGGCCCATTAGATGTGCCTGTGGAATTTCTTTACCCAACTGACATTGGAATGTGAATCTTCCACCCCCCTCACTGCCCTCCCCGAAAAAGACAGTGGGGTCTCCCTTGACTGGGCCCCTAGTTGCTCCAAATTCCCCTGTCGGGAAGCTTCTCTGGCTGACCCCAGGCTACAGCTTGCACTGGGAGTGGGTCACTCCCAACAAGGAGTTAAATCAGGGCTCAGAGGGTATATCCCTCTCCAGAATTTTCCTTCAGTCACCTGGATTTTGCTGAATTGGCACACTTCTTCACCCTTGGGGTATTACTAAATGGTGAAGTCATCGGGCTGAGTTCTTGGGTAAAGGACTTTCTACATTACGTCCCCTGGACTTCACCACGTCTGCCTTATGCCTCACTATCTTAAGAGGTGTGGCATTTTTTTTCTGTGGAAAGAAGGACAGTTAGACGAGGAAGGTGTGGGTTGCTCTAAATGTTCTCTTGCCTCTGGTGTTCACGGTTTCTACCTCCTACATCCCTCCCCCTTGTCTCTCCTGCCTCTCCCTTGCAGTGCCCTCGAAGCGCTGATAAACTTTGCCTACAATGGCCACGTGGCCATCGACCAGCAGAATGTGCAGGCCCTCCTCATCGGAGCCAGCTTCCTGCAGCTGCAGAATGTCAAGGACGCCTGCTGCTCCTTCCTCCGAGAAAGGTGACCCCCCCCAGCCGGTGTCTCCAGTGCTGCTAACACCGAGTCTGATTCTGTAATGTCCTGAATCACACCCTCTTTGTCCTGTCCCGTATACTACAATGTAATGCTCCCACTACACTGCAGGATAAATCTTACCATGCAGTTTATCTTGCATTTGCACTTATAAAGATTTATTTCTATTGCAACCCCATTTCCAGAAAAGTTGGGACGCTGTGTAAAATGTAAATAAATGATTTGCAAATTTGCAAATAGTTTAAACCCTATATTTAATTGAAAATAGTACAAAGACAACATCAAATGTTGAAACTGAGACATTTAATTGTTTTTTGAAAAATATCCGCTCATTTTGAATTTTATGACGGCAGCATGTTTCAAGAAAGTTGGAACAGGGCAGTGTTAACCACTGTGTTGCATCACCTTTTGTTTTAACAATGCTGTGAAAGCATTTGGGTACTGGGGTGACCAACTGCTATAGTTTTGGAAGCAAAATGTTCTATTCTTGCTTGATATAGGCCTTCAGTTGATCAACACATCGCAGACTCCTTTGTCATATTTGTTTTTTTGTACCATGTGCCAAGTATTTTCAGTTGGTGATTGGTCTTGACTGCAGGCAGGTCAGTTTAGCACCTGACCTCTTTGACTACAGAGCCATGTTGTTGTAATACATGCAGAATGTTGCATTTGGCATTGTTTTGCTGAAATAACCAAGGCCTTCTCTGTGAAAGATATCTGGATGGCAGTATATGAAATTTCAAAACCTGTTTACATTGTTTAGCATTAATGGTGTCTTCACAGGTGTGCAAGTTACTCATGCTGTGTGCAGTAATGCACTCATGTGCTGTAATGGATGCTGGCTTTTGAACTGTTAACAAGTTGAATGGTCCCTCTCCTCTTTAGCACAGAGGACACGGCATCTATAATTTCCAAAAACAATTTCACAAATTAATTGGATTTTCCCACTTAGCCTCAGTCCATCTTAAATGATCTCAGGCCCAGCAAAGGCAGTAGCATTTAACAAAACATAACATAACATGAGTGGCAAAAACAGGCTGTTCAGTCTAACTAGGCTCACCATTTTCTTATTACTATAGTGAATCTAACACTTCAGATACTCGGTGACTAAATGGTATCTAGCACTAAGTCAAGCCTGCTCTTGAAAATTTCCAAGGTTTCTGCTTCAACAATATGGTCAGGCAAGCTATTCCACACTGAGAGTAGACACTCTCAGTAGGGCTGGGCGATATGGACAAAATCTAATATCTCGATATCTGTGACCGAATACTCGATATCGATATTTTGCCGATATCATCGGGACAAATGTTGGTGCTTTTGCAAAATATGTACACAATAACATTTTCTTTAACCATTTATTAGTAATGTTGACATAACGATGAAACAAGTGCAGGCAACAGCTTCAACAGTCTTGCAAGTGCAGAAAAATGCAACCCATTACTGTAATTCAGCTTTTAAAACCAGAAAAGCCAACACTTATTTCAGATCACAATATTACGATAGTCAAAATCCGTGACGATATTTTACTTTGAATGACGATATCGATATAATATCGATATATCGCCCAGCCCTAACTCTCAGTTCTATTTCGTTTCTCCTGACCGCCAGAGGCGGTGCTTTCAGCACATGGATATCCATCACACGAACGTGCAGGTCGAGTAATAGTAACAACAAAGTCACGTGTGACCTGGATGACGTCACCCCGTGACCCCGGCATAAAAGACCGGTGAACCCAGGAAGTGACCTCTTTCATCTTCTCGCGTTTTGCAGGTTGTGAGTTGGAAATCGGATTCTGGACCAAACGCGCGTTGGTTTCGTTACCCGTGGGGTTGGGGCTGTGCTTTTATGCATCCCCCAAGAAACTGCGTTGAATACGTCAATTCTTTTTTTTCTTATTGTTTTGTTAGCACTACTCCGTTAGCTGAGTGCTCTCGCTCGGTAGAGTTAGCTATGTAGCCCTCAGAAGCGGTGTCCTCGCCGCTGGAGGCTGGCTTGTTTCCTTCAAGTAAGTGGTTTTCATTTCATTTGGCTTAAAGCGGTGTTTCTCGCCGCTGATTTGTTAATCGGTTCTGGGGCGCACGGCGGTGTTCTCGCCACTGATTTGTTATTCGGTTCTGGGGCGCATGGCGCCTATTTCGTTGGCTGTCTGTCTTGAGTGTCTTGAGTGTTTTGGGGCGTGTGATGTCTTCTCACGCTAGTGAGTGACTGTTTATTTGCAGCTGTCTATTACACCCGCGACAGTAGGCTCGCGGTTTGCGGGGTCGGGTGCTCTCGTGTAGGCCCTCGCACCTTTTTTTTTTTTTTTTAAGTTCTCTTCTGCCGGCCAGGTGTCATGATGGACATGTTCTCCTGCTGTGCCAACTGCCGGGCCCCCCTCGAGCCGGAGGACGGCCACCGCGAGTGCCCCTCCTGCCTGGGTATTGAGCACCTGCGGCAGGGGCTGACTGACATGGCCTGCGCAGACTGCATTTGTCTGAGTGTGGCTGCACGGACCGCCAGGCTGGCTAGGATGGATTCCCCGTCTGACATCCCCCGGGTCTCGGGGGGACAGGATGCGGTGCTGGCTGCAGCAGCGGGGCCCAGCAAGCGCCGTGGGGCTCCCCCACGTGTCGCCGCTCCCAATGCGAAGAAGAAGCGCACGGGCAATTTGGCTCGGAAAGTGGAGGTGATGTCCGCCGAGCTGGAAGAGATGAAGGCCCTGCTGGCGAATCTCCAGCCTCCGCCATAGGGCAGCTGTGTTCCCGCAGCCACCCCGCCTCCCTGTCAGCCCGACCGATCGCCATCACTACCCGTTCTGCCACCAGCCGTTTATGCACGCGGCCTCGATGAGCTGTCGATCCAGGCGTCGGAGAACTTTGACTGCGGTGGGTCTGACGGTCACGACTCCATTTCTCCAGCCGGTTCCCAGGCCACCAGCCATGGCACCGTGACAGCGTCGGAAGGCGGACGCTCATCCATCCAGCTAACACTGAGAGCTGCATTGGCCCGTCTGGGTTTGGACATGCCCCCGGTGGCCCAGTGTCAGAGCACTTTTTTCAGAGGCTCCACACAGCCTTCCTCGCTGTCTGTTCCGCCCTCAGTCCCATACATCGAGGAGTTGCAGAGGTGTTGGGCTGACCCCAGGCGCCTTTCCCACCTCCCCAGTGACTGCAGGGCCCTGGCGGCAATGCAGGATGCCCCCACCTAAGGCCTCCAGCGGATGCCCAACACTGAGCCCTCCGTGGCTGCCCTCGTCCTTTCGCCCAACGAGGCTCTGCGGCCTGACGCCCGATGCCCCCGCGCTCAGTGCCGTGTGACCGCCGACCTCATCGTGCGAGGATACGACACGGCGGCACGAATGGGCCGTATCGACAACTCCTTGTCCCACCTGCTGCTGGCCCTTGCCCAGACGCTGGAGGGGACGAGCGCGGCTTCCCGGGAGCTGTGCGACGCGGCGCTCTAGGCCTTTGCCTACTCGTCGAGGGAACCGGGCCGGCTGATGTCGTTTCTCACCTTCGCCCGCTGGCAGATATGGCTGGCGCAGTCCCCTCTGGCCGAGCCCGACCGGCGCGTGCTGCGCTCTCTCCCTGTTGTCCCCGGGGAGCTGTGGGGAACCGGAGTGCCCAGGTCGTCCAGGCGCGACAGCAGCTCGCTGACCTCTGCCAGGTCTACCACCACGGCAGCGCTGCCCAGTCCTTCAGGAGGCCCACATCGACTCCGTCTCGGCCACGCACCCGCCAGGAGACCAGACGGGCTGCTGACTTTCGTCGCCCCATCACCTCCCGGACCCGTGGCGCCGCCCCCTACACCCAGTCCGCTCCTCGTCGCCCCCCTGGTGACCGACGGGGGCGGTCTGGGCGGCGCTGACATCAGCGCGCCGGCGGTCGGCCGCTTTTCCAGCGGACAGCTCCAACGCTGGAGAGCGTTGATCCCAGACCCCTGGGTGCGGGTGACCCTCACCGAGGGTTACCGCATCCAGTTCTGCCGCCGACCGCCGCGTTTTCATGGGGTCAAATACACCACCGTGAGCCATCCGGGGAAGTCCCTCGTACTCCGGCAGGAAATCGCCACTCTCCTGGAGAAAGGAGCAATCTCTCCCGTTAACAGGCAGAGACAGCAAGGTGGGTTGTACTCCAGGTATTTTCTGGTTCCAAAGAAGGACGGCGGTATCCGCCCGATCCTCAACCTGAGGTCCCTCAATTCCCACTTGAAGACTATGAGATTCCGCATGCTGCGTACGGTGGATGTCTTACACCACATCCAGGCCGCCGACTGGTTTGCCACCATCGACCTGAAAGACGCCTACTTTCATGTTCCCATTGCGCCACACAACAGGCAGTTCCTGCGGTTTGCTTTCGAGGGCCAGGCCTTCGAGTTCAATGTTCTGCCCTTTGGGATATCGCTGGCACCCCGTGTGTTCACCAGGTGTATGGCAGCGGCATTGGCACCACTTCAGGCATGGGATTTGCGTGTCCTGCCTTACCTAGACGACTGGCTCGTCTGTTCACGATCGGAAGCTCAGGCCCACACCGACATCGCGATTGTGCTCTCACATGTCGCAGAGCTGGGGCTCAGGGTGAATTACCAGAAGAGCTCACTGGTGCCCAGCCAGGAGATGATCTTCTTGGGCATGCACCTGGATTCGAGGTCCGTGAGGGCAACCCCCTCCCTGACCAGGATCCACAACATCCGCCTGCTGCTTGGCCGCTTCAGACGGGGCAGGTCACTCACCCTGAAGACCTTTCAGCGCCTGCTGGGCATGCTTACGGCAGCCTCCTCTCTGGTCCCGCTGGGGCTCCTGGACTTGCGTCCTCTTCAGAGGTGGCTCAACGGTCTCCACCTCCACCCGGCGCTGCACGGGCACAGGTTTGTGCATGTAAAAGATTCTTTTTGCAGACTCCTCTGTCCATGGAGGAGGAGGGCTTACTTTTTGCAAGGTGTTCCACTGGCCGCTGTCCCCTCCCGGAGGGAGTTCATCACCACGGACGCCTCCCTGGGAGGTTGAGGTGCAGTCTGGCGATGCCGGACCGTCAGAGGCTGCTGGAGTCCAGGGCTGGAGCTACGGGCTGTTTTCCTCGGCCTACAGCACTTCCTCCCAGGCCTGGCCGGCAGACACGTTCTGGGGCGGACGGCCAACGCTACGGTGGTGTATTACATCAACCACCAAGGAGGCACTAAGTCCCTCCAGTGCTTAAAAGTGGCCGACTAACTTCTGCGGTGGGCCCATTGGCATCTCTTGAGCCTGCGTGCCATGTACTTGCCAGGCACTGCCAACAGGGCAGCGGATCTGCTGTCCCGCCAGGACCCCGATTCCGGGTAATGGAGACTCAACCCAGCGGTGGTTCTCGCCATCTGGGAACGTTTTGGCAGGGCAGAGGTGGACCTCTTTGCTTGCCAGGAGTCGACACACTGCCCTCTGCGGTTCAGCCTCCACGGCCCCAGCTCCCTGGGCCAGGACACGCTGGCGCGTGCTTGGCCGAGGCAACTGCTGTATGCCTTCCCCCCCTCTGCCACTGATCGTGCCAACCCTGCACAGGGTTGCGATGGACCACCACGAGCTGCTGCTCGTCACCCCTCGGTGGCCGGGCCGAGTGTGGTTCCCCAAGTTGCTGCAACTTCTGAACGGCGACCCCTGGTGCCTACCAGTGAGGACGGACCTGCTATCACAGCTGGGAGGGCAGATCTGGCACCCGGATCCAGCCCGTCTGCAGCTCTGGGTGTGGCCGCTGAAGGGCCAGACCCCCTGCTAGGTCTTTGTGAGCCGGCAGTGGTCAACACCATTGCAAGCTCTCGGGCACCCTCCACCAATGCCCTCTACGCCAACAGATGGAGGCTTTTCTCCAACTGGTGCTTGACTTGGGGGAGGAGCCTACATGCTGCCCCCTGCCGACCATTCTACTGTTCCTCCAGTCTCTGTTTGACAAGGGTCTTACTCCTTCCACTATCAAGGTCTATGCAGCTGCCATCTCTGCTCAGCATGCCAGAATTAAGGGAAGGACCGTGGGGTCCCACCCCTTGGTGGCACGTTTCTTGAAGGGTGCTCTTTGGTTGAGACCCCCCCCGACGGAGGCGGATACCCACGTGGGATCTTCACTTAGTGCTGCAGGCTCTCTGCGACACACTGTTTGAGCCCCTGCTCACGGCAGACATTTCATGGCTCTCCCTGAAGACTGCCTTTCTTCTGGCCATTACATCGACGAGGCGCGTCGGGGAATTACATGCGCTGTCAGTCAGTGGGGAGTGCCTGCAGTGGCACCCCGGCGACAGTGGGGTCACTCTATGGCCTAACCCCTCTTTCCTCCCGAAGACCCTCTCTGCTACCTTCGTCAACCAGCCCCTTAGCCTTGCGGCGTTCGAGGCAGGCCATGGTGAGAGGTCGGAACTTTTGTGCCCAGTTCGCGCCCTCAGGGTGTACGTGTCCCGTACGTGTCTGCTCCTATACTTTTCAGCTGATTCCAGAAATTTGTACTGCAGGAACTCAAACGTACCCTTACCTATGTCATTTGTCCCAACATGGACCATGACCACTGGATCCCTCCCTGTTCTGGCCAGGAGCTTGTCCACACGCTCCAGGAGGTCTCCTACCTGGGCACCAGGCAGGCAACACACCGTACGAGACTCCTTGTCACGTGAACAGACAAAGCTATCTATTCCTCTAAGTATTGAGTCCCCCACTATCACAAACTCTCTTTTCTGAGGGGTCGAGGCCAACAGGGTGCCCTGAGACTCATCAGTCCCCTCTCAGAGTCAGGGGCTAAGTCAAGTTCCTGCAAGGGCCGGAATCGGTTGGACACCTCAACCACTGGAGGAGCTGTCATTGTATGGCGTGCACGCCCTTTCCTGCGCTGTCGACCTGCAGTCACCCAACTTTCTTTCCCTGCCCGCTCTGGGGTCTCCCCCCCCCCTACCCAGCTGTGGTGTACCAACCATTTCTCTCAACGACATACAACTCAGTTCCATACTACTGTTTTTTTTTTTTTTTTTTTTTTGCTTTTCTGGATCTTGGTTTAATATTTACATGGCAAAGTTTTAATTTGCATTTGTGGATGCAGCGACAAATGCTGTCAACAATCATTTACTGAAATCTTCTTGAGCCAATGCAGTGATTTCCACTTCACTCTCTCGCCTGATTTTAAGGCAGTGCTGCCTGAGGGCCTGAAGATCATGGCCATTCAGTATCGGCTTGTCGCTTGTGCAGAGATTTCTCTAGATGCTCTGAATCTTTTGATAACATTATGTACTGTGAAGGTTGAAATCCCCAAATTCTTTGCAATTTTACATTGAGAAACGTTATTTTAAAATTGAACTATTTGCCCCTGCAGTCTTTCGCTGATTGGTGAAGCTGTTGCCATTTATGTCTGAGAGACTTTTTATACCCAGTCATGTTACTGACCTGTTACCAATTAACCTTATTTGCAGTGAGATGTTCCATCAGGTGGTTTTTTTTTGGCATCATTCAACTTTTCCTTTCTCTTGTAGCCCCTGTCCTAACTTTATTGAAATTTGTTGTTTGCTTCATATTCAGAATGAGGAGTTTTTCAAAAAACAAAAAAACTTCTTCTCAGTTTCAATATTGGATATGTCGCCTTTGCTCTATTTTCAATTAAATATAGGCTTTAAATGATTTGCAAATCATTGCATTGTGTTTTTATTTACGTTTTATGCACCATCCCATATTTTCTGGAAATTAGGTTTTTTTTTCTCAGCAAAACAAGAATTTTGCCACTGATGTGAGAGAATTTTGACTCATTTCTCGATCTGTTCATGGGACAAGTGGAATTTTCTCATCCCATGTACAAATCTAGAAATGAGTCAAAATTATCTTGCATCAGTGGCAGATTTGTTTTGCATTACTGAGAAAAGAGGTAATAGAAATACGTGTTTTATGTGTAAATGCTAGATTACAATGCTCGAAGATTTTTATTTTTATTTTTTTTTTTTGCAGTGCAGGCCCAAATATAAACTATTGTGCAGCTCATTGCGGATGCTTCTCTGTGCCTTGATTGTGTCTCTGATTGCACGTTGTCTGATCTATATTTGAATTTTGGACATGCCTTGAGAAGGAGGCTGTCTTTTTTCAAATGTTGCCAAGTCACTTTCGAACACTGGAACCAGTAAAACCAAATTCAAACTTAAAGTCAAGTTGTGTAATTATGTTGAATACTGCTGTGAGTTTGTCTTCAGTGGGTTTTCTTGGCTCGTGTGTGATGGGATTGGTTTGAGAAAAACTGAGTTCATGCTTTTCTTCCACCTCCCCCGTCCAACACTCTCCAGGCTTCACCCCAAGAACTGTCTGGGCGTTCGGCAGTTTGCGGAGACCATGATGTGCACCACGCTATACGATGCTGCCAACAGCTTCGTGCACCAGCACTTCGTGGAGGTGTCAATGTCCGAGGAGTTCTTGAATCTACGAGCGGAGGAGGTGCTGGAGCTTGTGGGCTGTGATGAGCTCAACGTTAAAGCTGAAGAGCAGGTCAGAAATGCTTTCAACATCGAGGCTGAGGAGCAGGTCAGAAATTTGTTCAACATCAAGGTTGAAGAGCAGGTCAAAGGCGTAACAACGCCAAGCTGAAGAGCAGATCAGAAATTTATTCACCTTCAAAGCCAAGCTGGCAGTGAGAAATTTGCCCTCCTCTGAGCTGATGGGGAAATTCAGTCATTTTTGCTGACTTCTTTTTTTGGAAAATATTGCGTGGAAATATTCAATCTGTTTCGAAAGGAGCTGTCAAAAATAAACTTTGCCTCAAAGCTGAGGAAAGGTAAAAAATTAATTTTACAAAGCCAGCAAGCATATCAGACAAAAGTTCTGTTGAAGTGGCAACAAAAAAGTGCTCCGCCGTTTAGTTTATCAGCTTTTATTTAAATAAGGTATTGAATGTTTATTTTCATCATTTTGTACCACTCTGGCTGCTTATTTGAGTATATTGCTTGTATAACAAGAGGGTTTAATATTATTTTAACAATTGGTGTGGTGTTACGAAGTCTCCATTTTCTAACATATTCTTAATAGCTATGCATTTATGCTTCGGCAGAAGAATTGGAAGTTTTTGGTGGATTAGCATGAGTCTCTAAGTGTGAGGGAGATTGCATTCCTGGTGTTTACCTTCGCACACAAATTTCACACTGATACGTTTGAAATGGAACTGAAGTCGGGAGCGATGAAGTGACACACCAATGACCACTTTCCAATTGAAAAGGCTTTTATTACAATGCGCAAGGGAGGATTCTAGCGTCCGACATAGCATTCGCAGAGAATCCTAACACACTGTTCACATCTCGGGTTTAAGTATAAGATGAGTGGTACAGCAAATGGTGAATGTAACGCCTTCCCATAGACATCCAGCCAAACTTACAGGATCATGTACCTTCCCTCTGAGCACAATACAGCAATTACCAAGTGTGAGCAGGTGCCAAGCGCCCCTCACTGTGGGAGGATATTGATGTGAGTGTGTATGAGTGAGGGAAGGGGGCTGGAAATTAGTGTGTGTGTGTGTGTGTGTGGGGGGGGGGGGGGGGGGGGTCTGGGAATGGCTGCGTGTTTGGATCTGTGTGTGCTGAGAGAAAAACCTTAATCCAGTTGCTCAATCCTTTCAGAGGTAAGACGAGAATATCCGTTTTGACAACAGTACTACAACAGTGTTTTAACGGGATAAACCAGTCTGCATCTCTCAAAGCAGTTGAGCACTGGTTCCTAACTGTGTTCACGAGACATCTACAGTCTTTTTGGTTTTCACTCTCACCCAAACAACAGCAAACCTTATTTAATAATCAGGAATGAGAAATTGGTGTTTAATTGAAAACCCACAGCAGGGATTCTCTACCTTATACAGAAAGGGCTGGTGTGGGTGCAGGCTTTCTTTCCTACCAATCTTTTACTCACCTGATTCTGCTTATCACGGGCTTAAGCACATACTCTTCATTAGCAGATGTACTCTGTGACCTCACCTGTGCGCCCCCCCCCCCCCCCCCGCAGGTGTTTGAGGCAGTGTTGGCATGGGTACGACACGAGCAGGAGGAGCGAGAGCCCCGACTCCCAGAGCTGCTGTCGAAAACCCGCCTGCCCCTCTGCAGGCCCCAGTTCCTGGCAGACCGCGTCCAACAGGACGAGCTGGTGCGCTGCTGCCACAAGTGCAGGTGAGTGCAGGGGGCTTGTATGTGTTCACTATTGCATGAGGTCAGTGATCTGAGGGGTATTTCACAAATATAGGATTTTCCAAGATGGTTGAATAACTGGACAGACTACACGCAGAAAAACCGTCTCGTATCATGAACTGAAGTAAACAGAGCTGTGGGTTTTACTTGACTCTGTTATCTTAAATAACAGGTAATTTCGAAAACCTGTTTGGTGCAATGCACAGGTAAGGGCAGGACATAACCGGGGACAATATGTATGAAGGAGGGGGAGGGATAATGTGGACTACCTGCCATAAGTGCAGGTAAGTGGGGTTTGGGAGTGTATAGGCCAGAGGACAGTGTCACTGTGTGTACTTGAATGCTTGGAACGTTGACTGCATTTTGTTTTCATCATGTCACCGTCTAATGAAAAGTGGGTCCGTTTGGATTGATTTTAGGCTGTTTGGCCTAAAAGGTGCTGCAGGATTTTAACACAAATGGAGTTTGGTTACCCGTCTTGAGGGTGAACAGGCATTTGTTTGAGAAAGTTTGCGGGACTGGAACACTTGTTTGCAGTGAAAGTAAGTTGGTTTGGGCTGATGTGTAGAATTTATTTTGGATGCAGCAGTGGGGCTGCTGCAATAGCTTACTTGGTAAAGTGTGGGCTTGCAGCGCAAGTGTGACCATAAGGGTGTCTGATCAAATCCAGCCATGCTGTGGCCAGCAGCCACGAGAGAGCAGCACATATTCAGCTTCACGCTGCTCAGGGATGCAGGAGGGAAACAGTCAGTGTGGGTCAGCATTATACAACAGTCAAGAGCCTCCTACTGGCCATCCTAGTGCCTGTCGGGATGCTTTCTAAGCAAGCACATGTTCTGGGTTCCTCTACCCTCGTTCTCTGCATGTTTTGACTGTGACCACGAGGGTTCAGAGTCAGCAGCTGACAGGTGTCTGTCAGAGGAGTGCCGTAAACTGTCATCACTCTCTCGAGATGGTAGCATGAGTTGCATTCAAGCCTGCTTGTGCACAGTTTGCTATTTGGACATTCCAAATTTGGCTGAGATAAGAGGTACAAGATGTAAATTATTTAAATAAAGAATGGGAAAAAATGAAAATGAGATGAAGTGCTGTATGTATCTGTGATTCACTCCAGGGTTCATTTGGAAGTGGTTGTTTGCTTGTTGATGAACGTGTTTGTGCATTTTATTTGTGCATTTTTCTCCTGACAGGGACCTGGTGGATGAAGCCAAAGATTATCACCTGATGCCGGAGCGCCGTCCGCATCTCCCTGCCTTCAAGACCCGCCAGCGGTGCTGCACCTCCATCGCAGGCCTCATATATGCTGTGGGGGGGCTGAACAGTGCAGGTGCTACATCACCCCCATCCAATGCTTCTAAAGCAGTGAGCATTTCACCTGAGGTTTAAATGCGGTAAAAAGTTCCATTTTTGTAGTGCGTTATAGGTTTTTAATGGTTTACTAACGACTGTGACTCTTGACACTTAAATGCTAGGAAAGCATTGTGTTTTGTAGTCTGTATTTCTTAGCGTTATGGGGTTTTAATGGTTAAATAATGATTATGACTCTTGAGGCTCAAATACTGTAATGCGTCCAGTTTTGTGGTCTGTGTTTCATGGAGTTATAGGACTCTAATTGTTAAATATCGACTGCAATTGCTATGGTGGCACAGCGCAAAAGTGCTTTGCAACCCAGCTTAACTGAACGCTTCTCTGCCTAGGTGACTCGTTGAATGTTGTGGAGGTGTTTGACCCAATCGGGAACTGCTGGGAACGCTGTCAACTAATGAGCACTGCGAGGAGCCGTGTAGGTGTCGCAGTGGTCAATGGGCTGCTCTACGCCATCGGTGGGTACGATGGCCAATCGCGGCTCAGCACTGTGGAAGTGTACAACCCAGAGACTGATACATGGACACAGGTGGCCAGCATGAACAGCCAACGCAGGTTAGCTTGTTTGTCCTCGTCATTTGCTAACTAAATATTTTATGTATAGACGCTGTTAAAAATTATACTTTTTGCTTGGAATGACTCAATTATATAAACATAATCGGGTTCAAGATCTTTCTCAGTACTCTGCCTGTCTTTTGCTGTTTTGGCTAGGATAATTACAATTATGGCACCATAATTAAATACAAATTTAAGATTGTTATTGGTTTTGCTACTCAAATAGGATAATGACTATATTTTGTCTGTGGAAAGATGAGGGTCAGTGAGGTGTTCTTTATGAGTCTTTGTCACTCTGGAGCTCTGTACTGATGTTGTCCCTTGGCCTCCGTCTCTCCCTCCCTCTGTGAAGTGCAATGGGTACAGTCGTGGTGGATGGTCACATCTACGTTTGCGGAGGCTACGATGGCAAATCCTCTCTTAATTCTGTTGAGTGCTACTCCCCGGAGGCAGACCGGTGAGTTCACTTCCTCAGCTGTCATCCATTGCTATATGTACAGTACAATTCTGCATATGCTTTCATCGAAAGCCACGTACAAAAGGTGCTTAACACAGGCAATAAAAGCAACGACAGAACTCTTGTCTGACGGCGCACTATTCCCTAGAATTCTGTTATAAATTGCCTTGAACATTAGATATTTTAATCAGCCCCATTTGATGGTTCTGGCTGTATTCATTTACACACAATATTAATTCCGTGCTTCTGATTTACTCAATCACAGCTCTCGGTATCGTATTTTACTGATGAGGGTATTTGTCAGAGAGGATTGATTTTTGGCGTGTGTTACACTGGTGGTTTCCTTCAGCTGAAGGTTGTAGTGATGATATTACATGGCGCATTTGTCACATCTAAGAAATGAGTGTCATCTGGTGTTTATAGCTGGAATTGCAAATGCAATTAATCAGCGCAGATCTTAACATGAAACGAGGCAATCAGAGATGGCCGACTTCACCCCGTTCATGCAAATATTGGCAAGTGTGGAAACACAAACAAACACACAGAGCTGCTAAAAACAGTACTTCATGCCCACTCCGTGGGGTGAAGTAACAATCGGAAACTATATTAACTACCTGAAATTTTGATTTTAACATCTGTAACTGTGAGTTAGTCTGTGGTGTTGTCATCTCTGTAATCTAATCAGCAGCTCTATGTTACCTGTTACAGACTCAACAAAAAAAGAAATCGTCATGAAGTCTCCATTTTCTAACCTCATTAAAATTTGTTCTTGAACAAATATCATAAAGCAGCGTGCTTGATTAGTTAAACTCTTGTCATACACCCTTGTTATCCAGAGAGTATGTGTACTCTGGTCTTCTCAAGCTAAATTTGAGCGTTGAAACCCTGAATATGACTTATCAAGCAAGGTATGTGTTTTGTGTACATGTGTTCTTTATGAGTGCGTGTGTGTGTTTTTCTGTGCAGGTGGATGTTGGTGACGGAGATGAGTGCTAGCCGCAGTGCTGCCGGAGTTACTCTGTTTGACGGGAGGATCTTTGTTTCCGGCGGCCATGATGGCCTACAGATCTTCAACTCAGTGAGTGATGCAATCTCAACAGGTGCTCTCAGAGCGAGCGTATGTTCGGGTTTCCTACACCTTCACTGTATGTGCCAAGACTCTTGCAGGCTGACGGGCACTGGTTTTGGTGGAAGACGGCAAAAAGCACCACCAAATTGACTGTGGCCACTTCATTGGCTTGGTGGGGGTCTCTCTTTTGTAAGGCCAAAAAGTTTTAAACTGTCAAATGACAAAAAACAAGACGATGAATCTGAGAGACATTGGCTGCTTTTGAGTGGGCTTTTTTTTGCTTAGGAAAGTTCCTAACTGCTTGGAAATGATCTGAAAGTATTAATGCTTCAGCCATGATGAGTGCTGTTCGAGTTCTCTAAATATGCAGCGACGCTATCTCCTTTCACATAGGTAGGGCACACAGGACCATCCTTTACGAGAAGAAAGGGGGTTGGGTTGTCCCACTATACCTTGCGGCAGCAATATTTAAAGCGTAGCGCCATCCATCTGGCCATTTGCAAAAACCAACAAACATGATGGGCAAGGGACTTGCGTCGCTAATGTTGGTGCAGTCAGATTCTCTTTGCACCATGGTTGTCTTTCCTTAAGTCCTTATCAGTTAGCCTTTACATCTTTCCTTAACTCTCATGACATTTTTTTGCCGAGGTTAAGGAAAGGTGGTTAGGAATGGGGTGAAAGGGCGTAATTTGCTGCCCTTTTGAATGCAGCCATGAAGAGCTGCTCTGAGTTGAATTGTAATTAAAAACATGACCCAAACCTGATGTCATTGACAATTTAATTGCAATTCCCCTCCTCTCCTGTAGGTTGAGTGCTACAACCAGCACACAGCCTCATGGCACCCTGTGGTGGGAATGATGAACAAGCGATGTCGGCATGGCGCAGCGGCCCTCGGCAGCCAGCTCTACGTTGCTGGCGGTTACGATGGCTCCGGCTTCCTCAGCGGGGCCGAGGTTTACAGCTCTGTTGCGGACCAGTGGAGCCACCTGGTGGCTATGAACACACGGCGCAGCAGAGTCTCGTTAGTGGCCAACTGCGGTCGGTTGTATGCAGTGGGAGGCTACGACGGGCAGTCCAATCTGAATTCAGTGGAGATGTACGACCCCGAGACGAACCGCTGGACGTTTATGGCGCCGATGGTGTGTCATGAAGGAGGGGTTGGGGTGGGTTGTATACCCTTACAGCCAGCCTAGCCTTCATTACAGCCCCCTTTGGAGCATCTCGGGGGTTGAGAAATCAATTTTCTTTTTATAAGTTCAAGATTTTGTGGCCGTAAGGTTGACTGTACTTCCAGAACAAAATTGTAATCATGACCTTGAGGATCGGGGCACGAGGGATTTGGTAAGATATAATCATTAGACAATCTGTTCTGAGAGGAAATGGAATTAGAGCCTGGATGGTTCCCTTTTATTTATTTTTTTAGAGCTTTTATTTCAGGCTTTGTGAATTGGAAGGGGGTGCGCACACACACACACACAAACATACACACACTTACTCGTGTGCCCACACACAGCTGTCCTCCCGTGAGCAGTGGCAGTGGACAGAGTTTCCTGGGGTCAGGTTTGCTGTGTATTTTGAGGTGGAGATTGACAGAACCGGGCCAGGCAGGCGGGCCAGTATGAGTTGGGGCTGATAACGGCCCAGAGAACTCCAGAACTTTGGACTTAAAAGGGGAACTGGACAGGACACGTGGGGTGGCCATATTTCTACACCCCCATCACTTCTGTCCCTCGGAGCCTTGGGTTTACTGCAGTAAGACTTTGCGGTGAGAGCTGGTGTGTGTGTGTGTCTGTGTGTATGTCTGTGTGTGTGTGTGTGCGCGCACGTGCAGTAGGATCAATGGAGGTGCGTGTGCTGTTTACCTGTGGATACTGCAGCTCTGTTTGGATAAAGCTGCACAAAGATGCTCTTGCATGTTCGCGCCAATGGACTGCTACTTCGAAAGAGCTGCGTACAATTATTTGTGACTGGAACATTGCGGGGTGGGATATGCTGCTTGGTACGATACAGCATGAATGCGCTGATGGCAATTTACACACAAGTTGATTAATTAATGGGAGAGTGGAGCAATATTACTGTTCAAGATTGACTGACTTTGTGGTAAGTGGGATGATTTGTAGAATCTTCCTTGCTATTATTATTATTATTATTATTATACTTTTTTGTTTAACACGAATTGGGAAAGTCTGCTTTGCACCAGGACACAGAAGCTAATTGTGATTGAGGGAGAGATGGGTTTGTATGCGACACTGACAGATGTTACTCCCTCTGGAGTAAAAAAAAAATGCTCGTTTTATTTGGGGGTTTGTAACGGATTTGGACACGTGCAATCAGCCGTCCTGCCTGCCTGCGGACTGTAGATGGGGCAGCATCCTCGTGTTGCGCCCTCATGCCAGAATTCTTATTGGCTCTGCTCTGCCATCCTTTACACGCTGGGAGAGGAACTGTACGGGCAGGGGGAAAATGACGCAACAACCTGATACCTGCTGCTGCCAGTACCACGTTGGTTTTGACACCTGGACGTGTTTTGCGGTGCAAACAGAGAGAGAAAAAAACACATGATGATGTGAATTCTTGGGAGTGACATCAGATGACATTACGTCGGTGATGCGCGGGAGAGCGTGGCCAAAGTCAACTCTGCTGTCGACTGCTTTCACCCTGTGGTCACCATGTGTCATCCCGTGACACGTTAATGTGTCATTTTCATGACACGTTTTGATACCAAAAAACAAAATGCATACTTTACGTCCTAGCAGCCATTGTAATGTTCTCACGATATTCTCAAAACGGTAGGGATGGTGACGCTGCTATTGACCTCTCGTGCTAAATGGGGAGCTAATTGGCTTGAATGAGATGGATTTACAAAATGGTTGCATTCCAGGAGAAACCGGGTCACTTTGCGTCCCGGCTCAATGACTTTGATGTCCCTTTAGCAGTTTTAGGCATTTTGTTTTTTTCTTTTTGACATAGAAGGCTGAGACCATTTTATGCTCTGTGTTACTGGTTTCCGGAAAGGAAGTGGCTATTCGCCCCACAGCGGGGTGAATTTGGGGACAGAGATTGGCTATCTGCCCCGCAAAGGGGCCGACCATAGAAGCACTTCCGCTATTTTCCCCGCAGTGGGACCAATAGAAGATTTCATTTTAGCCTACAATCCTCCCCAGTCTTTGATCTTTCGCGCTGAACCGCAGCGGGGCGAATAGCCTCTTCCATACGGATATTTAGGCCTATTTAACAAAAAAAACAGCTGCATCATTTGGGCTGCGGCCATATGTTGCTATTTGTGTGAAGAAACCCTTGATCAAATGAAGGAGAACGCGCGTAATCCAGTCTTGCTGCAGTCTGAGGCGAAGAAACATGTAACGTGGGATTAACTACTGTGAAACTCATAATTTTAATGTTAATAATCGTGATTGCTGCATTTTCTGCTGATATTATTGTAACGTAGATTTTTTTGTATCTTCCGATTATGATTGCAGTATTTTTTACAACTGATTTTTGGTACCTTACCTCAGACTTCCTAATATTTATTTTTCGTTATGTTTGTTTCCACTTATGGTGCATTTGCGCGTATGTTTGTAAATAACTTCTAACTCTTGGGGGGGACTTTAATTATTGAAATGTACATCTGAATGTCCATGAATGAATATGTTGATCACTTTCCTTTACCAGGTGTTTTATGTTACCGCTGTATTTTGGTGACGGTAACACTGGTGGGTGATTGACCATTAAAGGAAAAGGACTGTCATGTCCAATTTCTTTCCCGTCAAAGTTAAACTGGCATCATTTGTTATTTGAGTGGGAATTGCTGGTAAGAATATCAGCATCTGTTTCGCATCTCGATTGTCGTCGTTTTCGCAAGCTTAATTTTCAAGGAAAATATGCTGCGGCTTTTTGTTCTGACGCATCGTTTGTTTGCCATGATTTTGCCTCTCGCTGCAGTTTTTAGCCCACCAGCCGATAGGCATGCATGAGCTGTTGGGATGATGCGGCCTCATCCTTGTCCTTATCTGTAAGCACTTTCTTCATACATCATCATCTTCAAAACCACCGGTCAGGTTCGCTGAGAATGTTCAGAAAATTTTCACTTTAAACCACTGGTCTGGAGCTTGCTTGGGGCAGCGCCTATAAAGCATGTTCATACATTTTTCTAAATTCTGATTATTTATTTATTCACTTATTTATTATTTTCTTAGCCTTTTTTCTCTTGAAAGCTTTAAAAAATCTCCAAAGTTCCCTGCCAGAATCACCTTAGAATTTGTATGGAGCTTCTCTGGCACAAAGTCTTTTTGATGTTTTGAAATTTTTTTTTGATTGTTGCATTTTTTTTTCTTCATTTTTCATCTGAAAAACTTTTTTAAAAATCTTCTCCCAATCGACTGGCCAAATTCACGAAGTTTGGTTTGAAGCTTCCTTGGGATAATGCATTCCAAAATTGTCTGTAGCTATTGTCTGTAGAAAAAAAGATTTTCGTATTTTTTTTTTAATTCATCATCTTGGTTTTTTTTTTCCATCAGAAAACTAGAAATCTCGAGTTAGGCTATTTTGAATTCACGGAACCGTCAGTTCTATGGTCAGGATGCATGACACCTACATCCAGCTTAATATTGCATTTACGAGGTTTAAAATAGTTCAGGATTGATGATTGATGTAGGCCTAATCGGTACTGATGTGTTGTTCATGTCAAAGTGGTCCTGAAGATGCCCATGTCTCCTCCTATAACCGGTGAGCTACAGGGCTCTTAGTGCTATCTTTTATTTGCATATTTTCTGATCTACATTTTCTGGCTCGCATTGAGAATAAAGCACATAATTTTGAAATTAATATCCCTGCCGCATAGTGCATCAGCCTGCTTGGCAACCATTGGATTTCACTTAAGATTAATGCTAATTAGTTGAATATTTTGACTGGACGTATCAATATTTGTGTAGCCCAATATATTATGTTTTTAAAGAGAGAACCTATATGATTCAAATTTGAAGCATCTGATCACGCAATTCATCCGCGTAGGCCTATATTGTAAAGCACCTCTACCAGTGGCAAAATCGTGTAAATAAGGCGGTGGCATTTTGTTTTATGTAGCCTACTTCACTGATTGTTGCCAACTCAAATTCAAGGCACTTGTTTTCTTAATTTGGCCTCCCAAGATGACGGTGTTAACATTTGTGGCCGGCTAAAACATAAAATAAAAATATTATCCAGGGAATTGTGGGCGGGTCGAAAACATTGGCTAGAGCCCGCCCAGCTGTTACAGGTGTGAGAATAAAGCGCTGGCATCGAGAAATCCGTTCGCACTAAGCGCACAGGTAAGAAAAAATGTCTGAGTCCACGTTACTGTTATTTTGCGCTTTTGCTGTCGCGGTGATTTTATCATCTGCTGCCCCAACGAGTTCTCATGGTGACCCGACCCAAGTCGCCCCTCCACCACTGGTAAGCTCGATTTCCTCAATTTTCACGAAAAGAAATACCCAACGTCCGCATCCTCGTCGCTATTAGCTGGGACAAGGCACTTTCAGCGGTTCTTCTTACCAATTACTGCAGCAACGAAAATGTTTGCCGTTCTTAAGATTGCATGGATTTTCTCTTAAATGGTAGACTAGGCCGCCGAGGTTTAAGTTTCCATTTAAATTGGATCCCTTCATGAAACTGCTATTATGTATTTACTTCTGGGACCAAAACAAACCTAATAGCCGCCTTGCTAATGTCGATCGTCTGGACCGTTTTCCTACGGATACTGGTCATACATAACCCTTCGTTTCTTTCAGTCATAATTTCGTCTGAATTTCAAATTTTGCAGCGGTGTCGGTTTTTAAAGTACACGACTAATTGAATCCAATTCCACAAGAAACAAGACCGTTTCTCCACAAAATAAAATAAGGCATGCTGGAATACCAGGGGGGTATTCCACAAAGCTGGGTAACTAAGTAAGCCTGGCTTTTTCACAAAGTAAAACCCGCAAAGCCGTTTTTATTTCAGACCATGTTCCAGACTTGAATAGTTTTCCAGGTTTTACTTTGTGAAAAAGCTAGGCTTACTCAGTTACCCAGCTTTGTGGAATACCCCCCTGGTGCAACATTCCTAGATTTGCACTTTCGTGTCCACATGAGCAGGGATGTGTTTATGATAACAGTGGTTATTATCAACATGCTCTTTGACATCTGCTGCATAGTTTGACTGCAATAAAACCAAAACAGTCTGGAAAGAGACTTGCCGTGTGAACAGAGCGTAATTATCAACTTGCTGGTTCCTTACTTTCATATTTGCATGTTAGTTCTTCAATTAAGGCTTTTTTATATTTAGCCACAATGTCCTTAATAACTAGGTCTATTATCTGTACAGCCTACCGTATAGAATAGCCTACAACTTTGCCATATCCAGCTTAATTGCTGACATTTGCGAAGAGGGTAGCCACACATCTGGTGAATCATGGGGTCCAAATTACGTTGGTGCACATGCGACTTTTTACCTTTACGCAATGTTTTGGCTCGTAGTCAATTGCCTTGTCTTTTAATTAGTCAATAACTGCCCAATGGCTATTTTAGAGCCAACGAGTCCACACTTTCACCAATAAGAAACCCATTGATTCTTTAGTAAAAATCCGTTTCAATTTCCCCTTTTTCATGCGATAAAAACATTTTCAATGTGGAACAGAATTAATAGGCCTTTGGAACGCTTCAGAGCTCGAATGCCAATTTACGACATAATTTCCCCATTTGAGCCACATTATCCTTACAAACATGAATATTGCAAATCAGAAAAACCGGACTGACGCCATGTAAAAAATCTGGGATTGCGGCTGCAATAGGAATGACAGCCAGCATGCAGAGGGGTCCCTCGGACTGAGTTTGAGAACCTCTGCTTTTTTTACATTAATCATATAGGATCGAACCTGGCTCGGTGCTCCGCTAAACTTTAGTGTGCACCCACTTTATTTCGCTTAAAACCACACAATCTTCCAAATAAATGCGAAGAAATGCAAGATTGGCGTTTAATTTATGGCCAACGCCTGGAAACCGCATATTTGAAATCTGGATATGGTGCCGTTTTGTGGGTGTGAAAGCAAAATATGCATTGTCCTTTTGCTGAGTCCTCAAGTCAATTTTTACATTGCCAATAAGGTCTATATGATCTCATTCAGTCTTACACATTGAGAATTCATGACATCCCTTTATTGGCATGAAAGGGTTGTACTATATGTTCAATCTGGAAGGTGGCACTTTTTCCGTTATTGCGTAAGAATGGATGGATCTGGCCTCCTGTATACTGTGATAAGGACCACGGTGTTGCTATAATGCCACAGAATCTGAGAATGTTAAAATAGAATAGAACTGAAAAAATGAAAACTCTTCTTGAACAAATTAAATGGGTCTTAAGCACAGGCGTTTGTGGCATTACAAACACAACCCACAGTCTCACACAGTGAATTGATACAAAAAAGAAACCGCATCACGTTCCAGGTGGTACTACGTCAATTATTATATTGCGCTTCAGTGAATGTGAACGCATCAAGTAGGCCTAAAATGGACATTTCATGACACTTGGACTTTCTTTTGACTTTTTGCTGTAGCTTTTTGTATGTACCCATCAAGTATTTGATGTAAAAAATAAAAAAAAAAGTGATTCACCGATTAGTTTCAATGGAATCATGAAGTAAAACTGCTAACGCGGATCACAAAAAAGTGTCCAACTTTAACAGCCTTTATTTCAAAATTACTCTGTCCTAAAATGTCAATTTTTACTTGATGTGTTCATGTGAGCTTAATTTCCTCTTTAGTTCTGTTACCTCTGGGAAACAATGGGGATTGGCCGGAGAGAATTGTATTTTTTATTTTATTTTTTTAATGTGGGACATCTGATATTAGAAACTTGAACCATATATTCAATGTTTGAGAGGGCACTGAATAAATCTATTGACCCAACAGGGGTGTAATATGTAGGAAGAGTATTCTCTGGAGCTGTGTATTACAATCCCAATTCCAAAACAGTTGGGATGCCGTGTAAAATGTGAATGAATGCAATGATCTTCAAATCTCAAACTGACATTCTAGTCACAATAGACCATAGATGTTAGTCAAGATCAGGGTGTCTATTTGTATTACGCCTCGTTTATTTATGTTGTGTGACATTAGACTGTCAAGAAAAAAAACTTGCCTTTGAGTTTTGACATCTTGGAAGTGTACTGGATAAACACTAAAATTCTGGCATTGATGAAAATATTAAAAAAAGACGCCTGTTTATGGTTATGGAAATGATACATATAATAATGCTATGAAATTGAAATTTGTCTCTATTATTTATTTATTTTTTATTTGTTTTAATGCTGTATAATATTTTAATGGCATATATGGCAAAGTTTTACGATGTCGTCCTTAACAGGATTATTCATAGTTTGTTTTACAGGTTATGTCATATCGATATCAAGAAAATTGATATAACCATAAACCTTAAAATGAATAATCTCCGGTGCTATAAAATTCATCTTTTCAGAATGATTATATCATTATAAAGGCAAAGAAATCAACAAAATGAACATTTTGTATGGCAGTTGTTCTGATTACAGTCCAGCTTTTATTAGTTTTCAAACTGCAATAGTTTCTTAGCACATTTGCCAACATCTTCTGGGTCTTGTGTTTCCTCATATATACTTCATTGTTTTTTGTAGTGTCTGCAACGTGTACAGTAACAAGGTCAAAAGATGCAGCAGCAACCCATTTTTATGTATCCAAGATAGGACTCATTTGCACCTATTAAATGATGCTTGTTATATTTCTGGCAGATTTATTATTTTTTTTTACATACATAATCCGCACTGCTATAAACCTTTAGTGTTTGAAACACGAGTAGTGTCCAAAACATAAATTATAATAATTTGCTGTTACATGTTAAAATAAGTCATTTCTAATCTATGACTGAAATTTGGAATAAAAAAAATTAATTCATATCATTTCATATGGTATATTCATGTATTTCAACTGTTACTTACTTTGTGGCCTGGTCAGTGTCTCATAACCAAGTAAACATTGAATGAATGGAGTATATGCAGTAATGGTGTACAAATTGAGCTGATAGTGAGATTTTAGGCATCAGGAGACTGAAGAAATGCATGTTGTTTGAAAATATCACCATTTCTGCAAATTTATTTATTTTATGCCAGTGTCTACTTATTTGTGATGGACTGTATTGCTAAAACAGTAGTTTGGAATTGCACATTTGTTACTCAATTTTACAAAGTTTCAAACAAATTAAAATAAAATTTGCTGGTATTAGGTCACAAAGAAAACAACCTAATAACATTTGTATTGTAAATTTAGATAATAAATGATCTCGCAAGTTCATAACAATGCCATATGTACAATTTATAGCGTCCGAAATGCATAAAAATCATTCATTCAGCGATCCCACTCGACACATAATATCTTAAACTATTTGCAATAACATCTTGAAATTTTGCAATACCTAGTCTCTGAATATATCTTCACGTCTTGGAATTATATTTTTCATGAAAAATGAAACATAAATTGGGCGCAAATACACAAATTAACACCCTGATGTTGACTGATGTGATAGACAACCTATCAGATGTTGAAAGTGACACATTTTACCCTCTCATGAAAAATATTAGCTCATCTTGAATTTGATAGCAGCAACGCATTTTATATGATAGGGCCATGTTTACTGTTGTTTAGTACCTTGCTTTTAACAAGTCTACAAAAGTCTGGGAAATGAGGTGACCAATTGCTGAAGTTTAGGGAGAGCAGTGTTTTCCTACTCAAGTCAGATGTAGGATTCTAGCTGCTCAACAGTCCTAGATCATCTTTGCCGGATTTTTCGTTTTCTGATGCGCCAAATGTTTTCTGTTAGTGAATGGTCTGGACTGCCGGTAGGCCAGCTCGGTACTCAGACTCTTCTACTACAAAGCTATGCAGTTGTGATGGATGCAGTATGTTGGGCACTGTTTTACTGAAATATGCAGGGCCTTTCCTGAAAGAGACGTTGTCTGGATGGGAGCATAATATGTTGTTGTGAAACCTCTGTATACTTTTCAGCATTGATGATGCCTTTCCAAATATATAAGCTCCCCCTCCCCACTGTTTTTATTGTTAATGTTTTCGCCTGACTAACATGGACTCCCTTTGTTCTGTTTTGTGGAAGACAAGTCTACCAACCAAAGAAAGTCACCTGAACCTGAACTCCATATGAACTAATGCAACCTGATACCATAAAAGATGTTGGTTTTTGAACTCTGCGCTGATAACAAGCTGGACGGTCCCTCTCCTCTTTGGACTGCATGACACGATGTCCGTAGTTTCCAAAAAGAATTTCAAATTTTGATCAATCTGCCCACTGAACCATTTTCCATTTTGCCTCAGTCCATTTTAAATGAACTTTGGCCCAGAGAAGACGGCGGCGTTTCTGGATTGTGTTCATTCATGGCTGCTTCTTTACATGATACAGCTTTAGCTTGCATTTGTAAATTGCATGGCGAACTGTGTTCAGACAATTATCTTTGGAAGTGTACCTGAGCCCATGCAATGTATTCCAGTGCAGAATCATGCCTGTTTTTAATGCAGTGCTGCCCGAGGGCATGAAGATCACGAGCATCAAATGACTTTTGGAATTGCGTACTGAGATTTATCCACATTCTCTGAATCTTTTGACTATAGCATGTACTGTGGATTCAAAGTCTTAGCAATTTTACATTAGGAATATTTTTTCTGAAATTGTTCCACAATTTTAAAATGCTCTCTTCATACCCAGTCATGTAGGTGACCTGTTGCCAATTAAACTAAATAGTTGCTAAATGCTCCTCCAGCTGTTTTTTTTTTTATTTTTTTTTTTTATTATTCATACCACTTACTTTTCCAGCCTTATGTTGCCCCTCTCCCACCTTTTTTGAGATGTGTTGCTGCTCAAATACAAATTGTGCTAATATTTTTCATGAAATGTTAAAATGTCTCACTTTGAACATCTGATATGTCTGTTCTATTGTGAATAAAATGCAGGTTTATAAGATTTGCAAATTATTGCATTGTTTTTATTTATAATTTACACAGCTTGTTTGGAATTGGGGTTGTACATTCACAATTACAACTAGAGCACTCGGCAACCGAGCACATGTATCCCCCGAAGGCCCCCAGTTGGGCCCAGATGGTCCCAGAGAACCCAAACTCAATAGGTGTCATGAACTTACCATAATACATGTCCCTGCAAAATTTGAAAAGAATCGGTGCTCTTATGTGGGCTGTAGAGCGTTCACAAGAAAATCTCTGCGGACGCGGCGGACGAGGACGCGGCAGACGCGTGATGAGGCCAAATCCATAGTATCCTCCGACTTTCGTTCGGGGGATACAATTACCCTGTGAGTAACAGTATGACCAAAATGCCCCCAAATGCAAAAACCTTTTCCTGACACCTTTCCACCACACAGGAAGGGGCAAGCCAGGGAACTTCAGCAAGCAGCCCGGGCGGACAGGTCGAAGTGCTGACCGTTCAGAAGAATCAGCAACAAGTGAGCTCCAGATCATTATCCTGCCTCCTGATTGTGAAACTGGGTGCTATGCTTGATCAGCCTAAGTAAAGGTCCTCCAGTAATTTGTCAGTCTTCTCTGGATTTGCTGAGTTTAAATGACTTAAGTGCATTTCCCCCAGAAAATGTAAAGTGATGGCAGCGGAATCTGTACTCATGGCAAAAACTGTCAAACGCAAAATGGTTTCAAAACTGAAAATGCAAACAGTCAGCAACATAACAATCAAGTTTTTAAAACATAATGACAGCAGAACACAAGCAATGCATTGGATTAGGTCAAATGCATGATACCTGTTTTGGACTTGATATCTGTAAAACTACAGGAGGGTCAAATCCAAAACCTGTCAACCCTTGGACTTAAATTTAGAGGATCATATTTATTAATTTTGCAAGTTTTGTTAAAAATGACAATTTAGGCTTTGTAGGCAAAAAAAAAAAAAATGAATGTTTCTTAACAACAACTACTATGGAGGTCAGTGGAAATTGATAATTTTTCTATTCCGTCCATAATGCATACAAGGTGAAGCTGGAACGAAATTGGAAAAAAATAAATCTCTCTATATATGATCACTTTCACTGCTTTAACTTGATTGTGTGAGTTCTTTGTCCAGGAGGTAAAACAAATGATAAAAATCAGATGGCTCAGTTATAAAGCGTAACATAACATAACATGAGTAGCGAGAACAGGCCGTTCAGCCCAGCTCTCCAGTTTTGTTTTTCTGTTTTTTTTTTTTCTAAATATTGTGAATATATCACTTCAGATACTCACTCAATGGTATCTAGCTTTAACACAAGGCTGCTCTTGAAAATTCCCAAGGTTTCTGCCTCAACAATCTGGTCTAATATCAGTGCTAAATTTACCCTTGGTCAATTTCCATTTGTGACCCCGAATTCTAACAAAGAGACTCCCAAGTCTCCTTTTCCTAAGACTAAAGAGATTAAGGATCTTCAGCCTCTTCTCATTGATTTAATCCTTCATACCTGGAATTAGCTTAGTGGCTCTTCTCTGAACTTTCTCTAGAGCCTCTATATCTTTCTTATAGTATGGACCCCCGAACTGTACATAATACTCCGGATGTGGTTTGAGGAATGTGTTGTACAAGAGAAGTATGACCTCCTTGGATTTGTACTCAATACTCATGGCAATGTATCCCAGCATCCGATTGGCTTTTTAACTGCTACCGCACAATGGCTAGAACCTGTGAGGGTTTGGTCAACAATCATCCCCAGATCTTTTTCATGTGGAACACATTCCAGTTTTAAACCTCCCATGACGTAATCCTGTTTAATGTTTTTATTACCTACAGTATATGGACGACTTTACATTTTGCTACATTAAATTTAATTTGCCACATTTCTGCCCAACAGGGATGTGATTTGAGTGAAGTGAAATTATCTGAAAATTTAGCGGGGGTCTGGGGACCACTGGCCCCCAGCTGGGTCCAGGGCAGCGCCCTGGAGGGGGGGATACGGGGGAGAATCCCTCCGAAGCTCCTAGGTTTTAGTGATTTTTAGTGCCTTACGTGTACTAAGAATTCAATGAAATAATAAACAGAATTATTATCCAATGTATATTCAAGCCAACAAACGCATTCAATCTTTGATTTCTAAGTCAAGTCAAATCAAAATTAGTCACAAGCTCCAAGCTTGTAAAGAATTTAATCTGCCACTATTGCACTCAGATAAAAGTCAAATAACATTCTTTGAATATAACCATTATATCAATAAAATCATTGACTTCATAGTCCACTCCAAAATTATATCACAAAATAACATGCTCATGAGGTTTTATGAATTTAGACTTCCCTGAATGTACTGTGTAATAGCAAAAATGAAAAATAGGAACATAATCACTGTAAATACACACCACAAATAAATCTTTTTTTTTCTTTATGTAATCATCTGTAGAAACCATCTATGAGTTCTGTGAGCATTTTCAGCTTCCAATTATTGACTAAAAACAATCGAGATGGAACTCCTGGAAATATGCATTACATGTTATTCATTACAAATTAACCAAGTGAATAAGCCAAACGACAACGGAAAACAGTGTCACTAACTAGCCACATTCGGCTATATTCAGTGTCCGGTGACGCTCCATTTACATGAAAAAACAAAAGTGAAACTACGTGGAAGGGCCCCTCGTCGAGGTCCTTAAGCACCTTTAATAATACGACGCAATAGAAAGGTTGCGTGTTGTTGTGGTATCGTTCGCTAATATTGCTAAAGGTCATGGATTAGCTGGGCAGCTGATGAAATAACCATGATTTAGCTTTGGAGCTAGACGCCCAGCTGCGTTAGCACTGATAACCCGGGCGTATGCTGGCCACAGTAACCAATTAATTCAGCATTCACCGAAGTCAAAATGTAGGGTGATAATTCTTTATATTAAAGTGTGCGAAAGTGAGGTAGGAAAATAAAGGTCCATCAGGTTTGTTGGTAAGCTTGCGTAATGCAATGTTATGGTTTGTCTGGCCATACTACCATTAATGGGAGCTGGCGAAGGTGCGTCAAAGAGCTAAGATGAGCACCCACTCGCACTCCCGGGGGATACTGATGCACACTGAACCAACCACGCAACTTACCAGCGGTGTACAGCATTTGTGTCGACGAGTTACATAAAGGGACGCAGCAGTGTTCAGCAGTCAACCACTCACGCCGCTGAAACTTAGGCTACAAGACTGCTTCGTCCTCGCTCCACTAGCCGAATGGGCTACACAAAATACAGGTATACGGACTATTAATTATTATTACTATACTATAAGCTATCCGTCGTCTCGAATATCCGCAATATCTCAGTCGTTTCTTTTCCGCAGTGTTTAAACTTGCCGCCGAAGCCCCTGCCCACACATTATGACATTTGACCGGTGTGCCTTAGCTGGCTAATTTGAAAACGGAAGTTCTGTAGAATGCATCATGCATAAGATCAATTCAGTTACGGAAATACTAAAAGTCGGAATGCAGTAGATATGAAATCGGATTCTCATGACTGAAAAATTCAGAGTTTTATTTATTTTTTTAAATTTTGAAGATAAAAAAGCAGAATTCCACGAATTAACAGAAAAATCACATCCCTGGCCCAATTCTGGATTCTATCTAAATCATCCTGAATCGCTTTAGTGGACTCGAAACTATTTGCCAAACCTCCCAATTTAGCCTCATCTGCAAATGTAATCAATTTCCTCTCAATATTCCTATCAAGGTCATTAATGTGCATGAGGAACAGCAGGGGTCCCAACACCGATCCCTGGGGGATGCCACTCCCCACCATTCCTAGGTCAGATGAAATACCACTGACCAACACTCTTTGTGTTCTGTCCTGTACCCAGTTTTGAATCCACTTCAGAATACCTCCTGTAGCTCCAATGGAGCTCATTTTAAAAATTTGTCTCTAATGCGGTACTGTGTCAAATGCTTTCTGAAAATCCAAGTATATGATGTCATAAGCTGTACTCTGATAAGTCTTGGTAGCCTCTTCAAAAAATTCTAGTAGGTTTGTACACTTGTTCCATCTGGGTCATTACAGAGCACAAAGTCTAAAATTGCCTTCTCTCTGGTAGGTTTATTAACATACCGCACAAAGAAATTATCATTTATAACATCTAGAAATTCTTCCACCCCCCTACCCTGTCCTTTGACCATTTCCCAATTGATACCAGGATAATTGAAGTCTCCCATAATAATAGTCCCTCCTCTTCTACAAGCTTGCCTAATCCTCTTAAAGAACATTTCATTGACAGTACTGTCCAAAGCTGTCGATTAAAGGTATGACGGGGCATTCGCTTTGTAGCACCAGGACTTTCCAACTCTGGGTAGAATGGAGTCAACATGTCCAGATACTGTGTAATATAATGTAACTGAAGATCCTGAAGATACTTGGCATGTTCTACCACTAAAGTGCATCTAACATTTAGGATACTAAAGGACTGGATAGTATCCAGCACTGTATCAAGCCTGGTCTCATGTCCGGTTGTCTCCCATAGGTCGGAAGAACTCAAGCCACACCCACGCAGACTCGAATGGGGAGGGCAGCCTCCACCCCATCCAAAAAGGTGCCCCGCCCTTGTCCCGGTTGCTTCTCTGTCATTGGGGACCCAGGGACCCCACCAAAGGCACAATAAAGTGAGTTAATGGAAGTACGACACTGGCAAAGCCCCAGAGCGGGTCTAACTGGCTCATGCTATATTCAACACTTGCCAGGCAGGTAAAATTTATGCGCTTATACAGCTGTCCATAGGTATTTGGATAGTTGGTGTACATTTGGTGTTTAATGGCCGAATCTCCCAAGATCACCCAATATAGTGGTAAATACCCTGAAATTACAGCTGACAGCCTTCAATTTGTCCTCAAGTGCATTTTTCAATTAGATTGTTTGAATTTGCAGGAGTGCACTAGAGAAACCAAACACAGATTATGTTTCGGTCCAAAAACTTATGCAAGTCTGAATTCCACGTCTTTAAGTCATGATTTATATTATCTGGGGGTGAGAGTGAAGGGTGGGGCATTACTGGGTTTGTGCCCTAAACAGGAAAACAAAGAAATATTTTAACCTATGACATGTCAGCTTGTCACTTCGTTCAAGCCGCAAGCATTTACTGCCCCTGTGAAAGCCATCACAAAGCCACAAAGTGGTCAATCAAATGCAAATGTATATTAAAGAAATCCATCATTGCACATACAAACCCTTCATTTCCAATAAAACACATACACCAAAACTACTTAAAATAAACAAACTACCACTTTAAATCTTTACTTCCTAAAATTGTAGAATCAAGTGCATCTGGTGGGAACCACTTCTGAGGCTGAGACTTGTATTGAGGCAGGAGTTATTTGCCATTTGCCTCAAATTTGAAGCATCGTTTATTGTCCCATTTTCCAAAACTCCTATGGTTTGCACAGTTATACATGATTGCCATATGTGAAATGTAATGAGCCCCGCAGGTTAACCATTGCAGAAATGTCTGTGTATTTCTAATGCTATTTAATTGAAATTGCCTTGTATTTCAAAATTAGTTTTTCCTTTTTATTTCTTTGCACAGATTCTGATGCAACGAGATACAATCAGCAAGACCAAAGGACCCTCACTCCTGAAATTCTTGCACCCTTTTGACAAGAGAAAGTAGTCCCATGACATGTACCTGATGCCAGCCATGTCCCAGCTTTCATGACAATGGATTTGTCTTTGCAAATCCACATGCTACTGAGAACAAACCCCAATAATCCATGTATGAAAACACTCGAGATTTGCCGGTTTGGTGAGGAATACAAATGGCCCATTTATAACTACACAAAAAAAGCTCCATTCTACTTCAGTGAAACACCTTTTTTTGTTGTTCACTTAGAGACCACACAAATTGTCATTTTGACCAACTATTTGTCAGGCAGTTTGCAAGGTGGTGTCGCTGGAGTTTTTATGCAATGCCTCAAAATGCAAAAAACTGAACAAAATTTGAAGTTTTCCGAACAACCTCAGTCCTGCTTTTCTTTTCTTATGAGACCTTTAGAGATAATTTTGGTGACACCGCTTTAAAGAGCTGATGGCACCATTAATGGCAATATAAAATGCTGACGGGGGAACTAAGGCACTTTGTTATGACTGCCTGCCTGCTGGTACAGTCCAGACAATTCGGCAGGCCAAACAACTCATTGTATCGGCCTACGCTTTTCAGCTTGCAAATATTTTGCTTCCACGTTTGTAGAGTTGAGTCATTTGGTTACGTACCCTTGCTTCAATGGCAAAACAGCTGTCATCACACTTAAGACTAGACTCATCATGTCCTGTGTGCGAACCACAGAGCAGCATTGTGTTTCCACTTGTGTGGCCAGATGGCAGTCATGACTACAGGGCTCCCTGAAATCCACCAATGAGTCAGATTACAGGACTATTTTGTGCCACCTTTCTTCAAGTTATTCTTCATGCTTAAAAACCAGTGCTCCGTGCCAAGTTGGCAATAAGTGGTTGATTTAGTCCAGAAATCCAGTCACAAAACGTGTTGTGGTCAAATTGAAAGGGTGCACCATATCCGATAAGCATTCGCTCCCTCTAGTCAGAGTCAAAAGCACTTAAAAGCACAGCTGTTCAAGACTAGACTTGTCTCTCTAAGTGGGGGGTGGGGTAATATGGTTAGTGAATGGTCGGATGAGGACCTCGCGGTGACGCAAATAACTGCCCTCCACCAGCTGAGTCACTGCCGTCATTTCTTTCAGCAAATGATGGCACCTAGTCTCACTTGAGTTTCTCAGGCCATTTGTTATTTGAGCGTTACCCAAATTACTTTGCTCTGGATACCTTTGGACAGACCGAGGTTTCAAAAACATCACTATGGTTTTTGGTAATTGGTAATGGGGTTGTGATGCAAAGATGGATATTTTGATGCCAATGTTCGGGGAGGTGGGGACATTGGCATGTCTGTGGGGTGCAGGAGTTGAATGATGCCCCTTTCAGGTGTGAACTGTTACTGCTCCAAACAGATCTAAGGTATAGGCTTGGAGCAGCTGGAGTCATAATGGATTTGCCCAGACACCCATGATTGGCTATGTTAATTTTGCAATCCAAACATGAAAATTTAAGATTGGAAGGTGGGAAGTTTCTCTCCGGGATCTTGAATAATGATGTGAAAAGCTGTGTTCCTTCCCTCAGATGGACAAATAAATAAATCAGTGTTTGTTGATGAAGACTGGTTACATAACCGATGTCTACTCTCATTTTTTTCACCCTCCTCCTTAAGACAAATTATTCACTCCATCTTCAAAAAAAAAAAAAAAAAAAAAACAAACTTCTATACCAGGTAAGTAACCCACTCTGGCTTGGAGATGAGCACTGTCTGGAGATCTTGAGGCCTCGGGCACATGGACTGTGTAAAAAGACGGACGCAGCACCTGGGTCTGAAAACCAATGCGGCCAATGTGGAAATCTCTGAAACTTGCATTCTATTTAATGGCCAGCAGAAGGCGATGTTAGTGGTTGCAGAAAGCGGTTGAATGCTATAGAAGTCCAAGAGAAAATGAGCCTAATTTCCCTCCTGATTTATTATTTCAAATGATGTCTATCACAAGTTTCAAGTCTCCTTCAATATATTATGACGTTCTTTTGTAAATTATGGTCCCAAATATCCTACAGGAAAAAAGCCAGAATATGCTTTTGGGCATGGCTATCCAATGGTCCGTGTCAGATATGGTGAGATCAACCCATGGATCAACCCCTCGCTCCTCCCTGGATCTTCAATTCACGCTCTTGTCCAAAAAGAATCACATCCGGTTCCAAAATCGAGGCTTCCGAAATGGTATGCTGAAACCTATGGGTGACATCACGGTTGCTTTGTCCATCTTTTTATACAGTCTATGCTCTGGCATGGTCTCTCGCTCTTGCAGACAACACCGCGAACGAGTCGGGCTGGGTCAGTTTGTCTGGTTACCAGGTTAGCCGATTCGTTCGATTCAATTACATGCATGCATCCTCACTCACTCCAGAGGGGAAGTAGTGACGTTCTCAGCAGTATGGAACCCCTCTACGTTCTCGCAAAGAAGCGGCACTCCGTTCAACCTCAAGGATTACAATCCAAGAGCTGAATGGCTGGCTAATCCAGGCACGTGGATGACTGGCCAATCCTAGCACATGAATTTTCTGGAGGGCGTGTCTTTGCGAGATTACAGATGGGTTCCAGAACGCAAGCATCCAGTGTCGGAAAAGCGAATTTCCCCTCCCCCCGCCCCAAGAGCGGAAATGACAAGGTTAACCTGGGGTGCGTTCAAAGTAACACCGGTGCACATCGTATTGTTACTGTTTCTGGGTTGAACGACCCATTTCCTCCAACCACCGTACAACGGTGTTTGAGGTAAGTTTTCTCATGTTTGGTGGGTGTGCCCAGGGTGTTATCCAATCAGCTGCAACATGTATATGAACCGCACCATCTTATAAAGGCAGAGGGGACAATGAATCCAACGAGGGTCGTAAGTAAATGAATCTCTTGCAGCTTGGTATTCACCACGGTCAATGACAAACAAATTTGAACCCATTTCATCAGGCTCCGAGAATTCTTCCAAGAGAACGCACAGTATGGCCCTCTCAGCTGCCATAGTTGCAACACTTGCGTGACACATCGGGGTGTGCAGCGCACAACTCTTGCCATTTAAATATACGTTTTGCTACGTGTTGCCAACTTTGAATGCACCCCTGGAGATGCATTTTAAAAATCTAATTGAAGCATATATCCTTGCATATTTTACATTTTCTAAGCTCAACATAATTGTAAGGAAAACCTAACTGGTTAACCATGGCCTCCTGTTTCCCTGGGCTATAACGATGTCACTATCAGGCAAATGGGTGAGAAGATAAAAATGCTCGAGATTTGCCGGCAATGTAGTGCAAAAAAAAGTCAAATGGCCATTCCTACAACATGAAATTGATATTAAGTTGAATTTTAATAATTGTGGAAATAATCAGAGTGCAAGGTGTAGGTCAATGTTAAAAATCTGCCTGGAGGAGGACGTGCCCCATTTTGAATGCCTCACATTGTGAGGAGGACACTCCAAAACCAAGAAGCTCCAAATATCAAAGCTGGACAACTGGAGACAATGATCGTCTTGGGGTCGAAAGCCTCTAAAACCTTAAGCAGATGTCATCTACAGTAATACAAGATGTTTGGGAAAGTTGTCAGAGTAAGCATTTGTCATCGAAAAACACACCCATGCATCTACAGTTTGCCAAACAGTACTGGGGTTCTCTGGTCAAATGAGACCAAGACAGAAGTCTTTGGCAACAAACAAACGAAAGTGGCATTAAAAACATGAATAGTCTTTTACGTAAAGAACCCCATTCCCACAGTGAAGTATGTTGCCGATTTTTGATGTCATGGGGCTGTCCCCCCGGAAGTCCTCGGATAATTTGTTAGGATTCATCATATCAGATTCCAATAAATACCAGCAGATGTTAAATGAAAACCTGTTTCTTGCAAGCTTACTCTACACCAAGGATCCTAAAATCTGGACCTTAAGTCCATGAATGACCTTAAGAGTTTTATTTTTTTAGATAAATTTGGCATCTCCAATCCCACCCGAAACTGGAATGCCCAATTTTTGAACTATGTACTAAGATTGCTGCCAAATCAGGAGAGTGAAGACAGTTCACGGCTCTCCTCCGAAGCATGTGCATGTCAGCCACTGCTTCTAATATTCTCATTGGTTGAATCTTCATAAGTTCAAAACGAGGGCAGAGGATACCCGGACATGAACAGGCTTAGTCTCTTCCTGACGAGCACCCATCTGGCCAACAGGAGGCGCTTGAGCAACGAACAAAGCTATATATTCATTTCCCTTACCCAGCAGTCCCTTCCCAATTTGAAACCCTGTAGCACGATGGCCAATTGTGCGCTACTCTGAAAAAGCTGCCGACCACTGCCGGGTAGTACGACTGGAGCTCGAACCCGTGATGTGATAGTCACTTCTGCAGTGCAACGCAGTGCCTTAACCGATTTTTTTTTTTTAAATTTACCTTTTATTTAACCAGGCCCATTGAGATCAAAATCTCTTTTCAAGGGAGCCCTGGGGCTTGGAGTGGAGAGGGCAAATTGCATAGCCAATTAGATCAGGGGATTATTAGACGGCAGGTTGGAAGCACCAGCTCAGGAATTCAGCCTCAAGACCGGGAAACCCATAACTCGAAGAGTGTCAAAGGATCTATGACCACGATGAGTCAGGACCTTGGTTCAACGTCTTATCCCAAAGACGGCGACTCCTTCAGTGGTGACCCCATCACTGCACTGGGGATTATCCCACCAAAAGGAAGATGGGCACCAACTGGCCCATCAACACCTCCTCCAGCAGCAAAATAAGTTTTCCCAGGTGGTCTCCCATCTAAGTACTAGCCAAGCCCACACCTACTTAACTTCAGCCACACGGCTGGAGCAGAGTTATGGCTGCTGGCAATCATAAATGGGACCCAAAAATTTGAAGGGTCTGGAATGACTGGTTCATATTCCTCGACATGTCTTTTGCAACCTCAATCAGCCAGTTTCCCCAGACACAAATTAAGCTTTATCGCCGATTAAATTTTCAGTGGAAAATCTCCATAAAAAGCTGTTTGTCCAGGACTATGCTCAATCTGTGCTTGCAAAACCTGCCCAGAAAAGGAAGACTCTTGGTAGTCTTGGTGAATGGAAGCTGAAAAAGGTAGGGGATTCAATACATTCTGGCAAATAATACTTGTTCATGGCAATTATCTTTCTTTTCAATCACTGTATTTCAATTGAAGGTTAGATGTGTGTTGACATTCCGATCTGAATATCAAGAAAATAAATGATACAGGCATTAATTCATAACCACATCTGATCACAATCAGGCCAACCCCCATTTCATCAATTGTTTGGTTGATGGGCTACTGGTCGACCAAGACTAGTGTTGGAAGAGCAGTCTCAAATAATCCATGTTCACAGAATAATCAATTTTGGATCCAGCGGGTATAGCAGTGACCATCCTTCATGCATAACTAGGCCCAAATACTGTTTAAATCATATTAAGAGGTTAATGTAGTGTTATTTATATTAACACAGCGAAATAACAACTAATTTACAATAAAATGTTTTATTTATCACCAAGGTATAACATCTAACATCATGCGTGACGGTCATTCCCCTTGTGCTACTGCTTATTCGTCCAGGACATCTCTGCCGAGGCTGCGTGGGGGTGTGTCCACCACTGAGGACGGGGTTGTGGACTCCTAGAGGAGTCACCTCTTCAGTGGTGGATACGGCGCGGAAGACTCGGTGGAGTGCGTTATGGTCAAATGCTTTGTGAAGGCCCACTAGTCGCTACATTATATGCTCTAACTTTGTCATAAGTGAATATTTTAATATTTAAAACTCGGTATAATACATAGTGTGTCATTTGCCTGTATAAATTATGTATTTGTGTTCTCTCCCTTGCGGAGGTTTTAAATAAATAAATAAAATAAATAAACAGGCCCTTTCATGCCAACACTGAATTCTTCTTTTAGGCACACAAATGTGCATTTTAAATGTAGTTTAAACTTTCCCCTACAGATAAGACAAGTGATAAAGGCATTTTCATTACTCATTTCAATATAACCCAATACCAAGTTCAAGAAAAAAAATCTGGAGCATGAAAGCATTCGGTTTTTGTCAGTCTATTGAAAAAAGGGGAATGATAATTTGCAAACCACGTTTCGCTTACCACAGTTCAACAACCTACCACTTGAAAATGGAAAGTTGACAATTTATATTCTTTCAGCGCATAAATGTTTTATGTACTTTATTGGCGAACATTTAAGATCAAGTTGTCATGTGTCAACCATTAGTAATACGTACAGAGTTATTCATCAGCTACTTAATTTGAAACTATAATAACAGGTCCATCCTCATTACATTACGAGCACACCCGCTCAACTTCAGGCTTAACGCAAAATTGGACCTGACGCCCGCTGCCATTTAGAAAAAAAAAAAAAAAAAAGACAGATGAGGGATGCCATTTTCCCCCCGTGGCTAGTCTCACTAATCCATGAGCAATATTTAGAGTCAACTGGCCAAACGATGCACATTTTATTTTTGAACGTTTATCAGACCGGAATTACAGAACACATTGCACAAAACTCCCTGCCGCATAACACTGAACCAGATATAGGCTACGAATTGGGATTTTTTTTTAAATACAATTTTATAGTTTATGTAAAACACTGAAACAGCAAGTGGCCCTAGGTCTCGGAGTAGGAAGCGTTTTTACAATGAAGATCCATTTTCATTCACTCAGCACTGCCATTCGTACGTTGCAATAAGAGGCATCGTAAGCCAATTAGTTTTAGCCCATAGTAATTTCTGAAATAAATTATTTTTATGATGAATATCTTCATGTGTTTGACTTTAAGCATTCTTCTGGTCTAATTGGTATTGCCAATGCAATTGACAGGAAAAATCAGGACAGCTGTTTTATTTTAGAGCTAGAGTCTGTAACTTTAGACCAGCTCAAAGAAGGGGGCCCCCCTGAAGCTCCTAGGTTTTTAGTGATTTTTAGTGCTCTAAGCGTACTAAGAATTCAATAAAATAATAAAAAACAGAATTGTTATCCAATGTATATTCAAGCCAACAAACACATGCAATCTTTGATTTCTAAGTCAAGTCAAAATTAGTCACAAGCTCCAAGCTTGTAAAGAATTTAATCTGCCACTATTGCACTCAGATAAAAGTCTCATAACATTCATTGAATATAGCTAATATATCAATAAAATCATTGACTTCATCAACTCTAAAATCATATAACAAGTCACAAGCTCATGGGATTTTATGAATGGACTTTCCTGAATGTACTATGTAATAGCAAAAATGAAATAAGAACATAATCACGGTAGATACACATCACTAATAAATCTTATTTCTTTATCCAATCATCTGTAGAAACCATCTGAGTTCTGTGAGCATTTTCAGCTTCCAATTATTAGATGAAGAACAGCAGGGGTCCCAACACTGATCCCTGGGGGAGACCACTCCCCACCATACGCAGCTCAGATGAGATACCACTGACCGCCACTCTGTGTTCTGTCCTGTAACCAGTTTTGAATCCACTCCAGAATACCTCCTGTAACTCCAATGGAGCTCATTTAAAAAATTAGTCTCTTATGCGGTACTGTATCAAATGCTTTCTGAAAATCCAAGTATGCAATGTCATAAGCCCTGCTCTGGTCATAAGTCTTGGTGGCCTCTTCAAAGAATTCTAGACGGTTTGTCAGGCATGACCTTCCTTTATGGAAACCATGTTGCCTATCCCTCAAGATACTGTTGCATTCAAGAAATAAGTCCAGCTCATCTTTTATGATAGATTCCAATATTTTGCAAGCAATGCAAGTTAAACTGACTGGCCTGTAATTTCCTGGCTCGGTATGGTCCCCTTTCTTATATATTGGTATTATATTGCTCTGTTTCCAATCACTTGGTATTTCTCCAGTTTCTAAAGACCGTCTGAAGATGGCGGATAGCGGCTTAAAGATGATCTCACCAACTTCCCTGAGCACTCTAGGATATAAGCCATCAGGATCCGCCGCCTTATCTGCCTTTAGTTTATGCAACTTGTCTAATATTTTATCCCAAACATCAATTTCTGCTAAATAATCTTGAACATTTAACATGCCCTCTGGCCGAATAAAGACCTCCTCTGAGGTAAAATTCTCAACAAAGTAACTGTTTAAGGCAACTGCAATATCCTTGTTATCATATAGCAGCGATTCATTTTTATTCTTTATGCACTTAACCTGCTCTTTAACTTTCCTTTTTCTGCTACAGTACTGAAAGAAGTGCTTAGTGTTAGTTTTTGCCCCCTCTGCAATTTGTCTTTCATAAAGTCTTCTGGCATTCCTCAGCTCTTTTTTGACCACAGCCCGCATTTTACAGTATCCAGCCTTTGTGTTCTCATTGTTATCCTTTATGTACATCTTATAAAGATTCCTTTTTTCCCCTCAAAATCCTACAAATACTTTTGGTCATCCACTGAGGATTCTGCTTTTTCAGCTTACTTTTGGACACCTTTGGAATGAATCTGCATTGTGATTCATGTAAAACCCCCTTAAATCTTTCCCACATCTCATTTAGGAGCGTCTCATTTTATTTCACTTGGATATGAGCGCATCCTGTCAAAGTTTGCTCGCCTAAAATTGAAAATTTTTCTTTTTGAATACAACTTTTTAACTTCCCATGAAACATCAACATTAACAGCTGAGTGATCACTAGTCCCAAGTGGCTCCAGTACCTCAATATTGCTAATTCCATCTGGGTCATTACAGAGCATCAAGTCTAAAATTGCCTTCTCTCTTGTAGGTTTATTAACATGCCGCACAAAGAAATTATCATTTATAACATCTAGAAATTCTTCCACCCCCCTACCCTGTCCTTTCACCACTTCCAAATTGATACCAGGATAATTTAAGTCTCCCATAATAATAGTCCCTCCACCTCTACAAGCTTGAATAATCCACCTAAAAAGCATTTAATTGACTGTACTGTCCAATGCTGGTGGTCGATAGCATACTCCTATGTTTAAACCTGTCTCATGTTTGCCAATGAGCCTGACACAGATATCTTCACAGGGCAAGGAATGTTCAATTTCGGGAATTTCCTGTACATTTATGCTTTCGTTCACAGATTGCTACGTCCCCTCCTTATACCCTTCTATATTATATTCATCTCCACTCTCTTCACTAAGCCATGTTTCTGTAATCCCAACTATGTCATAGCCCTCACTAATCATAACAGGCTCAAGCTATGAACATTTATTTCTTATGTTCCTCGCATTTAAATAAAACATTTCAGGTATTACTAATGCTCTTCCCCCTTGATTTCTCATGCGGCCGCTGCTTCAAGCCCCCCACTACGCTTTGTTGCTTTAAAAGTATATCATCAAGTGCATGTAATGCCGTCAGCTTCCATCGGAGCAGTCTGCATTTCCCCATGTGTAACACTCAGTAACCTCCCTGCCCCCCCAAATCCCTAGTTTAAATAATCCTGTGCTACCCTCAACATACACTGGCCCAGTGCAAAGCAACCCCTCCGATAGCAGGTGCAGCCCGTCAGGTTTCAATAGGTCACCCCTGTCCCAGAAAAAGTTACAGTGCCCCATAAACCTGTACCCCTCTTCCTACTCCAGGTTCGTAGCCACGTGTTGAACCTCCAGAGAAAATTCTGCATACCTCTGCTTGCACGTGGTACCGGATGAATCCCGGAGAATACTACCGTTGAGAATCTGCTCCTAAGCTTCTCAGCTAATTGCACAAATTTGCCTCACAGATCCTCAAACCTACCCCTACCCTATGTCATTTGTCCTAACATGGACCATGACAACTGGATCCCTCCCCGCTCTGGCCAGGAGCTTTTCCGCACGCTCCAAGTCGTCTCCTACCTGGGCACCAGGCAGGCAACACACCGTACGAGACTCCTTGTCGCGCGAACAGACTAAGCAATCTATTCCTCCTAGTATTGAGTCCCCCACTATCAATAACTCTCTTTTCTGAGGGGTAGAGGCCAACAGGGTGTCCTGCTGCTCATCAGTCCGCTCACTCTCAGGGTCAGGGGCCAATTCGGGTTCCTGCAAGGGCCGGAATCGGTTGGACACCTCAACCACTGGAGGAGCTGTCGCTGTACGGCGTGCAGGCCCTTTCCTGCGCTGTCGACCTACGGTCACCCAACTTTCGCTCTCTGCCTGCTCTGGGATCCCAGTACCACCCTGCTTCGGCGTACACACCTAGTTACTCTGGGAACTCTACTGATTGCGAACTGTCGTGCCGCCAACTGGGCCTGAAGATCAAGCATCTTGCTCTCCAGATGCTCAATTAGCTGGCACTGGTGGCAGACAAACCCACCCTGGAAATCTTTCCAAAAGTGCTATCATCCTGCAACCATCCCATAGTTTTGGCCATATTTTGAACCCCCTGACTAAAAGAAAATTATTAATGCCGGGAGAGAAGCTGAGGAACCACAATTTATCAATTTATTAACCTAAGAACCCCTAAGCAGCAGTCACAATAGAAACCGTGGGGAAACTATGTAAATGGATTATAAGCCTCTTTTAACAGGGGCTTAGTTTCAGTTAACAGAAATTAAATGCCAAATGGAGCCAAACTCTATATGTAATAGCACTCCTAATAAGCCGGCTTGCGTTCATCTAGTCCCAGTATTATTAATATAATAACCTAAAAATATCACAGATCCCCAGCCAAAAATGCAAACAGTACTTATCTAGCTAGCTAGCCGCAAATACAACCAAGGGTAACCGAGAAAAGATCAAAGCCCCGGTTCCCTTTAATAAAAAGGGACCGAATAATCAAGTTGTTTACTATGAGAGCGAACTAAACACGGTACCTCCCCACTACAAACTGTCGCTAAGCACTCAAACAAGCAGTTGAACTTTATCAGCTGTATTTACAATGCGTTTAATCAGAAGAGCCCTTCGGTAATAATAAAATGCGAAAAAGACAAAAACCCCAGTTCGCATTAATATTAAAGCTTGGCAAAGCGTTTATGCGGTAATGCAGTTAGGATGGAGGACGAAGGGGACTAAAAAACCCCGGTGAACATCAATATTTATTCGCTAGAAGACTGTATGAAAGGCAAGCAACCAAGTATGAACCAAGCCGTGTTATAGTTAAATATCCAGGTAATTCGATAATATTCTTGGCGTTGAGAGCTTGCTAGGGCTCGTTAGCTAAATCGGCTACAGAAAAAGCAGGCGACAGTACCACAGTCCTTGAAAACAACGGTTTTACTTTGTAATATCACACAATTGACTTAGACAATTATTTAGAATTTAATTTATTCTCCAAATTTAGTATCTGAATTTATTTTACTTTACCTTACTTTGCTCCCGATAGACCCCCCCCCAAAAACCCCCAAAAAAACCCCTCACCCTTGTTTGACCAGATTAGCGACTTAACTTGGCTGTTTGCTCAGAGTTGTCACACGGGAAAAAGCAGAAAAAGGAGGAAGATTCTCCCTGCCCCTAATGCGACAAAGGTTATACCTCGGGAGCAAATAGTCTAACCTCTATTATTGTTTGAGCTTTAACACACAAATTATTTTTAGAAAACCCCATTTACACAAGAGTAAATCCTTAGCTTCAATCCCACACGTCTTCCTCGGTCTCAACTCAAGCAGAATGACCACCAACGAACAGCACTACAACACAGCCAAGAGGTCAGCAACAGCAATGTAGCCTAGAAGATATTATAATAAACTTACTGACCGCTTTGAACTATGTTCTTTTATTTATTTTTTACTAGCTCCAAAGTCCAAAGTAACTGAAATGAGGTTAAATTGTCAAAAACAATAAAAGAAAATCAAAGCAGGCACATACATTTGAGAGACACACAGTGGTGATTTCATATTACAATCCCAGTAGTTTACGCATTGAATGAGTCGGCGATTTTTTTGCCAGGATTCCTTACGGCTTCTGGCAGCTACAACAGTGTTGCTTTTCGCCTGAATGATGTCTTTATATTCATCATACATCTTTAGAATTGTTGTTTGCACCTCCGTCGAGAAATAAGTTGCTTTCTGCGGCTTCTCCATGGTGGGCAATTGGTCAAATGGAGTTCTCTTTCATAATATTTCGCTCGATGTCTCACTATGGGATGCACGCCTCGCTGCAGCCTCAGAGGCATTAATCTCATTACGCCAATCCTGATTGGCTGGTGAACGTGTCCGTCCGCCCAGGTGGTACACCCACCTTAAATAGCTCATGCGGACGGCACCACGTCATTCAAACACCTCTTCTCACTCGGAGCATATCTCGCGTCCAGGGCTAGTTAGCTGAACTGTCCACAGACATATTTTCTGTCGCCGGGCGCTACTAGCTTTGGATACCTTTTTGCTTCGTCGGTCACACCAGACCGGACTCAGTGCTCTCCCGCCCTACACGGCTTGGTCAGCACTGTCCTCGACGCCTCACCACGGCACGCCGAGTACCGAAGGCTAGCACACCAGTTACCTGTCGGTTTTCTTCACTCGACGCCTCACCACGGCACGTCGAGTACCGAAGGCTAGCACACCAGCTACCTCTCGGTTTCTTCACTCGACGCCCCACCACGGCACGTCGAGCTCCGAGCGCTAGCACACCAGCTACCTCTCGGTTTTCTTCACTCGACGCCCCACCACGGCATGTCGAGCTCCGAGCGCTAGCACACCAGCTACCTCTCGGTTTTCTGCCTCGTCTCCCGGCTTGCACACCAGCTAGCTAGGAATGGAGGCCCAAAACCCCCATACCAGGGGGCACGGAGACTCCGGGACCCGTCCCTGTCGCTGTGGGAACAAGATCTCGAGTAAAGATCCACACCAGGTCTGCTCGAGCTGCCTGGGGCTGGAACATGCCCGTATGGCTATCGAACTTCCCGGCTCGTGCCAACACTGCGCGGTGTTTACAGCGAAAAGTCTCCGCAGACGGCTAGCCCGCCAGGCTAGCTTGTCTGGAATCGACCCCCTCCTCCCCTCCGACGGTGCTGCCGCCGAGGGCAAGCAGGATTTGGCGGTCGCTACGGCGGCGATTCCGGAGGCTAGCGCCAGCTGGGGCTCCCAGCTCGACCTAGCCGCGGATCCCCCGTGTGAGTAAGACGTCCTAGAACTGGACTATGGGGACGATGAAGATGGCGTCTCTGAACTCCTCATATCAGAGGATGAGGAAGATGACGACGTCTTCATTACTCCGGCTCGGGCCGCGCAGCCCGCGGCCTCCGTCACCTCTCGGGATGGAGATGAGAGTAGCATACCAGCTTCTCCTCTCCCCAGCTCCGACATGCTCGACGTGTGCAAACGCGCTGCTGTCCGGCTGAACATCCCCTGGCCCGTTGTCGTAGCTGAGACCACCAGATCCCGCTACGAGGGGAAGAAATTGCCCTTGGCTAAGAGTGCGACGAAACAACTTCTCCCCGTCTTCCCGGAGCTGCTAGATGAGGTCGCGCGCTCTTGGAAAGACCGCCCTTATAGCAGCAGGAGCCCAGTTCCCGGTGCCTCGTCCCTCGATTGTGAGGCGATGGAGAGCCTGGGTCTGCTCCGCATGCCTCCGATGGAGCCACTCGTGGCAGCGCACCTTCACCCCCGCCTGTCAGCGGTGTCCTCCCGGAGCCCCAGTCTGCCGTCCAAGTCGGACCGTTTTCAGTCAGCCTTGACTGAGAAGGCTGCGCTTTCGGCCAGAGCGCTCAATGTCCTCTCCCTGCTCACGGCTTATCAGGCTGAGTTGTGCGAGGATTTTGTGCTAACTCAGGACCCAGCTACATGGGAGGAAATACCGGTCGTCACCGACCTGTGTCTCCGTGTCCAACGCTGCGCGGTCCAGGCCACGGGAAAAGCGCTGGGGACTATGGTCCTACAGGAACGGGCGCGGTGGCTCAACCTCGCCAACCTGTCGGACAGGGAGAAGGATGACATCCTGGACATGCCCATTGTCCCGGAGGGGATCTTCGGTTCCGCGTTGGCTTCTATGCAACGGCGGTGCGAAGCTAAAAAGAAGGAGGATGAAGCTCTCAAGCTCTGCCTCCCTTGAAAGCCCCCTGCTCCTCTTCCGCCTGCTCAGCGTAAGACCTTTGCACAGGCTGCTTCACAGGATTCGCAGTTTAAAATGCCGAAACTGCGGAGGCCTCAGCCCGCCCCGCCTGCTCCGCCAGGTCGGCCCGGCTGGCCTAAAAAGCCCTCGGCCCCGGCTGCAGCTGCGCCTGCGCGACCCGCGCATACCGCCAGCAGCCAGGCCAGGAAAAAGAAGAGAGCGGCCTGACTCCCCCTCTCTCCACTGGTGACGCAGCTGGAAGTTCCCCGTTCTCCGGCTCCACCTGTTTGGCTTTCGGGCGTGCACCCAGGGGCTCCCCACGCCCCTATCTCCCAGCTGCCTCGGACCGTGCCAGCGCAAGCCGGGAGAGATGGACATTTGACGTCGCGGGGTTTAGCGGTTGCCCCCCTCTCATGTCCACAAGCACGCACATACACAAATGTTTTCTCAAAGAGAATAAATTGTGTCCCGCTGTCGCAGCCAGGCCGAGTGCCGAGGGCGCAGCTGAAAATAAAGAAAGCCAAATCTGTCAAAATAAGCACGCCACCCGGAGGCCTTGTCATTCCGCCACAGGAGAACGCCACCGCACTGCGGCTGCGCCCTCTTGTGGTGGGAGGACTGCAGGGCACGTCACCCGGGGGCTGTGTCATTCCGCCACAAGAGGGCGCCACCGCACTGCGGCTGGGCCCTCTTGTGGTGGAAGGGCTGCGGTGCACATCACCTCTCGCCCTCAGATGGCGGAGATGGGTCGCACTGGCAGCCCCACCCTGGGTGTTGAGGACGATTTCGAGGGGGTACAGGCTGCAATTCGCCGCTGTCCCCCCGCGATTCGCCGGCGTTATACACTCCCAGGCGCGGGGAGAGTCAGCTCGTGTTTTACAGGAGGAAATTTTCTCACTGTTAAACAAAGGAGCAATCTGTGTCGTCCCTCCCGCACAATGTCAGAGCGGTTTCTACTCCAGGTATTTCCTAGTCCCCAAACGGGGGGGGAACGGTATTCGCCCTATCCTGGATTTACGGGCTCTGAACAAATATCTCAGGAAGTACAAGTTCAGGATGCTCACACACGCATCCCTGTTGCGTCTTGTACGTCAGAACGATTGGTTCACTTCAATCGATCTGAAAGACGCGTACTTCCACATTCCAATCTATCCTCCCCACAGAAAGTTTCTGAGGTTCGCTTTCCAGGGGATCTGCTACGAGTATCGCGTGCTCCCTTTCGGTCTGTCATTAAGCCCGAGGGTGTTCGTGCGGTGCACGGAAGCAGCAATAGCCCCGCTGAGACGGCGGGGCATCCGTCTGGCCACTTACCTGGACGATTGGCTGCTTTTAGCGCAATCGGAGCAGGAAGCCAGGGCGCACACGCGTATTCTCACACAGCACCTAGTCGATCTGGGTTTTGTGATAAACGCGGAGAAAAGCATGCTGTCCCCAGTGCAAGATGCTATCTTTCTGGGGTTATCCCTGAATTCGGTGTCTTTCACAGCTCGCCTCTCGGCGGAACGGGTGAGAGCTTTCAGGGCATGCCTCGCGCTTTTTTATCCAGGCAGGTTTGTTCCATTCAGATTGTGTCTTCGGTTACTCGGTCTGATGGCGTCTGCCATCCTCGTGATCCGTCTCGGTCGCCTCCACATGAGAGAATTCCAGCTTTGGGTGGCCTCATGCGGGCTAGATCCCGTGCGTCACGGCACGCGGAGAGTCTTGGTCACACTGGAATGCGCCAGGGCGCTGCGTCACTGGCGGACTCCGTCCTTTCTGACCCAGGGGGTCCCAATGGGCTCGGTCCTGTCCAGGAAGGTGGTCACTACAGACGCCAGCCTGACGGGCTGGGGCGGAATTCACGGGGGCCAGTCTGTGAGGGGCCGCTGGAGTGTGGGCCTCCAGCAGTCTCACATAAATTTTCTGGAACTTTCTGCGGTGTTCCTCTCCCTGAAACATTTCCTTCCATCTCTCATGGGTCATCATGTCCTGGTGAGAACGGACAATACGACGACGGTGGCGTACATCAACCGTCACGGGGGGTTGCGCTCCCGTCAGTTGCACATGCTGGCACGCAAACTGATCCTGTGGAGCTGCGGCCGTCTCCTCTCCTTGAGAGCGACGCACGTCCCGGGGGTCTTGAACACAGGCGCGGACCTGTTGTCCAGGGGTGCGCCGGTGTATGGGGAGTGGACTCTGCACCCGGAGATTGTGGAACAGATATGGGCCCGGTTCGGTCGGGCCGCGGTAGATCTGTTCGCGGCGAGAGAAAACGCGCAGTGCGCGCTGTTTTACTCTCTGCGCGGCATGGATGCTCCCCTTGGCATAGACGCACTAGCGCACGTCTGGCCGCACGTGCTTCTTTACGCGTTCCCTCCCCTGGCCTTGATATCCCCCACTCTGTCCAGAGTGAGGGAACGTGGTCACGCACTGATATTGATTGCTCCGCATTGGCCGGCGATGCATTGGCTAGCGGAAATATATCGGTTACTGTGCGCTCAGCCTTGGCAGCTCCCGCTACGCAGGGACCTGCTATCGCAGGGGGGGGGGGGGGCGGTCCTCCACCCGCACCCGGAACGCCTGGCGTTGTGGGCGTGGCCCCTGAGTGGCTCAGTCTCTCGGCTGTGGGATTGTCACAGCGTGTGATTTCCACTATACAAAACGCTAGGGCCTCATCCACTAGGTCTTTGTATGACTGTAAGTGGAGGGTGTTTGAGGGGTGGTGTCACAGGAACGGCCACGTTTCTTTTCAATGTCCGGTGAGTGCTATACTGTCATTCTTGCAGGACCTGATTGACAAAGGCAAAGCCTTCTCCACGATTAAGGTGTACTTGGCGGCGATCGCCGCCTGTCACGTGGGGTTTGAAAAGCGAACGGCGAGTCAGCACCCGCTGGTTTGCCGTTTTATGAAGGGAGCGCGCAGGCTTCTCCCCGTGTCCAGACCACTGGTGCCACCGTGGGATCTGGCTGTGGTTCTGGAGGGGCTTAAGGGCCCTCCTTTTGAGCCACTGGAAGGGGCAGACTTGAAGCACGTGTCTTTCAAGGCTGTGTTGTTGCTGGCTCTGGCTTCAGCTAAGCGAGTTAGTGACATCCATGCGCTTTCGGTGCATCCGTCATGCGCTCAGCTCTTCCCGGGAGATGTAAGGTTGATTTTGAGGCCCAACCCGGCTTTTGTGCCTAAGGTGGTGGGCTCATGTTCTCCAATTGACTTTCTGGCCTTTGCTGCCTCAACAGAGGAGCAGCAGTCGCACGCGTTATGTCCAGTCCGTGCGGTGCGCATGTACATGGACAGGACTAGGGGATTCAGGAGGAGCGATCAGCTGTTCGTCTCCTGGGCTAATCCTCATAAAGGAAAACCTATCACTAAGCAGCGCCTATCCCATTGGGTGGTGGAGGCGATTGCTTTGGCCTATACGTGTCGGGGTTTGCAGCCGCCTGTGGGCATGCGGGCGCACCCGACTCGGGGCTTGGCCGCATCCTGGGCCTTATTCAGGGGAGTTTCTGTTCAGGACATCTGTGCAGCGGCGAGTTGGTCCTCGCCTCTCACTTTTGTCCGCTTTTATAAGCTGGACGTTTCCGCCCCGTGCGTGGCACGCGCGGTTCTGCTGTCCTGACTGGAACAGATTGCTTCTCTGTGGGTTGGTGGACGCTGGATAAGCTTGTCTGGCAATATGGGAGCTACGATATCCCATAGTGAGACATCGAGCGAAATATTATGAAAGAGAACTTTAGGTTATTTACATAACCCCGGTTCTCTGAGTAATATGAGTGAGATGTCTCACCAGACAACCCTTCTTGCTGGGGCGAGTGAGAAGAGGTGCTTATCTTGAATGACGTGGTGCCGTCCGCATGAGCTATTTAAGGTGGGTGTACCACCTGGGCGGACGGACACGTTCACCAGCCAATCAGGATTGGCGTAATGAGATGAATGCTTCTGAGGCTGCAGCGAGGCGTGCATCCCATAGTGAGACATCTCACTCATATTACTCAGAGAACCGGGGTTATGTAAATAACCTAAAGTTAACACCACCCCTTTTGTGCGCACAAGCACAGATCTAGATTGGAAACGTCTGTGTTCAATTAACAAGTTGATAACCAGCCTTGTGAGACTGATAATCAGGACTGCGGATGTCTGGTTAAGTGCAACTGGGTAATTGAGGGAAATCCAAGGTATGTTATTCCAGCTTCGTGAGGCAGGCCCCTGGACTTTGACCTTCAAATATTTTGGTGCGCCCTCAGCGACCCTCCTTGATCTTAAGGTATATGAATGTATGCTAGAGTTCTTCCATTTATTGTCACAATTTCCAAGGTTTACTGAAGGCACCGCCTATAGGAGGCACTTCAAATAATGACTTTCTGCATTTTGGATTACATTTAAGACCCTCTCAGGGCCTGCGCCCAAAGGCACGTGTACATGTTATGGAGAAACACTATCAAATTTGGTGAGAATCGGTCGAAGTCAGATTTATGCACCGGAAACAAATGGGAACGCCAACGCCAACGGGAATTCAGGCAAAAACAATACGTCTCCCCCCCATTGTCATTCGTTGAACAGTACGAGGGTAAGGAAAATGTTTTATGTTGAGTAGAGTGCAACATTACTGACTTTACTGAAAGAGATCTTTCTTTTGTAAAATGGAGCTATGACCCATGCGACCTGGTCAAACTTTCTGAAGCAGATTTTATAACTGCTGTGTATTGTGCAATCTTCCCCCATTCATGAACATATTGAGGGATGAGATGAGATGAGCCATGTGATCCTACTGCCACCCGGTGGTCAGAATGTGTAGCAGCACAAAGAAAAACACTGTAAATCAATAATAATCAAGAAATTAATAAATGGTTCTTCCAGGTAAATCGTAGAAAGCTGAAGTTTCGGGAGCATGTTGCCTGAAGTCAGACAAAAGTTTCATACACTGCAACCTATGGTGAATTCAGAAGTGTGTCACTCTATACTTTTCAAAATATGAATATTCATAATATCTTAATATCTCAAGAAATATTAATTCAAATGATACCAAGCTAGGCAAATAGTTAGTTCAATTGGAGATTATGAATTATACCGAAGGACATTTTGATAAGTTGAACGGTTTGTCCACAGCAAGAAAGTATGTATTACTGTACAGGTTATTATGTACATAACATTTTTTATCTCAAAAAGTCTTTCATGGATTTTCACGAAATCAAGTCACAGTACAGGGCATGGTACAGTAATGTGTGATTTTTCAGAATTTTATGACATTGCGACAGGCCATGGCGAAAACAAAAGTCCCATTTTGGTGTATTTAGGTGGCGCTTAGAGAGCCATTTTGCGTCTTTGGTAAAGAATTTTCAGATAGTAAAAATCTGTGAAGCCACTATGAATTAACTGTCAAATTGGGTTTGTTTTTCAGCTTGTTTAAGGGGTCAGATTAAGGTTAAAAATTGCGTTTGCATCGAAAAAAGGCAGTGGCTGGGGACCAGATCTTAGACGCCTCATAAAATCCGAACCATTCGACTTTTGAAAAAGTTGTACAGTAGTTTTCATCGGCAGAGTGTGCTTTGTCATCTGTTAGCATTTAGGGTTGATACGATGAACGCCCTTAAAGGAGTTTGCGTTTTTTCGAGGGCAGATTTTGGCCAAATGTAGGGGAAAAAGGAAATTGTGATATGCAAATTGCGGACTTCCTGTTCAATTTCGGTCAAGGGTGACAATTGTTGATTTTTAGGTCTTAATGAGATGAACAATATAGTGTTGGTTCCATCTCTCTATGACTTTCCTACCAGTCGTGGTGGCCCTCTAAAAGCCAAGAAAATGTTTCTTGGTAGCGCTAGAGAGCCATTTTGTGACTGATGGGGATACCCTCAAAAGGCACATCTACATGTTATGGAGAGACAAAGTCAAATTTGGTGAGAATCGGTCAAACAGTTTCAGAGTTATGCTCCGGAAACAAATGGGAACGCCGACGCCAACGCCAACGGGAATTCAGGCGAAAACAATATGTCTCCCCCCCGGAAGGGGGAGACAATGAGGGCCCAGGCCCTGGGAGGGTCTCAAATGTAGCCTAAAATGCAGAAAGTCTTGATTTGAAGGGCCACCAATAGGCGGTGCCCTCAATATACCTTGAAATTATAGTAAACGGAAGAACTCTACCCATACATTCGTATACCATATGATCAAGAAGGGTTACAGAGTGCAAACTAAGCTTTTGCGAACAAAGCTTTTGCCAACTTCGATTCAGCGAATGAAACTTACCATACATAATCTTGCACAGCTCACAATTTTGCTACTGTACCTTTTATCAATTAGAAGGCTATGATCAGGTCACTTCCAAGTGTTCTTTTGCCATCACAGTGGAGATTACACCTCTAATTTTTCCTTTAACCTTCATGTTTCTTCAGGAATGGATTTAGCGGCCCTTCGTTGAGCCTTCTACACTAACTGAATTATGCGGATTTCCACTTGACCACAAGTGCATCAAATTTAGGCTTCCATTCTTATGTAATCATGAACCCATCCCAGTGTAGTTCACAAACATCAAGTAAAAACCAAGGGCACTGTGCGCTTCCCAGGGTGACAAAAAGATGGACAACTGGCAGAAGGGACACTGAAAAATGAAGTTAACTCCGTCCAATTAGAAATGACACTTTTAATATCCACCACAAAATGGCTTGCCAATCTTAACACAAAGGGGGGGGGTTTGGAGGGGGGTTAGTGAAGAAGCAAGTAACAGTTCAGTGGTATATTCTGCTGAGTACCCAAAAACTATAGCTCTGTACTACATTCAAACAAAGAGGTGGTTGGGGGGGGGGGGGGGCATATGTGAGGCAGGATCAAATTACAGCCCGTGGAACAAAGAGCTCAATTCTTCTCAGAGGATAAAGTCACAGGATGCCAGTTTCTCTTTCCCCAGTAAGGACACTTTAAAGTTTATATTTCTATTCCCCGTGTAACATCTAAATCTTTTTCCCTCCGATAGCCAGCAGGTTTGCTCGATTCCCATTTTTTGGGACTCCCACTTTGAGAGTCAAGGTTCGGCAGGCCTCCAGGAAATCTCGAACAAGAGAGACGGCAGGCTCTGTGGCTCCAGAAAGGAAGCAAAAAATGAACAAAACACAACCAAAAAAAGCTGTTTAAAAATCAGACGCTTGCCAAACCGCAGAGGTCTCACCAGCGCATGATCTCACCAGCGTCTGCCCCGCCGTCCCAAACGAGTCATCGCTCTCAGCCAGCGGTGAACTCGGCTGTTCGGTCTCGCCTAAATATCGTGAGGGACGGCAGTTTAAATGTCAACTGACGTTCCGCCATCCAGGTGCACGCTTTCCCCGAGTGCGGCAGGACTTCCTAGCGGCAGGGGCCAAGGTGTACCATCCCTGCCAGGACTACGCGATAGAAATAAGATGGCTGAAGTGCTGTGAAATGTTAAAACACGCAAGCCGCGGTTTTCCAATCCTTTGTTTTTTTTTTCCATCCGCAGCCGTTGACAGGCTGACTTCATGAAAGGCCCAGTGAGTGAGGTGCCAGCACAATGTGTGTGTGTGCGCACCACAGCGAGGGTGTGTGTTATGCGAGCAACAAAGCTGTGTGTGTGTCGATGCACGAGAGGGGAAGTGATAAACACGAGAGAAGCTAGTGTTAGCTTCTATATAATTCAAGATGGAACTTCCGAGTTTAAAACTGTTCGGGTGTATGTGAGAGGCAGAGCATGTGTCCGACGACGTTTGAGTGAGTGAGTGAGTGAGAGTGTGTGTCTGTGTGTGTGTGTGTGTGTGCGCGCGCACGCTTGTGAGTGAGAGCGAGAGAGGGACGGAGTGTGTATGACTGTGAAAGGGGCAGAGTGTAAGCACGCGTGTGTACCTCAGTATAAGGGGGACGCCATGTGTGTGCATCAGTGAGAGAGGGGTATAGCGTGTGTTTGACTGACTGCGTGAATGTATGAGGGAATGCGTATGTGCGCGCGCAATTGTGTAAGCATGTATGTGTGTGCTCCGAATGGCAGTTAATCCACAGCTGTATCTTTGCCCCTCCCACCTCCTGCTCACAGGTCGAGGACAGGGCCCTGGTGGGTGGGGCTTGGCACCAAGGGGGTGCGGTTACTTGTCCCCCAGGATAGAGTATTGGTTATCCAGCTGCAGGTGTTGTGCAGAAGCCCCACCCCCATCCTCTCGGGCCCGGGTTCTGTGTTTGACCACCTCAAAGGTCTTCTCCATTTCCCTGTCCCTGGGGCAGATACAAAATGGAGGTCAGAATCAGACCCACACACTCATACTTGCATCCACACACGCGCACGCGCACCTCCTCGGCCAGCCTTACAGGTAGGCGTGCCCGACCTTTGACCAACATGAAATTACAACCGCAATTCCAAAATACCTGGGACTAAGTGTAAATTGTGAATAAAATCAAAATGCAATGACTTTCAGATCACATGAGCCAATGTTATTTACAATAAAACATTGATAACATTTCAAATGTTGAAACAGACATTTTACATTTTTATCCACAAAATGAGCTTATTTTAAATTTCTGGCTGCAACAGGTCTCAAAAATTTTGGGATACAGGGGAAAAAAGCAATTTATAAGAGAATCAGCTGAAAGAACATTTAGCAAGTAATTAAGTAAACTGGCATCAGGTGTGTAACATGATTGGCTATAAAAGGGATGTGAAGTTGGCCAGAGGCTCTCAAACTTGTGAAAGGCTACAAGAAAAAAATTAAGGAATGCTTTAAAAACAATGTTCCTCAACGTCAAATTGCAAAGGCTTTGAAGGTCTCATCATCGCCAGTGCATGAAATCATCAAAAGATTCAGAGAAACTGAAAAAATCTCTGTGCGTAAGGGACAAGGCCGAAGACCTTTATTGGATGCTAGTGATCTTCGGGCCCTCAGACGCCACTGCATAACTCACTAGCATGATTCTGTTATTGACATTACTAAAAGGGCCCAGGAATACTTTAAGACACCACTGTCCGTAAACACAGTCTGCTGTGTCGTCCACAGATGCCACCTAAAACTCTGTGGGCAAAGGCTTATTTAAAATGGAGTGTGGCAAATTGTCCTGTGGTCAGACGACTCCAAATTTGACATTCTTGTTGGAAATCATGGGTGTTGTGTCCTCCGGACTAAAGAGGAGAAAGACCACCCCTCCTGTTATCAGCGTTCAGTTCAAAAGCCAGCATCTCTGATGGTACAGGGATGCATTAGTACATATGGTGTGGGAGACTTGCACGTTTTAAAAAGCACCATGAATGCTGAAGGGTATATAAAGGTTTTAGAGCAATATATGCTCCCCCTCCAGATGACAACTATTCTAGCAAAGTCCTTGTGTATTTCAGCAGGACAATGCAAAACCACATACTGCAGTTATTACAACAGCATGGCTTCGTAGTAGAAGAGTCCGTGTGCTGAACTGGCCTGCCTGCAGTCCTGATCTTTCACCGATTGAGAACATCTAGCGCATAATTGAACGAAAAGTCTGTCAAAGGAGACCAAAAACTCTCCAGCAGCTGGAAGCCTGCATCAAACAAGAGTGGGATCAAATTCCAATGGCTAAACTCAAGAAACTTGTCTCCTCAATGCGCAGACGCCTCCAATCTGTGTTAAAAAGAAGAGGGGATGCTACCCCACAATAAAAAGGCCCCTGTCCCAACTTTTGAGACCTGTAACAGCCAAGAAATTTTAAATGAGCTCATTTTGTGGATAAAATTGTAAAATTTCTCAGTTTCAACATTTGCTGAGTTATCTCTGTTCTATTGTGAATAAAATACTGGCTGTTGTGACACTGCTTTTTGATTTTATTCACAATTTGCACTTTGTCCCAATTATTTCAGAATTGGGGTTGTAGATAAAAAGCTGAGCTATGACCTTGATATCTGATAGGCTTCTGGAGGCATCCAATATTCATAAGCCGTTTCAATCTGAGGACTGTCCCTGCAACTATTCAGTTGCTAGAGTGGTTTCAAGGTGGCGTAGGGTACGACCTTGAATAACTTTTAATCACACTCCCGACAAGCTCAACTCAATCTAGGAATCTGTACAGGAATATTCACGGTTGAACTGCATTCTGTCGAGAGTGGCAAGCTAGTTAAAGATTTCTGGCTGGATTTTGCATAGCAAATTCAAACATGGTGCGGAAGTGCAATATTAAAATCAAAACGATGACATAATGGTAGGGTTGTAAAAATACATTGAGTCACACGCTCAGTTTGAATGGGACCTGCACTTTTGCATCTCAACTCTACAGCCAGGAACTCAGTCATGAAGATTCAAGTTGGTTTAGGACTGAACTCTATACAGACAATCAAAGCAAGACCAAACTTAAATTGACTGTGGAAATGGATTAAAGATACATTAATTAAATAACCTGATCGAGCACCTATACAAAACACAATTATAGAATAATAATTCAAGCTCCTCCACCTTTGGGCCGCAGGCGGCCGTAATCTCATTGGACACACCATACTGAGCATTGCTGCTGCATTCTGGGGGCACAGACACTACATGCCTTGAGTCGCAGCCAATCGTCAGACTCACCTCCGCGTCTCAATATGTTTGGCCGTCGATGAAAGCGAGGGGAATTGGGCGTCGCTGTAAATCTCTGGAGGCCCCTGGGCAGGGCCCCTCTTCGCGGTGCTAAGTCGAGCCCCCGGGGGCCGGTACACTCCTGCTGGCTTGGGCTCTGGAACCTCCACTTCCACTGGTGGCAGAAGAGCACACACATTAGCCTAACGCCTCATTGGTAACTGCAGTTTCAAATGTAGGGAAAGGGGGGGTGCTGGGCTACTGTCAGTGCAGAGATGCTCTTTTTATACCCAATGATGTCACTGCCTCATTGCCAATTAATCTAATTAGCTGTTAGATGTTCCACCAGGTGAATTTTGTTTTTATTTTAGAAAACATTTCCAATCCTTTGTTGCCCTCGTCCCAGCTCTTCTGAAACACACTGCTGACATCAAATTCAAAATTAGAACATTTTACAAAAAACACATTTCTCAGTTTCAACATCTGATATATGACTTTGAACCATTTTCAAATAAATATATGGTTAAAATGATGTACAAATAATTGCATTCTCTTTTATTTACATTTTACACAGCATCCCAACTAGTCTGGAAATGGGCTTGTAAACAAACCTAAGAAAACTCCAGTGCATTCGTTCTTTTCTTACATTCTTTAACCCCATCACTCCCAAGAGTTCCAAAAGGCACTCGCATGCAACTGCCACAAAATCCCACTTGGTGACTATTCTTAATTTAACCAATCACATCTTTGGAATATGAAAAGAAGTCTAGTTTTTTTCCTCCAAGTTTTCTGTAAGACCTTAGAACACTGAAATCTTTTAAAAAAATAATAAAAAATCATGATCTTGTGCTGTTGAAAACCTATCATACGGCAACTCAAACAAGTTGCCGCACAATAGGTTTTTCACTGCTTTGATTTAGAAATCTTAAATCATTGAGCAACAACAGCTGCATTCAGTGCTCTAAGGGTTAAAGGGAGTCTTGGTTAGTTTGCGTTACAGCCATCGGTAAAAGCTGAGTGGCTCGGGCCCCCCGCATGTCCTCAAGGTAAACGGTGCTCATGGCATTTCCATACCGAAATGTACAAGCTCCACCCAACTCACCCACTGGTGCAGCTACAGGCGCAGCTCCGGACTTGTTCCACGGGCCGGACATTCTGTCCCCACTAACCATGATGGTCTCTCCATCCTCGCCCACCTCCTCCTTCTCATACTCCTCTTCCTCCTTCTCGTCACTGGCAAAGAAAAGCGCTCATCATCAACCACGTCAGTTGGCCTGACTGTTTCCGGTGCAAAAACACCGGAAGATTCCTCCTCAATATGATGAGGACCGAAAGTATTCGGACAGTGACAGGATTTTTGTTTTCACCAAAAAACCCTGCACTGTCTGCTTTCATATTTAACCCCTTTCTGCAAAAGTAGACGCTCGCGTCTATAGATATGCAAATTTTAACACTTAGTTACAATACTCGAGATGGCACCCCCGGATCAGCTATTGAATATTCACAAGCAGGCAGAGCTGAAACGCGATTTAGAGTACGGAGAAGTTCCCTCCAATCCCTGTTTTTCAGGAGTAGTATGAATTAAACTCCACAGCTAACCTGATGTGCAAACTGGTCAATATCCTTGCCCATAGTATCGATCCAGTAGTTTAATTATCACTTGCGACAGAAAAAAACTTTAAAAGAAAAAAACTTTGCTCTGTAGCAACCATTTTAGCTACAGTGAGCCAACAGTATTCCAATTAGTGGTTAAAAAAAATACGTTTTGTGAAGCAAAAAATTCGACATAGTATTGATTCTCTCACATTCTATGGTCAATTAAAATCACACACAAAATTTGCGTAGTTCCCTCCCATGGATTAACACGTATATTCCTCCATTGACAAATTCAGCACTCCCTTCTATCCACCCAAGTACTGGTGTCGATAGCCAAACACTCAATTATATACTCAGATTCATCTGCGTAACCCTAAAGGTATAGTTCACGCCCTCGTGAAGCTTCCCCGGTAACAATGTATTGATAGACTCGTTTCTAATTCCCGAGTGTTTAAACTTTCCTCAATAACTGAAATACATTGATCGGACAATAAGAATAGGATACAAAGCTAAGCGTAAAAGTAAGGTCGGATGTGTTCTTCGAATGTTGGCCACGGTTGCGCAGCTGAAAATGATGCAATAAAGAAACAAAGACACTGGAAACCGGCCTGAAGTGTTCAGTTTCATTTATGAGATACATGTTGTATGGACGCAGTCAATGGGAATTATTCCGAATGAAACAGCACTGGAGGGTTCCTTCTACCCGATACATCCGTCTCTGGAGGAGGGCATCAATGAAGAAAACAGGTTATACTTCTACTCTGTTTGCATTTTGCTCAATATGGCTTTTTGTTGTAGAATTTATACCACGTTAGGACATCGAATGCCGAGGTTTTCATTTCTCCAAATGCATGCAGCCCATGCACGGCGGTAGATCCCTCGGTGCGTTCATTACACCATTCTGTTGAATATGCAGGCATATGTCATTTGATTTTTCCTGAAAGTGACAATTCTGTTCTGTTAAAATAAGGTGCATTTCAGAATTCAGATATTACTTAGTGAGTTTTTACCCTTATAAGGTGTAAGGTTATGAGCTCGGATGTGAGAGCGGTTAGCTTTCATTGCAGCGTGAATGTTATAGCTGTTTAATCAGCATTTTAATGCTTGGCAGACTTCGAAGAAAAATGGACAATATTGTCCATTTATGGAGAAAAGGCATGTTTCGTGTTTGGAGAGGTTACGGGTGACCAATGATGTTCAACTGCACTGATATTGATAAATTCATGTTAAACTCAACCAGAAAATCATTAGTTCATGCTGAATTTCATGCCCCAAAAGTTAATTTGTGTTAAATATATGATTAATGTATGATTTGACAGTGAACCATTTTGATGGATCTCAGACTTTAGGGAGACACCTGGATAGCTGTCCAATTTGGCCCATAGCAAGCGGGTAATCTAGAATGTAATGTTCAAAAAGTTTATGATCCCAGAAATATATAGATTTAAGCCCCAGCAGTTTTTCCATTTGTCAGTTTTTTTTTTTTTTTTTGCCATTTCAATGGTGAATTCTCATGAAGATTTTTTATGTTGGCAGCCCCTGTTCTCCACCAAAATCATGAAAATAAACTGAAATACGATGAGAGTCTAAATGCTTTAAGTGTTTAGACTCAATTGAGCCAAGGTTTTTCTGTCTGTGAAGCTGCAATCTAGAATTATAAAGCCCTAAATCAGGTAACACCTAAAAGCCAGATTTGGCTTCTGCACAAAGGGTTAATTGCATCCATGCAGTGCAAAATACTCAAGAATAGCAGCCATAGCGTCACCGTCCGAACACTTTCGGCCCTTGTTGCCTGTGCTCGTCCGGCCGCAAACTGACCGTCTAGATAGATTTGAAACTTCATAATTGAAGGCGGTCATTAACTGTCATGCATTCCATTTACAAGCACAATAACATTCACTGATATTCTTTTACCGAAGTGACAGAGGAATTTCATAATCCCAAGTTGTCCCTTTAATTTATTAATTTAATTTATTAAATTGTTCCTGAAGAACATTCAAAATGCATATATATGGCACCTAGGAATAAACATAATGGAACACAAAATTTGAACAAAGATTTAAACGGATTCATAACTACGATATATGCAGTATTAGGCACTTGGGGCAGGTTTCACAAACATGAATTAAGCCTAGTCCTGGACTAAATTAAGTTATATAAATTGGAGAGTCTCCATTAAACAGAAAAGGCTTTATCTCAGTCTGTGAAACTGGCCCCAATAGGCCATCAGCTGAAAACCACAGGATGCCTAGAAAATGTGCTTCGTACCCACATCAGGGGGACTATTTTTTCTCTACAGATTTTTGTAGGCAAGGACCATCTGGATCTTGGGTTAAAAGTTCTCCACGTGATGTCAAGCAGTATTTTGTCACGAGCCTCGCAAACCCACTAAAGTTGGGCAAAAAGTGCCATTTTTCGCTCTGAAGCAATATTGGGACGCCTGATACTTCAAAACTGTAAAATAATGCATTAGGGCTTCTTTTCCTCCTAGCTCTTGGTACTTACGAATTTTGAAAGAGCTGCACATTTCTAATGAGTAACCTCTGCGTAATCAAAACTGTAAAATCGAGTTTATTTTGTAAAACTGCTGTGGGAGGGCCTTCTGAAGGGAATTTTCTCAGGCTTGCCATTGTCCAAGGAAGTTATAAATCAGAGTTCTTACACTTCTAGGAACACTAGCTGGGGTTCTTGATTGAGAAGCATTTCTCTCAGGCAATTTATGATTTTGAATATTTTAAAAATGCACTTTTTGCCAATTTGTGACTAAAATCCGTGCAGCATCGTCTCAGAAGGGGTTTTTGCAGCTTCATAGTGCCATAACCAGACAACCTAGAAACTGGACATTAACGAGATCTTCAGACAGTGGAACTTCTAACAGGCGTAAAGATTTCCACAGGCGCGACTCTTCTGGTTTGTCAGAATTAACCCTATAAAAACTGAAATTTGTTAACCTGGTTACTCCATTACTTGCTAATGTTGATGTGTTGCAGAAATTTCAGAAGTCCAGCAGTCTTCTAGTTCCAGGATATCAAAGGAAAGGGGTTTCCACACACACAAGGTGATTTTCAAGCACCTGGCTTCAGTCTTCATCTAAAATTTAACCCCTTAAAATCCAAACCAGATTAGTTACAGGACTCAAGTCTTGGACAACTGAAGTCTATAATGGCACCATCTCCTTATAACCTACCTTTCCTTGATATGGCGTCAGTACTGTGAGATATTCTGACTCCCAATAAAACACTTTTTTTTTTAAATTCCATTTATTCTTTTTTTTTTTTTTTTAAAGGGGTGAGGTTCAGACCTGAAAAAAATATTTTTTTCTTCATTTCGTTAAGTCTTTGAAAACATTCATAAAAGGTGTTTTAAGACCAAAAAAAAAACAAAAAACTATCTTTTAAGTGGATTTTTATCATTTGAACGCCTCCAGTGCATTCGTTTCGCAAAAAAAAAAAAAAAAAAAAAAATAGTGAAAAAATTCTTGCATTGCAAAATTTCATAGTTTATCAGGCTTGTGGCGGGCATAAAATCCATTTTTCAAGGTACTGCTCTGAAATTTTCACCATAGCATCAGTTTATTATGTTCTATACAATGACCTAGCCATTTTTGGGTAGGTAGATACATGGTATATTTATGATCCATCTGCCAGGCAAGTTCTGCCACCCATTTCTAAAATCCTATGACCAAATTATTTTTCAAAATATTTTCACATGAATATACCCAAAATGAGTATGTCATTGTATAGTTGGTGATATATATATATATATATATATATATATATATATATATATATATATAGCTTCAAAACAAAAAAAGAATTACAAGAAAATATGGTATAGTTTCTGAGATTTCACATTTTTTTCACATTTTTCACCAATAATGTACGGCTTTCACGGTAACAAACTTATTAAATTTGATTAAAATCAAATTCCATTCTGAGCTTTTTTCAGTTGACACAATTTTGTGTTTTTAGTGTTTAGAAGTACTTTAATTGAGTGAACCCAGGCTTGACACTTAACCCTTAATAGATCCCGAGTGGTGCATTGGCAACAAAGGCACGAGTTAAATATCTGAAAAATTATGAAAAATCACCCAAAACCTAGCTTGTGGGTATTCAATGGTAATCTCTTGGTGAGAGGTCTTCAACGAATACCCACAAGCTAGGTTTTGGGTGATATTCCAGGCTGTAGACATTGGATGTGACTCTGGATTTGAGCAGGAAATTTGCTGCTTTAGAAGTAATGTTGAACCTTACCAATCCACATTATGAACAAATTGCCAATTACCGTTTCAGGCACAACATATATATTTTCAATATAGTCTATAAACCTCAACATTTAAAACACCCCAATACTAGTGGTGACCTTAGACACCCGACTCCAATACTGCAGAGAAAAAACTATAGTTTAACACCAACATTTGGAACTTCAAGGATACAAGCAGAACATCATTTACTGGAATTCTGGACATAGAAATGCTAAAAGACAACCTTCCTACTTCAATATATAAACAGTGAAAGATGGAATACCCTGACTTCAAAGCCAAAGAGGAGTTACGTTACCTAGAATTCCATTCAAGAGGAAACTCAATCATCATCCTCACAGTCGTCTTGTAGGTCATGAACAATATCATCCTCACCAGCAGTTGCAACCCTGTTCTCACAATTAGTACATTTGCACAGGTCTGTGCATTTCAGTTCAGCCTTCTGACAAGAACATCGACCCTTCGAAGATTCCCCAGCTTTGCAACTGCAAGTGGCAAGCTCTAGCATGGTTTCAGGTGCAGACGGTTGGGTCATTCACTGTTTGTTCATCTTTGCTCATGACCCAACCATGATTGCCAGGGTCTGGTGCAAGAATGAACAGTTGAAGGGCCCTCCTGTGAATTGCCACTTGATAAATGGCTCGCTTGGAATGAATTGCCAGGGCATCCTTTGTTGGTGGCAAGGACTGTTCAGAGACTGTCGCCGTGTAAAATATCTTGTACCTAGCTTGATTTACATTGAGTCTTTTGTCCATACAGTTAACACACAAACCTTTCCAACATGGTCAAAGTGGACTCCTTCAAATCAAAGCCATGACCAAGCTCAACAAAAGCATCTCTGACATGTTCATCTTGCTTGACTAGGAAAAAAGCTTTCTCCTTTCTTTTTCCATAAGTTGATTTCAGACAAATATGCACAATACACTCAACAAAAATATAAACGCAACACTTCTTGTTTTTGCTCCCATTTGTCATGAGATGGACTCACAGATCTAAAATTCATTCCAGATGCACAATATTACCATTTCTCTCAAACATGGTTCACAAATCTGTCTAAATGTGTGATAGTGAGCACTTTTGCTTTGCTGATACAATCCATCCCACCTCACAGATGTGCCACGTCAAGATGCTCATTAGACACCATGATTAGTGCACAGGTGTACTTTAGACTGTCCACAATAAAATGCCACCCTGAAATGTGCAGTTTTTGCTTTATTGGGGGTCTGGGGACTCAGAACCAGTCAGTATCTGGTGTGACCACCATTTGCCTCATGCAGTGCAACACATCTTCGCATAGAGTTTATCAGATTGTCAATTGTGGCCTGTGGAATGTTGGTCCACTCCTCTTCAATGGCTGTGCGAAGTTGCTGGATATTAGTGGGAACTGGTACGCGCTGTCGTATACGCCGGTCAAGCACATCCCAAACATGCTCAATGGGTGACATGTCCGGTGAGTATGCTGGCCATGCAAGAACTGGGACATTTTCAGCATCCAAGAATTGTGTACAGATCCTTGCAACATGGGGCCGTGCATTATCTTGCTGAAACGTGAGGTGATGTTCATGGATGTATGGCACAACAATGGGCCTCAGGATCTCATCACGGTATCTCTGTGCATTCAAAATGCCATCAATAAAATGCACCTGTGTTCTTCGTCCATAACAGATGCCTGCCCATACCATAACCCCACCACCACCATGGGCCACTCGATCCACAACATTGACATCAGCAAAGCGCTCACCCACACGACGCCACACACGCTGTCTGCCATCTGCCCTGAACAATGTAAACAGAGATTCATCAGTGAAGAGAACACCTCTCCAATGTGCCAGACGCCATCGAATGTGAGCATTTGCCCACTCAAGTCTGTTACGGCGACGATCTGGAGTCAGGTTAAGACCCCGATGAGGACGACGAGCATGCAATTGAGCTTCCCTGAGACGGTTTCTGACTGTGTGCAGAAATTCTTTGGTTATGCAAACCAATTGTTTCAGCAGCTGTCTGAGTAGCTGGTCTCAGACGATCTTGTAGGTGAACCTGCTGGATGTGGAGGTCCTGGGCTGGTGTGGTTACACGTGGTCTGCGGTTGTGAGGCCAGTTGGATGTACTGCCATATTCCCTGAAACGCCTTTGGAGACGGCTTACGGTGGAGAAATGAACATTCAATGCCCGAGCAACAGATCTGGTTGACATTCCTGCTGTCAGCATGCCAATTGCACGCTCCCTCAATGCTTGCGCCATCTGTGGCATTTTGCTGAGAGACAAAAATGCACATTTCAGAGTGGCCTTTTATTGTGGGCAGTATAAGGTACACCTGTGCACTAATCATGGTGTCTGATGAGCATTTTGATGTGGCACACCTGTGAGGTGGGGTGGATTGTATCAGCAAAGCAAAAGTGCTCACTATGACCCGTAGTTTCTTTTGTGGATTTTCATCATCCAGGACATCACCAAGCCACCCCCCCCGAAAAGGGATTGTAAATATTTATGTTTTGTACATAATTAATCTTGGTCAGTAGTGTAGGTTAGTGTTAGTCTTTGTCTGTGAATTAAATGTGTTTAAGTTGTTAAAACTGTGTCTGTCATCCCTTGCTGTTGCTGTTGCTTTTGTGTTGTAAATGTAATAACAAATTGGGGCCATAACAAATTGGGGGCTCAAGTCCGGAACAGACCATTGTGTGAGTAATTTATTGAAAATCTAACATTTCAAACTGTAAAATTGTTTTTTGAATTTTCCTATATAAATATATTGACAGATCAGCAGCAATGGATGATTTCTTGGCATCACCAACCGTAGGGGTTTTGAAGTCTTTTAAAAAGACAGACCTGCTAGAAATTTGCAGACATTTAGAGCTGACAGAGGTAAAACCAGCCATGCGAAAAGCAAGACTGGCTAGAGAGATAGTTGAATATTACATTAATGGAAATGTGTTTGCACCAGGAGATCTGGAACAGTTTCCAGTGAAAAATCCAAATATAGAAATGGAACTTAAATTAAAAATGCTAGAGATTGAAAGGGAAGAAAAAGAAAAGCAAAGGCAGTTTGAGTTGGAAAAATTAGCAAGAGATGAGAAAAAAGAACGGGAGGAAAAAGAGAAACAAAGAATTTGAGAGGGAAGAAAAAGAAAAACAAAGAGAATTTGAGTTAGAAAAATTTGCAAGACAGAGAGATTTTGAATTAGAGAAATTCGATAGAGAAGAAAGACTCCAAATGGAGCAACTAAAAATTAAAATTCAAACTGAAAATAAATTTCGGGCTAGCCAGGAGGTAAAATTGGTGCCTCCATTTTCGGAAAAGGATGTTGACAACTATTTCCAGTGTTTTGAAAAGGTAGCAAAGAGTTGCCAGTGGCCAAAGGAACACTGGCCTCTGATGTTGCAAACTGTCCTCAAGGGTAAAGCTCAACAAGCCTATTCAGCTTTGTCTGCAGATGATTCCTCTGATTATGAGGTTGTCAAAAAGGTTATTTTGAGAGCATATGAGTTGGTTCCAGAGGCTTACCGACAGAAATTCAGAGGTCTGAAGAAATCTGAAAATCAGACTTATGTTGAATTTGCTAAAGAGAAGCAGGTTTGCTTTGAGCGCTGGTGTACTTCCATGGAGGTCAAGGATGATTTCAACTCACTAAAAGAGATGGTGTTAGTTGAAGAATTCAAGAACTGTGTTAAGGATGATATTAAGACCTACCTTAATGAGAAGCAAGCACTGAATTTGCAATCAGCTGCCAAATTTGCAGATGAATATGTTCTCACACATAAGTCCAAATTTCAGTCTAGCAGTTATAATAGATGGTCCCAATTTCAGATAAAGGGTTATGGTGATACCCAAGATTCCTCACCCAAAGATAAAGACAAATCTGGTGATGGTGCTCAGAAATCCAGTAACAGGTCTGATCAAAGTGTGAAAGCTGACAGTGACAAAAGTGGTCTAGTTTGCAGTTATTGCAAGAAATCTGGTCATGTTACAACTAACTGTTGGTTCCTTAAAGCTAAGAAAGAAAAAGAAAAGGATACCAAACCAAATGCCTTTGTGAAAACAAGGTTAGAAACCCCTGTAGTAGATAACCGATCTGCTAAATTGCCTGCTTCTTGTGGGGCTAAAAAGCCTGATACAGCTGACTTCGTGAGGGAGGAATTTCTTCCATTTGTGTCAGAGGGATTTGTGGCTCTGAATGAGCATACTACTCCTGTCCCCATATATATCCTAAGGGATACCGGAGCTTCTCAGTCACTTTTGTTGATGGACTCCTTGGAGTTACGTGATGAGACCGCTCAGGGGATTTCATACTTGTACAAGGTATTGAAGGGAGGACTGTATCTGTACCCCTGCGCTCTATATTCTTGAAGTCAGATTTAGTTACAGGACAGGTAAAGGTGGGACTTATGTCAAGTCTACCTATAAAGGGTGTTTCTCTGTTGCTAGGCAATGACCTGGCTGGGGGCAAAGTAGTTCCCCCTGTACATCTTACTTCACAGCCGAGCACTGAAGATGGGGATGAGGACCCATCTCTGTATCCTTCTTGCGCAGTGACTCGTGCTATGGCCAAGAAGGCTAAAGAAGAAGATGATGTGGTGCCGTCCAGTACATTGAATAGTCAGGACTCAGGTGGTTCGCCTCATGACTCTGATTGGCCTACTATGGTTTCTCCGTTTGAGGACTTATCAGATACTTTTATCAGTTCTCTATTCAGCCAGCCGGATGGGTCTGGTGATTCTGATGTGTCTGGAGACTTGTCTCTGTCCAGAAAGCGGTTGATTGAGGAGCAAACTAATGATCCTGAAATTTGTGTACTAAAGAAGAGAGCCCTTCCTGATAAAGAAATAGACGCAGTTCCAGTTGGGTATTATCTCAAGGATGGTGTGTTGATGCGGAAGTGGCGCCCTCCTGATATCCCTGCCAATGCAGATTGGGCAGTGGTCAGGCAAATTGTTGTTCCAAAGGTCTATAGGAATGAGATCTTAACAATGGCTCATAGTTTACCTTTAGGAGGTCATCTTGGTGTTAACAAGACTGTTGATAAGATCATGAAACACTTCTTTTGGCCTGGGCTTCGGAAAGACGTTTCCAACTTTTGCAAAACCTGTCACACTTGTCAGGTACTTGGAAAACACCAGTTAGACCCACCTGTAGCTCCATTGCAGCCTATCCCAGCATTTGGGGAGCCATTCTCTAGGGTCATTGTTGATTGCGTTGGTCCATTACCCAAGACTAGATCTGGAAATCAGTACTTGTTGACAATCATGTGTGCATCTACCAGATTCCCCGAAGCCATACCTCTACGTAACATCAAGGCAACTGCAATCTCGAAGGCTTTGATAAAGTTCTTCACGTTGTTTGGTCTTCCCAGGGAAATTCAGTCACACCAAGGTAGCAATTTCACTTCTGGTTTGTTTCAGCAGGTTGTGTATGAACTAGGTGCAAAGCAGATTCTTTCTAGTGCCTATCATCCAGAAAGTCAGGGTGCCTTAGAGCGGTTTCATTCCACTCTCAAGACAATGATGAGGACTTATTGTTATGACCATGAGAAAGACTGGGATGAAGGGGTTCATTTGCTGTTGTTTGCAGCTAGAGAAGCAGTGCAGGAGTCTACTGGATTCAGTCCATTTGAGCTTGTGTTTGGTCATGAAGTGAGAGGACCTTTGCTATTATTGAGTGAACAATGGCAAGAGAAAGAGCCGCATATCAGTCTGTTAGACTATGTTAGCAAGTTCAAGGAAAGATTGCGTGCAGCTTGTGACCTTGCCAAAGAGAACTTGAAATCAAGTCAGGGAAAAATGAAAACTTGGTATGATCATAAGGCTAGAAGCCGTGAGTTTAAACCAGGAGAAAAGGTCCTTGTGTTGTTTCCCTTGCAGCCCAATCCATTGCAGGCTAGATTTCATGGTCCTTATGAAATTCTGACAAAACTCAATGATCTCAATTACATTGTGAAGACTCCAGATAGGAGAAAATATGACAATTGTTTTGGTTAACATGCTAAAGCCTTATGACAGAAATGCTAGGGTTGCAGCTGTCACTTCAGATTCTCCAATGGTCGAAACGTGTGAAGATGAGGGGGAGTTTCAAGATGATGAACCAAGAATTAAAGCTGAAGTTCTTTCATGTAAATTGTCAAACACTGAAGTGTTGCAAAATCTTGATGTAAAACTCCAGCACTTAGAACCCTCACAGAGAGATCAGTTTGAAAGGTTGATCAAGAAATATGAGGAATTGTTTCCTGATGTTCCAAAGAGAGTTACTATAGCCTCTCACGATGTAGATGTTGGTGATGCCAAACCAATAAAACAGCATCCGTACCGGATGAATCCTGAAAAGAGAAAGATTGCTGAGAAAGAGGTTGAGTACATGTTAGAACATATTATCAGACCCTCCAACTCAGATTGGAGTTCACCCAGTGTGCTAGTTCCAAAACCTGATGAAAGTACTAGATTCTGTACAGATTATCGCAAAGTCAATGCTGTAACTAGAACTGTTGTGTTTCCAATACCTAGGATTGATGATTGTATTGATAGAGTAGGGCAAGCAAAGTTTCTGACCAAGATTGATTTATTGAAGGGTTATTGGTGTGTGCCTTTAACTGAGAGGGCCAAGAGCATCTCTGCTTTTGCCACATCATCTGGATTGTGCCAGTATGAAGTCCTACCCTTTGGCATGAAAAATGCCCCAGCCACGTTCCAAAGGATGATACAGTCTACAATCGCCGGATTGCCACAACGGGTGCGTACATCGATGACCTGATCACATGGAGTGACTCCTGGGAAGAACATCTAAACGATGTAGAAACGTTGTTCCAGCGCCTGACCCAGGCTAACCTGACTGTTAACCTGAACAAGAGTGACTTTGGTTGTGCTACTGTCACCTATCTTGGCTACGTCATAGGCCAGGGTAAGGTGGCACCCATAAATGCTAAAGTCCAAGCCATCATGGACTTTCCAGTTCCTGACAACAAAAAAGCTTTGCGCCGCTTCCTTGGAATGATCGGGTACTACCGCAAGTTCTGCAAGAACTTTGCTGAGATTGCTCTCAGTCTAACTAACCAACTGAAAAAAGGCGTAAAGTTCACTTGGGATGATGCATGCCAGAGAGCCTTCGATCGCCTGAAGTCTCTGCTGTGTCACTTCCCCGTGCTCAAATCTCCTGACTTCAACAAACCGTTCTCCATCGCGCTCGATGCTAGTGACCAAGCTTGTGGATCTGTGCTCCAACAGAGAAGTGACTCTGATGACATTGAGCATCCCGTGGCATACTTCTCCAGGAAGTTCAATCGCCACCAAAGGAACTATTCCACAATAGAGAAGGAGCTGTTGGCTCTGGTTCTATCTTTACAACACTTTGATGTTTATGTTTGTACAGGGCAAAAGCCAATGATTGTGTACACTGACCACAATCCGTTAATGTTTTTGAGTAAGATGAGAAACAAGAATCGGAGATTGTTGAATTGGAGTTTGATTTTACAGGAGTTTGACTTGGAAATTAAGCATGTAAAGGGTGCTGACAATGTGATTGCTGATTGCTTATCCCGTGTTTGATTATGTATATATATGTCACGTGTTTATTTGAATATTGTATGATATGTATATATAGACAAGTGCCCACTTAACCATTTTGTATTGAGAAGAAAAATTTTGCCTTTATGAGTCAAAATTTTTCCCTTTTGGAATTGAGGTGTGATGTTAAGAGGCCACTAGATGGCAGCATTTACTTTTTTTTTATTCAGCCCAGACTGGAGCTAGGTTTAGACATGTCCTGGACATGTCTGGGGCAAGTCCCCGAAAATAAAAAAAAAAGAGGTCTAAATGTGGGTGGGGTCTGCAAAAGAGTATATAACGAAAAGAATTGAGACAAGTAGTGGTAGGAGAAATTGCAAGAAGAAGGATACGTGTGACCAGACCTGTCATTTCTGTTCAAGACCTGTTAAGTTTCTTTTGTGGATTTTCATCATCCAGGACATCACCAAGCCACCCCCCCCCGAAAAGGGATTGTAAATATTTATGTTTTGTACATAATTAATCTTGGTCAGTAGTGTAGGTTAGTGTTAGTCTTTGTCTGTGAATTAAATGTGTTTAAGTTGTTAAAACTGTGTCTGTCATCCCTTGCTGTTGCTGTTGCTTTTGTGTTGTAAATGTAATAACAAATTGGGGCCATAACACGTGCTAATTAAAAATGCTCCTGGTTTTATATATGTAGTATATGCAGCAATTCTGATCGGTATGCTTGTTACACTTCGGTAAGCATCAATGTGGTAGTTTCATCATAATGTTGCCTGATTGTAGCCACAACAGTTGAAGCTAACCAGAGAGTTGCTGTATGTGTCTGCCGAGTTGGGCTGCAGTTAGACCAGACGTAGATTTTGCAGAGCTTGGGGTGCGTTTTTGGGTGCTTATGAAACGATCGCTTTACTTATCCATGACTGGGGTAAGCCCAATTCATCTCCAATGGCTAGGCAAACTCTCTCATACTACCGGTGAAAGCAATAGGGAAGCGCACAGGCTAACCTGTTCGGTATAACAAATGCTGCATTGCCATCGACTGAATATCAAATTCTTTCAAATAAAAGTGATCGATTTGCTAGCTCCACATAAGCAACGGTTCACGCAGACAGAACCTACAGTCTGTAAAATCTGTATTATGTTCATGACTTAATCAGAGCTCTGTCTAGCTCTCAAGCGCTATCCATAATGCACCCATTTTCCGCAAGGAAAAGCTGGTCATTCTGAAGCAATAAGTAAACTACGGGCAATTTCTGAGAAGGCCGTTTAGCTTAGAGCTTTCGCCCCTCCGTCATATACCAGTGCGGAAGCTGTTCGTTTCTCCACGCTAACAACACACCACAGCTATGCACACGAAACAGCAGGTCCTAATGCACGCCAAAGCTTATGGCTATGGCTTTTAGCTTATGGCCAGTTTTAGCTGTCCCTCACCCATGTTTCCCTCTAAACTCATACCCACCGGATTTCTACGGTCTCTGGTCTACACTTGGGCATGTCGACCCGTTCTACAAATGTGTCAATATGGGGTGGATTCTAGCTTCCCCTGCATCCTAGCTAGGAGTAGTAAAACCGCTGTACTCACCAACTGTTGCCATAGCAAACTGTAGCAGATAGCAAATTTGTGCTTGAGCTGCCAGCCTTTCGCACTGCGTCCTCCACTTTCGCCGTTGTGTTTATTAGAACAAGTTAATTTCATTTGATCTATACACATGTACTGCGTTTTATAGCAGAATTTCCCCGCTGATTCCTTAGCTCAGATGGCAGACATGTTTCACTGTGACACTGCATCGTCCCGCCAAGATCCACCCTCCACAGAGCTGGCCAGTCAGAAGAAAGTGGACACACGGGGAGTGGGAGCAATAGCGGAAGAGCCACCCCAATGAGGCGTCAAAGGCAGAATCTACTATAGACTACAAATTGCTTTTTTTGAGTATGGCAGTACGAGCGAAATAAGTACCTTTTTTTACTTTGCGTGATCAGGAGTACTCTAGGGGAGTCAAAGACCAAAATATAAACTTGGAAAAATAGAATACTAGGTCCCCTTTAAATCTGGTACCCCTTCCTTTGACGCGAACTGATAGTGTACTACACGTTTTAAATCTGTACTTGCCGAAGGGTCGAGCATTTTCTCACTGCCATTTGTTTACAATGAGTACATCCTAAAGCTGAAGAACGGGCGAGCTTACCGCTGACTGGTTAATGTTACGAGATCACCTTCTGTGGCGGTTTGCATGCCGGTAAATTGGAGTGCCCCTATGCGTTCTATAGTTCGCAATTTAGAGGGTAATTGAAAATTAACTGCAGGATTTTGAGTGGAGAACTTTTTATTTTAATTAAAGTGTGTTATATTGTACCATGTTGTATTCATGAAAAGTAATCCCCCGATGGCGGGAGTGAACATACACACTACGCGCTTCAGCTGGTGGCCTGTAAATGACCAAGCCAGAATCAAAGTCAGAAGCAACACTCAGGAGTGACAAAAACAGATGAAGACATTCGCCAAAATTTCAGATATTGTCATTGAACAGACTACAAACATCAATAACATCATAACCGTTGGTCCCAATTCTCTCAAAATTGACATGTAGGGCATTTACCGCATGCTAAAGATGATTCCATCTTCAAATTGCGCACTTTTGAAAATTCCAAATTTACGTGATTATGACATCATTTTGACTTACTTGCATCATAGTTATGTCATTATGACCCCAACCACAAGAATGGTCTCTGTTAGTACGAGAATGACGTTGCTTAGAAATTTCTATCACACCTAGAAGTGAAACTATAAACCAAAATGTGTTTTAGATGTTTCCGGTCACCATGACCATTGACCAAGGATGACCAAAAGTAATCTCATTCAACAGTAATGACGAGACAATTAGATTCATGAAGTAAGAAGATGACTGATGCAAATTTGTGAGCGCTGAAGTCCAAACTTAAAGACAAAAAAAATATACAAAGACAAACAGGACCGATTGGCATAGTTGCCAAAATTCAGCAACAAAACATCCGCTGGGGTCTTACTTCAGCTGAAGGGCCTGTACCCGGAGCCCGCTGTAGTCCACCTCCTTCTGCTCGAATTCCTTCCACTCCTCGTCCTCCTACAGCACATAAAATAGAAAATATACCATAGTCATCAGATCATGCCCTGGTGCAGTCAGTAAGCACAACCCAGGCACATGAACTGCACCCAGTCCATACACAAGCCTCTGCCATTTTAGGGTTTATATCAAGGTGGCCTGTAGGGGCTGGGGTGGTCGACAGGGACCCAGAAGGATGGTGCTTCGAGCCTCAGTGGAGCCACAGTAAGATTAGTGCAAGTGGTGGATCCCACTGTCCTCAATCTCACTTCGCTCCCGGGAGAATGGCCTTTGCTTTGTCTAATCAAATAGTATCTGCCTTAGAGCAGACCTAACCAAATAGTGCAATGCAGTAAATGTAAATATTACACGTGGCTTCGTTAGAGCAAGCTTCTGGAGCTTTAACGAAGCCTAAGAAGGAAGAGCTACCATTTCATGATACGGAGAGCTGCAGCTAGCCAAGCAAAACTATTGCAAGGGACATCAGTATTTGGATACTGCAGCAATTTTGAAGTGCCGCAATTCCAACACAACAAACAGCCATAAATAACAGTCAGCAGTTTATTTTGAGAATGCCTGCATCCATATGAAGTGGGCAGTAACAGAATTACAGCCCCATAAACTGTGTGTCGCAGTCCAAACACAGTGCTCGCAGTACATTCATCCCCTCGGCCCCTGGAGAACAGCTGACCGTAAAAACCTTGTCCTTCGGCAGAATTTCAGTAATCAGTTGTAAAAAGAAACTATTAGCGGAACATCTGGGGCCAGGCCTGATTGAGCCTGATTGCATTGCAGTACAGTAACCTTCCTGACACATTTCACCCAAAACTACTGACATTTAATTAGACCAGCCAAGGGTCAATACACCCCTTAGAGTTGGGTTATAAGTCCCATGTAATCGACATATTTGTGCTCATTTTTACATGTAAATATACTGAAAAAAGTAAATCCCAAGTGTTGTGTACATCATTAGGGTCAATCCAAGACACAAAAAGCATTAAAACATATGATCAGATGACTTTATTACTCCAAAACAGGGTATCCACAGGGAAGACCAGAATCAGACCAAGTCCAGACCATTACATCAAAATGTCAGACAACGTCCAGAGTCATTTCAAAATCTTGAGTGACCATCTGATGCCCTCACCAAAGCCTGACATCTTGGGAAGCTCAGAACAAGAGAAAAATCATAGAGGAAAAAAATGCAGTGGTCCTTAACTTTTTTGTTGAGTATATGTATGTATACTGATTGATACTTTTGCACGTTTCGTCTGTAAAATCACAACTTTGCTACATAAACAGAGATTTCTATCCAGTATGTGAGTAGTTTTTAAACTTCCAAAACCCCGCCCCTTAAACTTCATTTACCACCAATGTGAGTTTTGTGACTGTACAAGTCATCTTGAGATGGGAAGTCTGCTGGTGCAGCGTAACGAAAAAGTGCACCTGGTCATGCGTCATGGGGTGGGGGGAATTTGCACCAGGGTCAAAAATGACCACTTTTCAATTTTTGAATATGTTATTGTACAGGTTAAACTGCATAGACCCTTGCTAACCCTTAACCCTTGTACAGCCCTTTGCAAGATTAACTTTTAATAGAAAATGCATTACGGCGAGAACACCTTTTTTTGCCGTTTTCTCAAAGTGAACATTTTTTTTCAAAGCCTCATAAAATCCTTAATATTGGTCAAAACAAGACCTGGCTTGGATCAAAATAATCCTCAGATAAAATGATATTCAATAAACTAAAAAGAAATTGTTTGATTTATACTATGTATTCAAAAATGATTGAAATACTGGATTTTTATTACGATGAAGTCAGTGGTTTTCGACAAAGCGAGACATCTTTCTCATAAAATTTGGATGATGGATGCATCAAAACTACACACAAATGCTTACAGACTCATAAGAACTGCTCACGTGATTGATTACTGGTTCTAGAATACTAATAATTAGGTTGTCATACAAACAGTACACAGTATGTCTGCATGATCAGAATTCGAGAGACCATATGTATCCGGTAGCTTCTCTTGGCTTTTCAGTTCAACGCCCACATACAAGATGCAATCTTTGGGGCTCATTCGCGAACCGTTCTGACGAATAAATTTGTTCGCAAGTCCTACTTACAAAGTTTTTACAAAGATTGTGGCATTCATGAATGTTTTCTCATCCAGGATTTGTTCTCCGGTAAGAACAAATCCTATAAACACTCAGGAGTACTCTTACGCACATTTCAGTGTTGACATGTCGGCACATTGGTTGCGTTGCCTTCTTTTGCGCAGTTAACTAAAATGCAATATTACAGTGATTTTTCCATCATTTATTTTGGTAATTTACTGAGCATTTTTATTTTAAAAAAATTTAATGCACAAACACTTTACAAAACAGCTCCGTGGGAATGCACCTTTACTCGAACAAGGAGCAGCTGGTGACCCATGACTCATGGGTACGTAGGCCTCTCCTTTAATAATTATAATTTCCCACAAGTGTCTTTTGATTTCATCTTAATTTGTTTTATTAGGGGATCGAGGATATGCCCGGGCCCCCTGGTTAATGACACTACTGACCAACCCTCAGAGTCCTCAGTTTTCACATAGCTAATCAGATTCACGCACGCACTCGCTCCACCATCGAACACACCACCACCATTTTAAAGGGACGTTTGATGTGTTTGGACACAGCAGGTGGCAAATTGCTGTACATACTAGAGAAGGTATATAAAGAGAACTGAAGATTTGTTTTATTCTTGTAAACCCCGCTTAGACTTCGGTCAAGTTTAATCAAACGCCTTGCATCTTCTAATTTATGACTCTGCCTTGCCATTACAGGTCTGTAGGATGATCATGGCAGGCTGTGTTCCACACAACATCGCTATGAAGTGTGGTCCGCCAGTTTCTCCTCAGCCACTACACCATGAGGATGTGCATCCTGACGCAATGATGGGACCAGACTGCAGACTCGCTGTTCAAGTTCGGGTGCAATAAATGGCCCGTTTGTGAATAAAGTTGCATTAAAATAATTTGAATCGAACAGTCTGATTTAAAAAAAAAAAAAAAAAAAAACACTAGGTCTCACTTCAAAAAATGAGCACAGACCAGTTTCAGTGCACATCTTCATTGTTTTAAATTCGCAATTTATTTGCGTGTATTGGATATGGTGTTGAGGCAATTTTATTGAGCGTGTCAGCTATCCTTTCTTGATTCTCCGACACCGCTTCCGAGATCTGGCGAGGAGAGGCACGAGACTGAATACGCATGGATGTACTGCTGCAGGAGGGTTCTGGTTCTGTCGCAGGTTGCCTCTGCGGGACTTCATCTGTAAATAAATAATAAATCAAGCTATTGTTGCGAACCTCAGTCCAATACTATGACTTTATTTTATCTTACACGCATTATGGAAAACTCCTGCCTTTAGGACACGTTTGTATACAGACACTCAGTCGGTGGTACTCCTAAATACTGGGGTGGAGAAATTAAACAATTAAACTAGAGCACTCGGCAACCGAGCACATGGATCCCCGGAAGGCCCCCCAGTTGGGCCCAGATGGTCCCAGAGAATCCAAAATCAATAGGCGTCATGAACTTACCATAATACATGTCCCTGCAAAATTTGAAAAGAATCAGTGCACTTGTGGGCTGTAGAGCGTTCACAAGAAAATCTCTGCAGACGCGGCGGACGCGTGACGAGGCCAAATCCATAGTATCCTCCGACCTTCGTTCGAGGGATACAATTAAAAAAACTATAGTGATTTAGATTTTTCCCATAGGCGACGTGAGAATGCCGGCTCCCCAATGATCGCCCCGATGGGCTGGTCCAACTCAGACAGGTTTGGGGTGTCTGCTGTTCCCCCTCCAGTCTGTTGCATCTCCGGAAGTTTGCAATGCTTTTTTTTTGGGTCAGATTTGAGATCAAAGCATTTCTTTTTCACCTCCTCTGTTGTGCGTCCTTCTCCAGATACTGTGTTCACTGCATGAGTGACAGCCTCCTTTTTGTTAGTGTAACCTGCACTAAAGCTACTACTCCCCTTTCTCTCTTTACCAACTGCGCTCCAATTGATTCACTTTTTGCTTTGGACATTTATTGCTGCTGTATCCTCTGTATGACATCTGTGCCTGCTCACAGCCCTGCAGTTTCATGCCTTTTCATGGGCGTTGATGGGCGGTAACCTACGCTAATCATGTTAATTAGGCTCAACTGGCACAAGCTCAGTTTACAAGGAGATGGGATTCATCAAGAATTCATCACAGCTGCGAACAATTCTGCAGTTTAAGAGCACGTTGATGAATCCGACGTAGAGTTTTCTTAACAACCTTCTTAAGAACACCGTGAGAAAGAATCTAAGAAGATTCTTGAGAAGTTATTGGTGAATGAGGCCCTCTGTGCACAAGAGAAAGTTCCCAGTTTACCATATTTGGCTTTTTCGTGAAGTGGCCTAACAAAAATGGCACAAAAAGGGTCAATACTAAAACCATCCACGGAACTCTCTTTACCACTGACACTAGAGCTGCTGAGTGACAAAGTGAGCCATATTTCATTAATTTTGACTATGGGCGCATGAAGAAATCGCTGTGCGAAAATGTGGCAATTTCACCTTTCAGCGGCAAAAAGCACCCCCTATACTTGTGCGTTCCAAGTCAGCCGCCGTAATTTTCATCCAAATCCAAAGAGGAGGTGCTGAACTATCATGACATGCATAAAATGCCTTGGCTGACCTAGGGCGCAAGCCACACAACCCCTGGGAAAGTGTGTACATTTACAAAAAGTAGTGATTTGCAGCGCCACCTATGGGCTGTGCCCCAAGTCATCCGCCAAAATTTGCACAAATGGAAATCAATTAGGTTCACTTAGGGTGCACAGAAATACAAGCAATCAAATACCTCATTTTTGTGATTTTGCCATTTTGGCTGATTTTGACCCCGTGTTCCAGGACTGACCCCCCCCAAAAAAGCAGATCCTACTAAGGATAGAAAATGTGATTTGTTAGTTTCTCACATATCTATCAAAAAAAACTTGACAAATCCGAAAGGGTCATGAATCACCCTCTAATAGAAATCGTCCTGACTTATAAAAACTGGCTCATAAAAGGTAGCCATTTCATGCTTACTAGTTACTTGCTGCATATTTATGGCCTGAAACCATCATCTCATTGCTGCATGCTGCACTTACACGTTTGTTTTACATTACTGGGCAGCCAGAGACAGCTGGTGTGTATGGCAGGCTACATGTGATAGCTAAGGTCGATGCATCTACTAAGTAAAAATATACATCTTAAGTCGCTCAGGAAGAATAAACAATGTCAATAAGGTAACCTTGTAAATCAAAGCAAGCTGCAGCTAGCGACGCCACAGAAGCTGCACTGTACGCCAGTGGTGGATGGTGAAATAAAAGTTGGTGAGGTGCTGAACATCCCTTGAAAATAATTGGTCTTAATTGTTTTCAATCATTATTTTAACTACGTAAACTCCAGAAACACTCAACATATTCTCCTCAGTAATCCAACAGAGGAAACGCATCATTTCATCATGAAATTCCATTTTGATTAATTTTATTCATTTGTGGATTTTTGCAGCCAATTTAACTTTCTTTGCTGTATTTAAACAGTCATAAAGCCAAGATTCGATAGAGCATGATGCGCTTATAGAAAACACAGAAGTTAACATCATACTTTATCAATTTTTGTAAAGTGAATCAAATATTTGCTCCAGTCGTTGCAACATGGCATTGGGAAGGGAGCTGTGCATTTAACTCATTTAACAGCTGATGGCTTACTTATCGTTGGAAAATGTATTCAAGGAAAATGACTGAAAACAGATTGAGGCTCATTATGAGTGCTCATCTTAACGAGCAGAACTGGCTACACCAGATGATCGACTGTTTTGAGTTCATGTAAATTCAATATAATTAAACGATTGAAAACAAGTTAAGACCAATCATTATTTTCAAGGAAGGGTCTCTGTTTCGCACGTTTTCAGTTCACCAGTCACTACTGATGTAAGCCCCCAAGGTCTGCCGACTAGCACCAAAAATGACGTTATAATAATTTCTTCTGCATCATATTGTTATTGCATTGAGTTTCTAAAACCTGCTTCTATTTTGCGCTCATAATGGCCAACCTATTCCAGCTGCCTAAATAAATTCCAGTTTGAATTCCGAATTAGAGGTCTGTGTCATTGTACAGAGGAACGATGAAACTAGATAACTCAGTCGCCACAGGGGCCGAGTCGTGCATCTCCCCGATCCCCAAATTTCAGACAAAATGGCTGCTGGCAGCCATATTGGACGTCCAAAATTGCCAAAAATCGGTCTTGAGCATTGTCAAATAAATATCTTCGCCTGTGCAAAATTGGAAAAAATTCCTGTAATAACTGTCGCTTCCAGAGCCCAGAAGAGAAAATCCCTGCCAGCGTGGTGGCCCCGGACCTAAACCATAGCATCTTCCGACTGTTGTCATCGGGGAGATACAACAATGGGTGCTCTACCCACACAATGGATCAGGAAGAAAAAAAGAACACAGTAAAAACACGCAAGGCAATAAAACAATGACAGTGCAGAGATACATAAATACGAATAAATATCAGTAAAGGTGCATGGTTGCTCACTCTTATTGCACAAGTTCAGAGACGGCAATGTGAATTTCACAATCTTCTGACAAATTAAAATTTCAGCGGACTGCGAAAACTAAGAATTTTTTCTCTCATCCTCACTACTGTTGTTGGAAGTGTTGCACATGATTTGTATTAAACAAAGTGAACAAACGTTCAGTAGTAGGACCGGGCGAATGTACAGGGTACTGCAGACTCACTTCCTGCCAACTGCTTAGAGTACAGTTGACATCTCATGGATTATGTAATTGCACAGAGCAATTTATCAGCTTTCAACGGGTGTTGCCAAACCTGGTTTTAATTTGTACTCCACACTTTTCATAAGTAGAATAACAAAAAACTAGAGTGAAATTCAAATTCACATGGCAAAAGTACAATAGACCTTAAAGCTTAAAGGCAATTTGAGATTTTGGGCGTCATAGGACGGTAGGACCTTTGACAGGGCCTCGCTCAAGGGCCCCAACACCTGTACCGATACTGCGGTTACAATCTGGCTTGAACTGCTCACCTTCAGAGTTAACAGTCAAATGCACTAACCACTATCCTACAGGCCAATCACCTAATTGCATCTTTGGTCCAAAATCAAAAATCACCCTGCCACCGTGGAAACTGCACATGAAAGTGCAAATGCAGAAGTTCCTTACACAGTAACTTTTCAGCAGTGGTACCAACAAATGCAAGCAAACTCATCTGTGAGGGCAACAGCCCTGTAGCTAAAGACCATGATGAGAAATAGAGACAGAATAAGTGTTCACTTGCAGTTTCCATCAAGTTTTTCACAAGGATGGATCACTGCATTAGGAAAACCACCAACCGCTCTCTGCCAGTCCATGTTTCATATTTTAACCAGCACAGTTATCCATCAAAATAATTCTGCTTTGAGAACCAGGCCGCAGGAATCACACTTTGAAATTGACAAACTATGGGGCCACGGTCACCACAAAGCTGCAAGGAGTACAGGTATATGGATTTGACTGCAGGGGGCCGCCAAGCCAATGTTGACATGGAGAATAAAAAAAAAATTTGAAGTATGTGTTATGATTGGTCATTATAAGCGGAAAACTCATTGTAATACATTGCTTAACTGTAAAAATGTAAATAATTATGTATACATGTATAATATATTGAAATAAGTACATTGAAACTAATTAATACTATTGCTGTCATTCCGTGACAATTTGCCTCTTGTAATTCCTAGACATTGACTTTTTGAAATTTCTTGCCCATAAAGCAGGGTTAAAGTCAATATTTGTTTCTATAACTTACAGTATTCACAAAAAACACCTTAAATATGAACATATTGAAGTTTCATAACTTAACTATGACAGGAACATCATTTTCTGAATAGTTAAACACAACATTAAAAAAACCACATCAATTTTGTGCAATTCCGTGACGGAGAAGTTTTTGCTTGTTTCTTCTATGAAAATTTCTCAAAAAAAATATTTTCACAAAGTAATATTAAAGAACAAGTTAATACCTTCAATGACACATCATACTTGATTTTATCTTATTTAGTTGTAGAGTTACAACCCAAAATGTAGTGGGACTGTAATTCCGTGACAGCTAGGCAGGCCCCTGCAATTTAAAGCAGACATCATTAATAAGCATCTAGGCAGCCTGATAGAAGGGTTCCCCAAATCTTGAGTGGTCAGCCGAGGGAGAATAGCAGCTGTAAAATGGAGTAAAAGTGTGTTCAAGACTAGTCATCAAAACGGAGGAGGCTGCAGCCGATTATTTTACCCCAAGTCAGAGTTTGTCCTACACTAGTGTTGCAGTAAGAATAAACAAGCCTAACAACGGGAACTGTGCATACGGGCTCTGATAAGAGGCACCATATCTTTTTCAAACAACTTTTCGGCAAGTTCTCTCTCCAACAAGCAATAATCAGTTACTCTCGCAGCACTCGCAGATGGAGTGCAGCAATTCGCCATATGTTCTCCTGCAACACCTTCCAGCATCTCACACCAGTGAAAAATGGGAGCTTTCCAGCAGAGGGAAAGAAACGCAGAGGCTGTAGAATAAAACCCAACAGGACTCGAACCCAATAACACCGGGCTTCACAGATCGCAGAAAGAAACTGTCAGAACCATTCAATTATATGTAAATGCTGCACAATGAATTCACGCTATTTCCAAAGGCCCATCCAGGAGCATTATGCCCCTGCTGGAAATACAGGTTGAATGAAACAGCTGAAACAAGAAAATTCGACGTCCCGTCCATCCCATTCACCGCGGCTACTCCAATGTGACTGACATCGCAGATGAATTGTCCCGATGAGAGTTTCACTCGCACACTCCACTGAGAATCGGATGACATGCAGACGACAGAGTACGGGCCATTTGGTCGAATAGAGATCTCAGGACATTTTCAAAGCAGCAAGCGATCACAGTGTCCGTCGGCAGGCCCAGTTCACATGCTGGAACACACAGGTAATGCGGGAATTGTAAAATACTATAACAGACTGCCACCTAAGCATTCCAAGTCCCCAGCGGAATACCATTCGTCATCTGCTGTCTGGTCGTCTATCATTTCAGACTATCATTCGCCTGGAGACACCCCGACCCTAATTATTACATTTCTGCAGACTTAGTCACCCTGTTTGGGCTAACCTTACGATTCGAAAACCGTGGCCGGTGTAATCCTACAACTGTACGTGCGCTTTCGATCAAGCATTGCGTGGCCGAACTTACAAACCCTCACCCAAGTAACACGTGCTTTATTTAACACTTAATATTTGAATAAACGTGACATAAGGAATCAGTTTCAACTGACAAGGGCATAGGGATACCCCATATGCAAACATTGGTGCGGTAGCTAGTTACCTTGCTAGCATTGTATCTATTGAATTCACATTGTAGCCAATGATACCTAGCAAGCTAACTAGCATCTCGAAGGAGAAAAAAAAAAAAAAAAAAAAAACTTCGCTAGCTTGCTGATGCACTGCTTCAAGGAACCGAATTAGGCCCACTGGCCGTGATTCACCCCTTCGTGGTATTCCATGTTATTGTGTAAATTAGGCAGCAATTACTAACAAAATGGCAAGATATCAGTGAGGCCAACACAGGGTATAACGTTAGCGACCCGGTACACCGAGATCGCATGTGTGCGCCGACCATCTGACTGGGCAGCAGAGAGCGTGAGGCGCGCTTATTTTTTCCCTAACCAAGCTGTGGTACCGCTTCCGCTCTAAACCATACTTCAGCCAATTAGATTGTCTTACAATTCCAGTTCCGTACAATCAGATTGTACGTGACTGGTATGTAAAGCAATCAGATAATATGTAACTACACTTTCTCCTGAACTTGGTTATGAAAAATAATCCAACAAGCGCCTGGAAGACTAGCCAGATTCTCCACTAGACAACTAATCTGGTCAATCCGTTTTCACACTGGACGCGAAACGAATTTTTCGCACGACTGATTACATTCAAAGTCAATGCGAAGACGCGAATACACGCGAACGCGTGTATTGGCGTCTTAGCACTGACTTTGTCATCTCTAATGCGAAACATTCGTTTCGCGTCCGGTGTGAAAGCAGCTTCGTTCGTTCCGCTATGTCGAGTTGAACTGTTGAAACATCGTCACGAAGCATAGGATAACAACACTGGGGAAAAAACGTTAATGTTTTGTAAATTAATTTAATAATGTAATCAGAGGTATGAGTTTTACACCGCGGGCCGAAGAAGTTGGTCATCTAACGCTACCGAGGCGACCCACATCACTGGCGTCAAACTGATAACGTAGCTAGCCAGCCAGCCGAGCTAACGTTATTCGCATACCTTCTCTACCTGCGTGTCTTGATTTTCGTTTTTTGTAGACTTCTCCTTCTCCTTCTTGTTCTTTTTCAGATTCACTGGTCCCGCCGCCGGTGATTGCTCTTTCCCCTTCCCCTTGTCCTTCTTCTTCTTTTTATCCCGTTTGGCAAAGAAGTCGTCCAGGCTCTTCTCAGCACAAGTACTCGTAATATCCGCCATCTTATAATAAAATACAGATATATATCTTAGACAGTTCGCGATCGGCGTCTAATTTCTAAGACAAATCAGCTCTAATGCTCAGTATCGACCCTCTGTATGACAACGCCTGGTATTTGAAGTAAATCTTTCAAAATGCCCGTTTCACGTGTTTCATACGGAGAAAGGCACGCAGCCGGCACCACATTCGCGAAGTGGCAACGCCGCTCTGTCATGCCGAATGCAACCGGAAGTGAAACCTACCATCTTAGTTGCGCGCGGGCTGAACTTCCTATAGTGATAGACCGTGTAGCCTATGGCATACTGACAAACCCGATCGTGAAACAGTGGGGGGGTGGTACCAGCAAGTCGTCAACCTGCCGTGCGCCGATGTGTGTAGAAGAACGACGAAGTAACAGTGAAGTTGTTCTAGTTTTTTTTAAAACTGACATTTCTTTCACACTTACCCATTTGATTAGTAGTCTAATTACCTGGCCCCTCCCCTAGGGGGCCAGGTTAAGCAATGATCATGTCTGTGTGTGTGTTTGTTTCTGTCAGTCTGTCTGTCAGCCCGTGGCTGGGGCCAGGTCTGCTATCTCTGATTGCCTTGTTATAACATGGTTCACATAAGCATCTCTATGAGCCCACACATTTGATAGTTTTCGATAGCCAAACAACTCACCTCATGTTTGTGACAACCAGAAATGGCTTATCACCCTATTGTTAGCTCTTAATAATAACAGGTTGAAATATGAGTTGTTAGACCATTGTGAGGGCTCGCATTTCTTTCACAGATTTATTGTACTCATTATCCTCATTAAGTTTCATTTGTTTCAAAGTCTTCTCAAAATCATACTCTTTGATTGGATTTTACTTATAAAGAGAGGTCTGTAATTATTTGTACGTTATACAATTTTAAAGGCTTGAGATCAAATTCATGCATGGATCAGTCCGCTCTATGAGTATAGGCTGTCAGGTTCAATTTGAGGGAATTCACATCCAAACTGCAAACTATATAGGAACTAGACAGGTCGGTCGCCTGCGAGCAATGGGTGTAGCACACCATCACCCACATTATTCATGTTGGCTTATTTTTGACCCAAAATTGTCTATTTTTTAGTGAATGATGTTACCACGGCAACCAAAATCAACAGGCACCAGGTCCTAACCACTGCCGATATATACCAAATATAAAAGAAATAGCTTTAAATTTGTGGAAGGAAATCTTCTCAGTGGTGGTGGCAGCAGACACATGACAAAGCCGGATCCTTAGTACCCCTGACTTCGTCCAGGGTCTACAAATAATGTGCATTCCATTTGAACTAGGAAAACCGCAAGAGCCTCACCTACCCCAACCTCAAATTCCAAGATGGCTGCTCTATGCATCAATGGTAGTGTAAGGTGTTGTAATGTACCGTTTCTTAGCACTTCCATCTTATTTCAATCTCATAAAATTAGCTGCTCATACACTACTGTTCAACTATCCATGTTGCTACAGTGTTAAATGCCAAAAATACCTTGTAAAGCCTTATCTCATCTCGTGATTCTGCTAATGATGGTTAACACACCAAAGGGCAAGTGCAACAAAGGTTTTCCTGGAGGTGTCCATCTTGGACTATGTTCAGAATATACAATCACAAACTGTAGAGCAATATACTGCATAGTGTATCCGCCAAATAGCAAACAACATATTATGAGTAAGTCAGTGAGTGAGTGGACAAATCTACATTCCAAACACAGGGTTGATTTTCCAACTTGCCGCTCTGGAACACGGTGCACTAGTGTGTGACATCATTCCCTGTCTCAAGGGAAGTGGAATACAGCCTTACAGCTTTTTAGAATGCCAACTGTCTGGACTCCTTGAGATCTCAGTGTGACCGCAAAGTACACTCCAAGCATGGGACCTGAATTTAATCAATGAATCCCCTGTGGGTATGTCATGAATTTTGATTTAGCCAAATAATTGCACTGAGTAAAACCTGGTACAGCGCTTCTCACTTGTGTCCATGTTCCAAACTTGAGATGATTTTGGTTTAACTTTGTAACTTTGCATGGCACGGTGGTGTAGTATATAGCACTGTGGCCTCACGGCCACAAGAAGGTTGTGGGTTTGAATCCAGCCTGGGGCCTTTCTGTGTGGAGTTTGTATGTTCTCCCCGTGTTGGCATGGATTTCCTCTGGATACTCTGGATTCACCCACCCACAAAAACATGCATCATAGGATCAAGGTACTGGCTTTAGAACTGGAGTTAGTCCCCAGGCGCTTCTCTGTGGCTGCCCACCACTCCTAACAATAGGATGGGTCAAATGCAGAGGACAAATTACCCCACGGGGTTCAATAAAGTGTATCTTATCCTGAGATCTCATCTTAACTTAGAGCGATTATCTGGATGACTCTGTTATCCTGCTTCATAATGAAGACCCCTAGTTGCCCCATGCGCAATCTAAATTGAGCATATTAGTGTATAATTTAGTATATTATATTACTAGTATAGGCAAATAATTAATAGAACAATAAGGGATTGATTATAAAGTGTTCATAAGTTGAAAAGAATGAAATTACATCGTAAAAACAAGTGTGGCAGCACAAGAAACATCAGGAGGAATGCAAATTCAAAAAGTAATTTTAAATTTGCAAACAATTTAAAATTTTACCACCGGTGAAGACCTAGCAAGGGATAGCGAGAAGAAGAGAAATGTGCACTGACCTAAAATAAACAAAAACAGAACCATGTTTATGATAAAAAATAAGGTTCTTATATGAATGTTCCAGAAAGCAACAGCTGTGAAAAATTCTAGCCAGTAGAAATTAGAATAAGATATGCGTGTGACCTAATGCTGAACTATAAAGGAGGAAAGAGAATCTTTGGTCATCAAGGAATCTGAGAAACTCTGTTCATGTACATTCGCACCATACAGTATGAATAAATAGCGCTTTATTTCTTGGCTTTTTGTTAATTCCAACCATAATTCATACTTCCATTCATCCACCCATGATCTATACCACTTCTTCCTCACTAGGGTCACAGGGGAGGTGGAGCCTATCCCTGCTGACGATGGGTGAAAGGCAGGGACTCACCCTGTACAGCTCGCCAATCCACCTCAGGGCTCCCATACCATTCGCTTACACAATCATACCTACGGGCAGCGTAAAGTCTCCAGTCCATTCATAGTTTTGGGCTGAGGAAGGAAACCTGCACAAACACGGGAAGAACATGCAAACTCCTAACATAAAGGCCCCATGCTGAATTTGGCCATCCTGCTATGAGGCAGCAGTGCTACTCACTGCGACAACCCTAATTCAGTGTGGATTATTTATTCTCTATGGCGTTCCCATTTCCAACTTAGTTAGTACAGAAAATGATTACATTATGCCAGCTCATACGACCCTTGAGAGACACAGACATGCCTTTTTTTTTTTTTATACAGCTGTTTGGCTGAAAATGTTTTAATAATAAGAGTATAAAACAGGATGATCCCGGCAGAACAGAGGCTGTAGACCATGCAAATAGAGAGGGTAAAGGAAGTGGAAATTTTGTCTCTTTTTTCATTTTATTAAGCGCATACAAAAGTATTCCATCGTACGCCAGAAAAAAAACCATCGAGAAAGTCATAAGAACCACTGTGCAAATGGGCCAAATTCAAACGACTCGAATGTGATCTTCTCTGGAGCACGGTCATCTTTCCCAGTGAGGGAGTCAGCCATATTCCACAGGTCCAAGGGCATGGAGAGGTCAAGCAAATTTTTTTTTAGCTCTCATTCTGTAAGTCACTGGGTGGATTTGGCTCTTCTGAAGGTGGACAGAAACAAACAAACAATTAAAAACAGAGCAATTTTGACTAATGAGGACTAATTAACCCCTTTGCGCAGAATACAAATAGTGCCAATTTTTCCTGTAATACATGAGCCTATTTTAGATTTACAACTCAGTATTTGTGTCACAGAGACTTTGGAAATTATTCCAGTGCAGCAAGACATTTGGAATTTCAATTGCAGAATTATTTCTAAATTAAATTTCGGAATTTATGGACGCCGGCGTCTATATCTGCATAAAGGGGTTGACTCTTATGTTCCGTTTGAGGTCCGTCAGATCTCAGAGCCTTTTTAACAGCTTGAAAATAAAAAAGAAATATACTTCGTCCCTTGAGAATCAGCTGGTTCTATGTCCACTTTTCCTCATTTTGAGAAAATGGAGTTTGAACATTTCAACTGTCTTATCTCTGATGTTTAGAGAGTTATCAAAATGTATTTTGTGTGGAATATTGTTGACTGTGGAAGGTATCCTAAACATATTGCAAACATGTTCAAAATCTCCATGGGCTTAGAGATATAAGCAGTCAAAAATGGAAATAGAACTTTCTGATTCCGAGGAACGCAAGTTGCCCTTGGTCAGCAAGTTCTATGTCCAACACAGGACCTGGTGCCTTTACTGGTTTTACGTATGATCAAAATCAGGAAGTTCTATGTCCATGCACATTGACGAATGTGACTTTTCCACACCAGTCCTAACATGACAAAATTAAGATTTACAGTGTGTATACATTGTTGGTGAACAACTTACCCATCAAAATAATCCATTAGTCTTTCAGAAGGGATCAAAATTGAACGTTTTTTCCGAGGAGTTCTCATATTGTGGTTTATATGTGCTCCTTGGCCATTTTGAGTGAATGTCACATGATCCAGGTACGGACCCTGATTGGTTCCTTGGACATAGAACCACCTGATTTGAAATGAGCCCCATTCAGGATATAGAGCTAAATGTTTCTACGTGTTAATCTGGTGTGGACTTCAGGTTGGAGCTAAGCACTAAGTGACATGAACCTAACTGATTTTAGAATGTCCTGGTATGCTTAACTCCATTACTGCAAAAAGTGGACATAGAATCAGCTGATTCTCAAGGGACGACTTATCATTTCATCAACATGATATTTCATAATTGATCCAGACTTTCTGAGAACTACTAACAAGCACAGTTCTTTCATACTCAATAACATGTTTGAAAAGTGCTGCACAAAAACAGATGTTACCTTTACATAATGAGCTCATTAAAACTGAGACTGACACAACACTAAGGTTAAGGACTGATGTTCAGATAAGCTTGAAGCTCTACCTGCAGGCAGTGGAGCATTAATTGCGTCTGAGAGTGAGAGTTCTGAAACAACCTCACCGTCCTCTGGGATTCCTGAACACCTGCACATGGATAAAGTACAAACAGGGCGTATGGCACAAAATACAGCACCGCACACACTGAACACAGACAGTACAGCTAGAACGATAAAACAACGTTGTGCGTATGATGAAACAATGTTGAACTCAATCAAGCCCTCAGGCTACACCCACACTGTTAGAGCATCGTTTTAAAATGAAAGCCATGTCCGTCCACACTAAAACGCAATCCCGAAGCTCTCAAACTAAAACAGAGACAGCAGTGCTTAAAAAAGTCTTCGGTTTATGGGTTTTAAAAAGCAGGGGTAGAGCAGTCACTAAGCAAAAACATAGCAAAACTTAAGCATTTTGCTAAACTTAAGCATTAAAATGAGAATGTATTGGAATGAATGTATGGTGGAACCAAGGACCAATGAAACACTACACACAATAATAGATCCACACACCTCAAACACAAAACATGCTTTCACAGCTGCACATGGCCATGCACAGTCATAAAATGAGGATTACAGTAATATTCAACAGTCACACAGTGAGACACAGGAGGTCCGGCAAGACACAGCCCTCCCGTGATCAGTAATAATTTAGTTTTTCACTTTTTGTAGAATTTTTTTTTGTCAGTAAAAGTCCCAAGTTCAAAGGCTTTTCTTTTATTGCCAGAAACGTGCTCCAAAGGATTTGCTACATATTTCCAGATCACAGGGAGCTCTGGAAAAGAGCCTTAGCCATTGCACCATATGATGTCAGTCAAAAGCTTGAAAGCATCGATTGCTAAACGCAACATTAAAATGTTTATTTAGTTATTTATTTATTCTAGCAGCATCCACTGCCAAAACTCCATAATATAAGGTTTACAATCATAGGACTCTTTCTGATTGCAAATTTTTTTACTCCTTTCTTTCTTTGAGTATGAATGACCAGGGGATCTATAGAAACCCTCCATCATTATGGAGATTCAATCTGTTTAATGAGTCGGGAGGAAGGAATAGTGTGGCGGTGCTCATGGAGATCTGTGGACCAGTAGATTTTTACTTTAACACTAATGTAGCACACACACAAACACACACACATGCATGCACACACATACACGCACGCACGCACGCACGCACACGCGCACGCACCTCATTCTACAGCCACAGATCTTGCTGAGCTGCTCATCTGTAAAACTAGATGCGCCTGACTGTGATTGCTCTTGTAAATGAAATGGAAGCCAGTGGAACGGCAGATCTTCAGGACAAGCTCAGGGATTCACTTGATCACATGGCAAGTGGTAGGTAGGCTGAAACACAGTTGGATTTGGTGTTGACTTCACTTGCACCAGCCATCTGATCTACCATTATGTTCTGCGGCTCATAACTGTGCTGACTGATGCATTATACCAGTGTTGACCAATCCTGTTCCTGGTTCTCCCCTCCAGAGAATTTTCGTAATCTGACATGCCTGACTTTCCTAATTAGGAGCTCAACAAGATCTCAAGCTGTTTAATGCAGTGTACTTTGTTATGGTTGGAGTAAACACCTATGAGACCGAAGAGCTTGTGGAAGAGATTATGGTTGGAGTGAAGATCTATGGGGCCGTAGAGCTCCAGGAACAGTTTATGGTTGGAGTGAAGACAGTACCGTTCCAGCAACTGGTTATGTTTGGAGCGAAGACATAAGGGAAGGCACAGTTCCAGGAACCGGTTATGTTTGGAGCGAAGACCTAAGGGACGGCACAGTTTCAGGAACTGGTTATGTTCGGAGTGACGACCAACAGGACAGTACAGATCCGGAAACAGTTTATGGTTGCAGTAAAGACCTATAGGACAGTACAGTTCCAGAAACCATTTGTGTTTGGAGCAAAGACCTAAGGGACAGTACAGTTCCAGGAACAGTTCATGGTTGGAGTGAAGACCTACAGGACAGTACAGCTCCAGGAACAGTTTATGGTTGGAGTAATGACCTATTGGACAGTCCAGATCCAGGAACTGGTTATGTTTGGAGTGAAGACCAATAAGACAGTACAGACTCTGGAACTGGTTACGGTTGGAGTGAAGAAGTACAGGACAGTACAGATCCAGGAAGAGGTTATAGTTAGAGTGAAGACCTATGAGACAGTAGATCTCCCAGAACAGGGATGGTGACCACTGCATCATGGGATCCTTCCCTGTCTGACCTACAGCACGTTGTGAAGCTGTTCCTCTGTGCAGTCTTACTGAATGTCACTTCGGAAAAGAGTAATGTAATGTGATAATTCATAGGCGGGCTGCCACAGAGGTCAGACCCATGCTACAGGCTGCTACCTGCTCTCCTCTCCATCCAGAATGCCGTGGTACGTCCCGATCTCCAGCTCCAGCCGCGTCTTGTTGCCAAGCAGCGTCTCATAGTCACGGCGCTGCTGCTCAATGTCGGCACGGATGTCGCCGAGCTCGGCTTCCAGCTTGCTGATGACGGAGCCCAGGTTCTGCAGCTCGATGTCGTGCCAGTGCCGGGCGTCACACAAGGAGTTCTCCAGACCACGTTTCTGCAGGTGCAAAGACAGGAGGTGCAGTCACGGGGGTTCCATGCACACACACACACATATTTATGCACGTGAAAACACACAGACACACACACACAGCTTACTGCACGTACACATGCATGTATAACATGCACGCATTCATACATTAATGCACACAGACACACATGCACATGCGCATTAACATACACACAAATATACTCACACAACACGCGCACATGCGCAGTTGAACACAAACACACTCACAAACACACATGCACATACGTGCTTCTATAGTGCAGTCTGTGACTTTTTGGACAGTGTCATTATTTCTTCTTTTTGACCCAGCTCTCAATCACATAGGATGTGAAAACATTTAAAAAGACTCACAGCTTTCATTTGTGGTTATTCACATCCACACTGTGTAAACTGTGCAGGAATTGCCCTTTCTACCCCTCATCTCAGACCCAGTTCTTCCAGATAGCACAGTATGTACAGACACACAAAGGGCTGGCACATCCAAGCTGTGTTGGGAGGCTGTTTTATGCCAGCCCTCCAGACGGTGGCAGTACCAGTGCTCTCAGAGACTCGGTCTCGGCCTGCAGGCTCTGGATCTTGCAGCTGGAGTCACTGCACTCTGCTTTTAGGGTTGCTATCTCCTCCTGTTCACAAGACAACTTGGCGTTTGGATCTTCCCTCCGCTGAACGCACACACAGGACAGGGACGGGGGGAAGAGATAGAGAGGAAAAACAGAAAGTCGGTCGTCTCTTTCAACAGACCAGGGCCTGTATACATTTTCAAGGAAATGAGCACTGATTTGGGTTCAGTTCTGTCATTGAGTAAGGTTAGGTTATGGGCCAGTAAAAATTGATGCTGAATCAGCAGTACTTTGCTGGGTGGCACTATGAATATGGCTCAAGATCTATGCAGCATTATCATTAATTAATGTATGAGGTCACAAGTATATGATGTCATGCCAATTCCAATGCAATGGGATACAAGACCCATAGGAAATATAAATATATATGTAGAATCATAATTTTGGGACACATTCCAGAAAATTACAAGGTTAAAGGTGAAAATCCCAGCTGACATCGCCGCTGAAATGATGAATTGACATGCATGGTGAGCATTTCATTCTATGTTTGTCGTACCAAACTGTATCTCAAAGCATCTGAGATAACCATGTCGCATCTGAGCTAACTGTATAGCTGCTGAGTCCGTGATGGGTGGGTGAGCTCATGTCCAGCTTGTAGCAGAAGGTCGAGCAGCAAATAGGATCACAGGTACCTTGAGCTCGGGGTAGAGGTCCGTGTCTGCTCTGTTTCGCTCAATAGCTCTCTCCCAATGAGAGCGGATGTAACTCAGGATCTGGTCTAGGCTAGTCTCGATCGGGGCGTCCGGCTCATTTGCCATCGGGCCGGCTAGCTGCCTGTACAGACTTCTCACTTCCTGTGGTGTGACATGTAGTGAACATCTCTAAGGCCCAGGTTCAGAGACAGGGCCTGAGATATAATCTAAGACTCAATTCAGAGGAAATTCATTGAAACACATACATATTCCATACATTTAAATATGACTATATCCCTTTTCCAGAGGGGTATTTGAATACATGGAGTGGTCTGTTCATCACAGTTATAAAATCTCTAATATTTACGATGGAATTGCTTTGCATATGGACGTAAATGAAATTTAACCACTTTGCCAAGCATTTGGCTTGCTGGAATGCCTGACTTCCAACCCTTGAGCCCTCACCTCTTCGTAAGCCCTGTCTAGGTCCTCCAGCTCCGCCCTCATGTTCTGAATCTGGGCCTCCAGGTCGGCCTGGGTCAGGTTGGCGTCGTCGATCACTTTGTACAGGGAGTCCATCTCCTCCTCTACTGCTTTACGGAAAGGCTGCTCATTCTCGTACCTGTGGACACAAAAAAAGTGATATCTTAGCTCTGAGGTAGGGGGGGAATGTGGGAAAAGAGAGAGCGAGAGAGAGAGAGAGAAATGAAACAGGAACAATTGCCTGTGCATATTTAGAAAGCTATCATGGCTCAAACTCCGATCCATATTGTTAAAATCAACGTTTTGTAATGCACTAAATTGCAGGTTGTCCAGTTTAATTCAGATCAATTTTATCTGTATGGCACTTTTTACAGAGAGAATGTCACATAGATGCATGTAAAAGAGTGCCCAGCCAAAATCAGGGTCACAGATTAGAAGGTTACAGGATCTAATTCTGACGAGTAGTTTTTAAACCTGGATTTCCCATAATTATCACTGCTATGTTTATTTGAGGATTTGTCATAGTAACAATGTAAAGCCAAAGTGGGCTGCAGTCCCCTGACCCTGCGACGTGCTCTGTGTGGTTCTATTTCCCCATTACCCCAGTCTTAGGGTTAGACACGGCTCACTCACCTGTCCTTGAAGTCCTCAGACCCGGCCTGGAGGTTCTCAGTCTGAAGCATTAGCCGGGCATTGTCCAGGATGGCTTCACTCACCTAGGTGACATCACAATGGGTGACGTCATGACACTAGCCTCGAAAAAACGACTATATCCTTATCAGGGCACTCGCCTACTATTGAGAGCACACATCGTCATAAAAAATTTTACTTAAAGGCAGGTGTGCTGATTCGGACCGAGGCAGAGAAAGACATGATGCACTGCGCTTATGCTGATTTTTCAAAATACTAAACTCAATTTGTGATTTGGAAAGGAAATGTATACCAGAGAGACGAAAAATAACAGAATAATATTCATACGTATTCTCTAATCAAATGGGCAGATTTGATTCAAATTACGTTACTTTTATTTCTACAGTGTTTTTAGAGCAAATGAGGCAAAAACACCTCGTTGGAGGAAATGCCTTAATGGATGGTAAAAAAAACAACGAAAAAACAAGAATAAATCAAAACTAGTTTATGGCTGAATCGTGCGGCATGACCAATAGCATAACATCATCACTCACTAAGTGAGTCATGCAGTCACAGACATTCACGTTTATAGGGTTGGCCCCCCTCCTTACTGAAGGCCACGAAATACTCCCCAGTGGGAAGAGATTTGAGAAGGAAATTTGATTCTACTGCTCGTCATTTAGCAATAATAAAAAAAACCACCAGGGGGCCACCTCAGCCGATGTGAATGAGAAAAATGAAAAACTATCTGAACTTGGTGTGGAAAAAAAATACAGCATAAAATACTCACAATCAACTTAAATGGACCAAACAAAATGCCCACCTAAGTCACTCCTCATCAGCCATAGTGTACTTTAAAAGATCAATAGAGTTTTTGCATCATTAAACACAGGGAACATTTAACACAATGTGCTGATCACAGGTTTCCACAAGGGTTTAACTTAGGGCCCCTAACACTTTTTAATGGTTATGGATTGATGCCAATTGCCTTCTGGATCACCATTTTGAAGCCTCTATGGCTCCATAAACCATGGCACAGGCATACTGCGACTCAACTCAACTTCAAGGTCCCTATTTTACAAATTGTATGCCTCTTTTAAAACCCCTTACCACTCCAGTAACATTTTCTTAAAATGCCTATAAAAGACCTACTCAAGGTAAATTGAAATCTGTTCTTGTTTTTAACTTCCCTGACGGGCCTGTGGGCGAGTCGTCAGAGTGTTAAGGGGTTAAGGCTCTCCGTCTTGCCCAAGATGAGATACTATGCGATGCAGGATTTTTACAAAGTCCGAAAGACTGTGGTATTATGATTGCAACTGTCCAGCTAACTTGATCTGCCGGTTTTCTCTCTCTTGGAAACCCATCTGTGTTAACATCAATAATCCAGAATAAATGGAGTCAATGCATCAATAAAATGCTTACCGTTCAAATAATTTGCTTTCAAATTGATTGATATTTCAGGTTTTCAACACTTTTCATCCTGACTGTGTTAACTGGATATGCGAGGGATTAAAATGCCCAAAATACGAGTACCGTCACTCGTTAATAACAACATACTCTTCACAATTCAACATTAAGAATTTCCAAATGTGTGTTTCTGGAGCTAGAGATATTTTTTACTTGCACATAAGTATAAATACACTTACATTATATTACAGTTTCATAGCCCAGGCTTTTATCCAAAGCAGTTTATAATTACTTAGACAAAGCAAGGCTCACTGTGCGGTTACGGACCCCACAGCTGCGTTTACATTTTTTTAATTGTTACTTCAAACAAAATTTCCTTATCCTCATCCCACTACATACCCACAAGGATATACATCTATAAATATACCAAATTAGGGCTGAAATGCAATGAAACCCTGTGGAAAGTGAGACTGATCTCCTGTAGGAACACATGGGTCAGCTCTGCTCTACACTGGACCATCTACAGGAGGGGGTTCTGCTACAGCCGGTCTCTGTGTTCTCTCTGTATAATCAGTAGCCAGTAAGTGCCTTGAGAGCAAGGAGAGTAGACTCTTTGATTAGTGGCAACTTAAATGAATCGCAAATGCAGCAATTAGGAACAGATATTGCCCAGATAGCGAGCGACTCTGGGCTGGATCAACACCAGTCCTGTGAACTTCAGCCCAAAATCAGCACAGATTCCACCTTGAGTTGCTCGCGATAAGGGAGGAGGACCTCTGCAGTACAGTTTTACACCCCAGTTGTACAGTCAAAAGTTTTTGCACACCCCAAAACATTTTTTTCACAATTTTCTGTAATTGTTAATTTTTTATATTTTGTTCTTGTGTAATAGCCTCATACTGGTTGTATAACAGAAAGGTAGAAAAACTGAAGCCCAATGTATAATCCACAAAACAAATTAAGAACAATCAGGATCAGTCATTTTGTCAATATTTGAGCAGATCAGTATCGATGGTCTAATCCAGTGCTTCTCAAATCCCTCATGGAGGCCCACCTGTCCTGCATGTGTTCGATCTCTCCCTGATCCAGCACTGGTGATTCAAATGATCTACTCATTATCAAGCAGCTTCAGGGGGTTGATGGCAAGCTGATCATATTAAATCACCTGTGCAGGATTCCTTGTGGATTTAAATTGTAAATATATTATTTGCAATAAACGAGCATTACGTTCCAGTGATTTCTTTGTTGTAAACATACATGTAAGATAAAGACTAGAGAATCTCTTAGGGTGTGCAAAAGCTTTTGACTGGTAGTGTACAGGTGGGTTCATCTCCCGCAGTTTATCATATAACCTGCCCCTCCCCCGCCAGGCCCCACCTGCCGGTAGATCTCCTCCCAGTCCTGTCGCAGGACGCCCCAGTTCCCGGCACTGGACGCCTTGCGGTCGAGACACTGGCGGATCTGCTGCTCCAGCTGGCGGTTGAGCTGCTCCAGGGCGCGGACCTTGTCGCGGTACTCCAGCAGGCTGCCATTCAGGCCCTCGAAAGCCACCTGCCTGTGCCCCGGCTCCCCCTGCTGGGGCAGGACGGGCGCTGCAGAACTACGCATGCCCTGCAGGAACACGCTGCTGATGCCCAGGGCCCGCCGGGACACCCGCGTCCCCAGGCTGCTGGCTCCGCCCGTGGGCGCTGTCCCCACGAAGACGCCGCGCGGGGCGGCAGTGACCCCAGCGCTCGCTCGACTCAGGCTGCCGCCGCCGGCTGCGGACGCCGAGGGGACCTGCTGGCCCAGGTGGGACGATCGTCGTCTCGGCAGAGGCATGGTCTTGTGTCAGCGTGTGACTGTGGCTGCTCACTACTCGTACGCAGGCATCGCCCACTGCTGAGATATCCCTGCAGCTCCCTGCCCGCCAATCTGAGCGTTGCAGCGGCGACAATGAACCCCTCCCCTTTATTGTGGGCTGGGCTTCTGGAAAGTGAGAGATCGATGCGGGGTGATTGTCCTGTGACTCTGTGCGCATGCTGGGGGGAGGGGGGTACTGTTTGACACACGAGGGGCATGGGGGCTGTGACCTGGCTTTATTTTGGCTGTCGCTGTCTCAGCACTGTAGCCCTCCCAGAAACATTCCATTGACGCCCCCCAACCTGCTCCCTCCCTTCTAAGCGTACAAAAGCACGCACGCAGAAACAGTTCTGTCATCACATTGCTCCCAGTAGCTTCTCGGCGAGTCGGCTTTCTGTTCGCTCAATGAGTTTCAGGTGTAAACACTGAGAGAGGGGTTCAGCACCTGATGGAATTATAGAGCGTTCTGGGCAAGGTCTCTCCCATTCATACCCTCATTCAGAATCACACCATACAGTGTCATTCAACATTATCTACAGCTGGGGTGGGTGAAGGCTTTCGTTCCAGCCTAACGCATACGCACCCGATTCCTCTAATCAACTCCTGGACTCTGCAGAGAACTTGGTCAGTGGAATAAGGCGTGCGCTTGATTGAGATGAAAGACTGCAGCCACACCGGTCCTTTCTTTACCAAGTTGAGAACCAGTACTGTTCAGTGATACTAACAAACAGTATAAAAGTCTCATAGGACACAAGCAGGCACAGTGTTGGACAATTACAGTTATACTTTGACCCATTTAAAATCACACAATCATAGAAAACACACACGCATACTGTTACACTGTATCACAGAGTCACTCAGTCATTTTACTCTACTGGTGAGAAGTTTTTATCCAACATTTTTTTGAGCAGCGCAGAGATGGAAAAATTTAATTAAAACACAATTTAAATCTTACATTCATTGAAGAGGCTGCGTTTTGCCATAATATCTGCAAAGAAGATTCAAGACATTTTTCCTATAGGGAGACATATGGTTCTGCTTTTACACCTAACATTACTCCAGAAGTTCCTGAAGATAAATCTAGAGGAAGCATTTTGGTACGATTTTGCTCCAATGTAGATGGATTTTACATCCTTTCTAGGGAAACTGAAATGATGACCCATTAATTTTACCAAACACAAAATTTCATTAACTCCAAAATTTAGGTCACTATCGTAACAGTTCTTCTTTTAGTTTTCTCATTTTTCACGTCCTGCATTGTATCATTTGAGGTTATTTTCATGCTTACATTTCACTAAACCATAGAACAAAAACATGAGTATGGAGTTCAAGTATTTCTGTCCAGTTGTGCATCTCGCGCTCCACCACACTAAAACCGCAGAACTGCAGGTAGTCAGTGTGTATAAAGCTGAAACACCAGTGTACCATCAGTGCTTTGCAGAACTGGATCTGTAATCTGAGGGTTATTGGTTTGAATCCCAGGTTTGGCAGTGCAGGTGTACCCTTAGGAGCTGTTCTATCTTAATCCTGCTCTACCAAGAGATCTCTGAATATATGCAAGATACAAAAGAAGCCCAGTCTCACTATTAATGCATTGCCTAAACAAGCACCTACCATAACTGCAAAAATTAAGCCAGTATTAACTCCCACAGGAGCTAATTTACAAATTTTTCAAAGTAACAGCAGCTCCTGAAAGGAGAGTGATCTTAGGAGGGCTCAGTCATAAAAATCAAGGTTTGGGGTAAATTAGGGGGGAAAAATGGCAAAAATCTGCCAACCTGCTTCTCAACAGTCACATCCGTTCCCACAGGATAACTGACTCGCACAACAAACCGTTTGATGGAGTCGAGCTCAAAGACAGATGACTCATAAACCTGTGCTACACAAGTACAGAAGCCTCTCAAGCTCCTAAAATAAAAAGAAAAAAAAAGGATTCGTCAGTGGCTGGCCCAATGCTCAAAAATATATCATCTAATCCTCCATTTTTCACAGGTTGCTTCTAGATGGAGACAAGCGGAGTAAATGATAATATGTTTCAAGTACTGGGAGGCTCCCAGCATATTATACTGTTTTAAGAACTAGTGCATATATCACAAAGTGTGATCACAGAGTTAGATTGCTGACTGAACAGTGTAAAACCTGAAATTGATATATTAACATCAGTGTACTGTCTGGAATTTGGAGGGTTTACAGGTTTTTTTCTCAATGCAGTTATCCAGATAACTCAGTAAGCCTGTTTTAGGAAACAGGCCCCAGAACTGGAAAGGTTGCAGGACTGATTTCAAGATAGGACACCATTACCTCGAAGGAATGTTTTTGAGGAAGGCTTGTAACTAACTAACTAACTAACTAACTGACTGACTAACTAACTAACTAACTATCTAAGCCTGTAGAATGAATGAATACAATCAGAATCAGGAAAAATAAAGATAACAAACCAAAACCTAAAAAAGGCCTGTTGAATGGCTTGTTCTCCTCAAAATGTTTATGATTTTCAGTTATCATCGAGGGAAAATAAACCCGTACGATGCACTTGATGAGTGACATGATACCATTCATAAGTGTGCCTTTATTTAGAAACCCGTCTTTAGCATTTGGCATCTCCAAATATACTCCAAGCTCAATATTTCAATATTCTTTGAGCTGTACAATTAATTTTGAAGTTAAATTGTGATTCACAGAAAAAAAGATATGTAAATCTCAATTATATTTTATACTGCAATAACACTGATTAAATTTTAATTGATTTTTTTCAGAGGACAATTGTAAGGGCTCTCAATAATACTTTCGCTCATCAAGATTGTGAAGCCCAACTTCAATTTATCTCTGTCAAGTGCTAAAAATACTATCAAACATTTATTTCAGCACTTCATTGTGAATAAAAATCAAGGAAAATAGAACCAACTGCCATTATTCAATTCATGCAGCACATTCAAAGTGACACACTCACAACGAGCTGCCCGTGGAAAAGAGGAGATTTTTCATTCAACCAGAGAGGAACAAAGGGTTGTCGAGTTGAATAGCCATAGAACACAGAACATAGACCAGAGACTGTTCTGGAACATTCTCCCAACATACAGCAGAATGCATGGTTTCTGCGTCCCTTGTGAACAGGCAGCTACTATATCATCTGATTACACAAAACACAATCAAAACTTACATGGCATATTCTAACCTGCTTACACTGAGATACTGCAAGGGCCATAAGTGTCTGGACCAGGACGCTGTATAAAATGCCTGCAGTTCCACCATAGTTACATGATGTTAATGCAAATTCCCAGATCATGTAAGAGAGTTGCTACTTTGATCTCTTAGTCATTGTCTTTGTAACTTAAGCGGTACATTGCAGATATAAAAAGCAAATCCTCTCCCAATATGCAATGACTTCAACACAGAACTTATGTATAGGTTAGCAAATGCTATCTGATCAAAGGAACAAAGGATACTTCTTCCAAGAATTTGAGTATGCGCTTATTCAGTTAGCCCAAGGCAAGAAGGCATTAAGGATTTCTCTCCAATGGTGTTCATGGTGCAACAACTGAATACATAATACATTTAACAGAAACCTTACCTCCAATGACACAAAGAGCGGAGCCACAGCAAATGAGAAGCAAGTAATTGGAGATAACAAATACAGAAGACCCCCTTGCACTTTTAAAGCTTTTTTCTTTTATTGCTTTGTAGTGAAAAAGTACAGTGTATATACTACAATACAAAAAAAAAGACTTGCACTTAGATACAAGTTCAATCCTTCTTGCAGCCTCCATTTTGTAAATAATTTTTAGAAACCATAGAAACCAGGCTTCTGAAGCCGAACACCGCTCCGTACAGCCATCACATTGTTTGGTTGATAACTTCAGAAAATACAGTCCGACACACATAGGCACATATTCCACATGATTCGTGGCCACATTTAAAAGAGGTGAGGAACAATAAATATCTTTCTTACCAGTATAAAAATGAATACAACAGATTAAGTATGATTTTGGCACAAACTGTTTTTGTTGAAAGTGAGAGAAATGGGGGGTGGGTTCATCTGAAGTCTACAACACAACCTTTTACACAAGCAGGTGAACTCAAGTTAATAATAAGTCTTTGATTTGATTGATCAGAACTCCACTGTTTTCAATTACCATGAGTGATTCTTACATTCAAGTTAAACAAATTCAAATCACATTTCAGCGATCCTCACTGTAAAGGGCTCTTTACAAAGAGTGCTTCATATCAATTTCTCAAGTACCCACCACTATAACCTCTGTAGATGGCAATTTCCATTTTCCATCATCCCTGTGCAATGTAATAAGCAAATGCGACCTGTAGTGGTACCAGTGTATAATTTTACTGTTCTGGACGATAATTTGGTCTCTATTCTTTCCTGTATCTAAGGCTGGAAACAGCTAAGTTTAAAACCCATATGAACTTCTCCTGGTCAGACAGAGATTTTTTTAGATTACGCCAAAATGTGACATCATTTTTTTCTTATTTTCATTTTGACGCTTTCCATGTACACTAATGCACATTCAGAACATTTCTATTTAGTATTTTTTTCCAAACCATCAACTGCCCTTCCCAGTGCAGTGTTGGGGATCAGGGACAGAGATCTGCTTTGAATGGGCGGAGTGGCCAACATTCATCGCCTTAATGACTGTCGTACATTGATACAGCCGTATGTAACCAGAGCAGAAGCCGTGGCGCTAGTGAGAACGGCCAAAACAAGCAGATTCTTTTGGTGAAATAGAGGCCCAAAATTGCCAGGATCCTTCATAATTGACGTCATCACCTCTAACAAACGGAAGAGGGCGCAGAAACGTGATTGAAAAGACAAAAGATTTTTGAAATCCAGCAATTTTTTATGGAAATTTACTACCAGTAGGCTATCCAGGAAGATGGTACTAGTCTGCTAGCATTCAGGTCCATTAACTTTATCTTTTTATGTGCATGTTTACCAGCGATAAAGCGCAAAGAACATAGAATGGCGATTCTCAGCCCCTTCTGAGGGGATCACCAGCTAGAACCAGAAATGTTCTGTCTTCTACCACAAGTACATCAGATGTAACCAGTCAAAAGCTTGATTAGCTCTGGTGGTCTTCAGGTGGAGCACATCAAACCCAGATCTGGCTGATGGTCTCGGAGCACGGACGTCAAAAAAAGTCTCAACATTCTCATAAACGTATGCTCACGGAAATACATATCTGATCTGACTTACTCCATTTCCCCTTTAATTGAATGAATCAGGAATAAGGAGTTTAATTAGCATTCAAGTTCAACAGGCTTCAATCTTAAGTCATTAAAAAATATTTGGATTTTTTCTACATTCCTCTCAACAGCAAAAAATAAAAGTGACCGTACAAGCGCGCACCACCTTGCCAGCGAAAATTGAAACCCAATAAAGCGTGAAAAAATAACTAACGCACATTAAAAACCCTCGTCACAATTAGGTCTTCATAAAAATATACATCATAAACATATGTCGCCACATACTCACATACTGAATAACTTTCCTTTTAATTTAAGTTATTTATATCAGGATTTGTACGACACAAAGCAAAAAAAGATGCTTAAAATGACAGCTTATCTTTTGCAGATCTTTCCAATTGATTTTGATTAAAGTTTGAATAATTTTTAGCATTCATTTAAGCATCAGTGTCTCATTCTGATTGGTCCAGATATTTTCAGCATGAATGTGAACTGATGTGTATGATTGAAGATATTGGTCAATATCCCCATGTAAAAGTTGGCTGAAAGTTGTCAAAAATTGATATGAGGATCTGTCAGGAATTTTTTCCTGAAAATTGAACCTAATCTGAACCTACACCTAAACCTAACACATCCAAACACTATCCCTAACACCAAACCCGAATATTATTTCTAACCCTCTTGTAATTATGACATTAATTCTAACCAAAAATACTTTCCTCATGTGAAACACTGCTGATATAGGGAGCTGTGTCTCTTCTTTGTGTGAAGTCCAAATGTCAGATTTCTTGTGATTTGGACAGTTCCAACTGAACATTATATTTTCGAATCAAGTAATGTACACATGGAAAACAAGGCATTATGTCATCCTACAAGCAGCTATACACCAACTAAAGTGGATTTGATTTTCTTGCTTTGAACAACAAACTTGTCGATAACTCCGTAAAACTCATCATGAAGCAGACAGTCGTAAAAAAATTCTAGTCGGCCCGTTTGCACCATACAGCACAAAATACTGTCTGGGGCTGTCAAATACATACAATGAAATAGAGGCAATAGATATTTATAAAAAAACTTCAGAACATGAACTATCCCTTTAAATTTCACTGTACATAAAAGGTCATTGACTAGCATTAAAAGGCTAAGCCAAAACGGGGGAGAGGCCTTTCCAGTCCTCTGCTTGTGACATCACAATAGGACCCTTGCTGCTGTTGTAGGCACGAGCTCTTACAAATAATTATTCTAACGAATCTTTGAAATTTTTTTCCCTGCTGATGACGGGTATTGACAAGCCATTCCTGCTGTTTGTGATGTCACAAGGGGAGCCTCTTAGCTCTTATAAGACTTTTCCCGAGCGATGAACAGAGTCTCTTGGCAAAAAGGGTTGACCAGCACCATGCCATTGTCCATGTAGTCGCCATTGGGAGAAAAGAAGGTTTCGTGCTCCTGAAAGACAAGGACAGAAACATGGCGGTTACAGGAAAAATTTAAAATGTATGGCATTAGCGTAATGTTATGAGGAAACTTAACAATACTGTATATCAGCTGAAACAATATTGATGAAACTGAATGCTTTACAAATGCCTTGAAAAGGAACAAAAAACACATGAAAACAGAACACAACGCTAATCCTCAGATAGCTGCGAAACCTTATCTTAGCAAGATTCATATTCAGGCAGGTGACAACCATCAGTGGTGGCTGCTGCACTGAAAATAGAGGAAGAACAAAAAATCCCTCAAACTGATGATTAGTCTTGACTCGTTTTCAGCCATTTCCCTTTATTCACAAGTTTTCCTATATTTAGAATAATTTGGCTGTCGGGTTAGCTCAGTTAAGGCGCCGCATTTGAGGAGCAGTAGTGACGACCACGACGGGGGTTTGATCCCCGGTCGGCTGCTTTTTCAGGGCGCATGATTGGCTATAGCGCTGCGGGTCAGCAAATTGGGAAGGGACTTCGGGGAAGGGATACTCAAAATTGCCTTGTTCATTGCTCAAGCGCCTCCTGTTGGCCAGCCGGCGCTCGTCAGTGAGACTCTAAGCTTGCTCATGTTCGGGTATCCTCCACCCTCGTTCTGAACTTGCGAAAGTTTCAATCAATGAGTGTAAAGATGCTGGGGCTGACAGGCATGTGCCTCGGAGGAGAGCCGCGAACTGTCTCTCTCTCCTGAGATGGCAACAACGGGTCACATACAAGCAAGGCTTGTACTTAGTTCTTGAATTGTGCATTCCAGATTTGCGTGGGATTGGAGATGCCGAATTTATTATCTTTTTTTAAATTAGAAAAAATAAATAAATAAAAATTGAATAATTCAATGGCAGGTAAACATACAGCTTCTTTCTGAATGTAATGCAATGGGTACAATGCAGAAAAATAGCTATTTTATTTATTTGTACCTATGCATGAGGTAAGTATAACAGATGAAAAAAACAACTCTATTGTTTCTCTAAAGCTATTTTCTGCTTTAACTTGTGGCATATCCTGCAGTGCAGGCTACCGAACCTGTGCCTCATTGTGAAATGAAAACGATTATTAGCTACAAGTATACACTATTTTGAAAAAAGTTGAGTACACTGTCCCCAACTTCACATGTAAACAAAAATTCTATTTCTGATCTTACCCTGGCAACTATCTACATGGAAAGTGACTTACAACTCAGAGTATCAAACACTTTCAAAACTAGACAGTCCGGTCGGCCGCGACCGCATGGGTGTAGCCACTAACTTGCGCATTATTCGGCCAATACTGTCGCCATGGCAAACCAAAATGTATGGGTGTCATAAGTGAAGTATAAGACATGTCCATACCAACAAGTAATCAGTTAAAAATTACAGCCTGTACAGTGTCCACAAGGAAGTGTCTTTGGACGCGGCGGCGCCAGCGGAGATGACAAGCATGAACCCATAGCAGCTGCCGAACTGCATCCAGGGGCTACAATTAACGAATCGCTACGAAGGTAAAAATTATTGAAAACAGGCAAAGACTAATCAGCAGTTATAGGGAATTTCTGTTCCCCCTCTACCGTTAACTCAGCAGTTGCCACTGTACCACAGGCATAGCACTTCGAGCATGTCCTTTAAGTTAATGGGCACTCCTGGTACATCTTGTTCCAGTCAGACTGCAGTACCACTTTGACAACAACAGGTGGTACTAAAGACACCAGTGAGAGTTTGGAGGAGATTCTACAACAAACCCATATGCAAAGCACCTACATTGCGGAGTCAAAATCACATGACACAATCCCTCAGTATTTGATTTGTAAAAAATGAACACAAAAGCTAAGCAGACAAGAAATTACAAAAACTAATCCCTGTTTTGCCAGACTGTTTTGTTAGTCAAGATATCAACTTTGGAAGAGAAAATATCCACACTATGTAAATCTAATCTGTCACCATATAATTAAATATTACCCCAACATAAAGGGTTAAGTTACTAGGAAACCTACTCTGGAACTTAATGTGCATACACATGGTAATAAATGTAAAGAATGAAGGTAAACATTAAAGAAAATTCCACACCGTCACTCACAGAAGTGTGATAATTGCATTTTTAAGCACCACACTGGGCAATAATAAAAGTTTAATACCCGTAAACATGTTCTCGGGTCTCGGGTGTGAAAAGGCTACATAAAATAACAGGCTATGGGCTAAAATAGCACTAAACTGCAAAAGCCAAAATAATAATTTCAACAAGTCTACAGCATTGGTCTAAGACTTGCAATCATATTTCTATTACTTATTTGCTATGAAAGACAAAGTGTGACCAGTGAGGCGTGATAAGTTTGAGTGATTTCAAGAGGGATTTTTTTTTCTGCTGTTGACCTCACAGTTGGCTTACAAAAAGGCAACATTTTCTGCACTTGAGAGAGGAAAACAAAAGCCAGGACTTGAGCTTGTAGCCTTGTGGTTAAGGTACAGGACTGGCACCTAGACTGGTGTTGGATTGAGCCACCAGTGTAGCCAGAATAACATCAGTGCAGTCCAGCCCAACGCCTCGTAAGCAAGGCTCATAGTCCCGTATTGCTGAATGGGAGGTTGGCCCGTGTGTAGTCCATTCAAGTGTAAGTCGCATTGGAGTAAATCGATACAGAATAATGAAATATAATATTTAAAGCGTCAGAATAAGACTAAAACCCCTCTTAGACAGATATGTCCTGCAGTGAATCAGCTTCAGTTTGAGGTGCCCCAGTACCTCAGACATCTCCAGGGGCTGGATCTCCCTGGGCAGCTCCACCGCGTGGCGGGTGAAGTAGTCTAGAGTGATGGCGTCGTTCCAGTAGCTCAGGGTGTTCTCCTGACCCGCCGCCTTCTTCCTTTGCCTCCTCTTCCTCACGCAGCACACAGTGACCAGGACGGCTACAAGAGCAGGGGGGAGAGAGAGAGAAAAACGACAGTTAGAGAGAAAGAGAGAGCAGCCTAACTCAGCACGGCCCGATCACAAGAACAGAGGTAAAAGCACAAAGGTACAGTAGGTGACTATAAACTTTCACCGAATGTAATCTTATTTAATCTCTCTTCCTATGCGGAGACCGGCCCAAGATGGAATCCCACCTCATGTGCAATGAATGATGGGATAGATTCCAACCGCAGTGTGATCCTGATGAGGAATTAGTGGGTCAGAAAATGGCTGAATGGATGGATGCATGAATGAATGGATGGACTTCATTATTTACGAGGAACAGGGAATGCAATACTTTTTTTCTACCAGGCATCATCATGCGCACTGGGACAGTGAAGTGTATGTGGGGGGGATGTGTGTGTGTTCATGTGTATATATAAGTGCTGCGTGTGTTTATGTGTGCAGTAGTGTGCTTAAATGCATGCCAGTCAGATTACCACACACACAGCTTTATCCCCGCAGTTCCTCATACTCACAGCAGGTGGCGACAGGCACACTGATGGCCAGCACCATCCACACCAGGTCCACACTGCTCAGGCACACCGCTGGGGTCCAGGCCGTCTCATTGGCCGCAGGGTCGAGTCCGTTGGGCAGGTCACCTGTGGCAGCGGCGGCGGGCGTTTCCAAGGTGACAGTAGAAGAGTGACCTGACAGAGACTCTTCTCCTGTAGAGAGAGACACTGTGGTGGGTGATTCCATGGTAACTGGTAAGTGGGTAGAGCTCCCCGATTGCAAACCGCTTTTTGCAGACGCGCTCCCGGCTTCCTGTCCTGTGACGTCACTTTCTGTTACCATAGCATCATGCAGGCGGAAGGCTGAGGTGGAGAACGAGGAGGGGATGACGTGTGTAGTCCCATAATCAGACGGAGACAACACGCCTGTCTCACGAAGGGTGATGGAATGGGGCCGGACTTCCTCAATCCTGGGCTGGGCGTGGCCTCTGGGCTCCACTTCCTGTTCTGATGGTGTGAGAGAGGAGCTTGAGATGATGGGCGTAAGAGAGGGCGGGGCAGAGGAAGAGGGGAGGAGCTTCCGGGTGATGTGAGGCCCAGCAGCGTCTGTGGAGTCTTCCTCATTCGTCACGGTCTCCACCATCCTGACTGCAGGCTCTGGGGGGCCACTCCTCAAATTTTGAGTATGAAGGGGATGGCCTGCTCTGAAGCGAGAAGGGTGATTGACCGACCGTGGGCCGCGCGGCTCTCTGATGTCATTGTCCTGAATGGGCGTGGCATACTGTCCAGCCCCTGCCTCCACACTGTGGTCCTTCCAGGTTAGGGCGTCTGAGGAAAGGGACATGGCGGAGTTTGGTGGTGCCCCAGATGCCCTGCTGGGGTGCAGCTCCTGTGATACCCGACCAGCCGGCAGCACCAGGATCACTAGCACACCTGCAGTGAGGCAGAGAGGTCACATGACCCAGTGAATGACATCACACTCAGCATGGCTGCCCAACATCTGATTTTGGAGACCCATCTTCCGGCAGGTTTCCACTCTAAACCCTCACAAAGCACACTGCATTCAACAGCAAAAGCAGGGCTGTCCAACCCTGTTCCTGGAGATCTACCACCCAGTCAGTCTACACTGCCAACACTGACAAAGATCATATTATTCAATCGCTAAGGTATGGTTGTCAAAGCCTTATCTCGGAGATCAACTGTTCTGTCAGTTTTCATTCTGACCTAAACAAAGCACATCTCTCTCAAGAGCTAGAGATCTTCTTGAGTTTTTTTAAACATGAGATATTTTTTTAAACATCAGTATGAGGTATTAGAAGTTATGGGTTAAAATTTGTGTTGTAGTGGAGGGTACATGCAAAAGTCCAAAAATTTTTTTCCAGTCAATTTAGAGTATAATCAGCCATCATTTAAAAAGCCATTGCAATACATAAAAGAGTATGTACCCACTTTCTCCATGGCGATGCACCCTTCTACCGAATAGAGTATATCCACTTCTCCAGAGACCACTGCACCGCTGGTTGAAATGAAAATCTACAGGACCGTAGCTCTACTGGGAAAAGGATTTAACTGACTTGCCTTAAAGCCAGAAAAATGCATACCACTGGATATAAGAAGTTTATAGTTACAGCAGTACACTCAATTACCAGAGAGGGAGAGGCGAGATTGCTTCTTAATTTGCTCATAACTACTGCCTTGTCTTTTGCCAGGCGAGGCACGTCCTTTCTTAATTAACAAGCTTCGTAGGCGTGTTGAATTGAACGTTTCTGATGTTCTCAATTTAGCTGGAGTGCTCGAGTAACCTGAATGTACAATAATTTTTCTACCTTGATGAAAAAGACCCCAAGGTTGAAGTAGACAAGAATTTTACACTAAGGAAAATGAGGAACACTTGTCTGAGGAACAAGATAGAAAATTTGATTTCTTTGAAGGCTGACTGATACTGTACTAGCATGAGGTTATATTAGCAATTATTACGGCTAGATTTATATTATCCACCGGAATTTTTTTGATGATGCTTTTGTTTATTGCGTTCAACATGAAGTTCCTCATGGCGAGTGAAGCTTTACTTCTCTCGATGGTTATCAGCACTTCTGTTCCCGCTTATGTGCGTAGTGTTGTTCCTCGTCTGTGTCAATCCCAAGCCAATTCAATTATGACAACATTTCAGGGCTGATTTCATTGGTTGCTACCAGTGTCGTTCATGGAGACTCCAGAACACATCTGAACTCTAACTTTCACTGATCCTGAACTACAGAAATGACTGAGAAGCATGGTTACGGCAGAAGTGCTTTGGCAGAAGTAATGTCGGTGTTGTACTGCACCTCTTTCTGGACAATTACTGCATAACTAACACGGATCACTTATGACTCGCAAAATATCCATAAAAATGAAAAAAAAAGCAGTCAGAACTCATTACGCTGTCCATTGTTTGAGACTGGCATAGCTGAAGAAAAACAAATCCTTAATGATGGCAAATGATGTCAACATCAGTGTCCAAGAAAAAAGAATCTAACCTGAAAGAAAATGAAGTTTTTAATGACGATAGAGCTGCAGGACAGCAGATTAGAGCTAAAGAGAGGCAGGGCAGCCTAGTGGCAGGTTGCTGGACTGGTTACTGGTAGTTGCTGAATCGCGCCCCAGTGGGACTTGGGATTCTGACTAGATCTGGAAACACGAGGTTGGGAAGAACTCTGCTGTTGGGCCCTTGAGCAAGACCCTTAACCCCAAAACTGCTCCAGGGGCTTCACCCCTGCTTCGCTCTATCCCTCCTCACTTGCAACTGTTCTATCTGGCATTTCTACCGGGGTGGAGTCCTTGAAAACATTAAATATTATCTCCCTGGCACTTTCCCTGGTTAAATAAAGGTTAAAAAAGGACCATGTTAATAAATTCTCCTTTTGCTCACCCAGTGATTGATTATGGCAATTACACTCTCAGAAATGAGACAGAGAAGGTGCATTTTCTTCCTCAAGGAACTAATTTCCAAAATATAATATCTTTGGGAAGCAATTACTTTCTACCTATTAAAAGCAAAGAAAGGCATAAATGAATCATTACTCCAATGTCTCGGTGTACAATGCACCAATGGGACAACACCCCAGTGAGACATCTGTGTTCTTTTCTTGGCATTTTATTTTATTCTGAGACGTTAGGCAGCAATAATATAACCCCATCAGTAACCAATACCCATTCTCTAAAGGCTTAGTTATGAACCTTCATCAGTGAATATAAATGAAAACAACAATACAACCCCAATTCCTAAATAATTGGGACAAAGTTTAAATTGTGGATAAAATCAAAATGCAATGACTTTCAGATCACATGAGCCAATATGTTATTTACAATAGAACATAGATAACATTTCAAATGTTGAAACTGAGACATTTTACATTTTTATCCTCAAAATGAGCTCATTTCAAATTTTCTGGCTGCAACAGGTCTCAAAAAAGTTGGGACACAGGCAAAAAAGGGCTGAAAAAGCTATTCATATATAACAGAATTGGCTGAAAGAACATTTAGCAAGTATTTAAGTTAACTGGCATCAGGTGTGTAACATGATTGGCTAAAAAAGGGACGTCTTAGAGAGGCAGAGTCTCTCAGAAGTAAAGATGGCCAGAGGCTCTCCAACCTGTGATGGCTTGTGTAAAAAAATATTGAGGAATACTTTAAAAAAATGTTCCTCAACGTCAAATTGCAAAGGCTGTGAGGGTCTCATCATCGACAGTGCATAAAATCATCAAAAGATTCAGAGAAACTGGAAAAATCTCTGTGCATAAGGGACAAGGCCAAAAACGATTTGTGGTGGTTCTGCCCGGCAGTCCCTCCCCTGCTGCATTCTTCACCTCCACCTTAACGGGCAACAGGTGTGGCTCGTTGAGGTGGAGGTGAAGGCTTGTTATTTAAGGGCTGGCTGTGCCTTGAGAAGGTGCAGCTGCATTCTGGTTTCGAAGCACTGCTGGGGTTTTTGTGCTGCTGCTTCCCTTGTGGTTTTGATTATCTTTTTAAATATTTATTAAAAGTTCTTTGTTTTTACTCAGCCTATGCATTTGGGTCCCTTCCACTCTTTGGGTACATGGTCCCAGTGCCCGCCAGCTTTGTGTCTCCAGCCGGCGGGGGCTAAACCACTGGATGCCTGTGATCTTCGGGTCCTCAGACGGCACTGCATCACTCACCAGCATGATTCTGTCATTGACATTAGTAAATGGGCCCAGAAATAATTCAAGAAACCACTGTCTGTAAACACAGTCCGCAGTGCCATCCACAGATGCCACCTAAAACTCTATCATGCAAAAAGGAAGCCATTGTTGAGCATGATCCAGAAGCGCCACCGTGTTCTGTAGGTCAAGGCTCATTTAACCCCTTTGTGCAGAAGCCAAATTTGGCTATTTTTGGGTTACCCACTTTAATGCTGTATAATTCAAAATTAAAGCTTCATAAAGAGGAAAAATGTGGCTCAATTCTGAAAAGACACTTACAGCATTTAGAATTACATAGTATTTCAGTTAATTTTCATGATTATGGTAGAGAAAATGAGCTGCAAACATAAAAAATCTTCATGAGAATTCACCATTGAAATTGCAAAAAAAATAATTCTGAGGATTTAAAAACTGCTGGGGCTTAAAACTATACATTTCTGGGATCATAAACTCCTTGACCACAAGTACAATTCATCTTCAACATTACATTCTAGATTACCTACATGCTTTTAGCCAAATTATACAGCTATCCAAGTGTCTCCCCGAAGTCTCAAAATGAAGTCCAGTCAAATCATAAAAAAATCATGTATATAACACAAATAAAGTTTTAAGGCATGAAATTTAATATGAACAAATGATTTTCTGGTTGAGTTTTGCATGAATTAATCAATATCAGTGCAGTGGAACATCATTGGTCACCAGTAACCTCTCAAAACATGCCTTTTCTCCATAATAAAGTTAACAATATTGTCCATTTCTCTTCGAAGTACCCCAAGCATTAAATGAAGTGCAGATTTAACAGCTATAACATTCACGCAAGACCAAACATGATATGAATAAAAAGCTAACCGCTCTCACATCCGAGCTCATAACCTTACACCTTATAAGGGTGAAAACTCACTAACTCAGTAATATCTGAATTCTGAAATACACCTTATTTTAACAGAACAGAAATTTCACTTTCAGGAAAAAAATACAACGACATATGCCTCCATATTCATCAGAGTGGTGTAATGAACGTACCGAGGGATCTACCGACCTGCGTGGGATGTATGCATTTGGAGAAACGAAAACCTCGGCATTCGATGTCTTTAAACGCGGTATAGATTCTACAGCAAAAAGCCAAATTAAGCAAAATGCAAACAGAGTAGAAGTATAACCTGTTTTCTTCATTGATGCCCCCCTCCAGAGACAGATGTATCGGGTAGAAGGAACGTTCCAGTTCTGTTTCATTCGGAATAATTCCCGTTGACCGCGTCCATACAACATTTAAATCTCGTAAATGAAACTGAACACTTCAGAACGGTCTCGAGTGTCTTTATTTCTTTGATATCGCATCATTTTCAGCTGCGCAACCGCGGCCAACATTCGAAGAATACAACCGACCTTACTTTTACGCTTAGCTTTGTATCCCATTCTTATTGTCCGATGAATGTATTTCAGTTATAGAGGAAAGTTAAGACACTGGGGAATGGGATAAGAAACGAGTCTGTCAACACATCGTTACCGGGGAAGCTTCACGAGGACGTGAACTATAACTGTAGAGTTACGCAGATGAATCTGAGTATCTCATTGAGTGACTGGCTATCGACACCAGTACTTCGGTGGATAGAAGGGAGCGCTGAATTTGTCGATGGAGGAATCTAAGCGTTAATCCATGGGAGGGAACTACGCATATTTTGTGTGTGATGATTGTAACTGACAGTAGAATGTGAGAGAAGCAATACTATGTCGGATTTTTTTCTTCACAAAACGTATTTTTTTAACCACTAATTGGAATACTGTTGGCTCACTGTAGCTAAAATGGTTGCTACAGAGTAGTACGTTTTTTTTCTGTCGCAAGTGATAATTTTTTAAAACTACTGGATCGATACTATGGGCAAGGATATTGACCAGTTTGCACATCAGGCTTAGCTGAGGAGTTTAATCCATGCTACTCCTGAAAAACAGGGATTGGAGGGAACTTCACCGTATTCAGAACCGCGTTCGAGGTCTGCTTGCTTGTGAACATTCAATAACTGATGCGAGGGTGCTATCTAGTGATCGAGTACAGTAACAGCGTACTTCCAATTTGCAGGTCTATAGACGCGGGCATCTACATCTGCAGAAAGGGGTTAAAATGGACTGTAGCAAAGTGTCCTGTGATCAGAGAAGTCCAAATTTGACATTCTTGTTGGAAATCATGGGTGTCGTGTCCTCCAAGCTAAAGAGGAGAAAGACCACCCTTCCTGTTATCAGCATTCAGTTCAAAAGCCAGCATCTCTGATGGTATGGGGATGCATTAGTGCATATGGTGTGGGATAGTTGCATGTTTTAAAAAGCACCATGAATGCTGAAAGGTATATAAAGGTTTTACAGCAACATATGCTGCCCTCCAGATGACATCTACTCCAGGAAAGCCCTTGTGTATTTCAGCAGGACAATGCAAAACAACATACTACAGCTATTAAAACAGCATGGCTTTGTATTAGAAGAGTCCGTGTGCTGAACTGGCCTGCCTGCAATCCTGATCTTTCACCGATTGAGAACATTTGGCACATAATTAAACGAAAAGTCTGTCAAAGGCGACCCAAAACTCTCCAGCAGCTGGAAGCCTGTATTAAACAAGAGTGGGATCAAATTCCAAAGGTGAAACTCAAGAAACTTGTCTCCTCAATGCCCAGACGCCTCCACTCTGTGGTAAAAAGAAGAGGGGATGCTACACCATGGTAAACAGGCCCCTGTCCCAATGTTTTTGAGACCTATAGCAGCCATCAAATTTTAAATGAACTCATTTTGTGGATAAAATTGTAAAATATCTCAGTTTCAACATTTGCTATGTTATCTCTGTTCTATTGTGAATAAAATAACAGCTGGTATGATTTGAAAGTCATTGCATTTTGATTTTATTCACAATTTACACTTTGTCCCAACTATTTCGGAATTGAGGTTGTATGCAGCCTGGACAATGAAAATGGACTTCATAACTGAGAGCGTCATCAGTAATAGGTGCACTGATTCCGAGATGGGATTTGAACACTGGCTCCTGACTCACACCAAATTCTTTATTTGTCTAATGCAGGGATGTTAACCTCAAGTACTGCAGGTTTTTTGTAGTTTTTTGTGGTCTCCTTCAAATTAGCAGCTAATTATTGCCCAGAGAACAAGATATGTGGATTCTTTAGCCAATCTTAATTACTACTGCAGTATCACAGCAAAAACCAGCAGACACTTGTGGAAACAGCCCTACAGGACTGGAGCTTGTTACAGTTACCAGTCAGTTAAAGGCGGACTCACCACTGGTCAAGCATGACCAGCACGACCATTTTCCTGGGTTACAAAATCAGACACTCTGGCCTTCACTCCCTACGTCATTGTGTTTTTCATGGGCGAACAAGTAAAACCAACAAAAGGAAACACAAAGAACAAAATTAGATATCATCAGGTACAAAAATATGAAACAGATGATGCCGTTAAGGATTCATTCAGTCGTTCACCTAATTGGTCAGAACAGAACAGATGAATCGACAGAATCAAAGGTGACTGTTACTCATTCAACCAAGGCAAAAAAACAAAAAAAATTTGCTGACTGCCCTAAATCAGGAGGTTAGGCTGGGATATCGTGTGCAGTGATGTCACCCCCTGCTCTTCCGACCTTGCTGCCACATGACCCAATGGAGCGGCACTGTGGGGGCTGGTGACCTTTGGCCCCGCCTCACAGATGAGATCGCCGTGTTTTTGGAGGCAGACGGTGTGAAGGAGAAGGTAGTGGAATGAGGGCAGTGAGATACCAATGAGCTGTCAGGACAGAACCACAGTCAAACAAACAAAAAGGAATAACTATGCCGCCCCACCGCCTGCCATTAGCTTCATAAGCCCTAGGAGGTGATCTTCAGCCCCAATGTACAAATGACCTGATGGCACCTGGTCTCTGACCCAACGACCTCCAAAAACATTATCAGTTCAGCCACCCTCTGTGGGGAGTTACCACGTCCGATTTGATAAAAAAAAATCCCTCCACTCCTTCAGAGGATGTACTGTAGAGAAGATATTTCTGACAGACAGTGTGACGGATACATGTACAGACGGACATCCAGAAAACTAACTGTCTCAACCTTCTGGTGTAATAAGGCCACCTCGCAGAAGACCTGATACCAATATTTTCAGTTATATAAAATAATAATTATTATTAAATATTATTATTATTATCTCCGCCAAGGAGATTATGCGATCGAGTCGGTTTATTTATTTATTTATTTATTTGTCTGTCTGTGGACAGGATTTCTCAGAAACTACTGGATGGATCTTCATGAAATTTTCACCAGAGATAGGTCTTGGTCCAGGGACAACTCTGTTAAATTTTGGTGATGATCCAGATCCAGATCTGGATTCTGGATCCGGATCGGGATCTGGATCTACAAATTTAGTGACATTTCTCGGAAAGTTTTATTCATCACGTCCATCAAGCACGTGAAAAGTGTGAGATAAAGGGTGAAACTTGGGTACAGGGACACTCAGGACAAGACAATTCAAAGTAAAGTCCTCTCACATCACACCGCGGGCTTATATAGGCGATAATCACAGCAAACCAATCATTTTTTCCTTAAGTCACATGTTCATCATGTGATCATTCTGTGCATTCGTAGCCCGCAAGTGCCATGAGAACTTTATGAGTTTACAGAGCGTGGTACTGTGCACCCGGCTGCAACCATGAGGGTGGATGAACCCTCATAAGCAGCCATCCGTAAATCCGCACGGGTAAATCACAGGAGCTATACCGAGTAATACCTCACAGGAAAGCTCTTGTGATGAATGATCTGACACAATTGTTTTCACTTAGACGTTATTGCTAGACGAGAATGGGTTGCTTTACACACACAAATCCCAATTAAACTTGTCGGATGCGTGGTCCTAAAATCTTCCCAAGAGACAGATCTTGCATTTGTATCAATGTCATCCTTTGGCGGAGATCAGAAATCTCGGATTGCTCTTGTTATAAATATTATTCCTTTTTTGTTACATCTTCACTCAAGACAGTGAGAAAAACAGCCAAGTGTTCAGTCTCAAATGACCTTTTGAGGAGGTCAAAGGAGCCCACTACAGTCTGATATATATATGTATATATATATATGTACACTGCTACAGTTGAATGAATACTGAGTATTTTATAGCGTGAATTGCAAACGTGCTAACTGTAACTTTCTAAATGCATAGGCCTGAAACTGAAGTGCAGGGACAGTGCACAGATCAGCACAGTTAACACTCGCCCACAAGTGATATGACCAGTAGTGCAGGACACAGAATGGCTGATTAGATTTCACCTGTCTGAATGTGCTACTTGAACACAGCAAACCCCAACATCAGAAGCACAGTTGAGATTGCAATTGCGATTTCTGGAAAAGTCTGTGTTTTCGCCAACGTCGGGCTCATTTCTCATAATATTCTGCTGCCAGTTTGGTGACGCCGACATCAGTGGATGTGATTGTGCCTCTCTTATCCTTCACTGAGACACAGTGAATAATGCTGAGAGTCACGACTGGGTAGTTTGGGAGGCAAATCCATTATTTTCTAAGCATATTTTATGGTATTTGCACAAACCATTCCTGCCAAGGGCAGAAGCAAGTGGCGAAACAGAGTGTTGAGCATTAATATTTCACACAAGAGAAATGCACACTTTGCGTGGGAAATCTGTTGAATGTCTCTACCTTATGTCTGGAATAATGCAGCCGAAAAACTCACACCAATAAATAAAATATTGCACACATGTACATGCATGTGCACTGAGACAAGTACAAACACACATTCACACATGCAGACACATATCCACAAAAAAGACATACATGTTTGTGGGCAAATACTACACACACAAGCACGCACCCCAACACAAACACACACACACACACACACACACACACACACACACAAAATGAGACATGCAGGTACACAGACACAAGCACATGCATACACACAAACACACAGACACACACACACAGGCCCACAGGAGCACACAAAGCTCTCAAAATATGACTCGAGAGGCGTTAACGGTCATTTAAACATGGTGACATACTTGCTGCCATGACAACAGAAGCTTCTTGAGAGTAAACAAGGTAAACAGGGCTGAAAAGAGTGAGGGAATGAGACGGAGAAAGAGAAGCGAAGAGTGAGGAAGGGCGGGGGATGGGGACAAGACAGATAAACAACTGGAAGCATTTAAATTTAACTGGACAGATCGCTTCCGAAAGCCTCACAGCTAAGATGTTTATCTGGGAGCCCTGAGGTCAGGACTTTGAATCCCAGCCACGCCATTACTGGCCATGGCCAGAGGTCCACATGGCCACGGCAACAGCTGGCACAGTCTAACTGAGGACAAAAGGGGCTAAGCAACACATTTCTGCAGACGTGTCCGCCTGCGTACATAAAGCTGCTCTACTAATGCATGCAGTTACACTTTCTATCTCTAGAAAGTGTGTGAATGTTTGGTGGTGGTTGGAGGGGCCGTAGGCGCATACTGGCAGCCACGCTTCCGTCAGTCTACCCCAGGGCAGCTGTGGCTACAAAAACGTAGTTTACCACCATCAGAGCGTGAATGTGTGAGTGAATGAATAATGGCTCCATTGTAAAGCGTCTTTGAGTGTCCAGAAAAGCGCTATATAAAATTGATGCATTATTATTATTATTATTATTAGATGGCAGACCCGGATCAGTTATTGAATATTCACCAGCAAACTGAGCTAGAATACGGACGAGTTCAGTCCCAAACCTGTTTATCAGGAGTTGCATGAATTAAACTCCTAAGCAAAGCATGATGCGGAAACTGCTCAATGTATCTGCCCATAGTACCTCAATCCAGCAGTTCAAAAAAATGACCTCTTGCAACAGAAAAAATCGTTGTCCTCTGTAGCAACCACTTCAGCTACAGTGAGCCAATGGTATCCCAATTAGTAGTTAAAAATCAGTTTTCTGAAGCAAAAATTTGACAAGGTATTGGTACTCTCATTCTTCTGTCAATGGTGGTCATCACATATAAAAATGCGTATTTCCCGACCATGGATTTACGCGTAGATTCCTCCATTGACAAATTCAGCACTCCTTCATATCCATCTAAGTACTGGTGTTGATAACCAATACTCAGGCTCATCTGCTTAACATCACAGTTATAGTTCACGCCCACGTAAATCTTCCCCGGTGATGATGTATTGATTGGCTCGTTTCTAATCCAATTCTCGAGTGTTTCAACTTTCCACAGTAAATGAAAGACATTGATTTTACAAACAGAAGAGTAAACAAGGTTTTGCGTATAAGCAAGGTAGGTTGTATCCTCTCAATGTTGCGCATAATTGCCCAGCTGAAAATTACTGGACTTAAAGAAGAAAAAAGACTCCCAAACCCGGTGCGAGTGTTCAGTTATTTTTACAGGATTAAATGAGGCAAGGACATGGTCAATGGTAATTAATACTAATGAAAGAGGACCGGAGGGTTCCTTCTACCAGACACATCTGTCTCTGGAGGAGGGATTCAATAAAAAAAGGGTATGCTACTGTGGCTTTTTCTTTTGGAATTTATACCGTATTCAACGAAATCGAATGCCGAGCTTTTTGCACATTCAAAATGTGAACTGCTAAACCACTTCGCTACACCCCCTGGTACGTTCATTGAACCTTTCTGTTGAATCTAGGAAAGGATTTGCCAGATTTTCTGTCTGCTCTGTCAAAATAATGTATATTTCAGATATTACTGAGTTAGTGAGTTATACGTACTTGTTCCTCATAAGGTGTAGAAAGAGTTTATATGAGGTTGTGGACTTGGAAGTGGGAACTGCATGCCTTTCATTGTAAGATGAATGTTCTGACTGTTTAATAAGCAGTTCTTTTAATGAGTATGTGCACTGGCTTGGGGGACTTTGAAGGAAAATGGACAAAACTCTAAACTTTATCAAGGAGAAAAGGCATGTTTTGTGTTTGGAGAGGTTACTGGTGACCAGTGATGTCCAATTGCACAGATATTTATAAACTCGTGTTAAATTCAACCAGAAAATCATTAGTTCATAATAAATTTAATGCGTCAACGTTGATTTGTGTTAAATATATGACTATTTTATGATTTGACAGTGCGCCATTTTGAGGGATCTTAGATTTCCGGGAGGCACCTGGATAGCTGTCTTATTTGAGAGTCCTAGAGAGTAGGTGATCTGGAATTCAATGCTCATATGACTTGCAATTGTGGTCAAGGAATTTATGATCCCAGAAATGTATAGATTTAAGCCCCAGCAATTTCTATGTTCTCAGAACTATTTTTTTTTTACAATTTCGATTCTGAATTCTCATGATTTTTTTGTTTGCAGCCCTTTTTCTCCACCAAATCATGAAAATAAACTGAAATACGATGGAATTCAAAATGCTTCAAGTGTCCTGACTCAGTTGAGTCATTCCTTCTCTGCCTGTGAAGCAGCAATCTGGAATTATAAAGGCTTAAATAAGGTAACACATAATTAGCCAGATTTGGCTTCTGCACAAAGGGGTTAAATAACTCATTCACCTTTGTTAATAAACATAGTCTAAAGCTTAAACTTGCTGTCTAATTGCTAACTAAAGCAGGAAAATGTTATATTTCTAATATAATCTCATTTTAAAATTGTCATTTAAAGGCATCTCCGCATTGTGACCATAACAGAACATAAAAATTGCAGTTTATAATAATGGCACATAGTATTTATGAGTATTTGTTATTTACACAAGGACAATTCGTGGTCGGCAGCAGGTGGAGATTTTGTGAGTAGCTAAAAAAAGATCAGAACTACTAAAATATTAATGAGTACAGAAATCCACGTTAATTTCCTTCTGTGAACAATTTACACACAAATTCATCCTGCTCAAGTGTCATGAATGAGACCCAAAGACTTTACTAGTGAGCTAAAAACCACTAAAAGGCACGGAAGATCACGGAAACGACTGTGGTGGATGACAGAGGAATTATTTCCCCAGTGAAGGAAACCCCCTTCACACCAGTTGATCAGTTCCACAGAACTCTTCAAAGCAGCATTATTAAACAGATAAATTCCCCAAATCCTAAAACTCCTCAGCAGCTCCCTGCTCCAGCTCCATCTGACGACGCATCGCTCACTTTAAATCCTCTCTCATCAGCCATAAACATGTTTACCAAAATCGGCCCCTCTGGGAGTCTCCCTCTCCACAGCATCTCACAGAAAATCCCATCTAAAATTTAAAAAAGTTGGTGGTTAAGAAATGAGCCTTCATGTTTTAGCATTAAAGCATAACACCCCCGGTGGGATTCAAGTGTGGTGTTTATCTTAGCGTGGGGCGCTGGCTCTGATTCCAACTGAACTAATCCACCGCTTTCCGCGCCTTCGGGGGGGGATTGCGATTTCTTAGTCACCCAGCACGCGCGCCATCTGGTACAGAGAGGGCGATGAAGAGGAGGAGGAAGAGACCTGCTGACTAAATGACTCAGGAAGAGGGAGATAAATCAGGGAAAGTGCTTCAGTTGGAGTAATAGTCTTTTATTTAACCCTTTACTCCCCGATACCGCCTACAGTCGTGATAATTTAGGTCGCTGTGCAGGCGAGTCCTGACTACAGGCGTGATAAACACATCGCTTCTGCCGGCGAATCCCGACTACAGTCGTGGTATTTAACTGTTGTGAAACGATGATTGGCCGAGATGTGAGATCCCAGAGGAAAACCTTGAATACCAGCCAATCAGAAAGGGTCTAACAAAGCTTTATACAACTTCTGAAAACGATATGCCGTTCTTTCATTGGTCATTTTACAATATAAAGGTCAAAGTCTCACGCAATTTATGAATGAGATTTTCTTACAAACAAACCTCCTCCTCCATGTACTTCGGTTTATTCCCACCCCAAAATGATGCGCACTATAGGAACCCCCCCGCTGCTGCCCGTGATTCAAGGTCCTGGATTTACACCTGGAGTTGGTCCACAGGTGCTGCACTGCGGTTGCTGCCCTTTGCCCTGGGAGACTATAGGACGGGATGCAGAGGCAGGGGTCAAACACCACCTCAAATTGAGTCCTTAAAGGGATAGATCCATGTCGGGTGATTTTAATACAAATAAGCACACTTCCAAAATGGTTGTATTTGAGTTAAGTAAACCTTGTTTGAGAGAGTCACATCTGTAAAGGGCTAGAAACCATTTTTGAGCATAAGCATACATTTTTTGGTCGAAGAGTGGAGTTAGAATAACCTTTTTCTGGAGGTTTTCTGGCATTGAGCGCTGACCCAGTCAGAGGTCATCTTGGTAACCTCGCCCAATCGCAGAGATGGAAAACCCAGATTCAGGAAGTTAAAGTCCTTTTTCGATTGGCTGTTGCCGGGGATGGGGGCTTCACCTGCCCCGGCAACAAATAACACAGAGATGGGTAACAGACTGCAGCCGCAGGCAACCGCCAGTACATAAAGCACCACATCTGTGTGATATACGAGCTCGCCGATCTTCTCCTTTGGGTCTGGGCCGCCCCACCTCCCCCGCTCCCGCCACCAAGTCCAGATCAGCTCATTCCTTTCCCCATCACTGCCCACACCTCCAGAGCTCCTTCTCTTCCCATTAGGCCGTGAATTCAGCCGAGCGTTTCCCGAGTTCAATCTGGCACATGCCACTGGCTCGCGGCCACTTCCCGACCGCCGCCCTGAAGTCTTTCAGACACGTGCTGGCATTTCGAAAATATCAACCTGCCTTTCTCCAGAATTTTGTCCCAGCAGTGATAGCGGTTTGAGGCCGATGAACAGTAGTGAGTCAAATCAGAGATTGGGTTAGATATAGTGACTTTTTTGAGTTATTATCGTTATGTCTATGTGTTTCATGTGAGCGAGAGAGAGGAAATAGAGGGAGAGAGACAGAGAGACATAATTTTAGCACAGAGTAATTACTGGTCAAGAAACACTCTCCAACAGCATACATCATCTCTCCCTCCAACACACCTTACAGATGAGCAGATATACAATATACGGCAGTTTTAAATATAGCAGAACTTCACTTATAGGGCAAAGCATTAACTTTATGACTCAAATGCCTTTCTCACTAATTGCCATTTTTGCTTTGACGCTAAAAATGTCAGGAGAGAGAGAATGCGATTAGACAAAAGAGAGTAAAGAAAAAGAGAGAAATGAAAAAGTGAAAAAAAGTGACTGAAAATCGCAAAAACTTCAGGGGTTTCAAATGTTTTAGAGTCATTAACAGCCATAACTGTTGTGTCAAGCTGTACACAGAACCATGAAAGCCAATGACAACGCCCATGGAGAGCCTCTCATCGTTCATCTAAGGCTGCACTAGAAGAGGGCGTAAAAAACAGGTGTCTATACGTTAATGACTGCAAACATCAAAGACACCCAGGCATGCAGAAAATGAACTACTACCTATCTGGAGAAGGCTGTGACTAAAATAAAATTACAGTATAACTGCCCAAAGTTTTCAGCTTTCGGAGCTGCTACCAAACGAAAAGTTCATCGGCCTGCCCCCAAGAATGATATTCTTTCAAAAAATTGTAGTAAAATCGGGATTTCTCATTAATTATAATGAAAAGATACACCAGACTACGGATCAGTAAACCCCAATCACAACATGAAATCCCCATCTATCTTCTAAGAAATTATTTCTCTCAACATCATGCTCCACAATATGGGAGATTATTTGCACGTCTTTTGGAGATACACTACTTGCCAAAATACGAACATCCTGCACTTTTCAACATTTGGCTGGTTTTTCTCAACTTGAAGTATATTTTCAGCAACAACAAAAAAATTGAATAACATAGAAACACATATCTTAACTAGAAATTGGCTAATATTTTTGCTAATCGACATACATATTCAAATTCAACTCTCTACAATGTACCCTCCCTTGATTACAGCCTGGCATTTCCCATGAATTCCTTCCAGCAGTTTAAGGAGAGAACTTCCTGGTAACTCATTCCAGGCTTCCAAAAATTCCTTAATGAGCTCTTCTGACCTTGATGGACACACTTCTCTGACTGCCCAGTCAAGGTCATCCCACAGGCTCAAGCCATTGTGCCGTAGCAGTTAAAAAAACCAATCGGGTGCTGGGATACATTGCCAAAAGTACTGAGTACACATCTAAGGAGGTGATGCTTCTTTTGTACAACACATCCGTCAGACCACATCTGGTGTATTGTGCACAGTTCTGGGGACCATACTTTAAGAAAGATATAGAGGCTCCAGAGGAAGTTCAGAGAAGAGCCACTAAGCTAATTCCAGGTATAAAAGATGAAAGCTATGAGAAGAGGTTGAAGATCCTTAATCTTTTTAGTCTTAGGAAAAGGAGACTACGGGGTGATTTGATTGAGGTATTTAAATATGTTAAAGGGATTAACAAAGTGAATTACGTAGGATTCCTTCGACTAAGTGTTGTGAGTAGAACTCGGGGTCACAAATGGAAGTTGACCAAAGGTAAATTTAACACTGATGTTCAGAAATATTTCTTCACCCAAAGAGTTAGAGTGGAGAAAGAACAGCTTCCATGCTGGTGTATGACAGAGGGGCGAAAGCTCCAAGCTAAACAGCCTTTTCGGAAATTGCCCGTGGTAATGGTTTACTTCTTGCTTCGTAATGACCAGCTTTCCCAAGCGGAAAATGAGCGAGTTATGGAGAGTGTGCAAGAGCTAGATAGAGCTCCGGTTATGTCATGAACATAATACAGGTTTTACAGACAGTAGGTACCGTCTGCGTGAATCGATTACCTCTACAGGAATGGATTTAATACAAAAGTATTTAATCGATGGCAATAAATCGTTTGTTATACCGGACACTTTATAGCCTGTGTGCTTCCTTATTCCTTTCACCGGTAGCATCAGAGAGCTTGCCCAGAGATTGGAGATGTATCAGGCTTACCCCGGTCATGGATAAGTAAAGCGATCGTTTCATAAGCACCCAAAAACGCACCCAACCTTTGCAAAAACTTTGGCTGGTCTAACTGCAGCCCAACTCGGCAGACACATACCGCACCTCTCCGTTTAGCTTCAACTGTAGTGGCAACAATCAGGCAACGATATGATGAAACTGTCACATTGATGCTTACTGAAGTAACACTAGCATACCGAGCAGAATTGCTGCATATAAGTTCACCAGGAGCATTTTAGCAGAGCATGCACACTAACATGCAGTCGCTGATAATCGGTCATGACTTTGAATGTAATCTGTCAAGCGAAAAATTTGTTTTGCGTCCTGTGTGAAAGCTGCTTAAGGCGCACATAACGCCTGTTTTCGTGTCTTTGCATTGACTTTGAATGTAGCTAATCTGTTGCGCGAAAATTTTGTTTCACATCTGGTATGAAAGCGGCTTGACGTGTATTTGTGTCTTTGCATTTACTTTGAATGTAGGCTAATCTGTCCTGCAAGAAATTTGTGTTGTCTCTCTGATGTGAAAGCCGCTTTATGGATGGTTAATGGTACGCAATAGCTAGAGAGAGCTCAATTATGTTATCAACGTAATACAGGTTTTGCACACCGTAAATTCCGTTAGGTCGGACAAGTTGCTTATGTGGAGCTAGTGAATTGATCACCTCTGCAGGAAAGAGTGTTGTTAGTGCTATCGTTAGCGGTCCTGCTAACCACCCGTAACATGTTAGCTTCACTTACATTATTTGCTGTTATATGGTTACTTACAGCTTGTGGTTCTGAGCGCTTGATCGAAGCAACTGCTTCAGGTTTGCGAAGCAGCTGAAATGCTTATCCTGTGTCGAATTATCCCTTATTGACAAAGCTGTCTTTGGTGAAATGCACAAGCGGCTAACGTTCGCTTTGGCCGTGGCTGTTTGCTGCCAGCAAACAAAAAAAGCTACCAACTGATTTCTGGCGGCATCATCTTTAGGAAGAGAAATATTTGTTTTTCTTTGCGTCCAGAAGTAAACAGACAAGTAGCTTTGGGAGAGATACTAACAAAATTGCACCTAAAATGATCTGCGGTTCTTCTTTTGTATTTCCAAAAGTGTCAACGCTACTAAGGTATAGTATGATCTGCCGTTGTTAGTGCCTGCTAGAATAGTTTCCTATGTGGGCAGGCCCAGTGCAGTAGTTGGCTCTGGCTAGGCCTGTACTAATTGGATGGCACAACCTGACATCAGGTTTTACCCAGATCTCGTGAAGATCTCGGGAGGAGCTGTTCAGAGAGGAAATCACGCACACAAAGTCACGTTCTTGGATTACGGCAAAATCCCTTTATCTTATATTTAGAAACTTTTCAGAAGTTGAGCATGGACAACCAACATTATAACATTACTAATATGTATTAAAAGAAGGATCAGCATGTTAGGTTCCCTTTAATAATAGCCATTATACCATGGTCTGGGTCAATACTCGATTCTGATTGGCTGCAGGGTGTCCATTAAAACGTGTTGTAGGTCACTTTTAAAAAAGTTCCGGTCAAATAGCCTGATTGTTCTAAATTATTGCGCTGGCTCAAACGCTAGTTGTTAACCTTGGCAACAGAAACTCAGAACATACGTTAACATACGTTATTTCACAGTTTATTCATCACAACGGCAAGACAGTAGACAAAACATGAGTGATTTTATAGTTTCCTTTAACCTATTCTGGACACACACAAGCGGTAAGAGGTGTACTTGCCCTTTGAAATGATACTTTGTATCACCTAACATAATGCTAAGCAATCATATCACTTCCCTCCACTGATTAGGCCTAATATAACAGCTGCGGCCCACCGAGCTGCAGGTTCTGTGGCCAGAGCCGATTACCTTAGCAGCACATCACGAGAGATATTGAATAGTCCATTCAGCCGCTTCTTGTGAAAAACTTACGATTTCAACCGTAAAATGGTAAAAAACAACATTAACTTATTAATAATTGATTTAATATTTATTTCTTTCCTAAGTGACCATGGTATAAGCGGGATTATAAAACGGGTGCTTCCCATCCTTAAATGTGATTGGCTGAGCCGTGTTCCATGCGGTATAAAATTACTGTGACCCACTGTGGCAAGCCGGAGCACCAAATATCCCTGCGCGCAACAAACTACTCTGCGCTCAACTGACTCGTTAGGTTACGTTTGTTTCAAGACTTTTAGCTCGCTATTTCAGTGTTAGCGAAGTTTAGCCTTTTAACCCGCTAACCAGTTGGCCATCTACCTAGCTAGCTATTGCATTACAGAGTTCAATATCACTTTTGTGTTGCTAGCTACTTTGCTAACTAGCTCCGCTGTGCGTCGTGCCTTAGAGCGCCCCTCCACCGTTATAAAATCACTGTAACCCACTGCTTCTCGGGACTTATTCCTTTATAATGCGCTTCGAGGTGCCCATTATCAGAAATGAATGGACTTCGCGGAAGCGACTGTCCTCCGCTTTGTGTTGGACGGTTCACGCCTCCGCGTCATCCATTCATTTCTGATAATGGACACCTCGTTGGGCATTATCCCTTCCATAATACCAACCTAGGTAATAAGATGGTGTTCTAATTTCTCAAAGGAGGCAGTGAAAAATCGTGGGTAGCAAATTCGGAAACAGAGCAAGCAATTTCCTCATTTCACTCGATGTCCTGTCACGGACACCGGTTTCATTTGGGGTAACTGAATGAGAATAAACAAGGAGGAAATTAACCATGGCCGCAAAGAACGACATCAGCTCAATTTACATTCATTATCAAACCCAGGTGGGCGAGAAAGAGAGAGATGTCAGTGGTTAAAAAAAATTGTGCGCTTATAGGGTAAATAATTTATTAAGTTACACATCCTTCATTTATTCTCGTTATCACAGCCGGCAGAAGCTGCGGACTGCGGGACGCATCGGCCGCCCCACGCAGAGGGCTGAATATGTTTCACAGTTTTACGCCGACACCTCCTACAAATCACACTTGCCGTGTCGTCCACCTACACTCCGTTCCTGTATCATACCAGTCGAATGTAACGGCAGAGAAACGTGACCGCCGTTCGTTTTTTCTGAATAGGGGGTTTCCATCAGCATGAGCTCTGTCGAGCATCTGTTAGCGGGATGCCTGAAGTGGGATCCCCTCGGCCGCTCATACGGCGCGTCCTACATATGACAGATCGCCGCACTTACATCACTGCATTCACATAATGCTTTTTCACCCCCGCAGACAGTCGCGACGCATAACCACTGAAAAGGATCAGGGGGAAACTCGTCTCAACCACCTGGGTGATGCACAGCAGCCATTTTGTGCCAGAATGCTTACCATATATCAGCTGATGAGGAGGCGGAGAAAACAAAATGACACAAGCTGACTGATAACATGCCCCGCAAGCCTACATTTTGCTTTCCATATTTTTCTCCCACAAACTCCCATATTCAAATGAGACAGGCGCGCTGAGTTCAAGATGGAAGGAACATCCGCCAGAAGTTTTTGCTTCCTAACCCTAAGAATTTCAACAGCACTTCCACATTACAGGAGGAGGATGTGTGGTTTGATTAGAAGAACAATGGACAGCAGCCATACCACTACTCAATCTGCTCCAGCTGCATGGCTGAAGATAAGCAGGTGTGGGCTTGATTAGTACTTGGATGGGAGATCATCTTGGAAAACCAAGTTGGTGCTGGAAGAGGTGTGGGTGGGTCAGTAGGTTGTGATCTTCCCTCTGGTAGAATAATCCCCAGAGCGGTGATGGGGACACTGTACTGAAGGAGACACAGTCTTTCAGATGTGACTTTAAACCAAGGTCCTGACTCAATGTGGTCATGAAAGATCCTATGACACTCTTAGACAAGAGTAGGGGGTTCCCCGGTGTCATGGCTAAAGTCCCAACCTGGCTTTTCTAACCTGCCACCTAATCATCCCCTGATCTAATTGGCTGTGCAATTTTTCCTCTCCCTCTCCCCCTTAACTCTCAGGGCTCCCTAGAAGAAGAGATTGCAATCTCATCGAGACTTTTTTGTTCAAATAAAGGTTCAAAAAATAAAGATATCCACTCATTGCACAATCACTGACCCAAAGTGGCAGCCTTGAAGGATATCATCAATTTAATGGCGGTGTTTTGGCGTGTGGTTAAATGGCTTCACATTAGCGTTCCTGTACTCTTCATACCTGTTGCTATGCACCAGTTACCACCCCCATAAAACAAACGTCATCAAACAGTGGATGGCATTGTGTTCAACACCCAAACACACAAACACACACACACACACACACACACATATGCCAACACACACACACACAGACACATACACACATATGCCCACACACACACACATGCTCACACACACACACACACACACACACAAATACGCCCACACGCACACACACACACACACAGACACAGGCACAGACACATACACACATATGCCCACACACACACACACACACATACACACATATGCTCTCACACACACACACACACACACACACACACATACACTCGCAATAGCCTGAAACTAATTCCCTTTGTGCCCAAGCTCGACAGACAATAATGCCAGAAACGTGAGGTACTGTAGGATGCGGAAGATTTAGCAACTTGCCCAGAGTAGCAGGTGCGTTTGATACTGAATCCTTAAAATGAAGTTAGAGCAGCACAATCTACTGCAATATAATGCATATCTGAGAAGAAAAGATCTTTCATAGGAATTTTTTAGGCAAAAGGAGCCGATTTGATTGATATTGTATGTGCACTGCAAACAAAAATAAATCTTGCAAAACATTAAAATGTTTTATTTCAACTTAAAATATGTATTTCTATCACTTTCTTTTCTCATTAAAACAAAAATTCTGTTGTGAGGTTATTCTGTCTCATTTCTTGATTTATCCATGGCATAAGACAATTTCACTTGTCCAACACATGGTAACTTAAAATTAACCAATAATTTCCACTTGCACTGGCAAAGATGATTAGTCTCATTATAAGATTAAATTACTTGTTAGGTCAGACACTTTTCACTTTTTTTGGTGGTTGGAAGCAAATCAATAAATGAATCCCACAGTCACAGTTGGTTCCAATTTTGGCTTCACTGCCACTGGTAAACTGATCTCATAGTAATATACAGTTGTTTCCAGAGGGGAATGGAAAATCTTTTTTTTGTGAAAATACACAAAATTTTTCCCATTTTACTTGTTTGTTTTTTCAAGATATACTTTATTGCATGAATATTCAAAATTCACTCAATTGCGGAGGGAGAGAATTTAGATTTCTTTTTGTCTTTAAAGAGGGAGGACAGTGGCGCAGGAGTGCTTTTCAGGTCAATGACACAAACATTAACACTGTTGCTGCAGAGATTCTGAATGAATAATTTATATCTCACACCTTCCTCCTCGGTGCTCCCTTAATGATGCCACCAACCTAAATGTACAGGTCTAATGATCCCCATGTCCTACAGCATCACAATGTCCTACAAGGAGGTACAACATGAGTCAGAATCTTAATGCGTTTGAATCTCCGGCTGCCTTAAATGCCGATCGATGGCAGCACAAGCTCCCGCTGAGATTTCTGAGGCGTGACTTTGAATCGGTGATGTTCATTTGCGTGCCTGTGGAGAGTTGTCTTCATTCAGTGGGAAGACTGCATGGCTACTCTGAAAGTGGATTCACAGAATGAATTTCCATTTAATACATCTGTTTGATGAACTCACTGGCTTCACAGCTTGATTACATGTATGTCTTGTTGACACCGTGTCCTGGTGAGAAAATAACCCTGAATAATGAGGAGTAACATCTTTATTGGAAACCTTTCTCTTTCTGCATTTCCACTTCTCTCCAGCAGGTTTATGACTTCCTTTCATGACACTCGCAGAATGAAAATGGCACTCGCAGCAGAGATCAGACTGCCAGGAGGGTTGTGGAGGTTCTCATGTGCCAGCTATGCTATTTTTAGAGCAGTTCAATAACAACCTGACCGAGGGCAGTGGGTTTGAATCCTTCTGGGTTTCTGCCTGTTCATTATCCCTGTACTGGTGTGATCAAACTTGATTGAAAAAAAAAAAAAACCCAAACACACATGAATCGTAAAAATAACAAAGGACCAGTAAAACTTCAAGCACTGGAACTTATCCCTCAAAGATATTTATGGTGAAAGTGCTAGGCACATCTGTTATGAAACTGTGCAGTGAAATGCAGACAAACCAAAGGCTACAAGTTTCCTCTTTGGTTCTAGGTGAATAAATAACAAAATATATCCCATGGGTAACTCAGTCACAGAGCCGCTAAGTTCCAAAAATGAGTTGCCTGATTGGGTGGCCATCTTGAAATTCCTTCACTTCCCACTCAGGCTCCTTATGCCCAGTGTTTGCTTAAAAACAGTCTGGCTCTAACGGAGTTCAATGAAAATGGGGGAAAAAAAAACCAAACCCCACTAAAATGGCTGAAAACCAAACAGCTGTGTCTGGTGTGGACAAACACACTCCAAGTGGGCCCTGACTTGGGGCGACCAGATGCCAGTGTGTGGGTTCAGAGTCTTGCCCATCCTTTCCCAGGAGGCTATGGGGTACACTGTGTACTTCCTGTCTGGGGGTATAATGGGCGGGTCTCAGATCTTCCCTCTGAGAGTAGCACAGAAGAGCATCCATCAAGCAGCTGGGACATTACCTTCCGGTTTGCAGGGGTGCCCGATGCATTTCTCTGATTAGAGCTGCCTCAAAGCTGCACGGCTGGGTTGTCGTGGCAGCTAACACTGAGAGATGATAGGGCAAGGATAGGTGTGGCGTCTGAGAATTGTTTACAGGGAAAAATGATGGAATGCAATTTCCTAAACAGGAATTCCACACTCAAGACAGGACTCTGAAAATGGCTTAGCAGAATAAGAGCAAACTAAGCTTGCTTGTCGGTGAAAATCTGCAAACTCATGTTGAGTAACAACCAGTTTGAGCCCAACGCGTCTTTCAATTTATAATTTCAACCAAAACAAAGCATGTCTCATTCAACAGCCAGAGATCTGATTGAGCCGCTAATTGGAGCTGTGCTTTGTCAGAGTTGCAGGGAAAACAAACTAGACAATGGATTTTCCAGAATAGGATTGAGCAGTCCTCTTCTTGCACATCTATAATTTTTTGAAGCACAAGAGAGTCAACTCCATAACACACCGTTCGAAAGATGCAAGGGCTCAACCTTTTCAGTTTGACCAGTCAGAGGGTAAAACACAACATGATAAAGAAAAGCTCCTACTTGTGCTCTGACAGCATCAATCACACACCGAGTGAGTGCAACAGGGCTGCCAGATGTCTGCTTTTTGATCAGTATTCCCAGTGTTCAAGTTATTTACTAAATTTGGGACTGTGAATCTGGTGTGGCAATATAATGTCCAGTCAGAGATGGACATTATAATTGCCCAAGTATTTATTTTAAATTATTCACAGCATGTTAGCTGTGAATTTGTGTTTTAACCAAACCGCCAATAGATGGGACAGCTACACACACCATTTACAATTAAGCAGCCAGCTGTTTGTCTCAACCATTAGCCAAAAGTGGAGGGTGAAAATGCTCCATTTGTATACTAACAAGCACCTTTTACAAGTTGTACAAGATGATTCCATTACATACAACAGCAGAGTTATCCAACCCTGCTCTCGGAGAGATACTATCCTGTAGATTTTTGACTCCAACCCTAATTAAGCACACCTTATTTAGCTAATTAGCAGCTCATCATAAATCTCTAATGGGTATGGGGAAATGAGGTGTGTGTCAGTTAGAGAGAAAACTTTCAGGATGATAGCTCTCTAGGAACAGGGCCGGAGACACTGCACTACAGAGAATGTGTCGACAGCTGAGGGAACAATCAATACAATGAGCGTTTTGGATTCCTTCCCAGTGAAAAGAGCTTGTACTGTATCAGGGACTTTTCCCCCCCCCTCAGAGTATGACTGAGCTGAGGTGATTGGCTGATCATGTTGCCAGGAGACTTACACAGCAGTCGGCAGCGCAGGACCTGCAGACGTGTCGTCATGGTATCATGTGGTCCAGCTCCGCCTCCACGGTGCTCATGGCTCTCTGTAGGGAGCAGTGAAAAGATTAGACCTCAGTTTAATTACACAGTGATGCGTATTTGAGCATAGCTGCTAGCGGCCTCAATCTTTTAATATATCACAAGAACAAGGAAAAACCTTTACACTCATGACTCTGGGTGCAGAATGAAATTCTGGGCCTACTGCATAAGGAGTCTCCATGAGTACAGGAAACAGACCCCACTGATGATAATTAAATAATAATTTAAACGTGCCAGTAGACCTTTATCTAATAAAGGGTCGCATTGCTTCAACTAGTATTGAACCAGTTGAGATAATGCAAATGCCCCGCAACAATTCTGCAAAAAATAAAAAACAAAAAGACAATCTCAATAGGTATTTTATACTTGAGTATTAAAGTATTTGAGTATATAGGTATATTTAGACTTCTGGGAACAGTTCACCCAAAAATGAAAATTCAGACATTTTCTATGAACCCCAAAGCCAGTTTAAATACGGAAGAAATTTCTTAATCTATAAAACACAGTTGGAGTATTCCAGATGAATTCCACAGCAGCCTCCTCGACACCAACTTCAGGCTATGGGGACTCTGCTATAAGACAAACAGCTAATCATGAAGTTAACAGCAGTCTATACAGCCCCAGCTGCATAAACCAAATATTTTGAAGCCAAATGATCGCACTGTGATGAGATAAAACCAGAAATACACCATTATTCAGCACAAATCTTCGCATCAGCTGCTACTTTAAAATTTAATGATGTGCCTAAACCCAGCTGAGGTTTTAAGGCTAATTTACGCTCTGCTCCGCAAAAATTCAAGCACTTAATTATTCCACTGCAGTCTAAATAGGGAAGTGTGGTAATTCTTCCTAAGCGTAGTGCGAAGCTTTGTCATGCGCATCATTAAATTTGAAAGCAAGGGGTGATGTGAAAATTTGTTCCAAATAATGGTGCAATACTGGTCTTCTCAAATCACAATAAAATCCTCTGGCTTTAAGTAAATTTTGATGATGCTGCTGGGTAGGAATGGACAAATTTTAAGGTAATTTTTTGCTGTTTTCTGGACACTGAAAAAGTCTTAAAACCAGAGTCCCCATCGACTACAACTGTTTTGGAGAAGGTTACTGTGGAATTTTGCCAAAATGCCACCACATTTTACAGAATAAACTTCATCAGCATTTCGAGTGGCATCAGCCTGAGTAGATAATGACTGAATTTTCATTTTTGAGTGAACCATCCATCCATTTTCTATACCTGCTTATTCCTCACTAGGATCGCGGGGCGAGCTGGAGCCTATCCCAGCTGACTACGGGCAAAGGCAGGGACCCACCCTGAACAGCTTGCCAATCCATCGCAGGGCGCACACACCATTCACAGACCATTCACTCTCACACTCATACCTATGGGCAATTTGGTGTCTCCAATTAGCCTGATACGCATGTCTTTGGACTGTGGGAGGAAACCGGAGTAACCGGCGAAAACCCACGCAACACGGGGAGAACATGCAAACTCCACACAGAAAGGCCCCAGGCCGGATTCGAACCCACGACCTTCTTGCTGTGAGGCAGCAATGCTAACCTTGAGTGAACCATTCCTTTCAAAATATATATATATAATATATATAATCTTTGTACGTCACACAAATCAGCAACACAATGCTGGGGGCACATTAGATGTGCATGTTTTTCCATGCTCTTGTGTTTCTACGCTGTCTTGTGTTTGCATGGATTGTCAGTGTGATGCTGGCTTCTGCCCACTGTCCAAAGACATGGATGATAGGATAATCAGAAACTAGTATGAGTGAGGGAATTGTGAGTGCCCTGCAATGGATTGGCGAACTGTCCACAGCCCTGTTTCTATAATTTTGGTCCTCAAGGGCAGAGAACTGTTGGCTTTCTACCTTCTCTTTATGGGTTGTATTCTCGGATGTCATGGACATCATATGTACTTTCCCACAATGCACAGCGCGCCACGATTTTTCTTCCCTATGCCCCCGTAACATTGGAAAACTATGCTATGCATTGTAACTGCAACAGCAAATACACGCAATAAATTATTTCCAATAGCCTTTATCCGAACAGCTTCTGACTTCATTTAAGCATTGTGCAGTTTCAAATACGGACCAGCTTACTTTTCGTGACACCAAGCAAAGAACTGATCCCAAAATATGCAGCAGATAGCTAGCTAGGTAGCCACCAATGGGTCCATGGCACTGGTCCGACCTCCCATTAGTTCTCTTGCGCGATGAGTAAACACACATTATATTAGAAAACAGGCTAACATACAAAAGTGTGATTCTACATCAGAAACAATATCTCTCCAATTATAGTAACTTTCCACAGCCGTAGTTTTTTTATGTTTCGTGACCGTGGTTCGAACTAATAATTGAAGTTTCATCATGAAGAAGGTCGCTGATGATCCCTTGAACAGCAAAAATGATCAGTTTTTACTATGAAAGAACCACAAAGTAGAGAAGAAAACTTGGCAAATACTTTATGGAATTTGGCCAATGACATCACTAGAATACAACCTCATAGGAGAGTCAGGTGTGAAGCCAGTCTGGCCAATCAGCAGTGCTATTTGCTCAGGTAATTACCCAAAAGGAAAGACAACCAAGGACGATTTTTGATTCGAGAGCCAGATTTGAAGATTCCTGGTCTAAGGAGTATCCCTGCCAATCAGTTTCTGAATGCTGGGATAGGCTATCCGTTAATTACTGGGTTAAATTTTTTTTTTTTTTTAAAGATTTTTTTATGGGGAATGTTTCCTTTATTTGACAGTAATACAGTGTAGAGAGACAGGAAGGTTGGGGAGAAGAATGGGGGAAGACATGCAGCAAATGACCTGAGCCGGAATCGAACCCAGGTTGCTGCGAGAAGGACACAGCCTTTATGGTACGCGCCGCACTTAGACTGATATTATTAACTCACTGGGTTAAATAATTGATCGATGGATGGATGGATTGACCACAAAAACAGACAGGACCTCAGTCATTATCTTCACACAATAAAGCACATGTGGCTATCAACGCTAACCATACATAAACTCCATTTCTTTAACACACACACACAAAAAAACAAGGACTCATGAAGAGCTGTGCAACACACACTTCTGGGCCTTTTGCAGTCTTCACTGCATCTTTTCTTCTGTTCATACACAGACACATGATGCCCCAGCATTGCAATCAACAATTTAGGTTAAAAACATCATTAGACACGCTAAAGAAAGCATCCAAAACTGGATTTGAACCCCTGAGTTAAGAGCTGGCACTGAAAATAAAAGTGGTGACGACATGCCAAGTCTGACACTTTATTCCCAAGATGATTTTCCTGGCAAACAGGCATGCAAATAAAGCTATAACACATGATAGCGCACCGGCTATTGAGTGCGATAATGTTTTGCATTTATGTAGCGCCTTTAAATCTGTTTTACGATCTCAAATCACTTTTATCGACAAAGGCAAAGAAGGAATCTCACCTCTAATGCCGGAATTTCATTAGCGGGAGTCAATTTTTGATAGTTTTTCTGTGCTGCTCACAAAAAGCCTAGCTCAGGTGGATGGTGGGAATTTTCATTAAGCTAATTAAACTGAGAAATGGATCATAAAACTAGAAACTTGGCCGAGGAATGAGGGAACACACTGAATTTAGCGGTAAATCCAGAGAGACTTTAATGACCAGAGTAATCCGGACTCAAGGTCCTGGAGGAAGACACTGATGGATGGAAATCGCATAATGTCTCACACTTTAACCCCACCGAGAGGAAACATGCTCAGTAAAGTGGCTTCGTATAAGGGACAAATTAGTTTCAGGATATTGCGCCAGCTAATGCTGATAATTATTGAATTAACTCATTCATATCTACAGTAGATCTTACTTTAGTTTAAGCACCAGCTCTAGCCACAGACTGCAAAGACAGTATCCTAAAATTCAAGTACATGAGTGAACCAGTGTAGTTCAAAGGGCCGTCAGAAAATTAACACTAATGTAAATGCTTGGAAAGAAGCACACATGCCAGACCTCCAGGAAGAGTTGTGTGAGACCCTGCTTAATATGCCTTACCATTCTTTCCTCCAATAAGCTTCAGACTATAGACTGTGTCTATATGCGCAGCACACACAAAAACCTTGGTTAAAAAACGAGTGTAGACTTTAATGACACTACGACAAACAACACTAACCAAGGGAGAAAGATGATCAGCAACATAAACAGTAATGCAAGAGAAGTGGGAGAGTAGGGGGGATGGGTGAAAAGGTCAATGAGCAAGGGTTAGCCCTTAAAATGTCAAAGGGCAAAGGTCAGCACCTCCACTGGAGGGCTGCTTTAGCATTGAATAACCTGGAAAGGCGCACAATGCTACTAACTGCAATAGCCCATTAGGCAGGGAAACTTATCGATGCTAATGCTAACGAGAAGCCCCTATAGAGCAGGACTGCAAACAAGCTGCCCAAAGACGATTATCACAGACAATGATTAATGAGGGGGAGGGGTACATGACAAACAGGGTCTAATTAATGAATCTACAGATAGAAGACTGATTCGTTAGCTCGGCTTTTCCCATCGCAACAGTGGGGCTTCAGGTACTGGCTTTAACTAAAGGAAGCCCATCTGGAAAGGGATAGTCACTAATCAAATGGCAGGGCAAAAAGGAGTTGCTCACTTTGTGACCAAGTTTACATGTCACTCCAAAAAAAAAAAAATATTGGTCTTAACAAATGTTTTCATCATAAACGTACTGACAACTACACATTATTTTCTTCTCTTACAAAAATCAAATCATGGATCAAAGATTAACTGAGCTCCCTGTTGCAGGGCGGGGTATGTTCCTCAGTATTACACATTCCCAAAGCACATCTAAGAACCATTTTCGATAAAGTCAGACACCTTGCATGTTACATGCAGCTAATGACTATTGATAATAATATGGCGGTGCTGTCGGGCTCGGCAGGACCTTAGTAAGATAAGGTAATCTGATAGTTATTCTACACATGATTGACAGGACGGAAAGGTCCATTCCTCATGTGATGCTCGAAGCCCGTGGAGTCGTTCGGAGTAGTCTTGGCCTGCTAATTCGCCAGCACCGCGCAAGTTCCTTGACAAAACAACCCCACCCCTACTTCCCCAGCAAATCTGGGTTGCATTCGAATAGTCTTTTTTTGCCAGGGAAAAGTTCCTAACTCCTAAAAAATAATCCGGATATGATTATGGGGCAGCCACGATAAGTGCATTCGAATTCTCTAAACTCTGGTACACAGGGTACACAGACCCATCCTTTTCAAAAAGAGAGATTGCGCTATCCAACAAATTCGCGCGGCAGCAATATATAAAGCAACAACTATTCTTCCGGCCAGCTGTGAAAATAAACGTATATGATTGGCAGGGGACACATGATCATGCTGCCTAGTGTAAGTGCATTTGGATTCTCCTCTTCCCGCGGTTGTCCTCCTCAGCCATTAGGAATTCCCTTTTACACCTTTCTTGATGTATGACGTTTTCCACAAAGTTTAAGGAAAGTGGTTAGGAATTAGTGGACAGGATCTACAGTCATTTTTTTTTGACTATTCATACGCGGGTCTGGAGTCTGCAAGAAAAGAAGGTTAAGGCTTTGATCTCAATTAGGGGACTGGCCTAATTGACTGGAGCTTGATTTGCTACTGCCCTCCATGGGTATCCATCCATCCATAAACAGAGCACTGGCATTTGGACGCGACCCACCAGCTACAGAACATTTTAGGGTGGAAAAACGTGTCACCTGTCAGAGAGCTTGAAGTTCTTGCACATTGACTGTCCACCAGCCTTTAATCCTTTGAGGAGAAGGCTTTGCCAGAATGCTTGTTATTTATATACATATTTTCCAAAATTCTCAGCCAGTAATCTAGAACTGCTCTCCACTTGCCCGTAGTAATAGCTGCATCAGTGAAAGAATGTACAAAAGAAATTTAACATTGGAAATCTGTGATCTTACACCTTAAAGGGGTTTAATCAGCTCAAGATTGAATCAGTCTCTCTACAAATCCTCACTGTCTTCTGCAATGGAGATCTTGTGCACCAATTGCGTTTGCTTGCTTAATCACCACCTCACTTAGTGACAGTATAAAGTGAAATGATAAACCGATGTTGTGAATCTACTTACAATTTCAAATGTCAAAAATTTCATTAATAGTGAGAAGTTTTACCAATGAAGAAATGTTACTCAACCACGACTAATCCCTTTAGAGAAAAAGACAAGCCTGTTGAGTTCACCGAGCATTTGCAACTCCCGCTCTCAGCATGATATTAAAACTGTCTATCAATACTGATGTGTCAGCCAAAGATGCGAAAATGCTGCCGGGGACTTTAAGATGTCGCATTTGCGAGCTGTGCTTTGACGAACTTGCTCGGCAACACATTTATTTCTTATTTTTAATCGGATTATCTCCATTTATTCTGAACAACAACCTGTCTCCCAAATCTCTGTGGCTTCGTTCTCCAGGGCTGCCACGGCTTCGTTGCAATGCACGGAGAGCAGCTTCAATTGCATCTGGGGCAGCTAATTCATTTACATAGCCTGCGGATCTGATTTGCGTGCGCTTGTGTGGCCGAGCTGATATAATATAGACCTCCAGGGCGGTACCCGTGTCAGTGGTAGGCATTGTCAGCTTCATAAAGTAAGACTCTTAAGTTTTATACAGTACGTGATAACTATAACACTAGTTTATGAAGCCCCCATGATATTAACATATATTATTAATGTAAGAATGGAGTAGTAGAACTGGATACTGAATCAACTGCAGGCTTGTCGTTTTGGGAAACTGTAAATGAATTAAGTTTGTCTTTCAAACATCAAAACACAGAAAATAGATCCTAACATTCGGCAAAAATGTGAAAGATTAGCATCACATCACAAAGCCCATCTGCGACCATTTCTGACTTCTGGCAGGACACTGGCCTCTGGAAATGCAGACGGATGATCGTGTCGGCGCGCATCAACAGATCAATTAATTCTGAGGATTCTGCAGCTAATGTCTTGCGCAGGAACGTGGGGCATCAATCTCTCTCTAAATCAAGGCCCAGTGTGAACCCTGGAGTTAAGTGGCGACCGCTAAATGCTCACAGCCACTTCGCTGTATTGGCACGCACACTGAAACCACAACAGAATTAATCTAGCTAACACACGCACACAAAAAAGAAAAATGTTATCGCAATGTCGCTGCCATGTAGTGCAAATGCAATAACATTGGAAGAACATGACCTTGACATTGTGAGAACACCTTGTGTTAGCTCTGAGCATCTGAAATAATGAACATACGGCAATGTCAATATGTGTTTGGACAGGGACGCTATATTAGAGGGCTGCCATTTCGACACTGCACACAATATGGATGTAAGCAAACTTCCGGCTTTATTTTGAGGGCACATCTACATCCCACCTCACAGTATTATGTAATACTAATTCCCTGATGAGCCCGATCCCTTAGATGCCCAATCATTCCCTGAAAAATGAGGCGTGATACACAGCTGGGTACCATCTAGTCCTTAAGTATCTGAAGCGGTAGGTTCACTTTAGTGATAGGGGTTCACTTTAGTGATAGGATAATAGCAAGCCGAGTTGAGGTGAATGACCTGCTCTCGCCATTCATGTTAAGTTATATTTTTCTCAATTTTAAGAAAGATTTTTCTTTCTGTCATTTGAAAGACACTAAATGCAGACGTCACTGCAAGACACCACTACAAATGGAGACTGACATGGATTCTGCAGTGTCACAGGAATTGTACTCAGCAAAATATCACAAATTAATTACACTCAAACAGACCACATAAGATCTCAGCCGGGACCCTAAGTACTCTGTAAGAGTTGACTGAACGCTCAACAGTCTCTTGTGTTACGCATTGCATGCATCAGTGGTTCTCTCTGTTCTCGTGGGCCCCTGCGAAATTCGCCCCCTCGTACCCACTCAATTACTGTGCCCTTACCAGCTCGCCTGCTCCAACGACATATAAAATCCATGGGAACTGCTGACCCAGGAATTTATGGCAGGACGTTATGTGCTACTGCAGAAGCCCCCATCTTATTTTCTCAGGCTGCTCCCATATGCCACACAAGGGATTAGGAGGACTGCACAGCCTGCAACAAGGCAATCTTTATATCAAACCCCTCATATCTGTCATGTCCCCTGCCCAGACCGCACTGCATTAGTGCTGATGCACTGGGATGAGTCAGGATGAGAAAATATAGAAAATTCCTTACAACTGCAGATGGTTAAAAAGTGACAGAGAGATTGAGAAGCAGCATAAAATCACTGAGGTTATAAAAGGCAAAAAAAGGTTTTGTTGACATTGAATATGGTTTTGCTGGGCTGGGCTTCCAGAAACAGCAGAGTGGACATGACTATTATGTGGATGTGTCCAACCGTCGGCCATTTTGGATAAGACTTCTGCTGCTTGCTAAGGCTGGCCTGCCTGTGTAGAATTCTAAGGTCTTACTATTGTGATGTCACTGCTGTTCAAAATGACAATTACAGTCTGAGGCCACATCCACACTAATACCTTTTCATTTTGAAGCGTCGTTTTAAAACAGAAACAATCTCTGTTTGCACTAAAACTCGGGGGCACACCCACATCCGAACTTGGCCTTCATTTTGATCTCAACTACACACCTGTAAGGTTTTCCTAATTGTATTTAGCGCGGTTGTGATGGTATTGTGTTAACAAAATCTGTTCATCGACAGCAAGACATAAACACCTGGCAAAGTATTAAAAATGTCGTCTATAGTAGTTCCCGCTGCAATTGATGTGTCCGGGACTGCATTTTGCCATAGTCACATACGCATACACACACACACAGACTCACAAGATGAAAACAATACCAGCCGACACAGTCACGACTGATAATACACTCGTTCGTTTCAATTTTGTTCCCCAAGTGCAGTTGGCTAAAATGTAAAGAAAAAAAAAAAAAAGCGCCTAAAATCTGTCCAAATGCTAACGGCAGACTGCACCGCGCATCAGAAACTACTGAAGTGGTGAGACTTTGCTGAAAGACAGACGGCAAACCCAACCGGTCTGACACCTCAAATCAAACACCCTCCCACCTCATCGCCCCCCGTCTACCCAGCTATCCCCCAGCCACTCTGGTGTTTGATCCCCGTCAGAGCATGTCTGGTATTAATGTTAATTTCTCATCGTGTGGAAAATATATTTCAAATGCGTCGACCAGCAACAATCCGGCAGGCAGGCTCATAAAGATCAATAAAGCGTAAGAGTTGTCATTAAAGTCTCCGCCATTCTGTGTCATTTAGGGGTTCAATTCAGAAAGCAGCAAATTAATACAGGCAAAGGCACATATGTATTTATATGGAAAACAGAGGTAAAGTATATAAAGAAAGCATGTGGGCAGGAAATTTTCTGAGGAGAAAAAGTACGTCCATTAAGTACGGTGTCAGTAGACAACAACTTTGTAAATGAGAAATGTCTCATATAGAAAGCACCTCATGTTTCAGTTTTTTTTCCATTGCCTTAAAAATCTGGTCTGGAGCTAGCAGGTTGAATCAAAACACAAGTCAGTAGATCCGTTACACTTTAGAGGGACCTGAAATGATATTTTTTTGTCACTGGGTATCTATGGTAAACATTCTAACATTTTGATTGCAACCACGACAACACTCATTACTGTTAAGTGATGTATACAAGTAAAGACCTCAATTTAAGAAAATGCTAAATTCACAGCCTTTTGCTTTTGTAGTATTTTTCAAACATGAACACACTCGATGAAGTCTCAGATGGCTTTTAATAACACTATCAAAATGAAGGATGAGACTCCTATCTCATAACCAAGGCCAGAATCTCGTCATCAAGTTAATGATTAACTGAATATTCTGACACGGATGACAATTACTATTGGTAACTGAAAGCAAAAGAGTCCCAGAACACTGACTCAGCATTTTGAAAAGACATTCCGAAGATTTCACTCTTTTCATGCCAGGTATCCACGACAAGCTGTAAACAGAAATCCTACTGCAACAAATATTCAATCATAGTCTAACTACAAAGAATCTGTCCCAAGGACTTGTTAAGTGTCCACTGTTCTATGACACGTCTCGCCTCGTTCCCTGATTGGTCAAAGATGAACCAATGCAATCTGGCATGTCTGAAACAATCCAGTGCTGCGCCTGTGTGAAACGTAATTATCTGATATTAGAACAGCAACCTGTCATGGTGAAAAAATCTTAAACCTTATATTAAACTGATTGTATTGTGTGCAAAACACAATATTAACTGGATAGTAAAAAAGCAATACATAACAACATCTTCTTTTAATACAAGCAGTACAAGTATGCAGGGATTTTTTTCTGTTTTGTGGTGTACTCTTGACTTCAGGGTAACTTAAAGCGTCCAATTAAAAAAACAGCCAGAAACACAGTGCAGAGCACCACCTATCCACACTCTCCAAGAACCAGAGATTCGTCCCGGGACGAGAACATTGTTTATAGCACAGAACAGTTAATTAGTGCTGAACATGAGCTAATGAGCAGTAATGTCAGGATTTACACTCTTCCCACAATGTGTCCCTCGCATCTCCATCAACACCGCTGCGGTGGATCGGGAGCCGGAGAGTTGATTTACAAGTCGCACCGTAGCCAGGGGGCCCATGAAGGACCAGCAGCATCCCGGGTTTGAAAATGAGATCAATACACTGCATTGGTGCACCAGCCAGGGCAGCTTGGACAGAGCAGGGAGAGTGTGTGCTACAATAAGCGCTTACTGTCCCCTGACTGAAGCTACGCTGCAGAAATCCAAATATAAGACAATCTCAACTAGCATTTTAGCCATATGTTTAGAGATAAACTCTTAATTCTGGGCAGTACGGTGGCACAGTGCATCGCACTGTTAAGATACAACAAGAAGTTTGTGGGTTCACACCCAGCCTGAGTGTCCGCGTATGTGTGGGTTTACTCCGGGTGCTCCAGTTTGCTCCCACAGTCCCAACACATGAATGATGGTCTGACTGGGGACTCCTAATTGTCGATCTACAGTTGTAGTTGGAATTTTAAGTACTCTTGGTTTTAAGTAACAAACGCACGCATAAGACCAGACACAGGTAAAATGCTAAAATACAGGATGAGTTGTCTGGAATACAATGTTCAATGAGATAACTATCTACAAGTATCAATAAGTTTGCTGTTCATTCCCTTTTCTCCCTCAGTGACCTCTTTTCATGAAGTAAAACTCATTGTATATCCCCAATCACAACACAAAGTGGAGTGGTTAATATTGCAATGATGCTCATCCGTCCGTCTGTCCTTCCAGATATGTTGGGACAAGTTTTCGAAGGAACTTGTTTACTAATGAAATTGTGTTTGTCAGCAACCGGTCGTGACCTTGATTGGATTTGAAAACGGGATTCCACGGAGGCGGGAGACATTGATGACGATGTTGCCCGGTTTCATTGTTGTTCTTATTCCTGTTACGATCCATCTTTAGATGAGATAGTACCCAATTACTATTTTGATGAGAATGGTTTCAATGTCATCACCTTCAGCACAGTCCACAACTTCATTGCTATTTACTTGGTGATTCCATGTGATCTTGTGAACAGACCTGAGGTACCATTGTAAGACGGTTCTTAGAAGTTTGATGTGATGGCTGTACAGTGCCCAAGTCTCGCTTCCATACGTTATTAAGGGGATCACATATTGATTATATGCATTTGGTTTGGTAAAACCCCTTTCCTCTACACCCTCTCATTGCACACGAGGCAGCTCGAATAAGCACTATTATCTCCTCATCTAACGTTCAGTCTTCGGTGACTCAACTGCAAAGATATTAGATACGATCTTCTCTATCTCCATTTATGTAGAAATCAACTTGTTCACTCACACGCATAATGTAAATTTTTTTGATACTAATCCGAAGAGAGACTGTTTAACAGATAAATAAAGTTGCAGTGTTTTGCCATGATTGCAGACTATGGCAATATTGTCAGCATGCTGGGCTTCACTTATATACTTCGAGAGCGTCTTCATCTTAGATTTCAAGCGTCAAAGGTTAAATAGGTCACAGTCATATCAAAAATGAACCATGATGCTGATGCTATACGATGGACTGTTGTTCCTTAAGGCGAGATCAAGCATTGCAGCAACATATACTCCCAAGAGAGTAGGAGCGAGCTTACAACCTTGTTTGGCATCAGTGTCGAGTTTAATTGGCTTAGGGAGTTCTCCATCAATACACGGTGTAGTATGCATTCCAGAATACAGCCTCCTGATTACATGAACAAATTCAACGGTACATCCTAGCTTTAGAAAGATCTTGAAATAATTAAACTCATTTTCAACCACTCCATAAATTCTATGCTAATAAAATGGTTTTGTCAAGTCAGTCAGGACATCTATTTCATACATGAAACAAGTAATTTATTTCAACAATTGTCTACAGACAGATAATCTCACTTATATTTCACTACAACACAATTCTAATGGGCCAGAAGTCTAAATACACTGATGGCACTTTTCAGTTCCACAGTCTGGTGCCCTCCCTCAAATGCTGCACTCTCATTACCCTTGTTATTTGGGTCAGGATGGGGCTGTCCCCAACTTGTGTGTTGATATCACATGACCACACTTCCAGCAGTAAATTATCACCCACTCAACCGCCCTTCAATTTTACTCAATTTGCCAATATCCAACTTCCATGGTGTTTTCGTAAAGCACAGAACTTGCTGTATTTGTTCCATACAATAACATTGCCATAATCTCATAAATTATCCAGTGAAGTTAGCAAATGTGTGACACCTTCAGGCAAGCTACTTTTTGTAAATATACCACAATATCTTTGTTTTCTGTTTTTACATTTTATCCCAAATCGTACAGTTAATAGAACGTACTCTGATGATTCTTTGCACTAAATTTAATTAAAATGGGAGGACTCCGTCTGTTATGCCATAAGCTATACTCATGCATGCGAGGTCTTTTGGAACAGTAACAGTATTTTCATATTTTGGAATGAAAAGGGCTAATCAGTACCAGAACAACAACACAGGATCTTATAAAGATGCTAGAGGATGCTAGATGCTAGAGGAAACAGGTACAAAACTTTCGAAATGGAATAAAAAAAATGATGAAATTAGACCTATATCGAGAAAACCTGAAAGGCAGCTCAGCAAGGAAAAAGCCACTGCTCCAAAACTGTCATAAAATCATGAGATTATGGTTTGCAACTACACATGGAGACAAGGATCTTACTTTTTGGAGAAATTTCCTTTAATCTGCTGAAACAGAAATTGAACTGTTGGCCATAATGCCTATTTTTATGTTCAGAGGAAGAAGATGGAAGATTGCAAGCAAAGAACACCATACCAACCGTAAACCACAGGGGAGGCACCATCATCGTGGAGAGACAGGTGCACTTATGTCATCATAAGGAAGGGAAATTATGTGGATATATTGAAGCAACATCTCAACACAACAGCCAGGAATTAAAAGCTCGGTAGAAAATGGGTCTTCCAAATTGACAATGATCCCAAGCATACTTCCGAAATTGCGGCAAAATGGCTAAAAACAACTAATTCAAGGTATTAGTGTGGACATTGCAATGACCCAACCTCAATGCAACAGAACATGTAGGACTGAAAAAGAATGAGTGAGCAAGTATGTCCATAAATTTCCCTCTGTTACACTAGTCCTGTGAAAGGGGATCAACCAAAGTTCTGGCATATTATTGTAAGAGTCTTGCAGAGGGCTCCCCACAACATTTGACCCAATTAAGTTAAATAATTTAATGGCAATGCTCCCAAATCGCAAGTGTACGTAAACTTCTGACCCATTGGGAATGTGATGAAAGGAATGAAAGCAATGACAAATCATTCTCTCAACTATTATTCTGACATTTCATATTATCAAAATAAAGTACTGATCCTGGATGACCTTACACAAAGTTTACTCAAATTAAATATCAGGAATTGTGAAAAACTGAATTGAAGTGTATTTTGCTAAAGGGGTATGTAAACTTCTGGCATCAACTGTGTGAGTGGATAATGAGTAATCTCAGTGTTGGATTGCCCAACTGTCCAAGAGGTGTTCATTCCTCTTACCAACTGTATTTTGGGATAGGCTCCAGCCCAGGACATTCTTAACTTTCTCACATTTAGGCGAAATAAGAGGCAAATATAGCGATTATATTGCAAATATTGAGGAAAAACACTGGTTTGACTCTTTGTTGTAAACAACATAGGAGAAAGTCTCTCGTCAGTCAAACAGTAATTTAGAGAAAGGTAATAACGTTTTCTTGAGAGTACGATTTTAAGTCCTGTAATGAAAAGAAATACTTTCTTGCAGTGTAACATTACAGATGGAGAATGTGCAAAAATGGACAACAGCTGGAAGCTGCCTAACTGGTGCTAATGTGGATAAATTTGGGGCTGAGGCCCTGGGACTCATTCTACCAGATAGAGGAGTCACTGGCACATCCGCTAAAAAACACCAGCCAATTCCATGTCAATTCACACACCCTCCCCACTTAGATTTGACTGAAAACAAAAAAATCTAAAATCAATCTTGAGCTGAAATGAAGGAATCCCAGATTTTAGCTTCACATCTTCAGTCATTTTGGCATTATGGCCCAGGGAAATTAGGGTGCCACACCCACATTTTTCCAGCACTTAATTTGGCACCATATCTAGAGACCCATCACTTCTCTTTTAGATGAAAGAGGGTCCAGTACATTTCTACCAAACTAGGACAGTGCAAATTATTTGAAAACCAGACTAGACAGTTAAAAGCCTGATGTCTGATTTCTAAACATGCAGCTCAACACATGTGGGCTGAACTGATACCCTCCACTCCACAGGTGCTTTGTGCTACGTCTTAGCATCACACTCAGCTGGGATTAAAGGAAGAATGTGCTGGACTTACTTCACGCTGTTCAGCTTTGACTCTCTCTCTTGTGAAAAAATCAGTTTAGAAGATTAGCTGGAGGCCCAAAAATTAAGAGGATTAAAAAGAGAAAAGAAAAAAAGAGAGCCAGTCTTACTTTTCAACTAGAACTAGACAAAGACAGCTGGGAGGATATAGTTTTTGCTTTTTTGCATAAGCCTGGTTCCTACGGGGCAAATCCTGGATGCAATTCCATCAATCATAGTAGACAGGATTGGGAGATCAGGCAGAAAAATACTGGCACACAGGGACTTTCTAATGCCCTCAACGCTTCCATTAATTAATCACGGTGACTGACAGCTGTCACTCAGAGAAAAGTGAGACCTGCAGCTTACAGGCTCTGAGGAGAGCATATGGGAACTGGGATGGCATCGCTGTTAATTTGCTCAGACTTGTATCCAAACCAACTTACAGTTGATAAGACAAAGCAGGGTCAGTCTTCCCCTGTAGCAAGGTGTGGTTAAGGGCCTTACTCAGGGGCCCCACAGTGATTTATAGTGATCCGCACTGATCTTATAGAGCAGGGATCCTCAAATCTGGACCTCGAATCCAAACCCAGCCCAGGTTTTCTGTTATCCCAGGCAAATATATGAACAGTTAGTGCCTCTGATTGGCCAGACTGTGTGAACACCTGACTCCCAGGCAAAGGGAGGGTGGAAAACCAGCAGTTCTCGGACCTCATTGGGCATGATTTGAGGACCAGAGTTATAGAGGCTGCACTAGGGTTTGAACCAACAGCCCTCCATAAGCCCCTTAACCTTACAATGATCTGTAAAGGATTGGCCCCTACTAAGTCTGTAAGTTGCTTTGGATAAAAACATTAAAAAAATCAGTGAAATAAATATAATGGCTGAGTTAAAATAAAGTGAAACGTTTGTAATGACCTAATTGGGGGGAGTTTCCAGAAGTTTCCTGATTCCTCCCCTTCATCATTTCAGTTCCACGCTGCACAATCCATTTCGTCCAGAACGTGATGCCACATTAGGGCCAAAAGAACATTGTTTCCCACCCTCTCCGCTTCAGTTGAAACTTAGTCAATTTTCAACCGAGACTCAATGCAAACTCACACAGCAACAGCAGGCCTGTCAATCATTGTTGGAGTTAACATTCCCTTTGGAGATTTCCTGTCTGATTTTACCTCCTTACATCCACAGACAGACCCCGGCAAAGATAAACAGGAAGATTTTTTTAGTGACTGACTCTGATGGGTGGGACGTATCAGTGAATGGTCTCAGACTCTACCCATCTAATCCCAGCGAGAGACGAGGGTGCAAGACCGTGCAACGTAGCCTTGACAACTGTCCCCGGGGGCAACATTACAGTCCATGTATCTGTCCGTCTGCAAGGACGAGGCACTAGCATCACGACAAACTGAATCCAACAGGACTAGGAGGGAATCATAAGAAAATTACAAATCTATAAGAGTGGAATAACCACAATAAATATAGATGATGACAAATCCCAAGCCCGTTTGGTCTAGAGGAAATGAAAAACCACTTACTTCATGACGTGACAACTTTTTTGATTTACACAAAAATGAGTAAGTGTACTCTTCCAAAAAAGAAACAATACATTGTTTTTAGCATCAATTTATTATACATGAAATGTTTTCACAAATGTAGAAAACATATTGAAAAAAAAGTTAATCAATAATTTAATATTTGTATAGTTTCTTTTTTGGAGGAGTATATTTAAATATGTTTTCCACAGTTGTCAAAACATTTCATGTATAATAAATTGATGCTAAAAACAATGTATAGTTTCTTTTTTACCTCTGCCAAGGAGGTTATGCTATCGAGTTTATTTATTTGTCCGTCAGTTTGTTTTTTTGTTTGTCTGTGGACAGGATTTCTTGGAAACTACTAAACGGACCTTCATGAAATTTTCACCGGAGGTAGATCTTGGTCCATGGACGACTCCAATAAATTTTTGTGATGATCTGGATCCGGATCTGGATCCTGGATCCGGATCTTTATTTGTACACTCAGTGACATTTCTCCGAAACTAATGAACGGATTTTGATGAAATCTACACAAAAGGTAGATCTTGGCCCAATTATACATTACAAATATGGTGATCATGCGTGTCAAAATCTTCGATCTGGATCTAGATCCAGATCAGGGATCAACTTTCTCAATGAGACGATTTCTTGGTATTCCACTGCAGCATTTTCACCAAATGTTGATCCAAACTAGATCATCTCTGATGGAAAAGTCTCAAAATATCGTTAAAGACCTGGATCTGTGTGTGTCCGGATCCAGATCTGGATCAACAATTACGACTCTGAGGTCAAATATTGAAATCATACAAACTATATCGAGTAATATCTCATAAGAAAGCCCTTGATGAATGCTTACCGGATCTGACAGAATCTTTTCACTTAGACGTCATAGGAAGATGAGAATGGGTGTTTTAGCAAATCTCACTAAAACTTGTTGCATGGGTGGGCCTGAAATCTTCCAAAGAGAAAGATCTTGCGTTTGTATCAACGTCATCCCTTGGCGGAGATCAGAAATCTCGGATTGCTCTTGTTGGAAGAGTATACTATGTTTGGGCCAGCCATCACCGAGCATTAAAATGAAATGTAACTTAATCACATTACCAATGATAAGGCGAAGTGTACAATCCACATAACATGCAAGTATAAACTAATTTACAGTGAAAACTAGAAAGCCACTCGGTAGAGCACATGCCTTTGACACGCCATGTGTCAGGATTATTGGTTATATAAAGGACTATCATTCTATTCAAGTATTTTTACTTCTTCCGGATCTAGAATCACGAATATGTTCCGGATCACTTCAAAAATTGAATCAACTCATTGTTGGACTACCACCAACCATCCTCCCTAATTTCGTGCCAATCCGTTTGTAACTTTTTGAGTTCTCCTGTTGACGGACAGGGAAACAGACAAACATGGATGAAAATATAACCTCCTTGCTGGAGGTCACAACAGGCAGGTAGACCTCCAGGAATAGGATTGGTATTCATCATCAGCATGCAAGTAGTTTTGAAAATGGGGGGGGGGATTTCCCCACATCTGCTATTTCTCAGTCCAGTCCTCCAAGGCCGCAATCCCCAATTCCCCAAACTAACACCCCCTGCCCCCCTGCCTGTCATGGTTTGGAGGCTTTGAGAGCTTTCTTTGTTGCTCTCATCTGGGATGATATCGTTTTGCTCTCAATCGGATTCCTGGGCCAGCTGCATTAATTGGGGGCGTCGCCCGGATTCTATTTAAGCCCTAGCCCTCACTTCCCTGGCACTTCAGCCGGTAAGGTCTCTAGTAAGAGAGTTGTTTAGGGTTTAGCTGCATATTTAAGAAGAAGTTCTAGATAGCAAGGAATCTTTCTGTTTTTTCCCCTTTCTTTTTTTCCTGTCAAGGTCGCCTTGCTTCCTTGCCTCGGACGACATGTAGGTCCATTGGAAGCGAGAGTCTCGCTCTCTTATTTTATTTGTGTCTCTCTCTCTTCTGCAGTTCCCCCTTTTATTCTGGCCGATGCGTTTGGCGTCTCAAACTCACCAGCCATCACACTCCCTCCGCCCCACCTGGTCCACGATTGCAATCTCCCAGCCTCTGAGGGCGCACACATTGCGATTCTGTGATTGATAAAGACACCGTCAGCACAAGGCCTAATATTCACCCACAGTCTAAATTATTTAAGGGCGGTGCTTGGTGTCCGCAGCCACAGAGATTAGTCAGGGTTCACCGGATGGGGGGAAAGAAAACACCGGTGTTTCTGAGTCACAGAATACCCAGCTGAAGTGTTTAAATATTAAGATCTTTTCAGTGGGTTAATGAAAAACCGCGCTTGCTAGCAACCAGCATTCCTGTTGAAACAAAGCTTAGCTTAGCTCACCACGGCCCTCTGAACTCCTGGTGTCCCGAAGAGAAACTTGTAAACAAGAGATGGGAGAACAGCCTGATTATGTTCTGTATTACAAATTATTTCCACGTTCAGAGTCACTTCTGCCAGCCGGGGCCTAACTACTCATCACTCACTTATTTCCAAATACAACCTTAATTCTGAAATAGTTGGAAAAAGGCGAAAAGTGTAAATTGTGAATAAAATCAAAACGCAATGACTTTCAAATCACATCAGCCAGTATTTTATTCACAATAGAACAGAGATAACATAGCAAATGTTGAAAATGAAAAATTTTACAATTTTATCCGCAAAATGAGCTTATTTCAAATGTGATGGCTGCTCCAGGTCTCAAAAGTTGAGACAGGTGCCTGTTTACCATGGTGTAGCATCTACTCTTCTTTCAAACACTGAGTGGGGGCATCTGGGCATTGAGGAGACAAGTTTCTTGAGTTTAGCCATTGGAATTTGATCCCACTATAGTTTAATACAGGCTTCCAGCTGCTGGAGAGTTTTGGGTCTCCTTTGACAGACTTTTCGTTTAATTATGTGCCAAATGTTCTCAATCGGTGAAAGATCTGGACTGCAGGCCAGTTCAGCACACGGACTCTTCTACTATGAAGCCATGCTGTTGTGATAGCTGCAGTATGTGGTTTTGCATTGTCCTGCAGGAATACCCAAGGCCTTTTCTGGAATAGATGTTGTCTGGGTGTGAGCATATGTTGCTCTAAAAACTTTATATACCTTTCAGCATTCATGATGCTTTTTAAAACATGTGTCCATATGCACTAATGCATCCTCATACCATCAGAGATGCTGGCTTTTGAACTGAACGCTAACAGGAGGGGTGTGCTTTCTCCTCTTTAGCCCGGAGGACACGACACCCATGATTTCCGACAAGAATTTCACATTTGGACTCGTCTGACCACAGGACCCTTTGCCACTTTGCTACAGTCCATTTAAAATGAGCCTTGGCCCACAGAACATGGCGGCGCTTCTGGATGACGTTCAACATTGGCTTCCTTTTTGCATGATAGAGTTTTAGGTGGCATCTGTGGATGGCACGGCAGACTGTGTTTACAGACAGTGGTTTCTTGAAGTATTCCTGGGCCCATTTAGTAATGTCAATGACAGAATCATGCCGATGAGTGATGCAGTGGCATCTGCGGGCCCGAAGATCACAGGGATCCAGTAAAGGTCTTCGGCCTTGTCCCTTATGCACAGAGATTTTTTGATGTTATGCACTGTCAATGATGAGACCTTTAAAGCCTTTGCAATTTGATGTTGAGGAACATTGTTTTTAAGATATTCCATAATTTTTTTACATAAGCCTTCACAGGTTCGAGAGCCTCTGGCCATCTTTACTTCTGAGAGACTCAGCCTCACTAAGACATCCCTTTTATAGCCAATCATGTTACACACTTGATGCCAGTTAAATTTATTACTAGCAAAATGTTCTTTCAGTTGATTCTCTTATATATGAATTGCTTTTTCAGCCCTTTTTTGCCTGTGTCCCAACGTTTTTGAGACCTGTTGCAGCCAGAAAAGCTCATTTTGTGGATAAAAATGTAAAATGTCTCAGTTTCAACATTTGAAATGTTATCTGTGTTCTACTGTAAATAACATATTGGCTCCTGTGATCTGAAAGTCATTGCATTTTGATTTTATTCACAACTTACACTTCGCCCCAACTATTTCGGAACTGGGGTTGTATCTTGCAACTTTGAAAAAAAAAATAGCAGGAAATGCCTTCGTCAGTGCAGGTCCATGGTTGCTCACTCATTTTGAAAGAATGTCCCACAACAGAAGAGTGTGGCATTTTGTCCCTTTGTTTAGCAGACATGAGACGGAAATTGGCCATTGTAACTCAAATGGCTCCTCTGTCAGCAACTGTAGAGATTTAGACTTTGCAGAGATTAATAGTTCTGTTGATATTCGAGGGTAAAGGGGGCTTTGACGTTTTTTTCCGCCATTCTCGAATATGTTTGGCTAAAAATTATGTTCAATGGACATTTGAAGCAGTAAAGAACCACTAATCAGGGAGTATTTATTAATGAAACAAATGAATACCACCAAGTATAAGAACAAGCCTGTAACAGTGAAGTATTCTCCCGCTTTAATTAGTGCTGATGTGCTGTACAATTTTGTATTGAATTTTGCAGGCAAGCAGGTGAGAAATGAGAAGGCTGCAGCACAAATGGGCATCATGTATTGATAATCAGTGCTCCATCTCGACGGTGACCTACATAAATCAGCTAATCGTCAGTAGGAAATACAGGCAAGAGTATCAAGTTAAAAATAAAAGGCTGAAATCACGAGGTTGCATCGCCTTTTTTCCATTTAAATAATCAAAAAAATAAATAAATGCTGGGGTTCCAAGCAGTGGACTGTGACTCCATCTGGGGTTGCCTAAACTGGGGTTGTTTAAAAATTTGCATATACATTTATTCTTAAATGCAGATAATATCATATATAACATCACAGCAGCCACTCTAAAATAAAGCAATGAACACAAAGCCTATTGCCAACATTTTCATGACTAGAGAGTGTTGTTGGGCACTCTCGAGAGGTGATGGGGTTGCGTAAATTTGTGAATGTTCATTTGGAGTCATATAGGAACAAGAGCAATGCAGAGCGTGGCATATGACCCCGCCTGTATGTTGATCAAGTGGCGGCCATATTAGATATCGCACAACGCTGGTTTTCGAAAGGAACCTTCCTCTAGCCACTCCCAATACGCCATTTAGAAATGGCATCTATAGTTATCCCAAGGAAGTGAAAAGTTAACGGATGACGGAGGATGGACGGACATGGCGTCGACATAATGCCCCCTTTCCTCTTTGGAGGGCGGGGGCATAAAAAATTAAGGAAGCGCTAAACTATAAGTACAATGTTCTTTTGGAAATGGATAATGGCAGCCATTTGCAAATATCCCATTCATTCTAAATGGCAGCAGAGTCAATTATAGGGTGTAATGCTACAGAAAAGATCTTAGCTTGTCGCTAGTTAAAAAAAAAAAATGTAAAAAAAAAGAAGAAAGAGGATCACTGGGAACTTCAATAAGGGTGCAACTAAAAGGCTGATAGCTATTCACTGCCAATCATTCCCCTGCTTTCATCTTAAACCAAAAAGCCAATGTGTTCATGAAAACTGCCACAAATATTTATATCTGGATTTAAAAAAAGCCACATTGACCCCATGCACTTTGGTAGCTGAAGCACTGTACAGCGGAAGACCACAACAGTAATCTAGGTGTTCTATCTATGGTATGCTAGTTCAACTTGAATGCCAGTACATCCAAATCCATTGTATTTACACCCGCTGACGTATCTCCAACCAAAAGAATTTCTGTCGTTAATCTCCCAGGAGAGCAGCCATTCCGGCTCTTACACACTTGGGTTTCTTGAGAAAGAGCCTTTCAGTATGTCTACACTTCCTCTAAAAATCCATCTGGCGCCTTCTGCGATACACATGCGGAAAAAACAAAATCGAGATCCTCAGCACTCGCACACAAGTACACACGCTGGCATGATGCAAGTGGCCTCATGGCAACAATAGCAGGAATAGAGATCAGCGAGTGAGGAAGTTCCAGGAGGGAGCTAATGAAAATTTTCCAGCAGTGTGTCAGCAGTAAACAAGTAGAAGTATGAACTAAACAAATAGAAATGCAGCGTCATTCCTGTAGTCCACAGACATCCATACCAACGTACACACCTAGCCGTTAGAGGCATCATTGTTTCTTTTAAAGTAGCTTTTTTCAGTCAGGGCCCAAATTGTAAATTTAGTGCCTTTCGTGGATCAGTCTCTTGGAGACTCAGACTCTTGCTGTCACTTGTATGTTCCAGTGACTAATTCTGGACCCCGAGCAATAGAATAAGAAATGTCCTAATTCTTCTGGTATAACATCCGGAGAAGCCAACCTTTCCTCAGCACCTACTCCACCCAGCTCCTGGTCTAAGCATTAGTTCTGTCCCACCTAAACAACCGCAACTCTCTTTTGGCTTTATATCCATCATACTGCAGCTTGTCTGATCAACAACCTCCCGAGACACCCTCACTTCACCCTACTTCTCACGGACTTCCGCTGGCTGCCTGTTATGGCTCAAATCAAGGGTAAAATAATAGTGCTAGCACATCAGGCTTATAAGGATCCTGCCCCTGCTTTATCCTCAGCAGATCATCAAAACATACACACTGAATAATAAACCAACAATCATTACTTGTTTAGTAAACTATCTCCATTATTCATTTTATGGATTTATTTTGCTCCACAGGTAGTCTATCGATCAATGATAAAATTCTGGCACGTGGAACTTCATTTCACTTTATAATTTTCAGTAATTTTGTATCCATTTCTTGTTGCGTAGTGATTTGGATTTGGATTAGAGTGTCTGTTAAATGCCTGTTGTGTAACGTTAAGTAGGCAAAGGGGTTCCGGTCATCAGCCACAAGATGAACATAGTCCATCAGGAGATGACATACCTCCTGGCCCCGACAAATACATCAAATAATTCCAAAATGGCACAAAGCACTACTCAGACATACGGCTGATGCGTGTGCTAAGTTTAATGGGAAAACATCAAATGGTAACACGTTATTTTTCAGAAAAAAAATGTGCTTACAGACAGACAAACGGATATACGCAGAGGCAGATGGACAGAGTGATAGCGATAAACACTGGCATATAAAAATGAACAAAGTAAAACAGAAAGCTGAAGAAACATGAGTCGTAGAGATTGCTAGCTTCAGAGCTAATTCTGCAGTCCCTATACTGCAAAAAAAAAAAAGTTTGCAGAAGCATTTTAATCTTGCATTTAAATTTAAAAGACTTTTCCTTTAGAGATAAGCGTTTTTTAGTCTACAAATAAAATTTAATTGCTTGGTAAGATATTGTTTTTGCTGCGTAATCATATGATGACACGATGAAAACCAGTGACCTGAAATCACTCTCTGAGTGAGGCACATTCAGCAGGCACTTACAAAAAAAAAAAAAAATCCTTTCATTTCGCCAACTCTTACGCCCACACTAGGGTTGACAGAGAGGCTTTCGATGCTTTTGTGAGTTCAAGCGCTTCCTCGTCACCCTCGACATTGTGAACAGAAGCTGAGGTTTGACACAGGAAGGTCAGTCCTGAGTAACGCATCCTTTCTGCTCTGCAAATACGTGATGTTTGGAAACTCGGGTCGGAGATGAATTGGGCACAGCAGGGGGATTCTCCGCCAAACAAAGGAGGGACAAGGACATTATACATCACGGCTCCTGGCTCCAGCGGTCTGTCATACAGCTTTATACGCTGGGGCTTTTCAAAGATGGGAGACAACTTCAGGAACTTCACTGATAATCCTACAGCAGCTATAAACACCGAGGAGGTGAAATATGGGCTTGTATATGTGTGTCTGTGTGTGTGTGTATGAGACAGTGAAAGGATGTATGTGTCCTGTGTTTATGTGGCCGTGTGTACTTGTGTGTGTTTGTATGTGAAAAAGAGAGACAGGATGTGTCAGTATGTATGTATGCATGCGTAACAGTGTGTGTGTCTGTGTGTGTGTGTGTGTGAAAAAATGGCTGAATGAGAGTGAGTATGTGTGTGTGACATAGAGAGGGTGTTTGTGTTCTGTGCTTGGGTGAGCACGTTTATGTGACAGTGTGAGTGTGTGTAAGAGAGGATGCATGTGTGAGAGAGTGTGTACGCCTGCTAGAACTGCATTTGTGTTTTAGTGAGAGAACGAGCATGCGTCCGTGTCCCTGAGTGTGTGCGTCAATGCATGTGCTCGCGTGTGTGTGCGCATGCACTGCATGTTTGTTTAAGAGAGAGTGTAAGTGAGAGACAGGCTGCATGCAAGAGTGTGTTTGTGTGTGAGTGTCTGAGCATTTGCGAGTGTGCATTTGAAGGGGTGTGCGTGTGCCTGCTTCTGAGTGTGTCTGTAAGTGTGTACAAGTTGTAGCTCAGCGCTGAGTTTATGCACCAAGCTGTTTAAGTACGAATAGCTGCAGCTACAGGGGCAAAACTGATAATAAGCACTAGAGTCAAGTTCACTCAAAGCACAAGACATTGAGCCAAACCTTCCTGCAGAGGACAAACTGACCTCATCCAGCCCTTCTGCTGCCCTCAGCTTATTCTGAGCACCAACAACATGCAACACTGCAGCTGTGATGATCTGGAGTGAGCGCACACTGCAATACTGGCCGCAGCTGTAGTCTCAAGGCAGAGGGTCTGCACTGCAGCACTCACGTTCAGCTTTGACGGACTCCAGTCTCGGTAACTGCACACAGGCATGCACAGGCTGGACTCTGAGCCAGTGACAATAACTGTACTTGCAGTGCATCACCCAACAGCCGGGGGTTCACTGCAGTCTTGGCAGAGCCCAGTGCCCAGTCTGCTCGGAGCAATCCAGTCCTGAACTAGCCTGAAGAAGCAGGTCCAGACACATGGATGGGCAAGGCCATATTATAAGAGGAGATTCCAGCTCAGCATCTGATTGGCTGCAGTACTGGGGGAGTGTAGCAGGAGACATCAGTGTCTGAGGCATTGCCCACTAACTGGGCCCACGACCCGAGTGTTTCTATTGGGCACAGTGGAACTCTTGACATGTTGGGTAATTAAAATTATAGGACAGTACCTGCGTGGTCATGACATCTGAGCAATTTAAGACCGCCCACAACTGCTGGCAGCGCCACCTTGAACTGAGTACAAAGTTGTTCACCAATTCCCAATACAGTCGACAAACAGGGGCAGTGATGACCAATCGTGTGCTATGGCGGGCCAAGAGTATGCAGGTTTTCATTCCAGCCAATCACCACACCAGCTGATTACACAAATTCATTCCCTCCTCTGCCTGCAGGTGTGCTAATCAGTGTAATCAGCTGGTGTAATGATTGGTTGGAATGACAACCTGCGTACTGTCACCCTTTCATGGCACATGATTGGGCATCACTGAACAAGGATGTGAGGGAATTACCCAATACCCTCACTCAGGGGTGTGAAACCATAATCTTGTAAAGCCACAAGCCATTCAGGTTTCTGCACAGTAAAATGTTTAGTGTTAAATTATCTCTCAGAGTACAATATAGGCTTACTTTATCATCAGAGTGGGCTAGGATGTACTCTGCAGGAGTTAATTTAACACTGAACATTTACCTGTGCATTTTAACTTTAAAATCACCGCCAGCTCAGAAACAAGTAATCAGGTGAAATGAGTCACTAGCGCAGTCAGGTTTCTCCAGCTAATTCATTAATTAATTGCAAAGGAACAGTGTAACACCAACACAGCCTGAAACTCTCCAGGACCAGGAACGCACTCCAATGCCCATGTGGGTTCACGGTGCTAGAGGACCATCACTGCAACAGCCTCAGGTTCCAGGGTGCATTGCATTATGGGCTCAGATGGAAAAGCTGGGGCCTGTGTGGTGCCTTCAAAAAACAAGGTGAAACAAGGTGGTGAAAAGACTGGGTATGCGACAAACTACAAGCGACTGAGTCAGATCCAACAGCAGCAAGGGGGTGCACTGGTTAGCACAGGATCCTCTCAGTAATGACGAGCTGGGTAGAGCTGCCGGATAGCTCACTCGGTTAAAGCATCGCACTGCGAAGCAGAAGTGACTATCACGGTGCGGGTTCGAGCCCCAGTCGTACCAACTGGCAGTGGTCAGCAGCTTTTTCCATTGCACTACAGGGATGCAAATTGGGAAGGGACTGCCGGGAAGGGAAAATAATAGTTGCCTTGTTTGTTGCTCAAGCACCTCCTGTTGGCCAGACAGGCGCTCGTCAGGAAGATTCTAAGCCTGTTCATGTTTGGGTATCCTCTGCCCTCGTTCTGAACTTGCGAAGATTCAACCAATGAGTGTAAAAGAACCAGTGGCTGACAGGCGCGTGGTTCGGAGGAGAGCCGCAAACTGTCTTCACTCTCCTGAATTGGCAGCACAAGGTCGCATACGAGCAAGACTTGTACATAGTTTACCAGTTGGGCATTCCAGAGTTGGGTGGGATTGGAGATGCCAAATTTTCTTTAAAAAAAGTGACTGGCATGGGTTTAATTCAGAGGGCGAATTACCGAATGGGGTTTCAACGAAGTATACCTTTTCTTCACCTAAATGATTGCCTCTCCTAAACACACAGCCCAGGAAATGTACATGGACTCAACACTGTACTTCATTACTCCACCAATCCAAGCCCCAGTATCGCATGGAGCTGCCATCTCCACGGTAACGCTGCCAGCACTGCTTTTTCTCCCTACTTTTCCGACATATCACACAACGCAAAAAAGCAATGTCACACAGTCTCAGCAAACAGATTGCGTGGTCCTGAGCGTGCTTTCATTTGTGTTTGTGAGTGTTTCCGTGCCAATGGAAAAGCGTGATGTGTGAGTGTGAACTTACTCACTGTCGAACTGCAACAACACTGTGCTGCTTAAATCAATTTGCGGGGGTCGCGTATATAGCGTTATACTGTGGATAGAGGAGACTGTGCTATCAGTAACCAGTATGCCCACAGGGTGACATGCAGTTGGCGATCACCTACCGCACCGTTTCCCAACTGTGTTCCTGGAGTGCACCGGCTCTGCACATCACACAGAGGGTTTTAACCATAAAAAAGTAAGAAAAAATACTAATGGCATGAAACCAATGGGAAGTACTCCAGAATATGGCCTAGAATGCATATGTGAAAACAGGAAAAAAAATTATCAGGAAATTTTGGAGAAAATCGCATTTTTCGGTGGCAGCAATTTTGAAATTTGACAAATTTCTTAAAACAATGGGAAAAATCTGGAACATCGTTTTCAGTGATTAATTCTTTCTTTCACTGTTTAAGGGAGGTGAAATCAACAAAACCTACTCAATTTTTTACGAAAGAGACACTTTTTGAACATTTTTTAAATTGCAGAATAATCAAAATTACACAAATCTGACAAAGGAGTGAGTTTGCACGTCCATCTAGTCCATTTCAATTTTTGTTTAAGTCATTAATCAGTTATAGCAGCATCTAGGTATCGCTTAAATATGCGCGGCATTATATTCTTTGACCGTTTGACGTAGCCGCTGGCCGTAGAGTTTGTTGGTTTTGTCCTTGATTATATGCCGGTCAGAGAACTTAACTGCTTGGATTTGCTTCCATTTGATTTAGCAACCTGGCAGACTAAACAATCGCAGGTTGCTGAGTTGCGAGGACTGATCCATCTTTGATTACAGACAACATTCTCAAGATGGCTGAGGCACCTTAATTTTACCCCCTCCTTTCCTCGTTGCATGGCATAGATGGCAGTGGTACAGGGGCCACAGAGAGCTGTAGTGGGGCGTCTGTCATCAACATCATACTCAGAGTTCAGATCATGGATTGCAGAGATAAGGTGGGGCTTGTTTACGATGGAATAGCTTCCTTTTCAGAAACAGAGACTACAAACTTGCGTGCGGGCTGTGCAGTGGTCCATATTTGCTGTCAGCCCCTTCCATGTCTCAGGGAAAATTCAGGGACAATGCGCAATAAAAGGAGGGCCTAGCTTTGTGAATGTACAGTCATGCCCAAAATTATTCATACCCCAACCAATTTTCAGGTTTTTTCAAGATTTTTTTGACAAATCAAATTTATTCCTGCACAAATTACACAGTTAGTTGACTTGAGGCTGTAAGAATTGTAGTAAACAATTTTTCGAGAAATACAATACTTTTTGGTATTTTATTTCACAAATTCATAAAAAATGCCATATCCAGAATTATCCATGCCCCTTTCTCAGTAATTGATGGCAAAGCCTTTATGCATGATTACAGCCTCCAAACGCTTCCTGTGTTTAATCACAAGGTTTCTACACGTTTCCATGGGGATTTTGATCCACTCCTCTTTGGCAAACTTCTCCAAGTCCTAAACTTATGAGGGTTTCCTTAACATGACCTTGGTCTTCAGTTCCCTCCACAGATTCTTGATAGGATTGGGGTCAGTGCTCTGGCTTGGCCACTCTGAAACGTTCACTTTGTTGTCCACTAACCATTTCTTGACAGATTTGGCTGTGTGTTTAGGATCATTATCTCGTTGGAAGATCCATTCCTGCCCAGGACCAAGTTTTTCGGTGGATTGCTTAATGTCTTCACAGAGGATCTGGATATACTGGTCCTCTTTCATAATGCCATTCACTTTAACAAGGTTGCTGGGTCCATTCGCTGAAAACCAACCCCAGAGAATGATACTCCCGCCACTGTGTTTGACCATCGGGACTGTGCTTTTCAGGTTTCAGGTCAAAGTACTGTATTTCTCGAAAAATTGTTTAATGTAATTCTTACAGCCTTTGACAACTTACTGTGTCATTTGTGCAAGAATAAATTTGATTTGTCAAAACATATCTCGAGAAAACACAAAAATGGGTAGGGATATTAATCATTTTGGGCATGACTGTAGGCAAGCTTGATGTAATCAATGATGATATAATAAATGTTACCCATCCCCAGTCATAATAAGGCTTATTGTGCAATTGTGCAACGACCTATGGCCCATGAAATGTGACATAACCATTGTGGAATCAATAACAAAGAGACCACGAATGACCCTTCGATGTCTCATTTTTGGGGATTTTAACACTTATTTTTCCAAAATTGCAATTTTTGAACTTTGAGAAATTAAAATATGTTTTTCTCAAAAATTTCATGATGGATTTTTTTCCCGTTTTCATATATGGATTCTACGCCTGTTCTGGAGTACATATCATTGGTTTCATGCCATTCTGACTTTTTTATGGTTAAAACCCACTGTGATCATAGATGTCCCCCCAATTTAACACACCTACTTCAGTTCATCAAGCACTCCACCAATGAGCTGATCTATGAATCAGGTGCATTTAATCGGGGTGACGTGTAAAATGTGCAGGACAGAGGAGCTCTGATCTCAGTTAAAAATGGATTTGAGTCAAAGGCTCACAGCTCTCCAGCAAACCCAAGTGGGGTACGTTTCCCAAAAGCGTAGTTGGTAACTAACATAGTTCGTCCATTCACAGTCAATGGGTCCAACTATGTAAGTTAGCATCCTTGATTTCAGGAAACGCACCCCTGATCGATTAGGCGACCACAGAACACACGCCAAAACCTCACAATGAAAGTCATCCACCAACAACTAACTGAGGAAACTTGACTCGGCCAACAATGACTTGGGTGCATGAACTTGCACAGAATTATCCTCTGAAGAGAAATCTTTAAGGAAGACTAAAGCGTATGACTACCAATGAATAGCAGAAACATTGAGAATGATCCCGTCACAAGCATTAGCCTTATGATGGGGATCACCACAGATGCTGCATCATGCCAGATAAAATACTGGCTTCAGTACACACAGGGGTGGTTGATCCAATAGTAAGTCTGATATAAATACCACCTTTGTGAAGCTCAAAATGAACTGTTTTGCTAGCCACAGCTCTGAGGTGTCAAGGATGGGTCAGGTGCAGATTTCTGTGCTAATCATTTACCTCACAGGGTTCAGTAAAGTATATTTGGAATTATATGATGATTTTAGAGTTGTACTTCTTTGATTATTAGCAGCTATCCAATAACAAGTTGCTGTCTGTCCCAGTCAGAGAGTTTAGACTAGCTGCCATACTTCTTTTTGCCACTGCAGTTTTTATGCCCCCGCCCTCCAAAGAGAAAAGGGGGCATTATGTCGACACCATGTCCGTCCGTCGTCCGTCCGTTAACTCTTCGTTTCTGTGGGATAACTATGAAATCCCTCGTCCGATTGATGCCATTTCTTAATGGCATATTGGGAGTGGCTAGAGGAAGGTTCCTTTTGAAAATCAGTGTTGTGCGATATCTAATATGGCCGCCACAGCAGCCATCTCAATATGCCCTTGATCAACATACAGGCGGGGGCATCTGCCACGCTCGGCGTTGCTCTTGTTTGGTATGTGTTGTCATGATTTATTTACTCAGTTCTCTATGCCACCTTAAATAATTTTGATTTTCTTTTTTTTTTTTTTTGAGAGTGACACACCTGCAGTTCTGGAACCAAGTATTTTGCCCCTTTGGAACTCTTTTTTGTACCGAGGCTTACCTAGCAAATAGCTTCTCGTTAGACCTCTTTTAAGCAAACATGCTGCCAATTAGCATTAAAATCATTAAAAATGACCTGTTATTGAAGCTTTCAGTAATTGTGGTTTAACACAAAGCTAAAGCCATTTTTTGGGTGCTTCTAATATGTTCTGATATTATATCTTCACATGCCTGTTTCTGTCCAATGTCAGCACACTATGACATGAGCTGCTTTAAACTCCTTACAGTACTTTGACAGAGCCTATTCCAACGAAGTCTTGGGATTTAAAAAATGAGCACAATAACACATGGGACAAAAACTAAAGAAATGAACCAAGACCACAGTGAAATTGCCCCATTCCCTTGACCCCTCTGAAAACATCTCTTTGGGTTCAGTGCCAATGGAATCAAATGCTAATGGCGCACAAAGACAACGCTACATCGCCCTGCTACAGGGGCAGTCAGGCTTGACTCTGTGAGAGACACAAATAATGATCCGCTACGCCGCTATCCTCCCGCCGAGACCCATTAAAATAACGGGCTCAGTCGAGCCGAAGGGGAAGTTTGTCATTCACGTGCTGGGATTGATCCACACAGAAAAAAAAATGTATGAATTTAAGACTTGAGTGGCCACATTTGGTCAATCAACACCATGAGCTCCAGGGAGCTCAAGTATTCTGTCAAGCTTATAATATTTTATTGGCGTGAAGGTCCAGATTTTAGCTGTGCTAAAAAATGAAACATCAGCACTATCTTAATTACAGTTTCCACTTTTAAGTAAAGGAAACTATAAATACATGCAGATATCAAGTCCATAACTGTGCAATTATGCAATGAAAATGTCTTGGTCATTGTGGACCTGACCCTTCAGGTATGTGGTTCCACCAAAAATGTGAACCCATAGTTTTAAGTTTAAAGGAGAGGAATATATTAGCATGTACTTATTGCCGTGAGTGGTGAAAACATCTGTGCCAGTTTGTGACCCTCCATGTGCGTGCTTCCACATAAAATTTAAACCCACGGGTTTAATTTTTAAAATATGGAATTGTAAAATATGCATATATTAACACTTTTATTGCACTGTTAAGAAGTGAAGATTTCAGGTCAGTATACAAGTGAGCCAAGTATGCGCATTTGCAACCCCAAGCCAGTAAAATGTGGCCAGTTAATTTAAAAATAACTCCTTTCGGTTTTAATTTCAATTTATCGGAGATCTCCGCTTCCCGATCGACTGGGGACATTATAATACACAAGAGTTACTAGGGCGCCGGCGAAAACGGCCGCTAACAAAGCAAGGCCCCTTTGAAAGCAATGCCTTATTTGAATGGGAACACTTTCCCGGAAATAGTGTGCTCCCCCTTTTCTCCGCTGTAGGTAAACCAAAGAGGGTCTGATAATAATGACTTTGTATCTCGGACAGAAAACACTGGATTCCCTGTGTCCGCCTGCGGACATGGAGCTGCAACTTTTATACACTCAGTTACAATATTCTATCACTAGATGGCACACCTGGATTAGTTCATGAATATGCACAAGCAAGCCAAGCTCGAACGCAGTTTAGAATACGGACGAGTTCAATCCAAAATCTCTTTTTTTCAGGAGTTGCCAGAATTAAACTTCTCAGCTGTAAGTCTGATGTGCAAACTGCTCAATATACTTGCCCTTAGTATCTATCCAGGAGTAAAAAAAAATGACCTCTTGCTACAGAAAAAAATTGTTGTCAACTGTATCAACCACTTCAGCTACAGCTAGCCAAGGGTATCCCAATTAGTAGTAAAAAAAAAAAAATCAGTTTTCTGAAGCAAAAATTTGAAATGGTATTGATACTATGTCATTCTGCTATCAATTATAGTCATCGCATATGAAAATGCGACATGTATCCACACACTTTGCCGGAGTTTTCGTCGGTGAGCGCAACTGAGACATTGCAATGCTTCGCCCATGACACCTGTTGCAGGTCGGACAGTGTTTACAAGCACAAGACTTTAGGAAGTCACTGCTCCCAATATGAAGGACCGCCCAAAAGACTTAGAATTGGTTCTGCAATACAGGTTTTTTTTTTTAACTCTGTAATTGTCTCCAGCCAGTTTTAGTAACGAAAGCTGGGGGAATGTCATCAGTCTCTAGATAGAGACTGACTTGTGAGTCTAGTCCATTGAGGATGCCTCCAAGCCCATAGAAGTTGATGGCGCTTCTGGACAGTGTTAACATAAGGCTTCCATTTTGCACAGTAAAGAAAAAATGGCAATTGTGGACGCAGCTACGCCTTGTTGTACTTGACAAAAGTTTGCCAGAGTAATCATGAACCAATGAGGTTATATGATTAATAAATTACAGTTTTTGAAGCAGTGCTGTCTGGGTGATCACAGCACATGTGTATTCAGTTTCAGCTCATTCAACACCCTCATTCTTTACACACAGAAATTCCTCCAGATTCCTTGAATCTTATAATTGTGTTACTCAGGAGAAAGTGAAATAGCCAATTGCCTTCCTGCCTTTCTTTGGGGAACATTCTTTTTAATCCTTACAATGATTTTCTCAGGCATTTGTGGACAAATGGCAATCTTAGCCAATGAAGGACTAGTCCTTTCCTATTTGCTGCTTTTATGCCAAATCATGATTAAAATCACCTGCTGATGCCAGATGAGTCAAATCATATTGTTAATCAATTTTTTTTTGTCTCCTTATTAGTCCTAAATGACCTTGTCCCAACTTTTTTTGGAATGTATTGCAGGGCTGAGTGCCAGGAATGGATAAATTTTTACAAATAAAACAAAGCTGACCAGATAAACCATTAGATATCTTGTCTTCAGACAGTCTGCAATAAAATACAAGTAAAGGTAAGGTTAGAAATCACTGCCCTGTTTTTTCAGCATTTTCCATACAAGGCCCAAGTTTTTTCAAGTTCGGGCTGTGCTAAAAGTCATTTTTAATCGGATTTTAAACTGCCGTAGAGAATACTGCTCAAGCAAACATGAGAGTGCTGCACCCCCTTAAACTCTATGTTAACCCTCCATTAAAGCAAACACAACTTGTCATCCCCCACACCATGAAAAAATGAGGTATTCAGCCAGGAGACAGAGAATGCAAGCCTGTCAACTTCACTCAGGGAAATGTTCCTTTAGAATCACGAGCCCTGGAGCAGGTTCTGAGCAGAGTAGGGGAACTGAGGACCGTACATGTCCCCCTTTTTCTGCCTTCCCCGGTTCCTGCCCTAATCCCTCAACTCCATGTGACGAAAGCACCAAATGAGTAAAAAATGGCTGCCATCCAGAGAAGGTGCTACTTGAGGCAGAATTAACATTATTCTTGTGCAGACCCTTGACTACACAAGGCTTATGATCCCCCACCCCGAGTGGTTGGGGACATAGGGATGAGTGTCGTCCTTCTGCGTGTCCTTCCGTCCGTCCATCGATCATGCTTCTTTTCCTGGGCCAGAACTCCTGAACCGTGAACTATTTCCCCAAGAGATTTAATATATACCTAAATTTCATTGTGTAGATGTGCCTTTTCATACTTTAGCATGAAACTACTTGTTCGTCTGCCCATCCCTCCAAAGTGTTTGGTTTCCAGGCCAGATATTAGCCAGCCATCCCTCTGTGGGGGTCAGAGTATTTCATACTTGTTGACACAGTAATTTTTTGGGGCCGCTTGCCTTGGTAAGAGGTCATGGGAGCAGCACTTGTACACAGTGATGAGTTCATTCAGTGACACTGCCATTGAGACATATGTAGAACAGGAGACAGTTTCCGCTGACTGGGTCCACAGAGTCTTATGGGAGAAGCTCAGTGGCACTGCAAGCCAAATCATATACACTACCGTTCAAAAGTTTGGGATCACTTGGAAATTTTCTAGTTTTCCATGGAAACACACATGAAATTAGTCTGAATAGAAAATATAGCAAATGAACAGAACATGCTGACATTGTCTGAGTAAGAAATAATGATTTAAATGGAAAATTACGAATATGTACTTTTTTTTGCCTTCATCAAAAAAACCCACCTTCACTGTTGATACTGAAACTGGCGTTTGATGGGAACTATTTAGCACAGCTGCTAGTTGACAACCTGCAAGGCGTCTTTGTCTTAAACTACACACTCTCAGATATTAGTCTTCTTGCACAGTTGTGCATCGGGGCCTCCCACTCCTTTTTCTGTCCTTGTTAGTGCCAGTTTGTGCTGCTCTCTGAAGGGAGTAGTTGGCAGCATGGTAAGAGATTTTAAGTTTTCAATTTCTCGCATTGAATAGCCTTCTTTTCGAAGCACAACAATAGACTGACTGGTCTCTAAAGGAAGTTCTTTCTTTCTGGCCATTTTAAGCCTGTAAACAAACAAACAACTGCTGATGCTTCAGGTACAAAACCAACCTCAAGAATAACAAGCTCCCTTTTGCACTCCCTTTTTCGTTCAATGGTTTTCGGCTGTGCAACACATTTGCAGAAGGGTTTTTCTAATAATCAATTAGCCTTATAAAATGCTTAACTTGAATTAGCAGCCATACCAGGAGATTGATGCGGAGGACTGACAGTTGCTGATAATAGGCCTCTATGCAAAAATGTAGATCATTCTTTGAAAATCATCTGATTAATTTTAATCATTTGTGAAATGGAAAAAAATGTTTGTGAAATGCATGAAAATGTATTTTTCTTTGGAAAACAAAGAAATTTGCAAGTGATCCCAAACATTTGAGCGGTAGTGTAGACTCCAGTGTTGGACTGTGGGGCTTTCTGGCACCGGAGGATGCCCAATGGGAGCTTGGCAAGGTCTCTGAAGAGTAATTAGTTCAGTGAAATGAGATTTCGGAACTGAAAAATATAGCCAAATACAGAGTAATATTCCAAAGTCATAGTTTTGAAATGACTTCAATGGAGAAATCTGCCTTTCGCCATGGAGTGGCATATGAAGCTGCGATTCCATCAGTTACCTAGAGAGTTTGCCAGGTTTTCTGGCAGATGTGGGCAACTGGGGCCATAAGTATTTCTTCCTGGTTCTCATGCCAACTACCAGCCTTTCATCACTTAAAAGTATAAAGTACAGGACTTTCGTAAAAAAAAAAAAAAACCAATGTCCAGACTCATATAAAACTAATCCCTCTCAATCATCACGTGAAATGCACAGTGGCGTCTGTATCCATAGAGACCCTGCAGTCTGCCCTTATTTTTTTATTTTCATTTGTACAGGATGTTTCCGGGCATCAGACATTGGGCAGTGGATTACCCACCGTCTTTATGGGGGAATGTCAACTCCTGGCCACAGCCCACTGGGGCCGGTAGCTTCATTGGGCAATGCACATCTGGCACTATATACGATCACTGGTCAATTGAGCTTCCCTGGAATGCATGTCAACACAGCATATGAAAGGTCTTCCTTTGACTCTACCCTGTGCAAGTGCCATTGTAGCCTGCAGCATGAGAATAAGCAGCTGGTAACAGCAAGCATTTTGGTGGAGGAACACCATTAACCACACTCTTCAGATTCAGAAGTGGGACTTGATCATGATTGTGCCTGCAACTGCAGACTGTTGGGAACATCACATACTGGGCAGAAACTCACGCAAAAACAGGATAAACTCGAGAGTGCTCAAGAGAGCGCAGACCTCCGCCAGCAGGTTTTGATCCACAAGCGCTTACAATCAGCTGCAGCATTGGGATCTGTACCCGACCCTGGTTGATCCAGAAATTGAATCACCTTTTCCCATTCATACATCAAAAATTCTCATTAAATGTTAAAGCGTAAGAGTAATCCTGCTGACAAACACGCACACACACACACACAAGCACTCACAAATATGCACACATACACGGACACATGCATGCACGCACACACATATACAACTGATCACAATACCCCCTGGCCGAGATAATTATATTACTAGCTGGGAGTCACCCAACACCCACTCACTTTAGTTTGAAAAAGGGCTTATGTTTCTTTATTTGCAAACATGTCTACATAAACAAGCATTTATGAAAGAAACTTGTTTTACTGCGGCAAGCCTGGGATAACAGCTAACGTTTATTGAACTCGAGATGAGGCGTAAATTTGCAAACATTACCCAGCACTTCTTCAGCAAAGAACAGATCAATGCAAAGAGTAATGACCTATTCAAGTCACTGCTGAGAGCGAGACACCATGCTCAGTGAAATCATATTCCCTAAAAAACCAATACTCAAACATCTGGAGCCTCTTTTTTATTAGCATTTGTGTAGGTTTAATACCAAATCATTGTGTACGCAAAAGAAAAAACAAGAAAAACGATGGGACAAAAAAATCCAAAATTACTTGTATTAAATTCTGGGAGAGCTAAGCTGTATACAATTTTAATGTTTAACATCATAGATAAATGTAAAATTTTACATATATGTACGATGCTATTAATCTTTCTTGGTTTTTTCATGCAAGGTTTGTTTTCAGAAATCTAAAATCTGCTGGGACAGTGGCACGCCCATTTTTTTATGCATACGCACCATTTATACAGCATATGAGGCCCCAGGTTACCTCAGGTTGTTTCCTGAGGTAAGTTCACTTTGACATTCCATGGAAGTATCCCAGTACAACACTGAATCTCACCAGTAACCATTTGAGCCGCAAGATTCAGACAGTAAGAACAGATTCTTATTTGTCTTTTTTTGCCATTGTTTGGTTCCATCTCCACCTGAGCTGCTGGGGCTTCATTTAAAAACAGTGCATAAGCACAGAAATGAGCGAACCCCACCTTTTCCGCAGATTTCGGATTTATAAAAATCAAGTTAGACATTACAAAACACACAAAATTAATAAGACTGTGCGCATTTAAAAAATCCAATTTAATCTTGATTAATTAATTGCATGCAGTTTAGCTTACAGATTTATAAATGTGGATATGGTTCATTATATGTAATTTTTCATGCTCGGAGCGCATGCCACATTTAGGTATGAAATCTACAAATTTTTCCATAATCAAGACCCTGTTGGATCTGCAGGTGTATGGCCCTGGTTTAGGCTAATGCCCTTATACTAGCCACTGTAAACTGTGAGATTCTTCTGCTGATGTAAATTATACGTGTTCTTCACCGCACACGAAAACTTTCCTGGGCCAATTGAGAACATTCACGACAGCTGAGATAATTTTTTAAGGCACAGAGATATCTCATAACCGATGAGTTTAACAAAAGATTGTTGCTCCAGTGACTTCCTGTTACTTCCTTCCTGCACTCTCTACTACTGGCCGCCAGCCTCATCGGCTGCCAAAATGTCATGGGATTTCCCATTTCAAAGAGGAAACTGAAATCATCACCATAATTTCAGCATGAAAACTCCATTGGGCTGTCCCATTCTCCAAGCCAATTCTCATGAACCCTAATTCATTCTGTAGGGCCGAAGAAAACTCAATGTACAATTTGAAATCAGACAGTGAAAAATTCATATATAAGCAACATTAAACTGAGAAGAATCTGAGAAAACCTGCCAATTTTTTTTTCTATCAAGTGCTGAAAGCCTATTACAGGTACCGACTCACAAGTGGGCTGCAATATAATGAAAATCAGTCAGCAATTCACTGGAGCCAGGGCATTCAGCCACTTTCCCCATTCCATTACAAGCAATTCAAATGAGAATGGGCACTCATTTCATACAATGAAAGCATTTATAAAATGGTGGAGTGAATCTAATTCTCTCAGTTCATTCAGTTTAATTTTAGGGTTGTTTTTCTTTTGTCATCAAATAAAATATATTACATAGTCATTCTTAATGGTAACACCTGTGGTCTCATATCAATGGCTGTTTTAATAGTGATATTCTGAAAATGACTAGTAGCTGAATGCAGCTGATTTCTAGGATACTCACTTATAATTGCATGACATAAAAAGGACAAAAAACCTATTCCTAAAAACATACTAATATACAGTTTCATGGGTGTCTCAGATGTCATTGGATGTCATTAGAATGTTGTGAATTTTACATTCTAATTCTGCAAGTCAAAATCCCAGCTGAGTCCTCAGAAAGCAGTGGAACTCTGCCACTTTGTAAAAACATTTAGTGGGGTTTATTTGGAAGACAGGTTCAGCTAGTCACACTGCATCCACTGATGCATGGAGACAGACCCCTTCCACCCCCAGTGAGGAACTGGGGACCAGCAAGGGACCCAGTGGTGCACAGAGCCACACACGGACATGAGTTCAGCATAAAGAATTCCAGGAATTCCCCTTGTTCCAGCTCTCAGCACACGCTTGGCCGGGCAGGGCTCTTATCTCGCCGACCCACCGGCCGTCCAGAACTCGGAAAAGGGCCAGTGACAGCGCCGCTGTTCCGTGCGTCTCTTCCTGACGGCTGATTTCACAGCCCTGCTCCCCTATAACAACGCTGTTCAGTTCTTCAACTCAGCCAACACACACAGTGAAGATAGCATCACACACAGTCAGTAATACAGGTGGTGTGGACGTACGTAAATCTTTGCTTTATCAGGACAAAATTTCACACAAATGCCCTGAAAGATACAATAATGTTCTTCAGTAAAGAGTTAACAAGCTCCCTTAAAAAGGCATTTACAAGCAAATAAAGGTATAAATAGAATTTCAAACCCAGTGCAAGGGTGCTTAGAGCTATAATTTTATATCCCGACCGGGTGCTACCGCAGTGAGAAGCATTGTACCTTTTTATATACTTTCTCTCATTTCAGAGAGTGAGGTTTTAAGGCATGCAAAGTGTCTAACTTGAGTCAGACAGTATTGCACAAGGCATTGTTATATAAATGCCATCTATTGTGAAGACGGCGATCACTAACTATGTCGCATTTCCATAAATAAAACACGGCTCACCGGCTCACAAACGGCAAAGAAAAATGGGTCTCTCCCGGCCGCTGATTTTGATGGAGCGAGGCAAGTGAGATTGCGAATGTACAATTAGAATGTTCTCGACTGAACACTCTAAAACAGATGCAACAATCATGATTGGCAATTGAGGAGTTATAGAATCATAGAACACCAAGTTAAAATGTTAATACAAAGAGCTTCCTAGAACCCTTTTCTTCAAAATGTTCAAGGGAATTCATTTCCCATGATTCCCTCAGTCTAAGGACACCAATAGCAACACCTGACATTTCGCGAGCAGATATTTGTGGCAATGTTTACTTTGTGACTGAATCATCACTAAGGGTTTAAAGCAGAGTGTTTGTTTGCTGCAATACATGAAAGGCAACTGAACTGAGACAAGACATTTCTGTTAGGGGAGAAGGGGAGGGGGGGGGGGTGATTATTTAAAAATCAGGAAGAAAAAACGAATATGCAGTTTATGATATTTCTACTATTTCTTTTTCTGCCGTCAACTACATTTGGTTGACTTGACTATGAACAGGGTTCAAATTAGGGGACCCCCAGCACCCCAAAAATGCCTCCTTCATATACAATAACACACTCATTACCCACATCCTAAGAAAGCAAGAGAACTTTCAGATAATGGGGCCAATATTAACCCTCACCCAAGATGCAGCAGGATTGAGGTCAGAGGCTGCGTTTGAATAGTCTTTTTTGCATCTGGAAAGTTCCTAAGTCCTGGCAAATGACCCGGAAGTATTTAAATGTCAGTGAAGATAAGTACTGTTGAAATTCTCTGAATGCGAAGGAAAGATGCCTAAATGCTTCCTTACTTATTACATTTAGGATAGGAAACGCTGGACTATCCATTACAAAAAAAAAAGAAAATCCAAGACCAACAATTACTCGCAACAGCAATACTTAAAGCAATACACTATCTGTCCAGCCATACACAATAAGAACCAACATGACGGACAAGGGACACATGATGAAATTGCCTATTGTAGGTGCAATTGCATTCTCTCAGCACGAGCACCCATAGTTTTCTTTTCTGAAGTCCTTATGAATTCTCCATCCCATCTTTCCTCCACCTTATGACATTTTCCGAGGAAGTTGAGGAAATGCGGTTGGTAGTTAGACAACTGGGCGTAATTTGTCATCTGTCGACCGCGGCCAGAGTATCTCCGAACAAGTTCTCCGCCTGAGTCACCATAATGACAAACTGCAGCTGTGAACTCTCACACACCTCAGTGGTTAAACATTGCACAAAACAGCAAATTTGTAGTGACATAGCCACGAAACAGTGCATTCAAGAACAGCTGTAATACTGCTTTTTCAGTTTATTTACATCCAACATTTAGTTTATTTACTTCACGTGCAAATCAGAGGGAATATAACCTAAAGTTGATATTTTCTCAGGGGTTATGTTCTGCAACTAACTACTGGAACCCCAAAGCAGGATGCGTGTAGTTATCCATTAAGTTCATTATAAGCAGTGATCCTTGCCTCAGTCTGACCAGTGTCAAAGTTCAAAGTCAGACGCCACAAAGAGAGGCATTTTTATTTCTGGTGACTTTGCTTTGCAAATACGCAAGTAGTACAGGACAAACTGGGCTACAATTTACAAGTGTACACAATGGTACCCATTCCAGTGTTCTCCACTTTGCACACGTGCTGTAAATTCACAACAAATGCAAGCAGACCAAGAGAAGCCAATAAAACACAAAGGACAGATGAATGGTCCTATCCAGGCAGTGACTCATAGGCACTAACCTCAAGGCACCTGTTGTTCAAGTAAGAATTAATTCCAGTCTTTTTGCCAACTACATAAATCAACAATGAACCATTGACTTTAAAGACGGCATGATGTGCTCTGTAAATCCATGGAAGTTACCATTGGTCACATTGCACATCTAAATGTAAATTGAAGGCATCTCTATCTGTATGAACGCACTGTGTGTCGGTCCTTCGATTTTCTCAACAACGTTCATCCGATTGAGTTCACAATTAGCGGGTATGTTGCTGAGGCCCCAAAGGAGTGCAGCGTTCAGTGTTTGACTGGGCGGTTCTCGAGAGTTTCCAGCAACGATATCGGAGGCCAACCAATCGGCCCGTTCCGAATAGGACCGTTTGGATTGGGTACTGCCCCAGCTTACTGGAACTGACACAAGAACAAGCGTATGATGTTATGTCCCGAGTAAACACAGCTCGAGTAGCGCGGTTTAGCAGCAGCACATTCATACGAAGCTCATATGTGATTTGCAGAAGCCGCAAGTGAACTTCATATAAAGGTATAAGAAAAATCCATCAAAGGCAACTGATAATTACATTCTTTTTCTTCCCAGTGACCGTGCAGGTAATAGCCTACAAAGCTCTTCATAAACTGTAAAACTAAACCTGTGTCATCGCTGTGCACAGTCAGCCTGCAGTTTATTTTCATTTATCAAATTATCTCAACGGCCAAGATTAAAAACAAATTGATACAACGTATGTCGAATTACCTGGTGAAACAACTGGGTAGAAGCCCCATGATGCAATCTGCAGCCTACGTGAAGAATTAAAAGAATATTCCACTATGAACAGGGTAAAGGCTTCCCAGCCCAAATAAACCTCACAGGGGTACAAGTCATGTTATGGAGATGCAATTAACTTCGACCAAATCTCTGAAAACGACTGTCCTTGTCGCAAGCTCTTCTCCGGATTCGTCTTTGCTCCGAGTCATTGGGAAACGGGCATTGATGCAACTGTAGGCGCCAGTTCAGAACATTGAGTCCAAAAATTGACACGTGACTCAACCTATGAGTTTCATCGATCAGCACGGTAGACCAGGACGGCTGACGTCAAAACCAACAATTAAGTAATTATATATAGCCCGAATGCATCGCATAGCAATCACAATGAAATGACAATTGTTAAAGCGAGCACTTTTCTTTACTTTACCCTTTCTAATACAGCCCTTAAACGCAAATACTGCGGACAAACCGAAAAAGTGAATAGACTCGTAGGTTCATAGACACAACGTCTCTTATTCCGAGAGAGCCGAAGCCAAAATAGTCGAATTGAGGGAAATAAAATCACTGTAAATATGGCACGATTCATTTAGGGAACGCATACCTCTCAGCGTTGTTCTTAGATCCTTCGCGTATCCGAGTATCCGATCGGAGTGAACCCAAAACCACTGACACAACTCTGCAGTCACAGCTGCCATGCGCACATGTTGCCCGCTGTTACTGGCTCCATATCCATGTGCAGCCAACGACGTTCTGCAGACCCGACTAAAGTGCGAACAAACTGTTCTGTAGTTTGCAGCCTGAAAAATACTTAACCCGGTTCAAAAGGAAACGGGACACCCACCGCGCAAGGTTCGAGAATCGGTTACTTGTGGAGGGTGGAACAGCCTGCGCACTTGATCTGCCTGCCGTTTAGCATCAAGAAAGCTCCGACCGGAATGTGCAAGGCAGCGTGTAGTGTCACCCTGGTGCGAGCGGTGGGTGGGGGCTGCCGGTTTTATTGTAAAGACGCACGACCGTAGAATAATAATGCGGGAGCGTTGTGCTGCAATATCAGTTACAGATATGGCTCTGACTTCTGAGTAACGTTAGGGAACGTGATTGCAAAGCTCGTATGGATTAATATGGATTGTTGTGTTTGGGAAACGAACTGCCTGTAGGTCGAAATAAGCGAGTTGCGACGGGGGCGAATTGAGTTGTCACAAATATGTTTGCCCGTAACTTGAATCGAAACGAAACAAGGTACTGCTGTTAGCCGTATCGATACTTGGATTGCGCCAAGAGGGATGACGCCAAAGACAATCGGCTTATTTTAGACTGTACCGACCACCTTCATTATAGTTGAGCAGCCGTAGCCTCAACGCTATAATTCCAACGCATATGATGCTCCTCGCTGCTATGTCGTCAATTAACAAGTTGTATTGTCTGTACATTTACAAACCCAAATGCATGAGGGTGGAAATTCTGGGTATAGTCGTATACTCCCGTCCCATTAAAAAGTTTATTTATGAAGATGTGCGGTTTAAGTCATCAATTAGCCTATTCTTATCAATTACACACAGTTCGTAAGGCACGGTTATGTTACAATTTAATGATGAAAAGCGTGTAGCTGTGACGACTGACTGACTCCAGTCATTGAAATAAAAAATGAATTGACATCCGACTCGCTCTCAAATTAATCTAATAATTTGCATTGTATTGAGACAAACAAGCCACTGTAACGTCACGGTAGTGTAGAGCGTTAGTGTAAGTGTTACGGCTGCCTATTCAATTTCCCATACCGGCTCTCCGAAATTAGTCTAGGATGATTCATCGGCACGGTTATCATAGGCAGGAATCTAAGCTGGTTAAACAGAGGTAGCTGGTGGGAGAACTGGTGAACTGCTTTCCAGTACAAGCAGGTCATTGGTTGGTCGTCCAGAAAACGGTGATGTAGGCACAGTTTAAACTAGGACTGCTCAGTGCTGGAAATCTAACCATCTTGTGAGTGTACACTTCAACCCTTATTTAGCATATCTGACTCTACTAATGAGCTGCTCAACAGTTTCTCCACTTGTTGAATGTTGAATGAGGTGTGTACTGCCAGTATTGGGCTGAAACCCTACAAGACAATAAATCTCTTGTAATGGGATTGGATTGCCCTTATTTACACAATCTTGACCAACTTGTGCTGATTATCAGCGAAAGCGAGTAGCCACAACATTAAAATCACCTGCCCAATATTGTGTAGGTCCCCCTCATGTTGCATACACAGCTTCATCAAACTGACATCCACTTGAATTCCCACACCAAGGATTTCCAGCAGAACATTTCAGTGAGCATCACTCTCCTGTCACCAGCTTCTCATGTTAAAAAAACACACCATGGCACCATCTCCTCCTCAGGTAAATGGTGCACACATACCAGGCTAATACACATGATTTAAAAAAAAAAAACTGAACTTGCTGAATCAGGTGACCTTCTTCAACTGTTCCACAGTCCAGTTCCAATGCTTAAGTGCCCTTTGTAAGCACTTTTTGCTGTTGACTGGTGTCAGAATGGGAATTCTGACTGATCTGCAGCTACAACATGCAATACGCTGCAGGGTTTAATGCGCCATAAGTGTGACAGATTCCTATGTATCATTCAAATTTTCACCGATTTGTGTGTCAATAGCTCCTTTTGTTGGTTTGGACCAAATGGGACATCATTCATAGCCCTTGTGCATTAGTCAGCCTTGGGTACCCCACACCCTGTTGCCAGTGCCTGATTTGTCCCTCTTTGGACCCCTGTTTGTCGGCACTCGCCTCTGCTCCCCGGGAGCACCACAGAGGACTTAGCACCTCACAGACTCTCTGGCTCACTCACCTAGCCATAATGATTCGGCCCTTGTCAACGTGGCTCAGGTCCCATTTCTCCCAAATCCTACAGGTTGACAATGCAATCAGACTGTTCATCTACCTTCTAAGGTCTGTCTGCTGAGCTCGACATACTCCATTGTTGCAACTGTGGTCAACATTACTTGCTTCATCTGAATGGTTTTCATGCGTTGGCTCATCTGTGTCAGAAGAAATTTTTGAGCTGGATCAATATTAGAACTAGAATGTCACTCAAAGACTAAAGTCACATTCTCTGTATTCATGACCGGTGAGTTGGAATTGGCGATGTGTTTCTCAGGGTCCATTTTCCACTGGCTTCTGAAACCACCATCTGTCTACTGTCTCTGTTTTATTTCACAAGCTGATTCGTCGGCCTCAATCAGCCACTCATTCGAGCATAGTCAGACATAATGACAGATCAGGTCTGGCTCATCTGAGATAAATGGTCTTGATAAAGAAAAGGAACCTGTCGTTATGTAAAATTCTTGTCATGGGGGGGATCCCAACATCTTTTTAGTCAATCCTTAGACTTCTGAACTGTGTTATGGGGTAGTACATTTCAAAGAAAGGCTTCTTGGCATCAAGAGCTTAATTCACATAATGACTAACTTGGTCTGCAGTCTAGAGTTGGAGACCTTGGGCTTCCTTCATGACCAAACTTCACGCAATGAGATTTTTCACAAACAGCTCAACTTTCCAACAACCGGAACGGCTGTAGGTCCAACACAATCAACCATCCATGCATTAACTAACTCACGTAATCCTGGCTGGGATCACGGAGGGGCTGGAGCCTATATTCACGGGCATAAGGCAGGAATGGTTTCCGCGCCCATTGCTGGACACACACACACACACACACACACACACACACACACACACACACATACATACACACACACACACACACCATTTACTCCCTAACTCAGCCCTTTTGGTAAGTTACAGTCTCTAAGTAGCCTAACATGATTGACTTAGGCTTGTGGAAGGAAATCAGAGTGCCCAGAGATAATGTGTGCAAACATGGGAAAACATGCTAACTCCATGCAGGGTAGCCCCAGGGCTGATGCAAAGTCCTTCTTGCTGTGAAACAACAGAGCTACCCACTGCGCCACTGTGCTTCCCCATACAGTGTGCAGTGTTAAGCAGTGGCATAATGGCATATCCATGCAACAGGAAATAGGATGCCATTATGCAGTTATGCAAACACATTCAACATAGGAAAACTATGAGAAGAATTGATTTGTATGCCCAGGATGTGATATTCTATGAGCTATTGCACAAGCAAACGTTCTAAGGCATACAAAATCAATAGCATTGGCGAATGATTGGTGATGATAGTTTGGTTTTGCACAAATTATGGGTTAAAGTTTTAGTTTTACTCATGCTGAAAAGCTTTTCTTGAGGGGAAAGAGGGAGAGGGAGAGAGATGGGGGAATAACCTTCTGAAGTTAGGGGAAGTTAGGTGAGTGAATGCCAGCTGATTTGCTGCAATTTGTCTTCTGCATACTGCAGTAGCTTATACTTTATCTTCAGGGTCCTCAACTTCTTGCTTCAGAGATGTTCTTACAAAGTATAGTGTTGACCAATTACTAAAATACTGAATCGGATGCATAATTTTTGAATAATTTTCTATGGGGTAAAACCTCCCAGCAAGCAGTTTTCAGTCAGTGTCAGCAAATTGAGATTATACATAAATCTCTGTGAAATTTAATTCTGGCACTGAGTTTCATAATACAATCGAGAGAGAGAGAGATGAGATGTCTCCCTCTAGTGTACACAACATAACAGGGCAGTGTACTACTAGGTGGAACTAAAACAAATGAGGCCAGATTTCAAATATGACTCGAACAAAAACCAGCCTCAATTTCTTGTGAAGAGCTTTAAAATCCCGAACAAGGAAAAGATTTATGGAAAAATCAATGTCTCTTGTTTACTATTGTAAAAAAATAGGCACAGGGGTTACAAATCGACAAAATCTCAATACCAACTGAATATACAGTATGTACTAAATATCCATTTACTATATAAAAAGTTGTCAACTAATTTACTTATTTTTTTAATGCAAGAAAACATTGTAATGCAAGGAAATATTTCATTATTTTATACAAAGGGCCTCAGGAGATAATGAAGTCGTCATTAGGCTCCATAAAATTATTTAAAAAAAATAGATGTAGGAATGGAAATGGAATATTGAAAACAGAAGGCAGCGGGATTTGATCAACAGGGTAACCAGACTATACATCTAATACGACAGGTTCTGAGTACAGAAATTAAGTGAGTACTCTCTTTATACTTTTTCGGCTCTCAAATGGAGCATATATTTTCAGTTTCTGTTATCCCGTCTTCAACTGTGACTATTGGGTATATTTCAGAGCCAAGAATGAGCTCAGCAAGATAGAGGACCTCAGGTTAGATTAGCCAGGTGGAGGGTCTTCATATACAGTACCAATCAAAAGTCCTCATAAATCCTTTATGAAAAAAGAAATAAACACCTTTTATTTATACAAAAAATTTCTAAATCATAAAAGTATCAAACCAAACTCTGTTGGTAATAATAATAATTGCGGAGTATACTTATTATGCTTTTTCGGTAAGGGCAATCTCTTGGTTATGAAAGTAAGTTCTCATTGATGTGCTGCACTTGTGGTTTGCTTCTTTTTGACATTTTTGACTAACAGTCTCCAAACCAGCTTGATTTTAATTCATTTTTTGGAAAATAAAAAGATTTTATTTGTGTCCAAAATTTGCCATGCATATTGTCTTAAAAATTCTATGATATTAGACGGGATACTGTGCAGTAAATTTGCATGTTTAACTTCAGTTTACCTCTTTCCACATGCCATTTAAGATTATTTGCGTTCATTAAGTCACTTTGATGTCCTTTAAACTGAGCACATTAACACGTGTCCAAATGTGTACAAACTGTCAAAACTTTTGAAAGGCACCGTGAATGTGCATACGTAGAATGAACCATGAAATGGGATTCAAAGTAGAAAATACTTAGTTCAACACAGAAAATAGGGAAACATACAGGAGAATATCCGCAGTTGGAAAAAAAGTCTGAGAAGGCTGGTACTGCTTCAGGCCCGTGACGCCTCTCTCTGTCCTGGTGCTCCGGTGGCGTCAGCCCCCAAGAAACTACATTTCGCTCCTCTCCTGCTGGCCTCTGATATGCACCAAGGGTGTGTCTATCAGCTCATCCGATTATAGGCACCACCATCCCAAATTCGCGCCCTCACAGTCTACTGGTGGCAAGAGGTTGAGTGGGGCTGACGTACCCGTCCCAGCTGTGAGGTACCCTGCTACTCCGGGACCTAAGGGAGTTACACTGGGGGGTACTTTCTGTTTCAAATTTATATGTGTGTGTGTATGTACGTGTGGAATATGACATTAAAACTGACATCATGTTTCAAAATTTACTTCGTTCTGAAGCATCCACTGAAGTTTTGAATGGAAAAAAATTCAACATGCATGTGATTAAATGCGTAACAAACACAGTGTAATAGATCCCTCAGAGTGTTCTTGCGGAGTGCATGAGCGTGACGTATTGAACGTTACAGGGGGAGAGGGCAACTTACATTTACACTGACTGGTTGACCTGACCAATAAAGTTAGGTGGATTACTTGAGTAGGATGTAACATCACTTTGGGATGAAAAGGTTCAAGCCCAATATACATCGAGCATTTGGCAAAAGGTAAATGTTTAGATTTGTTAATCTTCTTTGGGAAAAGTAGTCACCTTCTCATACTTTGTGTGTGCATACTCTATACTCCAAGGTAAATAAAAAGACAGATAGAAGAGAATTGATTATTTAAGTTCAAAGGGACTTTAAGACCATCTACAAACGTGTAGGGTGTATGACTCCCCTATGGGCAGGGGCATGAGGGAGGGGCACACAGGGAGAGGGAGGCACTGAAGCGTGGGCTCACACTGCTACATATGAACTGCCTCTAATGTGAAGTGTGTGAGTGTTAGGGTGTGTGTGTCTGTCAGTGAGAGAGTGAGATGCGAGTGAGTGAGCTAGCATGTGAGAAGGTGATGCAGAATGCAAGGATTTGAGAGAGTGGGTGAGTGAGCAAGTGTGTGTGAGAGTGAGCAAGTATGTGAGTGAATGATTGGGTGGGTGGGTGGGTGGGTGTATTCTGATGTGTGAATGAGTGAGTGAGAGAGTGAGTGGGGGTGTTTTGATATGACAGGGAATGAGTGAGTGAGTCAGGGTGAGTGACTCAGTACATGGGCAAGCAAGCATGTGTGCAAATTACTCAGCAACTCAGTGAGTGAGTGTGGCGATGAGTGAGTCAAGAGCACGCCAGGTCCGTGAGGCGGTGAGCATCAAGCAAACACTTCTCCAAACAAACTCGTCGTCAGCGAGCGCGCCCCGATACAAACCCCCCAAACAGACACACCGCAGGCAGGGGATTCACGCAGAGCCACTCTAAATGCCGCAACGAGGAGTGTTCTGCTGTGTATCCAGGTCTTTTTATAGCAACAGGGCTTAAAGTCGACACCTCACCACACTGTTCAGGTAAATGAGGACGCTCCACTGAGGATGCACCTCAGATCTCAGCCAGAGGCCAGCGAAATGCGCACTCATAAATCCACACTGGAGCTCATTGACTTTCATGCATTTGCAGCCCACAGGCGAGGCTTCAGAGCAACTGATTTACTGAAGTAAGTTCAGCATTAGCGAGATTCATTAGTCGTTTCAGTTTGTCCCGGTATTACCTCCACCTACTTTACTGTTGACACCGCGTTTTTGATTCATAAGCTATTTTGGCTGGATATAATAGCAGGAGTGAGCATACAGGTGCGTGTACTCTATCTCGGAGTTCTCCAGCACCCAAAATAAAAATGGATTCAGTGAAAAATGGATGAATAGCTAAACAAGAAAACCTTCCCTGTAAGCCAACAATCTACTGCCATTATAGCACCG